>CM055122.1:1033787107-1035017280 GCA_029206835.1 Rana muscosa | reverse complement strand
TGAACCATATTTTCAATCCTTGAGTTGAGGGACAGAGAGGTACAGTGAGTGAAACTGACAGTGTGCTGTTCTGTTCTAAACCAAATTTGCTGTTCCATACTTTCAATCCTTGAGTTGAGGGACAGAGAGGTACAGTGAGGGAAAGTGTCAGTGTGCTGTTCTGTTCTAAAACTATTTTGCTGAACCATATTTTCAATCCTTGAGTTGAGGGACAGAGAGGTACAGTGAGTGAAACTGACAGTGTGCTGTTCTGTTCTAAACCAAATTTGCTGTTCCATATTTTCAATCCTTGAGTTGAGGGACAGAGAGGTACAGTGAGTGAAACTGACAGTGTGCTATTCTGTTCTAAACCAATTTTGCTCTTCCATATTTTCAATCCTTGAGTTGAGGGACAGAGAGGTACAGTGAGGGAAAGTGTCTGTGTGCTATTCTGTTCTAAAACTATTTTTTTGAACCATATTTTCAATCCTTGAGTTGAGGGACAGAGAGGTACAGTGAGTGAAACTGACAGTGTGCTGTTCTGTTCTAAACCAAATTTGCTGTTCCATATTTTCAATCCTTGAGTTGAGGGACAGAGAGGTACAGTGAGTGAAACTGACAGTGTGCTATTCTGTTCTAAACCAATTTTGCTCTTCCATATTTTCAATCCTTGAGTTGAGGAACAGAGAGGTACAGTGAGGGAAAGTGTCAGTGTGCTATTCTGTTCTAAAACTATTTTGCTGAACCATATTTTCAATCCTTGAGTTGAGGGACAGAGAGGTACAGTGAGTGAAACTGACAGTGTGCTGTTCTGTTCTAAACCAAATTTGCTGTTCCATATTTTCAATCCTTGAGTTGAGGGACAGAGAGGTACAGTGAGTGAAACTGACAGTGTGTTATTCTGTTCTAAACCAATTTTGCTCTTCCATATTTTCAATCCTTGAGTTGAGGGACAGAGAGGTACAGTGAGGGAAAGTGTCAGTGTGCTATTCTGTTCTAAAACTATTTTGCTGAACCATATTTTCAATCCTTGAGTTGAGGGACAGAGAGGTACAGTGAGTGAAACTGACAGTGTGCTGTTCTGTTCTAAACCAAATTTGCTGTTCCATATTTTCAATCCTTGAGTTGAGGGACAGAGAGGTACAGTGAGGGAAAGTGTCAGTGTGCTATTCTGTTCTAAAACTATTTTGCTGAACCATATTTTCAATCCTTGAGTTGAGGGACAGAGAGGTACAGTGAGTGAAACTGACAGTGTGCTGTTCTGTTCTAAACCAAATTTGCTGTTCCATATTTTCAATCCTTGAGTTGAGGGACAGAGAGGTACAGTGAGGGAAAGTGTCAGTGTGCTATTCTGTTCTAAAATTATTTTGCTGAACCATATTTGCAATCCTTGAGTTGAGGGACAGAGAGGTACAGTGAGTGAAACTGACAGTGTGCTGTTCTGTTCTAAACCAAATTTGCTGTTCCATATTTTCAATCCTTGAGTTGAGGGACAGAGAGGTACAGTGAGGGAAAGTGTCTGTGTGCTATTCTGTTCTAAAACTATTTTGCTGAACCATATTTTCAATCCTTGAGTTGAGGGACAGAGAGGTACAGTGAGTGAAACTGACAGTGTGCTGTTCTGTTCTAAACCAAATTTGCTGTTCCATATTTTCAATCCTTGAGTTGAGGGACAGAGAGGTACAGTGAGTGAAACTGACAGTGTGCTATTCTGTTCTAAACCAATTTTGCTCTTCCATATTTTCAATCCTTGAGTTGAGGGACAGAGAGGTACAGTGAGGGAAAGTGTCAGTGTGCTATTCTGTTCTAAAACTATTTTGCTGAACCATATTTTCAATCCTTGAGTTGAGGGACAGACAGGTACAGTGAGTGAAACTGACAGTGTGCTGTTCTGTTCTAAACCAAATTTGCTGTTCCATATTTTCAATCCTTGAGTTGAGGGACAGAGAGGTACAGTGAGTGAAACTGACAGTGTGCTATTCTGTTCTAAACCAATTTTGCTCTTCCATATTTTCAATCCTTGAGTTGAGGGACAGAGAGGTACAGTGAGGGAAAGTGTCTGTGTGCTATTCTGTTCTAAAACTATTTTGCTGAACCATATTTTCAATCCTTGAGTTGAGGGACAGAGAGGTACAGTGAGTGAAACTGACAGTGTGCTGTTCTGTTCTAAACCAATTTTGCTCTTCCATATTTTCAATCCTTGAGTTGAGGGACAGAGAGGTACAGTGAGGGAAAGTGTCAGTGTGCTATTCTGTTCTAAAACTATTTTGCTGAACCATATTTTCAATCCTTGAGTTGAGGGACAGAGAGGTACAGTGAGTGAAACTGACAGTGTGCTGTTCTGTTCTAAACCAAATTTGCTGTTCCATATTTTCAATCTTTGAGTTGAGGGACAGAGAGGTACAGTGAGGGAAAGTGTCAGTGTGCTATTCTGTTCTAAAATTATTTTGCTGAACCATATTTTCAATCCTTGAGTTGAGGGACAGAGAGGTACAGTGAGTGAAACTGACAGTGTGCTGTTCTGTTCTAAACCAAATTTGCTGTTCCATATTTTCAATCCTTGAGTTGAGGGACAGAGAGGTACAGTGAGGGAAAGTGTCTGTGTGCTATTCTGTTCTAAAACTATTTTGCTGAACCATATTTTCAATCCTTGAGTTGAGGGACAGAGAGGTACAGTGAGTGAAACTGACAGTGTGCTGTTCTGTTCTAAACCAAATTTGCTGTTCCATATTTTCAATCCTTGAGTTGAGGGACAGAGAGGTACAGTGAGTGAAACTGACAGTGTGCTATTCTGTTCTAAACCAATTTTGCTCTTCCATATTTTCAATCCTTGAGTTGAGGGACAGAGAGGTACAGTGAGGGAAAGTGTCAGTGTGCTATTCTGTTCTAAAACTATTTTGCTGAACCATATTTTCAATCCTTGAGTTGAGGGACAGACAGGTACAGTGAGTGAAACTGACAGTGTGCTGTTCTGTTCTAAACCAAATTTTCTGTTCCATATTTTCAATCCTTGAGTTGAGGGACAGAGAGGTACAGTGAGTGAAACTGACAGTGTGCTATTCTGTTCTAAACCAATTTTGCTCTTCCATATTTTCAATCCTTGAGTTGAGGGACAGAGAGGTACAGTGAGGGAAAGTGTCAGTGTGCTATTCTGTTCTAAAACTATTTTGCTGAACCATATTTTCAATCCTTGAGTTGAGGGACAGAGAGGTACAGTGAGTGAAACTGACAGTGTGCTGTTCTGTTCTAAACCAAATTTGCTGTTCCATATTTTCAATCCTTGAGTTGAGGGACAGAGAGGTACAGTGAGGGAAAGTGTCAGTGTGCTATTCTGTTCTAAAATTATTTTGCTGAACCATATTTTCAATCCTTGAGTTGAGGGACAGAGAGGTACAGTGAGTGAAACTGACAGTGTGCTGTTCTGTTCTAAACTAAATTTGCTGTTCCATATTTTCAATCCTTGAGTTGAGGGACAGAGAGGTACAGTGAGGGAAAGTGTCAGTGTGCTATTCTGTTCTAAAACTATTTTGCTGAACTATATTTTCAATCCTTGAGTTGAGGGACAGAGAGGTACAGTGAGTGAAACTGACAGTGTGCTGTTCTGTTCTAAACCAAATTTGCTGTTCCATATTTTCAATCCTTGAGTTGAGGGACAGAGAGGTACAGTGAGTGAAACTGACAGTGTGCTATTCTGTTCTAAACCAATTTTGCTCTTCCATATTTTCAATCCTTGAGTTGAGGGACAGAGAGGTACAGTGAGGGAAAGTGTCAGTGTGCTATTCTGTTCTAAAACTATTTTGCTGAACCATATTTTCAATCCTTGAGTTGAGGGACAGAGAGGTACAGTGAGTGAAACTGACAGTGTGCTGTTCTGTTCTAAACCAAATTTGCTGTTCCATATTTTCAATCCTTGAGTTGAGGGACAGAGAGGTACAGTGAGGGAAAGTGTCAGTGTGCTATTCTGTTCTAAAATTATTTTGCTGAACCATATTTTCAATCCTTGAGTTGAGGGACAGAGAGGTACAGTGAGTGAAACTGACAGTGTGCTGTTCTGTTCTAAACCAAATTTGCTGTTCCATACTTTCAATCCTTGAGTTGAGGGACAGAGAGGTACAGTGAGGGAAAGTGTCAGTGTGCTATTCTGTTCTAAAACTATTTTGCTGAACCATATTTTCAATCCTTGAGTTGAGGGACAGAGAGGTACAGTGAGTGAAACTGACAGTGTGCTGTTCTGTTCTAAACCAAATTTGCTGTTCCATATTTTCAATCCTTGAGTTGAGGGACAGAGAGGTACAGTGAGTGAAACTGACAGTGTGCTATTCTGTTCTAAACCAATTTTGCTCTTCCATATTTTCAATCCTTGAGTTGAGGGACAGAGAGGTACAGTGAGGGAAAGTGTCTGTGTGCTATTCTGTTCTAAAACTATTTTGCTGAACCATATTTTCAATCCTTGAGTTGAGGGACAGAGAGGTACAGTGAGTGAAACTGACAGTGTGCTGTTCTGTTCTAAACCAAATTTGCTGTTCCATATTTTCAATCCTTGAGTTGAGGGACAGAGAGGTACAGTGAGTGAAACTGACAGTGTGTTATTCTGTTCTAAACCAATTTTGCTCTTCCATATTTTCAATCCTTGAGTTGAGGGACAGAGAGGTACAGTGAGGGAAAGTGTCAGTGTGCTATTCTGTTCTAAAACTATTTTGCTGAACCATATTTTCAATCCTTGAGTTGAGGGACAGAGAGGTACAGTGAGTGAAACTGACAGTGTGCTGTTCTGTTCTAAACCAAATTTGCTGTTCCATATTTTCAATCCTTGAGTTGAGGGACAGAGAGGTACAGTGAGGGAAAGTGTCAGTGTGCTATTCTGTTCTAAAACTATTTTGCTGAACCATATTTTCAATCCTTGAGTTGAGGGACAGAGAGGTACAGTGAGTGAAACTGACAGTGTGCTGTTCTGTTCTAAACCAAATTTGCTGTTCCATATTTTCAATCCTTGAGTTGAGGGACAGAGAGGTACAGTGAGGGAAAGTGTCAGTGTGCTATTCTGTTCTAAAATTATTTTGCTGAACCATATTTTCAATCCTTGAGTTGAGGGACAGAGAGGTACAGTGAGTGAAACTGACAGTGTGCTGTTCTGTTCTAAACCAAATTTGCTGTTCCATATTTTCAATCCTTGAGTTGAGGGACAGAGAGGTACAGTGAGGGAAAGTGTCAGTGTGCTATTCTGTTCTAAAACTATTTTGCTGAACCATATTTTCAATCCTTGAGTTGAGGGACAGAGAGGTACAGTGAGTGAAACTGACAGTGTGCTGTTCTGTTCTAAACCAAATTTGCTGTTCCATATTTTCAATCCTTGAGTTGAGGGACAGAGAGGTACAGTGAGGGAAAGTGTCAGTGTGCTATTCTGTTCTAAAATTATTTTGCTGAACCATATTTTCAATCCTTGAGTTGAGGGACAGAGAGGTACAGTGAGTGAAACTGACAGTGTGCTGTTCTGTTCTAAACCAAATTTGCTGTTCCATATTTTCAATCCTTGAGTTGAGGGACAGAGAGGTACAGTGAGGGAAAGTGTCAGTGTGCTATTCTGTTCTAAACTATTCTGCTGAACCATATTTTCAATCCTTGTGTTTAGGGACAGAGAAGGATAGGCAGGGGACAGTGTCAGTGTCATTGTTGCTAAGCCTCCTGCACAGTATACACCTGAAGGTAGCCCTTATTGCTGTTTTTCCCATCTCCCTGCAGGCCATCCATTAAAATGTCTGGAAGGCAACCAAGGAGAGGCAGACAGTCAGGAGGCAAAAAAAGAGGGCAAGCAGGCTCTGTGTCTGGGGGCAACAGTGCTGGTCGTGTACGCGGTGCATTGTCATCAGCACATGGCCATGGGACACGCTTGTCCTTGTTTTCGGCAGCTGGACATGTTGAGCCACATCATGCCGAAGACTTGGTAGAGTGGATGACCAAGCCCACCTCATCCTCCTCATCCTCTCTCACCCAGGCTCAGCGTACTGGCAAAGCAGCTGCCAAAGCGTCCTCTTCTCTGGTATCATTATCTTCATTAGTCAATCCTTCCCTAGACCCACCATGCCCTCCTCCTGAGGAGTCCCCCGAACTGTTTGAGCACAGTGTTGGGTACATGCTCCAGGAGGATGCCCAGCGTTTGGAAGGATCTGATGATGATACCCAGCTAGAGGAAGGCAGCAGCGTGAAAGCAGAGAGAGGGGATGCTCAAGAAGGACACCAATCTGGCAGCCATGCTCCAGCAGCTGCAGCATATTGCCAGATTGGCTCCAGTGATGAGGAGGGAGGGGATGATGAGGTCACTGACTCCACATGGGTGCCTAATAGGAGAGAGGAGGAGGAGGAGGATGAGGAGGAGGCACATCTCCAACGAGGCAGGATGCCCTTGAGTGGCCAGCGTATGGGCAGCATACCGACGGAATCACACCGCAGAGCTCCGCCTGTGCAGGGCGCTGCCTCTGCCCGTCATGCAAAAAGTTCTTTGGTGTGGGCCTTTTTTGAGGCGAGTGCATCAGATCGCACAGCTGCTGTTTGCAACATATGTCTCAAGCGTATATCGCGTGGCCAAAACATCAGCCGCTTGGGCACCACATGCTTGATCAGACATATGTTGACCTGCCATGCAGCTCGTTGGCAAGCCTACCTTAAAGACCCACACCAAAGAACAAAGCTGACCTCTTCTTGCACCGCATCAGCTGGGATCTCCAACCCCACTATACCTTCACTCCTCTCTGAAACCTGCTCTGAGAGGAATGAAGGTGTAGAATTAGGTGTGTCACAGGCAAGTACTTGCGGGCACTCTGCTAGCAGTACACCAACGTCCGATTCTAGCAGGCAAATTTCCCTGCCCCAGCTGCTGGACCGTCGAAAGAAGTTCACTCCCAGCCATCCACATGCCCAGCGGTTGAATGCTAGCTTGGCTAAATTGCTAGCGCTTCAACTGCTGCCTTTTCAGTTGCTAGACTCGGCCCCCTTCCGTGAGTTTGTGCAATGTGCGGTTCCTCAGTGGCAGGTTCCCAAACGACACTTTTTCGCACGGAAGGCTATTCCGGCTCTCTACAGGCATGTGGAAGGCAATGTCTTGGCCTCGCTGGACAGGGCGGTCAGCGGTAAGGTGCATATTACCGCTGACTCATGGTCCAGCAGGCATGGACAGGGACATTACCTTTCTTTCACGGGCCATTGGGTCACTCTTTTGGCAGCTGGGAAGGATGCAAGACAAGGTGCAGTAGTGTTGGAGGTTGTTCCACCGCCACGCCTCCAAAATGCTACTACTGGTTGTGACACACCTCTCTCCTCCACCCCCTCCTCTTCTTCTTCCTCCATGGCCTCTTCCTGTGGTTTGTCCTTGGAACCAGCGGTGCTCCGTAGGCGTTCAAGGGGCTACGCAAGTACGCAGGCAAAAAGATGCCATGCCGTGCTTGCGCTGGTGTGTTTGGGGGACAGGAGCCACACTGGGGCAGAGGTCCTGTCTGCTCTGCAGGGGCAGGCCTAGAGGTGGTTGACGCCACGCCAGCTTAAGCCAGGAATGGTGGTTTGCGACAATGGCACCAACCTCCTCTCTGCCCTCCGACAGGGACAACTGACCCATGTGCCCTGTATGGCTCACGTCCTTAACCTGGTGGTGCAGCGGTTCTTGGGCAGGTACCCGGGCTTACAGGATGTCCTGAGGCAGGCCAGGAAAGTCTGTGTGCATTTCCGCAGATCTTATAATGCCAGTGCTCGCCTGGCTGAGCTTCAAAAGGAGTTGAACCTGCCCAAGAACCGCCTTATATGTGACATGCCCACCAGGTGGAACTCAACGTTGGCCATGCTGCAGCGGCTGCACACGCAGCAGAGGGCCATCAATGAGTACCTGTGCGACTACGGCACCAGGACAGGGTCAGGGGAGCTCGGGTTTTTTTCACCACGCCAGTGGGGCATGATCAGGGATGCATGCACTGTCCTGGCACCATTTGAGGAGGCCACGAGGATGGTGAGCAGTGACAGTGCATGCATCAGTGACACTGTACCTCTTGTCCACCTGTTGGAGCACACGCTGCGTGGAATAATGGACAGGGCACTTGAGGCAGAACAGAGGCAGGAAGAGGAGGACTTCCTTGCCTCTCAAGGCCCCCTTTACCCAGACAGTGTTCCTTCTGTCCCACCCATCGCACAGGAAGAGGAGGAGGAGGAGGAGGAGGATTGTGTCAGCATGGAGGTGGAGGCTGGCACTCAGCATCATCAGCAGCAGTCTTTTAGGGATGATTTACAGTCCCAAGAAACCAGTGGACTTGTACGTGGCTGGGAGGAGGTGGCTGCGGATCATGTCGTCCTTAGTGACCCAGAGGACTCCGGACTGAATGCCTCAGCTAACCTACGCTGCATGGCCTCCCTGATCCTGCAAAGTCTGCGGAAGGATCCTCGTATTCTTCGGATCAAGGAGAGGGACCATTACTGGCTGGCCACTCTCCTTGATCCACGGTACAAGGGTAAGGTTGCGGACCTTATCGTACCATCGCAGAGGGAGCAGAGGATGAGACAACTCCGGGAGGCCTTGCAGAAAGGTCTGTGCAACGCGTTCCCAGAGACTGGGAGGTTACAAACTCCTGGTCCTGGACAACGAGTTGCTGAGGCTTCGGGCAGTCAAAGAAGGAGCGGTGGGGAAGGTGGCCGTCTGACCGATGCGTTCAGACAATTCTTTAGTCCGCAGCCCCAAAGTATGATCGGTTCCAGCAACCATCGCCAGCGTCTGATATACATGGTGCAGGAATACCTAGGGGCAAGGTCAGACTTGGACACCTTCCCCACCGAAAATCCTCTGGCTTACTGGGTCTTGAGGATGGATCACTGGCCAGAGCTTGTACAGTATGCAATTGAGCTACTGGCCTGTCCTGCATCCAGCGTTCTTTCAGAACGCACATTCAGTGCTGCTGGAGGATTTGTCACGGATCACAGGGTGCGCCTGTCCACCGACTCGGTTGATCGACTGACTTTCATCAAGATGAACCAGTCTTGGATCACCACCAGCTATCACAGACCAGATGCTGATATAACGGACTAATTGATTTTAAAATGTCACATCCCTTCAAGACTGATGCTGATGCTGAGTGCCTGTGCTGTTATGTTGACTGGCTATCCTCCTCCTCCTCCTCAATGATACGATTAACGATGATAGCTTGGAAGATCATTTTGGTTTATGGGTGACGCCACCAGTGGCTAAGGCCCAATTTTTCAGCCCCTGTTTAACAGGGGCGTGTAATTAAAATTTTTGATGCAATACTTTGCAACAGGCCTCATTGCTGTGCTCCAAGTACAGTATCTGTGAGGGGTTGCAGTGTTGTGCCACCAGTGCCTAAGGCCCAATTTTTCAGCCCCTGTTCAACAGGGGCATGCAATTATAATTATTGATCTAATAATTCACAGCAGGGCCCATTGCTGCGCCCACCAAGAGTAACTGTCAGGCCTTACAGTGTTGTGGCACCAGCACCACCATCACCACCACCACCACCACCACCAAAGGCCCAATTTTTAAGCCCCTGTTCAACAGGGGCATGCAATTATAATTATTGATCTAATAATTCACAGCAGGGACCATTGCTGCGCCCACCAAGAGTAACTGTCAGGCCTTACAGTGTTGTGGCACCAGCACCACCATCACCACCACCACCACCACCAAAGGCCTAATTTTTCAGCCCCTGTTCAACAGGGGCATGCAATTACAATTCTTGATCTAATAATTCACAGCAGGGCCCATTGCTGCGCCCACCAAGAGTAACTGTCAGGCCTTACAGTGTTGTGGCACCAGCACCAACATCAAAGGCCCAATTTTTACTACCACTGATCAACAATTATATGTTATTACAATTCCTGATATAATAGTTGACAGCAGGGCGTTCCAGCACCCACCAAGAGTAACTGTGAGTGCTTACAGTGTTGTGCCAACACCAACACCTAAGGGGCCAATTTCTGCAGAGTATATACGGCAGGTCCCTACTTTCAAACATCCAACTTACAAACGACTACTACTTGCAAACGGAAGAAGACAACAGGAAGTGAGAGGAAATCTACCCCTTGGAAGGAAAATTCTCTCCTGTAAGAATTAATATGGGAGAAAGGTGTCTCCTCTCTACTGATGCTTTATCACCAATCCTTGTTTCAATAAAAACACCACATTTCAAAAACAGTTGTCATTGGGACGCAAAGTGAGGTGAAATGTTCTGAACAGGGGCACAGACAGCAAAAAAAATGTGACAGGGGTGATAACCGTTCCCTATGTTTTACAAAAAACTAAAAAAAAGGAATTTGCCATGGAGCTCCACTTAAACAATTCAGCTGTTCAAAATTATAAACAGATTCTACATAAGAACAAACCTACAGTCCCTGTCTTGTATGCACCGCCTGTATACGGCTGTTCAGAGTATATAGGTCCTTTTTTATTTTGTGTGCGGGGTTCCCCTTAATATCCATACAAGACCCAAAGGGGCTGGTAATGGGCTGGGGTAGGGGGGGGGGGTTGATGGGGTAGCTATGCCATTTTTCCTAAAGATTTTCATCCATATTACCGGGACCACACATTGCATTAAAGCCGCAAGCAGTTTTAAATGACTTTTTTCCCTTTAGAAATGTTATTTTGTGCAGGGACAGTTCTAAACACGGGAAACACGTGGCACTTCACAGGCATACTTTAGACACCACCCAGGTACGATATTTAAAGGAATATTTGACTTTTTTTTTTTCACTTTATGCATCATTAAAATGACTGCTCCAGAAAAACGGCCGTTTTTAAAACTTCTTTTTGCATTGATACATGTCCCCTGGTGCAGAAGCCGGGTTCCCAAACTCTGTTTCGGACAATAACATGGATAATAGTCATTATAATTAGCACTTTAGAATCCGAACGTTCGCATCCATTGTATTTAATAGGGTTCTAATGTTCGTGCGAACTTTCGGTCCGTTCGCGGGTTCTGGTGCGAACCGAACCCGGGGGTGTTCGGCTCATCACTACTGAACAGCAATCATTGCAATATTGAACTCTTTTGGCACTATTTTTGTTAAGTTATATATGCACTTGCACTTTATTTTGGTGATTGTACTTTAGTATATATCATTCATTTGCACTATTATATCACTGGGTATTTATTTACCATTAGATTTATGTGACACAGAAGTGTTTTATGTGTGATACTGATTTTTCTTTAGCCCAAAATCCCCCCCCCCCCCTATTGTTTTTTAAAATTCAATGCAAGTCACGCCAAAGTCGGACACAAAAGTTGTGCAGAAACCTTTTACTAAGTCAAAGTGACTCAAGTCGCTCCTATTAGATCGATTCCATTGCACTTAATGGCATGCGACTTGTGATGCGACATGTTCTCTCAAAGTCAGAGCGCATGTCACACCAGTGTGAACCGGGCCTTAAGAGTGAGAGAATAATTTCACTGAGCCTCTGAGAGCTCCCTCCACAAGCTAGTATACAAATATCTATATTTGATGGCAACAAAAAAATACAAAAAATATAAATCAATAAGAAATTCATTTACGCTATACTCTGGACTAGCAAATCAAAATACAGACAAACTGAAAATACATCATTTAGGGAATTTTTCAGGGAATATTTAAGGAAAATAAAATTGAAGTGAAAAATTAAGTATAAAAAAAATAATACATGTAAGGAAGCAAGAATGCAGAACGCATCTTGAAGTAATTCTAATTATGATAATGGATTTTCCAGCTGATAAAAGGTTATGGTGCCTCATTCTCACTTCTCAATTGTAAAGATAATGACATAAAGATTATGCCCTTTTTGAGACATACTGTTAGCATAGCATTAATGATGGAAAGATAATGCTCCATTTGTGTCCACTATTTCCTTGAAATATTTTTTTTTTCATTATCAATGTCCTTGATTTCCTGTCTGTTCTCTGGTCCTAAATGGTCTGCAGCAGTTGTGTAAAGATTAATGGTTGCCACGGCAACTTTGCTGACAGTATTAAGAAATGTCAGGCAGTTCCCCTGGAATGTTTTGACTTTTATGTGCGGTTACTGATCTGCGATCTTTTATCTTGCGACATTTTAATGTTAAAATATGTAAAATATCAAAACAATATACACAGCCCACTGGTGTTTATGATTTGCATTGCAGCTTTGGATAAAAAATATTTAAAAATGAATTGTGTTTTAAGACTATAGTTAGCAGACCTGATTGACCTGTTCCTTTGACAGTATGATTACCTGAGAGGTACCTACCCTTCGTTTGCTTACAAAGCCATCCCATTCGTTTTAGAAAAAAACTGTAAATGTACGCAATAATTACTATTTATTGCTTTAAACCCATTAGCACTGAAAGTATTAAAAATGTAAGGGAATGTAAATATGGTGCATATTCCCTAAACGGACAAAAGTATAGAGCTCTCTCTTGAAGATAACTCACGATTTTACATTATTGTCACCTGTATGAGTGAGGGAAAAAAATATATAAATTTAACAGTATTGTATTGCAGAGAAATAATACCTTTATTAACCACTTAACAACCACCTGCCGACAAATAACGTCGACAAGGTGGTTGCTTAACTCTGGGAGGACGTTATATAACGTCCTCCCAGAATCGCGCTCCCGCGCGCCCCCTGGGGCGCGCACACGGGAAACTCCGTGACCGCCGGGTCCAGAGGACCCGGCGGATCACGAATCGCGGTAAATCGCCGCTGATAGCGGCCGTTTACCACGTGATCGCTCCGTCAAATGACGGAGCAATCACTTGTAAACAGACCGGCGTCATTTGATGACGCCGGTTCCTCCCTCCCCTCTCTGTACCGATCGGTACAGTGTGAGAGGGGAGGGGGAGGGAGCGGATGGCAGCAGCAGCACTGTGGGCTGGATCTGTGACAATTGCAGTCACAGATCCAGCCATCCATCCATCCCTGCTCAGCCATCCCTGTGCTATACCCTGCCAATACTCTGCAATACACCCTGCCAATACTCTGCAAAATACCCTGCCAATACTCTGCAAAATACCCTGCCAATACCCTGGTGCAATACTCTGCAATACCCTGGGAAAATACTCTGCAATACCCTGGTGCAATACTCGGCAATACCCTGGTGCAATACTCTGCAATACCCTGCGCAATACTCTGCAATACCCTGCAAAATACTCTGCAATACCCTGCAAAATACTCTGCAATACCCTGCGCAATACTCTGCAATACCCTGTGCAATACTCTGCAATACCCTGCGCAATACCCTGCAAAATACTCTGCAATACCCTGCGCAATACCCTGCAAAATACTCTGCAATACCCTGGTGCAATACTCTGCAATACTCTGGTGCAATACTCTGCAATACTCTGGTGCAATACTCTGCAATACTCTGGTGCAATACTCTGCAATACCCTGCACAATACTCTGCAATACCCTGCGCAATACTCTGCAATACCCTGCGCAATACTCTGCAATACCCTGCGCAATATTCTGCAAAATACTCTGCAATACCCTGCACAATACTCTGCAATACCCTGCACAATACTCTGCAATACCCTGCACAATACTCTGCAATACCCTCCACAATACTCTGCAATACCCTCCACAATACTCTGCAATACCCTCCACAATACTCTGCAGTACCCTCCACAATACTCTGCAATACCCTCCACAATACCCTGTGCAATACCCTCCACAATACCCTGTGCAATACCCGTGCAATACCCTGCCATACACCGCAATACCCTGCCATAGTCCGCAATACTCCGCAATGCCCTGCAATACTCCGCAATGCCCAGCAATACTCCGCAATGCCCGGCAATACTCCGCAATGCCCGGCAATACTCTGCAATAACCACTTCCCGCCCTCCGGCCGTCATATGACGTCCTTGACTTTGTGCGGGGATTAGTGATGAGCCGAACACCCCCGGGTTCGGTTCGCACCAGAACCCGCGAACGGACCGAAAGTTCGTACGAACATTAGAACCCTATTAAATACAATGGATGCGAACGTTCGAATTCTAAAGTGCTAATTATAACAACTATTATGCATGTTATTGTCCTAAAAAGGGTTTGGGAACCCGGGTTCTGCACCAGGGGACATGTATCAATGCAAAAAGAAGTTTTAAAAACGGTCGTTTTTCGGGAGCAGTCATTTTAATGATGCATAAAGTGAAAAAAAAAAAGTCAAATATTCCTTTAAATATGGTACCTGGGGGGTGTCTAAAGTATGCCTGTGAAGTGCCACGTGTTTCCCGTGTTTAGAACTGTCCCTGCACAAAATGACACTTCTAAAGGAAAAAAAAGCCATTTAAAACTGCTTGCGGCTTTAATGTAATGTCTGGTCCCGGTAATATGGATGAAAATCTTTAAGAAAAATGGCATAGCTACCCCATGACCCCAGCCCATTACCAGCCCCTTTGGGTCTTGTATGGATATTAAGGGGAACCCCGCACATAAAATAAAAAAGGCCCTATATACTCTGAACAGCCGTATACAGGCGGTGCATACAAGACAGGGACTGTATGTTTGTTCTTATGTAGAATGTGTTTGTAATTTTGAACAGGTACATTGTTTAAGTGTAGCTCCAGCCCAAAAATCTATTTTTAAACTTTTTGGAAAACATAGGTAAGGGTTATCACCCCTGTAACATTTGTTTTGCTGTCTGTGCCCCTGTTCAGAACATTTCACCTCACTTTCCGTCCCAATGACAACTGTTTTTGAAATGTGGTGTTTTTCTTGAAACAAGGATTGCTGATAAAGCATCAGTACAGAGGAGACACCTTTCTCCCATATTAATTCTTACAGGAGAGAATTTTCCTTCCTAGGGGTAGATTTCCTCTCACTTCCTGTTGTCTTCTTGCGTTTGCAAGTAGGAGTCGTTTGTAAGTTGGATGTTTGAAAGTAGGGACCTGCCGTATATAATCTGCAGAAATAGGCCCCTTAGTTGGTGTTGGCACAACACTGTAAGCACTCACAGTTACTCTTGGTTGGTGCTGGAACGCCCTGCTGTCAACTATTATATCAGGAATTGTAATTACATATAATTGTTGAACAGTGGTAGTAAAAATTGGGCCTTTGATGGTGGTGCTGGTGCCACAACACTGTAAGCCCTGACAGTTACTCTTGGTGGGTGCAGCAATGGGCCCTGCTGTGAATTATTAGATCAAGAATTGTAATTGCATGCCCCTGTTGAACAGGGGCTGAAAAATTGGGCCTTTCGTGGTGGTGGTGGTGGTGGTGGTGTTGCCACAACACTGTAAGCCCTCAGAGTTACTCTTGCTTGGTGGGTGCAGGAATGGGCCCTGCTGTGAATTATTAGATCAATAATTGTAATTACATGCCCCTGTTGAACAGGGGCTGAAAAATTGGGCCTTAGGCACTGGTGGCACAACACTGCAACCCCTCACAGATACTGTACTTGGAGCACAGCAATGAGCCCTGTTGCAAAGTATTGCTTCAAAAATTGTAATGACACGCCCCTGTTAAACAGGGGCTGAAAAATTGGGCCTTAGGCACTGGTGGCACAACACTCCAACCCCTCACACATACTGTACTTGGAGCACAGCAATGAGCCCTGTTGCAAAGTATTGCTTCAAAAATTGTAATTACACGCCCCTGTTAAACAGGGGCTGAAAAATTGGGCCTTAGCCACTGGTGGCGGCACCCATAAACAAAAATGATCTTCCAAGCTATCATCATCAATCGTATCATTGAGGACTCGGAGGAGGAGGATAGCCAGTCAACATAACAGCACAGGCACTCAGCATCAGCATCAGTCTTGAAGGGATGTGACATGTTAAAATCAATTAGTCTGTTATATCAGCATCAGGTGTGTGGTAGCTGGTGGTGATCCAAGACTGGTTCATCTTGATGAAAGTCAGTCGATCAACCGAGTCGGTGGACAGGCGCACCCTGTGATCCGTGACAAATCCTCCAGCAGCACTGAATGTGCGTTCCGAAAGAACGCTGGATGCAGGACAGGCCAGTAGCTCAATTGCATACTGTGCAAGCTCTGGCCAGTGATCCATCCTCAAGACCCAGTAAGCCAGAGGATTTTCGGTGGGGAAGGTGTCCAAGTCTGACCTTGCCCCTAGATATTCCTGCACCATGTTTATCAGACGCTGGCGATGGTTGCTGGAACCGATCATACTTTGGGGCTGCGGACTAAAGAATTGTCTGAACGCATCGGTCAGACGGCCACCTTCCCCACCGCTCCTTCTTTGACTGGCCGAAGCCTCAGCAACTCGTTGTCCAGGACCAGGAGTTTGTAACCTCCCAGTCTCTGGGAACGCGTTGCACAGACCTTTCTGCAAGGCCTCCCGGAGTTGTCTCATCCTCTGCTCCCTCTGCGACGGTAACATAAGGTCCGCAACCTTACCCTTGTACCGTGGATCAAGGAGAGTGGCCAGCCAGTAATGGTCCCTCTCCTTGATCCGAAGAATACGAGGATCCTTCCGCAGACTTTGCAGGATCAGGGAGGCCATGCAGCGTAGGTTTGCTGAGGCATTCGCTCCGGAGTCCTCTGGGTCACTAAGGACGACATGATCCGCAGTCACCTCCTCCCAGCCACGTACAAGTCCACTGGTTTCTTGGGACTGTAAATCATCCCTAAAAGACTGCTGCTGATGATGCTGAGTGCCAGCCTCCACCTCCATGCTGACACAATCCTCCTCCTCCTCCTCCTCCTCCTCTTCCTGTGCGATGGGTGGGACAGAAGGAACACTGTTTGGGTAAAGGGGGCCTTGAGAGGCAAGGAAGTCCTCCTCTTCCTGCCTCTGTTCTGCCTCAAGTGCCCTGTCCATTATTCCACGCAGCGTGTGCTCCAACAGGTGGACAAGAGGTACAGTGTCACTGATGCATGCACTGTCACTGCTCACCATCCTCGTGGCCTCCTCAAATGGTGCCAGGACAGTGCATGCATCCCTGATCATGCCCCACTGGCGTGGTGAAAAAAAACCAAGCTCCCCTGACCCTGTCCTGGTGCCGTAGTCGCACAGGTACTCATTGATGGCCCTCTGCTGCGTGTGCAGCCGCTGCAGCATGGCCAACGTTGAGTTCCACCTGGTGGGCATGTCACATATAAGGCGGTTCTTGGGCAGGTTCAACTCCTTTTGCAGCTCAGCCAGGCGAGCACTGGCATTATAAGATCTGCGGAAATGCACACAGACTTTCCTGGCCTGCCTCAGGACATCCTGTAAGCCCGGGTACCTGCCCAAGAAACGCTGCACCACCAGGTTAAGGACGTGAGCCACACAGGGCACATGGGTCAGTTGTCCCTGTCGAAGGGCGGAGAGGAGGTTGGTGCCATTGTCGCAAACCACCATTCCTGGCTTAAGCTGGCGTGGCGTCAACCACCTCTCGGCCTGGCCCTGCAGAGCAGACAGGACCTCTGCCCCAGTGTGGCTTCTGTCCCCCAAACACACCAGCGCAAGCACGGCATGGCATCTTTTTGCCTGCGTACTTGCGTAGCCCCGTGAACGGCTACGGAGCACCGCTGGTTCATAGGACAAACCACAGGAAGAGGCCATGGAGGAAGAAGAAGAGGAGGGGGTGGAGGAGAGAGGTGTGTCACAACCAGTAGTAGCATTTTGGAGGCGTGGCGGTGGGACAACCTCCAACACTACTGCACCTTGTCCTGCATCCTTCCCAGCTGCCAAAAGAGTGACCCAATGGGCCGTGAAAGAAAGGTAACGTCCCTGTCCATGCCTGCTGGACCATGAGTCAGCGGTAATATGCACCTTACCGCTGACCGCCCTGTCCAGCGAGGCCAAGACATTGCCTTCCACATGCCGGTAGAGAGCCGGAATAGCCTTCCGTGAGAAAAAGTGGCGTTTGGGAACCTGCCACTGAGGAACCGCACATTGCACAAACTCACGGAAGGGGGCCGAGTCTACCAACTGAAAAGGCAGCAGTTGAAGCGCTAGCAATTTAGCCAAGCTAGCATTCAACCGCTGGGCATGTGGATGGCTGGGAGTGAACTTCTTTCGACGGTCCAGCAGCTGGGGCAGGGAAATTTGCCTGCTAGAATCGGACGTCGGTGTACTGCTAGCAGAGTGGCCGCAAGTACTTGGCTGTGACACACCTAATTCTACACCTTCATTCCTCTCAGTGCATGTTTCAGAGAGGACTGAAGTTATAGTGGGGTTGGAGATCCCAGCTGATGCGGTGCAAGGAGAGGTCCGCTTTGTTCTTTGGTGTGGGTCTTTGAGGTAGGCTTGCCAACGAGCTGCATGGCAGGTCAACATATGTCTGGTCAGGCATGTGGTACCCAAGCGGCTGATGTTTTGGCCACGCGATATACGCTTGAGACATATGTTGCAAACAGCAGCTGTGCGATCTGATGCACTAGCCTCAAAAAAGGCCCACACCAAGGAACTTTTTGAATGACGGGCAGAGGCAGCGCCCTGCACAGGCGGAGCTCTGCGGTGTGATTCTGTCGGTGTACTGCCCTTACGCTGGCCACCAAAGGGCATCCTGCCTCGTTGGAGATGTGCCTCCTCCTCATCCTCCTCCTCCTCCTCTCTCCTATTAGGCACCCATGTGGAGTCAGTGACCTCATCATCCCCTCCCTCCTCATCACTGGAGCCAATCTGGCAGTATGCTGCAGCTGCTGGAACATGACTGCCAGATTGGTGTCCTTCTTGAGCATCCCCTCTGTCTGCTCTCACCCTACTGCCTTCCTGTAGCTGGGTTTCATCATCAGACCCTTCGAAACGCTGGGCATCCTCCTGGAGCATGTACCCAACACTGTGCTCAAACAGTTCGGGGGACTCCTCAGGAGGAGGACATGGTGGGTCTAGGGAAGGAGTGACTGATGATGAGTCTGACATTGATACCAGGGAAGAGGACGCTTTGGCAGCTGCTTTGCCAGTACCCTGAGCCTGGGTGAGAGAGGATGAGGAGGAGGAGGAGGGCTTGGTCATCCACTCTACCAAGTCTTCGGCATGATGTGGCTCAACATGTCCAGCTGCCGAAAAGAAGGACAAGCGTGTCCCATGGCCATGTGCTGATGACAATGCACCGCGTCCACGACCAGCACTGTTGCCCCCAGACACAGAGCCTGCTTGCCCTCTTTTATTGCCTCCTGACTGTCTGCCTCTCCTTGTTTGCCTTCCAGACATTCTAATAGATGGCCTGCAGGGAGATGGGAAAAAAGCAATAAGGGCTACCTTCAGGTGTCCTTCTCTGTCCCTTTACTTAAGGATTTCTAAATATGGTTCAGGATGATTGCTTTTGCACAGAATAGCACAACGACAATTTCCCTGACTGTCCAAAAAACAAGGATTTCAAAGATGGTTGATGAGGAATGCTTTAGCACACTATAGCACAAGGAGAATTCACTCACTGTCCTTCCCAGTCCCTATAAACAAGGACTTGCACAGTGAAAGAAACTGACACTCTCCCTACCTACAGTTTTCTGTCCCTAGAAAAAATGTTTTTTTTAAGCACACTATAGCACAAGGAGAATTCACTCACTGTCCTTCCCAGTCCCTAGAAACAAGGACTTGCACAGTGAAAGAAACTGACACTCTCCCTACCTACAGTTTTCTGTCCCTAGAAAAAATGTTTTTTTTAAGCACACTATAGCACAAGGAGAATTCACTCACTGTCCTTCCCAGTCCCTAGAAACAAGGACTTGCACAGTGAAAGAAACTGACACTCTCCCTACCTACAGTTTTCTGTCCCTAGAAAAAATGTTTTTTTTAAGCACACTATAGCACAAGGAGAATTCACTCACTGTCCTTCCCAGTCCCTAGAAACAAGGACTTGCACAGTGAAAGAAACTGACACTCTCCCTACCTACAGTTTTCTGTCCCTAGAAAAAATGTTTTTTTTAAGCACACTATAGCACAAGGAGAATTCACTCACTGTCCTTCCCAGTCCCTAGAAACAAGGACTTGCACAGTGAAAGAAACTGACACTCTCCCTACCTACAGTTTTCTGTCCCCAGAAAAAATGTTTTTTTTAAGCACACTATAGCACAAGGAGAATTCACTCACTGTCCTTCCCAGTCCCTAGAAACAAGGACTTGCACAGTGAAAGAAACTGACACTCTCCCTACCTACAGTTTTCTGTCCCTAGAAAAAATATTTTTTTTAAGCACACTATAGCACAAGGAGAATTCACTCACTGTCCTTCCCAGTCCCTAGAAACAAGGACTTGCACAGTGAAAGAAACTGACACTCTCCCTACCTACAGTTTTCTGTCCCTAGAAAAAATGTTTTTTTTAAGCACACTATAGCACAAGGAGAATTCACTCACTGTCCTTCCCAGTCCCTAGAAACAAGGACTTGCACAGTGAAAGAAACTGACACTCTCCCTACCTACAGTTTTCTGTCCCTAGAAAAAATGTTTTTTTTAAGCACACTATAGCACAAGGAGAATTCACTCACTGTCCTTCCCAGTCCCTAGAAACAAGGACTTGCACAGTGAAAGAAACTGACACTCTCCCTACCTACAGTTTTCTGTCCCTAGAAAAAATGTTTTTTTTAAGCACACTATAGCACAAGGAGAATTCACTCACTGTCCTTCCCAGTCCCTAGAAACAAGGACTTGCACAGTGAAAGAAACTGACACTCTCCCTACCTACAGTTTTCTGTCCCTAGAAAAAATGTTTTTTTTAAGCACACTATAGCACAAGGAGAATTCACTCACTGTCCTTCCCAGTCCCTAGAAACAAGGACTTGCACAGTGAAAGAAACTGACACTCTCCCTACCTACAGTTTTCTGTCCCTAGAAAAAATGTTTTTTTTAAGCACACTATAGCACAAGGAGAATTCACTCACTGTCCTTCCCAGTCCCTAGAAACAAGGACTTGCACAGTGAAAGAAACTGACACTCTCCCTACCTACAGTTTTCTGTCCCTAGAAAAAATGTTTTTTTTAAGCACACTATAGCACAAGGAGAATTCACTCACTGTCCTTCCCAGTCCCTAGAAACAAGGACTTGCACAGTGAAAGAAACTGACACTCTCCCTACCTACAGTTTTCTGTCCCTAGAAAAAATGTTTTTTTTAAGCACACTATAGCACAAGGAGAATTCACTCACTGTCCTTCCCAGTCCCTAGAAACAAGGACTTGCACAGTGAAAGAAACTGACACTCTCCCTACCTACAGTTTTCTGTCCCTAAAAAAAATGTTTTTTTTAAGCACACTATAGCACAAGGAGAATTCACTCACTGTCCTTCCCAGTCCCTAGAAACAAGGACTTGCACAGTGAAAGAAACTGACACTCTCCCTACCTACAGTTTTCTGTCCCTAGAAAAAATGTTTTTTTTAAGCACACTATAGCACAAGGAGAATTCACTCACTGTCCTTCCCAGTCCCTAGAAACAAGGACTTGCACAGTGAAAGAAACTGACACTCTCCCTACCTACAGTTTTCTGTCCCTAGAAAAAATGTTTTTTTTAAGCACACTATAGCACAAGGAGAATTCACTCACTGTCCTTCCCAGTCCCTAGAAACAAGGACTTGCACAGTGAAAGAAACTGACACTCTCCCTACCTACAGTTTTCTGTCCCTAGAAAAAATGTTTTTTTTAAGCACACTATAGCACAAGGAGAATTCACTCACTGTCCTTCCCAGTCCCTAGAAACAAGGACTTGCACAGTGAAAGAAACTGACACTCTCCCTACCTACAGTTTTCTGTCCCTAGAAAAAATGTTTTTTTTAAGCACACTATAGCACAAGGAGAATTCACTCACTGTCCTTCCCAGTCCCTAGAAACAAGGACTTGCACAGTGAAAGAAACTGACACTCTCCCTACCTACAGTTTTCTGTCCCTAGAAAAAATGTTTTTTTTAAGCACACTATAGCACAAGGAGAATTCACTCACTGTCCTTCCCAGTCCCTAGAAACAAGGACTTGCACAGTGAAAGAAACTGACACTCTCCCTACCTACAGTTTTCTGTCCCTAGAAAAAATGTTTTTTTAAGCACACTATAGCACAAGGAGAATTCACTCACTGTCCTTCCCAGTCCCTAGAAACAAGGACTTGCACAGTGAAAGAAACTGACACTCTCCCTACCTACAGTTTTCTGTCCCTAGAAAAAATGTTTTTTTTAAGCACACTATAGCACAAGGAGAATTCACTCACTGTCCTTCCCAGTCCCTAGAAACAAGGACTTGCACAGTGAAAGAAACTGACACTCTCCCTACCTACAGTTTTCTGTCCCTAGAAAAAATGTTTTTTTTAAGCACACTATAGCACAAGGAGAATTCACTCACTGTCCTTCCCAGTCCCTAGAAACAAGGACTTGCACAGTGAAAGAAACTGACACTCTCCCTACCTACAGTTTTCTGTCCCTAGAAAAAATGTTTTTTTTAAGCACACTATAGCACAAGGAGAATTCACTCACTGTCCTTCCCAGTCCCTAGAAACAAGGACTTGCACAGTGAAAGAAACTGACACTCTCCCTACCTACAGTTTTCTGTCCCTAGAAAAAATGTTTTTTTTAAGCACACTATAGCACAAGGAGAATTCACTCACTGTCCTTCCCAGTCCCTAGAAACAAGGACTTGCACAGTGAAAGAAACTGACACTCTCCCTACCTACAGTTTTCTGTCCCTAGAAAAAATGTTTTTTTTAAGCACACTATAGCACAAGGAGAATTCACTCACTGTCCTTCCCAGTCCCTAGAAACAAGGACTTGCACAGTGAAAGAAACTGACACTCTCCCTACCTACAGTTTTCTGTCCCTAGAAAAAATGTTTTTTTTAAGCACACTATAGCACAAGGAGAATTCACTCACTGTCCTTCCCAGTCCCTAGAAACAAGGACTTGCACAGTGAAAGAAACTGACACTCTCCCTACCTACAGTTTTCTGTCCCTAGAAAAAATGTTTTTTTTAAGCACACTATAGCACAAGCACAAAACACACTGACACTCTCCCTACCTATCCTTCTCTTTCCCTAAACTAAAGGAATCCAGGTTAAGCAAGAAAGAAATAAAAGTCACTGTCCCTGCCTATGCTGCTCTTTCCCTGCTCCGGAACACACTACACTAGGCCGCCGTGCTGGCGGCCTTTTATAGTGTGGGGCGTGTACTAAACCCCCTCAGCAATAATTGGCCACAGGCATCCTGCCTGTGGCCAATCATTGCTCTCCTCGCTGCCGGCGCTGTGATTGGCCAAGCATGCGGGGTCACAGTGCATGCTTGGCCAATCACAGCGCCTGGATGACACTGCGATGGCGTAGTGCATTGTGGGCCGTTCGCGTCACTCGAATTTGGCGTGAACGGCCCAAATCGTTCGATCTTCGTCGAACGATCGAACAGCCGATGTTCGAGTCGAACGTATGTTCGACTCGAACACGAAGCTCATCCCTAGCGGGGATATCTGAATGATGGGAGCAGCTACAGGCATCATTCAGATATTAGCTTTTTCAGCCGGCGATTCACTACACCATAAGAACAATCATAGCGGCTGTTCCGCCGCTTGATCATTCTTACGGGAGGCGAGAGGGGATGTCCCCCCCCCCGCCGCCCTCCGGTGCTTCTACCGACTCACCGCTACGATCAAAGCCAGGATTGTTGTTTTTTTTGTATTTTTTTCAGGCTTCCCAGCCTAGATGTGAGATGTGGGGTCTTATTGACACCCCCCCATATCTCACTGTAAAGAGGACCTGTCATGCCATATTCCTATTACAAGGGATGTTTACGTTCCTTGTAATAGGTATAAAAGTGATCAAAAAAATGTTTAGGGCGGAAAAACATGTCAAACTAAAATAAATAAAGTAAAATGAAGAATAATTTTTTTTTTTTTTAAAGCGCCCCTGTCCCCGTGAGCTCGAATACAGAAGCGAACGCATACGTAAGTCCCGCCCACATATGAAAACGGTTTTCAAACCACACATGTGAGGTATCTCTGCGAACGTTAGAGCGAGAGCAATCATTTTGGCCCTAGACCTCCTCTGTAACTCAAAACATGTAACCAGTAAAAATATTTAAAGCGTCGCCTATGGGGATTTTTTAAGTAGCGAAGTTTGGCGCCATTCCACGAGTGTGTGCAATTTTTAAGGGCGACATGTTAGGTATCTATTTACTCGGCGTAGCTTCATCTTTCACATTATGCAAAAACATTGGGCTAACTTTACTGTTTTTTTTTTTTTTAAGCACAAAACATTTTTTTTCCATAAAAAAACGCGTAAAAAAAATTGCTGCGCAAATATCGTGCGAGATAAAAAGTTGCAACAACCACCATTATATTCTCTAAGGTCTTTGCTAAAAAAACATATATAATGTTTTGGGGTTCTATGTAATTTTCTAGCAAACAAATGATGATTTTTACATGTAGGAGAGAAATGTCAGAATTGGCCTGGGTGCTCCAGAACGCCTGAAGGTGCTCCCTGCATGTTGGGCCTCTGTGTGTGGCCACGCTGTGTAAAAGTCTCACACATGTGGTATCGCCATACTCGGGAGTAATAGCAGAATGTGTTTTGGGGTGTAATTTGTGGAATGCATATGCTGTGTGTGAGAAATAACCTGCTAATATGACAATTTTGTGAAAAAAAAAAAGAGAAAAAAAAAATCTTGATTTTGCAAAGAATTGTGGGAAAAAATGACAACTTCAAAAAACTCACAATGCCTCTTTCTGAATACCTTGGAATGTCTTCTTTCCAAAAAGGGGTCATTTGGGGGGTATTTGTACTTTTCTGGCATGTTAAGGTCTCAAGAATTGAGATAGGCCGTCAGTACTTCAGGTGTGATCAATTTTCAGATATTGGCACCATAGCTTGTGGACTCTATAACTTTCACAAAGACCAAATAATATACACCAATTTGTACTTATTTTTACCAAAGATATGTAGCAGTATAAATTTTGGCCAAAATTTCTGAAGAAAAAATAGTAATTTGCAAAATTTTATAACAGAAACGAAAAAAAAATCATTTTTTTACAAAATTTTCAGTCTTTTTTCTCTTATAGCGCAAAAAATAAAAAACCCAACAGTGATTAAATACCACCAAAAGAAAGCTCTATTTGTGTGAAAAAAAGGACAAAAATTTCATATGGGTACAGTGTTGTATGACTGAGTAATTGTCATTCAAAATGTGAGAGCACCGAAAGCTGAAAATTGGTCTGGTTATTAAGGGGGTTTAAGTGCCCAGTGGTCAAGTGGTTAATTCACATAACATAAACATGATGTTTATGATAGGTGCCAATGAGCATAAAATACATATAAAAAGTATTTGCACAAAAAGGAAAATGTATTTGCACAATTTTTAATGTTCTTAGACGTGGATCCAAAAAAGAAAAACATGCATCAAGAATTTATGTAGAGCTACAAAGATAAGCTCCTATAAAATTTATAACAAAGGCCACCTAACAAGTCTGCTGCTTCAGGGTAATTTGTGTGTGTCAAACATTCATGAAAAATGCCTACAGGCAATTCATGAGCTCCACATAAAAGTAAGACGCTTGAGTTCAAAATGATCTCTTAGAGAGATTAGTGATAGAAAAAATAAAATAAAAAAAAGTCTAGTAACATTGGTAATCAGCAAAGTTCTTTAAACAAGCACTACAAGTTTGTACTTCAGCATAAAAAATTATTTAACCACTTCCCTACCCAGCCATAGTCAAGTGACGTCCACAGATGGGATCTCCCATCCTGGGTGGACGTCATATGACGTCCTGGGTTTGAAGGGGGATATCTGAATGATGCCTGCAGCTAGAGGCATCATTCAGATATCCTTTTGAAGTGCCAACGATTCTGTGCGGTTCCGATGCTTGATCGTTCTTATAGGTGGCGGGAGGGGACACCCCCCCTCCCGCCGCCATCCGGTGCTTCTCCGGGCTCTCCCGTACGATCGGGGACCCGGAGAGAATCTTCCGGCACCGGTGGTGGGTCACGTGACGAGCATAGAGATGACTGGTGACCAGATGGTCACCAGTCATCTCTATGATCGTCGGAGGCCCGGGCGCGATGTGATGACGTCACGCCCGGGTCCTCAAATGTAAACAAAGCCACCATTGCGGCTAGTAAGTATGAGATCAGTGAATTTTTTTTCATGATCTTATGCTTTCCAGCCTAGAGGATAGATGTGGGGTCTTATTGACCCCGCATCTCTCAATAAAGAGGACCTGTCACACACATTCCTATTACAAGGGATGTTTACATTCCTTGTAATAGGAATAAAAGTGATCAAAAAAACAAAACTAAAATAAGTTAAAAAAAAAAAAAAATAAGTAAAAAAAAATAAAATAATTAAAACGCCCCTGTCCCCGGTAGCTCGCGATCAGAAGCGAATGCACGCGTAAGTCGCCCACATATGTAAACGCCGTTCAAACCACATGTGTGAGGTATCACCGCGTGCGTTAGAGCACGTGCAACAATTCTAGCACTAGACCTCCTCTGTAATTTTAACCTGGTAACCTGTAAAAAAAATTAAAGCGTCGCCTATGGAGATTTTTAAGTACCGAAGTTTGGCGCCATTCCACGAGTGTGCGCAATTTTAAAGCGTGACATGTTAGGTATCTATTTACTCGGCGTAACATCATCTTTCATATTTTCCCCAAAAATTGGGCTAACTTTAGTGTTTTGTTATTTTTTAATTCATGAAACCATTTAAAAAAAAAAAAAAAAGGCGTTTGAAAAATTATTGCGCAAATACCGTGCAAGAAAAAAAGTTGCAATGACCGTCATTTTATTCCCTAGGGTGTCTGCTAAAAAAACATATATAATGTTTCGAGGTTCTGAGTAATTTTCTAGCAAAAGAATGATGATTTGTACATGTAGGAGAGAAGTGCTAGAATAGGCCCGGTATGGAAGTGGTATAAAAAGCCCTGTATTGAAGTGGTTAAAGGGATTATAAAAATATCTACCCTATTTATCGGCGTATAACACGCACAGGCATATAACACGCACCCTAACTTTAAGAGGGAAGTTTCAGGAAATAAACTTTCCACAGCCCCCTGCGTATAACACGCAGGCACAGTTTACCCTCTATTTTCAGGGTAAAAAAGTGAGTGTTATACGCCAATAAATACAGTATATATCCCACCAGCCTTTCAGGATTGAAAATTTTCAAGGAACACAAGCCTTCTTCAAAAGGAATTAGTATGTATTTAAAAAATCCTTAGAACTGTAAATGTCCAGATAATTATTCCTCATAATGCTCACAGTGAAACAATTTAGATAATTACATAGTTTATACATTTGTAAAAAAAGACATGGGTCCATTGAGTGTGACTAGTTTGTGTGTGTGTGTATTTTCTATAATTATAGTCCTGTATATTGTACAGTTGTCGATACTCTCAGCTAGTACCGCTTCCTGAGAAAGTGAATTCCACTTTTTAACTTCTCTAGTAGTAAAGAACCCTTTTCGCCAATCTAAGGTTAGACCTCCTTTCTTCTAACTCTCGGATTGATAGAATGTAAATGTGCAAAAATGTCACAATTATTATTTAGTCAGACCAGAGGTAGAGACCAAGTATCATCACAGCACCTCAATCAGGAAAAATTCTCATATTAAAATATCACCATTCCTTGCAGCATGCCCGATGTCATGTGCTTGTAAACCAAGTTCATAGGCAAGTAAAGTTAAATGTAGTGTCTTTGGTCCACATAGCACTGTCAGTAAAGTCTCCACTAATCCAAATAGGTAGAAGAGCTCTCCTTCCCATAAAGCAATGATCAGACACAATGCACAATATACAGAAAACAAAACCTCCTGCGCACAAGTGGAATACCAGACAGTCTGTAAGTAAAATGGTGAATGTCACTTGGCCTTGCTGCCTTCACAGATAGGGGTATCCTAGCGGTAAATGACAAACAGAAAAAAGAAAGGTGCACCAGCCTCGTGGTAAGTCGGCAGCTATCCCTGTCAATCCCTCTGCGACTTATTGAAGTGGGTTCGGTTCGGACGCATTGCTGCGATTTTGTGGACTCTTTTAATGTGAGATACTCACGTATGTTTGTAAGTAGGTTTCTTTTATTCATTTTTAATAAATCCACACAAGGATAATACACGAGGCTGGTGTGCCTTTCTTTTTTCTCTTTGTCACAATGCACAATATAGCTTGTGGGGTTTATTTGCATTACATGTAGTGTCAGTATTTCAAAATGCCCCTTTCACCACATGTAATGTAGAATAATTTTAAAAGAATTAGGAAATTTTTAGAAAAGTATTAGGCACCATTTGCACAGGCATTTTTCCACGCTGTGAATTCTAGTGGCAGGAATCTACTGATTCCTGATGCTGGGATTGGATTGACAGCTGTGTGAATCCAGCCATGATAACCTGTGGTGATTGCTGACTTTGAGAACAGGCACGAGTAGCTTCAACCACTGACATGCTGTCATTGCAATGTACAGGCTCGTCAGCAGGAATCCCAGCAGCAGAAATAGATTTTTTTTTAGCATGTTGTCCCATCCATTTGTCGGGAGAGATGTACTAATTCTGTCATATTCAGTTCTCTGTAGGGATAACTCTTTCAAAAATTTTTTTGCCAGGACCTGGCTGTCTAATGCCGCGTACACACGATCGGAATTTCCGACAACAAAACCATGTTTTTTTTCCGACTGTATTTTGCTCAAACTTGTCTTGCATACACACCTTGCATACACACGGTCACACACATGTTGCTCGGAAATTCTGATGGTCAAGAACGCGGAGACGTACAACACTACGACAAACTGAGAAAAATTAAGTACTTTTACCGTAGAAAAAATTGAGAACCAGCTCTCAAAGATTTGTTGTTGGAAATTCCGACAGCAAATGTCTGATGGAGCCTACACACGGTCAGAATATCCGATCAAAAGCTCACATCGAACGCTTGTTGTCGGAAATTATGATCGTGTGTACGTGGAATAATAAGACATTTCCCAATATGTACACATACAGTACCTTTTTCCAGGTGTCTTTAATCCAATAACATCTTCGCCCTCTTCTTCCTCCAGCGGCAGGCAAATCATAAAAGCTGCCTACTCGGTGCAACACTGCATCATTCTTCTGTAAATCCATGCTAAGGATGGAACCTTGGCCCCTTGGGCTTACAGAAAGTGGGTTGAATAATGCTGGGCGATGTTGGATCAGTGAGTGAGTTTGCAGGTGACATTGCAGAAGATACGGAGAGTAATGCAGCCAGAGCTTTATTTTTTTTCTTAAAATCTGTTGGGGGACTCATATGTAATAAATCTTGCTGCACTTAGCTTTTATGAATCCTATTTGAAATTGTATGAATTTATTATCAATATCCACCTCCTATAGACTTTAGTTGGTTTGGTGTTATTTATTTTTTGGGGAATTTTATTTTCAATGTTTAAGTAGTTTCTGTCTTTGTCCTGGTGGCTAGTGACCCTGGGTCAGAAAGTAAAAAAAATATATTGTCCTGATAAAAAAGTGGCACTAAAGCTGGCGATAACAAATAGTTTTTCACGTTCAGGAAGCAGGCTAAAGGAAGAAATATGAATGAATTCCTCCATCCACACAAGCAGGGTGGATAGAGGAATCCTCCCCAATGGGACATTGTATTCTGACAGCAGGACTCTGAATATACTGATCACTGCTTGCAGCCAGCTAATTGAGAACATTTTTTCCAACAAGCGCGTTTGACAAAGTCTATCTAACTAACAATCAACTGTTAAACAGGAACGACGACACATGGAATGAAATTCGGCAGGTCCCTACAGAACTAGCTGAATTTCCATCCATCTAAGGCCAGCTTTAATCTTCTAGTGAGAACACTAAATCCAAATCTTCCAAACAAGACCCAGACAGCAATTTAAACCAACATAGTTTTTATCCTTCCAACTCCATCCAAAACTAAAATTGTGACCACATATACACTTGAACATAACAAGAAATAACATTTCTGTTTTGTACAGAAGCCACAAATAGGAGCATTACTTTTTACAGCAACTAGTTTTGAAGCAGCATATGAAAGTGTGGACAGTTCCTGTAAGTGCTTTTTAATGATGTATTTTTCTTTTTTTAATATCCAGCTGAGGTCAACAGTCAAATGTAAGTCTCCAAAGAAATGGTTTTCTGCAATAAAGCCAGGGTCTATTATGATCAGCCAGTCTGTCAGGCATCCAGTTGTGGGATTTGTTAGCTGTGTGTATTTGTATTGCTCCTGCTGACTTCCATTTCAAGAACGGTCACTGGTAATCAGCATGTGAGTGAACACATCATGAAAAAGCACAAATGTGGTGTGTGGTTGCTGTGAATTCTTATTCCATTTCTACCTCAGCTATTCCTCATCATCTCCCTCTCCTGTATTTTGTGACATCTTCATTCGCCTTCATTAAATGTTTCAGTACTGCTGAGATCTAGTCTAAAAAAGAAAAAAAAAAAACTATTAGAGCTTGTCTCCAAAACACTTCCAAATATTAGAAAATTCTAACCATGTATCAAGAAAAATGCTAAAAAAATATCTTTATTTTTCTTAGCAGTTGATAACTGAAGTGATATATCTATTGGCACAGTGGCTATGTAATCCTCCACATCTACGTGTGCTCAGACTTTTGAGTGAAAGCTTGAACATACCAACAGAAACGTATTGGTATACATACATACTGTAGTAAACAAACCTAAATATCGCAAACCAGCTATCTATTTATGTACAAGGAAAATATCTAGCTTCCAGTATCTAGCTTCCATAGACTTTCAACATTGAACATCACTGTTTTCTGCTTTTACTACCCTAATCAAATTAGACCATTTCTCTGAGGATTGGTTGGTTTCAAATACCCTTAGCTACCATAACTTGTCTAATTTTTATCCCAAGTGTTAATAGGCTAACTAGCTAGGATTTTTGTAAGGAAAATAAAAATTGCATAGCTGTTACAGGGCTTCTCTGGCCACCATTATTGTTGTATATGAAAAGAAGGGAAAGCTTTGAAGTTTGTATCTGGAGACAAAAAAGAGTTTGCTCCCATTATATGGATAAACAATTCTGGCACCAATCTGATTTGTAGGAATTCTCCCAGCTTAATGTCTTTTATTTAGTATGTCATCTGGAACTAAAGCAGATCATGGATAATGCGATTTTCTTTCCTGTATCCACAAGTTTCGAACCATCTACTGTATGAACAGCTTTAGGCAGGCCATACATTAGTGTAATGTAAAAAATTGCGCAACCCAAAAACATAAAGTGAAAAAAACAACAATAATTGCTTCTATGAATAGCTTCCAAAGAGGCAATGATATGTGCTCAAAAAAAGGGGTATAAATATCTAATATGTATAAATTTCAAACACATATGATCAAAGATGGTATAAAAACCAAAAAGGTGTATAACACATAAGTGTCCATGAAAGAGTGAAAATGACACATAAAAAATGTCCAAACGAGACTGGAAGCGAAGGTGCCAATTCTCCTCACTTTCTTCTTTCAAAGCAGGTAATGATGACTCATAATCAGGTAATAAAGATGTCTGCTTACCAAATCAGGTGGATCCTCATTACAGGGATCAAAGGGGCTTAATAAACACGTACTCCGGACATCTGATATAGGAAGTCAGATACTCCTCTAGATCCTATGCTCCGCTGCTGCACCGTGTTCACAAAGATCCTCTCAATATAGAAAACCAATCAAAGGCACCGCTTATGATCCGTAATATAACATGTTGGGGATAAGAACAAAAAACTTCATGGTGCAGAAAGGTTTAAAAAGGGAAATCCCCTTTATTGGGTAAAAAACACTGACATCCACAGATAGAAAAAAATATATTGAATAGAGAGAGCACACTGAATGCCAGCAATCTCCGACAACGATTTAAAAAGCAGTCAGCTGTAGCTCACACCAATCAGCTGGTGCGTGATGACATCTAATTCCTTAGCTCCACCCGACGCTGCGTTTCTCCTTACAAGGCGTCCACTGGGAAAGGAGACTAAGGAATGGGACATCACTCACCGCACTTAAATAACCCGGCTGGAGAGTGACACCGGAAATCAAACGAGAAGGGACGCGCGCTCACCGCACATTCCCCACTCGCAATTCGTGTCTGTAGCTGAGGCAATGCAGCGCACATAGACAGAACCATAACCTGTCACTGGCGCTGCTAGCCTCTTGCTTACATAATGATACCTATACTAAAAACATCTTTAACATAAAAAATGCAATACAGCATATATATAACAATAAAATAAATTAATTTATAACAATCACAACATTAATTGGCAGTCATTAATCCACATGAAAAAGATGAAGAATCAATGTGTCAGCGAGGTGCAAACACCAGGGCGACACAGAGACGCGACACATATCCATATGTCAATGGCTCCCTTAAAACTCTGTATATATTACCAGAGTGTAATTACCTTTCAAAAAATTACAATATATGGGAGAAATATACTGAACTTATCCCTGTGTTCCCAGACTGTAATAGAAAAAAGACAACTATATTAAAATTAATATATACATTAAAATACATAGCAAAGGGGGGTTACAGAGGTGTAACACCAGAAAAAGGGACAAAAAAAGGGGGATCCATGATAACAAAAAAAGGAGAGAAAAGAGACCCCCCATTCTCTTGTAAGGGGAACCCTATATGTAACCAATTGATTTGGGGAAGAAAAAAGAGGGCACAAAAAACAGACAAGCATATAAGTACGCTAAATGGCCCAATGGGGGTAATAGAGGTAGGGATGACCTAGATAATCTACCTATTGTTAATGTAACAATTAATATCCCACTCTATATTCAAACCCCATGGGCTATAGCACTTAACATCATATATGAGACGAGTTTCTCTACGTGATATCTGTCGCTTGAGATCACTCCCTCTCCAATGGGGGGTATATTTCTCAATCCCTATAACTTGTAATGCTGATGGATCTCGATTATGGTGTTGGCGAAAATGCCACGACACACTATGCTTGGTGAATCCCCTGCGTATATTCGATAAATGTTCCCCAATTCTGACTTTGAGCGCACGGGTGGTCCTCCCTATATATTGGAAACCACAGGGACAACTCAAAAGATAAATGACCCCAATAGTATTGCATGTAATAAAGTCAGATATATGATGTTCTTTGGAAGTAGCATGTGAAGTAAAAGACGCAGTTTTCATAGTTTGTGACGACCTGCAGACTTTACATCTTTTACATGGATAATATCCTCTGAGTTGTCCAAACATAACCATTTTAGCTGGAGGGTCAACTACGCTTGGTGCCACTAAATCTTTCAAATTTTGATTTCTTCTATACAGAATTTTTGGACAATCTGGATGTGTAGGTCCCAAGATTTTATCACACTTGAGTACTGGCCAGTGTTTACGTATTATCTTATTGACCCACCAAAAATGTGATGAAAAGGTGGTCTAAAATGCCCATTGTAGGTCTGTAGTGAAAGTATCTTTTTCTTTGACCTTTGGGACCAATAAAGTTTTTCTGTCAATTGCTGCAACTTCCTGTATTTCTTTGTCCAAAACACATGGCTGATACCCCTTCTCAACAAAACGGTGCCTCAAAACTGCGACCTGAGTCTCAAAATCCTCCAAACGAGAACAGTTGCGTCTCATTCGTTGAAACTGCCCCTTTGGTATGGCCTTGAGCCAATTTGGATGATGTCCACTGTCTATAGGTATATACCCATTCCTGTCAGTATTTTTGAAATAAGTTTTTGTCAGGAGGGCCCCCTCTTCTTTGAAAATGGTTAGGTCCAAGAAATTAACTGAAGTGGTACTAAACTCATACGTAAATTGGATACCCCGCATGTTATTATTCAGATTAATCATGAAGTCACTTAAAGATTTTTCGTCCCCCTTCCATAAAAAGAAGGCGTCATCAATGTAACGACGCCACAAAAGGAGGCGGGGCTCTGCCAGAGAAAAAAGTTTGTCATTTTCCCATAAGGCCATGAACAGGCCCGCCAGCTGGGAGCAAATTTGGCTCCCATAGCCACGCCTGTGCTTTGAAGAAAAAATTGCCCATTGTAGTAAAAATAATCATGTTCCATGGCGAAACAAAGTAATTTCAAAACAAACTCTAATGTAGAGGATTTCATGGATAAATCCTTACGGAGAAAAAATTCCTCCGCCTTATATCCCAAATGATGGGGTATAATCGTATATAGTGAAGCGACGTCCGCTGTTACAAGCAGGACGTCTTCTCCCACTACATATTCAGAAATTTCTCTAATCATCTGCATAGAGTCCTTAAGATACGCTGGAGTTTTGGTTACTACTGGCTGAAGGAAAACATCTATGAATTTACCAATTCTTGATGCAAGGGAATCAATACCGCTTACTATTGGGCGGCCAGGGGGTTTGGTGGGATTTTTGTGGACCTTGGGTATATAGTATATGATAGGGGTACGGGGAGCCAATGGTATCAAGAAATCCAATTCTTTATCATTAATGACCCCTTTCCGATGTCCATCCAGGACAATACTATTGAGAGATTTCTTATATTTCTCAATTTGGTCCTTATTCAGGACCATATAGGTATCTCTATCTGATAACAGTACCTCCATTTCCTCTATATAGTCCACTTTTCTTAAAATCACAATCCCCCCCCCCTTTGTCTGCTGGTCTTATTACTAGATTTTTCCTTTCACATAATAAAGCTATTCCCTCTTCAGAGTCCTTCAGTTTTTCCTTCTTAAACCTAACCTGTAACAAATCGTGAAGTACTAGGTCTTTAAACACAGTGATACTAGGAGCTGGTTTACCAGGAGGGTTAAACAGGGAAGCATTCCTGAGTCCCGTTCCCCCCTCCCCCTGATGGGTCACTGGCCTGACTATTATTCCTTGTGATGGGATTTGACAAAAAATGGCGTTTGATACTCAATTTTCTAGTATATTTTTGAACATCAAGAAACATTTGAAATTTACTCAGCCGCTTCCTGGGGGCATATTTAAGTCCTTGATTTAAGGTTAATTTCTCAGATCGTGTCAACTCCTCTCCACTAAGGTTGAATACACCGTCACAAACTACTTCCTTCGGGATTTTTTTGGCGTTGTGCCATTTCCCTCCTCTGCATCCTCTCTTAGTCTTCCCTTTTTCCTTTGGCCCTTCCCTAAAAAATTGTCCGTCTTGTTTCGCAAAGGTGCTGCTCCTGGAGGACCTTCAAAACCCCGATTTTGAAGTGGGGCAGGTACTCTGGATCCAGCATTTAAGAGATCTACTTCTCCCTTGCTCTCACCATATCCTTGTAATGGTCCGTAAGGATTTCTAGTGGGTATATCATGTCTCCACGGTACTTGTGGTGAAGTGGAAGGACCATTCCTATATCCCTCATAAGGATAATTCCTATAGGATGAATCCTCATAGGGACCATAATGGTCTCTATAGGGAGATCTATCCGGTGGATACATGTATGAAGTGGATTGATATTGGTAGGATCCCTGAGGTTGTCGATTACCCCTACCCCCCCCCCCCCGGGTTAGGAACCCTACCTGGGTTTCTAGGATGTTGATAAGGTGGGGGATAATAATTATGGGGTCCATTATCCGGCGGTCTGCCAGTATTCTGGTTACCCTTTTTCTTCCCTTGTTGTGGTGTCTTATTTCCCCCTGTCTTTCTCACTCCTTGTTCTCTATATCCTGGAGTAGTCGGAGGGGGGGGCCCTAATGAGGGCCTAGAGTAGTCCATGTTAGGCAGTGTGGATACACTTTCTGACTCACCCTCCTCCATACTATTAACTTCAGGCTGTTTCTCAAAACTGTCACGATGGTTCTCCTGCCATTTAAAGACGTTATGGGACTTATAGTCCTCCACGTCCCTAAGGTATTTTTTCCGCTTTTTTATTCGTTGCTCTTCTTCTTCTATCAGAATTTCCCTTAATTCATTAGTATATACCTGATATAAACCCTCTTTACTCATAGGGATCAGTTTTTCCTTTATGTCATTAATTTCCTGCTGTAATTTGGCTACCTTTGCTTTTTTACGAGAAAGCAAAAACTCAAGAAAAGCCAGTCCCGCACCGTTAAAGTAAAGGAACCACTCATTGAGTTCTGCATCTCCTCTATCAGGGAATACATGCCACCGTAGGCTCCTGGGTATCATCTTCTCTTTGAGATAACGCTCCAGGAACACTATATCCCATGTGGCATGCAATTCGGAAATAAGTATGTTTTTTAATCTCATAAATATTCCCCGTATTCCATCTACCTCTGCATTGGTTTGATCAAAAACCTCATCAGGGTTTATTTTCCTGCTTCTATGGAAATCAAAAATATCCATTTAAGGTGCAAAAAACAAAGTGATCACTAAAAATTGTAAATGTGATTTTACAAAAAAGTGGAAAGCTGCGGGATATAATGTATTCAATGGTAATATGTATATAAGAAGGACAATCCGCGCTATCCCTATTCGGCAGAAAAAAATTTGCAAAAATGCTAATATTCAACCAAATCAAATATAAAAAACGTGCAACGTGAAGATACACATAAAAGGAGGATATTGAAATCCAAAAATGAATGGTGGTGTTGCAATAATAAAAGTTCAGAATAATAAACTGCAAATATGTGTAATGTAAAAAATTGCGCAACCCAAAAACATAAAGTGAAAAAAACAACAATAATTGCTTCTATGAATAGCTTCCAAAGAGGCAATGATATGTGCTCAAAAAAAGGGGTATAAATATCTAATATGTATAAATTTCAAACACATATGATCAAAGATGGTGTAAAAACCAAAAAGGTGTATAACACATAAGTGTCCATGAAAGAGTGAAAATGACACATAAAAAATGTCCAAACGAGACTGGAAGCGAAGGTGCCAATTCTCCTCACTTTCTTCTTTCAAAGCAGGTAATGATGACTCATAATCAGGTAATAAAGATGTCTGCTTACCAAATCAGGTGGATCCTCATTACAGGGATCAAAGGGGCTTAATAAACACGTACTCCGGACATCTGATGTAGGAAGTCAGATACTCCTCTAGATCCTATGCTCCGCTGCTGCACCGTGTTCACAAAGATCCTCTCAATATAGAAAACCAATCAAAGGCACCGCTTATGATCCGTAATATAACATGTTGGGGATAAGAACAAAAAACTTCATGGTGCAGAAAGGTTTAAAAAGGGAAATCCCCTTTATTGGGTAAAAAACACTGACATCCACAGATAGAAAAAAATATATTGAATAGAGAGAGCGCACTGAATGCCAGCAATCTCCGACAACGATTTAAAAAGCAGTCAGCTGTAGCTCACGCCAATCAGCTGGTGCGTGATGACATTGAATTCCTTAGCTCCACCCGACGCTGCGTTTCTCCTTACAAGGCGTCCACTGGGAAAGGAGACTAAGGAATGGGACGTCACTCACCGCACTTAAATAACCCGGCTGGAGAGTGACACCGGAAATCAAACGAGAAGGGACGCACGCTCACCGCACATTCCCCACTCGCAATTCGTGTCTGTAGCTGAGGCAATGCAGCGCACATAGACAGAACCATAACCTGTCACTGGCGCTGCTAGCCTCTTGCTTACATAATGATACCTATGCTAAAAACATCTTTAACATAAAAAATGCAATACAGCATATATATAACAATAAAAGAAATTAATTTCTACCAATCACAACATTAATTGGCAGCCAATAATCCACATGAAAAAGGTGAAGAATCAATGTGTCAGCGAGGTGCAAACACCAGGGCGACACAGAGACACGACACATATCCATATGTCAATGGCTCCCTTAAAACTCTGTATATATTACCAGAGTGTAATTACCTTTAAAAAAATTACAATATATGGGAGAAATATACTGAACTTATCCCTGTGTTCCCAGACTGTAATAGAAAAAAGACAACTATATTAAAATTAATATATAAATTAAAATACATAGCAAAGGGGGGTTACAGAGGTGTAACACCAGAAAAAGGGACAAAAAAAGGGGGGATCCATGATAACAAAAAAAGGAGAGAAAAGAGACCCCCCATTCTCTCGTAAGGGGAACCCTATATGTAACCAATTGATTTGGGGAAGAAAAAAGAGGGCACAAAAAACAGACAAGCATATAAGTACACTAAATGGCCCAATGGGGGTAATAGAGGTAGGGATGACCTGAATAATCTACCTATTGTTAATGTAACAATTAATATCCCACTCTATATTCAAACCCCATGGGCTATAGCACTTAACATCATATATGAGACGAGTTTCTCTACGTGATATCTGTCGCTTGAGATCACTCCCTCTCCAATGGGGGGTATATTTCTCAATCCCTATAACTTGTAATGCTGATGGATCTCGATTATGGTGTCGATGGCCAGCTTAACAGAATCCACTCTGGTAATTACAATACCACTAACCCTGAAACAGACACAAAGACAAAATTAATTACACGCTAACTGAAATATATTTATATATGTGATTATTTACATATGCCAATGGAGTATCACATCATAACGTAACAGTTGACCTTCTGTGGCTAGTGAGACAAGGCTAAACATACAATAATGGTTTATGAGAATAATCTTTTGTAAACAAAGGTGTCCAAGTCAGGGTTTAACAGGGTTGAGATTTTCTTGTATTAGGTAGTCAGTAGTAAAATAGAGAAGGGTTAAAGTTGTGATGATTTCTGCAAGTAACTGTTTGCTAGTTGGAGGACAAGGACCTGAAGACAAGGAGAGCGTGAAGCTCATAAGGTTGTGACCAGAAAAAGTAAGAGGGTTGTTTGAGAGGATGCAGGGAGAACAGAAGTGGGAGAAAACAATGTCAAGAATGTTGCCATCGGAGTGGGTAGAAGTGTGTGTCTATTGTGTTATGTCAAAAGAAGAGATGAGGTTGAGGAGTTAAGAGGTCACTGGGGTTTTAACATTAACCAGAATGTTAAAGTCACTGAAGAGGATAGATTGTATTTCAGAGGAGAGAAAATAGGGTAGCCAGGCAGAGAAGTCTTCAAGAAAGCATAGCACTGGTGCAGGAGGCAGATAAATCACAGCACTTCACACCAAAAGGTAAACTGGAGGAAATAGAAAATTACTATGAGCTTCAAAAGAAGGATATATATAGAGAAAGGAGGAGTAGTAAGAACTTGGAAGATGCTTTGTGGGAATAGAGGCAGTCCAACTCCACATCTCTTTCATTCACTGGGTCTGGGTGAGTATGTCCAGTGAAGGCCACCATCATATGAAAAGGGCAGCTAGAGAGGCTAAGTAAGATTCCTGAAGCCCGGTTTTAAAAACAGCAAGTGGGTGAAAGGAGTTGAAGATAAGAAGGTCATTAAAAAAGGTGAGCTTGTTACAGATTGAGCAAGCATTCCACATGGTGCATGAGAAGAGGGGGGGGGGCTGGGTCTTGGAATCAGAGGAATTAAAATTGGGATGTGAATGATGTAGAGTGTGCTGCTGCCAGTGTAATGAGGGTGCCAGTTGTTGGGTTGACAGTTAGAGGTGGGGGTCCAGGGTTAGGGAGGTAATATGGAAATGAGATTCATATAAGGACAGTGTCTTCAAGATTATGCCATTATGTGTTCGGAAAGAACAACAGGTCAAGTGCAGTAATAAAGAGAGGGTAGAAGTGAGGGTTATTTGTACAGGCTGTGGGGTGAAGAGGGTGGGCGAAGGAATGAGAGCTTGAGGAGAGAGAGGACTACAGTGAAAAGGAAAGTTAGAGAGAATGTATTGGAGGGTGAAAAGAGTTAGAAGAAGAATGTGGAAGAGAAAGCTAGATGGAGAAATACACATTAAAGCCCTGTACACACGATCGGATTTCCTATGGTTTTTTAACCAATGGATTTTTCCATCGGAAAACCGATGAAGCTGACTTTCATCAGTCTTGCCTACACACCATCAGTCAAAAAACCGACCGTTCCAAAAGCGGTGACGTAAAACACTCCGATGAGCCGAGAAAAATTAAGTTCAATGCTTCTGAGCATGCGTCGACTTGATTCTGAGCATGCATGGGTTTTTTATCCGATGAAGTTCCCCACAGACGATAGTAATTTGCTATCGGTTTTTTAACCATCGGATAAATTTAAAACATGTTCTATTTTTAAACACCGATGGATTTTAATCGGTAAAACCTATCGTGTGTACAGGGCTATACAGTCTGTCTGGACTAGAGCTCTGCTGTCTGCAGTTGTTTTCTTGGTTGTGCCTTTAAATAAAGTGCTGTGTTAGCATAAATTAAATTTTAGGCAGGCATGGCAATGCCTGCTCCAATCTTTTGAACTACAAGAGCTCACCATGGTCTTCCTTGCAGGTTTTACATTTTTCCAAAAATTAGTTCCTGTCAAAGATTAGCTGTTTATTTTCAGGCTTAAAGTGGAATTCCACCCAAAAATTGAACTTTCACTTTTTGGGATCCTCCCCTCCTCCGGTGTCACATTTGGCACCTTTCAGAGGGGAGAAGGGAGCAGATACCTGTGTAATACAGGTATTTGCTCCCACTTCCTGGCATAGATCACCGCGGTAATCGCGGTGACCTAGGCCACTTCCTGCGCCTACACTGTCCTCCCTGTTGTCTTCTGGGAGACACACAGGTCCCAGAATACAGCAGGGACCAGTGAGGATGCACAGCGCGACTCACGCATGTGCAGTAGTGAACCAGGCAGTGAAGCTGCAAGGCTTCACTGCCTGATTCCCTCACCGAGGATGGCGGCGGCAGCAGCCGAGAGCTGAGCGACTGATCGGCTGCCGACATCGCGGGCGCCCTGGACAGATAAGTGTTAATATATTAAAAGTCAGTAGCTGCAGTATTTGTAGCTGCTGGCTTTTATAAAAAAAAATTTAGGCGGAACTCCGCTTTAACCACTTCGGCCCCGGAAGGATTTACTCCCTTCCTGACCAGGCTATTTTTTGCGATACTGCACTGCGTCGCTTTAACTGACAATTGCGCAGTCGTGCAACGCTGTACCCTAACAAAATTGATGTCCTTTTTTCCCCACAGATAGAGCTTTCTTTTTGTGGTATTTGATCACCTCTGCCTTTTTTTTTTTTTTTTTTGCACTATAAACAAATTAGAGCGACAATTTTGAAAAAAAAAACACAATATTTTTTACTTTTTGCTACAGTATAATAAATATCCCCAAGTTAAAAAATAAATAAAAAATTCTTCCTTCCTTTCTTCTTCTGTTTAGGCTGATATATATTCTTCTACATATTTTTGTTAAAAAAATCGCAATAAGCGTATATATTGATTGGTTTGCGCAAAAGTTATAGAGTCTACAAAATAAGGGATAGATTTATGGCATTTTTATTATTTTATTTTTTACTAGTAATGTATTGCCTGTCTGCTATGGCAGCCTGTCCTTCAATAATTGAAATTGTTTGCAGCAGCTGTGATTCTTTTTGTTTACATTGAGCATGACTTACAATTTTCCCATTTTTGTTTCCGGAAGCTGATCTTGGACAACTTTATATACATTTATGATGTTTTCTCTCTCAGTCTCAGCTTTCTCATGCAATTCCTTGTATTTTGTTACCCCCATTTGATCCAACTTATAATATTTATTAGTAGATAATTTACACACATGTAATTATCATACTCTAGCTAAAATATATCTCTATACATGATTATTTAATCTGCCAATGAAGATTTCGCAGGTGTCAGCAGGGGTAAACAATTCCTCAGAAGACAGGTTCTAGTTGACACTTTTTCAATTTGTAGTAAATTTGCGTGGCAAGTCCCTAGCAAGATCAAAGTCGCAGTGGTGAGTCTACAGTAAGAACTCTGCAAGTCACAGTGACCCCTGTGGTGGGATGACTATTGCACAACATAACTGAACCAGAACTTGCAGCAGATTTGTAGAATGTTTGCAAAGAAAATTGATCTGGATTAATGCAATGCGAACTTGCTGCAATTGTGCAACAAACTTGTGAAGCCTGGCAAGTCTAGCAATAGCTTAGCAAGTAAATTTCCAACTTGCAGCACAATTGCTTGCTACCTAAGAGGTATAATGCCCCATAATTGGTATCAATGGGAAAAATAGTGCTTCATAGTTGTGGTCAGTGGGAGGAATTGTGCCCCTTAGTTGATGTCAGTGGGAGGAATTCCTTTTAGGGAAAGGAGCAGAGAACCATCCACCGAGGGTGACGGACGATCAAAGAGCCTGGAGAAGAAGCCCAGGAAGATGAGAGAATGCAGATCCGGAAGGAGAGCACAAGCGAAAAAGAGAATAAAAGGAGCGGTACCCCACTCACACAGGAAGACGTGGGGGTTCTTGACAAAGGCTTAAAATATGCACCCACCAAAAATCTGGACAAATTCCAGACCTACATAGGAATCCAAAAATATGTAAGGAGTCTGAATATCAAGAAATATATTGCAAGTAGTCCCTACAAACCACAACCAGCTAGTGAGTGAGTGAGTGAGTGAGTGAGAACTTGTATAGCGCTGCAAATGCAAACTAAATCGCCTCAAGGTGACCAGACAACCAGCTACTGTAGTACGTAGGGTTGTTCCGATACCACTTTTTTAAGTACAAGTACCGATACTTTTTTTCAAGTACTCGCCGATACCAATTACCGATACTTTTTTTTCAATGTCACGTGACAGTGGCACATGTGTCAGTATTTTAAATTTTTTTTTTACATTTTTTTTTTACAATTTTACAATTTTTTTTTTTTACGATTTTTTGTTATGTTTTGTTTTTTACAGTGCTTTCTTCTTTTTTTTTGTGGGGGGGGGGGGGGGTTGGATTGTGTCAGTGTGTTTTTTATTTACATTTTTATAATTTTTTTCAATTCATTCTTTTTATTTATTGTAATTTTTTTAACAGACCCCTGACATCTCCCCTTTGAGACAGAGAAAGGGACTAAGGGCACAGATTCCCCAGTCCCTTTCTCTGCAGCCTCTGATAAAATGAATGGACAGGAGGCTCCTCTCCATTCATAAACTGAAGCATCATAAACACAGGTTACGATGTTTCAGTTATATGAATGGACAGAGTCAGTGATCACTGACACTGTTCATTCAGAAAAGGTAGGAGCCGGGTTTAGCGGCTCCTACATCCGCTCTCCATCCTGACAGATCGAGGACAGAGGGAGTGGAGGAGGACATGGAGGGGGACACGGAGTGGAGTGCGGAGGGGGAGAGCAGCAGGAGTGGGACACGGAGCGCGGAGCGCAGACAGCAGCACGGAGTGGGACAACGAACCCGGAGGGGGAGAGCAGCATGGAGGGGGACACAGAATGCGGAGGGAGAGAGCAGCATGGAGGGGGACACAGAATGCGGAGGGGGAGAGCAGCATCACGGAGGAGGACACGGGACACAGATCATGGAGAAGGACAGCCGCAGCAGCACGGACTGGGATACAGGGACATATTTAGCTAAAGCAGCTGAAAAGGGGGGGTCCGGGGGAGAAGCTGTCAGTTGTATTGAAATGTATACAGGGAGATCAGTGCTTGAAACTCCCCCCGCCGCACCGATCATCCCTGACTGCCCAGGTATCGGGTGAAGCATCGGAGCATTTTCCCGAGTACAAGTACTTGGGGAAATGCTCAGTATCGGTACCGATACCGATACTAGTATCGGTATCGGGACAACCCTAGTAGTACGCATCAGAAAATTGTCCATAGTTCACTAAGGAATAAAATCAGTTTTTAACCCCCCCGGTCAACAACAACAAGTATGTAGATGTTTTCAAGAAAGTTGTCTTAGAAGATCTGAAAACTCTGAAAATCAAGAAACGTGAATAACCAAACTTGTGTTTGAAAAGTGGCATCAGAAAACTGACAAGGACATCGTCATCCGACCAGCTGACAAAGGAGGAGGGATCGTGATTCTAACAAAGAACCAATATAAAGAAAACATGACGAATCTACTCAAAGATGCCAATACCTACATCAAACTACCCAGGAATCCTGTTTTTAAATGTAGGAAAGAATTAGAATTGGTTGTACACCTCGGAATGAAAAGGAATATTTTAAACAAAAAGGAGGCAACATTTTTAATCCCTGAAGCATGTCGGACACCCATTATTTTTCATTACCAAAAATACACAAGGTTAAGATAAACCCTGCCCCAGACCTATTGTCAACGGGATAGATTCCCTCACTTCAAGAATGGGACAATATATCGACAATTATTTACAACCTGCTGTAAAGAAAACCGAAGCCTACCTAAGAGACACAAAGCAAATACTCCAGATCTTGGAAGAATTACCAAAGGACGGAGGTCCATGGATCTTAGCGACAGCAGACGTGTCCTCGCTATATACAATTATTTTTCATCACCAGGCCTGTGAAGCTACGAAATGGGGACTAAGGAAGCATACTGAACTACCATGCCCGCAAAGGAAATATCTAATTAAATGTTTAGATTTATGTCTCAAAAATAGTTATTTTTGGTATGACCGGAACTACTACCATCAAAAAACTGGTGTCGCAATGGGTGCCAAATTTGCACCAAGTGTAGCAAGCCTATTCATGGCGAAGTGGGAAGATGAGAACGTCTTTTCGGATACCCCCATCGAGCTTGTAATTTTTAAACAATACATAGATGACATCTTTATCTTGTGGAAAGGAGAAGAAACATGATTGGTACAATTCTTAGAAAACTTGAATGTAAACGATAGGAACATCACTCTGACATGGGATATTAGCAAACATAACGTCACCTTTTTAGATCTGGAAATCATGCAGGAAGACGAAACAATTAGTACCAAAACACATTTTAAAAATGTGGATAAGAACAGCTATCTACCGATTGAAAGTTGCCACCATTCGAACTGGCTCTGCAATATTCTCAAGGGTCAACTTATGAGGCTACGCAGGAACTGCACAAAAACAAAGATTTCCTCGCCCAAGCAGAGAAGAGAGGCCAAAGATTTAACAATAAAGGCCTCAAACAAGACCTTATTAAAGAAAAAATAGAAGAAGTGAAAGAATGGACAGAGCAACACTTATCAAGGAAAAAGAGAAGGATGACACCAGAACCAATGCAGTACCAATCGTTTTAGATTACAACGCTCAACACAAAAATGTTGAGAAGATTATAAAACGCCATTGGCACAGCCTACTGACAGGCACACATTTAAGAGAACTCCTCCCGCAGATACCAAAATTCGTATATAAAAGAGCTCCAACTTTTAGGGACAAATTGGTAAAAGCATCCCAGACCCCCCCCCCCCAAATAGGCTATACGTTCTTTACCGGAATAGGGTTCTACCCATGCAGAAGATGTTTTGCCTACACAAAGTCCAAAAAAACAGCTGAAAAAACATTTAAGTTCACTTCCAGTACCATTGATAACACATATGAAGTGAAGGACTTTATCTGTTCCAATACAGAGGGAGCTGTATATGTCCTGGAGTGCAGCTGTGGTTTACAATACATTGGACGCACAAAGAGACCACTGAAAGTACGAATCAAAGAATATATACAAAACATCATTAAGGTTTTCGACAAACACAGTGTCTCTAAACATTTTGCAATACACCTCAAAAACGATCCAACACATTTGAGATTCTGGGGCATTGAACCCTATAAGAGACACTGGAGAGGGGGACATAAAGTTAGAACCCTGAGCCAACTTGAGTCCAAATGGATATTTGTTTTAGACACATTCACGCCCCGTGGCCTTAACATAGAATTTGATCTTAATTGTTTTATTAGTGTCTTTTAAGATCTCTCACTTCCTTTTATAGATACACTTCCTTTGTTCTATCAGTGACTTTTAAAATCCCGCCTCCTTTTATATATTTATTATATTGGTGTTTACCAGTCCTCTCTACTTTCATCTTATTTGACCCTCCTCCTAACAGCACAATATACATATTTTTATACTGCAATGTATTTCAGAATATCTATGGTTACTGAATGTATTTCAGAATATCTATGGTTACTGATTTTATTAGCAATTGATTTTATGCCGCCTTCCTCTGCTAAAACATCACTTCCAGAGTCCTAATTTAAACACCCATTTTTATTTTTACTCTGACCATGGCTACCCCTATATTTATCTTGTTCATCTGTTTTTTTATCTTCTTTTAATATGCTAGTTTTTACCAGTTTTTTATCCAATTCTATTCTCCCATTTTAATAAAATTTATGTTGCCCCATGATATAAGTTACTCTCTGTGCGGCTCACATCATGATTCTATTTATATACCTGTAAACAATTCATAACAAGAAGCCATCAGTGCCTGTATGTCCATATACAACCACAACAAAATGGCCGCGGTTGTACACCATTAGAATAATCACATAGAAAATGGCTGCTGCTCTTCTAACTATAGGTGGGCTACAAGAAAATGTCCGAACGTAATTTTTTTTATGTCCATATATAACCACAACAAAATGGCCGCAGTTGTAGACTATTAGAATAATCACATAAAAAATGGCTGCTGCTATTCTAACTATAGGCGGGCAACAAGAAAATGGCCGACCGGCATTTTTCCTATTCACTATATAAAGACACTTCCGACATCCAGAATGTATCTCTGATGAAGTCACGTGACAGTGACGATACGCGTGAGACACTAGGACACCGGAAGTGACGTTTGTACGATGCGAGCTCGCTGCTCGTTTTTGATACACACTACATTACTGTTTCAAATGTGAGTACCCTGTTTGTTATATGTTTGAATAAACCGCTGAGTGTTTAAAATATTACACTAGAGAGCTTCCTCTATGTTTTCTCTACCCTTCCTGGAGACATACTTTGGAGCTGTCTTACCTTGCTGACCACCCAGCCTGGAAGGAAGCCTTAACCCCCTAGGCGCCACACTACTGGAAGGAACGGATAGGAGTTATCCCCTCTATCCCTGAGTGATTCCATTGGTTTTATTGAATGCTGCCTACCTTGCAGCCGTAAGGTAATTTGCTAGCACACCTTCGGGTGTCACCATACACCGAAGATTCACCAACAAGTCACCTTGCCACCTGCTGATGTCATTTAGCACCCAGTACTTTACTTGCACCTGGCAATTTCTTTTGATTAAATTGCATCACCTCTTGGACTGAGTCGCAGTTGCACCATTTGCACTTTGTAACAATTGGACAATCTTGTGGTTCCAGCCACCATTCACACGATGTGATTTTACTCACATCATACAGTCACCTATTTGTATTTATTTGCACTCTTATTCAGTTCACTGTTTTATTCATCCATCATTGTTGTATATCAGTTATGCTCAGTCATTCATTTTGATTGGAGCATAACACCATCCTGCGATTTTCTCTGCGACCGCATATATTATTATCTTCAAGTTGTGATTTTATTTATGCACCCAGCACTCTACCTGCACCTTGCAATTTCTTTTGATTAAATTGCATCACCTCTTGGACTGAGTCGCAGCTGCACCATTTGCACTTTGTAACAATTGAACAATTTTGTGGTTCCATCCACCATTCATACGATGTGAATTTATTTGCATTATACAGTCACCTATTTGTATTTATTTGCACTCTTATTCAGTTCACTGTTTTATTCATCCATCATTGTATATAAGTTATGTTCAGTCATTCATTTTGATTGGAACATAACACCATCCTGCGATTTCCTCTGCGACTGCATATATTATTATCTTCACGTTGTGATTTTATTTATGCACCTGAGTCGCCTTATCTGCACTGTTTGCACATTTATTCAGTTCACCTTTGGATGCACCTATCTTAGCATTTATAGCGATTTTATCTTTCAGTCAGTCTATTTGCATATTTGCACATTCATTTATCAATTACTGTATATACTCGAGTATAAGCCGACCCAAATATAAGCCGAGGCACCTAATTTTACCACAAAAAACTGGGAAAACTTATTGATTTGAGTATAAGCCTAGGGTGTCCATCCGCATGCCTCACTGTGCCTCACTTTGCCTCACTGTGTCCATGTGCATTCCTCACTGTGTCCATGCCTCACTGTGCCCATGCCTCACTGTGCCCATGACTAGACTGACGTTTAACATGAGAATTTATGGAAGGGGTGCCTGGCTTTGAAAAATCGGTGCTCCCAGACCGTAGGTCCCCCAGACAGAAAACTTTGCACACTTGTAGAGGAGAAATTGGGCTACATGTGTGCTAAGGTTCGGGTCCAGGGGACCTACAACCGGCTGGTACCGGGTCCCCAAAATCACCAGAGAAATGACCGTTTAACAAGGGAGTCTATGGAATCGGTGCCCGGCTTTGAAAAATCGGTGCTCCCCGGCCAGAGGACCTCCGGACAAAAAACTTTGCACACGTATAGAGGAAAAGTGGGGCTACATGTGTGCCAAGATTGGGGTCCAGGAGACCTACCGCCGGCCAGTACCGGGTCCCCAAATTTCGGGAGATCAGGCGAAAAAAGGTGACTCGAGTATAAGCCGAGGGGGGCATTTTCAGCACAAAAAATGTGCTGAAAAACTCGGCTTATACTCGAGTATATATGGTATATTATTTTGGTTATTTATATATTTTACCATTTACACGATTCTATGCTATTGGAGCGCAACACCGTCTCTTGGTTTTTTCCAGTGGGAGGAATAATGCCCCATAACTGGTATCAGTGGGAGGAATAGTGCCCCATTATTGGTATTTGTGGGAGGAATAGTGCTCCATAGTTGGTGACAGTGGGAGGAATAGTGTTAATTTACAGTATATCAGTTGGAGGAATTATACCTCATCATTGGTGTCAGTGGGAGGATATATGCCCCACTAATTGTGTTTGAAATTCTTAATGTCGCTATCAGTAGTGACAATCCTCAGTGGTGATATGTGATCTTCTTGTTACATTCCAATTACTTAGTACAAAACACGTGCTCTCACCTGGAATTATGGACCACATACAGTGATATGGTCTAATTGCTCTTTTGTCCCTCCACAGGGGACTTGGAGTAATCTTTACAGATATAAACAGCACAGATGTTTTCTCCTCCTGCAGTTTGGTGCACTGGAAGTTGTTTACCTGGAGTTGTTTTTTTGTTTTCTTTTGCAATAAAGAGTTGTGGTTTTTAAGGATAAAGCACTATTGGTGTTTTTTATTTTTATATCTACAGTATATGGCTGAGTGGAGGAACGAGTAGCAGGACAAGGAAGCATTGAAATATGGAAATTGTAGTAATTGGAGGGGCTGAGCACAGTATGAAGCGTGTTTTGCACTGAGTAATTGGAATGTAACAAAAGATCACATAGCACCACTGAGGATTGTCTATATTGTCACTAATGATAGTGACACTAAGGACAATATTTTAATTTTATGTAGGCACTGAAATACACTATCTGTGTTTATTTGTGTTTAACATACAAGTTTGTATTCGTATTTATATTGTTTTAGCATTACAGTTAATGATCACATAGCACACTGTGGAGCACGGCACCAATTCAATTTTATATATGTTTTGTTTACATGTTTGAGAATGTGGAAGGTGTGAGCGATTTACAAATAGGATATCACATTATAGACATACAGCAGCGCTCAGGATTTCAAACACAATTTTTGGGTAACACACTATTCTCATTTACCTGGCAGCAGCAGCTATGGAGGTTTTTTTCTTATTTAGAGCACTGTGAGTTTAATTTGGAGGAACTCTATACAGAAGAGGGGGGAAATATGAATGGTATAGAGAGCACTGTTAAAAAAATGGGACACTTGATGGACAAACAAATCAACATTTGGTGGAATATAGTGACCATGGAAAGGTATATAAAAGAAGGTAGGGTCCCCAAAAAATTCAGAGCTTGAGGTAAGTTAAGTTTGCACCCAAACAAGGTCTCAACCAATTTGAAACCTATGTTGGTATCCAAATATTAGTAAGAAATTTAAATATTAAGAAAGTCTATGCATTAAACCCCACATTAACTAACGGACAGGCACCAACGTGTAAAGAAGGTCTACATATGCAGTATAGGAATAAATCCACATTCAACCCCAAAATTTTGGTCAACTGACATATAGATATGTTTAAAAAAACTGGTCACTGAAGATCTAGATAAGTTACCTATTAAGAAACCACGGGAGGTACACAATATAAGAAAGGGTATAAAAAGGTTAGAAGAAAAAAAGACATTGTGATCTGCCCGGCAGATAAGGGAGGGGGAATAGTGGTATTGACAAAAGAACAATATAAATTAGAAAAGGATAAACTACTGGGAGACCGTAATACTTGTGAAGTTCTTTATAATAATCTGACAAAAAAATATTAAAAAAAGCTAGCGAAAATAATCGAATATGGGGCTAATGCCATCAGTATGTAAGATACCCATCATTTATTGCATGCCAAAAATTCATAAAGATATTAAACGACCTATTATCAATGGCATAGAATCCCTGACTGCGAGATTAGGGGAATATATAGATCACCTCTTACAGCCACTGGTACAAAACACCCAAGCATACTTAAAAGACACAAAACACATAATTCAGTTAATACAGAAAACTGACACCTCTAAGAACACCATTATGGCGATAGCGGATGTTTCATCTCTCTACACGACTATTAATCATGAAGGGGCACTAGAGGCTATCAAATGGGCATTGAATAGAAGTCAATCATTAACGACTAAACATAAAAAATTCATTCTGAAAAGCCTGGAGTTCTGCCTTAAGCATAACTACCTACCAAGTACCAAGGGGTATATTATCAACAGAAAGTAGGTTTTGCCATGGGTGTGAAATTCGCACCACTGTTCTACTACTAGCTGTGTCAGTGTGCTCCTTTAAAAAGAAACCACCACCAGAATTGGCAGCTCACCTTGGGATATGACCATATGGTCACAAAGCGCCTTTTTAATATGTTTTGTTTCTTAATCTCGTTAATCCTCCTTTTGTTTCATCCCTATGCATGTGACCTCCATCAACCTTCTAAGGGACTACCTTGACGTGTTATCCATGAACGTATCTGGAACTTATTCTGCTGTCCACCGTCTACAGACCAAATCTGCTGGCGCAACCGCATTCTGCCTTGGCTACCTACCTCACATCATAACATTTTCAAATGGCGATTAAAATACTGATACTGAATGTAAAGGGCCTAAACCACCCTGTGAAGCGGGGTTCCCTTTGGCAGACAGCAAAACAATCACACTGCCATATTATCTGTGTCCAAGAGACCCACTTTAAAGACCTGTTGGCGTTTCTCCGTGCCGTTCAGCTCCATATATGTTAGCCCCGGAGTGACGCTAAATGATTCCTTTTGGAAATAAGGCTTGATTCCTTTCCTCTGATTCAGATCGAGGCTTGGTTTCCACTTGTTTCTGCCTCAGCCATGTTGGTTTGAAAAGGAGGTTTGGACTCTCCCTCTGGTTCAAACTAAGGCTTGGCTTTTCATTTGGCTTTTTATTTGACTCCTGTGGCCATAATAATTTGAAAGGGAGGCTTGGCTAATCCTCCTGTTTCCTGTATGGTGGCCATGTTACTTCCTCTCTTTTCCGAATGAGGCTTGGCAATTTGTTTTTCATAATGTGGCAGCCATTAAGAGCAAATTATTTTGTTTTAAATAGCTGTGCTCTTTCCATTATGGACCTACAAAATACATGGTTTTGGACATGGACCCCATGCCCCTGATGACATCATGTATGATGAAACTAGTAAGGCGGAGTTTATGTCCAGCGATACCACGCTACTCTGATCTGCAGATTTTTATGCAAGAACCTTTTTATCCACTTGTTACATTGTATTGGACCTGTGGTCAATTTTAATGGCGTTTTTTCAATAAAACCTCCCTGGTTTTATGCTATGTGGTGACTTTTTGCCTTTTTTACATAAACCTCCATGAGAAAGAGTGAGTAAACAGCAGCAAAGGCCGTGATGCTACCCCTCTCTACCTCCAGTGGATGGATCCTTTATGATGTGTGATTCCATGCGTGATTAGACTCCTATATGGTGGAGTCTAGCTATATGGTAAGGGTACATCTTGTATCTATATGGTGAAAGGCGCACTTGGGTGTACGGTCGCTCATTATCATTTGGACACTTGGTGCAACAATATATTACTTTATTTCTGTATGGACCTATATGGAAATCTTATGGGCTGATTACTGTCACTTTATTTCATTTCACATGTTATATTATTATTTTTGTACTTAGCGCAGTAATTATTGTTTATATGTATTTAGACACAATTTCTTCTGTTGTGTTGCCAGCATCTTTTATCTTCATGCTTCTTGTTTTAAATTTTTTCACTTTCACCTGCACAATCACAACCCCGCCCCATTTCTTAAAAATAAGATAAGCCTTTCTGCTGATTACATAATATTGATGTTGACCAATCCACATTCGTTCCTACCAGCCGTGCAAAACATATTACAAAATTTTGGAGCCATCTCCTATTACAAAGTTAACGCCACTAAATCATACACTGCTCAAAAAAAAATTAAAGGAACGCTTTGAAAACACATCAGATCTCAATAGAGAAAAAGATCATGCTGCATATCTATACTGATATGGACTGGGTAATGTGTTAGGAACGAAACAATGTGCAAAAAGTGAAACATACATGCGCAACCCTTGAAAAAGAAATCACAGTGCTAAAAAGTCCATATATATATATATATATATATACACACACGTGTAAAAAAGCCTGGAACAACGTCCTGAGTGAAAAAAAATATTAATTGCTATAATATATTGTTGTAGAAAAAAATATATATATATTAGTACCAGTGAAAAATATATAAATGTATAAGAAAAAAGTTCCAATGGTTTTAGTTCATGACCAGAGGGGGTGACCACATCTGATCGTATTGGTGTGTTCCAACAGAACTCCTAAAAGTAGCTATAAGCAGAATTCCACTTCCAAATTGCTCAGGTAGAAATAGAAGAAAAAGCAGCTTACCAAATCAGATGGATCTCTGTTACGGAGATCTGGGGGGGCTCAGAATCATGTAGCGGTCCCACAGGCAATAAGCAACAAAACACCGGATTCGGCTGGTATCCCAGTCCTCCAGAACCTTCAAAGGAGGATTTATGGAAGGGAACTCCCTCCGGGTGTCAGCATGCACAGGATCGCTCACACAGCAGGATAAAATGATAAAAATAAAAGAAAGGAAAATAAAAACTTCATGGTGCAGTACTTATTTTTAAAAAGGAGGATACCCTTTATTGATCCTGGGTAACTGACATCATGTAAGTTCAAAAGAAAGCGGCAAGCTAAAATCGAACAGTACTCAGCTGCGGTGTCAACCAGTCAGCTGTAGCGTAGTGATGTCACGATCAACAGCTCCACCCGACGCTGCGTTTCGCCGTAGAAGGCGTCCACTGGGAAAGGAGGCTGCCTAGCTTTCTTTTGAACTTACATGATGTCAGTTACCCAGGATCAATAAAGGGTATCCTCCTTTTTAAAAAGAAGTACTGCACCATGAAGTTTTTCTTTTCATTTATTTTATTTTTATCATTCTATTCTGCTGTGTGAGCGATCCTGTGCATGCTGACACCCAAAGGGAGTTCCCTTCCATAAATCCTCCTTTGAAAGTTCTGGAGGACTGGGATACCAGCCCAATCCGGTGTTTTGTTGCTGATTGCCCGTGGGTCCGCTACATGATTCTGAGCCCCTCCCAGATCTCCGTAACAGAGATCCATCTGATCTGGTAAGCTGCTTTTTCTTCTATTTCTACCTGAGCAAGTTGGAAGTGGAATTCTGCTCATAGCTACTTTTAGGAGTTCTGTTGGAACACACCAATACCATCAGATGTGGTCACCCCCTCTGGTCATGAACTAAAACCATTGGAACTTTTTTCTTATACATTTATATATTTTATACTGGTACTTATATATATATATTTTTTCTACAACAATATATTATAGCAATTAATATTTTTTTCACTCAGGACATTGTTCCAGGCTTTTTTTACATGTGTGTGTGTATATATATATATATATGGACTTTTTAGCACTGTGATTGCTTTTTCAAGGGTTGCGCATTTATGTTTCACTTTTTGCACATATTTATATAGCTGTTATTCCAGCCATTTTTATTTGCAGCACCTATCAATTTTCACTTATTTAATATATATTTTTATATATTTATCAGGCAACTGTTTATCTTTGTATATACATGTTTTATCACGGTTAGCGTGGATTACTTATGCTTTTTACATAGGAACGAAACAATGCCACATCGTTTGATGGAGATTAAAATTATCAACCTACAGAGGGCTGAATTAAAGTCTCCCCGAAAATCAAAGTGAAAAAATGACGCAGCAGGCTAGTTCATTTTGCTGAAATTTCATTGTAGCAACTCAAAATGGTACTTAGTAGTTTGTATTTCCCCCACGTGCTTGTATACATGCCTGACAATGTCGGGGCATGCTCCTAATGATAATGAGATGACAGATTGTATTTCCCTCTAGATCTGGACCAGGGCATCACTGAGCTCCTGAACAGACTGAGGTGCAACCTGGCAGCGTTGGATGGACCGAAACATATTGTCCCAGAGGTGTTCTATTAGATTTAGGTCAGGCAAGCATGGGGGACATTCAATGGTATCAATTCCTTCATCCTCCAGGAACTGGCGGCATAATCTTGCCACATGAGGCCGGGCATTGTCGTGCAGCAGGAGGAACCCAGGACCCACTGCACCAGTGTAGGGTCTGATAATGGGTCCAAGAATTTCATCCCCGATACCTAATGGCAGTCAGGGTGTCATTGCCTAGCCTGTAGAGGACTATCCGTCCCTCCATGGATATGCATCCCCAGACCATCACTGACCCACCACCAAACCAGTCATGCTGAATGATGTTACAGGCAGCATAATGTTCGCCACGGCTTCTCGAGGCCCTTTCATGTCTGTCACATGAGCTCAGGGGGAACCTTCTCTTATCTGTCAAAAGCACAGGGCCCCAATGGCACAACTGCCAATTCTGGTGTTCAATGGCAAATGCCATAAAGCTCCATGGGGCTAGCAGTGAGCACAGGGCCCATTAGAGGATGTCGGCCCTCAGGCCACCCTCATGACATATGCTTCTGATTGTTTGGTCAGAGACATTCACACCAGTGGCCTGCTGGAAGTCATTTTGTCAGACTCTGACAGTGTTCATCCTGTTCCTCCTTGCACAAAGGAGCGATATCAAAAAAATTGGAGGTTTGTGAAACAAGTCTGTTGTGATATAGCCAACATCCCTAACTCACATGGAATGCAAAGTTTCCCCTCAAGGGCAGGACTTTATAGGCATAGACTGCACAACCACTATAGGGTCAAAAATTATTTGATTGTTTATTATACAAATTTCAAAAGGATGAAGAAAGTGACACAAAAACAACAATTTCATGAAATGAAAATTGGTAGTCATACAAATCATACAGAATTACATCTAATGCCTGGACATAGCCACACATGTGTGTACTGATGATAAGGACAAAAGGTTAAAAACTGATACATATATGGATCCTACGCGTTACGGAGAGAAACTCCTTCTTCAGGGCTAATCCAATATATGGCATAAGTTGTAATCTAAAAGTAGAAAGATAATTCTTAAAATAGCATTCATTAAATCAACATGAAATCCAACAAATGGCAAATGATGGATCATATAGAAACAAGGAAATCAATGGTGACTGTATACTCACACGCACAGACATGCATCAGTGTCCAAAACAGGATAACAAGGACAGGACCAGAGGGTCACAGAAGAATTGGCTGAAGAAAAAGCGTGCAACAGGTTAGCGCAAAGGTCACCTGGGAGCAGACCGGGACCGCATGAAAACTAAAACAGGAGAAAACAATTACATATAAGGAAAGGAGTGGCCAAATTGCCAAACCTTATACTGTATGTAGAGTATCAGAACCTTATATTTGGACCGATAATCTAAACATTAAATTTGAACCGCATTGATAATATAAAAATATATAGAAAAAGCAATAAAGTATTTTGCTAACGGGGTCACATAGATACCTCAGAAATGGTGCTGTGTAGCTTAGGGGGAGGCAGATCAGATGAACAAATAGGATCCAAAGCATGGTGACTTTAAAGATGGAGCCAGGCAGAGTATTGTCTCTACAGTGGATAACAAGGTTGACCAGCAGACTGCATAGACACACTGAGATCCAAAGTAGAAAAAGGACAACAGGAAGCAGCTCAACCAGCCCGTGGGTAGGCTCAAAGAGAAGCCTCAGGGTCTAATATAAAAAAGAGGGAAGCATGACATAGTATTTGTGCATATAATGCTTCCTAAAGCTGCAATTCATCAAAGGAAAAAGCTTTTTCTGTACCTGCTTGTAGAGGATCGTTCAAATGCTGCCTCCTCACCGAACCACAGCACTAAATGATTGCTGTAAACTCACCCTTAATATAGGGGGAGTGTTGGTTAATTGTGTCTCTCTTCCGGCAATCTGTTGGTAATTAATACCAACACCGCCGGTGAGTTAGTCTGCGCCGCCCCCCGAGTGTGCGGTGCACAGCGTCACCCCCTGCCCAGAACTAAGATGGTGGTCCGGGAGGAGTGACGTCATGCTTCGCGCTCCCACCGGCACGCATGCGCGGTAACCCGGGGAACCACGTACAGCGAGGAGGATAGGCGTGGAGATGGACGGGAGCCAATCCTCAACCAAGATTCGAGGTCTGCGGAAGCAGACACAGAATCTGCTGCAGATGGAATAGTGGATGTGAGACATAGATGGAGGGGAAAAAAAAACTGGTCACAGTGAAACATGGGACCAAGTATATATGTCCACAATTGGAGGGGGTTCCGCAAGGAAATGTCGGTCAAGACAGGGGGGACAGGTCCGTGGAGATAACTCCTAACAGAGAAGCCCCCCATGGGGATGTCAGACCGGCCTACGCATGCCGGGACTACACACAGGGTGGCCCAAAGCGCCCACCCTGGTGTCACACACCCACAATGGGGAAATTGATAAAGAAAAATTATAGGAAGGAAAAGAAAAAAAAAAATTATGGAATGAAATAGTGATGAAAACAGAAATATAGGAGTGATAAACAAAGGGATAAAAGACTAGTGGTTAGATACAAAATAGGAAATAAGTGAGGGATTGGATAATAAAATGAAAAAACTTATGCCATATATTGGATTTTCCCTGAAGAAGGAGTTTCTCTCCGTAACGCGTAGGATCCATATATGTATCAGTTTTTAACCTTTTGTCCTTATCATCAGTACACACATGTCCAGGCATTAGATGTAATTCTGTATGATTTGTATGACTACCAATTTTCATTTTATGAAATTGTTGTTTTTGTGTCACTTTCTTAATCCTTTTGAAATTTGTATAATAAACAATCAAATAATTTTTTACCCTATAGTGGTTGTACAGTCATGCCTATAAAGTCCTGTCCTTGAGGGGAAACTTTGCATTCCATTGCACAAAGGAGCAGGTACCGGTCCTGCTGATGGGTTAAGGACCTTCTACGGTTCTGTCCATCTGTCCTAGAGTGACTGCTTATCTTCTGGAATCTTCTCCATGCTCTTGAGACTATGCTGGGAGACACAGCAAACCTTCTGGCAATGGCACGTATTGATGTGCCATCCTGGAGGAGTTGGACTGACTGTGAAACCTTTATAGGGTCCAAGTATGCTACCAGTAGTGACACTGATACTAGCCAAATGCAAAACCAGTGAAAAACAGTCAGAAAAGATGAGTAGGGAAAAAAAATTCAGTGGCCTCCACCTGTAAAACCATTCCTGTTTTGGTCTGCAATTGGGTCAAAATTACAAGCGTTTCAGGCTAAATTACTCATGCTAGCAGCTCTCTGGTGCCCCCTTCCATTTCTAGAATATTTGAGAATGTTCTGGTGTTAGTGGGTGGAGCTGAGGAAGAGCTGCCTTGAATATTTATTGGCCCTCAGCCATTCCCCAGGTTTGGGCCTGGCAGGAGACTGGGAAACCCATAAATAGACATGGACCATGCCAGCAAGGGGAGTCAGGTGGAATATGGAGAAGCAGTGCTGAGGAGAGGCTGTCAGTGGCCCTTAAGGGACACTCACTGTGTGGGGGGGTGGTTTTCCTTGGGCTGGAGCTCGGGAGGCTGGCCTGGAAGGATCCCACTACAGGAGGCAGTTGGAGGGATTAAAGCTGGAGAGGCAGTAGGGAGATCAAGGAGAGACAGTGAGTAGATCAGCATGGTGCAGGGACAGACAAGGGGAGAGACTGCCAGCTGCAGCAGTGCTTTCTTGAAGACAGCAAAATGCCAAGTTTTCATTCAGCCTTGCCTTGGGGAATCTCCGAGTGTGTTTGTGTCAGTCGGGCAGGACTGGTGCAGAGAGTCAGTCAGGAAGGACTGGGAAGAGAATTACCCAGGTGCGGCTGCTGGCAGTCAGGTGGGTTGGCGTTCTACAAGCGCATGGAACTAAGATCAGTGGCCACAGGAAGCAGAGGGAGATGTGTTATGCTGTTCACTCCACTTTTGTACTTTGTCAAGGGACTGAGAGTTTCTGCTTGTAATGAACCTTTGCTGAAGTAACAATATACTGTTAGTTCCCTCGGGAGTAAGGCAGCAGGATCTGTACATAGAGGAACCAAGTGTGTACAGAAGAAAATAAGAAGAGCGGTCTGTATATAGTGAGGAAGTTGTCCCTGAAGTTCTGTTTGTTGTCACATTGGGAATCCCATAATCCCTTACCCTATCCAAGTTATCATCCCCTAATAAAAGAACAAAACAAGCCAAAGACTGGTTTTCTGTGTCCGGATGAAAAAAGGAAATGTGGTGTGACTGGCTGTGCAGCAGTGGGGAACCCTAACTTTAACAACTCCTATGGGGGTAGTGCTACACTTTAAAAAAAATACAATACAAAATACAGTTGTGCTCATAAGTTTACATACCCTGGCAGAATTTATGGTTTCTTGGCCATTTTTCAGAGAATATGAATGATAACACAAAAACTTTTCTTTCACTTATTTATTATCAACCAGCCATTTATTATCAACCAGCCATTAACAAGCCATTTATTATCAACCAACTGTGTTTACTCTTTTTAAATCATAATGACAACAGAAACTACCGAAATGACCCTGGTCAAAAGTTTACATACCCTGGTGATATTGACCTGATAATATGCACACAAGTTGACACAGAGGGGTTTGAATGGCTATTAAATCTGTGATCTGTTTGCTTGTAATTAGTGTGTGTGTATAAAAGGTCAATGAGTTTCTGTACTCTGATTCATGGGTAATGCAAAATTGTCAAAGGATCTGCTGGAAAAGGTAGTTGAACTGTATAAAACAAGAAAGTGATATAAAAAGATATCAATGGAATTGAGAATGCCAATCAGCAGTGTTCAAACTCTAATCAAGAATTGGAAAATTAGGGATTCTGTTGAAACCAAACCACGGTCAGGTAGACCAACTAAAATTTCAGTCACAACTGCCTGAAAAATTGTTTGGGATGCAAAGAAAAACCCAAGAATAATTTTAGGTAAAATACAGGACTCTCTGAAAACATGTGGTATGGCTGTTTCAAGATGCACAATAAGGAGGCACTTGAAGAATTATGGGCTACATGGTCGAGTCGCCAGAAGAAAGCCATTACTATGCAAATTTCACAAAGTATCCCACTTACAATATGCCAAACAGCACAGAGACAAGCCTCAAACCTTCTGGCACAAAGCAGGATCTCAATTTTCGTGAGAGGAAAAATTCCTATTGCGAATCGCGTTCGTCTGTATGCAATTACGACGCGCAAAAAAACACGCATGCTCAGAATCAAGCAGAAGAGCTGAACAGCCTATTGAACTTCATTGATCTCGGCTCGTCGTACGTCTTGTACGTCACCGTCTTCTTGGCGGTCGGAATTTCATCCAAGATTAGTGTGACCGTGTGTACGCAAGAAAATTTTCTGCCGTTTTCCTGCTGAAAAAAAAACCGCGATTTTCTTGTTGGAAATCGTGATCGTGTGTACGAGGCATTACTGTGAAGAAACCTTTCTGTATTTGGAAATCTCTTTTCCTCTAGACGTAAAGAGTGCCCCCTTACCATCTGTGATGACCTTAAAGTGAATAACTCAACACCAAGTTCACTATATGGACCTCTTATGTATTTATACACGTTAATCATATCCTCCCTTTATCTTCTTCTCTCAAGAGAGAATACATTCAGTTTATCTAATCTTTCCTCATAGCTGAGCTCCTCCATGCCTCTTATCAGTTTGATTGCCCTTCTCTGCACTTTCTCCAGTTCCCCGATATCCTTTTTATGAACTGGTGCCCAAAACTGAACTGCATATTGCAGATGAGGTCTTACTAATTTGTACAGGGACAAAATGATATCTCTCTCTCTGCCGTCCATACTGTACCTTTTTAAAAAAAAGAAAGGACCTTTCTCGTTTTGGAAACTGCAGCTTGGCATTGCATGCTATTATTAACCACTTAAAGTGGTTGTAAACCCTTTTTGACTACTTCTACCTATAGGTAAGCCTAGAATAAGGCTCATGTGTAAGGTAAAGTCTACAGGATTGGAAATATCAGTTTGTAAATGGATAGAAAACTGGCTAAAAGACAGAATTCAGAGAGTAGTAGTTAATGATTCTTACTCTGAATGGTCTAAGGTTATCAGTGGTGTACCCCAAGGTTCAGTGCTGGGACCCTTACTTTTTAATATCTTTATAAATGATATTGGGTCTGAGATCAAAAGTAACATTTCTGTCTTTGCAGATGACACCAAGCTATGCAGTGGAATAACGTCCTTACAAGATGTCTCCAATTTACAAGCCGACCTCGATGCCCTGTCTAATTGGGCGACTATGTGGCAGATGAGGTTTAATGTTGATAAATGTAAAGTTATGCACTTGGGGGCTAAGAATATGAATGCATCATACATACTAGGGGGAATACAACTGGGGGGATCCGTAGTGGAGAAGGATCTGGGGGTTTTGGAAGATCATAAGATCAATAACGGCATGCAATGCCAAGCTGTGGTTTCCAAAGCGAGCAAAGTCCTTTCTTGTATTAAGAGAGGTATGGACTCCAGAGAGAGAGACATCATTTTGCCCCTGTACAAATCATTAGTAAGGCCTCATCTGGAATACGCAGTTCAGTTTTGGGCACCAGTTCTCAAAAAGCATATCGGGGAACTGGAGAAAGTGCAGAGAAGGGCAACCAAACTGATAAGAGGCATGGAGGAGCTCAGCTATGAAGAAAGATTAGAGGAACTGAATTTATTCACTCTTGAGAAGAGGAGAATAAGGGGGGATATGATTAACATGTACAAATATATAAGGGGTCCATATAGTGAACTTGGTGATGAGTTATTCACTTTACGGTCAACACAGAGAACAAGGGGGCACTTTACGTCTAGAAGAAAAAAGATTTCATCTCCAAATGCGGAAAGGTTTCTTCACAGTAAGAGCTGTGAAAATGCTGTGAAAATGTGGAACAGACTCCCTGCAGAGGTGGTTCTGGCCAGCTCAGTAGATTGCTTTAAGAAAGGCCTGGATACTTTCCTAAATGTACATAATATAACTGAGTACTAACAGTTCTAGGTAAAGTTGATCCAGGGTAAATCCGATTGCCTCTCGGGGGATCAGGAAGGAATTTTTTCCCCTGCTGTAGCAAATTGGATCATGCTCTGCTGGGGTTTTTTGCCTTCCTCTGGATCAACTATGGGTATAGAATTGGGTATATGGGATTGCACGATATTTTTTTATTTTATTTTAGTTATTTTTTTATGGTTGAACTGGATGGACTTTGTCTTTTTTCAACCTGACTAACTATGTAACTATGTAACTATGTAGTGGAAATATCTCCTAAACGTGCGCCGTTTAGGAGATATTTCACTTGTAGTCCGCCGAAAATCCAAACGGTGCATGCGCGGGGATGAAACAAAACGTGGCTCCCGTAAGCATGCGCGGGAGCGACGTCACGCGGCTCTGCACGCGGCTCTGGTGAATCACAGAGCCGGAGTCCACAGCCCGGAAGGAAGAGGAGACAGAAGATGGACGCTGCCTACTCTGGGGACATCGCTGGATTCTTTTGCAGGAAAGTGACACATAATGGGCTAGTATGCGATGCATACTAGCCCATTATGCTTTTCATTTGCAGGCTTTTGCAGCGGGCTAAAGAGGAAGTAAAACCCATCAGGGTTTACTTTCTCTTTAAGGCCCGGACCATTTTGCTGGTCAAAGACCAGGCCACTTTTTGTGATTCGGCACTGCGTCGCTTTAACTGACAATTGAGCGGTCATACGACGACAAAATTGATGTCCTTTTTTTCCCACAAATAGAGCTTTCTTTTGGTGGTATTTGATCACCTCTGTGGTTTTTATTTTTTGCGCTATAAACAAAAATAGAGCGACAATTTTGAAAAAAAAAAACAATATTTTTTCCTTTTGCTATAATAAATATCCTCAAAAAATATATATATTTTTTTCTCAGTTTAGGCCGATACGTATTCTTATACATATTTTTGGTAAAAAAAAATCGCAATAAGCGTTTATTGATCGGTTTGCGCAAAAGTTATAGCGTCTACAAAATAGGGGATAGTTTTATGGCATTTTTATTAATATTTTTTTTTTTTACTAGTAAAGGCAGCAATCAGCGATTTTTATCGTGACTGCGACATTATGGCGGACACATCGGACACTTTTGACACATTTTTGGGAACATTGTCATTTTTACAGAGATCAGTGCTATAAAAATGCACTGATTACTGTGAAAATTACACTGGCAGTGAAGGGGTTAACCACTAGGTTAAGTGTGCCCTAGGGAGTGATTCTTACTGTAGGGGGGATGGGCTATGTGTGACACGACAGTGATCACAGCTTCCGATTACAGGAAGCTGTGTACACTGTCCTGTCACTAGGAAGACTGGTGAAATGCTTGTTTACATAAGCATTTCCCCCTTCTTCCTCACCGTGACACGATCGCGGGTATACCCGCGGACATCGAATCCGCGGGACCCGCGGTCGGAGTCACGGAGCTCGCAGTGGGCACGCGTGCACAATGCCGGCTTTTTAAAGGAGATGTACATACGTCCTTCTGCCTGTCCGTGCCATGCTGTCGACGTATATCGGTGTGCGCTGGTCAGCAAGCAGTTAAGCTTATGATCTACCAAAACACCCAGATCCTTCTCCACCATTGATTCCTCCAGTTGTACTCCTGCTAGTGTGTATGATGCATGTATATTCTTAGCCTCCAAGTGCATAACTTTATATTTGTCAACATTAAACCTCATTTGCCACATAGTAGCCAAATTAAACAGTGCATTGAGATTGGCTTCAAAGTTGAAGACATCATGTAAGGATGTTATTCCACTGCATAGCTTGGTGTCATTTGCAAAGACTGAAATTGTACTTTTAATCCCAGACCATATATCATTTATAAATATAGTAAGGGTCCCAACACTGAACCTTGGGGTACACCGCTGATAACCTTAGACCATTCAGAGTATTTTCTATCTAATCCTATTACAAACTGATTTTTCCAAGCCTGTAGACTTTACCTTATACATTAGCCATGTGTGGGGAACTGTCTCAAATGCTTTTGCGAAAAAGATTTAATGAAATACAAGATCAGATTTGTTTGACAACTTCTGTCTTTCATGAATCCATGCTGACTGTTGCTTAAAATAATTTTTTTCTAGCAAGAACTCATCTATGTGGTCTTAGAAGTTAAACTAACAGGTCTATAGTTACTTGGTAAAGACTTTGATTCCTTTTTAATATTGGCACCGCATTGGCCTTACGCACAAAGGTAATGCAGGCTGGAATCTCTATAGCAAGGGAGTGGTGAGTATACAGCCCCCATGCTATGCTGATATCAGCTCACATGCCCTTCTGCCAGGGCTGCCAATAAAGGTGTATAGCATGGACAGAGAGGGTAATTTCTGCGGGTGAGAGGAAGTGGGAGGAAATTACAAGAACTGAACCCCTCTATGGCTCTCCCTACAGCAGCTGAAAGCTGGCTTCTCCTCCTCTCCCTCCTGCTGGTTTTCAGTATTTGCAGGGAGAGCCACACAGTGGGATTGGTTGCTGATCACCATCTGATTCTTCCTGCTTCCCCTGGCCCCCTTGTGTGTCCCTTTATCCTGCAGTGCTACCAGCTTCCCCTCCTCTCCTTTCCGCTGACTGTTGCAGAAACACATATGTCATATTTTCCTGGCCCTTTTCCTTTCCTGAATGAACATGAATGGTGTGTGATTGGTATACAGAAATTACCATTCAGTTTGCCTCACCAGACATGTACAGCATGACTCCATTAGGTTTACAAGGAACAGCTTCAACAATCATCCAGCAGGGTAAAGCCATCCAGGGACAACCTCCCAATGATAATGATAAAATAAAACTGAAAAAACCTTGGTGTTCACTGTTTAAATTATATTTATTAAAATGTAATAAAGTGCACTCACATTTAAAAATATAAAAAACGCTTTCATGAATTACTGACACAAGTCAGATGTACAGTGCCAAACCAACATATATTGTTGCAGTCCCTTCAGCTCTCATTCAGCCTAATTCACTTGAGGATCACTAAACCCCACCCAACATGTTTTGTCGTGTGCAATGTCATTAGGTGCCCTTGATGACATCACACATGACAAAACATTTTTGTGTTTGCTGAAATATTCATGTATTTATGTATGTACATTGATGTTTTTTTTATATATCTTGTGCTATTATATTGCATTGAGAATTCATTAACAGTTGTGAGCTCAGAACTGATTCAAACAAAGAGGCTTGTGTCTCACCTACCTACACTGGGGGCAAGAAGGTGTTCATAATTTCCTTTCTAGGTTCCATGGACGTCTAAAGATGTCCTCCATGGTCTGATCAAGTGTCAGAGGTTTAGAGCAGAGGTCTTAAAACTATGGCCCTCCAGTTGTTCAGGAACTACAATTCCCATCATGCCTAGTCATATCTGTGAATGTCAGAGTTTTACAATGCCTCATGGGATGTCTAGTTCTGCAACAGCTGGACGGCCGTAGTTTGGAGATCCCTGGTTTAGAGGAAAGAGGAACATAGTCCTGCCTCAGTGCTCAAAAAGAATTTGTGCACTGTCAGATTTCCAATGCTGGTCATGGTTGTAAATGCCCTGGGATATCTGGGGCTGGATTTCCCTATGTCAATGTTCACAAATAAATAAAATGATTGTAAAGGTTCAGGTTTTTTATTTATTTTTAAATAACATACATGTCATACTTACCTCCACTGTGCAGTTCGTTTTGCACAGAGTGACCCCGAACATCCTCTTCTGGGGTCCCACGCGGCTCTCGCGGCTCCTTCCCGCATTAGATAACCCCCTCTGGGAAGCTCTCTCCCGAGGGGGCTACCTTGCGGGCGCGCTCCTGTGTATGACTCGGCCCCGCCCCGCATAGGATGCATTAAGATGAAAAAACACAAACCTTTACAACCCCTTTAACATTAATACACATAGCTAACATAATACTAACATTAATTCCTCTAAACCCTACAAAAACATGCATACAGTAGTTATTAAACTTATTAAGTGTAAAAATATTCACACAGTCATACATGAGTAAATTCAGTGATTGTACTGTTTTTTAGTTCAGTCTCTCTACCTTCGCTAGAAACCTACAGGTAGAGTAGTTAAATCATTTTAATAAATTGCTCAATAATAGTAAAAATAAAAAGCTGCTGTCGGTGGAACACTCATCTTCAATCTCCATTGCTTGTATTAGTTAGAGTGGTGTCAGGGATAGCAGGGACACATTCTTTATACATTTCTTACGCGTGACCAGCAAATAGACATTTAACTAAACTCCTGCTGCTACAAGGTCTAACATATCCACTCAGCAGAGAATGACATGGCTGCCAGACCATGCCAGGTCCTGCTGCAACAAGATCAAATCATGAATTGGTCCACGATGCTTGCTTGCATTATCAATACATTTATTTAAAGAAGCAAGAGCACATGCAGGCAGCAAAAATCAATCCTAACAAATTTCACATAATAGCTTGTAACACCCCCACCCCCTAATTTTCAGCCAAGGACCAACAGTAAAGTGTTCCCCGATGTGTAGGACAATGACACTGTGGCTGGGTTGGTAAGCCAGTTCATGGCTTAGTTGCCTAATTAGCTTGTCAAGAGGGAAACGGCAGAACCATTACCTTCCTACTTGTACTGTCCAAAAGGGCTATAGCACACTTCTGAGTGTAGGCATGAGCAGGAGCTACACTACTTCAGTACACATTGGCAAAGCCTTGCATTTCTGGGTGTCTCAGGCCCAGTCCTAAAGCTATTTAACACAAAATGACGGCGCAAGGAATGGGTACAGAGAACTCACTGATAGGGATAAGGAGTATAAACAAAAAATAATATATAATAAACCATGAATTATAGGGAATAAAAAGTCTCAATTAAATGATAAAAGTCCATATGATGATGATAATCTGAATAACATAGGCACCGTTGGCAGCACTTTATAGAGTGAAGTGAACTCTGTATGCAGTAAAAGGAAGAAAGAAAATGCGCCTACTAAGTGCAGTATGTAAAATACAATTTATTAGAAAAATAATAAGATTCAGCCAAATGGCTACTCACAGGATAGTAATAAGGTAATGGCATAAAAGACTGTCTGTGGATGTCTGCATGGGGTATGACACTCAGGTCCTCTGTAGTCTTACGGCAGTGTGGAGCCCCTCCAGTGTTGAAATCGTGGACGATGTTGTCGCATGAGCGGCGGATGAAAGAGCGTGGCAGGGCTCATGCAGGTCCAGAAAGCAGGAAGTCAACACACCGCGGCGTGCGGTTCACGCTGGAGCGCAGCCGGCTCGAGGCGACAGTAAGACACTGCCGTAAGACTACAGAGGACCTGAGTGTCATACCCCATGCAGACATCCACAGACATTCTTTTATGCCATTACCTTATTACTATCCTGTGAGTAGCCATTTGGCTGAATCTTATTATTTTTCTAATAAATTGTATTTTACATACTGCACTTAGTAGACGCATTTTCTTTCTTCCAGTGCTAAAGCTAGCCTCCTAAAGCTAGCCTCCAAATAAAACAAATTACACTGTCTAACAATTGGAGTTAGACAGTGTAAATTTTTGTTTTTGTTTGTGTAGGCTAGCTGGTAAGTGTTCTGGGAATACTGTTCTTTTGTTTTTTGCTGTGCAAAGCCCTTCCATGTTCACCTTGCTTTAAAGGCTAGTTATAAAGTGGGGACATTGCCATTTTTGTTCAGCTTTCTGGAATTGGTGTTAGGACACATTGGACGTCTTCAGCTGCCATTGTGCTTTGCTAGGCTTCTGGTGTGACCCTATGCTTTTAAGGATAAACAAACCCCCCCAGGCATACCTGCCCTTAATTTATCCATAATTATGTATACTGCAAGATTTAGACTTGCAAAGATTAACGTTAGGGCTCTAGCTAATTAGTGTGCTTGGAACATTCTTGTTGTGTTTGACCTAGGGGAGCTTGCATGTACTTTTCTTTATCATGTAGAATGCCCCAGTAGTCTACAATCCCAGGGTTCTCTGTATGAAAATACCAACTTTGTATCTAGGACAGTTGGACATCTAGTTGGACATGGCTACAGAGCTCTGCAGATTGCATTGAGGATACTGTAAAGGAAAGGTGGGCCAATGCTCCAATTTAAAGGAGAAGTGTGGGATTTGAAAAAAAAAACATACACACATACTAACTATGCTGCAGAATCAGTCTGATAATGCAGCGAGGGTGAGGTTAAGTGAGGGAGTTGCCTTCTTAGGCATTTTTTTTCCAAAACAAGTTTCGTAAGTTTTACCCTTACTTCTTTTGGTGATAACTCTAAAATGTTATATTTCCCCTTATTTTTTTGTATCAGTGATAATGACCACCAGAACAAACAGATGGGTGAATCTGTCTAGTGGGGACACATAGTACAGTAAAAACTTGACAGGTGTTTTATTAAATCCCAACTGAATTCAAAAACAAAAACAAAATGTTTTGGCTATACGTGCACTTTATTACTATATTTAGGACTTCCATCAGACACGGATAGTGACATGGACATTCACTACTTTGTTTCATTTGAGAACAAGAGACTCCATCTTGTTCACGCTGTTGAAATGTGTTCTGTAACCTTCACCTAAGGCCCCATGCACACGAGACGCTGTTATTTGCTGTTGAACGCGCGTTCAGAGGCAGTTGGACGCTTTTTTCAACTGCTCCTGAACCCATTCAATGTTATCCTATGTGTCCATGCACACACTCTCGTTTTTTGGCGTTTACAAGCAGTTGCGTTTAACCTCGTTTTTCCAGAAGCAAAAAAATGGGTTCAGACGCAAAAGTTTTCCACGTTTCAGACGCTAAACGCTGCTAAACGCGGCTAAACGCGGTACCGGCGTTTTGCCGCGTTTGCGTTTATAAGCGTTTTTAAAGGTGACCTATTTTTTAACATTAGAAATCTCAAAAATGATGGCAAATGATGAAAAACTATTAAAAAATATAAAAGAAAACTGTAATTGCTTGCATTAAATTGTGGACAATCCACAACTTGTGGCAGGTAACGTGGCAAGTGGACAATTAACAACTTGTGTCAGGTGATGTGGCCAGGTGACGTGGCAAGTGGACAATCCACAGCTTGTGGCAGGTGACGTGGCCAGGTGACGTGGCAGGTGACGTGGCCAGGTGACGTGGCAGGTAACGTGGCCAGGTGACGTGGCCAGGTGACAAGGCAAGTGGACAATCCACAACTTGTGGCAGGTGACGTGGCAAGTGGACAATTAACAACTTGTGTCAGGTGATGTGGCCAGGTGACGTGGCAAGTGGACAATCCACAGCTTGTGGCAGGTGACGTGGCCAGGTGACGTGGCAGGTGACGTGGCCAGGTGACGTGGCAGGTAACGTGGCCAGGTGACAAGGCAAGTGGACAATCCACAACTTGTGGCAGGTGACGTGGCCAGGTGACGTGGCAGGTGACATGGCAAGTGGACAATTCACAACTTGTGGCAGGTGACGTGGCACGTGATGTGGCCAGGTGACGTGGAAAGTGGACAATCCACAACTTGTGGCAGGTAACGTGGCTAGATGACGTGGCAGGTAATGTGGGCAGGTAACATGGCTAAGTGACGTGGCCAGGTGACGTGGCAAGTGGACAATCCACAACTTGTGGCAGGTGACGTGGCCAGGTGACGTGGCAGGTTATGTGGCAAGTGGACAATTCACAACTTGTGGCAGGTGATGTGGCCAGGTGACATGGCAAGTGGACAATCCACAACTTGTGGCAGGTGACGTGGCCAGGTGACGTGGCAAGTGGACAATCCACAACTTGTGGCAGGTGACGTGGCCAGCTGACGTGGCAGGTAACGTGGCCAGGTGACGTGGCAGGTAACATGGCCAGGTGACGTGGCCAGGTAACGTGGCCAGGTAACGTGGCAAGTGGACAATCCACAACTTGTGGCAGGTGACGTGGCACGTGATGTGGCCAGGTGATGTGGCAAGTGGACAATCCACAACTTGTGGCAGGTGACGTGGCCAGGTGACGTGGCCAGGTGACGTGGCAGGTGACGTGGCAAGTGGACAATCCACAACTTGTGGCAGGTGATGTGGCAAGTGATACACTAAATACAAGTACACTGCTGCTCTCTCAGCTGCTGCTACTCACTCTGGTCTCACAAACTGGCTGAAATGGTTAAAATTTACTGTTTTTTGAGCTTAGGGAGGGTCTATGATGAAACGCTTATAAACGCAAACGCGGTAAAACGCAGCTAAACGCGGCTGCAAACGCGGCAAAACGCGCGTTTATAAACGCCGGTTTCAGCGTTTAAAAACGTGTGTTCAGCAGAGTTTGCACCTGCGTCTCGTGTGCATGGGGCCTAACACACAGACACATCTGCTCTCTCTGTCTCTACTCCCCCCTCCCCTCTCAAGGTTTTACTTTTTGCAATTGTCCTATTCGCTAGCTTTTAATAATATATTCCTATTTGTTAGCTTTTAATAACATATTTCTATTTGTTAGTTTTTAATAACATCTCAGACCACCCCTTTCTTATCTATGTATAAAATAACATGTAATAATACATTTTGACACTGAACGGACATTTTACACACAGTGATTGACTCCTGTGTACAGTATCTGTTCCTGCAGCTGCAGTATTAACTTTTGTTTTAGAGTCCCAATCAGAAATTTTTCCACAACAGTTAGTTATTTATATTTTATTGCAGTAGGATAAATAAGGCAGATACTGCATATACAGTAGATGATTGGATCTGCAAAAACGATTCTATTTGTTAAAAAATGTGCATTACATCTATTTGTCTCGCATGCTTTATGATTCTATTTTTTAATACTGTACTTTAATATAATACTTTCAAAAACGTTGAAGGTTAATAGTGCTTAACATGTAACCTCATTTGGTAAAAATAAACATGTCACAGTAATATTTTAAAAGTGGATTATTTCCAAGCTTTTCAAGCAAGGGAATTTTAACAATACTGTGACCTTGTGGTAATGCTAAATCGGATTACAAAAAAAGCACACATCATTAAAGGATTGTATACCTCAATCTCAATGTTACAAATATCAAAAGACAAATCTGAATGATATTTTATGTATTATTGAAATGAAATATTGTATAGATAGTCAAAATATCAAAATAGCTCATTTAGTTGATATAAAAATTATCACAAGTGTAAGTAAATAATATGAAACTGAAGCATTTTAATTCGCATTTCAATTTCTAAAGTATTTGTAAAAAAACTAAAAAGTAGTTTATAATAATAATAATAATAATAAAGTCAATCACAAATATATTTATATAGACAGATAGCCAACATCCTATCTTGACATAGCCAGTATGTGATGTCTTTGAAAGCATCCAGTTTATTCCTGTGTGTTTCTAGGAGACCACTATCTCTACTTGCTTAACCACCTCTTGCTTTGCCATTATATATAAACGTCTGACTGGGGGCCTCCTTGTTTCGGGAGGAAATACTTGTACAGCTAGTATGTGGCCCCTCAGCCAATTTTCGACCCATGTGTACAGCCGCTTGTTCTTAAGATCAGCTTATTTTGAAGGGAAATGCTCGGAAACCAGCATCCACCCCGCATCCAATCAGCACTGGCAACCAATGGCGTCCCCATTTCAAAACACAGAGGCACAGCAGGGAAGATCGCCACACTAACTTTATTTGTGTTAGTATAGCGATTTCTCAGCTGGATTGAAAAAAAAACAATAAAACAACTTCTAGTGTGTACCAGGCTTAAGCACACAGACCAGATCTTTGTAAGAGCACCCTTGAGGCAGTGATGGATTTTTCTGGTAGTTGTAACAGTTGAGACCACATGCTAACAAAACACGAGTAGCAGCTCTGCTTTACTACTGATCTGTGACACATCTGTGACAGATCTGTGATTAAAAGGAGTGAGAGGTCACCGGTCTTTTTAGAAAAGATAGAACCTGAGCTTTAGGGCCAAACGCTGGTCCAGACCCAGCCATTTTCCCACTCTCCAGTACTAGTAGTATTTAATTTTTTTCACACTTTTTACAGATTAGCATATATGTTTCATTTTTTTTTTGTTGTTTTTGTTTTATTTTTCCTTCGGGCCAATTCCTGGTCCATTTAAGCAAACATGGCAGGTTGGAACAGCAAAGATAAAAACAAAATAATAAAGAAAATACTCTATATCCCAGCATTGCATTTCAAAGAATTCAAGCATAGTATGTTAAAGGATAAGTTTACCTTTGGGAACATGTTACATGTTCCACTCACTTTTAAGGTGGAACATGTAACATGTTCCCACTGCTACAGCCATCCCCCGACCCACTGCCTCTAGTGACAGCGAGCCAGGGATCTTCTTCTCAAACTTGCTGTCACAACTTTTAAAAAATGCGGGTGTGCGGGGCTCTGCCCACCAAGCCGAGTCATTCATTCACAGAGTTATGTTAATGGAAGAACTACAAGTACTGTTGTACAAGCGCCTACAAGCACTTTTTAGCTTTCTAGGTAGTTTTTTGTTCCTTCTTGTCATTGTGTCCAGCCCATTGCTTTGTCTCTATGCCTCAGGCACAGCTAGAACAAAGTGGTTAGACCTGACACTGGCTCAGCCAGGCCTTTAACAATTTCCATTTGCAGGCAGGGACCAAGGGCTCCTATAGTATAGCAAAATAGAAAGTCTCTGGTGCTAGCTGCCCTACATGTGGCTACTGAGCCCAGTAAGCCATTTTCAGGCCCTGCCAGCCCTCCTGGCTGCAGCTGCCTCTCTCCACTGCCCCTTTGAGCACAGTCCACACTTCTGGTTCTACACCCATCTCAGACTGCATGCTCCCAGTCCTCCCAAATGTGCCTCACTCACCAGCCCTCTTGGCTGCAACCAGTTGTCCTCCCTGGAGGAGTCTCTTAGTAGTGCTCTCTCCCGCTGTCCTCTCCTTGCTCTCTCTTGTGCCTCTGGTCCAGGACCTCTTCCTACATTCTTGAAGGTGGTCCTGACTGTACCCAAGCCCAGGCCCAAGGGCACCCCCCAGACTGGGAAGCTACCTCAAAGGCTGCGACAGCCTTTACACTCCCTCACTCCAGCTCTTCCACCCGAAAACTCCTCCCTCGCTAAGCTGACCCTGGGTATTTAGGGAGGCCTGCCCCCTGCCAATCCAAGTTGGGGATTTCTCAAGGCTCCATAGAATACCCCAGGCAGCCCCACCTCTCCTCCTCTGCTTCCAGAATCTTCTGGAAAGAAGAGGGAGGTCTTGGTGATGCTGCCTGTGAGCCACTCCCAGCCCAGAATGAAAAAAAAAACATGAAATAAATTTACCTAATCCTAACCAAAAATCTTCACTCTAGCACCTACCTACCTACTTTCCAAAATGGGGTCATTTGGGGGGTTTTGTACTGCCCTGCAATTATAGCACTTCAAGAAATTAGATAGGCAGTCATAAACTAAAAGCTGGGTAAATTCCAGAAAATGTACCCTAGTTTGTAGACACTATAACTTTTGCGCAAACCAATAAATTTGCGCTTATGGCATTTTTTTTACCCGAGACATGTGACTGAATGCAATTTGGCCTAAATGTATGACAAAAATTGAGTTTATTGTATTTTTTTAATAACAAAATTAGAAAATATCATTTGTTTTCAAAATGTTCAGATTTTTTCATTTATATCACAAAAAATAAAAACCGCAGAGGTGATCAAATATCACCAAAAGAAAGCTCTATTTGTGGAAAAAAAAGGACTCAAATTTTGTTTGTGTACAGCATTGCATGACTGCGCAATTACCAGTTAAAGCGATGCAGTGCCAAATTGTAAAAAGTGCTCTGGTAAGGAAGGATGTAAAATTTTCCAGGGCTGAAGTGGTTAAATTCTGCAACTAAATACCTTTTTTCTCATCGCCGCTGTGCAGTCACATGACCGCCCCACCGCTCTTCTTCCTCGATCTAAGGTCTATAGTGGGAGGGGCTGAGTTTCCCCTCTGATGTCAGCTGGCGGTCACGTGACTGCATATTGGCGATGTGAAAAAAGTTATTTAGCTGCAGAAAAAAAAACTGAAAGGCAAATCCACTTTGCACTACAAGTGCAAACTACAAGTGCAAAGTGCACTTAAAATTGCACTGAAAGCAAGGGGGGATCCAGAGTCTAGTCTCGAGAGGGGCACTGCCAGAAAATAAGGTGTACCTGTACGCCATTTTGTGCAATAGCCAGCAAAGGCACACGTGCTGATTGGCCAGAGGGGGAGCCAATCAACGGGTCCGGCGGAAGTGATGTCCGCCGGCCACCTGCAATTGCTCCCCACAGAGATAGAACAGCGTTCTGCCGATGTAAACAAGCAGATCGCTGTTCTGTCAGAGATGAACAGAGTGATCTTGTGTTCCTGCTAACCAGGAACACGGATTACTCTGTTTATCTAGTGAGTCCATCCCCACACAGTTAGCAAGCACACCATAGGGACACAGTTAACTCTTTGATCACCCCTGATGTTAACCCTTCGCAGACAGTGTCATTAGTACAGCGACAGTACATATTTTTTAGCACTGATCACTGTATTAGTGTCAATGGTCCCCAAAAAGTGTCAGTTAGGTGTCCGATCTGTCCGCCACAATGTTGTAGTCCCGCTAAAAAATTACTGATGGCCGCCATTACTAGTAAAATATAAATAAAAATGCCATAAATCTATCCCCTATTTTATAGATGAGATAACTTTTGTGCAAACCAATCAATGTACATTTATTGGGATTTTTTTACCAAAAATATGTAGCAAAATACATATTGGCCTAAATTGAGGAAGACTTTTTTTATAGCAAAAAGTTAAAAATGTTGCTTTTTTTTCAAAATTGTCGGTTTGTTTATATCGCAAAAATTTAAATATCACCTAAAGAAAGTGCTATTAGTGGAAAAAAAGGACATACATTTTACTTGGGTACACTGTTGCATGACCACGCAATTGTCAGTCAGTTACAGTAATGCATCGCAGTATCGCAAAAAATGGCCTGTTCACGGGGTGTAAAACTTTCCGGAGCTGAAGGGGTTTAGATTGAACAAAACTAAAAAGGCAGCATTTGTTTTTCATAAATAATGGCAGTATGGCACACAATATTTTGCAATTTTACACATTCATTAATTCTTTTACTCACTTTTTTTTGGTGCTCTGGTGGGGGGAGGGGCTCCCATGCTGGAGCAATGGAGATGATCAGGATCCATTAATTGCATTGCACTGTCTGCAGGTGCAGCCGGCAGCATCAGATTACAGTGACACACAGACACAGTCACTGCTTCTTCCTGTGTTTTCACGCCATGCTGTGCTCAGCTGTGGAGAAGATGGAGGGAGGAGGTGAGTGGAGTCAACACTCTCACTCGTGGCGGAGAACGAAGAAGGCTCTGCTCTAAATGCTGGGGCTCTCCTCCTCAGCAGTGGCTCCAGCCTCCGACATGATTGACGTCACTGGCTGCTACACGCCAAGCGGCACAGGCATTAGCAACCAGTGCAGGGGAACACTAGCCAGCGGCGCAGCTCCACCCACCTCCTCCCTCCATCGCAACATAATGACCAGAGTATCTCTCTCAGCGCCGCTGATCGGCTGCTGATTATACCGATGTGAGAGAGAGAGACTCAGTCGGGACTGCAGTCAGTGATATTTTGGGGGGGAGGCAATTGCCCCATTGCCCCCCCTGGATCCGCCCCTGACTGAAAGTGCACTTGGATGTGCAGTCGTTGTAAATCTGAGGGGTAGATCTGAAATAAGGGGGAAGCTCTGCTGATTTTATCATCCAGTCATGTGCAAGCTAAAATGCTGTTTTTTATTTTCTTTGCATGTTTCCCTTGGATCTACAGCGACTGCACTTCCACGTGCACTTTCAGTGCAATTTCAAGTGCACTGTTCTGCTTCGTGTTATTGAACTGTTGTATAACACTAGTCAGACAGCTTAACAATAATTCAGAAGTCAAGAAACGTGAGACATCAGATCTGTATGTATTCTTTTTTCCGAATAACTTTTTTGTAAAACTACAACAAAGCATAAACAAAACATATGTGTCAGTACATTAAACATTATACAGCAGCCTAACTCCATCAGCGAGAGTACTCACAGACAATTCCACCATTAGTCCAGGAATATATCAAGAGCTCTTCTGCATGCAGCCTGCTAGATCCAAGAGCAGTCATGAAATGGAGGAAATACAGTTCCAGGTTAAAGGTTACTGCCTCTCACTCTGAGGAAAATACCACTTGTTACTAGATGGCAGCAACGTCAAACTAACTGTAGCGGGGTGTTCCCCTATAATGGGAAGAGACTACATCACCCATAACCCCATTCTTCACATGTTCCACCACAGAGACTCATGGGAGGGGTTATAAAAGGAGGAGGCGAGGCCGGGCTCGGCCTCTTTGGGACACGAGACTTCACAGACGGATCCTCCTGTGCGGATGCGTCGGAGTGCAAGGCCTGAAGCCTGAGGCCTTGCTCTGCACCAAAGAGCCTTCCACCCCCCTCTGCGAGCCTGGGTGGCATCTGACTTTGTGCGCTACAGCCTTGTCGGATCGGGGGCCCGATCGTTGGAGAGATCGAGTGTGTGTGACACGGCCGGTGGAGGTTTCCCGGACTGGATCCGTAGTCCGGCGGGTGAGAGGGCATAAGCCCAGCTAAGATACTGTTACTGTATATAGGCCTATAGACTGCCGTGGCCTACAAGTTATTTTGATACCCCTATTGAAGAGCCTTGTCAGAACTGAGCCTGCGGCTTTATTTAACCAAGTTCTATACCCCTTGGATTACAAAGTTATACTCTGTTTAAAGTGCACCACCATTACAGACCTGCCGGTGAAGAAAGAAGGACTAAGTTAAATATTAGAACCAGGCCTGGTGGGGATTCTAGCGTGTTTGATTACTGCGCCATAGGGCACTTAGTTAACGGTCGCCCGTATGGCGCACCTGTAGCGTGTGTTACTACATAGTGTGTTAGAGTGGCAGGACGCTGCCCTTAGGAGTGAATATCTTGAACTGTGATTACTGTTACCCCCTTTATCCATATTGAGAAAATAAGTAAAACACTTTATCTATTACAATTCATTACTGTGTCCTGGCTTAGTTATTATATTGCATAGGATATATCATTGATTATTAGTACTAGCTGTGCCAGAAGGGGTAGAGCCTATTGCCGGGGGTTGGCGGAGCTGCACTCAGGGCCAAAATCTAATTCTGCGGCCTACTTAGGTGGAGGTATCGCTACATGTGGGGGCTCGTCCGGGATCCTGATGCAGCAAGCGAACGCCAGAAGTGCCGGCATGGACCCCATGGATCCAAGAGCGGTAGAACAGTGGTGCAAAGCCGCTAATACAGAGCCAAAACAGTCGATAGCCATTAGCCTCCCTGGGGAGAAATGGTCGAGTGAGACGGTAGAGGAACTAATGAGTTCAGTGTCCCCAGATCACACACCGTGGGTGATAGACATGAAGACAGACCCAGACATCTCATATCAATACGCATTAGTGGAATATTGGGACGGGATGCCAGAGGCCTGTAAGCACAAGTGTCTGCGGACGCCAGACAACAGAACATTTAGGCTGGCGCACGCAATAACTGTAGAAAGGGAACCATCCCCTACGGGATCGCCACAGGCTGCGGCCCGAACTCCACCTGAAAGAGAAGACAGGGCGACACCCCCGGTGGCACCTGCACTGGCCACTGCTATATCACCAGAACTGATAAATGCAATAGGGGATTTGCTAGCCAAATGTCAGAAGACAAGTACGGTGCATGTGGAAACTAGCTACCGGAGACTAAAAATATTCTCAGGGAAGCTCCCTGTCCCGGCAGGGGAAGAAGATTTTGATACCTGGGTGGAGCAGGCATTACAGGCGGTGGAGGCATGGGAGGTGCCTGAAGCACAGAAGAGGCAGCGAGTGTTAGAAAGCCTTAAAGGTGCAGCAGCAGAAGCAGTGAAAAGTTTCCGGTTTGGGAATGCAGGGTGCACGGCGCAGGACTGTCTAGCTATGCTGCAGGAAGAGTTTGGTCAATTAGACAAAGTGACAGAGATGGTCTACCAGTTTGAACACACTTTCCAAAAACCGGAGGAGAAACTTTCCGAGTATGTCAGAAGGCTAAACAGGCTGCTGTGCAAGATTGTGTTAAAGAAAGTGATGAAGCCCCAAGATGCCGATGCGGCAAGAATGAAGCAAGTCTTAAAGGGAGCGCTACGCTCCGATCCAGTCTGGCTGCACCTGAAAACCTTGGGAGGAGGAATGTTGCTGACTTATGCTGATTTAATAAAAATCATCAGAGATGAGGAGGCGCTGCAACAGGACCAGCAGAAGGATAAGACAAGTGTTGTACCCGCACAGGTGCTGGTCAATCCAGTAATGACCCCTGAAAGAGAGGCGGAGATAGACACCCTAAAAACTCAGATGTCCAAGGTGTTAGAGATATTGACCTCTCTGATAGCAAAAGACACAGAGTGTCCCAAGAAGAAGGAAAGTCCAAGGAAGGAATTGTTCCCGATTGCCTCAGCACCCGAACCTTTACAAGAATGGGGAGATATAGTCTGCTTCAACTGTGGGGGAGTTGGCCACATTGCAGCCACATGTTCTAGTCCGAAGAAGAAGAGACCAGACAACCGCAAGCCGGCGGGAAACTCCAGAGGGCCCCGGTGAAGGAGTCAACCGGGTGCCCATCATCTTCAGTAAACTCCAAGCTGAATGCGAAGAAAAACAAAAAGAGAGATAGAACACCAAAGGGGAAACGCAATACCCCTCAACAAAGCTATACTCCAGGAGGAAGGGGGGAGACCCCTCAGGAGAGGCACAGCACTCCCCAAAGGGGGTGCCCACCCAAGAAAAATAATAGTACCCCTCAGCGGGTTCCTACACCCATTAAAAGGAGGGAAGTCAGTGCATACCAGGCTCAAGAAAGGTTCAAGTCCAAAGGGAATAGGACAAGAGAGAGTCCAAAGGGAAAAGGTCTGAAGAAGGCGGCTCCTGCCGGACCATATCCAGAGAAGCTGGTAGGCCCATCCCCTATAGTGCCCATTCAAGTGGAGGGAGTCTACACCAGGGGCCTCCTGGATACCGGGGCACAAGTGACCCTACTATACCCGGACTTCTACTACAGGCACCTGAGTCATCTGCCTATCCAGAAGATAGAAGAGCTGGAAATATGGGGAATTGGAACCCAGAGTTTCCCTTACGACGGCTACCTTCCCATCAAAATTACCTTTGACCCATTCGTGGCTGGGAAGGCCGAAGTGTTTGACACCCTGGCAGTTGTGTGCCCTAGGCCGCCTGGAGCCAACAAGAATTCCCTTATAATAGGGACGAACACGGACCTGGTCCGAAGACTCCTGACCCCTCTCGTGACAGAAGAAAGACAAGCAGCTACCAAGATCCATCCCATGCTGAAGACAGCCTACCAACGGCTGGTCCAAGAGCGGGAGACCCCTGGAGAGGAGATAGGGAAGGTGTGGAGACTTGGAAGAGAAGGGGTAGTGTTGCAGCCCGGCGAAGTAACCTGTCTCAGGGCCACTGTGAAGCTTACTTGGGAGCAGCCTGGTCCCTTTGTCATGCTGGAGTCAGACCCAAGGGGTGAGTCCTCAGGCCTGGAGGTGATACCGGAAGTGATTCCGCTGAAGGTCCTGAAGAAGGCCCATTATAGAGTTCCAGTGAGTGTTAGGAATACTACCAAAGACCCCATGGAAATCCCAGCCAGAATGTTGCTAGGCCAGGTGAGCCCGGCGGCCCCTGTTACCCTGTCAGAAGTGAAGAGGACAGGTGGAGGAGGGGATGTTTGGGAGAAGCTGTCCATGGAAAACCCGAATCTGTCCAGGGCTTGGAAAGAGAGAGCCAAGGCCCAGTTGAATAGATGGGAGAAGATCTTCTCTAAGGATGAATTTGATGTGGGGTGTGCAAGGAGTGCCACCCATCGGATCCACCTCCCTCCGGGAAGATAAGCCCTTCTGAGAGAGGGTCAGGCGGGTCCCGCTAGCAGATCTGGAGGATCTGAGGGAACAACTTGCAGAACTCAAGAGGACTGGTGTGATACGGGAGTCCAGAAGCCCCTATGCCTCTCCCATAGTGGTGGTCCGAAAGAAGAATGGATCATTGAGGCTCTGTATCGACTACAGGACTCTCAACAGGAGAACCATACCTGACCAATACACCACTCCGAGGATAGAGGATGCCCTACAGAGCTTGTCTGGAGCCAAATGGTTCAGCGTTATGGATCTCAAGAGTGGGTACTATCAGATTCCGATGCACCCAGCAGACAAGGAAAAGACAGCTTTCATTACCCCAGTGGGGTTCTTTGAATTCGACCGGATGCCCCAAGGTCTGTCTGGAGCCCCAGCTACTTTCCAATGCCTCATGGAGAAGACAGTAGGGGACATGAACTTGATCGAAGTCCTTGTATACCTGGACGATGTCATTGTCTTTGGGAGAACCTTGGAGGAACATGAAGAGAGGCTGGAAAAAGTGTTGAGAAGACTCAGTGAGGAAGGACTTAAGCTTTCGCCTGAGAAGTGTCGGTTCTACCAGTCTTCTGTGAACTATCTGGGGCACATAGTGTCTGAAGAAGGGGTGGCCACAGACCCTGAGAAATTGGAGGCAGTTACCTCCTGGCCACGGCCCACCACAGTAACAGAACTCAGATCCTTCTTGGGCTTCTGCTCCTACTACAGGAGGTTTGTGGAGGGATTTGCCCGAATTGCTAGACCATTGAATGAGTTGCTCAAGACTGAAGGAGAAGAGGATGGCTCGGGGCCCAGGAGGCCAGGAGAGTCCATCAGAGATCAGTGGAATCCGAAGTGTGAAGAGGCTTTCCAGGAATTGAAGAGGAGCCTGACCACTGCACCAGTCTTGGCCTACGCAGACCCAACCAAACCCTATGAACTGCACGTGGATGCTAGTCATGATGGTCTGGGAGGAGTACTTTACCAAGAACACGAGGGGCAATTGCGGCCTGTTGCCTATGTGAGTAGGAGCCTGACCCCCTCTGAGAAGAACTACCCCACTCACAAGCTGGAGTTCCTGGCCCTCAAGTGGGCGGTAGTAGACAAGCTCAAAGACTACCTGTATGGAGCGGAGTTCACTGTGAAGACCGACAACAACCCCCTTACCTACCTGTTCACCACGGCCAAGCTGGACGCCACTGGACACAGGTGGCTGGCCGCACTGTCTGGATTCAACTTCAGCCTTAAGTATAGACCAGGAGTGGGGAATCAAGACGCAGACGCTCTGTCCAGGAGATCTCATTCCCCCACCATTGAAATAGAAAATTGGGCCCAAGTGGCACCGGACGGGGTGCGGGCCCTTTGTCAAGGAGCTGAATTCCAAGCCCGAGGAGGCTCCAGAGCAGAGGAAATAGGAGTTACCACGGTGGGAGTCCCCAAACACTACTGTGGAGTAGCTCAATTGGAAGAGGACAACCTACCAAGACTGTCCAAGAAGGAATTGAGGTGTGACCAATTGGAAGACCCCATGGGGAGATTGGTCCTGGAGGCCTTGAAAAATCAGGATCCAAACAGACTCATGTGTCAACCTTCAAAAGAAGCTCGCCTGCTGAGGAAGGAGTGGGATAGGTTGCAGTTACATCAGGGAGTGGTCTACCGAAGGGGCCCCTCTGATGACTCAGAAGATAAGTGGCAGCTGTTCCTCCCAGAGAAACATCGGGAGACTGTTCTGATTGCCCTGCATGACAATCATGGCCACCTAGGGGCTGAAAGGACCTTTCAACTTGTCAGAAGTCGGTTCTATTGGCCCTGCATGAGGGCAGAGGTAGAGGAGTACTGCCACTCATGTGCGCGATGCATCCAGAGGAAGACTTTGCCCCATCAAGCTGCCCCAATGGGCCATCTACAGAGCCAAGGGCCCATGGACCTGGTGTGCATTGACTTTCTCTGCCTCGAACCCGACCTGAGTGGACTAGGAAATGTTCTGGTGATAACCGACCATTTCACCCGGTATGCCCAGGCTTTCCCCACCAAAGACCAGAAGGCCTCCACCGTGGCCAAGGTACTTATGGAGAAGTACTTTGTCCATTATGGGCTGCCACAGAGACTCCATTCAGACCAAGGGAGGGACTTTGAGAGTAAGCTGATCCGGAAGCTCTTGGATTCTTTGGGAATTAAGAAGACTCGAACTACACCTTACCATCCTCAGGGAGATGCTCAGCCGGAAAGGTTCAACCGAACCTTGCTCAACATGTTGGGGACTCTGGAAAGTGAGAAAAAGCAACATTGGAGCCAACACATAGCAGCCATAGTACATGCTTACAACTGCACCATCAGTGATGCTACAGGCTACTCCCCATATCGACTCATGTTTGGGAGAGAAGCGAGACTACCGGTGGACCTGGCTTTTGGCACCTCACTGGACCATTCCTCAGCCACATCCCACAAAGGATATGTGGACAGGCTCAGACACAGCCTGAAAGTAGCCTATGAACAAGCTCAAGCGGCCTCAGATCAAAGGGGAGCTCGGAATAAAAGAAATTTCGACTTGAAGGTCCGGGTACAAGACCTACAGCCCGGGGATCGAGTACTGTTGCGCAATCTGGGAGTCCCCGGAAAGCACAAACTTGCAGACAGATGGAGATCTGAACCCTATGTCATCTGCAGGAAGTTGCCGGGCCTACCTGTCTACAAGGTGAAGCCAGAGGGAAAGGTAGGCCCACTGAAGACATGGCATCGAAACCACCTGCTCCCACTTGCGGAGGCAGTTAGAATACCTCCCGTGGGAGACTCCCCTGAACCGGCCTCTATCTTGGATACTCCTAGGCCGAACACTCGGTCACAGACCTCCCGAGCTGAAAATGGAGAAGCCTCCCAACTTAGTGGAGATGAGGAGGGAGAACTTGATTGGCTGTGGTCTTCCCCAACTCCAGGAACTTCTATCATAGATCTTCCAGTCACCCAAGATACCACAGATGAAACACTGAACCCAGAGGCTACAGAGTTCATCCCCTTTAGTCCTTCAGCAGATTACTGGGAAGATGCCCATGATAGTTGCTCCGAGGAAGAGGAGCCTGTGGCGCCAGAGCCAGAGATTCCAGGAGAGCAAAGGGCTCCAAGAGTCATTCGACCTCCTAAGAAGCTGACCTACCCTCAGATGGGGAACAGTTCGGAAGACTCTGTAGTCACTGCTAGGAGAAATGCTGAGATTCCGGATCCCTCCACTGTCCATTTGGTGGAGGGCAACCCCAGCTCACTCTCTGGCACAGTTAGGCAGGCCACCCATGATAATGTGACCTGTGGGCAAGGGAATTCTACCCCTCAGTTATGGTGGGAATCCCCTATCCCAACATCGTTTTCAGAATTGTCCAGTGTTATATATAGTTGTTGTTAAAATTTATCTTTGGGGACCAAAGAGTTTAAGTGGGGGGAGTGTGTAGCGGGGTGTTCCCCTATAATGGGAAGAGACTACATCACCCATAACCCCATTCTTCACATGTTCCACCGCAGAGACTCATGGGAGGGGTTATAAAAGGAGGAGGCGAGGCCGGGCTCGGCCTCTTTGGGACACGAGACTTCACAGATGGATCCTCCTGTGCGGATGTGTCGGAGTGCAAGGCCTGAAGCCTGAGGCCTTGCTCTGCACCAAAGAGCCTTCCACCCCCCTCTGCGAGCCTGGGTGGCATCTGACTTTGTGCGCTACAGCCTTGTCGGATCGGGGGCCCGATCTTTGGAGAGATCGAGTGTGTGTGACACGGCCGGTGGAGGTTTCCCGGACTGGATCCGTAGTCCGGCGGGTGAGAGGGCATAAGCCCAGCTAAGATACTGTTACTGTATATAGGCCTATAGACTGCCGTGGCCTACAAGTTATTTTGATACCCCTATTGAAGAGCCTTGTCAGAACTGAGCCTGCGGCTTTATTTAACCAAGTTCTATACCCCTTGGATTACAATGTTATACTCTGTTTAAAGTGCACCACCATTACAGACCTGCCGGTGAAGAAAGAAGGACTAAGTTAAATATTAGAACCAGGCCTGGTGGGGATTCTAGCGTGTTTGATTACTGCGCCATAGGGCACTTAGTTAACGGTCGCCCGTATGGCGCACCTGTAGCGTGTGTTACTACATAGTGTGTTAGAGTGGCAGGACGCTGCCCTTAGGAGTGAATATCTTGACCTGTGATTACTGTTACCCCCTTTATCCATATAGAGAAAATAAGTAAAACACTTTATCTATTACAATTCATTACTGTGTCCTGGCTTAGTTATTATATTGCATAGGATATATCATTGATTATTAGTACTAGCTGTGCCAGAAGGGGGTAGAGCCTATTGCCGGGGGTTGGCGGAGCTGCACTCAGGGCCAAAATCTAATTCTGCGGCCTACTTAGGTGGAGGTATCGCTACATAACATTACAGTATAATATGTAACAGCACATTTACTATGAACAATATGGGCAGAACATGCACTTTGCACTTATAGTTTGCACTTGTAGTGCAAAGTGGATTTGCCTTTAGTAAATAACTCCCACTGTGTAGCTGGAATCACTAATAGGATAGAAGGCAGCAGGCACTTCTAATTATATAAAATTAAATCCAGACAAGCAATTTCATTTACAATAAATTTAAATTGGATAAATATTGGCCACGGCTATTTTATTGGTTTAATAATAATTAAAATATGTTAATAGTCTATTAAACAATTACCAATTCTATCTTAATATTCTTCATATAACATCACTTACAAGTACAACCCAGCCACTATCTTACTAATATGCAAAACATTTTACCCTGATAGAAGGGTCTCGCCACATAAAAAGCCGCAACAAGGGAGGGAGAGCGGGGAAGCTGTCCTCTTCAGTTTTCTTCCGGCAACTGTCAACGATCCCTACTCAGAGACTCTTTTTATAGGGTACCCTGATATTCTAGCCAATTCCCAGGTGACCTAATTGATCGATCCTATACTGACCTTATATTTTTATTGTTTTAATTGGTTGAATTTATTGACAAATTAAATCACTACAATTTCAAAACTTTTTTGTTAGCTAGAAAAAACTGCCGCTGCCTCAGATCCCATGAGGGATAGAAGGCAGCAGGTATTTCTAATTACCGGTATATAAAATTAAATCCAGACAAGCAATTTTATTTACAATACATTTTATTTGGATAAATATTGGCCACGGCTATTTTATTGGTTTAATAGTAATTAAAATATGTTTATAATCTATAAAACAATTACCAATTCTATCTTAATATTCTTCATATAACATCACTTACAAGTACAGCAATGCCACTATGGCTCGGGCTGAATGATATTGTATCTTACTAATATACATGACATTTTACCCCAATCGACAGGAAGGATAAGAAGCATAATGACTGTCACCTAACCCCAGCCCTTGGCTTTATTGATGCAAGTCTGGAAATTGTTGTTCAAAATATAATGCCCTATGTCAGATAAATGAATACCGTCCTCATGGTAGAGCCCAGGTAAACCACCCTCCAATTTCAAATGTCGAAAAGAAAAACCCACTGGTTGCAAAAAAAAAGTATTAATTTTCCTATTGACACGCTTTAGAATTTTTAAAAAAGGCCTCAATAAGAAAGAGTTGAGCCAGTGAAGTCTTGGTATGATTTAAGAAAATACTATTATAGTCATAGGAGAAGATAATTGGATAAGTCTAATAGTCTGCTGAATGCTAAAAATCAAATCTAAAGTCTTAATTTGACCTATGCCATTGCCACCTAAATGAATGATACGAATATCAGGTATTGGCCAACAAACAAATGATCTACCCAATTCCAATTCTAAGTCAGTCCACCTCATCCCTCTCCAGCCACTCCAATACACTTTAATCAAATCATCAAGACTCAAATGAGAAGAATAAGGATGTTCCAATGCTCACTTCTGAGCCCAGTAAATAAAGGAGTGGCTGAGAATCCATACAATAGTTTGTTGATCTGTAAGAGAGTCAAACATCTATGCCATTAAAGCGTCAAACAGCTATGCCATTAAAGCCAAGGACTGTAAAGCAGGATGAAGTATGCGATCATGAGACAGAAGGTCTAGTAGTACAAAAGGTAGTTTGTATGAATCAGAACTCTATCTACCCAACTTTTTTATAACGTCTGCATGAATACCAATCTTTGAAGCTTCCGCGGCTGCACCAATTCTAAAAGAATGTGATATTAATGAAGCATGCCCCAAATGCAAAGAATTCAAACATTTCTTAAAGTGGGTGTAAACCCACTCTCATCCTTTCTAAACTACTGCCATAGTGCTGATCTATAAGGATATACATGCCTCCTGCATGTATCCTTACCTGTCAAATGTCTCCCCTCTGTCTGTTATAAGAACTGAAAAACTGCAGATTCTGTGGGTGGATCTGTTTTCTGGAGCTCGGTGGGTGGAGTCGTGATGTCAGTAGACTCCCCGCCCACCTCTACACTCCCCTTGTCAACATGCATTTTCTCCTGTGTATTTCTTCTGCTATGATCACTAACATCCAGTCAAAATCCAGAAAAGTAACCACATGACTTCAGAATTAAAAAATAATGCCTGTCTAAAGCTAGTGCACGAGATATGTAAATAATGTGTAAATAACCTGTCACTCAAAGCAAGGGGGCGGAATGGACAAAGGTTTTTCTCTGTTTGTCCGTTTTATCTCACTGAACAATAAAAGAGGATTGCTCAGAGCTGGATTAACTCTTTGTGGCAAGACCTGGCACAAATGATAGGAAATCCTATACTCTACATTGTGAAAAAAATAATAATATTTTTTTTTGGGTATACATCCACTTTAAGAACACAGTTAAATTGGCACCTTGTCACTGGAGAACCATCAATATGAACAAATAAATTATAATTCAAATTTGGTCGTACCAATAAATATTGCTCCAACAGTAAAATTGGATAAATAATACATGAAGGACACTGATTTAAATGAATCCAGTGTCTTTTGCCATACCTATCCGTCTTACTGTACGGAAGAAAAATCTTAAGTTTGCTACCTTCCACAATGACATTATGAACTTTCATCATCGAGGGCTTATGCTTGGAGTAGAGACCAATCTTCTAATATACGGAAAGCTCCAAAGAAAAGGAAAGAAAAGATAGCCTTAAAAAGAACAGATTTAAAATCAGAAATACAAACAGTTGTAGTAATACACAAACTACCTAAAATGTCTATAGTAATAGGAGAGCGCTTGTCTCTGTTAAGATTAGATTTATTATAACATTTCAATGCCTGTTTGACTGAATTTTTTTTTTTAACAATGAGGTAAAGAATTTAATTTCAGAAAAAAAGAAACACCAGCTAACATTTTATTTATATGTGATCAAGAATATTTTTTGTTCATCAAATAATTAAGAAACAACAGTACAACTTCCTCCAATGAAAAATCAACCAGATTATTATCTTGTAAAAAGGAAATCCACAACCGCCAAGATATAATATAACTCAACCATGTAGATTTAGTTAAAGAATGTTGGATATAGTAAAAAACTATACCAGATCCTATAAGTGACGAGGGCATGGATCACCTTGTAGATTTGCTTTAGGCATCAGATGATAAAAAAGATCCATCTGAAATCGAGAAAGCGGGTCTGCCAAACAATTTTCTCTAACCGGAATAAATTGTGCTTTAATCCACAAATTCAAGAAAAGAAACTTAAAAACGAAATACCTCAATAGTTTATTTACTGGAAAAGACTTAGAAGAAAGACAATTAATGGCATATACCACTCCTTTATTGTCAGTACTAACAATCAATCGCCGGTTTTAAAAGGCATGACCCCATATTTCCACTGCCACTATGATAGGGAATAATTCCAACAACACAATGGGGGTTATTTACGAAAGGCAAATCCACTTTGCACTACAAGTGCAAACTACAAGTGCAAAGTGCACTTGAAATTGCACTGAAAGTACACTTGGAAGTGCAGTCGCTGTAGATCCGAGGGGGACATGCAAGGAAAATAAAAAACAGCATTTTAGCTTGCACATGATTGGATAATAAAATCAGCAGAACTTTCCCTCATTTCAGATCTACCCCTCAGATTTACAGCGACTGCACTTCCCAGTACACGTTCGGTGCAATTTCAAGTGCACTTTGCACTTATAGTCTGCACTTGTAGTGCAAAGTGGATTTGCCTTTAGTAAATAACCCCCAATGTTATTACAAAATCCCTGCACAATCCAATTGGAAGGCCAAGGGGAAGCACACCAGTGTGTCTTCCAAATGGCTGAAAAACCTAAGGATCCAGCTGCATCTGTAAAAAGAGCAAAAGCAGCACTAGAAATAAATTTAAATTGCCATATTGTCTTACCCTTAACATTTTGGAGAAAATGGAGCCTAATAAAACATAAGTAATAACTGAGAATTTTTTTATATTTTATCTAAAGGAAGTCTAAATTCCATGTTTAGTGAATCTATAGTCACACCCTCTCCTGAATCTCTTGCACCCATAATTTATTTTTTTATCTAAGTAATGTATTATTATATCTCAATTCGTTTCCTTTTTAATTACCCATTCTAGAATTGTCCAAAAAAAATCTAAATAAAAACAGGCTAAAAAGCACCCCATGGACAGACATTTATCAATATAATAATGTCCTTGAAAGTAAATACCTAACTAACAAAACAATCAGGGTGTATGGTAAGCAGTCTAAAAGCAGATTTTATGTCTGCTTTAGCTAATAATGCACCCTCACCGATAGATCTAAGTTTCACTACTGCTGTATCAAAGGATACGTAAGATACCGAAGATAGTGTAGGGTCAATTTGATCATTAGTGTAGAGTCAATTTGATCATTCAACAAATTATCATAATGATAAGACAAATGATGTATTAGCCTATACTCTCAGGGGTCTCTTTTCGGAATGATCCATAAAGGAGAAATTCTCAAATTATCAAAAGGAGGATGTGCAAAATGTCCTGACATTCTGCCCTCATCAATTTCTTTAAGCAACTTTGTTTTAACAATTGACGCCAGGTTATCCACTGAAGGCAAATTACGTACAATTTCACAACCTATACCCTCAAACTTAGGAATCCTAAAACCTTGTGAAAAACCTTCAATTAAAAGTATTTCTTTCTGCTGATCTGGGTAAATTGAGAGCCAAGGTAGCATGTTTTCCAGTTTCACTGGCGATCTGGCTTTTACTAGCAGATTCTCTGGATTGTTGATGGTAAAGGGAGGATAATTTACGAAAACACTTAGCTACCGGGTGTGTTCCTGAACAAAATGGACATTTGTGTTTATACTTATGTAGCGGCCTCCTCACTCCCCTCTTTGCATCAGCTCGTCTTTCTCTTGTCTAGGGGTACCTCAGAGGGGAGAGAGTGGGGTCACCACGCCAAGCCTTCACCACAGATGTCTGTGCGGTGTAAGCAAAGTTCTTTCTCTACCTTCGGGTCAGTGTTGTGCACCTGGAGTGACCTTGAACAATGTCCACCAGAAAAGAGCCCCACACCATTAAAGTCCAACACTCCTTTATTCTTCTCGAGTGAACAGCACAATCAGTTAGACTCCCTTAAAGAACAGAACAAACAAGGAGGTGTGGATGCGAGTAGGCCCAGACACAATGAACTCTCCACTTTCCTCCATGAAAGTGGGCTGAGGTCTCCGAGCGGGGGGGTTTCCTTCCAGGTGGTCTCCGATGGGAGGCTCACCTGTCACTGGCAATCTGCTGCACCCGGTCTTCAAGTGAGTATCACCCCTCGGTCCATTACGCCTTCCGGATTCGGGTACCCAATCCCTGGGTTCCCTAGGACCTCCTTCCCTCGCGGAACTCAGTGGTGGGTATTGAGCTCCAGACCTCCATCCGAGTACCTCACCCCAGGCTAAAGGTCCCTGGGATGGAACACGACCTCCGGACGTCCTCTAGGCCTAGAGGCCTAGGCCGCCTAGAGGACCGACACGAACCACCGCCCTCAGGCTGAAGGTGCCTGGGACTCGACCCCGTGACAAAGATGGCCGGCCCCCCTTATACCATCTCCCAGCAAGCACGGCGGGTTCCCCGCCCCACCATACCGCTGCTGAGGGAGAACAAAAAGGAGGCACGGCACACAGCAATGGTTCAACCCCAGCCCAGAGTGACAGCACCACCTGCTGGGCCGCAAGGAACTGCACACTGCTGGTGTCTCTGCCAGTTTTAAATAGAGAGAAAAGTGTATACCCGCTACACTTACATGAATTAAGCCATTTACACTGGCTATCATTATATGCAAAACAAATCCCTTGCTTATATGGAGGGGTAGAGTAATCAATGGAAGAACTAGTTGATTGACGAGGCTGTACAGGTCTAGGCGTGAGGAATAAATTCAACCATAGCCCTACATCCTTTACACCCCATTGTAATGCTGGGTGAACACTTAATTTATGTCTAAATGCTTCATTGTAAGTGAGTAAGTATACAATGCAAATCCCCCAAAACTAAGATAAGCTTCCAGAATAATATCCACATGTTGGAAAAATTCAGGACTTTTTTTAGGAAATTTTTCGCAAAGAACACTAGAAAAAATTTAAAATGCTTGAAACCAATTAAAAAATGATTTTGTTATTGGCCTCCTTTGCGCATCTTCAATATTTTCTTCTTTTTTATCCATTTTATAAAAAAAACCTTTAGACGATGGTAATAATGTTAAGAAGTCAATGAAATCCCCTTTCCAATTTTTTCCTTTCACACTCATAGGTAGATGAAAATCTAGCGGTGACATTATACAAGGCATGACTTCCTTACTATATATCGTTGGCATGCCTGAAGAGGAGTTCCTAATTAATTTGGAGGAACCTAACATAGACAATATCATAAGTAGTAGGTGTAATAATAGGCACTTGTGTAGTATTAATAGCAGACCATACCACCGCCGCAGGGTCATTATTACTAATATCCTCTATTCAAAGATGACGGATCCATAATACCAGTGTAGCGGGTGTCAAATTTAGAGGGGTGTATCTGGGCCATAGATGGCCCAGATACATTGATTTTTGGAATATATGGACACTTTGGAGTGTGGGAGGTATGAATGGTGTCATGTCCCCTGCGGTCCCTAGGTGGCGCTGTCACCTGGGACCGGGGTTGAACTGCCATTCTAGCGCCGTGCCCTTTGTGTCCTCTCGCGGCAGTAGTACAGTGGGGCGGGGAACCCGCTGTGCCTGCTGGGAGAGGATATAAAGAGGGGGACATCTTGCGCACGAGGTCCATTCCCCAGGCACCTTCAGCCTGGGGGCTGCTGCGGTTCGTCTGTGCCCAGGCGCCCTTGGCCTGGGCGCGTGGAGTCGAGTTCAATCCCAGGCACCTTCAGCCTGGGGTGAGGTACTTTACAAGGAGGCCTGGGGCCCAGTACCTTCGACTGGGTCCCGCAAGGGCGAAGCATTCCTAAGGTGCCCCCGGTATTGGGTGCCTGAATCCAGGGCGTAAGGGACCGGAGAGTTGACCTCCCCGAAAATCCAGCGCAGCATTGGCTGGTGACGGTGGAGGCCTCTGTTGACCGTCCGGATGGATGTCTTCCCCTGACAGGGGTCGTTTGTTCTAAAGGAGGTATTTCATGTTCTCATGGTCTGTGGCAGAGACCCATCTTCATCAGGTCAGTGGCAGGCCTCATCCAAGGCCTGTGGCAGAGGCCTCAACGTTCACCCAGGTCAGTGGCAGGGACCAAATTCACGGTCGGTGGCAGCGACTGTGCGCCAAGCCTGTTTGCACTAAACGGAACAGGAGAGACCTTATTCATTGTGTTGTGCCTGGACCTACTCTTTCCCACACCCTGTCTGTTCTTTTGGAGTTCAACCAGCCTACCTATTGATCAAAGCAAATAAAACAGTGTTGGACTTTTATTGGTGTGGAACTCGTGTTACTGGAAGCTAAGTGTCCCTGTCAGTGACAGTGACAATCATCCTCATAGGAGAAGCTGAGGTTCCGGCCTAAAACGCAGACCTGAAGGTAAACGGTTAGCTCATATCTCTGCATACTACATCAGAGAGCCGAGCTGGTGGTGTACATCTTTCCCCCTTCTCCCAGATACCCCTAGACGAGTCATACAGCCATAAACAGAGGGGAAAAGGTGGGGGAAGACGGCTACACGTGGGGGCTCCAAGTCCGGGATTTGTGTTTATTCAGTGGAGCCGAAGCTATCAGAGTTTGAACTTTGCTGCCCAGAAGAGTTCCAAATAGGTCGGCCATATTGGCCACTGCGCCAGCAGGCACACCCTCCCTGCACAGTTCGTGGGCGTGACATGGAGAAAGCCCGCGAACTGGTGTGCCAGAGGGGAGGAGTCCGGCCATGTGAAGAGGTACACGTGGGGACTCTGGCGCCAGTTATGCAGTGCGCGATGGAGCAGCAATCAGTCACCATGTTCAGCAATGCCTCGTGGGTTCCAGTCTCTAATACTACGAGGATGACTTCAACTGCTGCTCCGATCACAGATACGGGAATTCGGCTCAAGCCCTGGGGACGATTTGCCTTGTACACCTGCAAGGATGTTGAGGCTCTGGGTATGATTTGTCCCGGATGTTCGGGACTGGTGGTACAGTTAAAGCCATTCGGGCGCTGTGAGGCCTGCGGGGAGTTCACGTTTGAGGTAGAGCAATCCATAGAGAGACCTCGGGTCTTCCTCCTCAGCCCTACATCAGGCGCCGCCACTCAACAAGGAGAAGTTAATTCTTGGACAGCCATCCCTCCGCGCACTGTAGAGACCTCCGTGGGGGTCGCAAACAAAGGAATGGAAGATGCAAAATCCGGAGATGCTGCTTCGGTCACCACAGTTTCCCTACTCCCAGTGCCAACAAGGAAGGTCGGCCTTGTGAGAGCTTCCAGCGGCCGAGATGGAGGACAACCCCTGCGCTTGCCTGGCCCGGATGGATCCGGTAGGAAGAGTCCTGGACATCCCTTCACAAGTTTGGGTCGAGGTAAGCCAGGGAACGGGACTTGGTGTTGGGACGGAGGTGTCGGGGATTCACGGCCCCTTGACCCCGTGGGTGGGAGTGATTCGGTGTCCACTGCCAACTACCTGCCCGCGGAGGAGTGTGACACCTCCGACCTGGAGTCGGTCTCCGATGTGGGAGACGACGTCGCCATAGACAAACTATTTGCTGAGGAGGGACCCCGTCCCCTGCCTGCCTTTCAGTCCCCAGTGCCTCCTGCATCTACCACCGGGGACAAGAGACTGTCGCTGCGGGCGCCTATGCCCAAATCAGAGGTGGTCAAGGCACCTCGCCATCCGGACTCTATCGTCCTGCCGAGCTAGGGAGACGGCTCTACTATGCCTCCCTTGTCTAGGCTACAACGTTTGTTCTGCCAGAAAGTCGCCAGTGAGTATGGGTGGGAGTACCCATACTTATCTAAGGAGCTGCTTTACGCAGTGGAAGTTTGCAGGGAACGTTGGTACAATGATTTTGTGTGGACACACATTAAAGTCCCACACGCACGCAGGTACCTCGCTTGTTTCCCAAAAGCATCTCAAAGATTCAAAGACTGCAAGGCAGAGTGGATGTTGGGTCGGCACATTCATGCAGACAAGGTGCTGATTCGAAGGAAAGAAGGAGAAGATGTTGAATACCATTTGGATACTGTTGATCAACATTTAAAACCCCTTGTCTTGCCGCATCCCAGATTCTACCTGTAGGAGAAAAGACTCCTTTTCCTTGTACCTCGAAAATTTGCTGAACTTTCTGGGGTTTGTTTTTCCCTCCCGGAAACCCAGGAACTGTACCCGAGTTTAACGGGTGTTGTGCTCTTTGAAGGAATGGGGAACTGTTGCTGTTGTTTCTCCCTTCTTCCCTCCCGCAAAGTAATCATTGACTTTGGGGTAGTTAGGGCCAAAGTACACAGAGGAAAGTTTAGTTCCAGGATTCGACAAGTGTCTTTTACCGTGGCACTGTCATTAGGTGGCAGTGTTGCACAACGTTATTCACTTTACACCACATACTTCTTGGAAGGAAGGGATTTCTCTTTGGAGAGATTTTTTTGTTCCAACACTCACACATGTGTCAGGAAGTTTTGTGTGTTTAACTTTCTTTTATCCCCTCTGCAGGAGAACATCCGTCAAGACCGCTGAGAATGGGGCGGGTCTTAGTTAGTGATGTGGGTGGGGAGAAAAGGTCAATGGTGTTATTGTGATATGTATGCTGTTATGTGTTGTTTCCCTTTTTCTTTTCCCTTCCATGTCAGGTTCAGGCACAACTATCAGTTTTTCAAATTTACATTTTTTTTGCGCATTTTTGAAGCAGTCTCTGGATTGGGTCATGTTGGCTCCCTTTGGGGCATGACTTGTCCAGACACTGGGGGCCAGTGTCAAATTTCTGGGGGGAGAGTGTAGCGGGTGTCAAATTTAGAGGGGTGTATCTGGGCCATAGATGGCCCAGATACATTGATTTTTGGAATATATGGACACTTTGGAGTGTGGGAGGTATGAATGGTGTCATGTCTCCTGCGGTCCCTAGGTGGCGCTGTCACCTGGGACCGGGGTTGAACTGCCATTCTAGCGCCGTGCCCTTTGTGTCCTCTCGCGGCAGTAGTACAGTGGGGCGGGGAACCCGTTGTGCCTGCTGGGAGAGGATATAAAGGGGGCGGACATCTTGCGCACGAGGTCCATTCCCCAGGCACCTTCGGCCTGGGGCTGCTGCGGTTTGTCTGTGCCCAGGCGCCCTTGGCCTGGGCGCGTGGAGTCGAGTTCAATCCCAGGCACCTTCAGCCTGGGGTGAGGTACTTTACAAGGAGGCCTGGGGCTCAGTACCTTCGACTGGGTCCCGCAAGGGCGAAGCATTTCTAAGGTGCCCCCGGTATTGGGTGCCTGAATCCAGGGCGTAAGAGACCGGAGAGGTGACCTCCCCGAAAATCCAGCGCAGCATTGGCTGGTGACGGTGGAGGCCTCTGGTGACCGTCCGGATGGATGTCTTCCCCTGACAGGGGTCGTTTGTTCTAAAGGAGGTATTTCATGTTCTCATGGTCTGTGGCAGAGACCCATCTTCATCAGGTCAGTGGCAGGCCTCATCCAAGGCCTGTGGCAGAGGCCTCAACGTTCACCCAGGTCAGTGGCAGGGACCAAATTCACGGTCGGTGGCAGCGACTGTGCGCCAAGCCTGTTTGCACTAAACGGAACAGGAGAGACTTTATTCATTGTGTTGTGCCTGGACCTACTCTTTCCCACACCCTGTCTGTTCTTTTGGAGTTCAACCAGCCTACCTATTGATCAAAGCAAATAAAAGAGTGTTGGACTTTTATTGGTGTGGAACTCGTGTTACTGGAAGCTAAGTGTCCCTGTCAGTGACAGTGACAATCACTGAGGCTCCGGCCTAAAACGCAGACCCGAAGGTAAACGGTTAGCTCATATCTCTGCATACTACATCAGAGAGCCGAGCTGGTGGTATACATCTTTCCCCCTTCTCCCAGATACCCCTAGACGAGTCATACAGCCATAAACAGAGGGGAGAAGGTGGGGGAAGACCGCTACACCAGATATATTGTTATGTTAAGCCTTGTACACAAGAAACGACAAGAAAACTGTTGGGAGAGCTTTCTTGCCGAGAAAAACGTTTGTGTATGGTTTCTCGTCAAGAAAACTGTCGTGAATCTCGACGAGAAAAATAGAAAACCTGCTTTCTTTTTTCTCATCGGGAGTCTCAGTTTTCTCGTTGTGATTCTCGTCAGACTGTTTTTGGACGAGAAAAACGTTCATGTGTATGCTTTTCCGAGTCTTCAAAAACCGTGCATGGTCAGAATCAAGTATGAGACGGGAGTGCACCTTCTTGTAAAACTAGCGTTCATAATGGAGATAGCACATTCGTTACGCTGTAACAAACTGAAAGCACAAAGACTGAAAAGCACGAATCGTCTCTCACTAAACCTTTACTAACAGGCAGTAACACGAGATTAGCAAAAGCAGCCCAAGGGGTGGCACCATGAGAATGGAATTTCCCCTTATACTGCCGTTGTACGTGTTGTACGTCACCGCGCTTTAGACCAACGAGATTTTGGATTGACAGTGTGTATGCAAGGAAAGCTTGACAAGAATCTCGTCAAGCTTGACAAGAAACCCGTTGAGAAAAACAAAGTTTTTTTTTGCGACGAGATTCTCGGCCGTGTGTACTAGGTTTAACTCAAAGAAGAAGACAGCTCAGTTAGTAAATGTAGCGTATTAGACTCACCCCATATAGCTGCTGTTGGAATATCAGCTGGTTCAGGCTGTTGAGGGGTTAAACCCACAGGGATATTCTGATAAGATGAATTATGGATGTCAGGTATTATGTCATTACTTAATGATATGGAACTGTCTGCAGCTAGATTTGTAGAAACATCATCTATATATCTTCTGGCAAGCCTGTTAGCAGCTCTGCCATTCACTTCATTAGCTAGCGGTTTTATTTTCTTACTAACTCTGCTAGTCACATCGTCTGGGCTGGCCGACACTTGCTTACCTCTGGAGGAGGACAACCCAGCTGATTTCTGTGATACAGCTCTATTTGGGGGCGGACTATAGCTGCAGTGTTGTACTTGCCTCCTTTTCCTGAGTCCTACATGCATAGTCCCACCCATAGAGACATTCGGCTCCCTTCGCACAGAGTCTGGGTCAGCTGAAGGATGAATCTTCGGCTATTCCTGGCTCTTGGTTTTCTCCGCGATGACGATGATCAGCTCCGATATCAGGAGTGGTTTCTCCAGCGGCACTGACACCTGCGATCTCCGGTACTGCTACATATGAAGGTAAGGAGAGGCAATTTCTGAGCCATTCTTCATCTTCACTTCCAGCCCATTCAAGAAGCTGCTTGAGAAGTGATTTCATATTGCCAGAAGAGCAAGGAGAAAGCCATGTAGCACAACTCTTTTTGCTGATAGAGAGGTGGGGAAATCGGAGCAAGCTGTCCTCTTCAGTTTTCTTCCGGCAACTGTCAACGATCCCTACTCAGAGCCCCTTTTTATAGGGTACCCTGATATTCTAGACCATTCTCAGGTGGGGGACGTTACCTAATTTACCTATCCTATACTGTCATTCTATATTTTTGTTTTAATTTGTTGAATTTAATGACACTTTACTGCAAGATGAAATAGTGGCAGGAGGTGTAGGGGCGGAGGAGATGGCTCACACACAGACTCCCAAACTGACAGGCAGGGAGGGAGGGGGGAAAGGTCAACCACGATATCATGGATCAGCAGCCATGATTACCATGGTCAGCACACTAAGGGAGACACAGGCAGGATCAACCAGGTACATTACAACATACAATCAGACAAATGACACCATCCTTCATCAAGCATTGGATGGTGGCCATGTTAGAGGGAGGGGGTTTAAATAGACTAGCAAGCCGAGTCTGCACGGCGGTCACCATGGTAATCATACAACAATAAAGTTCAACAGGTCAAATTTAAAAAACATATTAAAATTCCAGCCAGAATTTTATTTTCCATAAAAAATCCTAAAAAAAATAGAAAAAAAAATATGTTTTATACTCAGCCCGAAATACCTGTTGCTATGCGGAAGTCAGTAATCTTCCTCTTCCGTAACCGCGGTCTGTCTTCTTCCCCATCCTCTTCTAGTGAATGGGGCGTGCTGCTTTATGGGAACTGTGTGTAATCCCAGAGAGCAGCCGCCCATTCACAAGTCGGCGCGAGACTCGCTCATGCACAGTAGGAAACGGGCAGTGAAGCCGTAAGGTTAGTGTGAATGGTGGTGCGGGACCTGCACCGATTGAGGGATCGGCATCGGGGGGCCATCAGCGCGGGAGAGAAGTACAGGTAAGTGTCCTTATTAATAGTCAGCAGCTACAGTGTTAGCAGCTGCTGACTTAAAAAAAAAAATTGCGGGTGGAATCCCGCTTTAAGAGCTGTTAAAATCAACAAATTGGGAACTAATAAGATCAACAGATAATGGAGTGGGCTGATGAATGATGTTATACTATATTATGTTATGTTATGGTCTGGTCATTATACTTACCACTGACGATCAAGGGGTCAGAGGGACATATCTATATTAAATTAAAATCTATTAGATAAATGGAGAAGACAGTTGTATGTTAAAATAATACGTATTACAAAACTTTTTTTTTCAGTATATAAATATTTTTTAAATGTACAGGCTTCTCTCTCTCTCTCTCTATATATATATATATATATATATATATATATATATATATATATATATATATATTATATATATTTTTTACATTTTAAACTATTTATGTGTATTAAAACAGTTTTTTAATACGTATTATTTTAACATACAACTATCTTCTCCATTTATCTAATAGATTTTAATTGTACCGCCAACATATTCCGTCTAGATATGTCCCTCTGGACCCCTTGATCGTCAGTAGTAAGTATAATGACCAGACCATAACATAACATAATATAGTATAACATCATTCATCAGCCCACTCCATTATCTGTTGATCTTATTAGTTCCCAATTTGTTGATTTTAACAGCTCTTAATATGTTTTTTAAATTTGACCTGTTGAACTTTATTGTTGTATGATTACCATGGTGACAGCCGTGCAGACTTGGCTTGCTAGTCTATTTAAACCCCCTCCCCTAACATGGCCACCATCAAATGCCTGATGAAGGAGTATATTCTGAACGCTAGCACCGCCCCGCTGACCTGACCTGGAAGTGACGTTGTCCACAGTGCACCGCCGACACAGTGCACCGCCGACCGAGTTCCTCCCATCCGGAAGCATCGTTGCCAGCCTTGTTCCCGGAGGACAGACTCAACCGCGGCCACCCGTCCACTACAGCGACGCCGTACCCATTTTCCCCCTCTAATCTTACCTGGAAGTCAGGAGCGGATGATCTATACAATGCCTGCTTTCACTACAATCCTGTGAGTGAAATCATTTTATTTTGTTCCTTATTAAAACGTATTTACTGCACTTAGAGGGTGCTGTTCTCTCTTCCCTTTTGGTTTAGTACACGCCCCACACTATATAAGGCCGCCTGCGTGGCGGCCTTGTGTAGTGTGTTGCGGCGGTGGTTAAAGACAGACAGAGAGAGAGAGAGAGACAGTGAAATTTTATTTGAGTTAGATAGAGCAGGCAGGTGAGTCAGTTAGCTTCAGTTACAGTGTGTAGAGGATATATATGCATCCTAGGTGTTGTATATATATTTATACACTATATTCAGTTTAGCTAGATCCGTTCCTGTTATTCTCTTCACAATATACTGACAGGCAGGCAGGTGATTGTGCTATCTGCAGTATTTTCACTTAGTGTAATGTGTCCTTTGCACAGTGTACACCTAAAGCTTACCTGAATACAATTGCTGGTGTTCTCATACAAATACAGCCAGGGATCTGCAGTATTTTGTTTTAGTGTCACTTGCAAAGTGTGCACCTAAAGCTTACCTGAATACAATTGCTGGTGTTCTCATACAAATACAGGCAGGGAGCTGCAGTATTTTGTTTTAGTGTCCTTTGCACAGTGTGCACCTAAAGCTTACCTCAATACAATTGCTGGTGTTCTGATACAAATACAGGCAGGGAGCTGCAGTATTTTGTTTTAGTGTCCTTTGCACAGTGTGCACCTAAAGCTTGCCTCAATACAATTTCTGGTGTTCTGATACAAATACAGGCAGGGAGCTGCAGTATTTTGTTTTAGTGTCCTTTGCACAGTGTGCACCTAAAGCTTACCTCAATACAATTGCTGGTGTTCTGATACAAATACAGGCAGGGAGCTGCAATATTTTGTTTTAGTGTCCTTTGCACAGTGTGCACCTAAAGCTTACCTCAATACAATTGCTGGTGTTCTCATACAAATACAGGCAGGGAGCTGCAGTATTTTGTTTTAGTGTCCTTTGCACAGTGTGCACCTAAAGCTTACCTCAATACAATTGCTGGCGTTCTCATACAAATACAGGCAGGGAGCTGCAGTATTTTGTTTTAGTGTCCTTTGCACAGTGTGCACCTAAAGCTTACCTCAATACAATTGCTGGCATTCTGATACAAATACAGGCAGGGAGCTGCAGTATTTTGTTTTAGTGTCCTTTGCACAGTGTGCACCTAAAGCTTGCCTCAATACAATTGCTGGTGTTCTGATACAAATACAGGCAGGGAGCTGCAGTATTTTGTTTTAGTGTCACTTGCAAAGTGTGCACCTAAAGCTTACCTGAATACAATTGCTGGTGTTCTCATACAAATACAGGCAGGGAGCTGCAGTATTTTGTTTTAGTGTCCTTTGCACAGTGTGCACCTAAAGCTTACCTCAATACAATTGCTGGTGTTCTGATACAAATACAGGCAGGGAGCTGCAGTATTTTGTTTTAGTGTCCTTTGCACAGTGTGCTCCTAAAGCTTGCCTCAATTCAATTTCTGGTGTTCTCATACAAATACAGGCAGGGAGCTGCAGTATTTTGTTTTAGTGTCCTTTGCACAGTGTGCACCTAAAGCTTACCTCAATGCAATTGCTGGTGTTCTGATACAAATACAGGCAGGGAGCTGCAGTATTTTATTTTAGTGTCCTTTGCACAGTGTGCACCTAAAGCTTACCTTAATACAATTGCTGGTGTTCTGATACAAATACAGGCAGGGAGCTGCAATATTTTGTTTTAGTGTCCTTTGCACAGTGTGCACCTAAAGCTTACCTCAATACAATTTCTGGTGTTCTCATACAAATACAGGCAGGGAGCTGCAATATTTTGTTTTAGTGTCCTTTGCACAGTGTGCACCTAAAGCTTACCTCAATACAATTGCTGGTGTTCTGATACAAATACAGGCAGGGAGCTGCAATATTTTGTTTTAGTGTCCTTTGCACAGTGTGCACCTAAAGCTTACCTCAATACAATTGCTGGTGTTCTCATACAAATACAGGCAGGGAGCTTCAGTATTTTGTTTTAGTGTCCTTTGCACAGTGTGCACCTAAAGCTTACCTCAATACAATTGCTGGCGTTCTCATACAAATACAGGCAGGGAGCTGCAGTATTTTGTTTTAGTGTCCTTTGCACAGTGTGCACCTAAAGCTTACCTCAATACAATTGCTGGTGTTCTGATACAAATACAGGCAGGGAGCTGCAGTATTTTGTTTTAGTGTCCTTTGCACAGTGTGCACCTAAAGCTTGCCTCAATACAATTTCTGGTGTTCTTATACAAATACAGGCAGGGAGCTGCAGTATTTTGATTTAGTGTCCTTTGCACAGTGTGCACCTAAAGCTTACCTCAATACAATTGCTGGTGTTCTGATACAAATACAGGCAGGGAGCTGCAGTATTTTGTTTTAGTGTCCTTTGCACAGTGTGCACCTAAAGCTTACCTCAATACAATTTCTGTTGTTCTCATACAAATACAGGCAGGGAGCTGCAGTATTTTGTTTTAGTGTCCTTTGCACATTGTGCACCTAAAACTTACCTCAATACAATTGCTGGTGTTCTCATACAAATACAGGCAGGGAGCTGCAGTATTTTGTTTTAGTGTCATTTGCACAGTGTGCACCTAAAGCTTACCTCAATACAATTGCTGGTGTTCTAATACAAATACAGGCAGGGAGCTGCAATATTTTGTTTTAGTGTCCTTTGCACAGTGTGCACCTAAAGCTTACCTCAATACAATTGCTGGTGTTCTCATACAAATACAGGCAGGGAGCTGCAGTATTTTGTTTTAGTGTCCTTTGCACGGTGTGCACCTAAAGCTTACCTGAATACAATTACTGGTGTTCTCATACAAATACCACAGGCAGGGAGCTGCATTATTTTCAGTTAGTGTACTGTGTCCTCTGCACAGTGTGCAACTAAAGCTAACTGAAGACAATTGCTGGTGTTCTCCTACTAATAATACTACAGGCAGGCAGTTGATTCTGCTAGCTGCAGTATAATCAGTATATATATACATCCCAGCTTTATGCAGGTACATCTCCCTGCAGGCCATTAGTATGTCTGGAAGGACAACAAGCAGAGGCAGACAGTCACAAGCCAATAAAAGAGGGCAAGCAGGCTCTTTTTCTAGAGGCAACAGTGCTGGTCGTGGAAACGGTGTATCCTCATTAGCACGTGGCCGCGGGACACGCTTGTCCTTTTTTTCAGCAGCTGGACGTGTTGAGCCGCAACATGCCGAAGACTTGGTAGAGTGGATGACCAAGCCGTCCTCATCCTCCTCATCCTCTCTCACCCAGGCTCTTTTTTGAGACGAGTGCATCAGATCGCAGCACTGCTATTTGCAACATATGCCTCAGGCGTATCTCTCATGGCCAAAACATCACCCGCTTGGGCACCACATTCTTGATCAGACATATGTCGACCTGCCATGCAGTTCGTTGCCAAGCACACCTAAAAGACCCACACCAAAGAACAAAGCGGACCTCTCCTTGCTCCTCATCAGCTGGGATCTCCAACCCCACTATACCTTCAGTCCTCTCTGAAACCTTCACTGAGAGGAATGAAGGTGTAGAATTAGGTGTGTCACAGCCAAGTACTTGCGGGCAATCTGCTATCAGTACACCAACGTCAGATTGTACCAGGCAAATTTCCCTGTCCCAGCTGCTGCACCACCGAAAGAAGTTCGCTCCCAGCCATCCACATGCCCAGCGGTTGAATGCTAGCTTGGCTAAATTGCTAGCACTTCAATTGCTGCCTTTTCAGTTGGTAGACTCTGCCCCCTTCTGTGAGTTTGTGGAATGTGCGGTTCCTCAGTGGCAGGTTCCCAAATGCCACTTTTCTCACAGAAGGCGATTCCGGCTCTCTACATGCATGTGGAAGGCAATGTCTTGACCTCACTGGACAGGGCGGTCAGCGGTAAGGTGCATATTACCGCTGACTCATGGTCCAGCAGGCATGGACAGAGATGTTACCTATCTTTCACGGCGCATTGGGTGACTCTGCTGGCAGCTGGGAAGGATGCAGGACAAGGTGCAGTAGTGTTAGAGGTTGTTCCACCACCACTCCTGCAAAATGCTACTACTGGTGATTCTGACACACCTCTCTCCTCCACCCCCTCCTCTTCTTCTTCCTCCATGGCCTCTTCCTGTGCTTTGTCCTTGGAACCAGCGGTGCTCCGTAGGCATTCAAGTGGCTATGCAAGTACGCAGACAAAGAGATGCCATGCAGTGCTTGAGCTGGTGTGCTTGGGGTACAGGAGCCACACTGGGGCAGAGATTCTGTCAACTCTGCAGGGGCAGGCTCAGAGGTGGTTGATGCCACACCAGCTTAAGCCAGGAATGGTGGTTTCCGACAATGGCACCAACCTCCTCTCCGCCCTCCGACAGGGACACCTGACCCATGTGCCCTGTTTGGCTCACGTCCTTAACTTGGTGGTGCAGCGGTTCTTGGGCAGATACCCGGGCTTACAGGATGTCCTGAGGCAGGCCAGGAAAGTCTGTGTGCATTTCCGCTGGTCATATAATGTCAGTGCTCGGCTTGCTGACCTGCAAAGGGAATTTAACCTGCCCAAGAACCGCCTAATCTGTGACATGCCCACCAGGTGAAACTCAACGTTGGCCATGCTGCAGCAGCTGCACACGCGGCAGAGGGCCATCAATGAGTATCTGTGCCAATGTGGCACCAGGACATGATCAGGGATGCATGCACTGTCCTGGCACCATTTGAGGAGACCACGAGGATGGTGAGCAGTGACAGTGCATGCATCAGTGACACTGTCCCTCTTGTCCACCCGTTGGAGCACACGCTGCATGGAATAATGGACAGGGCACTTGAGGCAGAACAAAGGGAGGAAGAGGATGACTTCCTTACCTCTCAAGGCCCCCTTTATCCAGACAGTGTTCCTGCTGGCCCGCCTATCACACAGGAAGAGGAGGAGGATTGTGTCAGCATGGAGATGGAGCCTAGCATCAGCAGCAGTCTTCAAGGGATCAATTACAGTCCCAAGACACCCATGGACTTGTACGTGGCTTGTCTGGAGGTGGCTGTGGATCATGTCGTCCTGAGTGACCCAGAGGGCTCCGGACCGAATGCCTCAGCAAACCTACGCTGCATGGCCTCCCTGATCCTGCAAAGCCTGCAGAAGGATCCTCATATTCGTGCTATCAAGGAGAGGGATCATTACTGGCTGGCAACCCTCCTTGATCCACGTTACAAGGGTAAGGTTGCGGACATTATCTTGCTATCACAGAGGGAGCAGAGGATGAAACATCTCCGGGAGGCCTTGCAGAAAGGTCTGTGCAATGCGTTCCCAGAGACTGGGAGGTTACAAATTCCTGGTCCTGGACAACGTGTTGCTGAGGCTTCGGTCAGTCAAAGAAGGAGCGGTGGAGAAGGTGGCCGTCTGACCGATGCGTTCAGACAATTTTGAGTCCGCAGCCCCAAGGTATTATGGGTTCCAGCAACCATCGCCAGCGTCTGGTTTACATGGTGCAGGAATACCTAGGGGCAAGATCAGACTTGGACACCTTTCCCACTGAAAATCCTCTGGGTTACTGGGTCTTGAGGATGGATCACTGGCCAGAGCTTGCACAGTATGCAATTCAGCTACTGGCCTTTCCTGCATCCAGTGTTCTTTCGGAACGCACATTCAGTGCTGCTGGAGGCTTTGTAACCGATCACAGGGTGCGCCTGTCCACCGACTCGGTCGATCGACTGACCTTCATAAAAATGAATCAGTCTTGGATCACCACCAGCTACCAAGCACATGATGGTGATGTAACCGAATATTTTTTTTGAAATGTCAGATCCCTTCAAGACTGCCTATGCTGATGATGAGTGACTATCCTGTTATGCTGAGTGACTATCCTCTTCCTCCTCAATGATCATGCTGATAGCTTGTAAGAAAATTTTTGGTTCTGGGCACCACCACCAGTGGCTAAGGCCCAATTTTTCAGCCCCTGTTTAACAGGGGCGTGTATTTACAATTTTTGATGCAATACTTTGCAGCAGGGCTCATTCCTGCGCTCCAACTAGAGTATCTGTGAGGAGTTGCAGAGTGTGGCACCAGTGCCTAAGGCTCAATTTTTATGCCCCTGTTCAACAGGGGCATGTAATTACAATTCTTGATCTAATAATTCACAGCAGGGCCCATTCCTGCGCCCACCAAGAGTAACTGTGAGGGCTTACAGTGTTGTGGCAACACCACCACCAAAGGCCCAATTTTTCTGTCCCTGTTCAACAGGGGCATGTAATTACAATTCTTGATCTAATATTTCACAGCTGGGCCCATTCCTGCGCCCACCAAGAGTAACTGTGAGGACTTACAGTGTTGTGGCACCAGCACCACCACCACCACCAAAGGCCTAATTTTTCCTACCACTGTTCAACAATGGCATGTAATTACAATTCTTGATATAATAGTTCACAGCTTGTGCATTCCAGCGCCCACCAAGAGTAACTGTGAGGGCTTACAGTGTTGTGGCAACACCAACACCTAAGGGCCAAATTTCTGTAGAGCATATACGGCAGACCCCTACTTTCAAACATCCAACTTACAACTAGGGATGAGCTTCGAGTTCGAGTCGAACTCATGTTCGACTCGAACATTGCCTGTTCGCCCGTTCGCCGAACAACGAACAATTTGGGGTGTTCGCGGCAAATTCGAAAAGTCTATGGGAGAAATCTAAAGTGCTAATTATAAAGGCTTATATGCAAGTTATTGTCCTAAAAAGTGTTTGGGGACCTGGGTCCTGCCCCAGGGGACATGTATCAATGCAAAAAAAAGTTTTAAAAACTGACGTTTTTTTAGGAGCAGTGATTTTAATAATGCTTAAAATGAAAAAATAAAAGTGAAATATTCCTTTAAATTTCGTACCTGGGGGGTGTGTATGATATGCATGTAAAGTCGCGCATGTTTCCCGTGCTAAGAACTGTCTCTGCACAAAGTGTCATTTTTGAAGGAAAAAAAGTCATTTAAAACTCACTCGCGGCTATAATAAATTGTCGGCTTTTATCAATACATAGAAAAGTCATTGATAAAAAAAAAAAAAAAAGTGTGGGGGTTCCCCCAAATTCAATTACCAGGCCCTTTAGGTCTGGAATGGATATTAAGGGGAACCCCGACGCAAATTAAAAAAAAATGGCGTGGGGTTCCCCCTAAATATCCATACCAGGCCCTTGAGATCTGGCATGGATTGGAACTCCACCCCAAATAAAAAAAAAATGGCGTGGAGTCCCCCCAAAAATCCATACCAGACCCTTATCCGAGCATGCAACCTGGCCAGCCGCAGGGGAAGAGGGGGGGACGAGAGAGCGCCCCCCCCTCCCTCCTGAACCGTACCAGGCCACATGCCCTCAACATGGGGAGGATGTCCCCATGTTGATGGGGACAAGGGCCTCATCCCCAGCAACCCTTGCCCGGTGGTTGTGGGGGTCTGCGGGCGGGGGGCTTATTGGAATCTGGAAAACCCCTTTAACAAAGGGGACCCCCAGATCCCGGCCCCCCCTTATGTGAATTGGTAAGGGGTACATTGTACCCCTACCATTTCACGAAGAAAGTGTCAAAAAATGTAAATAAAAACACACACACCTTGGAAAAGTCCTTTATTAAAAAATAAAAAAATTATAATAAAAAAAAAACATTCCAGTGATGAAATCCAGTGTCCCGCGGCGATCCCGATGTCCAGCGCTGTCCGTCATTGGTTGTGCATGTGCGGACCTGATGGGGAACTTCCTCCGCTGTGTTTTAAATGTATAGACCCGCCCCTTCTAAAGTTCCCCATCAGGTCCGCTCAGCGGACCAGATGCGGAACATGAGAAGGGGCGGGTCTATACATGTATTACACAGTGAATGAAGTTCCCCATCAGGTCCGCCCCTTGGTATGTCCGACCCCGCCTACGTCATTGGCCTGAGCGGGGAACTTCCTTCACTGTGTAATTTAAATTTACACAGTGAAGGAAGTTTCCCGCTCAGGCCAATGACGTAGGCGGGATCCGACATACCGAGGGGGCGGACCTGATGGGGAACTTCTTTCACTTTGTAATACATGTATAGACCCGCCCCTTCTCATGTTCAGCATCTGGTCCGCTGAGTGGACCTGATGGGGAATGAGAGAAGGGGCGGGTCTATTCATGTATTACAAAGTGAGAGAAGTTCCCCATCAGGTCCGCCCCCTCGGTATGTCGGACCCCGCCTACGTCATTGGCCTGAGCGGGAAACTTCCTTCACTGTGTAAATTTAAATTACACAGTGAAGGAAGTTCCCCGCTCAGGCCAATGACGTAGGCGGGGTCGGACATACCGAGAGGGCGGACCTGATGGGGAACTTCATTCGCTGTGTAATACATGTATAGACCCACCCCTTCTCATGTTCCGCATCTGGTCCGCTGAGCGGACCTGATGGGGAACTTTAGAAGGGGCGGGTCTATACATTTAAAACACAGCGGAGGAAGTTCCCCATCAGGTCCGCACAGGCACAACCAATGACGGACAGCGCTGGACATCGGGATCGCCGCGGGACACTGGATTTCATCGCTGGAATGTTTTTTTTTATTATTATTTTTTTTTTTTTAATAAAGGACTTTTTCAAGGTGTTTGTGTGTTTTTATTTACATTTTTTGACACTTTCTTCGTGAAATGGTAGGGGTACAATGTACCCCTTACCAATTCACATAGGGGGGGCGGGATCTGGGGGTCCCCTTTGTTAAAGGGGTCTTCCAGATTCCGATAAGCCCCCTGCCCGCAGACCCCCACAACCACCGGGCAAGGGTTGTGGGGATGAGGCCCTTGTCCCCATCAACATGGGGACATCCTCCCCATGTTGAGGGCATGTGGCCTGGTACGGTTCAGGAGGGAGGGGGGCCGCTCTCTCGTCCCCCCCTCTTTCCCTGCGGCCGGCCAGGTTGCGTGCTCGGATAAGGGTCTGGTATGGATTTTTGGGGGGACTCCACGCCATTTTTTTTAAATTTGGGGTGGAGTTCCCCTTAAAATCAATGCCAGATCTCAAGGGCCTGGTATGGATATTTAGGGGGAACCCCACACCATTTTTTTTTAAATTTGCGGCGGGGTTCCCCTTAATATCCATTCCAGACCTAAAGGGCCTGGTAATTGAATTTGGGGGAACCCCCACGCTTTTTTTTTTTTTTTTTTTTATCAATGACTTTTCTATGTATTGATAAAAGCCGACAATTCATTAATAGCCGCGAGTGAGTTTTAAATGACTTTTTTTCCTTCAAAAATGACACTTTGTGCAGGGACAGTTCTAAGCACTGGAAACATGCGCCACTTTACATGCATATCATACACACCCCCCCAGGTACGAAATTTAAAGGAATATTTCACTTTTATTTTTTCATTTTAAGCATTATTAAAATCACCGCTCCCGTAAAAACGTCTATTTTTTAAACCTTTTTTTGCATTGATACATGTCCCCTGGGGCAGGACCCAGGTCCCCAAACACTTTTCAGGACAATAAATTGCATATTAGCCTTTATAATTAGCACTTTAGATTTAGAACATTCAAGTCCATTGTATTTAATAGGGTTCTAAAGTTCACACGAACATTCTGTCTGTTCGCAGGTTCTGGTGCGAACCGAACAGGGGGGTGTTCGGCTCATCCCTGCTTACAACCGACTCCTACTTGCAAACGGAAGGAGACAACAGGAAGTGAGAGGAAATCTACCCCTAGGAAGGGAAATTCTCTCCTGTAAGTGTTAATATGGGAAAAAGGTGTCTTCTCTGCACTGATGCTTTATCACCAATCCTTGTTTCACTAAAAACCCCAAATTTTCAAAAAACATTTGTCATTGGGATGGAAAGTGAGGTGAAATGTTCTGAACAGGTGCACAGACAGCAAAACAAATGTTACAGGGGTGATAACCCTTCACTATGTTTTACAAAAAGCTTAAAAATAGATTTTTTGTCTGGAGCTACACTTAAACAATGTACCTGTTCAAAATTACAAACAGATTCTAGGTAAGAACAAACCTACAGTCCCTGTCTTGTTTGCACCGCCTGTATACTGCTGTTCAGAGTATATAGGACCTGGGGGCCCCACGCCTTTCCTTTTTTAATTTGGGTGCGGGGTTCCCCTTAATATCCATACAAGACCCAAAGGGGCTGTTAATTGGCTGGGGGGGAGGGTGGGGGAGGGTAACCATACCATTTTTCTCAATGATTTTCATCCATATTACCAGGACCAGACATTACATTAAAGCCGCAAGCAGTTTTAAATGCCTTTTTTTCTTTTAGAAATGTCATTTTGTGCAGGGACAGTTCTAAACACGGGAAACACGTGCCACTTCACAGGCATACTATAGACACCCCCCAGGTACGATATTTAAAGGAATATTTCACTTTTTTTTCAGTTTATGCATCATTAAAATCACTGCTCCCGAAAAAAACGTCAGTTTTTAAAACTTCTTTTTGCATTGATACATGTCCCCTGGGGCAGGACCCGGGTCCCCAAACCCTTTTTAGGACAATAACTTGCATATTAGCCTTTAAAATTAGCACTTTTGATTCCGAACAGGGTTTGATAGTTCGCGCCAACTTTCGGTCTGTTCACAGGTTCTTGTGCGAACTGAACCGGGGGGGGGGGGTGTTCGGCTCATCCCTACACAGGACCCAGGAGGTCATTGGAATAAATCACGTTGGATCATCCCTGTTGTTGTGCAGCCTTCTTTTCTTCCAACAAGCTTTAAAGGAACATTATCTTTTTTTTTAAGGGTTACAACCTCTTTAAATACTTAAATATAATCTTATGGGAAATTTGTTGTTAAAATGAAAGATGAAGCAATGAGTTCTCTTTAGCAAATATTTGCAGAAACACTTCCGGTTTCTTCATGATGATGTAAGGAGAAAAAAAAGAATATAAATATGAGATGTGTTAGACTCTAAATCAAAGAAAATCAATGTGTAAAAAAAGAAATAGGTCATGGCCATGAGGCAATTTTGATGAGTTATATTAGGAATGCTCAGTAAAACAGAATAAGGAGCAATAATAATGTGCATTGTGCATTAACTTTTAACAGCCAAGCAATCTAGTTGCCTGTTACACTGTTAGCTCCTACGCTTTGCACATCAGTTTCATAATTATCAGTTCTTATTTCATCCACTTGCTTGTCAATAACAAAGATCATCACCTTCTGCCTACTTGTATGCTCAGATAAGGGGCTGGTCTGGTATGGATTTTTTTTTGGGGGGGAACCCGTGCTGATAGAAAACTATGCCCTAGCAATCAATGAATCTATGCGGCTGCTTGTGTTCTAGCAGCCAATGCCTGTATTCTGCATAGCAAGAAGTTGTCATTTTGGGGCACCCATCCCAGGGGAAACAGCACCCCTTCAGATTTTTATGCTTTTCTACTACCCTGGGCTTTATTCTCTAATAGCCTCTTGCTACTTATTATGTCTGACTATGTAGATGTCCTTGTACAGTGGGGAAACTCTGACACTCTTCACTAACAAAAGCCTGTCCCATCGATTGCTATACCTGGCCGGATAAACAGGTAGATTGTTGGGACACCAGATCATTTGGTCCTTATTACCATCTTGGACAGACAGAATTACTAGTGAGGTGTCCCCTCTTTTCTCTGAGTAGATGTAGATATATTGAGTAGATGTATTGAGGAAAAAAAAAACTCCAAAAGTGGTAAAGGAGGGAGTAGGAGGAAAAGCAGAACTTTATGTTTTAGGTGAAGTTCCTTTTTCATTCTGTGAATCTGTACTTTCTGAACTTCCCCTGCTTAAATATTCCTCCATCAATCATCAGACTACCAGTGGTCATGGGCATAAGAAGGCAAAGTTTGCTTTTATCAAGAAGGTTATTTCTACACATAGTTACTCACAGTGGCTTATTTTTTAAATATACTCAACATTACAGAGCAAGTTCAGTTGAATGTGACTACTAACTACCACTAGCTATACCATGACCTAAATAAATAAGACCCTTCACAGGCAAATAGGATCAACGTTTCTTGCTGGACTGGATAATACATGGCTAAGTTCACATGCAGTTAAGATGGTCTTCATCCAGTGCTTTCCATGTTTATATGTCTGGAAGATAACCAAGCAGAGAAGGGACAACAACAGCAGATCATTTTGGAACATGGCTCTAGTAAATGTAATCTAGCAGAATAACACCCAAATAAATTGCAGCTGCTTTTGGCTGTAGTAACTCAGATAACCCTCTGAATGCTGCTCCACCTATATAATGTTCTGTGTATTCTGCATTGCTACAGTGTGTAAAGTAATAGGAAATACATAACTGCTAAAATATAACAAACATGATTTTCAGTTTAGTATGTAGGAGCTTCAGAGAATACACAACAAATTGGTCTGCTATTCAGCTAATGCAAATATGCAAATATATATTATCTTCTCTGGCAAATGAATATGTAAATGATAGCCATCCAGAATATTGTACAACAAACAGTGCAGTAAAATCAAAGCTTGACAAGCAATATGCTATTAACTCTTGGACACCAGAGGTCATATATTTCAGATTAACTGTCTTTAGTGATATATTACTTTCTCAAAGTATTTGACAGCTTTTGTTCCTCTCTTCTGGAGAAGCTGACAGCATTCATTTTAACTGCCTTGGTAAATTACACACCAGCTATATACTGTACTTTTAGTCCCTGACAGTTCCTTCAACTTATACAGTGACTCATATTGTACTGTGAGTTATTAAAACAAGAAGTTCACTAACCTCACATGTCCTCTGGAAATAGATCATAGCTTGACCATTAGCATACATCTCTTCAGAGAGAAAGCATTTAAGGACATAAACAATTGATATTTGATTATATGCATGAATGTTGCAAAAAAATTAAAAATATAAGCCATCATGTCAGGGTGCATTGATGAGTTAATTTAATAATTAAAAGATCCATGAGATATAAAAATGTAACAATATCATAGGATTTGAGGCGGAGATTGAATATAAATAATATATCGTTTTTGAAACCATGTTTTAAAATTGGTTTATGTGAAAGTTACAGTATCTACAAATTATGATATATACTGTATATTTGAAAATTTATCAATCCTGATGTACTGATGGTCTATCTCATTTCTTGAGGCCCTTAAAATGCCAAGGCAGTACAAATTACCCCCAAATTTCCCCCTTTTTGGAAAACAGACTGGCTGATGTATTTAGCAAGAGGCATGGCAAGTTTTTTGAAGTTGTAATTATTTTTCACGATTTTTTGGAAGATGGAGAAATTAAATGTTTTATTTTTTTATTTTTAATTTTTTACATATTGTCACTAGTGCAGTACATCATCATTATTTGACTGATGTGGCGGTGATCAGGGATACTTACTGGTGACAGTATGGCAAAATAAATAAATACATATATATATATTTTTACACTTTAATTGCTGTTACAATGATGATCAATGTTTTGAAATGTCATAGTTACATAGTTTGTCAGGTTGAAAAAAGACGCAAGTCCAAAAATACATACACACAATCCTTCACCCACAGTTTATTCCAAAGAAGGCAAAAACCCCCAGCAAAGTATGCTCCAATTTGCTACAGCAGGGGAAAAAAAATCCTTCCTGATCCCCTGAGAGGCAATTAGATTTTCCCTGGATCAACTTTACCTATAAAGGTAAGTACCCAGTTATATTATGTACATTTAGGAAAGAATCCAGGTCTTTTTTAAAGCAATCTACTGAGCTAGCCAGAACAACCTCCGGAGGGAGTCTATTCCATATTTTCACAGCTCTTACTGTGAAGAAACCTTTCCGTATTTGGAGATGAAATCTTTTTTTCCTCTGGACATAAAGAGTGCCCCCTTGTCCTCTGTGATGACCTTAAAGTGAATAACTCAACACCAATTCACTACATGGACCAATTATGTATTTGTACATGTTGATCATATGCCCCCTTAATCTCCTCTTCTCAAGAGAGAAAAAATTCAGTTCCTCAAATCTTTCCTCATAGCTGAGCTCCTCCATGCCTCTTATCAGTTTGGTTGCCCTTCTCTGCACTTTCTCCAGTTCCCCGATTTACTTTTTGAGAACTGGTGCCCAAAACTGAACTGCATATTCCAGATGAGGTCTTACTAATGATTAGTACAGGGGCAAAATGATATTTCTCTCTCTGGAGTCCATACCTCTGTTAATACAAGAAAGGACTTTGCTCACTTTGAAAACCGCAGCTTGTCATGAAGGGGTTACATTCATAACAGCTGTGAATACTAGTAATCTGTGATTGGCTGCAGCTAATCCTATGGTACAGGGTGCTTTGATTGGCCCAGGTACCATGTGATAGCTGTGGGCCAATCTCAGCCTTACTCAGAAGGAAACACAGCTGTTATGAATAACTTCATTCATAACAGCTTTTGTTGACATCGTGTTAATGTGACAGCACAGCAATCACATGATCCTCCAGCCACTGAAAGCATGTTGCAGCGGTCCTGGGAGGGACACAGCGGTCAGGCATACTGTGCACCCCTAACCTTGAACAGTCTGGATCACATACATGTACATGATCCAGCCTGCCTGTGCCGGCCGCCCGCATTAATGATACTGTGGGCAGTCGGCAAGTGGTTAAATTATTCACAAATAGTGTATATAAGAAAGTGTCAGTTGATTTTAGGAATCTCTAAAAGTTATATGTGTAATACAGATAAAACTGAATATGACATTAACATTGTAGGTAATATTTAGGAGTATAAAAGCCCAGAAATCTTCCTATTTTTTATAACATTTTAAAAATACCTAGATAAAAATTGTATTACTCTTATGATTTTAGATTTGAGAGGGAAATATGAGGTTGTGCAAGAGTAAGTAGAATATCATCAGGAAATAGGAAGGATTTTTACCCCTTATGTTTTGTTTTAATAACATAGAAATCCTTGTGAGCGCCTATGGCTGCAGCTAAAGGCTCCAAACATATATATATATATATATATATATATATATATATATATATATATATATATACATAAATATAAATACAAGGGGCGATAGGGGCCATCCCTGTTTAGTTCCATTTTACATAGGAAAGGGGGTAGATTTTGTGTGAGATAGTTTAACCTGATATGTGGGAGAAGAATGTAAGGCTTTAGGAGCTTAAAGAAAAGGAACCCGAAAACCCAAAGTGTCTCAAGACTGAACACATTTACGGCCAACTTAATCTATCAAATTCTTATTGAGCATCCAAGATCGACAAAAGAGCAGGGGTGCTTGTCTTATTCACCAGATCAACATGGTTACTCATGTGCCTCAAATTATCTCCTGCCTGTTGGGTGAGAAAAAACCCCACTTGATCTCTGATCTAAGCTGGGGAAGAAGCTTGGATAGCCTATTAGCTAAAATTGTTGTAAAGATTTTGTAGTCTGAATTAGGTAATGGTACAGGCCTATAGTTAGCTGGTGAAGCATTTTTCATGTGTGAAGGATGTTTTACTGTTACATCACTGTGTAGTTTACATACAGGAGTAGCTCCCCCCATATTATTGATTACAACCTAAAAAAGGACTTTTTTAGTTTAACTTGTAATACTTCATTTGGAATCCAGCAGTAATAGTCCTGAATTGAATGATGGAAGTAGTAGCCACAACAGATCTAACAGCTATAAAAAAATGTTTACTATTGTAGCGGGGTGTTCCCCTTTAACGCAGAGAGTCTACATTACCCAGAACCCCGTTCGGCAATGTTTCCACCGCAGAGACTCATGGGAGGGGTTATAAGAGGAGGAGGCGAGGCTGGGCTCGGCCTCTTTGGGACACGAGACTTCAGAGACTGATCCTCCTGTGCGGATGTGTCAGAGTGCAAGGCCTGAAGCCTGAGGTCTTGCGCAGCACCAACGAGCCTTCCACCCCTCTGCGAGCCGGGGTGGCATCTGACTTCGCTTAACTACAGCATTCGTTGGATCGGGGGCCCGATCGCAGGAGACACTGTGTGTGTGTGTGACACAGTTGGTGGAAGTTCCCAGACTGGGACCCTCAGTCCGGGCGGGTGAGAGGGCGTATGCCAAAACCATATACTGTTACTGCTAATAGGCCTATAGACTGCCGTGGCCCACAAGTTGTTCCTGATACTTTCACTGAAGAACCTTATCAGAGCTGAACTCAGTTCGCATAGCAAAGTGTTTGCCCCATCTTTACCTTTCCCATTGGATTACAAATCATACTCTGTTAATGTGCACCACCGTTAAAGACCTGCCGGTGAAGAAAAGAACATCATCCCCTATAGACTAAGTTGTAGATATCAGAACCAGGCCTGGTCAGTTTTCTAATTTGTTTGGTTACTGCGCCACAGGACGCCTAGCTAACAGTCGCCCACGTGGCGCACTTGTTGCTGTTAACTCCATATTCATAGCGTGTTAGTGTTGCAGGGTTCTGCATTATATATATATTTTGTGAACTGTGATAAATGTTAACCCCCCTTTTTTTATCAAAAGCTTAAGTAAATCTTATACCCATTTTATACTATTATTGTCTTGATGTTTAATTACTCATACAGTATAAGACATACATATTGCTGTCAGAACTAGCTGTGCCAGTAGGGGGTCGAGTATATTGCCGGGGGTTGGCGGAGCTGTCTTCAGGGCCCAAACTAAATCTGCGGCCTTCTTAATTGAGGGTATCGCTACACTATTATAAAAATAAATAAAGCTAAAACCCTTCAAAACCACCACCTCATGTTCCATGACCCTCCTCCCATCCCTGTATCCCCAATTATTTACAAAATGCTCGAAATATAGACTTAAGCAGCAAATAATAAGAGAGCTGCAGTGTGGGCCTTTTTTTAATGTATCTGTTGTTGACAGCACCGTCATCATCTGCAGCCTTTGTCTGCATCACATCAGCTGTGATAGAAATGGCCAGCAATTTGGATGCCATATGCATTAGGAAACACATGACTATGCACCAAAGAGCTCAGTGGAAGCAGCACCTCAATGAGACGAGTCGGCAGCATGGCTAGTATGGCTCTATATTAACTTTGCCAAACAGCTCATTTCACCCCTGTGCTACACCATAGTGTCAAATACTCAATGTCATTATTTTGTCCAGAAGGCTATATGCCAGCTGTCATTACTTTGCACAGAAGGCTATCAGTGTCTTTCACCAGCATATGGAATGTCATGAGGCAGTAGGAGGAATATGAAGAAAATAAATGTTGGGGTGCTGGCAGTGAGGATAAGGGTTTGGATGCTGACAATAAGGAAGAAATTTAGGATGTGGGTAGTGAGGATAGACTGGGTAGCAACTGCTATTGTGTTCATACATAATAATACACATCTATATCTGTAATAACAACATTCACATATACAGGAATAACGTCCTCATAGAAAATAATAAACAATTGCACATGTGTTGATATGTTAATTAATCACACAGCAGCCTTTACTGATAACAGGGATATAATTTAAATCACATTCACCCTGTTTATAGCCTTAAATATGCTCCCTCTTAACTGCAATGACACAAACACATGACCAGACCGATAGACTGGGTAGCAACTACTATTCCGTTCCCACCAGAAACAAAGGTCAGTCTTTTGGTTCCACTGCTTATTAGCTAAGGTCCCATTAGAATGTGCTTTCTGATATTCAGGGTTTTCACTCTATGCTGCCATCTACTGGTGATTTAATAGAAATGCCATGAGTTTAACTTTCTCCATTAGCAAAACTATAATCTTTTTTTATGGGATACCTGATTTTGACATCCCTTACACTAGTCTCATATTGAAAACAAATACAATGATACCTTGGTTTGTGAGTAACATGGTATAGGAGCGTTTCGCAAGACACGCTATATTTAAAAAAAAATTCTGAGTTGATTTGTGAGCGCTGTCTCACAAGACGAGCAGGACTCAAGCTGCTGGTGTATATATTACTGTATGTGGCCAGAGATTCGGGGCTCTGGTGGCTCCCAGAGCTTCCTGGAGAACTCAGAGATGCTTGAAGACACTCAGAGCCACTCCCAGCCACTCCCAGCTGGTTGGGGCGGGCGGTACGTGCGTCGGAGCACCCGAAAGTGTCAACAGTTCCTGAGTGTCTCAGAGTGTCATCAGTGCCCTAGCACCTCTGGCCACATACAGTACTGCATACACCAGCAGTGGTTGTGGAACGATTAATCTGAGTTTCCATTATTTCTTATGGGGAAACTCGTTTTGATATACAATTTGGATTACAAGCATTCTTCTGGAACAAATTATACTCGTAATCCAAGGTATTACTGTAGGTTACTAGAGTTACGAAAATTATCGTAAGGCAAAATACAACTTCCCACGATAATGTATTATTTTGTATTGTAATGTATTCTTTCATTTCCGAGCATGCGGAGTCCTGATCATTCGATTTTTTGCAGACGAACACTGTACTGAATAAATGAAAATTGTTCATTCTGTTATCTTAAGAGAAACATTTTTTGTGTTTGTCCCTTTAGTTAATTCTGTATGAACTGTTGTGATCAGCTTTTTGAAAGCAGTATACTTATGCCGTGTACACACGACCGTTTTTCTCGTCGAGAAAAACAAAATTTTTTCCTTTTGACGAGAAAAATGATCGTCTGTGGGCATTTTGTCATTTTTCTCTACGAGAAAAACGGCATTAAAAACGACGAGAAAAATTAGAACATGTTCTATTTTTTCCCGTCGTTTTTTCCGAATTTTTTTCCGCGGCAGTTTTCCCATAGGGAAACACTGCCGCGGAGCCCACAGACGGTCATTTTTCTCGACAAGAGAAAAAATGACGTGAAAAACGACCGTGTGTGGGGAACAAGCCGTTCCCTCGTTTTTAATGTCATTATTCACGGCGGTTTTTTAACCGCCGTGAATAATGATCGTGTGTATGCGGCATAACAGTCAGATTATCAGGCAATTGCTCCAAAAGCTGAATTTTTTGTCTGATTTTCTCACCGTACTAGGCATTACACAGGCTAAGCTGCCCTTTGTGGACAGCAGGTCACAGCATGCTTTTATGGCACAGTTGTGTGCACCAAATCAACATGTTTCTCCTTTCCCCTTTTGTTATAGCTGCTTTTAAATTTAGTCAGTATTCTTAATTAAAAAACAAGGTCTGCCAGGCCTAAAGTGAGGGACAGAAGGTCTTCATGCTGAAGTAGTAGCCATCCCTGTTCAGTTGAAGCTAAAATGGGCAGGGATGGCAATGCAACCTGGGTACAACTGTGAAAAAAACAAAGTCCTGGCCCTAAACTCTGTTTTGTCCCTATGCAAAAATGTAAACTGGAGTTTCTTGCAAGATGGGTTCACCAGCTCAAACACTTGCCTTGAAGATATGTTAATGGCTACAAAGAGTTATTTTGGCATTGTCTGCACTTTTTTGGCCTTAACTGAATTTCTGGGGTTTTCTGATAATTTGACATGCGCATGATGATAACATTTGTTTTGTTTCATTAATTTAGTTATTTAGTTTAGTTAAATTTGGTTAAATCATTCAATTCGTATTCAGGATTTGTATTCAGGATTCGTATTCAGGATTCGTATTCGAAATTCGTATTCAGAATTTTTTCAAATTTTGTTTGAATTTACCAATTTTTTTCTATTCAAAACGTTTGAATCGATAGATTTTGGCCGAATCAAAAAAAATTTTTTTTTTTGTTTTTTTTTTTCGATTCGAATACGGCAAAGTGGACAAGCAAAAGAAAAATCTTCATCAAATGATTACAATGACTCTTTAAATCACCATTGGCTTAACAAAAACAGCATTATTTTGAAATGGTAATCTAATAGCACACACAGTCTTTGATTTCAGCAATATGTGTACAGTTAGAATTCGAATGGAGTTCGATGTAAAATTCAATTAAAATTTCAGTCCGAATTTCCGAAATTCAGACTCATTTATTTTTGTTATTTGGAGCATTCGGTAAAATTTGTTTTTCAGACAATTTTCCACCCTCCCCTACTATTTTTTATGTTTTCATTTTGTTTGACACTCTTTACAGATTAGAATAATTTATTTTTTTAATTTTTATAAATATTGGGCACTGTGATGCAAACTGGACACTGTGATACATATTGGGTACTTGGGTAACTAGTGGGCACTGTGAAAACTTCTTGGCACTGTGATAAATATTGGACACTGTGATAACTACTATGCACTATGCACTGTGATAACTACAAGGAACTGTTGGTTACTTTGATATATACTGGGCATGTGATAAATACTAGGCAAGCTTATAAATACTGGGCACTGTTGTAACTACTGGTCGTGGAGATAAATATTGGGTGCTGTAATAAATATTGGGCACAGTGATAAATACTAGGCACTTAGATAAATACTAGGGACTGTGATAACAGCACAGCATGTTGCTAACAGTTGGTTACTGTAATAACTGGTGAGTATAATGATAACTTTTGAGCATGATGATAACAGCTGAACACTGTGATGATAACACACTTTATAATAAGGGTTGAGCATGGTGATAACTGCTGGGCACAGTGATAACAACTGGGTACTGTGCGAACTGCAATGCACTGTGATAGAGCAAGGATCTGCAGGGTGAGGTCTAGAGGGGTTGTGAGGAAATTGCAATAAACAATTGGGAAGGGTAAGATAGTTGAGGTCTGCTTTGCGAGCGGCAGCTGTAAGAAGTTGGGTTCTAGGGTGTGAAGGCAGAAGTACAATATTAGAAGTAGCTGAACAAGACCGTGATTTATGTTGGTAACTAATCTACACCACTATTATAAATTGTAGCAGTAATAAAAAATGTTGTGCATCCCCATAATGCTAGTGGAAACTATGCTCTCCATGAGTGCTAATGCAACTACTTGAGGAGGACTTTGACTTCATGGGAGAAAAAGAACCCTGGTATGCCTGTATGTAAAGAACAATCTGAAAATGATTGTCAAAGATGCCAATAATGAGAGTTGTGATGGGGCAGAATCTTTATGGCTGGCGTTACATATGAATGAAACAAACTCTAAGGTAATTGTGAATGTATGTTATAGGTCCCCTAGCATAAAGGATGAGATGGGGATTCACCCCCTTTAACAAATTGCAATAGCTGGGAAATAGGGCAATGTTATTATCGTGGAAGACTTGTAATACTGCATGTAATGACGCCCGTGCATTCACTTCACAGCCTGGTCTCATTGCAATCACTACAGCTGTTCAGCTAACCTGACGGCTTTGCCAAAACTCCTCCCAGTAGCGTGCTGTCACAGACCAATCCCGATTGTTGTGATGCATCCTAGTGGGACTTACTCAGTGACTCAATGCATCCAGTGGGATTAGACAGAGTTTTTGTCTGGATCCAGTGGACATAGTTTATCTGGATTTTGATAAATATTTAATACAATACCCAAAAATGCTTAATTTACAAATTAAAGTGTTTGTAACCTTAAAAATGTAATACACTGACAGCCCCTCTCTCGTATCCAGGCATAACACACTGTATATGTGTTTTTTTTTTTTTTTAAAACAAAGCCTCTAAATACCTTTTTTTCAGATCTCTTCAGGCCAGTCATGTGACTCCCTGCCGCTCTCCTACTCCGATCCAGGGCTACAGCGGGAGAGGTTGAGATCTCCCTCTCACGTAAGTCAGTAGGTCACTTGACCACCATGCTGGCCGCTCAGCCCCTCCAGCTGTAGCCCTGGATAGGAGTAGTAGAGCGGACGGCAGTCACGTGACCGGCCTGAAGAGCTCTGAAAAGGTATTTAGAGGCTTTTTTTTTTTTTTTTAAATGTACACAGTGTGGTATGGCTAGATAAAACAGATGGGCTGCCAGTGACATTTTTTAAAGTTTACTTCAGTACTAATAGAGGCAGAAGTCAGGGTGCGGATACGGCTCACACAGACCCATGAAGCTGACAGGCGGGGGGGGAGAGGGGAAAAAAGGAGAGCTGTGGATGATGGAGGCACGTAAACTGACCACGGTGTTGAAGCTCAGCAGCCATGATAAACCGTGGTCAGTTTACAGGGGGAGCGCTGACCCAGGCAGGATCAGCCAGGTTTTTTACAGCTTAGAGAGGGGCAGGTTAGACATTACACGCACTGTGCTGTTTAACCTGCTATAAGGGAACAGGAGCTATTTTTTATTTTTTTTTAGGGTTACAAACACTTTAAGTTTCATTGGTGTGTAAGAAATGTTATGTACAGTACATGAACAGAAAGCTGGTTGCAGTATTAGTCTAAAATTGTGAGTGGAGTGCTCCAGGGTTTTGTCATGGGACCAGAGCTGTTTACCCTGTTTATAAAGATATTATCTCAAGCAGTTTCATGTCACTGACATTTTTACAGTATAATTATTACCTGTTCTGATCCAGTAGCATGAACTGGTGGTACTATTTTCCTTAGAAATTTCTCCCACTTTAAACCTGGAGAAAGAATCCTGCTGGTTTGAATTATGTACAAGCAATTCCACAAGCAGCCCCACTTGGGCTTGCCTTGAATCTCAATATTTCATTAATAGCCTCTTAACTCCTCTCTGCAACACAACTTCAGTTCAACTGAGAACTCCCAATGTTTCCTAGAGACTACCTCTGCCATTGTGCTCATGTCTTGTGTCTGTAGGCTGATACATTTTGTCTTTTAGTCCAGCATCTCCACGACAACAGGTTTATACCAGCTCTTACTGTGCTGTGTATAATAATGAATGACAATCAGGGTTCTTCCTTGAATATCCATAATGTGTGCAGCGCATGAAGTTCACATGGACCTCAAGGGGTATGGGTCCCACTGCTCACTGACTTCACACGTTGGTGGTGTGGTCCACACCTGGTATCACTAATTACAGGGTTCCCCAGGTACAATATGCAGAATATACCAGTTACTGGATCACTCTCTGCATGCTATTGGATGCCCCACAGCTCAATCATCAGAACTTCCTGGTATCAGAGAGAAAGGGTTGCTGGCTCCATGAAGTGCTCTGAGGCATTGTTGCCATAGTGGCGACATGCTGTGGTGTGTGCCATCCCTATGTAAATGGAGAGCTGTTTTTCTATATGGATTGCCCAACTAGACCACCAGGATATATGAAGGATGCCTTCCAGTCAGTTGGTGACCACCAATGCTGGAGAAGGTTTATTTTTCCAGCCAATGACTTGCCACTAATGCTGGGGGGGGGGGGTATTGTTCCAGCAAACTACTGACCACTAATGTTGGGAGGGGTTCTTGTTCTGTCCAGCTCATGATCACCAATGCTTTGGGGGATTATTGCTCCAGTTAGCCACTGACCATCAGTGCTGGGACGTTTTTTGTACAGCTAGATACTGACCACTAATTCTGGAGAGGTTAATGTCCCAAACATTATGTTGAGTTTTATATGTGCCTGTTTTTTTAACCTTACTGCTTACTCCCACGGTTAGCAAAATTTGTGCATATACACAGCAAAATTGTTTTTCCATACCACTTGTCATTTTTTAATGCTGCTTGTTTTACAGAGAAAGCTCAAGGATATAATGACCGCAAGCACCTAAAAAGTACACATTTTTTATTTTAGCATTTGAAATATATTTTTTTAAACATAAAGATATGAAAAAACATGTTAACCTTTAAGAAGTTTTCTTATCTCAGCATGTACAAATACACTAAACATACAAAAAGGAAAGTGAAAAGTAAGCTCTTTTCAATTGCAAGCTTCATTCTATATATGAGCTAATTGGTGTTCTTTTAAACCATTCCTAGTTTTTTGTCCTTTTTTAAAAAAGCATATGAAAAAGCTATATAGGTCTGAAAAAGCTTCACCTTCTAAAAGGTTATTATCAGCAGTTCACAGTGTGTGATAAAGTGGTTTTAACTATACTGAGAAGCTTCCAATTAGAGGCAAATACAATAGAAAGTCTTAGAATACTGCAATCTATACTTGCTCATCACCCAACTTGAAAGACTTTGAAACAGGTTCTACTGCAAAAAAAAAACTAGGTTAAAAACTATTCTAAATGATTAGCTGCAATGAGACATGGATCCTAAAAGATTCAGGGTTTTTGTGATTTTTACTAATGCTTGAATCAGGAGAATTTGTATGGTTTCCATGTATTCTCACAATGTATTCAGCGGTGTAGTGGAAGCGGTAGCAATAGCAACCAATACAGTATCTGGTACATGGCTCCAGAGGGCTTAGATTTGACTCTGACTTAAAGAGGACTTCTTGGCATGGTATATTTTTACATAGTTACATTGGTCCAGCTTGGACCAGTGTAACTATGTATATACCATAACTGGCCAATACCTCTAAATCTTGGAAATCACTGAAGATACCGCTGCTCCAGTAATCTCCACTTGCTTCCGGGTGCTATGTTGAGCAGCCAGCCTTATGCATTCTGAACACTGGAGATCGGCTGCTCAGCATGGGCAACATTCAAAGAATGCATTACATTATCTGAATGAATGAAAAGTGTTATTTGGTTGGACAATGTGGAGATGTCACTGCCCTGCCTCTCTTTACCTTGTCCAATCAGAGAACACTTTGCAGTCATTCATAAAATGGAATGCATTCTCTGAATGGGACCGCTGAGCACAGGACTCAGAAGAAAGTGGATAATACTGGAGTAGAAGAGACTACTTCAATGATTCCAGGGGCATCGGCAGGGTGTGGCATGTAGTTACAGTAGGCCAAGCTGAACCAATGTAACTAATTAAAAAATATACAGTGCCTGGAATTATTTTATAATAAAATGTGTAGCCAGCCTACAATCCTAGATGACGCTTCTAAAGGGAAACACGTTGGGGGGAGCTAGCGGTGTGACGTCAGCACAACCACAATCACTGCGGCTGTGTTTATTGGGAATTGTGTTTGCCTTTATACCAGTTTTACTCTGTAAGTGTAATATTTTCTTATTAAAAATAAATCTTTTAGACAGTATAGCACTACAGTGAGTGTACAGCTTGTATAACAGTGTAAATTTTCGGTCCCCTCAAAATAACTCAACACACAGCCATTAATGTCTAAACAAAAGTGAGTACACCCCTGAGTGAAAATGTCTAAATTGGGCCCAATTAGCCATTTTCCCTCCCCGGTGTCATGTGACTCGTTAGTGTTACAAGGTCTTAGGTGTGAATGGGGTGCATGTGTGTTAAATTTAGTGTTACCGCTCCCACTCTCTCATACTGGTCACTGGAAGTTCAACATGGCACCTCATGGCAAATAACTCTCTGAGGATCTGAAAAAAAGAATTGTTGCTCTACATAAAGATGACCTAGGCTATAAGAAGATTGCCAAGACCCTGAAACTGAGCTGCAGCATGGTGACCAAGATCATACAGCAGTTTAACAGGACAGGTTCCACTCAGAACACGCCTCGCCATGGTTGAACAAAAAAGTTGAGTGCATGTGCTCAGCGTCATATCCAGAGGTTGTCTTTGGGAAATAGACGTATGAGTGCTACCAGCATTGCTGCAGAGGTTGAAGGGGTTGAGGGTCTGCCTGTCAGTGCTCAGGCCATACGCTGCACACTGCATCAAATTGGTCTGCATGGCTGTCGTCCCAGAAGGAATCTTCTTCAAAAGATGATGCACAAGAAAGCCTTCAAACAGTTTGCTGAACACAAGCAGAATAAGAACATGGATTACTGGAACCATGTCCTGTGGTCTGATGAGACCAAGATAAACGTATTTGGTACAAATTGTGTCAAGCGTGTGTGGCGGCAACCAGGTGAGGAGTACAAAGACAAGTGTATGTTGCCTACAGTCAAGCATGGTGGTGGGAGTGTCATAGTCTGGGGTTGTCTGAATGCTGCCAGCACTGGGGAGCTACAGTTATTGAGGGAACCATGAATTCTAATATGTACTGTGACATACTGAAGCAGAGCATGATCCCCTACATTCGAAGAATGGGCCGCAGAGCAGTATTCCAACATGATAACGATCCCAAACACACCTCCAATATGACCACTGTCTTGCTAAATAAGCTGGGAGTAAAGGTGATGGACTGGCCAAGCATGTCTCCAGACCTAAACCCTATCGATCATCTGTGGGGCATCTTCAAATGGAAAGTGGAGGAGCTCAAGGTCTCTAACATCCACCAGCTTTCATGGAAGAGTGAAGGAGGACTCCAGTGGCAGCCTGTGAATCTTTGGTGAACTCCATGCCCAAGAAGGTTAATGCAGTGCTGGAAAATAATGGTGGCCACACAGAATATTTACACTTTGGGCCCAATTTGGACATTTTCACCTAGGGGTGTACTCACTTTTGTTGCCAGCGGTTTAGACATTAATGTCTGTGTGTTGAGTTATTTTGATGGGACAGCAAATTTACACAGTTATACAATCTGTGCACTCACTACTTTACATTGTAGCAAAGTGTAATTTCTCCAGTGTTGTCACATGAAAAGATATAATAAAAGATTTACAAAAATGTGAGGAGTGTTATCACTTTTGTGAGATACTGCATGAGCTCTCTTCCTTATTTTTGATAGGCATGTATTTGTGGGAGTCGGAAGGTGGAATACGCCAGGATATCTAGGGATTGTTCAGGAGCAAGTTGTGATTCTCCAAAAGGGGAATATAAGCACTTATGATCTCCTTTGTGGGATCTTATGGTCTGGTAAGCAGCCTGTTTGCCCTTACGAGCACAGTGGTGACACTGAAGCACTTTATATAAAGTTTATTTTAGCACAAGAGCACTTTTCTTGCACCTGGATGGACTTTTTTGGACTTTCATTTTTATTTTTTATGCATGAATTTTTGATTATTCAATATGGTCATTCATTTTGTGGATTTTTGCATTTTGCACTTTAAATGATTAAATTATGTTTATTATTTGATTTTTTTGCACTATACGGTATATGCACTTTATTATATACATTTTTGCACATTATTTTGCACTTTGAATATCTGTATTCCTGCATGGCAGTGAATATCTGATATGGAAGGATATCAATGATTATCATATGATTTTTACATTCACACAATATTTGTTTGAGATAGCACACTAATAATATTTACATTACATTACTTTAAACCCCCAAACGTTATATAAGCAAAGGCCCTTCAGATTAAAATGGGGGGGCGCATGCGCGGCGCCAGCAGAGACAGACATGCCCCACTGAAGCTCCGTGACTCTCGGGACTCCACAGCCGAATAAAGCGCCCGTTCAGCTCGGTTCCCGGTGGAACCAGGTGTGGGAACAGCTGGTGAGACAAAAGAGTCTATTTATGTTTAGAAGGGGTGCGTGCTTGAACAGGAAAACATCTCATTTCAAAGTCAGTCAGCCTAGAACAGCATTGAAAATGGTGCCACCCCCTTCTCCTCACACAAGCACCTCACGAGCTGCTAAATAAAAACAGCAGAAACAGCAGAAGCAGCAGTCCCAGGCTGCTCTTGTGGAGAATGACACAGATAATGATAATGACTATGAATATACTGACCCACTACAGGTCACCAACACAGATACCATTAACCCAAACATGTTAAAGCAGTTTGAAAAGATGCTTCAGAAGGCATTCAAGAAAACTTCAGACCACATCACAAGCAGTTTGTCAAAGGAAATTAGGGAATTAGGTCAGCGCACTTCTGACCTAGAAGATAGAGTAGATGACATGGAAATTGATGTATAATCCCACCTGCATGAACCAGAGGATTTAAAGGCAGAAAATCTCATCCTAAACTCGCGTTTAGAAGTCTTTGAGAATAGGGCCCGTCGTTCAAACTTGCACATTCGTGGAATTCCTGAGGCAATTATTGATCTCCAGTCCACAGTAACTGCCCTATTTCAGGAGCTGCAGCCATCAATCACTATTGACCGCCTGGAGATAGACAGAATTCATAGGGCTCTGATCCCTCTCAAAGCTACAGGACCACTGCGCGACATTATAGTGAAACTTCACTATTTCCGTACAAAAGAACAGCTTCTTGCCGCAGCCCGTATAAAAGACTCTCTTATATTCCAAGGCAATCCATATCAAATTTTTACTGACTTGTCTCCAACTACGGTTGCTAAAAGACGGGCACTGAAACCCCTCCTTCAGATCCCACAGCAAAACCAAATATCATATCAATGGGGTTTTCCCTTTTCCATACGGTTTACACATCTAAGTTCAAACTATAGATGTAAATCAGCTGACGAATTGCAAAAGGTACTACGGGACCTTCACCTATTGGACAGATCATTGTCCTTGTCAGATACATACTTTACACAAGCAAACTGCATCCTACAAAGCAAATGAAACTTCCAGCTCCAAAAGCAATGGAAATCATCACAGTCCTACTAAACGCTTTCACTTCAACTCGCCTAACAGGAATCCTGCAGACACTATGGACTGAGAAACAGCTTTTTCATGTTTTATTTTGGAACTTCTCTCCACGGGACCTCTGAGATTGCTCAATTTTCCTTTTTTTTCCCCCTTTTTCCCCCTTTTTTGTGAAGGCCTACCGGCCATTATCAGCACTTTTACTTATAGTTCATCCCTATTCAAGCAAGTTCGCTGTTACATTTTTTTTTTTTTCTCTTGAATCTACCCTACACCACATATATCAATGTTTTTATTGAATTTTCAAATTATTCCTCATAAACAATACAGAAGTCAATGCAAGTATGTGAACACAGTGTAACAACCATACAGTATGTATTTGAATCGTATTAATCATCTGGTGGGTAGACATTACCAGGTAACAAGCTCAACTAAGCTTAATACTATTATAACATGAAGTCATGAATACATTAACCATTGCATCTTATATGCAGATTAGTAACACTGTCCTTGAATAAGCGGCTGGCCACCATCCATAGATGGTGATGTCGGTGAAGGGTAGCTCAGAGACCAGACCCCCCACAGGCGCCCATTAAAGGGAGCACACTGCACCCAATGGGGGTTCCAGTTTCCTTTCATAGATTCTGTAACAAATACACATACCCAAGTAAGGCAGAACTGTTCAGGTTTTAGAGAACCAGGATAACCACGGCGTCCAAATATCAAGTGAGATGTGGAGGTGACCTAGTGAGGATGCTAATAGTCTTTCGTAGGTGTAATGTAAGTTGGTTAAGTCAATCACTTCGGCAAGTGCTTTTTCCTTTTTTTCAATAAATGATTAACTGGCTGTTGCGGTTCTGAGAGCTAGTTACTGCTCTCCCCACTACTCTGCCCTGGGTTTCTCCTCCTATCTGTTTTTGGAGGGGCTTCCTTGGATAGATTTTTGGCCTCTGGGTTTGTATTTTCTACTAGCCCAGTACGCCGTATTTTTAATTATTCTCTGCATACTTGATTTATCATTAAATGCTTATATGATTCTTCTTCGTATCTTTTTTTTTTCCATCTTATCTATCTTTTCTTCTAGAACTCAGCTCCTCCCCAGGATAACTATATTTAAATATTTTGCATATATATTGTATGTTTATATTGATTTCCTGATATATGAATAGCCCCCTTAAATGTCTTATCTTTGAATGTGCAAGGCCTCAACATACCTCAAAAGCGCACAAAAGCATTTTGCTCACTAGCTTTAACAAAGGCACATGTACCATATTAAAATCAGGGGAAAATCATGGGTGCGTGTTATACGCCGATACTCACCTATCCCCCGTCGAATTTCCGCTGACTGAGCGGAGCGCAGCGATCGCCGCCGAGATACACATAGCCGAGTGTACTCGGCTTTTCTCGGCTCCGCTCACAGTCACGCCCAGTCCCGCCATTGGACCTGTGTTGTGTCCATCATAGGGCGGGATTCGGCGTGACTGTGAGCGGAGCCGAGAAGAGCCGACTAGAGCCGAGTACACTCGGCTATGTGTCCCTGCGTTCTCGGCAGCGTCGTCCCGCTCTGCAAAGTCTCGATCTCGGCGGCGCCATTTTTGAAATGCGGGCAAGGCTGTACTGGGCACTGAGGCAAGGCTGTGCTGGGCACTGAGGCAAGGCTGTACTGGGCACTGAGGCAAGGCTGCACTGGGCACTGAGGCAAGGCTGCAATGGACACTGCTGGCAAGGCTGCACTGACAAGGCTGCAATGGACACTGCTGGCAAGACTGCACTGGACACTGGGGCAAGGCTGCAATGGACACTGCTGGCAAGGCTGCACTGACAAGGCTGCAATGGACACTGGTAAGGCTGCATTTAAATGTAAGTTTAAATGTAATTTTTTTTTCCTTAAACTTCCCTCCTAAAAGTTTTTTTCCCTAAAATTCCCTCCTAAACTTGGGGTGCGTGTTATACGTCGGCGCGTGTTATACGCCGATAAATACGGTAATTTGTCTCCAAGAGACCCACTTTACTAAAAATTCCGCTCTTTGAACCCTCAGGCTTTTACAGCTTCGGCTGACACAAAGCAGCGTGGTGTACTGATAGCTTTTCATTGCTAGGGATGAGCCGAACACCCCCCCGTTCGGTTCACACCAGAACCTTCGAACGGACCGAAAGTTCGCGCGAACGTTAGAACCCTATTAAATACAATGGACGCGAACGTTCAAAATCTAAAGTGCTAATTATAACGACTAATATGCATGTTATTGTCCTAAAAAGGGTTTGGGGACCCGGGTTCTGCCCCAGGGGACATGTATCAATGCAAAACGAAGTTTTAAAAACGTCCGTTTTTCGGGAGCAGTCATTTTAATGATGCATAAAGTGAAAAAAAAGTCAAATATTCCTTTAAATATCGTACCTGGGGGGTGTCTAAAGTAAGCCTGTGAAGTGGCGCGTGTTTCCCGTGTTTAGAACTGTCCCTGCACAAAATTACATTTGTAAAGGAAAAAAAGCCATTTAAAACTGCTTGCGGCTTTAATGTAATGTCTGGTCCCGGCAATATGGATGAAAATCAATTTTGCAGGAGGCACACTACGCCTGCTGTAAGTGCTGCAGATGCCTGCCTGTGTTACACAACAGGAAAAAACAGCAATAAGGGCTAGATTCAGGTGTATATTTTGCAGGAAGCACACTACGCCTGCTATAACTGCTGCAGATGCCTGCCTGTGTTACACAACAGGAAAACACAGCAATAAGGGCTAGCTTCTGGTGTATATTTTGCAAGAAGCACACTACGCCCGCTGTAAGTGCTGCAGATGCCTGTTAGTGTAACACAAAATAAAAAAAACTAAGAGCAATAAGGGGCAGCTTCAGGTGTATAATGTGCAGGAGGCACACTACGCCCGCTGTAAGTGCTGCAGATGCCTGCCTGTGTTACACAACAGGAAAACACAGCAATAAGGGCTAGCTTCAGGTGTATATTTTGCAGGAGGCACACTACGCCTGCTGTAAGTGCTGCAGATGCCTGCCTGTGTTACACAACAGGAAAACACAGCAATAAGGGCTAGCTTCAGGTGTATACTGTGCAGGAGGCACACTCCGCCCGCTGTAAGTGCTGCAAATGCCTGTTAGTGTAACACACCAGGAAAACATAGCAATACGGGCTAACTTCATGTGTAATATGATCAGGAGGCACACTCCGCCCGCTGTAAGTGCTGCAAATGCAAAAATATCACTGACACTGTCCCCTGCCTATCCTTCTCTCTCCCTGCACACAAGGTTTAGCAGAATATCACTGACACTGTCCCTGCCTATCCTTCTCTCTCCCTGCACACAAGGTTAATGAACAAATATCACTAACACTGTCCCAGCCTATCCTTCTCTCTCCCTGAACCAGAACACACTACACAAGGCCGCCGCGCTGGCGGCCTTTTATAGTGTGGGGCGTGTACTAAACCCCCCTGAGCTATAATTGGCCACAGGCATCCTGCCTGTGGCCAATTATGGCTCTCCTCGCTGCCGGCGCTGTGATTGGCCAAGCATGCGGGGTCACAGTGCATGCTTGGCCAATCACAGCGCCTGGATTGCACTGCAATGGCGCAGTGTATTGTTGGGCCGTTCGCGTCACTCGAATTGGGCGCGAACGGCCCAAAACATTCGATCTTTGTCGAACGATCGAACAGCCGATGTTCAAGTCGAACATATGTTCGACTCGAAAACCGAGCTCATCCCTATTCATCACACAACTCCCTTCTCACTTCAGACAGAGATCAAAGATCCTGAAGGGTGGTATCTCATACTTACTGGGCATATAACTGACTCTCCAGTTACTGTGGTGTCATACTACGCCCCAAATAAAACCCCTTCATCCTTCCTCTCTCACTTGTTACAGGTAGTTGAAACTCATAAAACTGGCATGCTACTAATTTGTGGAGATTCAAATCAAGTCCTTTATCCATTTTTAGACAAATCCCCTATTCCTAGCACACATATCTCCCGTAAAAACACATTTCAACAATTACTCCAGCAACATCACTTATTAGATACCTGGCGAGAAGCAAACCCAGCTAAGCGACAATTTACTTTCTACTCACATCCTCACAATTCACTCTCCCGAATAGACCACATACTTCACATGGACCGATCATAGTGCAGTGTTAACCTCATTCACCTCTGCAATTCCAAAAGCACAAGAACCCACTTGGCAGATAAATAACTTAATGCTATCCCACCCATCCCACTATGCAGATTTAGAGACAGCCTTAAAAGATTATATTTCTTTTAATAAGCTCATAAATCAGTGCTCCGTGTAGCATGTATTCAAAAACCCTCATACCTCAAAAAGGAAAAACGGCTGCTCCAACATAAACTAGAGACAGAATTTAATTTAACCCATGCACTCTTTCAGGCAAACCCTAATCCTACTACGAAATCACACCGGGATAGAGCACGTCTAGACCTTGACCTTTTTCTCTCAAACTCTGCTGTTAAAACGCTAAGTAAATACAGTATAGGCATTCATTCTATCTTAAAGCCAATAAACCTATGACACTCGTTGCCCGAGCCCTTAAAAAATCAATACACTCCTCCAAACCGATACGTCTAAAATTGTCCCACGACACCTACACCAGTAACCCAGTAAAAATTCTTCACACTTTCCAAAAACATCTTGCCACATTATACAATAAAGACGAACCCCTAAATCAGGCCTCTGCAGATTCCTTTTTTTCCCCACATCACACTTCTATCTATTCCCTTGGTCAACCGGGATAGCCTTGAAAGCCCTATAACCACCAGGGATGAGCCGAACACCCCCCTGTTCGGTTCGCACCAGAACCTGCGAACAGACAAAATGTTTGTGTAAACTTTAGAACCCTATTAAATACAATGGACTCGAACGTTCGAAATCTAAAGTGTTAATTATAAAGGCTGATATGCAAGTTATTGTCCTAAAAAGTGTTTGGGGACCCGGGTCCTGCCCCAGGGGACATGTATCAATGCAAAAAAAAAGTTTTAAAAACGGCCGTTTTTTCGGGAGCAGTGATATTAATAATGCTTAAAATGAAAAAATAAAAGTGAAATATTCCTTTAAATTTCGTACCTGGGGGGTGTGTATGATATGCATGTGAAGTGGCGCATGTTTCCCGTGCTTAGAACTGTCCCTGCAAAAAATGTCATTTTTGAAAGAAAAAAAGTCATTTAAAACTGACTTGCGGCTATTAATGAATTGTCGGCTCCCGGCAATACATTCAAAAGTCATTGATAAAAAAAAAAAAAAAAGCGTGGGGGTTCCCCAGAATTCAATTACCAGGCCCTTCAGGTCTGGAATGGATATTAAGGGGAACCCTGCCGCAAATTTAAAAAAAATTGACGTGGGGTTCCCCCAAATATCCATTCCAGGCCCTTCAGATCTGGCATGGATTTTAAGGGGAACTCCACCCCAAATTGAAAAAAAAAATGGCGTGGAGTCCCCCTAAAAATCCATACTAGACCCCTTATCCGAGCACGCAACCTGGCCGGCCGCAGGGGAAAAGGGGGGGACGAGAGAGCGCCCCCCCTCCCTCCTGAACCGTACCAGGCCACATGCCCTCAACATGGGGAGGATGTCCCCATGTTGATGGGGACAAGGGCCTCATCCCCACAACCCTTGCCCGGTGGTTGTGGGGGTCTGCGGGCGGGGGGCTTATCGGAATCTGGAAGACCCCTTTAACAAAGGGGACCCCCAGATCCCGCCCCCCCCCATGTGAATTGGTAAGGGGTACATTGTACCCCTACCATTTCACGAAGAAAGCGTAAAAAAATGTTTTAAAAAAACACACAAACACCTTGAAAAAGTCCTTTATTAAAAAAACAAAAAACAAAACATTCCAGCGGTGAAATCCAGTGTCCCGCGGCGATCCCGATGTCCAGCGCTGTCCTTCATTGGTTGTGCCTGAGCGGACCTGATGGGGAACTCCCTCTCAGTGTTTTAAATGTATAGACCCGCCCCTTCTAAAGTTCCCCATCAGGTCCGCTCAGCGGACCAGATGCGGAACATGAGAAGGGGCGGGTCTATACATGTATTGCCAAAGTGAGAGCAGTTCCCCATCAGGTCCGCCCCCTCGGTATGTCGGACCCGCCTACGTCATTGGCTTGAGCGGGGAACTTCCTTCACTATGTAAATTTAAATTACACAGTGAAGGAAGTTCCCCGCTCAAGCCAATGACGTAGGCGGGTCCGACATACCGAGGGAGCGGACCTGATGGGGAACTTTAGAAGGGGCGGGTCTATACATTTAAAATACTGAGAGGGAGTTCCCCATCAGGTCCGCTCAGGCACAACCAATGAAGGACAGCGCTGGACATCGGGATCGCCGCGGGACACTGGATTTCAGCGCTGGAATGTTTTTTTTTTATTATTATTTTAAATAAAGGACTTTTTCAAGGTGTTTGTGTGTTTTTTTTTAACATTTTTTTACGCTTTCTTCGTGAAATGGTAGGGGTACAATGTACCCCTTACCAATTCACATAGGAGGGGGGCCGGGATCTGGGGGTCCCCTTTGTTAAAGGGGTCTTCCAGATTCCGATAAGCCCCCCGCCCGCAGACCCCCACAACCACCGGGCAAGGGTTGTGGGGATGAGGCACATCCTCCCCATGTTGAGGGCATGTGGCCTGGTACGGTTCAGGAGGGAGGGGGGGCCGCTCTCTCGTCCCCCCCTTTTCCCCTGCGGCCGGCCAGGTTGCGTGCTCGGATAAGGGGTCTGGTATGGATTTTTAGGGGGACTCCACGCCATTTTTTTAAAATTTGGGGTGGAGTTCCCCTTAAAATCCATGCCAGATCTGAAGGGCCTGGAATGGATATTTGGGGGAACCCCACGTCAAATTTTTTTTAAATTTGCGGCGGGGTTCCCCTTAATATCCATTCCAGACCTGAAGGGCCTGGTAATTGAATTCTGGGGAACCCCCACGCTTTTTTTTTTTTTTATCAATGACTTTTGTATGTATTGCCGGGAGCCGACAATTCATTAATAGCCGCAAGTCAGTTTAAAAGACTTTTTTTCTTTCAAAAATGACATTTTTTGCAGGGACAGTTCTAAGCACGGGAAACATGCGCCACTTTACATGCATATCATACACACCCCCCAGGTACGAAATTTAAAGGAATATTTCACTTTTATTTTTTCATTTTAAGCATTATTAAAATCACTGCTCCCGAAAAAACGGCCGTTTTTAAAACTTCTTTTTGCATTGATACATGTCCCCTGGGGCAGGACCCCGGTCCCCAAACACTTTTTAGGACAATAACTTGCATATAAGCCTTTATAATTAGCACTTTAGATTTCTCCCATAGATTTTTCGAATTTGCCGCGAACACCCCAATTTGTTCGCTGTTCGGCGAACGGGCGAACAGGCAATGTTCGAGTCGAACATGAGTTCGACTCGAACTCGAAGCTCATCCCTAATAACCACTGATGAAATTAACATGGCAATAAAATCTCTTAAGCTAAATAAACGTCCAGGCCCAGACGACTTTTCAGCCATGTATTATAAGAAATTTGCACATATATTAACCCCACTATTGACCGAAGCCTTCAATTCTATACTCTCTGGGCATTCCTTCTGACCTGAAACACTGACAGCTATTATTTCCATGATCCCTAAACCAAATTCAGATCAATTAGCTCCCTCCAATTACAGACCCATCTCTCTACTTAATTTGGACATAAAGCTTTTAGCGAAAGTTTTGGCAGCACGTTTAAATAATATGATAGGATCTTTAATCCACAAGGACCAAGTAGGCTTTATCCCAAAACGCCAATCTGGAGATGCGGTACGTAGAGTGGCCTTACTTACCCATATTGCCCAAAAAAGACGGATACCTCTTTGCCTGTTATCCTTAGATAGCAAAAAGGCTTTCAATACTGTATCATGGCCCTACCTCCAATTTGTCCTACAACGCTGGGGATTTGGCCCCCACTTCCTTAGTTGGATCTCGTCACTGTATAACCACCCCAAAGCCTATGTGAAATATGCAGATTATAAATCCAATCTATTTAACATCCTTCGAGGAACCCGTCAAGGTTGTCCTCTTTCCCCAATTCTATTTGCCCTTCTCATTGAACCCTTAGCTCAATCTATCCGTTCTGATCCATCTATTAAAGGCCTTGAGATAGCTGGACATCAGCATAAAATTTGTTTATTTGCTGACGACATTTAACTTTTTATGCCCTCTCCCCATATCTCTGCTCCTAACTTAATACAGAAGTTAGACCAATGTTCCCGTATTTCAGGTTTACACGTCAATCTGCAAAAATTCCCAGCACTCAATATCTCCTTATCTTCCTCAGAATTACAACAAGCACAGGTTGCATCTACCCTACCTGGGAATCAACCTCACGTCTCATATTACAGGACTCTTCTCAGCCAATTACCCACCTATATTACGCCATATCACCTCTTTGTTAACACATTGGTCTTCTCTTCCTGTATCGTGGATAGGTAAAATGAATATTATTAAAATGTCTATACTTCCCAAAATTCTGTACTTTTTTGGAGTTTTACCCATCTCTCTACCGGCATACTTATTAAGAATACTACAAAGTAGAATAACAAAATATGTTTGGGGTACATCTAAACCCCGCTTAACTAAGCATACTCTTTACCTCCCTAAATGTAAAGGTGGTCTGGGATTTCCTAATTTATCTACCTACTACTACGCGGCCCAACTAGCACAATTAACCAAATACCATGCAACCTCGGAAATTCCTCTTTGGGTAACTCTAGAATCAATAGATTGCGATCCTTATTCTATCTCCAATCTTTTATGGCTGAGACCTTCTGATCATAAAAGAATCACTAACCCAGTTACCAAAAACTCATTAACTATTTGGAACAGATTTAAAATAACAAATGAGTTACAATCTCCTCACACGCCACTTTTATCATTTATTAAAAATCCCCTTTCTTGTTCATACATCACGGGACACAGAGCAGCATAGTCATTACTATGTGGGTTATATAGAATTACCTTCAGGTGCTGGCACTGGCAACTTCCAAAACAGGAAGTACCCTCCCCTATATAAGCCCCTCCCATCCGGGAGTACCTCAGTTTTTTGCCAGTGTCTAAGGTGTTGGCCAAGGTTAACATGTATTCATCTGGGCTTGTGTACAGGTTCTCTGGGCCTTAGCAAGCTATTCCGGATCCGACCAAAAAAGCTTCATAGCTAAACGGTCGGTACCCGGGCCTTGCAGAGAAGAGCAGGGTTTTGCCTGTAATACCTCTCTTAGGAGGGCTGGACCCTGGGATCCAGAGCTCTGGTCATACCCAAAACCAAGAGGCTATCTGTGCAGGGTGCTATACAGGTCCAGGGGAGTGGAATCCTTGGGAACCCGGTCCCTGAAGGTCTAGTACAATGCCTGCCGTGAGAGGTGAAGTTTGGGCTTCTGTGGACCAAACAAAGTCCTGCGGCGGGGAAAAGGTAAGTGGGGGCCCCTCAGGAACTTGGTTCTATTGAGGGGACCCCCAAGCCTAATATGTCTTTCTGCCTGTTACCTAAAGGGTATTCCCGCTAATAGCTGTATATGCCTAAGAAATCCTAGAAATGTTTTTTCATAAGGGAAGTTTTAAAAAAACTGTAAACCTGGAAATGTTTTTCATAAAGGAGGTTTTAAAAAAAAAAAAAAGACAAAAGTGCGGTACCTGTGTTTGTTCACTAGAGGCCGCTGTGGAACGTCTTTTTTCTTGGGACTATTCCTTCCATGGTGAAAGTCCAGGCAGATGAGTGAGCTCTCTATCAGGGAAGCTGCATTCCTCTGTCATGCTGCCAAGTAGTTTCCTTCCATCCCCGAGTCCTGGTAAAACAGGGACCCTGGCTCCTCTCCCTACATGCGCCAAGAGCGCACACGTGCACGCGCGCGCGCGCGCACACATGCTTTCTTTTTATAAGGTTTAGCTTCAAAAAAGGGGGCGGAGCCTGGCGGATGACTCGCTCTGTGCGCCCAGCACTTCTGCGCATGCGCGGGCGTCCCAGCAAGATAAAAGGACTCAGTCCACGCTGCTTGCTATGGACACAGAGCATGAAAAGGAGCTGGTAGCATGGTATAGGGGCTTACAGCGGGCGGTTGATACAGGCATCCCCAGAAAGACGCATTAGTAGACACCCACTGATGTACATAGCAGCAAATTGCATTAGACTATTTCAGTAAGGGGTGTATTGCGGCTGGAATACCTCAGCTTTGAACTAAGGAATATGCCGCCTAAAAAACTCAGAGATATACCTCTCAGGAAGTGTAGGGGGTCTCCATCGGGCTCTGAGGATCTGGAGCAGTCATCTGCACCCTCCTCCCCTGAGAAATCAGAGGTTAATACCCATAAGGAAACCCGGGAGTGCCAGGTACTGCGGCTGTCCTCAGTCCACCTGCTCCTGCATATATAACAGAGGAGGTTTTTTCCTCAACTCTGGAGGGATTGGAGCAGAGATTGGCTGCATTGATCGCTTCTTCTCTACAGGAAAGAAAGCGCGCCAGATCTCCATCACCTCCATTAGAGTGCCTGTTGGCAGAGTAACAGTCCCAGGAAGGGACCGACCTACCTGAAGGGGATCAGGAGGAGGTTAGCTCTGTTTTTGAGGAATCAACAGTAGATGAACCATTTTCAGCATCACAGACTGAAAGATTGTGGGTCCAGACCCTAACTGACATGGTTCGATCTGCATTTAAAATGCCTCTTGTTGAACCATCAACTACTGCTGTCTCCTCATTGGGGTCGCTAAAAGCTCCCCAGGTTAATTGCTCCTTTCCAATACATCCATTATTGGAAGGACTTATATACCAGGACTGGGAACATCCTGATAAACTATTTGTTCCACCTAAAAGGTTTCCGGTGATCTATCCCATGGAGGAAAAGTTCACCCAGAGATGGAATGTTCCTACGGTGGATGCAGCCATCTCTTCTGTGAACAAATCACTGACATGTCCAGTAGATAATGTTCAAATGTTCAAAGATCCAGTGGATAAAAAATTGGAATCTTTATTAAAATCTGCTTTTTCCACAGCAGGGGCTGTTACACAGCCAGCAGTGGCAGCTATTGGGGTCTGCCAAGCTTTAAAGGATCAAATGAAAATGATCCTGAGGGATTTGCCAGACCAACAGGCCCAGGCTCTGGCTGATCTGCCTAGAGCATTATGCTTTGCGGTTGACGCCATCAAGGATTCTATCCATCAGGCCTCCCGCCTCACGCTGTCTTTGGTACATATGCGTAGGCTTCTGTGGCTTAAAAACTGGTCTGCTGAAGCTCCCTGTAAAAAGCTCTTAGTTAGCTTCCCATTTCATGGGGAACGACTTTTTGGCGAAGACCTGGATAAGTATATCCAGAAGATTTCCAGTGGTAAAAGTACTCTCTTACCGAGTAAGAAGAGGTCTAGGGGTCCATCTTTTAAGAGGACTACCTCTCCTATCCCTGCGACGTCTGCTACTAAGCAGTTCCGACGGCCTCCTCGGTCAAACTCAGGAGGTAAAAATCAGGGACAGCCACAGGGTAATAAAAAGCCCTGGATCCGAAGAGGTACTAAACCAGCCTCCAAGTCAAGCCTATGAAGGGCTGCCCCCACTCAAACGGGTGGGGGGAAGACTTCAGTTGTTCGCAGAGACCTGGCGGGAGACGATTAAAGACAGATGGGTGCTCTCCGCAGTAACTCTGGGATACAAGTTGGAGTTAAAAGAGTCTCCTCCGTCCCATTTTATGTGGTCAGGCATGCCAAGAGACCCTCTGAAAAGACGGTCTCTCCTATTGGCGTTAGAACAACTATTGCTCCAAGGAGTAATTATGGAGGTTCCTATGGAAGAGTGGGGGTTGGGTTTCTACTCAAACCTTTTCACAGTCCCGAAGCCAAACAGGGACATAAGACCCATATTGGACCTAAAGAGTCTAAACAAATTTCTAAACGTCCGGTCTTTCCGGATGGAGTCGATCCGATCGGTCACCGCTGCCCTACAAGGGGAGGAATGGTTAGCCTCGATCGACATCAAAGATGCTTACTTGCATGTTCCCATCTTTCCAGGTCATCAAAAATTCCTACGCTTTGCAGTAGAAGGGCGCCATTTTCAGTTCAGAGCCTTACCATTCGGTCTGGCCACAGCACCACGAGTGTTCACAAAAATTCTGGCCCCACTGTTGGCCGATCTAAGAACACGGGGTGTAACGATAATGGCATACCTAGACGACCTGTTGTTGATGGACCACTCAGTTGCCAAGCTAGAAGTGGTAATTATCGATACAATCAAGTATCTAGAATCTCACGGTTGGGTCATCAACCTGGACAAGTCAGCCCTACAGCCAGTGAAAAACCTGGTATATCTAGGGCTACGGCTGGATTCAGACCAGAGGAAGATTTTCTTACCTCTAGACAAGGTATCCTCTTTGAGGGGCTTGGTCCGTCTGCTTTGTGCAAAAAGACAGCCGTCCATACGCCTGTGCATGAGGCTGCTAGGAAAGATGGTAGCATCATTCGAAGCTGTGCCATACGCCCAATTCCACTCAAGGAATTTACAAAGGGCCATATTGTCAGCCTGGAACGGAATAGTTCAGGCTCTAGACTTCCCAATGGCTTTGTCCCCTTCCGTTCGGAAGAGTCTCTGCTGGTGGTTGATCCCCCAGAATCTCCAGAAGGGAAAACCCTTCAGCCCGATATCTTGGAAGGTGGTCACTACTAGACTTGTGCACAACGGAAAAATTTGTTCCGTTTCGGTTCGTTTCTTTCCGGTCCTGTTGATTCGTAATCATTCGTAATTTTGCTAGACGGGATTTTTCGTGTTCGGACTCATTCGTATTTTTGCAAGCGACATTTTTCGTTGAATTTTTTGTTGCTTTATAATTCGTACTTTCGGTAGAGTACGTTGTTTTTCGTTGATTCTGGACACAACTCCTACTTTCGTAACTTTTTTTGGGTTCGTTGATTCGTAATTTTCCGTGTCTCTCTCACAACGACGCTGCCTATTATGCCTAATGTGCTTCGAATGGATTTGTACTTTTCTAAATACATAGCGGTTATTTGTAACGATTCGAAATCTCGTATTTTACTTTCGTTTTTTACATGCGGCTATAGGCTCCGCCCCTGTACACCATTTTGAGAGGGTTCAGCACGGTGAGGGAGAAGCAGAGAGCAGAGCAGAGTGAGTGTTATTGTGCTTCGAATGGATTTGAAATCTCGTATTTTACTTTCGTTTTTTCATGCGGCTATAGCCTCCGCCCCTGTACACCATTTTGAGAGGGAGTTCAGCATGGTGAGGGAGAAGCAGAGAGCAGAGTGAGTGTTATTGTGCTTCGAATGGATTCGTACATTCGTAACTTTTTTCATAACGAATTATGCCGAAGACCTTCGGGCATTCGCTATTTTGCGGTATAATTTATTTCGGATTCGGTTTTATTCGTAATTGCTCTGTTCGGAAATTCGAATGCTTCCGAATGTCCGAAAGTTGCTAAATTCGGACGAATTTTGATTCGTTACGAAACGAATTGCACAAGCCTAGTCACTACAGATGCCAGCCTTACAGGCTGGGGGGCAGTACTGGAGCAATGGTCTCTCCAGGGCAGATGGTCAAATGTAGTAAAAACCCTGCCCATCAATCTCTTAGAGATACGAGCAGCCCGGTACGCCCTAGTAGCCTGGAGATCCAGACTCCAAGGGTCCCCTGTCAAAATTCAATCAGACAATGCCACAGCAGTGGCATATATCAATCATCAGGGAGGCACCAGGAGTCGTGCAGCCCAGAGGGAAGTAAGTCACATCCTGGAATGGGCAGAAAAGCATGTCCCATGTATATCAGCTGTCTTCATTCCAGGGGTGGAGAATTGGAAGGCGGACTTTCTGAGTCGCCAACAGTTATGCCCAGGGGAATGGTCCCTTCATCCCGAGGTCTTCCGAGCAATATGTCAGCGGTGGGGAACACCGGATGTAGATCTGCTAGCATCCAGATTCAACGCAAAGGTGGACAGGTTTGTCTCCCGGAAAAGGGATCCCCTCGCTTGCGGCTCGGATGCTCTGGTGTTCCCTTGGGATCAGTTCAGACTGATATATGCATTCCCTCCGCTACAATTGTTGCCTCGACTCCTTCGCAGAGTCAGGTTGGAGAAGAAGCCAGTGATCCTGGTGGCTCCAGCATGGCCCCGAAGGGCCTGGTACGCGGAGATCATCAAAATGTCTGTGGGGAGTCCTTGGACCCTTCCACGTCGTCCGGACCTGCTTTCGCAAGGACCGATATACCACCCTTCCTTACTAACTCTAAGTTTAACGGCCTGGCTATTGAGTCCCACATCCTAAAGAAGAGAGGTCTCTCTAACTCTGTGGTATCAACTATAATCAATGCCAGGAAGCCTGTATCCAGGCAGATCTACTATAGAGTTTGGAAGGCGTACATCACTTGGTGCGAGGCCAGAAAATGGCATCCACGTAAGTACGTTATAGGCAGAATTCTGGACTTCCTGCAGTGGGCTGTAGACAGGAAGTTTGCCTTAAGTACTATCAAGGGCCAGGTTTCGGCCTTGTCAATACTATTTCAAAGGCCCCTGGCTATGCATTCACTTGTCAAATCCTTTATGCAAGGTGTGACTCGTATTATTCCACCGATTAAGGCTCCCATATGCCCATGGGATCTAAATTTGGTTCTGTCGGTTCTGCAGAAGCAGCCATTTGAACCTTTGCGGCACATTTCCTTGGTTCTACTCACCAGGAAATTGATATTTTTAGTAGCCATATGCTCGGCTAGAAGAGTGTCGGAATTAGCCGCCATGTCCTGTAAAGAGCCATATCTGGTTATCCATAAGGACAGAGTAGTATTACGTCCTCACCCAGCCTTTCTTCCTAAGGTGGTATCGAGGTTTCACTTGAACCAGGATGTGGTTCTTCCTTCTTTTTTCCCCAAACCAAGCTCGGTAGAGGAAAAGTTATTGCATTCTTTGGATGTAGTAAGAGCAGTTAAAGCTTATCTAAAAGCCACTGCTCAGATTCGTAGAACGGATTCTCTGTTTGTTCTGCCGGAAGGCCCCAGAAAGGGTCAGGCAGCATCAAAATCTACTTTAGCCAAGTGGATTCGACAGGTCATAATACAAGCCTATGGCTTGAAAAGTAGACCGCCTCCGTTCAAAGTTAGGGCGCACTCCACGAGAGCAGTTGGAACTTCATGGGCAGTGCATCACCAGGCCTCCCTGGCGCAAATTTGTAAGGCCGCAACATGGTCTTCAGTACACACGTTTACTAGGTTCTACCAGGTGGACGTGAGAAGTCAGGAGGATGTCGCCTTTGGGCGCAGTGTGTTGCAGGCCGCAAAAGATCCTCATGCCTGATGGCGCCCAGCTTATGTATGGTGTATCCCCCCCCTCATGTGGCATTGCTTTGGGACGTCCCACATAGTAATGACTATGCTGCTCTGTGTCCCGTGATGTATGAACAAGAAAGTAGGATTTTTAAAACAGCTTACCTGTAAAATCCTTTTCTTGGAGTACATCACGGGACACAGAGCTCCCACCCCTCTTTTGGGGACACGTATTGCTTTGCTACAAAACTGAGGTACTCCCGGATGGGAGGGGCTTATATAGGGGAGGGTACTTCCTGTTTTGGAAGTTGCCAGTGCCAGCACCTGAAGGTAATTCTATATAACCCACATAGTAATGACTATGCTGCTCTGTGTCCCGTGATGTACTCCAAGAAAAGGATTTTACAGGTAAGCTGTTTTAAAAATCCTACTTTTTTATCCTGCCTGGAAATTCCCCAAATCTTTTAACGCCTGGACTAACTATAAATTAATCCATCTTCATGACCTGACGTCCCAGACTACCTTTATACTGTTCCCAGATTTATGTGAAAAACATGGTCTTCCAAACTCTGAGCTTTTTAGATATCTGCAGATTAAAAACTTTTTTACACCCTGTATCCAAAGCAGAACCAAACTTAATAAATTATCACACTTCGAAACCAAATGTAAAAATGATCCCCATGCAAAAGGACTGATCTCTAACCCCTATGCTCAACTCATCACTAAACCTGTTTCTGACCCTCCTTCTTATGTGTCTAAATGGGAGGCAGATCTCAATCTTACTCTTGAAATATCTGATTGGGCTGCAATCTGGAATAATACAAAATCTTCCTCACAAAACATAACAGCTTTGGAAACTAATTACAAAGTACTCACCCGCTGGTATTTGGTCCCTTCCAGAGTTGCAAAATTTTCCCCCAATTATTCCTCATTATGTTTTCGTGGCTGTGGTGATCTTGGCTCCTATCTACACACTTGGTGGTATTGTCCGGTAGTTCAAAAGTTCTGGAGTGATATATTTCTCATACTCTCAGCCTTGTTTGCAATATCCATTCCTCCAGTACCTTCAATAGCACTCTTAAATCTCAAACCGGCAACACTCACCTATAAACAATTTAAACTTTTATTGCGGATCACAACAGCCGCAAAACAGACCATAGCTAAAGCCTGGAGAACTGACAATTTGGTATTAAATGAAACCAAGCATAGAATTAACCAAGCTATGGTCCATGCCAAAATGGAAGCCATAATTCAAGATAAAATAAATTCCTTTAAAGATATTTGGCAACCATGGATAACTCAGTTTTTGCCACCAAACTTTGATGACACCTTGTTGATGCCTTGATGTTTTACACTCTCTCGCAGTAACTATCTATAAGCAAATGGCTATTAGTGCATTTATCTTCTTCTCTTCTTCCTGCTCTTCCCCTTCTCTTTTTCTCAACTTGTTTATATGTTTTTTTTTTGTGTTTTTATTTAATTTTTTTATTTTTCATATATATAGGTTTAACAAGTATACCTACATATGTTCCTCTCAATTTTTTTTAGGCATAGATACTTGATTTTTAAGAGTTATATTGTAGCGATCGTTCCGTCTCATACCTTTTGAGGCCTTAATACATTTCTTTATCCTCCTTAGGTGTTTACCTTTAAGGCTTCAATTGTAATTCTCATTCTGAGTCTACACTTTATTTAGACTAAGTGAAGTAACTCACTCTGATTATTGAGTGAAGCAATTGTCTCTTGATCCATGATATATATATGATTTCATATGCTAATTTTGAACCTATTGTAGTGATTACTGTGATTGTTGCTTTATTTATTTATTTGTATTTATTTATTTTTGTTATTATTTCTCTGTAATTTGATGAAATTCAATAAACAAATTTGAACACAGATTAAAATGGGGGGTGTTGCAATTTTTTTTTACACACGGTATTTGCGCATCGATTTTCCAAACGCAATTTTGTTTGGACCAAAAACTATTTTTTTATTTTTAATGCACAAAAACACACTATATTGCCCAAATGTTTGGTAAAAAAAAAAAAAAAAAAGATGATTTTATGCCGAGTACATAGATACCAAACAAGACATGCTTTGCTGTACACTAAACTAGTGACACTGTGATAGGGAGTGAAAGGATTAACTAGGGGTGATCAAGGGGTAAACCTTTATTAGGGAATATATGGAGGGTACCCTAAACCTACCTGGGCCTTCTACTAACTGCCACTAACTGCCCTCACAAGTGACACCAATACAGTGATCAGTAAAAAAATCTGAAAACTGCACTTGGTGACACTGTGACAGGGAGTAAAACAGCTTGATTAGTTATAGTCTTATTGCTTTGTTTTGATTCCAGTTCCACAAATTATCAATAGAGATACAATGTATAGTTAGTATTTTCCTTTATTGCATTTTACCTGAAATTAGAATTAACTCATGCGTCAGAACATGTAGTTGCCATCATCCCTTGAGAACTAAGTATATATGGAAAACCTCTTAGATTGGGATTATGTAGTCAACAAAAACAAATTATATAGAAAAATTGAATTTATTACAAAATAAGCATTGTATACAATATAAATATGTTGCAAATATTAAAATCATGCGATTGTTGAATGGTGAACAAACAATACAATAGCCAGGATTCCAAGAACCTCCAGATCATCTGGGGACAATCGAAACAAAGGCTTATCCAACGCATTTCAAACCGTTTACAAAAATAGTTCTTCCTCAGGGATATTTAGTTTGTATCTTTTGTCTACAATAAATCAAAAAAAGATCATTTAGTACAACATCTATTGATTCACCCCCCCCCACACCCCCAATGGTATAAGTAAAAGGGTGACTCACTTCATTACATTCATTTAGAGCATATGCAATTCCCATAGAGATCACAATGCTGATACAGGTTCCCCTTGTGTAGCCTCACAGTGCACCTCCAAAAAAGTGCCCAACCTCCTATAAGGGATCAGGATAGTATATCCAATGGTATGACACCTATAAAAGTCTGCTGGATGAGAAAAAGGCAGGAAAGGGGGAACTTATAAATTTCAAAAAAATAAAATAAAAAAATAAGGATTGGCCATCAAAAAATGTTCCATGAACAAAGTGGGAGAGTTATTAAACTTACCACAAGAGAGGTCCAAAACATATGTTCCTAATGAAGGAGAGAGGAAACTTCCACAGTTCTCTCACAGAGTTCCACCCATTGAACCAGCAGGTCTGCAGCAGTTCTATGTGTAGCTCCTCCACTAGTCAGCAGAGGAGAGGGAATGATGCCATGTAATCCCTCTGGTGTCCTTTTCAACCCCTCCACTCCGCCTGATTGGCTAGGTCTGATCATATGACACATCTGGCCAGTAATGGCAGTGTGTCATGGATCTCCATGGCGACACGGCGCGCTCCCCAGGCAGGCCGCGTCAGCCAGGAATAAGAGACCACGCCTACCACCTCGGGATTGGTCGCGCCGCACACATGATGACACTACACACGCCGTCAGCGTGTATATATCAACACAGTGCACACAGCGTTCTCAACCCGGAAACAGGCTAAACTGCTGCAGCCAAAAGGCGGTGTCCGCAGCCCGGAAGCGCAGGCATGTCCATATTGGAAGAGGCAAAGGATGTTAAACAACCCCTACAAGAGGACCCCATTAAAGGGCTGTGAAAGCCGTGGCAGTAAAGCAAAAGGCAAAGTGGGAAAATTGGATGATAAATGAAGGGGATGTGACTTTGGAAGGGTTGAAATCCAAAATCCCACATGATGGCTCATGAGGAATATGTATGGATCAGGGACAAATTACCACTGCTACCCAGGTATAACACCCAGGAATAAAGAGCCCAAACAAACAGGTTGTATATGGCCCTCCCCTGGCTCCGGATAGGAGGCAAAGGCAATCAAATTGGAGGCTACGCAATACTCTACATCAAATGACATAGGATATATTCTGACACAGTCAGATTTTAGAAACAACACAAAATCAAAAACAAAAAAGATATATAATAAAAACCCAGATGTGTGCATATCCTGTGTTTCTGGATTGCACCGATTACCACCCCCAAGTACAAAAAAAATGAGTGAGTACTGTAAAAGGAATATACAGCATGCAGAGACAGTGAGAGAGGAACACGACGGAAAGCATCCCAACGGCCCATGATCCTCAGATCTGGCCATTGTAGGATATAATTTGGTCCCCATTTAGTCGGTCTTGCCCAAACTGTAGCCTTCCAGGAAAGGTCTAAAACATTCAATTTCGTTGAGGCCAGGGGGTGTTATGGCTTTAAGGTACCTGATCCAGCGCATTTCCCACTGGAGCAGGACCTTATTCCAATCACCACCCCTGTGTGGAATATGAATCCTCTCTACCACTGAAAAGGTGACTTTAGGCATCCTATATTTATGATACCTTGCGACATGTCTCCCCAGTGGGAGATACAGATTCCCTATTTTCATTCTGTGCATGTGTTTCTCTACACGCTTCCCCAGTTCCTGTCTTGTTTTACCTATGTAGAAGGCCCCACACTGGCACCTCATGAGGTAAACAACGCCCTGTCTTTTACAATTGGCAAAATGCCTGAGCGTGAATGTTTCCCCATTTGGTAGGACCAATGTGGAGCCCCCCCCAATGACAGGACATTGGGAACATGCCCCGCAGGGATAGGTACCAAAGGTTCTGCAAGGATCTTTCCTTGCATCCCCCTTGTACCCACTCTGAACCAACATCCTTCCAATAGACCCCGCTTTTTTGAAAGTAATCTGGGGTTTGGGGAGCACAAACTTTTTCAGAATTGGATCATCCGTGAGGATCGGCCAATATTTGTTGATGATTTTTCTAATTTTCAAGTGTTCATTTGAATAATTCATGATAATCCTGGAAACATTACCCTCCTTGTTCTTTTTCTCATGGGGTTTGAAAATTAGATTGTGTCTCTTGATGCCTCGAACCCGATTGAATGCCTTTTTGAGGCTTGTTCGAGTGTACCCCCTAGCTATCAGGCGATTACTGAGTTCGTCCGATTCCTTTCGAAAATCAATGTCAGAGGTACAATTTCTTCTAATACGAAGAAATTGGCTATAAGGAATAGATTTTTTGAGAGCCACCGGATGAAAGCTATCCGCATGTAACATAGTGTTACCGGCGGTTTCTTTTCTGTTCAGTTTTCTGCTGATCTTACCATGCATATCGTTACAGATGCTAATGTCCAGAAAGCAGACTTCCCTTTGATCATATGACATTGTAAAGAAAAGGTTCAAATCATTGGCATTCATCAATTTTAGGACCTCCTTCAAATCATCCTGTCAACTGTAGATGGGGAAATTTTTTGATAGCATTTAGTATTCCTTAATATTTTAAAACACATGCCCTCATAATCAGAATTGTCCAACAGGACAATGTTCCCGCCCTTATCTGATCCTTTGATTGTGATGTTTAAATTATTCTTTAGGGTCTTGAGGGCGTATTTTTGCTCTGTGTTTAGATTGTGATGAATTAAGGAATACTAAATGCTATCAAAAAATTTCCCCATCCACAGTTGACAGGATGAACGGAGAATTCTACCAGCTGGTGGATGAATCGTTCAGAGATGGAGCCATTGACAAAGACACTTGGGACTTTGTCCGTACTAGATATCCATGTTTACCAATAATGTATGCCCTTCCGAAAGTGCACAAAAATCTACGCAATCAACCGGGAAGACCTATCATTTCCGGTAATGGATCTATTTCGGAAGGGGCTAGTCGGATAATTGATCAATATCTAAGACCTCATGTATTAGATCTTCCTTCGTACACGAAGGATACGATCCATTTGCTCCAGATATTAGAGGATTTGGTTATCCCCCAAACAGATATATTAGTCACGGTCGATGTGCAATCACTATACCACACGACCTAGGAATTCAGGCCATCAATCGGGTATTACGTTAAAGCCCAATTACTGATTGGAAAATGAATCGTTTCATCGTGCAGATGTTGGATTTCATTTTGCAGCATAATTTTTTTATTTTCAAGGGCTCCCACTACCTCCAGGTGCAGGGGGTGGCTATGGGGACGTGCTGCGCACCCTCATATGCCAACCTGTACCTAGGGCAGTGGGAGAAAGATTTCCTTTCAGGGAATCTTAAGTCTATGTACGCTGGCCACATTCGCATGTGGCAGCGATACATAGACAATATATTTATAGTCTGGGATGGAGCCGAAGATGATTTGAAGGAGGTCCTAAAATTGATGAATGCCGATGATTTGAACCTTTTCTTCACAATGTCACATGATCAGAGGGAAGTCTGCTTTCTGGACATTAGCATCTGTAAAGATATGCATGGTAAGATCAGCAGTAAACTGTACAGAAAAGAAACCACCGGTAACACTATGTTACATGCGGATAGCTTTCATCCAGTGGCTCTCAAAAAATCTATTCCTTATAGCCAATTTCTTTGTATTAGAAGACATTGTACCTCTGACATTGACTTTCAAAAGAAATCTGACAAACTCAGTAATCGCCTGATAGCTAGGGGGTACACTCGAACACGCCTCAAAAATGCATTCAATCGGGTTCGAGGCATCAAGAGACACAATCTAATTTTCAAACCCCATAAGAAAAAGAACAAGGAGGGTAATGTTTCCAGGATTATCATGAATTATTCAAATGAACACTTGAAAATTAGAAAAATTATCAACAAATATTGGCCGAATGATCCAATTCTGAAAAAGTTTGTGCCCCCCAAACCCCAGATTAGATTTAAAAAAAGCGGGGTCTATTGGAAGGATGTTGGTGCAGAGTGAGTACAAGGGGGATGCAAGGAAAGATCCTTGCAGAACCTTTGGTACCTATCCCTGTGGGGCATGTTCCCAATGTCCTGTCATTGGGGGGGCTCCACATTGGCCCTACCAAATGGGGAAACATTCACGCTCAGGCATTTTGCCAATTGTAAAACACAGGGCGTTGTTTACCTCATGAGGTGCCAGTGCGCGGCCTTCTACATAGGTAAAACAAGACAGGACAAGACAGGAACTGGGGAAGCGTGTAGAAAAACACATGCACAGTATGAAAATAGGGAATCTGTATCTCCCACTGGGGAGACGTGTCGCAAGGTATCATAAATATAGGATGCCTAAAGTCACCTTTTCAGTGGTAGAGAGGATTCATATTCCACGCAGGGGTGGTGATTGGAATAAGGTCCTGCTCCAGCGGGAAATGCGCTGGATTAGGTACCTTAAAGCCATAACACCCCCTGGCCTCAACAAAATTGAAAGTTTTAGACCTTTACTGGAAGGCTACAGTTCGGGCAAGACCGACTAAACGGGGACCAAATTATATCCTACAATGGCCAGATCTGAGGATCATGGGCCATTGGGATGCTTTCCGTCGTGTTCCTCATTCACTCTCTCTGCATGCTGTATATTCCTTTTACAGTACTCACTCATGTTTTTTGTACGTGGGGGTGGTAATCAGTGCAATCCAGAAACACAGGATATGCACACATCTGGGTTTTTATTATATATCTTTTTTGTTTTTGATTTTGTGTTGTTTCTAAAATCTGACTGTGACAGAATATATACTATGTCATTTGATGTAGAGTATTGCTGGGTTCACACCAGAAATATTATATGCCAGCATGTGCACCTCATATGGGTTATTGCAAAGTCTGAGATTTTTATTTATCCTTCATTTCAGGTGGTTTGCGGTGTAGCCTCCAATTTGATTGCATTTGCCTCCTATCCGGTGCCAGGGGAGGGCCATATACAACCTGTTTGTTTGGCCTCTTTATTCCTGGGTGTTATACCTGGGTAGTAGTGGCACCGGTGTTAATTTGTCCCTGATCCATACATATTCCTCATGAGCTATCATGTGGGATTTTGGATTTCAACCCTTCCAAAGTCAAATTCCCTTAATTTATCATCCGATTTTCCCACTTTGCCTTTTGCATTACTGCCACGGCTTTCACAGCCCTGTAATGGGGTCCGCTTGTAGGGGCTGTTTAACATCCTTTGTCTCTTCCAATATGGCTGTGCCTGCGCTTCCGGGCTGCAGACACCACCTTTTGGCTGAAGCAGTTTAGCCTGTTTCCGGGGTTGAGAACGCTGCGCGCACTGTGTTGATATATACACGCTGTTGGCGTGTGTAGTGTCATCATGTGTGCGGCGCGACCAATCCCGAGGTGGTAGGCGTGGTCTCTTGTTTCTGGCTGACGCGGCCCGCCTGGGGAGCGCGCCGCATCGCCATGGAGATCCATGACACACTGCCATCACTGGCCAGATGTGTCATATGATCAGACCTAGCCAATCAGGCGGAGTGGAGGGGTTGAAAAGGACGCCAGAGGGATTACATGGCATCATTCCCTCTCCTCTGCTGACTAGTGGAGGAGCTACACATAGAACTGCTGCAGACCTGCTGGTTCAATGGGTGGAAATCTGTGAGAGAACTGTGGATGTTTCCTCTTTCCTTCATTAGGAACATATGTTTTGGACCTCTCTTGTGGTAAGTTTAATAACTCTTCCACTTTGTTCATGGAACATTTTTTGATGGCCAATCCTTATTTTTTTTTCAATTTATAAGTTCCCCCTTTCCTGCCTTTTTCTCATCCAGCAGACGTCATACCATTGGATTTACTATCCTGATCCCTTATTGGAGGTTGGGCACTTTTTTGGAGGTGCACTGTGAGGCCACACAAGGGGAACCTGTATCAGCATTGTGATCTCTATGGGAATTGCATACGCTCTAAATGAATGTAATAAAGTGAGTCACCCTTTTACTTACACCATTGGGGGTGTGGGGGGGGAATCAATAGATGTTGTACTAAATTATCTTTTTTTGATTTATTGTAGACACAAAATACAAACTAAATATCCCTGAGGAAGAACTATTTTTGTAAACTGTTTGAAACGCGTTGGATAAGCCTTTGTTTCGATTGTCCCCAGATGCTCTGGAGGTTCTTGGAATCCTGGCTATTGTATCGTTTGTTCACCATTCAACAATCGCATGATTTTAATATTTGCAGCATATTTATATTTGAAAAAAGTGTCAAATCTAAAAAGAAACCACACAGTGGCGCTAGAGAGCAATATACTACCGTAATATTGTCCTTTAACAAATAACACCCTGTGACATATGTGAATATGTGCACAAACTAAATAGGTATATATAAAAAATTATATATAAAGAAGAAAAAGTCCACACAATGTATAATTAAATCCAGTGCATAAATTCTTCCAATCTTCCACCACACACAGTGTTCAGTGATCCCTCTCCCGTCAGATGGACACTCACCACAGCAAGTTGCCTCACACTCTCGTGTTTGGCGTAAAAACGTGAACAAGGTCTTACAATTCAGTGTAGTCACTCTTCCAATTCCCAGTCAGGTGATTTTAAAGGATTAATCCATATGCAAATAAGAAAAGCTCCAACCTTGGAACCTATAAATGATTCTAATATGGTGAAGGAATTTAATATTAACATGAAGAAAAAAATTGAAAAAATAGATCGTGACACACAAAAAAGGAAAGTTAAGAAATATAATAGAGACTCTACTGATTTCAAGACAAATAATATATATGTCTGGCAGAGTACCAATCTTGGTAATGAACCATTATCTGATGGTGGTGTGATTCAGAAAGAAATTATTGCTTCTTCAAAAAAGGTGACAGTTATAAATACTAATGTAAAAGGAGGTGGCAATAAAGGAGAACAGCCATCCTCCAGTCAGCCTCGAGGGGGTACGCCCCAGGGCAATAGGGGTGGACAATATGGAGGAAATACATACTCCCCCGGTCCAGGAAGTTATGGAAGGGGTGGGTACCCGTATAACGAGAATTATCAATTACCTTGAGTGTCCTATCCATATGGGAGGAATGACTCTCATGGATATGGACCTCATCAAGAACAACAGTATTGGTATCAACCTCCACCTGAATACCCTCTAGAACCCAGAAATTGGGTCCCTGCCGGTTATAACAGACACCAACCTTCAGCAGAGGAGGAGTTTGATGGAGGCCATCAAAGAGAGTCTTTTTTAGGACAACGAGGGAGGGGTGGGAGAGGAAGAGGGAGTACACCGAGGAGGAACAATCACCAAATACACAACAGAGGCAATGGCAGGAGTGGACCACCTCAGTACCCGAACAGGGAAACTATGCCCCACCAAAGAGAAGAAGGGGATGCAGGGCAGGCCGATCTAAACAATCCAAGAAAAAGGATGAGGAATCACTAAATACTGGAATATTCAATTTGAGTAAGGTCGAACTGGATCAGAAGAAATTGAATATACTAAATTTGGGGCTGAAATGTGCCCCTAAGAAAATCATGAATAAGTTCGAAATATACATTGACACTCATAAGTTTATTAGAACATTGAACATGAAAAAGTTTTTTTTAAGTCACCCTGCTAACCCTGCAATAAGGAATTACAAGATACCTGACAGAATAGATAATGGTCTCAAAAACAAATCTGTTTTTAACCCACAAAATTCCAATAATCATTTTATTGAAGTTTTTAAACATATGGTTTTAAAAGATATTGAAGATCTCCCTATAAAAAAGAAGAAAGTGAATCCTGAATATATAAAAGAAGGTGTAAAAACTCTTGAGAAAAAGAAAGACATTATCATCCGACCAGCGGATAAGGGGGGAGGGGTAGTGGTAATGGATAAATTAACATACCACAATCAACTGATGGAACTATTGGGAGATCAGATCACTTATAAGAAATTGGGATCTGATCCAACAGAAGCATATAGGACACAGTTTTAGGATGCTTTGGTTGAATGGGGATATATGACCAATGCTTTGAATCTGAAAGAAAAAAGATACTTGGTCCCCTCAGCCTGTAGAATCCCGGTGATTTACACATTGCCAAAAATACATAAAAACGCCCTGAACCCACCAGCTCGTCCAATCGTGAACGGAATTGGATCTGTGACATCCAGACTGGGTGAATATTTGGACAAGTTCCTGCAACCCAGTGTAAGGGATACAAAGGCCTATTTAAAGGATACATCTGATTTACTGCAATTATTGGAAAAGATAGAAATTAAGGGTGACTCTGAGATTTATCTGGTCACAGCAGATGTATCAGCCTTGTACACCATCATACAGCATGAAGATGCGGCTCTTGCATTAAACCGGGGCTTTGAGCAGGAGAGATGACATTCCGGATATGCAGAAATGTTTCTTGGGGCAAGTACTAGACTTCTGTATGTCCCATAACTATTTCTGGTACCATGACTGCTTCTTCTCACAACAGGTTGGCGTGGCGATGGGGGCTAAATTTGCCCCCAGCCTAGCCAACCTGTTTATGGCTGAGTGGGAAGATAAGCAAATTTTCAGGAATCCGAAACCCCAACTAAGATTTTATCGAAGGTTTATCGATGATCTCCTATTTATTTGGGAAGGTTCAAAAGAATCTGTGATTGAATTCTTGGAATTGCTGAATAAGAACAACAACAACATTAAATTGGATTACCAGATTAGTAATGAAATGGTGAATTTTCTTGACGTTACCATCAAGAGGGAAGTTGAAGGACTGAGTACTCGAGTGTACTTTAAACCCACAGATCGAAATAGTTACATCTCAATTCAAAGTGGGCATCACCCTGCCTGGATACGCAACATTCCAAAAGGTCAGATACTCAGAGTTCGCCGAAATTGTACAAATCAAGAGGAGTTCCTTATTCAAGCGGATACTCTAAAAGAAAAGTTTATACAGAAAGGCTATCGAGAAGAACCACTTGAAAATTTAATACAAGAAATAGGTGATGCCCCAAGGAGTCTTTGCTTCAATAATAAAAAAGTAGATCGACCTAAAGATGGACAACATCAATGGGGCTTCATAACAGGTTTTCACTATCAATATAGGGAGATTGAGACCATATTTAGAAAATATTGGCATATCTTGGGACGAGATCGACACTTGGGAGAAGCCTTACCCGATGTGCCAAGATTCATATACAGAAAGGCCCCAAATTTTGGTGATAGGGTAGTACGAAAGATTTTGGACCCACCAAATGAACGCACCCTAAGAATTGACCTGGAAGGGTTTTATTCATGTAGGAGATGCAAATGCTGCAGAACAGTAAAGGTACAAAATAGAGGGGTAATGAGCATTACAAATAAAGATCAAGAAACCTTTGATATTAAAGAGTTTATATCATGCAATTCCTCCTATGTGGTGTATCTTATGTGGTGCCCTTGTGGGCTGTTTTATGTAGGTAGAACAAAGAGACTACTGAGGGTACGCATAGGAGAGCACCTTACGAATATAAAAAATGGTTTCAAATATCATAGTGTGTCATTACACTTTAGAGAGAAACATCAGCAAGATCCTTCCCTCATTCAATTTTGTGGTATAGATTATGTACAGCCATCTTGGAGGGGTTCAAATCGTGTTAGAGATTTATCACAAAGAGAAACAAAATGGATATATCTTTTAAAAAGCCTCTACCCTAGAGGCCTTAACATTGAATTGGATCTTAATTGTTTTATTAATAATTTTTAATAATTTTTAATATTTTTTTATATTTTAAATAATATTTCTAATATTTAATTATGTCTGATGAATTTTTGATTCCATGTATGTGGGGTGTCGTACATACCACAAGAGTCAGAGACTATATATATCTTGTGTCGCGATCTAGAGTCTGCGCATAATTAGTGATGGAGCGATACAGACTAAGTTTTCCAGTAACAATATTATTTCCTTTTCCTACTCATATTTTAATTTAATTTATATTTAGGCCTGGGATCATGGACAGATATGTGTGATCTTTAATATATTTTCCTATATAATTTTATATATGTGTATTTCTGAGCCGTTTTTACTTATATCCTTATTTATATACTATTGGGGAACACTGATATAGGATGCTAATAACCTATATATTGATAGGTGTATTGGAGTATTCTTTAACCAAATATATGTAGTAATGATGTGATGAATTTCGTTCAAATATTTTGGTAATCTCTCATAAGTGCCAAATGTGTTTTTTTATATATACATGCCTTTTTAGTATATATGTTCAAATATAATTTTTTTATTATCGCATGTTTAATATGTATTTATAACACTTAGAACACAACCTGAAGATAGTGCGCACCATATTACTATTTATTGCTATGATGGTATAAACTATAATATAGTAAGTGTATCCTGAAAGAATTCGACATCACCACTAGCGAGTGTATGGTGTTGGCAATTGACACTCGAGTGATATACTCGAATCGTTGTCTGACTTCCGCCTATAGTGCGAGAAGAAGACGACGAATGCCCGTTCTCAGTTGGGCTAGGAAGGTGGGAGGAGATTTAAGTCGAATTGAATCGACATTTGACTTCCGCCCATGGTGTGAGAGGCGAATGACGGGCATCCGCCCTTAGTTGGGCTGGGAGAGCGTGGTCGTAGGGGAACAACGTATTTCCGCCCGGATTTGGACGGATGCGCGTCGAAACTTCCGCCCGGGCTAACGAATGATAAAAGAAAGAGTTGTCGCACCGCACAGCCAATCCCATGATTAAGTCTTTACGACGAAACATGTCGGGGCGTGGCTGTGCGGCAATCGTCTGACGGAACGTGTGACGTTGCAGGGTCGAATCAAGTAACGAATACGAGCGAACGGCAGTGGGAAGGCGGTGAGAGATCATTGTTACACCGAGGGTCTGCCGCGACCTATACATTCATTTGTTGGTGCAGTTGGATACAGTTGTTTGCAGTGTTTAATGCTCATCAGTTACGGGCTATATGTGAGTGCAATATTTGGAGTGATTTCAAGTGTGTTATTAAAGTGGTTTACATTATTACACTATTTGGAGCTTTTCTTATTTGCATATGGATTAATCCTTTAAAATCACCTGACTGGGAATTGGAAGAGTGACTACACTGAATTGTAAGACCTTGTTCACGTTTTCACGCCAAACACGAGAGTGTGAGGCAACTTGCTGTGGTGAGTGTCCATCTGACGGGAGAGGGATCACTGAACACTGTGTGTGGTGGAAGATTGGAAGAATTTATGCACTGGATTTAATTATACATTGTGTGGACTTTTTCTTCTTTATATATAATTTTTTATATATACCTATTTAGTTTGTGCACATATTCACATATGTCACAGGGTGTTATTTGTTAAAGGACAATATTACGGTAGTATATTGCTCTCTAGCGCCACTGTGTGGTTTCTTTTTAGATTTGACACCTTTTTCACATATTTATTTATTTAGAGTGGCTGCTTTTTTATTTTAGGTATTATATTGTATTTTTAGTTCTCACATAAGCGCAGTGGTGGTACATTGGAAGGGCACATTTAAGCGGTACTGGTTTCTCACAACATATTTATATTGTATACAATGCTTATTTTGTAATAAATTCAATTTTTTCTATATAATTAGTTTTTGTTGCCTACATAATCCCAATCTAAGAGGTTTTCCATATACTTTCTTGTATTTTACCTTACTCAACACAATGATACATATTTCTCTCTATATTATCTGTAATGCGATCTATTGATATTTTTAATAAAAATAAAATATTTGAGCGAGAAAAAAAAGTGTGCCTACGTGTACTGGTGTTAGACCCCTTTCACACTGGAGGTGTTTTTCAGGCGTTTTAGCGATAAAAATAGCACCTGTAAAGCGCCTGAAAAATTACACATCTGCAATCCCAGTGTGAAAGCCAGAGTGCTCTCACACTGGGGCACTGCGCTGGCAGGACCTGAAAAAAGGGCACTTTCACACTGGGTCATTGGGGGCATTGGCGGTGCTTTTCGGCCGCTAGTGGGGAGCTTTTAACCCCCGCTAGCAGCCAAAAAAGGGTTAAAAGCGCCCGCAAAGCGCAGCTGCCCATTGATTTTGCCGCGGGAAGGCAGGGGCGCAAGCCACACACAGGTACCTCAGTTTGCGCAACCGTGCCGCAGTATATGTGAGGTGGGCGGTCCGGAACTGGTTAAAGATTGTACAATGCTAGGGTCCTTTGAACTGCTAGTTGACAATCTCTCCCCACAGTGGTTGATACAATTCTCTTGGCCAGGAAGCTTTGGTTCAGGAGGTGGATTTCTCTATTTTCTCCCACTGTAAATATGAGGATAGTAGAAGTCAATTCCTATTTTAGGCTTGAAAAACTCACTTGTAGTGGATATACTGTCAATATTGATGTGTAAGTTTGGCCCCTTATTTCCCCATATCTATTGCATGACCTACAGTGTGTCAAAAAGAATCTACTCTTGTCGAGTGCTATCAGTTCACTTTTATTTTTTCTGTGTCTGATTTATGGCAACAAAAATTTACAAAAAAATGTATCTGTTATAAAAGAAAATATTGTACAATAAGAGTGTTATGTGTGCGGGGAGCTTCTATGTGCACTCTCCTATAACAGGAATAATTTTCTCTTAGAAATAATGTGTTCTGACTATGACAAGAAAACAGTTTGGTATGTCTGGTAATGGTATGTTCAGATTGTAATGTCTAATCCTTTTTCAGCTTAGGTATAATATTTTTTCTATGAAAACAAAGCAAAATGGAAGGCGCACACACCAAGTGCAAATAAAGGTCCTCCGAGCTAAGCTACCAAGTGCATTAGCATTATTGAATAATAAAAACAGTAAAAAATGGGTACTCACAAAGTGCAACTCTCAATGAGCCATAAAACCACACAGTGTGGGCTAGTGCAGACACATGTGCTGTATCACATCAAGGGGTAAAAGCTGACGCGTTTTGGGGGTGTATCCCCTTCCTCCGAGCTAAGCTACCAATACCAAGTTCAACTCCAGGCATAACTAATATCTTATAAATATTTAGATGTCTCCAAACCTTAAACAAAATGTGTTCTTTTTCTCTTGGACTCCTTTGGACACTGTGGATCCTTTAACCACTTGCCGACCGCCGCACAAACATTTATGTCGGCAGAATGGCACGGGCAGGCAAATGGGCGTACATGTACGTCCCTTTAAATTTGCCGCCGTGTGGGCGCAAAATACTCAGAGTTGATCAAATACCACCAAAAGAAAGCTCTATTTGTGGGGAAAAAAGGACGTCAATTTTGTTTGGGAGTCACGTCGCACGACCACGCAATTGTCAGTTAAAGAGACGCAGTGCCAAATTGCAAAAAGTGCTCCGGTCATTTGGCAGCCAAATCCTCCGGGGCTGAAGTGGTTAAAGAAGAACTCCAGATTTTCCTCCCCAAAACAAAGATGCATTGTGCATGTAAATGAATCACAACCCCAGTGTCAGCTTATGTATAACTTACCTCATTTAGCTGTATACAGCAGCTTTCTGTGTCTGTGATGTCACTTCTTCCCCTGACTTAATTTCAAAGTTCTCTGACTTCCTGTTTCTTTTCTTTACCAGTCCTAATACTACATGTCCTATCATCCTTTGAGCCTATGTAGTTTCAGGGCCAGCTATGGGAGTCACATCACGTAGCAGTTCTGGGACTTGTGGGTGGGTCCTAGGGTTACTGTGGGTGTTTCTAGGCCTTTATGTGGGTGGTGAAAGGAGAGGAATAGGATTGTGTTATAACCTCCACACTCAATTCCTCTCTGCAGTGAACAGAGTGCTGTCCAGCATGATGTGTAACCTTACAAACCATCTATTTGACAAGAAATGTGATATTCTAGCTATAAAGGGCACACAAATATAAGACTGATCACATGAACATTGTTTTTTCTGCTTTGATCTCATTCTTTTCAACAGAGAAACAGCAAATTGTCTTTGTTGAAGGCATGATCTGTAAATGCTTAGATTCAAGGGGTCACTACCATACTGGCATCATTACAGTGTTAGGGATTGTTTAAATTAATGGTGTAAAAATGCAACACAACCACAAATTTTTACCACCCCCCAACTGCTCCCCCTTTAGCTGAAGGGGCAGTGGCTGGGGGTGAACACATGCCATGGCTGCAATACTCTGCTTCATGGCTGTAGTGGGGACTATACCTCCTGTTGTGCTTGTGCAATTGATAACTATCCACGGCTTCCAATACCGCTTATATGCTGATGACACCCAAATCTATCTTTCTACTCCTCACCTCACTCCTTCAGTCTCCTCTCGCATTACTAACTTACTAACTGACATATCAGCATGGATGTCCCACCACTTTCTTAAACGAAATCTCTCTAAAACTGAGCTATTAATATTCCCCCCTGCCCGTGCCCCCCTCCATGACTTTTCCATCAAAATTAACAATGCAACCATCAGTCCCTCCCCTCACACCAGGGTACTAGGTGTAATCCTAGACTCTGACTTGTAATTTCAGCCTCAAGTCCAATCGTTGTCAAAAGTTTGTAGAATTCACCTCCGTAACATCTATAAAATTTGCCCCTTTTTAACAAATGAAACCACCAAGCTCCTCATTCACTCCCTTGTTATCTCTCGCCTTGACTATTGCAACTCCCTTATCATTGGTCTGCCTCTCCATAGGCTATCCCCTCTTCAGTCTATCATGAATGCTGCTGCCAGACTTATCCACCTTACCAACTGCTCAGTGTCTGCCAACCCTCTCCTCCAATCCCCACACTGGCTCTCAATCACCCAACGAATTAAATTCAAAATACTAACCACAACATACAAAGCCATTCACAACTCTGCCCCGAGATACATCACCAATCTTGTCTCCAAATATCACCCAAACCATCCTCTCCGCTCTTCTCTAGACCTCCTACTCTCAAGCTCTCTTGTCTTCTCCTCCCATGCTCGCCTCCAGGATTTCTCCAGAGCCTCTCCCATCCTCTGGAACTCACTACCTCAACCTGTCCAGCTATCCCCTACTCTTGCTACCTTCAGGCAATGCCTGAAAACTCATCTCTTCAGGGAAGCCTATCACGTCTTTTACCACTTCCATCAGCTCATTCCCCCCAGTTACAACCTTTTGTACCACCTGCCCCACCCTATTAGATTGTAAGCTCTTCTGAGCAGGGCCCTCTTAATTATATTGTATTTTATTGTATTATAACTGTATTGTCTCCCTTTTATATTGTAAACTCTGGGTAAACTGTTGGCGCTATATAAATCCGGTATAATAATAATAATAATAATAATACATAGCAGTATACAAACAAATTTCTCAATAATAAATTCTTCCCAAAGAAACCCCAATTATTTTGCTGCCAGAAGGTCCCAGGGGACGAGCTGGGATTTTTTGGCAGCAGTATCTCCTCTATGTTTTTATGTATGGGTAAATAGATAAAAAGAAAGGTGAACTTGCACAGTTACATTTTGATTATCTAGTAATATATAGTAAATGTATCTATATTTCAAAGCTTAAATTTACCTAGAGTGACTGTATTTTTAGAAAACGTCCCCATTATTCATTGCTCCCTTACAGGTAGGTCCATCTGGCACATTTAAAACTGAAATAGTGAAGTGACGCTTCTCTGTCATTTAAGAAAACACAATATCCTTCCTTGGAATGTGTGATCTTATCAAGAGATATCAGAGTTGAATCTCAGACAGACTCATACACAATTATAAGCATGCTACCACTCTTCTTTCAATAGGTTATTTTACTGTAAAGTGATGGGAACAGATGTGTATAGAATGACTGCAAGAAGAAATTGCTTTTAAAAATGTAAAGAAAATCTAATTTTCTCTATGAAACAAAGATTGGAAAACGAATTCAAACATATGAAATGCATGAAAACACAAAGAGTCCTTCTCTGAGGATTATCTTATTGTTTTTTTCATAAAAATATAGCATTTTTCATTATATAAGATGTACAGTATATCCATATGGTTGAAAGAAAAATATAGATAACGGTATATTGGTGTTTGACGTTTGGAAATAAGATTTGTAAATAATAGATACATTAGCACAATAATTAAAATTGAACTCCAGGCAATTTTGTAATTGTGCTAAATCCATCGTAAAAACTAGGTTCCTGTCCAGAGAACACAGCCAGTCTAGTGATCACTAATAAGGTCATAATTTGATCCAGTTCTGACTGTTAACTTTTAGCGATGTCCAAAGTAGGCTTGTGCAATTCGTTTCGTAACTAATCGAAATTCGTCCGAATTTAGCAACTTTCGGACATTCGGAAGCATTCGAATTTCCGAACAAAGCAATTACGAATAAAACCGAATCCGAAATAAATTATACCGCAAAATAGCAAATGCCCGAATGTCTTCGGCATAATTCGTTATGAAAAAAGTTACGAATGTACGAATCCATACGAAGCACAATAACACTCACTCTGCTCTGCTCTCTGCTTCTCCCTCACCGTGCTGAACTCCCTCTCAAGATGGTGTACAGGGGGCGGAGGCTATAGCCGCATGTAAAAAACGAAAGTAAAATACGAGATTTCTAATCCATTCGAAGCACAATAACACTCTGCTCTGCTCTCTGCTTCTCCCTCACCGTGCTGAACCCTCTCAAAATGGTGTACAGGGGCGGAGGCTATAGCCGCATGTAAAAAACGAAAGTAAAATATGAGATTTCGAATCATTACAAATAACCGCTATGTATTTAGAAAAGTACAAATCCATTCGAAGCACATTAGGCATAATAGGCAGCGTCGTTGTGAGAGAGACACGGAAAATTACGAATCAACGAACCCAAAAAAAGTTACGAAAGTAGGAGTTGTGTCCAGAATCAACGAAAAACAATGTACCCTACCGAAAGTACGAATTATAAATCAACTAAAAATTCAACGAAAAATTACGCTTGCGAAAATACGAATTAGTCCGAACACGAAAAATCCCGTCTAGCAAAATTACGAATGATTTAAAAATCAACAGGACGGAAAAGAAACGAACCGAAACTAAACAAATTCTTCCATTGTGCACAAGAAACGAACCGAAACTAAATACATTTTTCCGTTGTGCACAAGTCTAGTCCAAAGCAATGGAGCGCTGATTGGCCCAGGATGCTACCAGTGGCAGCTGGTGCTCTATCGGTCGGGAGGGGCAGCAGACATACCTGACCACAGACATCCCTCCCCGTCGCTCGAGCCCGCCAGCCCGCCACCCCACACTAACCCCACAAGGACTAGGCCTTTTTCTGACACTTGTTGTTTACAAGTTTAAATTAGTATTTTTTGCTCGAAAATTTGTTAAAACCCCTAAAACATTAAATATATATTTTTTAGCAGAGACCTTAGAGACTAAATGCCGGTTGTTGCAATATTTTATGTCACACTGTATTTGCGCAGCAGTGTTTTAAATACAATTTTTGGGGCGATAATACACTTTCATGAATTTAAATTTGTATAATGTGAAATATGATGTTATACAGAGTTAATAAATACCTAACATGTCATGCTTCAAAATTGCACATGCTCAAGGAATGGCGACAAACTACGGTACTTACGACATTTTAAAAATGTTTGTAGGTTACCTGCATAGAGTTACAGAGGAGATCTAGTGCTAGAATTTTTGCTTTCGCTCTAACGATCGCAGTGATACCTCACATGTGTGTTTTGAACACCGTTTACAAATTTGGGCGTGACTTTAAAAAGCATTTGCTTCTGCGCGTGAGCTCAGAGGGATAAGGCACTTACATATTTTTTTTTCTTATTTATTTTACTTTTTAATTTTAATTTTTACACTGTCCCTTTAGTTTTTAGTTTGTTTATCACTTTTATTCCTATTAGAAGGAATCTAAACATCCCACACCCACCGAACAACTATCCCCGAGTCACCCCCATCAAAGTCTCTGCAGCTATTACCTTTTGTACCACCACCCCTCCCTTTAGAATGTAAGCTCTATGAGCAGGGCCCTCCTGTACCTTTTGTATTGAACTGTACTGTAATTGTGTTGTCCCCCATATACATTGTAAAGCGCTGAGTAAACTGTTGGCCCTATATAAATCGTGTATAATAATAATAATAAAAAAAAAGCATGACAGGTTCTCTTTATTGTTAGATCTGGGGGTTAAAAATACCTCAGATCTCACATTTACACTTAAAAGCAAAAAAACAACAACTTTTTTTACATTTACTAAAAAAAAAAAAAAAAATTGTCCCTTTAAGGCAGTTAGGCGGAAGTAACATCACTCCGGTCTTCCAAGGGCTTAGAGTGGAGTGGGGACCATCTTGCCCTCACTCAACTTCGTGCCCATTGCTCCAAGGGATTGGATCGCTTCTAACAAAAATGTCACTGCCCTCATCTATGACTGGTCTTCACAGCAAGGAGCACTGGATGGGCGGACGCATGTCAATAAAAAACACACAGAATATCCAAGCTCAACTTACCAACCAATCAGCAACAAAACGAATTCACCTGTCTAACAGTGCGTTTAAAAACTGGGGTTTAGTTGCACGCATTTGCAAATACATGTGTAAGCTGCAGGCCGCGTCAAGGCTCCCTGTATGCTGCAGTCCTAACTCTAAAATTTAAGGTCTCCTCAATGGAAGCACATGTATGCTGATGGATAGATATAGGGCAGGTGACTGGGGGGAGCCCACCCTCCATTAAAGGGGCAGGAGCACACTAAACACCCAGCACATGGAAGCAAAGGTGCTAGTGCGTTGCCTGACCACAATGACAACAATACATATAACAAAAATGTCACTGCCCTCATCTATGACTGGTCTTCACAGCAAGGAGCACTGGATGGGCGGACGCATGTCAATAAAAAACACACAGAATATCCAAGCTCAACTTACCAACCAATCAGCAACAAAACAAATTCACCTGTCTAACAGTGCGTTTAAAAACAGGGGTTTAGTTGCACGCATTTGCAAATACATGTGTAAGCTGCAGGCCGCGTCAAGGCTCCCTGTATGCTGCAGTCCTAACTCTAAAATTTAAGGTCTCCTCAATGGAAGCACATGTATGCTGATGGATAGATATAGGGCAGGTGACTGGGGGGAGCCCACCCTCCATTAAAGGGGCAGGAGCACACTAAACACCCAGCACATGGAAGCAAAGGTGCTAGTGCGTTGCCTGACCACAATGACAACAATACATATAACAAAAATGTCACTGCCCTCATCTATGACTGGTCTTCACAGCAAGGAGCACTGGATGGGCGGACGCATGTCAATAAATCGCTTCTGCCTTTAAGTGGCGGGAAGCACCTCTCCCACTGCCTATTTTGGTGATTACGTGCCAAATCTGCCGTCGGGACCACTTTTATCGGACGCTGAATCACCCACTGTATAAAAAAATACTAAGGTTATGTCAGCTAGCTATAGCATCAAAGTAATGACGTATATATACAGTACAGTGGACGGTGATATTTTGGTTGGTGATATTTTCTTTTTTTTTTTTTTATTACATTTTTTATTTATGTCAGGGAGATCGGTCCACATGGACCACAGTACGAAAGGTATCACAATCGCCAACCGTAATACATCCACATCAAGGGAAGCATGCAGGAATAATTCAACAGTACCTTCTAAGTTATATAGTGCAATCCTGCCTATGCAAGGTACTACCACACAGATTAACCTGTTTTAGTGATCTCCCCTAGCAGACGTCCGCGCGGGGGACGCTCCCCGCGCGGACCCCGCCAGGTTCCACCTTCCTTGTGGCACTCTCACGTGAATCGCAGGAACGGATCAGAACACTGCGGCCCTATGGGCTCAACCTCCCTGTTTTTTTTCACATATTTTTAATTTCAACAGGAGTATAACACAGTAATAAGCAGGCATATCATGCCTCTTGAAGGAAGGAGTAGCCGGGTAAGTATTATAGGAGGGGGGGATGAGGGGGTCATTCAGAGAGGGAGGGGGGGGTCCACGGACATGGATCTGGGCTCCCGCCCAATGGGTGGCATTGCCGCCGTGCAAGTTGAGGGCGGCCTAGGTAAAGACGTCAAAGCTTAAGCCTAAGTAGGGGTTTATTAAGTGTGTAGTCAAGTCTAGTTTTCAGGGTGTGGGACCTTCTCCTCTGAGGAGTTGTCCGTCGACGGAATATCTAAGATAGTTCCATAGTTGCCAAGTTTTGGAGTACTCCTCCTGTCTGTTTTGGCTAGTTAGGATCAGGTCTTCCATCCTACTTATGTCATCCACTTTTTTAAGCCACGAGGCGACGGTCGGTGGGTGGGGGGACTTCCACAAGAGATGAATGCAGGCCTTCGCCGCATCCAGTAGGTGACGAATGACGGATGTTTTGTAGGTGCGAGCCGGTGTGTCATTGGCATGTAAGAGGAGATAGGCCGGGTCATTCGGGACATTCCCTTCCGTAAGTTGTTGAGCTATTCTGCGAACCTCCCCCCAGAAATGCTGAAGTCGGGGACAGGACCAAAAGATATGCAGAAGGGTGCCCCTCTCCTTCCGGTATCGCCAGCAAACATCAGGCGTTCCCGGGAAAAATGTATGCAGTAGAGCCGGTGTTCTGTACCAGCGTGTGAGGAGCTTGTAGTTGGTCTCCTGAATTTTGGTGCATAGGGATGACTTGTGCGTGAACCTGAGGATGTTCTGTTTTTGGTTCGTGGTAAAGTGGCAATTCATGTCCCTTTCCCATTTTAGAAGGCTCGGAGGTTGATAGCTACCAGGTGGTGTGAGAAGCATATCGTAGGTTAGGGAAAGCGTGTGTGGCAGCACTCCTGTCTCTGTACAAAGCCCCTCAAATGTTGTGAGGGGTTGGTTTGCGTCATTGGGAGGTGGAAGGCTGGTAAGGAAATGGCTGAGCTGTAGCGCCCTCATAAAGTCCAGTCGGAACAGGCCTCCCGGATCCGAGAGCTCCACCACCGTTTTCCATCTTCCCATGTTACTGAAGTGAGATGCTTGGTACATGCCCGCCTCACTTAGTGCTCGGAAAGGTTTATCTTTCATACCCGGCTCGAATTGGGGGTTGCCAAGAATGGGTCTCAGCTCCGAATTGCAAGTAGAGAGAGAGGAGCGTGTCAATGAGTGTGCACATGTTTTAATGGTGTTTCCGATCAGTGGGTGCCATTTGAGGCTAGGTGGTAGGGCCGTCGGGCACCATGGGGCTCTATGAAGGGGGATGTCGCTTTGCGCCTGCTCCAGCTGTGGCCATAACTTGGTGTCTTTGTGTCGGCACCAATCAAGGAGTCTGCTCAAGTGTACTGCCTGGTAGTAGCTCCGGATCTCAGGTACAGCCAGACCTCCGAATTGTTTTGGTAGTACTAGTATCTTTTTGTGTAAACGAGGTTTTTTCCCTGCCCAGATAAATTTATTGAAGGTGGACTGTATTTGTCTAAAGTAATCTACAGGTATATGTATTGGGAGGGCCTGCAGGAGATAAAGGAATTTTGGCAAAATTGCCATTTTCAGGATGTTACACCGCCCAAACCAGGTGTGTAGTCCCCCGGTCCATTGGTCCAGTAATTTTTGGACAGTCTTGAGGAGGGGAGGGAAGTTGAGTCTGAATAGTCGATGGAAGGTCGAAGGGATGTGGGTGCCCAGGTATCTTAGAGCCATATCTGTCCATTTTAATTTGATGCTCGCTCGGAGATTTGTGAGCAAGGGCTGAAGAATCCCTATACCCATAGCCTCTGATTTGCTGAAGTTGATTTTAAAATTCGAGACCCGTCCGTATAAGTCAAATTCCCGCATTAGGTTGGGCAGGGATATAGTTGGATTTGTAAGGGAGAATAGCATGTCGTCCGCGTAGGCAGATACCTTGTATTGTCTGTCTCCTACCTCTATACCGGCGATGTCGGGGTTCGCTCTAACATGACACAGGAATGGCTCAAGTGAAAGCGCGAACAGCAGAGGTGAGAGTGGGCACCCCTGCCTAGTTCCATTAGTTATTGGAAAGGTGTCAGAAAGGATACCGTTCGCCCTAACCCTAGCCGTCGGTTCTGAGTAGACCGCAGCTATCCAGTTCATCATCTTGGTCCCTAGTCCTATATGGGCAAGTGTTGCAAACATAAACTTCCAGCTTACCCTGTCGAAAGCTTTCTCAGCATCTGTACCCAGGAATATACAAGGTATTTTGGTGCTGTTTGCTACGTGTAGGAGGTTTAAGACTTTGGTCGTGTTGTCCCGAGCCTCCCTAGTTGGGACAAAGCCAACCTGGTCTAGCTGAATCAGATGGGTAAGGTGTTGTTGTAATCTATTGGCGATGATTTTGGTAAAGAGCTTGAGGTCTGTATTCAAAAGTGATATCGGACGGTAGCTCCCGCACTGGGCGGGGTCCTTGCCCTCTTTCGGAATTACTGAGATTTGTGCTTGTAGCGTGGACCTGTGGAGCGTTTTCCCAGCGCTCAGGTCATTGTATAGTTTCACCATGTGTTGGCCTAGGTATGTAAGCAGGGTCTTGTAGTAAGGGGCGGTAAGGCCGTCCGGGCCCAGGGCTCTACCTGACTTGGTGGCTTTAAGTGCCCGCTGTAGCTCTGGTAACGTGATGGGGACCTCTAATAGTTCTGTAGCTTCCGCCGATAATGAGGGCATAAGAGATTTTGCTATATATTCCGATGTTACGTCTGGTGTGGGGCGTGTTGTGTTCAGATTATACAGGGAGTCATAATAAGCTTTGAACTCCTCCGTAATACGGTGGGGTAGGGAAGCCTTCTGACCTTTGGCAGACATGATGTGTGGAATGTAGGACGCCAATTTCTGCTCCCGCAGCGATTGGGCCAATAGTTTACCGCATTTATCTCCCGATTCGTAAACTCTCCTCCGGCAGATCTGCAACGCTGCCTTAGCCTTAAAGGTTAACAAATCTGTGATTTGCGAGCGGGTAGAGTCAAGTTCAGTTCCGAGTGGTCTGGTAGGGGACGACTTGTGGGCCATCTCTAATTGGTGTAGTTTATGAAGCAGCTCGTTCAATTGGGTCGTCCGTAGTCGCTTCAGGCGGGAGCCGTGTTTGATAAGAACCCCCCTAATCACCGCCTTGTGCGCCTCCCATACCACCCCTGCGTCACTCTCAGGTGTGCTGTTTAAGTCAAAGTAAAGTCCAATCTCTTTAACTACGTCTGCCAAGGTTTCTGGGTCTTGCAGGAGACCTTCATTCAATCTCCACGGCGGCCTTTGCGTCGTGTGTATGTCCGACAAGGCGTATCTCAGGCTGATCGGGGCGTGATCCGACCACGTAATTACCCCAATTGAAGCGTCACGTATCGCGTGCAGGTGCTCATGGGGGATCAGGAAATAGTCAATTCGGGAGTACGTCAGGTGTGGCTTAGAATGAAAGGTGTAGTCCCTCTCCCCCGGGTGGAGAAGGCGCCATGCGTCAATCAGTCGAGAGGAGTGTAAAGTGGAACAAATACGTTTGCGCATGTCACGTGAAGTGGATGAGACACCGGAGGAGGTGTCTTCCGACGGTGTCAGTGGTACATTAAGGTCGCCGCCTACAATCAGCTGTCCCTCCGAGTACCTTGTGAGTCGGTCTATGTGTCGTTTGATAAAAACATCCTGACGATCGTTTGGGGCATACAGGTTTGCAACGGTAACCCTCACCCCTCCGATCTGGCCCTTCAGGAACAGATACCGCCCCTGTGTGTCTGTCATTGTGTCTGTGTGTGTCCACGGTACCCTTGCTGAGATGAGGATGGAGACCCCTCTAGATTTGGCCTCTGTGTACGCGGAGTGGTAAACATGGGGGTAAAATCTATTTTTAAGTATCGGTAGAGTGCCGTCTCTAAAGTGGGTTTCCTGAAGGAGAATGACATCTGCCTTCATGCGTCGCATATCATGAAGGAGCATCCGTCGTTTTTCTGGTGTATTTAGGCCTTTGGCGTTCAAGGATAGTATATGGAGAACATCCATGTCCGTGGAACAGGAAGAGAGGAGAAGGGGGTAGGGATGGAACAGAAGAGGAGGAGTGGATGGAGGTGGGGAAAAGGAAGGAGAAAGTCCGAGGTGGTTAAAGAGTAGGGCAGAGAGTGTCCCACCCGTAAGATAGGTATAGAATTAGGAAGCTGTCTCTAGAGCGAACAGCTGTAGGGGGGGATACTAAGGTAGCCTAACCGGCTAAGGCGCTCTCCAGGAGGGTCCTGGGTATTGAGCGCTGACCTAATTGGGGTGGTGGATAGACAGAGCCAGTGAGCGAGCCCCCGGCTCTCTCTGCCCACCCCCGGCAGATATGGAATGGTAGAACCAAAATCGGTGGATCATTCTGAGAAGATAATAACTAACGAGAAAAAATAAATAAAAAATAAACCCATTGTATTCAAACATACATATAACTGGTACAAGAACAAGTGCAGAAAACAGTGCAAACAATGATATCTATTAGGCAGATAGAAAATGAGAACATATTCAAGTTGGGGGATTTGTGCAGCGTTCACCATCCCTGATCTAGAATAAGACAGGATGTCCAAAGGATCTAAGCTCTCCATTGTGGCTTCAGCCAGTTATTTGTACTAGTATGTGGAGCCCTGTGAGTCTCAAAGTGTGGAGTCTCAACCCCAGCCCCTGTACCGTCAACCCCACCCAAAGAAAGGGTTCCCCCCGGAACCCCAGCCCCCCCAACCCGGGCCCCAACGCCACTCATACAATCCAGAGGGAGCATCTCCAGCAGGGGGCGTTAGGTCATCAGTTCCCTAGTGTCAAGGGGAGCTCACCTCAAGCTTGCGTGCTTCATACAGTCCTGGCTCCATGGGTGATCGTTCTTTGTCCCTACAGATCCCACGGGCGCAAACACAAGGCGCAGCATGTCCGTATAGGCTGGGAGGGGAGGCGATCTCCAGTCTTTCAGAGCGTACCTAAATGAGGAGCCCGTGAGCCGCATCGGGTATTTCAATGTCAGATCCGGGGGGGGCGGGGGAGATCCACGACAAGTCACAGGTAATTTCCCTCAACCCTCAATGGGGAGAGGCCACGGGGTTCAGCTATGGGTAGAGCCTGAGGGGAGGGCAGCATGATGGAGTCATTGAGGTAAAGGTGTAGATCAGGGATGGATGGATGGCCCAGGGCCTACTCACGTGCGTCTCCAGGTGCGGCATGCTGTCCAGGTCTACCCCTCTGATGGCGTGGAGGTATTGGGCGGCGGAAGGTGGAGATGCCTGATCTGCCCATTACCCGCGGGAGAATCTGCAGCCAGTCAGGCACCGGTATCGGGTCGGCCTCCATGAATCGGAAGAGAGCCGGAAGATCTGTAGCCGTCTGCAGGGTGAATGCGCTTGAATCTTTGCGGAATGTCACCGCAAAGGGGTATCCCCAGCGGTACGTGAGGCCCTTGTGCTTGGCCAGATCCAAGAGGGGTCGCAGTATGGCCCTGCGTCTAAGCGTCGCCCTGGACAGGTCCGGGAGGATCTTGATCAGGGATCCCTCTGCCTCCAAGTGGCCGCGGTCCCAGGCACGGCGCAGTATAGCCTCCTTCTGTGCGTACCGGTGCAGTCTGCATACTACATCACGCGGCCTGCTCGGGTCCGCGGACCTGGGGCCCAGGGCTCTGTGCGCCCTGTCCAGCACCACGTCAGCTCCCGGATCCTCCAAGACAGCGCGGAAGATGTCTCTCCCAGGTCTTCGGTGTCGGTGTCCTCCGGTATGCCACGGAGCCGCAGGTTGTTGCGGCGGCTCCGGTCTTCGATGTCCTCCAGGTGGAGCTGTAGCGCCACCGCCGTTTCGCGATGTTGGTCGCGAGAGTGTTCCAGAGCCAGCACCCGGCCCTCCAGCGCCGTGACTGATGTCTCCCCAGCGGTCACCCTTTCCACTACGTTCGAGATTTCCCCTCTCACCTCTTGAATGTCCCGCCGGTGAGTTTCCTCTAATCGGAGGATTAGCGTTTCAATGTCTGTCCGGGTGGGGAGGGCTGCAATGTCGGCTTGGGTGGGGAGTGCCTGGAGCAGCGTTCTAATGTCCTGGTCTGGGGTGTCGATATCTGGAGGCTGGTGGGAGGACATCGTGTCCGGTTGTCGTCCCTGAGCTGCAGTTAGGGAGCTTGCGGGCGATATAGAGGTATCCTCCGAGTGGAGACCAGCGTCCTGGGGTCGGGCCTTCTGTGCGGCCCCACGTGTGAGGTTCCTTGGCGCTGCCGCTCTGTCCTCGTGGGAGCTTTCCTGGAGGAGCTTGAAATAGCGTTGAATCGCTCCCGGGGATTTGCCTATGGGGGTCCCCTTTGTTACTGCTCTTGTCTTGTATTTTCTGCCTGAGTTCATACCGATTTTAGATCAATTGTCGCCGGTAAATGAGGGTTGAAGCCGGGAGCTCTGGAAAGAAGCAGCTTCACTCAGCCATGTCCAGGCCACGCCCCCGTTGGTGATATTTTCACATGTTTGTGCACTATTATTATTCTGTTTAATGCAGCACAGTTTTTTCCACTATTCTGCACAAAGGACATACCAACCCTCCTTTCAATTTATCTGAAAACATAAAAAACCCAGACAAACAGACAGCTTAGTCCTCCCACATATTCATTAATACCATAGGGCTTTATTATACAGCATGAAATGGCCTTATATTTATGCAGCTGGAGCCACCAGGAGCTGCATGTAGGCAACCTATTTAATTCCATGGGGACACAGCAGCTGTATGAACACAGTCTCTCCCAATTCGACAGTAATGCAGGGGAGGGTGAGCAGCCCCAAACACACACTATCTGCAATCAAGGACATATATTCTCTGCAAGATTAGATTTAATATTGATGGAAACCATCTCCAAAGAAAACCTGGTCAGAAATGGAGACCCATCTCCTCCCTAGAAACTACTCCAAATTATTTGTAACTATTAAACTAGAAATGCCTCTTCCAACTAACTACTCTACTCTAAGTGACCCTAAGGGGTAATTTACTAAAACTGGACAGTGCAAAAAATGGTGCAGCTCTGCAAAGAAACCAATCAGCTTCCAGGTTGCTTGTCAAACCTTAATTCAACAAGATGAAGTTAGAAGCTGATTGGCAATCATGCACAGCTGCACCAGATTTTGCACTCTTCAGTTTTAGTAAATCAACCCCTAAATGTTTCGAATATGGTTGATCTTCGTATGCTCCATTCATCAGTTACTCAACATTATAACCACAAATGACACTTTAGAATGCCTTATCCCAGAATTTGCTTGCAGATCTAGTCCATTTTTTCTCTATCACAGACCAACAAGCGAAACTCCCAGACCCTTTTGCTGAGTCTGAACTGAAACTAAATATTTAAAATTTACCCCTACATAAAGCCCCTGGTCCAGACGGCCTTATTAACGAGTATTATAAATTTTTTACTTAAGAATTTAAACCCCACTTCGTTAAATGTTGCGTGAAGTCTGAAATCCAAAATTAGCATTGAACCCAACTGAAGTCTATAAATCTTGATACCAAATTTTGGCCATATTTAAGGATGATAGCCAAAGTATTGTCAAAAAAGGCCATGGTGGTGTTCTAATGAAAAAAATTTTTTTTTAAAAACACCATACCACAGGGAGAATACATTCTTTAAATACCATGAATGGGGGATGCCTTAAATTCCTATACATTTATGTCTGTTATGAAACAGTATGGTTTTTATGGACCGTCTCAGTGACAGAGTGCACTGGCCGCATATATTTGGCTGAATGATTGTTTTTTTTTTACTTTTACATTTATCATAGCTTAAAACTAGTAGCCGCACCCCAATGATTAATTACTACTTAGGTAGTTTTGGCTGTGACACCTGATTTTGTATCTAGCAGTAAGAGACCAGAATTGATTATGGATGCAGCAGCCAGAGCAGGATCTTAGAAGAAAATTGCACTTTAAAAAATAAATAAATAAATAATAAATATAGCCCCCAGCTTTGTATAAAAAAAGCCAGTTACACAAAGGAAAATGTATATTGAGGTGTATGGATTTTCTGGGTACCATCATGAACTTCACAAACCACATATCAAATAAAACCACAAAATGTTTATTACAAGAACATCATTAAAAAAAAAATATTCCGCAATAAAGAAAAACACACAAAAAATAGAGCTCCCAACAGGCTGCCCTGCTGTTCCTGTGATAAACAACAATTGGCAATATTATTTTGTATAGCCAGCCAATCTCTAAGGTAACATTTATTGGGAACATTTGGACAACCAGCAGATTACAACTGTACATGTTTCACAGCATTGCACCGCTTCCTCAGGAGTATGGGGAGCAAACAGTGTCTCTAAAAAGGAAGAAAATAAAAAAATAATATATATTCATAACTGCATGAAAGACGCAGGCTATTTAACAATTCCCAGAGCTGTAGAGGCAAAAGAGCCCCCCTCCCATCTTATCCAAGACTGCTGAGGGAAAGCACAGACTACTGAGGGAGGACCAAAGGGTCAAAACCCTCACCAGGCAGATATGGGAGCAGCATAGCCCAAATAAAAACTGTGAAATCAGACATTAATAACCCATTGTAAAGAAGTGGCACAGTTTAAACAGATAGTATTTTCTGAAAAATAAAACCATCACACCTACCAGTGGTAAACCACCACTTAGTTTTATATAAGGTGGACGGGATACTAGAAAAGTTAAACCATACAGAGTTCCTTCAAATAAAAGTATCCAGGTGTCACCAAGATGGCCATGTCCGATGTTTATATGTATGAACTCCAAAAGGTCCCCCTATGCAAGGTTTATAAGATAGGACATGCCACAATCTCTAATTTGAATCTCCAACAGATACTGTGGGAATAAACAGATAAAGCAAATAGGAGTATATAGGAGTAAAAAAATATGGGTGTATTTGCTATAAGACCATGCTTGCTATAATCATGCTATCTACCAAGTGTGTTACCTCACCTCTACCAGAGTCCCTATCGTGGATCGTCTGACACCGATTCACCAGTTAAATCTGGTGATGGCCATTTATGCTGCGTCTTATTTTTAATAATCAAAATGTTTTATTTTATTATAAACTTCAACATTTCCATTCAGCATTGTACATTCCTATATTCCATCTTTTACATAAAAGACACCAATGAACATTACAGAAATGAACTAGGTACAAAATTGTCCTATCAAAAGTTTATCAATTATACTACCCCTCCCCCCAAGAGAAAGAAAGAAAAAAAAAGAGTAAGATAGACGAGAAAGAGAAAAAAAACACAAAAAAACAAAGACATGAAAAATAAAGTAATTCCCCCCCCCCCCTTCATGCCATCCCTGGCTGCGTTGGAGTAAGTCTGCTCTGTCCCTACCCACTGCATTCCTTCTCCTTGAGTCGTGTGTTCTCCTACTGTGCCCTTCTGTGTCACTTAAACAAAACCCCTTCCTACTTCCAAAGAGGCCACTGGTGGCCATAGTGACTATTCTCTTTAAGTGTGGAAAAAAATTGTTTATGCTGCTTCGACCAGTTTCGTAGTTTAGTTTGTGAGCTTCTTTTTTTTGTAGTACCACACTGTCTTACAATTTAATAGAATGCCAAAACGGATTGCAGAAAAACATTTCAAAACAAAACCCCACATTCTCTGAACCCTCTCCCACCCCTTGGCCAGTGTCAAAACAAGTACTTGAAAAGGCAGAAGTAAAAAGTGACAAGACAGGTTTTTTAACAAAAGAAAAATAGAAGATATTATCTTAGAGACCTAGCCACAAATATTGCTCAGTAAATGTGCCCCCCCCCCCCAAGAAATTGAAGAACAGCGCTGCTTTTTTATCTTATATACATGATACTGGTGATACAAATCAAAAATTATCATACAATAAGACTCATAAAATAGAAAACCAAAATAAATGTTCACAAAGTGAAAGGTGCTCTGTGCCACTCCAACAGCCTTCACTTTCGATTGAGGTCATATCTAATTACCTGAAGCACACGGAGGCCATATTGGAAACAGTGCTATTGATGGCCTAGTGATGGTTTTTATTATGTAAGTGCAAAACTTTTTTTACAGCTTCATCTCCTGCAAGGAGAGGAAGATGCAATGTATCAGGCTCACAGTGACTGATCAGGAATCAAGTGACCTGGAATTGGGAGTCCCGGGTCACGATTGTTAGTACGAGACCCGGGGCTCTCAGTGGGAGCCTGGTCTCTGTGCTGGGAGCGTGCTGTGCAGTGTGCTCCCAGCACAAAGAGAGATATGCATATATACGCATATATACGCATATATGTGGCCCACAGAAAAAGACTAACTTCTGTGAGGTCGCATACAGTATATGCATATGGTCGACGGGAAGGGGTTAATAGGAGCCTGACATTTGCAAGGGTTTTGGACACTACTATATATCCCTTATGGGAAACGGACTAGATATATTTTTTAGGTAGTGCTTATCTTCCACAGAGAGAAGTATCCTTTCACCAGTATGGTTCACATTGATACTTAGAGACTGATAGTTTATATGCAAGGTGGGAGCATTATGCCCGGATCAGTCTTCATAATTGTTTGAGGTTTGTTGAATACTGATGGCCACATCTTGATCTGGGTATAATTCATCTCGAGTGTCCAGACATTTTCTTTTTTAGGGTCAAGACAACGTTGTCTTTAATTGGGGAAGATGTGGGAATGTTTTGTACTTCTGTTTTGTAATCTTTAATCAGCAATGTAATACAGTTCATTTTTTATTTTTTGACTGATTTCTTATGGACACACAGAGCTGGGCTTGGGAGTAAGCATGCACGAGTGCCCCCATAGCAAGGACTCGGAGAAGAGGAGGGACCAGGAGCGCCCGTGGGTGACCCGAGAAGAGGAGGATCGGGCTGCTCTGTGCAAAGCACTGCACAGAGCAGGTAGATATGTCATGTTTGTTATTTTGAAAAAATACCTTTAATATCAAGTTAGGGACATATTCTTCTGTATATCAGTATGTACACATTTTTTCCCCAATAAACAATATTAAAAGTAAAAAATACAATCCACACTGAAAAAATATGTTTTTCTAGTTCCTTTTTTTCTTGAGTAACATGCAAAAATTAAAAATATGTATATTTTATTACAATACCATCACTAAATAGGGCCTGTTTGTCACCCCCCCCCCAAAAAAAAATGGTACTACATTCTTTTATTGGTAGACAATATGATCTTTTTTATGTCCAGATCCTTAAGCATCTCATGTGTTCTTTTTTGTTTCCTAAATAGGTTTAATGTTTTTTTTTTTCTTCTTAAAATGGAGTTCACAAATCATCAAGCTGGTAATGGAAGTACAAGCAGTGTTAATACTGTAACACAGGACGAGTATTACTATGACTGAGTAAAATTACAAATAAAAATATGTGTCAGGAGCATTTTCACAGGCTGTAAATTAACTAGCATATTAAGATATTCTTACATTTATAAATAATCATATTTTTAATCTCCAGAAATGTTGTATTAATAAATGTGCAAATAAATAAATGGGAGTGTTGTTTTATCTGGAAAGATGAATGTGCTCTACACCTTTCACACCAGCGTTTTTTTTGCCACTTTCAAAAAAAAAATTGTTATATTGAAATTCCAACACTCCTGACACAGTTATCACTTGTGGCTTTTACCTGTATTTGCAAGAATTTACATGTGGCTGTGTATAGCTGTGGTAGTAAATTGTTGCCATTTATATAGCAACTTATCCCTTTTTTTGGTCCCTTGACTTCTCATAGCGCATTTTTGCCCTCCCATTTCAGTGACAGGACTTCGACCTTTGCTGAAGTATAATCATTGAAAATGGATTACAGAAGCAATCTGATTGCTATACTCATTTTGCTGCTTATGAGGATGAGAGGAAGGAGACAGATGGAACTAATTCAGCACAGGAGATTTCATCTCTACCGGGTACATCCCTTGACCTCCCAGCGTCCATCTATTGGCTAATTTGTCCTCATGTTTGGGAAATGCGCAGTCACCCAGATAAGTTCTACCCTTTTACCTGCATGTTGGTGGCAATTTTCAATCAGTTATTAGATCTTGAAGGACATCTGAGCCAAATTCATACCAACATGAGGAAAAGCATTAGTGCAGACCAACGGCTGTTAGTTACTTTAAGGTAAGTCTTTATATATGATAGATGTCACATGTGTTTGTTTTGTAGGAATCATACTTCATTCCCACTGCAAACCCCTCCTGCTAGGCTTTGTCCTTTCCTAACCTGCTGAAGGTATGTATATGAATGCCCCAGAACTAGTTTGCTCATCTGCACAGTTTCTTGGTATGAATAAATTGTGATCCAGTGCTGAAAATCCAGCAGACAACCTTGTCTACTTATCAGTCTCGTTCTGAACCCTCCACCTGGACAGCCAATAGGAGTTGTATGTGTAGCACTACCTCCATAGGAGCTGCTGGTTATATTTTGGGCCTTTGCCGTTACCTTACTGTTCCACTGTGTCTGTCATAGGGGTCCCATTAAAGAGTTGTTCACCAATGTCAGCACCAACACATAGTCTCTTTTTCCAATGGTTTTATTTAACAAAGTCAGTTAAATGGATGGAGGGTTAGGGGAGATTCAGGTACCTTGCTTTGCGGATCACAGGTACATCTTTTATCCAGAGGACAAACTATTTCCACACTGGATCTAGCAACCACCGGATAGGCCTCTCTCACTGACCTAGCAGCTGGTGCGGTGCTCGGTCATAGTCTCTGCCACAGACTTGAAGAATACACATAGTCTCTGCCACAGACTTGAAGAATACACATAGTCTCTGCACAATCCTCTGCCACAGGATTGTATAATCAAGAACTTTTGCAAAGTCAAAGTACAGTCACACAGTACCAGTTTCTTTCAGCCAAGCCGGCAACACTGTGAGGTAGATGGGCCGAGATGCGTCCTCCAATTGAGTCCCCAGGTTCTTCCTGAGATACCAGCCTTCTTCGCTCGGTCCTCTCTGAGAAAAGTCCTCCCCTGGTTTCTCCAATTGCTCGGCTTCTCCCCGCAGGTAAGACAGCACAGGACCACTCCTGGACCAGTAGGCCCCAGAAACTCCTGGGCCTACTTTCAGTAATGAGGCCTCGGACCAGCCGGCCCCGAGACAGAAGAACTGTTATGGCACACCTTAGGCCAGGAGGGCCATCCGGTCAGAGAGACCCGGAAAACGATGTCTGTCCCTTAAGTACCCTCACCCAGAATGCACAGTGGGTGAACCACTCCTACTGGGCTGCTTCTGGGTAAAAGGCCCCCAATACACCCAGCCTGCTGCATTTCCAACCTGTGGTGACAGCGACACCTACAATCAAGTGAAAAATGCGCAACACAGCTGGACTGGAACAGAAACCAGCAATTTAGAAAAATCATTCTGAGCCAAACTACAGCTCAGATAACTTACATTTACAAATAGCGCCTACTCAATAGGAGCAGGGCGCTACATATGTAACAAAAAGCTTTACCTATATGAATATCTGTACAATCTCATAAGTATAATAACTACGGTAAGTATAATGAATACAGTGAAATTAATAATCAAACATTTAAAGTATATAGGTCAATATGTATTCCAAAAATTCACATTAAAAAGTGCAATCTTTTCACCGATGATCTTGAAGCATGCATGGGAAAACATGGACTTTAAATAATCACAAAGACACTTTTTGATGCAGGAATTTATCTTTATTATTATCTTTATTATTTGTTTCATTGTATTCATTAGAGATTTTATATTGCAATTTTTCCTTATTGGCACTGCACCCTCATATATATATATATATATATATATATATATATATATATATTTGCTTTTAGTGGTTCTACGATCATGACCTTTAGTGCTAGCTGCCGTGGTCATTCTTATTTGTATTTGTTTTATCTTTTAGCCAAAGCGCAGATATTATTTGTTTTTTATGTACTTTTATTTGATTGTAAGCTATTTGCTGCTTGCCTGATATGGATTATTTTTTCCTTTAGGAATAATCATGCCATTGATTTGACTTCCTGTCCTTGGAGTGCATTGTGAACCGCATGAGAACGGATTGACCACTTCTGTGGACCAGTCTTTCTTCAGAAGCCACATCTTTTTCCATCTGTATCTGCGCCTGGTTTGACTCCCTGTAATGGGTGTCAACTCCCTCTGGCGAGTAGATTGTTTGCTTGGTGTTGGTGGAAGACGTTCTCTCACCCAGATCGCAGGGATTTTCATCACTCATATTTATAGAAGATCCATGGTGGTGGTTCCTTGTCAAAAGATTTTATTGAAGTTTCAAGATTAAAACATCAGGCTTACAAAATACAATGAGATCAGAACAACAAAAGTATAAATGAATACAGGGGGTGAATATCAACGGTCGGAATTGAGAGCCTTACAAATACTAGCTATATGGTAGTACGGGGCTCTGTTTGAATTAGGAAGGAAAGGGATTCCACTGTATTAGGCACGTGTGACAATAGGGGATGCTGAAAGAGGTCCAACTCTACCTGTCTACCCCTAATGGGAGCATGCTGTGAACAGGAGGGGCCTATTCCGATCTGCCCCAGTTCAGGAGTAGATCTAAAGCGGGAATATGACTTTCCCAGTTAAGGATAAATTGGGTAGATCAGAGAGCCATGTTTTGTGTATTGTCATCAGGAGGTAATATCATACTTAAATTACGAGTATTGATCCAATTCCAACCTCTGAAAAGGTGATACTTGGGCCCTTTGGGCAATTATTTTGAACCAAACAAAAGATTTGAGGGTAGCACTGGCGTGTTAATAAATAAAACAGAAAAGAAGAGATGAGCAGGGGGGGGGGGGAGGATTCCCAGCATGGCGGTAGGACTCCCATTGGGAGGATCTTCTTTTGTGGTAGAAAGAGAAAAAAAAATGGGGCCATAGTGGTGGTTCACAGACGTTTAAATTGATACAATTTTCCTCAGATATCAAATGGTCACTTATTTTTCTTCTTTGGTGTTTTAGTATATATACCATTTATGAATTTCACTCATGATTTTTTGCATTTTGATTTTTTTGTATTTGTCTGTATGCACATGTGAATTTAAAGAGCATGGTATGAAATTTATTTGGTTTCTTTAACACTATGTAGAACAACCTTTCGCTGCAATTACAGCTGCAAGTCTTTTTGGGTATGTCTCTACCCGCTTTGCACATCTAGAAAGTGAAATTTTTGCCCATTCTTCTTTGCAAAATAGCTCAAGCTCTGTCAGATTGGATGGAGAGCGTCTGTGAACAGCAATTTTCAAGTCTCTGACGAAAGCAATGAGGAAACACGTCAGTGCGAGACCACGCAGCAACCCAAGCCATTGATCAACTGTAATACCTTACCCGGGAATACCGCTTCAACGGTAAGAAGGTATATCAGGATCCAACGACCTAACAAGGAGATATATTACATGCATTTTTAATTCTGTTACATTGTAAGTGCACATCCACATGGGATTACTTTTATCTTATAAATAAAATATTTTTAATTACTGGATTACGCTATGTGCACTTTTGTTTCTTTGCTTGTCACGAGCAATACTCAGATGGAGGCATGCAGAGTGTGCTGATAACAGTCATCCAATATCCACCCAAAGATTCAGCCATATCTGATGGAAACACGAGTCTGCTGACAACAACCAGTAAAAGACACACTTTTAACCCGTTATCTGGTAAGTGTATTACCTTTGGGGGATCCCCATTCAAGCAATGTGGTGAAGGATATTATCTGGAATTTCGATCTGCAAAGATTTGGGTTTTTCAACTTTATTCAAAGTGGACTATCCGTTATTCTACACCCTGCTTCTTTTAACTAATACAAGTGGAACTTTTGTATCCATATAGGAACTTCCTAAGCTTTTAATGTTTTAATGATTTATTTATTTTAACATATTTTTGATACAGTTTTATTAATTATAGTAGCAGCTTTTACACATTATTGTTTTTTCATGAGCGCTGAGAGAGAAATATCTTCTATCTGTTTGATTATTTCTCATTGTTTGATTAATTTCCAAGTCTTGCCACAGATTCTTAATGGATTTAGGTCTGGACTTTGACTTGGCCATTCTAACACATAAATATGCCTTGATTTAAACCATTCCATTGTAGATCTGGCTGTATGTTTATGGTCATTGCCCTGCTGGATGATGAACCCCTGCCCCAGTCTCAAGTCTTTTGCAGACTCTAACAAGTTTTCTTCTAAGATTGCCCTGTATGTGGCTCCATCCATCTTCCCAACAACTCTGACCAGCTTTCCTGTCCCTGCTGAAGAAAAGCTTTCCCACAACATGATGCTGCCACCACCATGTTTCATGGTGGGAATGGTGTGTTCAGAGTTATGTGCAGTGTTAGTTTTCTGCCAAACATAGCATTTTGCTTTTAGGCCAAAAAGTTCAATTTTGGTCTCATCTGACCAGAGCACCTTCTTCCACATATTTGCTGTGTCCCCCACATGGCTTCATGCAAACTGCAAATGGGACTTCTTATGACTTTCTTTTAACAATGGCTTTCTCCTTGCCACTCTTCAATAAAGACCAGATTTGTGGGGTGCAAGACTAATAATTGTCCTGTGGACAGATTCTCCCACCTGAGCTGTGCATCTCTGCAGCTCCTCCAAAGTTACAATGGGCCTCTTGGCTGCTTCTCTGAATAATGCTCTCCTTGCCCAGCCTGTCAGTTTAGGTGGATGACATGGTAGGTTTGCAGTTGTGCTATACCCTTTAAATGTTCGGTTCATGGATTGAGCAGTGGTCCGTGAGATGTTCAAAGCTTGAGATATTTTTTTTTTAACCCAACCCTGCTTTAAACTTCTTCATGACTTTATCCCTGACCTGTCTGGTGGGTTCCTTGGCCTTCATGATGCTGTTTGTTCACTAAGGTTCTCTAACAAACTTCTGAGGGCTTCACAGAACAGCTGTATTTATACTGAGATTAAATTACACACAGGTGGACACTATTTATTAATTAGGTGAGTTCTGAAGGCAATTGGTTCCACTAGATTTTAGTTAGGGGTATCAGAGTAAAGGGTGCTGAATAGAAATGCACACCACACTTTTCATATATTTAACCCAACCCTGCTTTAAACTTCTTCATGACTTTATCCCTGACCTGTCTGGTGGGTTCCTTGGCCTTCATGATGCTGTTTGTTCACTAAGGTTCTCTAACAAACTTCTGAGGGCTTCACAGAACAGCTGTATTTATACTGAGATTAAATTACACACAGGTGGACACTATTTATTAATTAGGTGAGTTCTGAAGGCAATTGGTTCCACTAGATTTTAGTTAGGGGTATCAGAGTAAAGGGGGCTGAATAGAAATGCACACCACACTTTTCATATATTACCATTTATAATTTTCCTTCCACTTCACAATTATGTGCCACGTTGTGTTGGTCTATCACATAACATCCAATGAAACATATTTACGTATTTGGTTGTAACATGACAAAATGTGGAACATTTCAAGAGATATGAATACTTTTTCAAGGCACTGTATATATCTGAAAATGCATCAATCCTGATATACTGAAAGGTACTGTATATGTTTCCATGTAAAAAAAATGGAATATTAAGAATGCTTTTCAGCTTCAAGTATTCAACACTTTTGTGCCTCAATATTGCAGGTGTGATAAGATAAGTTACAATAAACACCAATTTTAATATTTTTTCTACTAATAAATGAATTTATTATTACTTTACTGTACTATTACTGAGTGCCTTTAAAGTCCCACCCCCAGGGGTTCTCTTGCTTCCTTGTTATATAAAGGGATGTGGCACGTCAGGGAATAACAATCACCAATATCTTTCTATTACTACAAATTCAAATATTCCACTGTCACATGTGATGTGGCCATATTTTTTTTGTTTGAAATACATATGGGCATTGTGAGCCTGGTATACAGCTCTGTGTTTTTTTTACTGATACAGAAACGTACCATTTGCTTCCAGAAAAAATTGTCAATAATCACTATACATGTATAAGTGAAAAAGCGCTGCCACATTTGGTACACTCACCAAAAATTAGCTTATATAAAGCCAACAGGGAAACAAGTGTTATGGTCACAAGCTGTCCTCCTCATGTATTTGCAACTCCACTCCCTAGGATTACATCTCACATCAAAGGCAGGAAGCAGTCTCACTAAACCAAATAGTTTCCCATGGAGCCAGCAAAGCTCATAGTGAAGCATTTTAAAATCTTTATTATTAAAAACAGGGCAAATATTATATAAAATGAACACAAAATTGTGTAGCGGTGTGTGATGTCAGCGCTAGCATGGAGGGTGGAGCTCTAGCACTGACGTCACTACGCTGCACGATTTCGGGTCAGCAGTGGCTTTCCGTTTGAGTGATTTAGCTCAGCTTTCTCTTACAATATTTGCTCTGTTCATTTTATATAATAAAGTTTGAAGAGAGACAGCGCACACAACAGGGAACTCCCAGTTCAATTTGCAAGATCCTCTGTCAGGTGCTCAGGCTGAGTGTGTCCTAACACACCACAACACAAACAAGAAAAAGGATTGAGCCGGCAACTCTGTAGTCCATATATCTATTTTAATGGTTGGTTACATGAAGTGACAAGCAAAACAGCATAGCATATACACGTCAGCTGTTTTGCATGTCACTTCATGTAACCAACCGTTAAAATCGCTATATGGACTGCAGAGTTGCCGGCTCAATCCTTTTACTTGTTAATTTTATATAATATTTGCCCCGTTTTAATAATAAAGCAGCAGCTTTTACTGTGACCGATTCAGTGATATTTTAGAGATTGATCCATATTGATTGTTGTATTGGTTCTGCATTATTATACTTTTATTTTGCAAAAGAGGCACTATATGTATAAAAAACCCAATCCCCAAGGCAGAAATCTATGAAATAGACATTGCACCTTGCAAGCAGAAACAGTGTACAAAACTTCTGAAAGAATGCACCGACATACTGGCACCCATCATAACACATCTCATAAATCAATTGTTCAAAGAAGGTATTGTTCCGATCTCCCTCAAGCAAGGCATAATTAAACCCCTCCTAAAGAAAGCCAACCTTGACCCCAAAGACCCAAACTACCGCGGAACAGTAACAAGCCTTAACACCATCTCCAAGATCATGGAGAAAACAGTAGTACAATAGCTAGAGCTCCTTTTGGACACCTACAAACTCCTGGACCCACTACAATCGGGTTTCCGCCCAGGCCACGAAACAGAAACAGCACTTCTCAAAATATGGGAAGACGCCCTCGAAGCAGCAGATGACGGAGAATCATGTCTCCTGGTGCTGCTGGACCTCAGCGCAGCTTTCTACACAGTAGACCACAAAACTCTGCTCACTCGTCTCACAGAAGTAGCCGGAGTCGCAGACTCTGATCTACCCTGGTTCACATCCTTCCTAGATAATCAATCCCAGACAATGAAACTAGGAAGCTTCACTTCGGAAGCATGCACAATTACATGCAGAGTCCCTCAAGGATCACCCCTGTCGCCCGTGCTCTTCAACATCTACCTCCGCCCACTCCTCAAAATCATCAGCAAACAGGACCTGCTCTATCACTCCTACACGGATGACACTCAACTCTACCTTTGCATCACCGGAAAAAAAGACCAATACCACACACTAGAAAATTGCCTCTTATTGATCGATAATTGGATGACGGAGAGCTCCCTCAAACTTAATGAATCCAAAACAGAACTTCTCCACGCAAACTGAAAGAAAAACTCTAGGACAACAGCACACCACCCACCATCCTTGGACAAACCATTACCCTAAGCACTAAAATCAAAAGCCTCGGAGTCATCTTTGACTCAGACATGACTATGGACGCACAAATAGGATCAGTAGTCAGCGGATCTCACCATCTTCTCGGCCTGCTACGTAGACTCATCCCCTTCATTCCGGAAGAGAACACAGGAGTAGTAGTTGGAACAATCATTAATTCCAGACTCGACTACGCAAAATCCCTCTACCTCGGACTACCCAAATACCAGATTTTGCATCTACAAGTCATCCAGAACACAGCAGCCAGACTGGTAATGGGAAAAAAACCTTGGGAATCAATCACTTGATCCCTGAGGTCCCTACATTGGCTAGCCATAAAGGATTGGGTTACATTCAAGACCCTCTGCCTCACTCACAAATGCACACAAGGAAACGCTCCTCAATACCTATGCGAGAAAATAAAACACTACAACCCTAGTCGCGCCCTCCGGTCAACTAACCAAAACCTCCTCCACATCCCCAAGACCCGCTACAAATCTAAAGGAGAACGAAGATTTGCAGTCCAATGACCACGGTTATGGAACGCTCTACCCACGGACATCCGCATGGAAGAAAACCATCGGGCCTTCAGGAAAAAACTTAAGACCCATCTCTTCCGAAGGATCAGGACGACACTGGATGCAAGCTCCTTGAGGCGTTTTAGTTTGCATTTGTAGCGCTATACAAGTTACTCACTCAATATATGCATATACTGTATATCACCTTTTACTTCAGTACGCTTGTCAGGACTCAGGAACCTCCCTGATTAGAGGCAGCAGTGTCCTGCAAATTATTACGTTCGGGTCTGAGATATTGTGGAATTCATCAGTACCTTCTGACTTTAAAGTTTGGGACTATTTTTTTAACTATTTAAGGAGGCAATCAAAATATTCTTCAATGGGGGGCTCTTGCTGAGGATGGCATGTTTTGATGGGTGGTGAAACTTGACTGTACTCTCTTATGAACATTTGACTGTAAATAGAATGAGAATAATCAACATGACTATCTGCAAATGAGACACAACACCAACACACAAACTGCTATTATTTATGAAGTTGAAAACAATATCAATTGTAAGTTTAGGTTGGTTCTCAGGTTCTCAGGAGCTGCAGTCCTATGGTTGTGACATGACAATATATATTTAGTCCATACAATGCAATAGTCCATACAGCTGCTTGAGTAAGTTCTTCATTTTCCTCAGGAGGAACTGTCTCTTGATTGATTGATTTGTTTCCGCTTCTATTCTATTGTCTGACGACACACTTACACGTCTTGATCTTGCAGAAGCGCATGAGATGGTACTATAGTTGTTTCAGTATACATGTCATTCCTATTCCAACGTAAAGTTAGCTGAAACAAGATTGCACTGTAGCAACAGACGCTGGAGCGTTACACAAAATAGGTCAGATGGCTTCAGGATATGAAGTGATTATAGGAAAAGAATGCTGGACTATTGACTTGTGCTCAGGATAGCAGCGGGCAATGTTGCATTATCCAAAGACAGGGTAAATATTAAGGTACATTAGATATGAAGTTACAAGTAGGCAATATCTGCAGTTTATTGGATGCAACATAACCTTACGCACCTCAAAAATACAAGGCCTCTTCATGGGGGTTTGGTCTATGGTGTGATCCAGCAGCTCCACTTCTATCTACAGACTTCTCTTCATGGAATTCTTTCTTGAAGTGGTCATGTAGGGACCTCCATCTTGTCGATATTTCCTTTCCTACAATATATTCCATTTGCAAATATACCGTATATACTCGAGTATAAGCCGACCCAAGTATAAGCCGAGGTACCTACTTTTACCACAAAAAAATGGGAAAACTTATTGACTCGAGTATAAGCCGAGGGGAGGAAATGTGCCCGTTGCCATCTCACTGTGCCAATTGCCCAACCTTACTGTGCCCATTGCCATCTCACTCTGCCACCTCACTGTGCACATTGCCACCTCACTGCCCATTGCCACCTCACTGTGCCCCCTTACTGGGCCCATTGCCATCTCACTGTGCCACCTCACTGCCCATTTTCACCTCACTGTGCCCATTGTCACCTCACTGTGCCCCCTTACTGTGTCCATTGCAGCCTCCCTGTGCCCGAGTCAGTGTACCTCAAAATCTTGTAATTCCGCGGCCGGCATCCATTGTTCAAATCTCGCGCCGTTCTCCCTGTCCCTTCCGTGATAGGCGTTTCCAGCAAATACTGTGTTGAGTGTTGCGCCTATCACGGAGGTCCTCTCATTCTCGGACTCCCTTTCCCAGCAGGCACTGTGTTCAGTGCTCCGCCAATCACGGACGTCGGACAAGAGGACCTCCGTGATAGGCGCAACACTCAACACAAGTGTTTGCTGGAAACGCCTATCGCGGAAGGGACAGGGAGAAAGGCGCTAGATTTAAACAATGGACGCCGGACGCTGTTTTACTCCTTGCAAATAACATATAAAAAAAAAATAGTGCAGCGCTAAATAACTAATATATTCTAAACCAAGTCCAAAAAAGGATCAAGGAATCATGTCCCAAAATTTAGTGTGAACAATAACCAATGAAAGGAAAAAGTTGCTAGAAGTGAAAGATCCTCAAAGGGGTGTAATTATAGATGAATCCTGTCTTCAGATGATCATTAACAAATGGCGATGCTCCTCCAAACATTAATTCTCAGCAGTATTCATATAAGACATAAAGACAACCATAGTGCTCTCTGTTTCACTTTTAAAACGATCACATTTATTTAAAAATATCTCACTTACATAAAAAGCACTGAGCCCAGTGCTAGGAACATGAGCCTCCTGTTTTATAGACACAGCGTCTTTGGTTGCAAGCTTCTGGGTATTGCTGAATGGGATGTCACATAATGGGACCATTATGTGACATCCCATTCAGCAATACCCAGAAGCTTGCAACCAAAGACGCTGTGTCTATAAAACAGGAGGCTCATGTTCCTAGCACTGGGCTCAGTGCTTTTTATGTAAGTGAGATATTTTTAAATAAATGTGATCGTTTTAAAAGTGAAACAGAGAGCACTATGGTTGTCTTTATGTCTTATATGAATACTGCTGAGAATTAATGTTTGGAGGAGCATCGCCATTTGTTAATGATCATCTGAAGACAGGATTCATCTATAATTACACCCCTTCAAGGGGAATGTGTGTTTGGTCTTCTGTTAGCTCAGAGACCCAATTATTGAGGTGAGCGGCCTATGAAGTTGGTGACGGGAACACATGTATAGAAGCACCATTGATATATTGTTTTCAAGCACTCTGATCACCTTTGAGGATCTTTCACTTCTAGCAACTTTTTCCTTTCATTGGTTATTGTTCACACTGAATTTTGGGACATGATTCCTTGATCCTTTTTTGGACTTGGTTTAGAATATATTAGTTATTTAGCGCTGCACTATTTTATTTTTATATGTTTCAAAACAAACCCCAGTCAGATCTGTATTTATAATTTTTATCTGTTGTTTATTTTTATTTAAAATGATGCAATGTGATATGGTAAGAGCCCTGTCAGGTTTTAATGGCATTCTTTGTCCCTAATGCAGTGATTTCCCTACTGCTATCTATCAGGATCGGAAGATGGCGGAACCTCCACCCGAGAGCCGAGAGACAGATTGGCTTCAGGTGAGGACATTGCGTGTGCCCTGGACAGGTAAGTGTCCATATTTTAAAAGTCAGCAGCTGCAGTATTTGTAGCTGCTGACTTTAAAAAATATATATTTTGGCGGAACTCCGCTTTAAGTACTGCTTTCTTTTTCCCAGTTTTTTTATTGGCTCCTGATACTCAGTAGGGTTGTGTGGCTAGCAAAGGGGAGGTATGTGCTGCAAAAGGTGTGTGATTAAAGTAGTCCTGTTCAGTAAATCACATTTGCTATAAACAGTTACAATAACAAAGCATAGTATAGCACATAGGGTAAAATGTAATGCGAATATGTCACAAATACATTAAGTTCCCTTCATATTATTTATATGTTCATATGAACAATAGAAAAAAAGGCTTACAGTTTAATGCCATGGTAGATATAATCAAGCAATAACCTTTACACTATGATAAAATAACAGAATGAAAACAACAACATTACATCCTGGACCAAGCTTTGAAATAAGGCAAATATGACTAAGATTTTGTTCTATGAAGCACAGCGTTGGATTCTGGCTTTGATCTCTGCAGGGACTGCAAAAGTAGTTGCTACTTTGTTCTTGTCTTTTCTATTGCTGACGGGTAGTGATTAGGCTTCTACTGAATGGAATATACATGTTGAAATGCACTGATGAAAGGTCAGAGTGTGTTTTTTCCATTATAGATACTTTAAACTGTATAGTATCAGTATTTATATACTGTATATACTACTTGTTTTAAAGTATATTTAATAGTCAACAACTAAAGGTATTGAATTCAATATTTCGTAGATTTAATTGAGCATATCAAACAACAATTTGTGTTTATATACTGTAAGTATACAGCTCTCACAGAAAATAAGTGGCCATTTAGTTAAACTGTTTTCTGAAAATGTAATCGCTCAGGAAAAAAGTACCAATTTATATGTGTATCTTTTTGTTACACAATGGCATACTGCAGTCACTGGTGACATATTAAAACTGGCATACTCCTTAACCACATCAGCATTTACATGTTTTACCACCTTCATTACCTGCCCATTTTGTAACAAATACTAGATCATGCAAAACTGTACCCAAATGAATTTTTTATCAGGTAGATACAGATGAAACTTTCTTTGGGTCGTGTTTAACAAACATTTTTTAGTTTTGTTTCATAATATTATTTTTATTATTTTTACTATATAAAGAAAAAATAAATAAAACACATTTACTTTCTCTTTTAAAAAAAAAAAGGGCCAATAACACCTTAACTGTTTTTTACTATGCAGAATAACTGTTTATTGGTGACCAGACCTTTGTTTTTTATTTTGGTGCCACAAGCACGAGTATTGTAACATCAACCAGGGGTGCAGGTAAGGGGGTTGCCTGCACCCCTGGGGTGCCTTGACCAGTTACATTTTAGGGGTGCCTTGACCAGTTACATTTTTTTTTCATTGAGTAGAGCAGCCTATTTCAACTGAAGTTTTGTGGCACCCTGGTGTACTTTCAGGGTTTTTCAGGGGTGCCTTGACCAAATGCCTAAAAAATAATTGCCACAAATTGCTCCGAAAATGTCAAAAAGCCAACAAGTGGATTAAGCATGCCTTTTGGTTACCCAAAGCCACAGGTTTTTATCGTACAGATATATAACCTCGGGAACCATGCAGACGAGCCACTGGCATCCAACCAACCAATGTTGTCATCAGTTGATAAGGAGAATGCCTGCACAACATTCTTTTTTGACCCTCCCCTGTCCCTCTCTGTCAGCATTAACATCACATTTTCAGAGAGAGGGAGAGAAACTGAAGGAGAAGGAAAACACTAGAATACTAGTTCCAGTGTGGAGGAATATATCTCTAATGATCGGTGGCCATGGCCCCCGTGTGTGGATGCTGCTGTAACATATAAAACTATAAGTTTTGTTTTATACATTTTAGACGGGGGTGCCTTGGAATTGTACAAATATTTAATGGATGGTTTGGACTAAAAAAAGGTGGTTCAGAAATACTGGAGTAGAGGTGTACACTAATTTTAAATGGAGGGCAGTTGAGAGGTAATACCTAAGGTAATACCTATGAGTTCCAGCTGTGAGGGGAGCTGAGCAACAGGGTTTTCTCAGTTCTGCTCCTCTTTCTGCTTAGAACATAAAAAAATAGATCACCTCCCTTGTGACCCATCGGGGTTAGGAGGACTTGGCATTGGAGCGATGCATTCAACATGTTTGCTGCTTGTGCTTGAATGAAGAAAGTTCCAAATACAACATTTAATTAGATGTTTTAATCTATAAATGGGACACTTTTTTTCATTGATAATATATTTTTGGCTTCTATCAACTTTGGTAATAGAACTATAAATATTTTTTTTATTATTTTACTAATATGTATTTTTTTACTTCCATGACATTGGTGATTCCTACCAACTGGGAACTAGAAGGCTTTTAGGAGAAATTTTTACATTTGGGAAATATGCCTAACTTTAACCACTTGCCCCCCAGAAGCTTTAATCCCCTTCCTGACCAGGCAATTTTTGCTATACAGCACTGTGTTACTTTAACTGACAAATGCACAGTGGAGCAACACTGTACCCAAGTAAAATTTATGTCCATTTATCCCACAAATAGAGCTTTCTTTTGGTGGTAGTTGATCACCTCTGCGGTTTTTATTTTTTTGCGCTATTAACAAAAAAAACAACAATATTTCTTACTTTCTGCTATAAAACAAATCCAATAAAAAAGTAGGAAAAAATTAATTTCTTCATCAATTTAGGCCAAGATGTATTCTGCTACATGTTCTTGGTAGAAAAAAAAAACCCAATAAGCGTATATTGATTGGTTTGCACAAAAGTTATAGCTTCTACAAACTATGGGATAGATTAATGGAATTTTTACATTTAACATTTGTTTTACCAGTAATGGTGGCGATCAGTGACTTATAATGGGACTGCGACATTGCGGCAAACAAATCAGACACTAAGTGACACGTTGTATGGCCAGTGACACTAATACAGTGATTAGTGCTAAAAATATGCACTGTCACGAAACTAATTACACTGGCAGGGAAGGGGTTAAGATCAGGGGCGATCAAAGGATTAAATGTGCCCCTAGGGAGTGCTTGCTAACTTGTGGGGGTAGGTCTGGACAGCCGCACTCTAATAAAAACGCCTTTATTGTGCAAAATAACAAAAGTACGCACAACAGCAGGGTACAGGATAAAAACTGACGCGTTTCACACTATCAACAGTGCTTAGTCATAGCTAATTGCTATATGGGGATAGATAAGAAGGGAATCAAGGGTAAGGTAAGGGGTTTTGCTCCTCAGGGGAATTAGAGGTGGGGAAACTCTCAGTGACTAAGTGTCACGCTTATCCCTAACGCAGGTGGTCAGACGGTCAGACACTATAGCCAGCTTCTCTGTTCTTCACCTTTAGCAGCCCCCTTTCCCATAAGGCAAGCAGGCCTACTGGTAATTGGTTGCCCCAAGGACTTATACACAATGCTGTAGTGCCTGGCCACCACGCTGGCACAAACGTAGCACAGCAAACAGGTACTTGTGGTTTGCAGACAGGCAGAGAGGTTCAGTGACAGTTCAGGTACAAGGCAGGCGAGGTTTAGAATAATTAGGGACAAATCCAGGTCAAAAGGCAGGCAGAGTTCTGATCCTGGGTCATTAACCAGGTAATACAATCTAGCAGAGCAGGGCAGACAAACAGGGAGCTTGGAACACTTACAAACGCAAGCACGTAACTGCATAATCTTTGAAGAATGGTATAGTTCCATCATGAATGTGCATATGTGCCTACTTCTGAACAGCCTCAAAAATATGTGATAGGGTTGCCAAGGAATACTCATGCTAATTTGTTAGGTGCCATTTTCCATCGTAGTAAAACCTTATACGTAAATTTCTATTTCTGTACATAGGGAGAAGTGCTGGCATTTAGATATCAGGATACTTTAAAGTAAAGGGATCAGACCTGAAAAATGTAGATATTTTTTGCATGTAGAGTCAGTGGATGTGAATGTTAAGTTCTCACCTGATAGATGGGCAGTAGTGGAAAAATAGGGGGAGATTTGCTAAAACTGGTGCACACAGAATCTGGTGCATCTGTACATAGTAATCAATCAGTTTGTAGATTTTATTGCCAAAGGTTAATTGAACAAGCTGGAGTTAGAAAGTGATTACTATGCACAGCTGCATCAGATTCAGTGTGCACCAGTTTAAATAAATCCCCTCCATAGTGTTTAACTTGTAAATATCAAAATAACTCTGAGTTAAGCAATCTTTTTGCAAGTGGAAAAATGGTTTCATACATCCAGGGGTTAGCAAGTGGTGTAATGTAGTCACTCCTCCTTTAGTGTTTAAAGGTACTTGGGGAGTGAGGTCCTGGGAGAAACAAAGAATTCTGAATGAAGGAGAAGAGAAGTAGGTGTGGGGAAAGAAGACCTTTGGACTATTTAAAATCATCTCATGGATCAACCCATAATCAAAGGGATTGTAAAGTGAAAGGATTCAAAATTGAGCACCTGTCCCAGGGGTGAAGCCAAAGTAAATTATGTATAGATGTATGTATAGATCTACAGCTTATAGGGTGACCCAGCGTAGGGTTTCAACGGTAGCATGATATTGCACCAATAGTGCTGCTTGATGGTATTGTAGAAGATTTGGAGATTTGGGACAATCAGACCCCTATTGGGTATGGTTTGGAACATAAGGGGGTTGATTTACTAAAGGCAAATAGACTTTGCACTTTGCAAAGTTCAGTTGAACTCTGCAAGTGAAGTTGCTCCAGAGCTTAGTCAATGAGGCAAGACGTCACTTTGCAAAGGATACCCAATCACGTGCAAGGAAAATAATTTTTAAATGTTTGCTTGCACATGATTGGATGATGGAAGTCCAATCATTTACTAAGCTCCGGAGCAGTTGCTCTTGCAAAGTCTATTTTACTTTAGTAAATCAACCCCAATGTGTGTGGAGATTTTTTGGTCTACAATTGGACAAATAAAAACAAAAATAAAAAAATCACTGCTAGCTCATTACTTGCAGTATAGGATGCAAGAAAGTGTATACTGATTGGGATACCAAACTAACCCCAGAGCCTGGGCAAAAGAGGATGTACTGTATAGCTGAACTTCCTCAAGGATGAGGCAGTCACATTCAAGCAGTATCAGCAGGATATAACATTCCAATTTTATTCACAGAGGATGCAAGGGATAATGCAGTGGCAGAATTACCTGGGTCACAACAGTCACACTTGCGGCTGGGCCCTGGCATTCTGCCACTGTCGGGGGGCCCCAGTGGGGTTGCTAGTCTCACGGCTCTGAGCAGAGAGCATCTCTCTCAAACAGGTCAGAGCCGGTGTTCTAATACTGCCCCCCATCCTCCCTTCCCCTCTGCCCTCTCTTGCACAGGATGAGAGAGGAGACAGCCAGTCTGTTCATTCTCCCCTGCCTCTCTCCTTCTGTGTGTGCTCTATGGGAAGTCAAGTGTGAAGCCAATAAGTTCACACTTCCCACAGAACACACACAGGGGGACAGAGTCAGAGGGAGAATGAGCAGACCGTCTGTCTCCTCTCTCGTTCCATGCAAGAGAGGACGGAGGACGGAGGGAGGACGGGAGGCAGTATTCAATAGAACACTGGCTCTGAGCTGTATGAGTGAGATGCTCTCTGCTCAGAGACGTGCTGAGGAGACAGGCGACATGCATGAGCACTGATAGGTGGGATTGTTGAGCACTGATAGGAAGCACTAAAGGGCACTGATAGGTGGGATTGATGAGCACTGGTGGGCACTGATAGGTGGGATTGATGAGCACTGATAGGTGGCACTGATAGGTGGGATTGATGAGCACTGATAGGAGGCACTAATGGGCACTGATAGGTGGGATTCTTGAGTGCTGGTGGGCACTGATAGGTGGATTAATGAGCACTGATAGGAAACACTAATGGGCACTGATAGGTGGGATTTATGAGCACTGATAGGAGGCACTAATGAGCACGGATAGGTGAGATTGATGAGTGCCTGTGGGCACTGATAGGTGGGATTGATGAGCACTGATAGGTGGCACTGATGGGCACTGATAGGTGGGATCGATGAGCACTGGTGGGCACTGATAGGTGGGATTAATGGGCATTGATAGGTGGCACTGATGGGCACTGATAGGTGGTATTGATGAGCACTGATAGGTGGCATTGATGGGCACTGATAGGCAGCACTGATGAGCACTTATAGGTGGCACTGATGGGCACTGATATGTGGGATTGATGAGCACTGATAGGTGGCACTGATGGGCACTGCTAGGTGGGATTGATGAGCACTGCTAGGTGGCACTGATGGGCACTGATAGGCAACACTAATGGGCACTGATAGGTGGGATTGATGGGCACTAAATTGCAGCACTGATGGCCACTAATAGGCTACAATGATGAGGCGGCACTGATAGGTGGCATTGATGAACACTGATAGGCAGCACAGATAGATAGCCCTGATAAACTGCACTGGTAGGTGGCATTGATGAGCACTGATAGGTGGCATTGATGAGCGCTGATGGCCTTTGAGACTGATAGGCGGCACTGATGGCCACTGATGAGAAGGCACTGATAGCAATGACAGCAATGCTCGCCTTCCGTACATAGCAAAAAAAAAAATCCTCTGTAGCTGACTATGAGCAATGATAGGTGGCATTGATAGGTGGCATTGATAAGCACTGATAGGCAGCATTGATGAGCAATGATAGATGGCATTGATAGGTGCCACTGATGAGCACTGATAGGTGTCACTGGTAGGCAGCATTGATGAGCACTGATAGGAGGTACTGATCGGCAGCATTGATGAGCACTGATAGGAGGTACCGATAGGCGGCATTGATGAACTGTGATAGGTGGCACTGATAGACACCATTGAGGTGGTACCGATGGACACTGATGGGCGGCAGTGATGAGCACTGATGGGCACTGATAGGCAGCATTGATGAGCGATGATAGGTGGCACTGATAGGTGGAATTGATGAGCAATGATGGGTAGCTTTGATGAGCACTGATAGGCAGCACTTATAGGTAGCGTTGATGGGCACTAATAGGTGGCATTGATGAGCACTGATTGATGGCACTTATAGGGCACTAATTATCAGTGTAAACAATTTACTGACATTGTTGCCTGTCCTTTTCTCACAGAGACACAGCGTGGGAGGAAAGAGCTGCCGATAACCAGCAAGTCTGTTTACATGTGATCAGCTGGTCACATGGTAAAGAGCCGCTGTGATTGCGCTGGATGCATGTCCCAGGGGACACGTGAGAGGCAGGGTTCTGGGAGGATGTCCATGGATGCCCTCCCAAAATTTTAAGCCCAAGGCTCGGATGGAGGGGGGGGGTGTCAGGGGGGCCCATCGTGGTTTCTTGCAACGGGGCCCTGAGGGTTCTAGTTATGCCTCTGGAATAATGACTTGTGATGCTGTCGCCATTAAATCCACCTAAACTTGGAAATCAGTTTTCCCTTCCACTGGACACCTTTTTGCTCGATACTTAAAAGTCATCACATATGCCTGTAGCATTCCTCCCTTGGTGTTTTACTGAGGAGCTGCTTCTGTTTTAGTTCCAATTCTAGCCATGGCAAATAACAGGTTCACTGGGAGAAAATAATACCCAATAACATATTTAAAAGAATGATATAAAATTTATATATCTAGACTAGACAAATATTGTTAAACAGCAATTTTAGGGTTGCTGGAGGGAATATACAGTATTTTTCAGTAGATTTAAAAAACAAACATAAATGCATTTAAAATTATTGGAAAATTGTTTCAGCAAATATGTCATTTGCAAAAATGTAGCAATTCAGGGCAGTGTGAATTGAATTATCTGCAAGTGTTGGCTCATGCAAAGCTTCTTTTTTTTTTCTTCCAAAAGTGTTTTTATTGGAAATAAGATAAGGAAACATTACAGTATAGGACACTTATAAGGTACTTTGATACAGAACAAGTAGCATACAGTACATAGTAGGAAATATTAACCAAGCATGTTGAATATAACATTGTAAACAACTAAGAACCTTAATGTTCAAAATGGACCTATTCAGGAGAACTGATAAAAGAGCCACATTGTTGTGTGGCCCTTCGTAATATGGAAGGAAGAGGCAAAGCTTCTTAATTCACTGTGAACTGTAAATTGCTTGATCTATATTTTCTAACCCACCATCTGTGTAGGTGTGATAATGTATAGGGCTTTATTTTTACATATTTTATAATTTTGATCATATGTAAAATGAAAGATTACAGATGAATATTGTGTATTCTACCTCTTTGACCTTTATAACTTATTTTTTATAATGCTTTCATTCTCCAAAATCTAAAAAGTATTTATATATTTATCTTTATTTTAGTCTTGGTCTAATCAGATCACAGGACATGGTTCCAGTAATCCATGTCCTTATTCTGATTGTCTTCAGCAAACTGTTTGTGGGCTTTCTTGTGCATCATCTTTAGAAGAGGCTTCCTTCTGGGAAGACAGCTATGCAGACCAATTTGATGCAGTGTGCGGCATATGGTTTGAGCACTGATAGGTTGATCCCCCACCCCTTTAACCTCTTCAGCAATGCTGGCAGAACTTGTACATCTATTTCCCAAAGACAAGTTGAGTGACGTTAAACACGTGCACTCAACTTCTTTGGCCGACTATGGCGAGGCCTGTTCTGAGTGGAACCTGTCCTGTTAACCCGATGTATGGTCTTGACCACTTGTTGCAGCTCAGTTTCACGGTCTTTGCAATCTTCTTATAGCTTAGGCCATCTTTATGTAGAGCTACAATTATTTTTTCAGATCCTCAGAGGGTTCTTTGCCATGAGGTGCAATGTTGAACTTCCATTGACCAGTATGAGAGAGTGAAAGCGATAACACCAAATTTAACAGACATGCTCCCCATTCACACCTGAGACCTTGTAACACTAACAAGTCACATGACATCGGGGAGGAAAAATGGCTAATTGAGTTATTTTGAGGGGATAGCAAAGTTACACTGTTATACAAGCTGTACACTACTTTACATTGTAGTAAAGTGTCCTTTCTTCAGTGTTGTCACATGAAAAGATATAATAAAATATTTTCAAAAATGTGAGGCCTATACTCACTTTTGTGAGATACTATATATATATATATATATATATATATATATATATATATTGTGAGGGGGTTAGCTCGGCAGCGGGTGTGTGTGACCCCCGGGATGGGCTCCCCACACAAAAACAGGCCCAGCAAACGGAGGTTGTGGTTTTCAAAATCAAAAAAAGGTGCAGTTTATTTTCTATTTACAGTGACAAAACACAGCAAAGCCAAAAGAAACATAAACAAAATAAATCCTGGTCAACTTGACCTCTGACTAAACATACAGGTTTCCTAACTAACAACTGGGATCAGCCTAGTGCTGTCCTAGTCCCTAAGTCCCTGGTTTTAAATGTCCAAGCAAATAGCCACACAGGCTTTTTCTCACCGCACAGGGGTTCACTCTCCCTAGACAGTCCACACAGGTCTGGTTCCAGGCATGAGCTAACACCTAATGAAGCTGGGAGTTCTTATAGAGGCCTAAATGAGCTGACAAGCTTCAGCTGGTCTCATCAACTCCCTGTCTACACGACGCCCCACACTCTCCCTAGAGGTATGAGTCATCCATGAGCCCACTAGCCTCAGCTGGGCTTATACAACACTCCACAAAGTTGTATAAGTCGGAGTAAAGCCTGAATCTGGGCGAAATATATCTACCCCCCTGGATGCAACCAGGTGACTTTACCTTCCTGCTGTCACATACCCCCCCTCTTGTTTTAACCTCGGGGTTGGAACACCAGCAATCAGGCATTCATGTACTCGAGACAAAGCATCCACATTCCCCATTTGAACGCCAGGGCGATGCTTTACTGTGAAGTTGAATTCCTGGAGGGCCAGGAACCACCTATTCACTCTTCTATTTGTTTCCTTGTTTTGAGCCATCCACTTTAACGGAGCGTGATCCGTAACCATATCAAAGTGCCTACCTAGCAGGTAGTACCGAAGGGAATCTAGAGCCCACTTCACCGCTAAACACTCCTTTTCAACGGTGGCGTAATTTACCTCATGGGACTTCAACTTCCTGCTGAGGTAAATGACTGGGTGCTCTTCCCCGTTCCAGACCTGGGACAATACTGCTCCTAACCCCACATCTGACGCATCACTTTGTACGACAAAGTCTTTAGAGAAGTCGGGTGAGTACAACACTGGCTGGCTACATAAGGCTTGTTTCAAGAATTGGAATGCTGCCTCAGCCTCGGGGGTCCATTTAATCATGACCGACCCGTTCCCCTTCGTTAGGTTGGTTAGGGGCACAGCCTTAGAGGCAAAGTGGGGAATGAATCGCCGATAATACCCAGCGATTCCCAGAAAGGCTCGTACCTGCTTCTTGTTGTTGGGACGTGGCCAACTCTGGATGGCCTCGACTTTGTTGAGTTGGGGTTTTATTACTCCCCTCCCAATGGTGTACCCAAGATATTTGACCTCCTCCTGCCCAATGGTACACTTCTTGGGGTTAGCCGTAAACCCCGCTTCCCGAACAGAGTCCAGGACTGCTTGCACTTTTGGCAGATGTGAGGCCCAATCTGTGCTATGGACAATTACGTCATCCAGGTAAGCCGCAGCATACTTCCGATGGGGCCTCAGCATCTGGTCCATTTTCCGCTGGAATGTGGCCGGCGCATTCTGTAACCCGAACGGCATTCTTTTATATTGGAACGCCCCGTCTGGGGTTACAAATGCAGTTTTCTCTTTGGCCAATTTGGCCAGGGGGATTTGCCAATACCCTTTTGTGAGGTCAAGAGTCGTCATGTATCGGGCTGTTCCCAGCCGGTCGATCAACTCATCTATACGTGGCATGGGGTAGGTGTCAAATTTTGTAACTTTGTTCAACTGACGAAAATCGTTACAAAATCGCCAGCTCCCATCCGGTTTAGGCACCAACACAATGGGACTAGACCAATCACTTTGGGACTCCTCTATCACCCCTAAGTTCAGCATTTTCTGTACTTCCTCCCGTATTGCCTCCCGTTGGGCCTCTGGGATCCGATAGGGTTTTAACTTCACCCTTTCACCGGGCGGGGTAATGATGTCATGCTCTACCCCAGATGTTTGTCCCGGCAGCTCAGAGAATACCTCCTTGTTGCGAAGCACAAACTCCTTAACCTCCTGTTGTTGGGGTTGTGACAAGGTGGCTGCTATTCCAACCTCAGGAATCACGCAACCAGTTTGAGCTGGTGACCAAGTGTCTGCGACTAGGGACTCTCTATCCCTCCAGGCTTTCAGCAGATTAACGTGATAGATCTGTTCGGGCTTTCGCCTTCCTGGTTGTCTGACCTTGTAATTCACTTTGCTCACTTTTTCCATTATCTCGTAGGGGCCTTGCCATTTGGCAAGGAATTTACTTTCAACCGTAGGGACAAGTACCAGTATCCTATCCCCCGTGGAAAAGGTACGTGTCTTGGCTCCACGGTTGTACACTCTCTGCTGTGCTAACTGCGCTTGGGCCAAATGTTCCTTCACGATGGGCATTACCTGTGCAATTCAGTCTTGCATCAGGGCGACATGCTCAATCACACTCCTGTGGGGAGAACTCTCACTTTCCCAAGTTTCCTTGGCAATATCCAACAGCCCTCTTGGGTGTCTCCCATACAGTAACTCAAAGGGGGAGAATCCCGTAGAGGATTGGGGCACCTCCCTAATAGCAAACATCAGATAAGGAAGTAGACAGTCCCAATCCTTTCCATCTCTATCCACCACTTTCTTCAACATTTGTTTTAGGGTTTTGTTGAATCTTTCAACCAGCCCATCGGTTTGGGGGTGATACACAGATGTACGTAATTGCGTCACTTTGAACAATTTACACAGCTCCTTCATAACCCGGGACATAAAGGGTGTACCTTGGTCCGTAAGCAGTTCTTTACAAATACCCACCCGGCTAAACACAAGAGATAGCTCTTTGGCTATGGTTTTGGCCGAGGTATTTCGGAGAGGGATCGCTTCTGGATAACGGGTGGCATAGTCCATTATAACTAATATGTACTGGTGCCCCCTAGCGGACTTGATTATAGGACCTACCAAATCCATGGCGATCCTCTCAAACGGGACCTCAATGATGGGTATAGGGACCAGCGGGCTACGGAAATGTGGCATCGGGGCCGACCTCTGACACACAGGGCAGGAGGAACAATAATTTTCTATGTCCTTCATCACCCCCGGCCAATAGAATCTCTGTAATACCCTCTCTCGGGTTTTCTCTGTCCCCAGATGACCTCCAAGAATGTGCCCATGGGCCAACTCCAACACCAACTTCCTGTAAGGTTTGGGCACCACAAGCTGCTCAACGGTTTCTTCTGCCCTTTTTGCCACCCGATACAGTAGGTCCTTCTCTACGCTGAAGTATGGGTAAGTGCAGGTATTATCTGGGTTCACTAACTCGCCATCTATTTTCACTACGTTTTCCCGTGCCTTTATTAGGGCGGGGTCTTTCAACTGTTCTGTGGCAAAGTTTTCCCTGTGAACCTCAAGATCAGAAAACTCCACAGACGGTAGGTTTTCGTCTGAGGAGGTGGGCTCCTCTCCAGTTTCTTGAGTCTCCCCTGCCAATACTGATAAGGGAAATTCCGGAGAGTCCTCACCACTCTCATGGGAGTTCTGGCTATCCCATTCCTGGTACATAGGGGCACCAGTGGGGGGCTCAGGATCATCCCACAGTTCCCAGAACTTCGGAAAATCCCTTCCCACAATGGCGTCATGCGGTAACTGAGATACTAAGCCCACTGGATGAGAGAGGGTACCTTTGGGGGTCTCGAAACACACTGTAGTCACTGGATACTCTCGGGTGTCCCCATGCACACAAATAACAGCTACCTTGCTATTCCCAGAGACCTCTGTTTTAACTAACTCACTCTTTATCAGAGTCACAAGGCTACCTGAATCCAGCAATACCACAACATTTCTACCATTAACACACATTTTGCATAAATGTTTCTCAGTTCCTCGAATGGCAGTGCATGCGACTGTCGCACACAGCGACTGACGTCTGCCCGTCAGAAAGTCACACTGCATGGGTTCCTCCACAACCGGGCAATTGGCTGCAATATGTCCCGCTTGCCGGCAGCGGTAGCAAACGATCCTTCTTGCCGCCTCTTGAGCCGCTGATTTCCCAGGCTGTTCTCGCCAAACTTGGGGTAGAGCTCCCACCCTCTCACTCTCTCCACCCTCACCCCTTGGAATCCTCTTATCCGCCCCTGGGGATGGTCTGGTCTTAGGGTGGAAAGTCCGAGTGTCTCTGGAAGAGGCCGTCAGGTTCTCTGTAGCCAAGTATTTCTCCACACGATCCACAAGACCATCGGCCGTCTCTGGGTCTCCATGGCTTACCCACTTTTGGATGGCAGTAGGAAGAGCTCTCAAAAACCGATCCATTACAACACGTTCCACAATCTTTGGTGCGGACAAAGTCTCTGGCTGTAGCCACTTTCTGCTCAGGTGAATGAGATCATACATTTGAGACCTGGGGGGTTTTCCAAGCTGGAAAGTCCAGTTATGCACACGCTGAGCACGGACAGCCTGGGTGACACCCAGCCTTGCCAATATTTCAGCTTTTAGCATCACATAGTCTTTTGCTTGGTCAGGCTCTAGGTCATAGTAAGCCTTCTGCGATTCACCAGTTAACAGAGGAGCCACCAGTCCAGCCCACTGCTCCTCAGGCCACTTTTCTCTTTCAGCAGTCCTTTCAAATGTGGTCAAAAATACCTCTGGATCATCCTCTCCAGTCATTTTTGTCAATAAACGACTCACCCCAAAGGACGCGGTATTAGTGGGACGGCTTTCCTCACTGGTCTGCGGACGTTGCTGCATTACTGCTTCCATTTGTTGTAGTCTCTGCTCTTGCTTCTGTAACAGGTCTATGAAGCGGGCCTCAGATTGCTGCTGGGCTTGTTGCTGAGCTTCCAGACTCTGTTGGTGAGCTTGCTGCTGGGCTGCAAGGCTCTGTTGATGAGCTTGCTGCTGGGCTGCGAAGTTCTGTTGTTGAGCTGCAAGGCTCTGTTGATGAGCTGCAAGGCTCTTTTGCAAACCTGCATTTGTCTGCTGTTGATTGGCATTTGCTAGAGCCAGCTGCTTCAGTATCTCCTCCATGCTGGCTTAAAAAAAAACTGCCACTGGTTCTCCACCAACTGTGAGGGGGTTAGCTCGGCAGCGGGTGTGTGTGACCCCCGGGATGGGCTCCCCACACAAAAACAGGCCCAGCAAACGGAGGTTGTGGTTTTCAAAATCAAAAAAAGGTGCGGTTTATTTTCTATTTACAGTGACAAAACACAGCAAAGCCAAAAGAAACATAAACAAAATAAATCCTGGTCAACTTGACCTCTGACTAAACATACAGGTTTCCTAACTAACAACTGGGATCAGCCTAGTGCTGTCCTAGTCCCTAAGTCCCTGGTTTTAAATGTCCAAGCAAATAGCCACACAGGCTTTTTCTCACCGCACAGGGGTTCACTCTCCCTAGACAGTCCACACAGGTCTGGTTCCAGGCATGAGCTAACACCTAATGAAGCTGGGAGTTCTTATAGAGGCCTAAATGAGCTGACAAGCTTCAGCTGGTCTCATCAACTCCCTGTCTACACGACGCCCCACACTCTCCCTAGAGGTATGAGTCATCCATGAGCCCACTAGCCTCAGCTGGGCTTATACAACACTCCACCTAGTTGTATAAGTCGGCGTAAAGCCTGAATCTGGGCGAAATATATCTACCCCCCTGGATGCAACCAGGTGACTTTACCTTCCTGCTGTCACATACCCCCCCTCTTGTTTTAACCTCGGGGTTGGAACACCAGCAATCAGGCATTCATGTACTCGAGACAAAGCATCCACATTCCCCATTTGAACGCCAGGGCGATGCTTTACTGTGAAGTTGAATTCCTGGAGGGCCAGGAACCACCTATTCACTCTTCTATTTGTTTCCTTGTTTTGAGCCATCCACTTTAACGGAGCGTGATCCGTAACCATATCAAAGTGCCTACCTAGCAGGTAGTACCGAAGGGAATCTAGAGCCCACTTCACCGCTAAACACTCCTTTTCAACGGTGGCGTAATTTACCTCATGGGACTTCAACTTCCTGCTGAGGTAAATGACTGGGTGCTCTTCCCCGTTCCAGACCTGGGACAATACTGCTCCTAACCCCACATCTGACGCATCACTTTGTACGACAAAGTCTTTAGAGAAGTCGGGTGAGTACAACACTGGCTGGCTACATAAGGCTTGTTTCAAGAATTGGAATGCTGCCTCAGCCTCGGGGGTCCATTTAATCATGACCGACCCTTTCCCCTTCGTTAGGTTGGTTAGGGGCACAGCCTTAGAGGCAAAGTGGGGAATGAATCGCCGATAATACCCAGCGATTCCCAGAAAGGCTCGTACCTGCTTCTTGTTGTTGGGACGTGGCCAACTCTGGATGGCCTCGACTTTGTTGAGTTGGGGTTTTATTACTCCCCTCCCAATGGTGTACCCAAGATATTTGGCCTCCTCCTGCCCAATGGTACACTTCTTGGGGTTAGCCGTAAACCCCGCTTCCCGAACAGAGTCCAGGACTGCTTGCACTTTTGGCAGATGTGAGGCCCAATCTGTGCTATGGACAATTACGTCATCCAGGTAAGCCGCAGCATACTTCCGATGGGGCCTCAGCATCTGGTCCATTTTCCGCTGGAATGTGGCCGGCGCATTCTGTAACCCGAACGGCATTCTTTTATATTGGAACGCCCCGTCTGGGGTTACAAATGCGGTTTTCTCTTTGGCCAATTTGGCCAGGGGGATTTGCCAATACCCTTTTGTGAGGTCAAGAGTCGTCATGTATCGGGCTGTTCCCAGCCGGTCGATCAACTCATCTATACGTGGCATGGGGTAGGTGTCAAATTTTGTAACTTTGTTCAACTGACGAAAATCGTTACAAAATCGCCAGCTCCCATCCGGTTTAGGCACCAACACAATGGGACTAGACCAATCACTTTGGGACTCCTCTATCACCCCTAAGTTCAGCATTTTCTGTACTTCCTCCCGTATTGCCTCCCGTCGGGCCTCTGGGATCCGATAGGGTTTTAACTTCACCCTTTCACCGGGCGGGGTAATGATGTCATGCTCTACCCCAGATGTTTGTCCCGGCAGCTCAGAGAATACCTCCTTGTTGCGAAGCACAAACTCCTTAACCTCCTGTTGTTGGGGTTGTGACAAGGTGGCTGCTATTCCAACCTCAGGAATCACGCAACCAGTTTGAGCTGGTGACCAAGTGTCTGCGACTAGGGACTCTCTATCCCTCCAGGCTTTCAGCAGATTAACGTGATAGATCTGTTCGGGCTTTCGCCTTCCTGGTTGTCTGACCTTGTAATTCACTTCGCTCACTTTTTCCATTATCTCGTAGGGGCCTTGCCATTTGGCAAGGAATTTACTTTCAACCGTAGGGACAAGTACCAGTATCCTATCCCCCGGGGAAAAGGTACGGGTATTGGCTCCACGGTTGTACACTCTCTGCTGTGCTAACTGCGCTTGGGCCAAATGTTCCTTCACGATGGGCATTACCTGTGCAATTCGGTCTTGCATCAGGGCGACCTGCTCAATCACACTCCTGTGGGGAGAACTCTCACTTTCCCAAGTTTCCTTGGCAATATCCAACAGCCCTCTTGGGTGTCTCCCATACAGTAACTCAAAGGGGGAGAATCCCGTAGAGGATTGGGGCACCTCCCTAATAGCAAACATCAGATAAGGAAGTAGACAGTCCCAATCCTTTCCATCTCTATCCACCACTTTCTTCAACATTTGTTTTAGGGTTTTGTTGAATCTTTCAACCAGCCCATCGGTTTGGGGGTGATACACAGATGTACGTAATTGCGTCACTTTGGACAATTTACACAGCTCCTTCATAACCCGGGACATAAAGGGTGTACCTTGGTCCGTAAGCAGTTCTTTACAAATACCCACCCGGCTAAACACAAGAGATAGCTCTTTGGCTATGGTTTTGGCCGAGGTATTTCGGAGAGGGATCGCTTCTGGATAACGGGTGGCATAGTCCATTATAACTAATATGTACTGGTGCCCCCTAGCGGACTTGATTATAGGACCTACCAAATCCATGGCGATCCTCTCAAACGGGACCTCAATGATGGGTATAGGGACCAGCGGGCTACGGAAATGTGGCATCGGGGCCGACCTCTGACACACAGGGCAGGAGGAACAATAATTTTCTATGTCCTTCATCACCCCCGGCCAATAGAATCTCTGTAATACCCTCTCTCGGGTTTTCTCTGTCCCCAGATGACCTCCAAGAATGTGCCCATGGGCCAACTCCAACACCAACTTCCTGTAAGGTTTGGGCACCACAAGCTGCTCAACGGTTTCTTCTGCCCTTTTTGCCACCCGATACAGTAGGTCCTTCTCTACGCTGAAGTATGGGTAAGTGCAGGTATTATCTGGGTTCACTAACTCGCCATCTATTTTCACTACGTTTTCCCGTGCCTTTATTAGGGCGGGGTCTTTCAACTGTTCTGTGGCAAAGTTTTCCCTGTGAACCTCAAGATCAGAAAACTCCACAGACGGTGGGTTTTCGTCTGAGGAGGTGGGCTCCTGTCCAGTTTCTTGAGTCTCCCCTGCCAATACTGATAAGGGAAATTCCGGAGAGTCCTCACCACTCTCAGGGGAGTTCTGGCTATCCCATTCCTGGTACATAGGGGCACCAGTGGGGGGCTCAGGATCATCCCACAGTTCCCAGAACTTCGGAAAATCCCTTCCCACAATGGCGTCATGCGGTAACTGAGATACTAAGCCCACTGGATGAGAGAGGGTACCTTTGGGGGTCTCGAAACACACTGTAGTCACTGGATACTCTCGGGTGTCCCCATGCACACAAATAACAGCTACCTTGCTATTCCCAGAGACCTCTGTTTTAACTAACTCAGCCTTTATCAGGGTCACAAGGCTACCTGAATCCAGCAATACCACAACATTTCTACCATTAACACACATTTTGCATAAATGTTTCTCAGTTCCTCGAATGGCAGTGCATGCGACTGTCGCACACAGCGACTGACGTCTGCCCGTCAGAAAGTCACACTGCATGGGTTCCTCCACAACCGGGCAATTGGCTGCAATATGTCCCGCTTGCCGGCAGCGGTAGCAAACGATCCTTCTTGCCGCCTCTTGAGCCGCTGATTTCCCAGGCTGTTCTCGCCAAACTTGGGGTAGAGCTCCCACCCTCTCACTCTCTCCACCCTCACCCCTTGGAATCCTCTTATCCGCCCCTGGGGATGGTCTGGGCTTAGGGTGGAAAGTCCGAGTGTCTCTGGAAGAGGCCGTCAGGTTCTCTGTAGCCAAGTATTTCTCCACACGATCCACAAGACCATCGGCCGTCTCTGGGTCTCCATGGCTTACCCACTTTTGGATGGCAGTAGGAAGAGCTCTCAAAAACCGATCCATTACAACACGTTCCACAATCTTTGGTGCGGACAAAGTCTCTGGCTGTAGCCACTTTCTGCTCAGGTGAATGAGATCATACATTTGAGACCTGGGGGGTTTTCCAAGCTGGAAAGTCCAGTTATGCACACGCTGAGCCCGGACAGCCTGGGTGACACCCAGCCTTGCCAATATTTCAGCTTTTAGCATCACATAGTCTTTTGCTTGGTCAGGCTCTAGGTCATAGTAAGCCTTCTGCGATTCACCAGTTAACAGAGGAGCCACCAGTCCAGCCCACTGCTCCTCAGGCCACTTTTCTCTTTCAGCAGTCCTTTCAAATGTGGTCAAAAATACCTCTGGATCATCCTCTCCAGTCATTTTTGTCAATAAACGACTCACCCCAAAGGACGCGGTATTAATGGGACGGCTTTCCTCACTGGTCTGCGGACATTGCTGCATTACTGCTTCCATTTGTTGTAGTCTCTGCTCTTGCTTCTGTAACAGGTCTATGAAGCGGGCCTCAGATTGCTGCTGGGCTTGTTGCTGAGCTTCCAGACTCTGTTGGTGAGCTTGCTGCTGGGCTGCAAGGCTCTGTTGATGAGCTTGCTGCTGGGCTGCGAAGTTCTGTTGTTGAGCTGCAAGGCTCTGTTGATGAGCTGCAAGGCTCTTTTGCAAACCTGCATTTGTCTGCTGTTGATTGGCATTTGCTAGAGCCAGCTGCTTCAGTATCTCCTCCATGCTGGCTTAAAAAAAAAACTGCCACTGGTTCTCCACCAACTGTGAGGGGGTTAGCTCGGCAGCGGGTGTGTGTGACCCCCGGGATGGGCTCCCCACACAAAAACAGGCCCAGCAAACGGAGGTTGTGGTTTTCAAAATCAAAAAAAGGTGCGGTTTATTTTCTATTTACAGTGACAAAACACAGCAAAGCCAAAAGAAACATAAACAAAATAAATCCTGGTCAACTTGACCTCTGACTAAACATACAGGTTTCCTAACTAACAACTGGGATCAGCCTAGTGCTGTCCTAGTCCCTAAGTCCCTGGTTTTAAATGTCCAAGCAAATAGCCACACAGGCTTTTTCTCACCGCACAGGGGTTCACTCTCCCTAGACAGTCCACACAGGTCTGGTTCCAGGCATGAGCTAACACCTAATGAAGCTGGGAGTTCTTATAGAGGCCTAAATGAGCTGACAAGCTTCAGCTGGTCTCATCAACTCCCTGTCTACACGACGCCCCACACTCTCCCTAGAGGTATGAGTCATCCATGAGCCCACTAGCCTCAGCTGGGCTTATACAACACTCCACCTAGTTGTATAAGTCGGCGTAAAGCCTGAATCTGGGCAAAATATATCTACCCCCCTGGATGCAACCAGGTGACTTTACCTTCCTGCTGTCACAATATATATATATATATATATATATATATATATATATATATATATATATATATATATAAAATATATATATATGTATACAGTATATCAGTTTAGTTATATTCAAATTAAAAAAGATCAAAATAAATGAAGGAAAACAGCAAACACAGTGCAGATATTTATTACTAGGGCTGAGGTGTAGGAGTACAGTAGTTTATGACATGAATAACAATACAGCAATTTCACTCATTTTCCACAAAGCAGAGAAAGTAAAGAAGATGAAAAATTGGTTTAAAAAAAAATAGAAACTGCTCAGCACCAGTCAGGCTCTTGAATTCCCTAGTCAGAATCTAGATGTGAAACATATTTGTTCAGTAAAAGAATAATAAAAAAGCCATGGGTCTAAAGTAAAGCATCACGGTAGATCTCTAGATTATTTAATAGACAGCTAAATAATGATGAAAAATAAAGTTTACTAATACAGAATATTACTTAGAGCGAACTATAGTAACTATCTGACATCTGACAGTTGTATCACTTATTACGCAGCAAGGTAGTTGAGCCAGCACTAGTCTTTTAAAATCCATAAAAAGCCTTTATGAATTCAAAAAGGTTGCAGAAGATAACATATAATTATGTGTTGCACATACAAAAATCTTTTCTGGTCTTGCAAATGTTTAGGACATAAACATAAACATAAACTTTCTCTATAGTATATGCTCTAGTATATGTTACATGGTATGTGGGAAATACAGAACTTTGGATTAGATTGATGAATTCTCTGTCCTTCCTCCACTCCCATGTATTTTACATTTTTAAAGTTTTTTTTTCACAAGTTTAATTTTTTTAAGGTTTATTTTTTTAGAGAATGGTGCAAAAAGTGCCAATTAGTTAACACTTTCTTAACCATTTCAATACTGGCGTATTGTCAAATGACGTCCACAAGGTGGCTCTGCCATCCTTGGTGGAAGTCATATGACATCCTTGGGCCTCCCGGCCGTTTGGGGGCGTGTGCCTGCCGCGTCCTGCGGGTGCCGATGCGTGTGCCTGGCGGCCGCAATGTCCACTAGGTTCCCGCAATTGGCAGTTACAGATCCACGTCCTGTCAGGGAGAGGAGATCGATGGTGTGTCCCTTGTACATCGGGACACCGATCGGTCACCTCCCCCAGTCAGTCCTCTCCCCCCACAGTTAGAATCACTCCCTAGGGAACACATTTAACCCCTTAATCGCCCCTAGTGTTAACCCCTTCCCTGCCAGTCACATTTATAAAGTAATCAGTGCATATTTATAGCACTGTTCGCTGTATAAATGTGAATGGTCCCAAAATAGTGTCAAAAGTGTCCAAACTGTCCACCACAATAACACAGTCCTGACAAAAGTTGCAGATAACCACCAATACTAGTAAAATAAAAAAAGAAATAAAAAAATCTATCCCCTATTTTGTAGGCGCTATACCTTTTGCGCAAACCAATCACAATATGCTTATTACGAGAGGTCAGAAGTTCACACCCACACTGATGGAAAGCTACAACCATTTTTTTTATAAGTGGCAAGCAGATAACAAATTGAAGTTTGAAGAGGGCTATAAGAGCAGGGAAAAAAGTTCCAGTGAGTGTAATGAGTGTACACTAGGAACAGGATCAGCAAAACTGGATGATTGAACATTGACCTTGGGTGTTAAAGGGGTTGTAAAGGTTCCGCTATTATTTAAAAACAAAAACAAACATATCATATTTACCTCCACTGTGCAGTTAGTTTTGCACAGAGTGGCCCCGATCGTCCTCTTCTAGGGTCCCACAGGGTCTCTCACGGCTCCTCCCCACAAGAGCTAACCCCTCTCTGGGAAGCTGTCTCCCGAGGGGGTTACCTTGCAGACGTGCTCTCGTGCCATACAATCAGGATCCATAGACACCAATTGTATGACTTGGCCCCGCCCCCGGCGGCCGCATCATTGGATTTGATTGACAGCAGCAGGAGCCAATGGCTGCGCTGCTCACAATCCTCCAATGAAGAGCCGACAAGACCTGGGGGAAAGCATCGTGAGATCGCGCCCACGGAGATTCGGGGCTCAGGTAAGTAAAATGGGAGCTCAGGGGGGCAGTGACTGCAAGGTGTTTTTTCACCTTAATGCATAGGATGCATTAAGGTGAAAAAACACGAAGGTTTACAACCACTTTTAATCTCAATTTCTGCTGCAACAAGCTGATAGTAGGAGTCAAATACTGATTGTATACAGCACAAATCCATGGATCTGTAAATACTGCATATACAGATGAATTTAACACTTTAAAGAATCTCTGTCCCTTTGAATACTATGTTGTAAAACTCTGAAATATCCCTGTCTGTTGTGACAGTGGGGTCACTAATGTGTGCATGCAATAATTGTGTTGTGTTGTAATTGCACATGCAATATTCAGGCTGTCAATTCACTACAGGTACAGTATATACCACAAATGCAGTAATTACCTGCAGTAAATATCACAGAAAAATGCCATATTGCATTAGAGGTAATTCACCTAAAAAAAAAGAAAATTCTAAATAAGCACTGAAATATTTAGCAGCTGTATTACTGCCACTGCTAAATGGCACCTGTTAGCGTCCTAACTAAGACTGACTTATCCCATACCAGCTCATTCAGCTGTCAGCTAAGAATTCTAGGATGACAGGTGAATGTAAAAAAAAAAAGGATCAGGGACATAAAAAATAAATAAAAAATGAGGCGGAGGTTCCATCTTAATTTATATCAGGTTCTTTCCACGCATGTAGCCTGGCAAGCCAGGAAGGGGGGGAGTATGTTCCCCTCCCCTGAACCATACTTGGCCACATGCTCTCAACTTTGGGGGGACCTTGCTGGGGGAAACCTCCTGGCAAAGCATCTTGTACCCATGTTGAGGAGGACAAGGCCCTCTTTCCCACAACCCTGGTCTGGTACACAGTACCCTACTAATTCACAAAAAAAGAATATCATTTAGAAATAGACACAAAATGCTGAAAGAAAAAACCTGATGCCTACCAGACACTTCTGATCCCATCACTTTTCTTGAGCTAAATGACATCTCTGGGTTACTGGCATTAAACTAAATAAATGGGTACCATAATTGACCAAAAATGGTCATATCCATATTTGGTTAATGATGTCATGGGCCAAATATGTTCATGTCCATATTTGGGTCAATGACATCACCGTGGTGTACTTGTTTACTTTTTCGTCTGTGACCTAGACATGTCATTCTAGATCCCCTCCGCTAAAGTAAAGCTAATAAAATCTCCAAGTCCCTGTAACTGAAGTATAAAACAAATGGGTGGGGGTCTCCCAGGTGACATCTTTGACCAAATATGGACATTGTGAACAGCTTGTGTTTTTGGTTCATATGGTGGTAGCTGCTTGGTGTGTAAGAGGTTATTTTGTGTAGTTAACTAAACCCAGTGTTGATTTCTCTCAGTCTGCTGGTACCTATATGGTGCAGGGTGAGGCTAAGTGTGTTATTGTCATGTATTCATGACAGCGGAGTGTGAGTTTAACCCATGTTGGTCACATACTGGTGGCAGCATGCTGAGATCTGAATCTCTGTTGACACATGGTATAATGGTGTAGTGGAATATTTTCTTTGCATACAGTCTGCTTAATATAGGATAACCATCATTTAATGACACACCTTTTTGCACAAATATGACAGTAACTTGTTAAACCCATGCTTCAAAGGACTCTGGCTACTTTAAAAACATAAGGGGTCCTACGCGGCAGCAATATAAGTGTTCCTAATAAAGTGACCATTATTAATGCACAGTCATTTTAGGGTGAACTGGTGAAAGGTTTTGAACAACAAAGCCACAAATCCTTTTAAAAATTGTATCACACTTGTGCACAAATCAAGGATAAAAGCCTTGAACCGCAACTAAAGGCAGACATAAAATACACAATTATAGCAGGTTAATATTTATTCATACATCAATGCACACTGCTTTCCTGTTCAATTCACATGCAGTTCAGTGCAGTGTGATTTAAGCCCATTCATTTTGAATGGGCCCAATTCGCACTGCATCGCACCAAAGTCGTGCATGCATCAATTTGGGAAGCGCACTACAACTGGATTGCATCCGGTGCACGCAGATGCACTGTGTTTGTAACCTGCATTTGGGGTGTCGTTAAGAGTGCACTGACACCTGCTGCAGATTGCAAAAGCAGTGCAATTTAAATACTGTGTGGGAAACTTGAACGGATCGCAGGGTTTTCCATACTGCATGAATGTGAACCTAGGCTTAACTGCAGCAGAGAAAAATCTTGACTCTCTCTTACATCACAGTCTAATCAAACTGCGTATATACTTTCCAGCCACTGTACTTTCTGTATATCTTGTTTTTGTCTCTGAAGTAACACACTTTTTTTGTAAATGTTTTGACTCTGGAATATGGAGTTTTGGTTTTGAAGTGTTTTTGTGTATTCTGTTTTTAATAAAGTTTTAGGATAAGGCCGTGGCGTATTGAAAAAAGAAGCTCACAAACTATACTATGAAACTGATTGCCAGTGGACAATTGGTATAATATTGAAGAGTGTAGATTTATTTTTTTAAGCGCATACTTTCCTAAAGCTTTTAAATTTGCTGCGGATGCTCCTTCCCAGGCCAATTCAATCCATTACTGGAAACTATGGAAGTCCTGGAGGTAGTGACGTTCCAAGGAATCGTGAAAATTCTGTCAGGGAACCTGCAAGGAAGCCTGGAAGACCCTGCCAGGATTCTGTGATTAATGTAACAGTATGTAAGCAGCTTTAATAGGCTGTGATTTAATTGGGAGAGACGAGGTAGGTTTTTTCATGAAGTCAAATTCAGATTTAATTGTTTTAAAAACAATACCCCAAAATATTGTAAAGACTTGATGCACAGTATGTAAACAGCTTTATTATTTTGTGATTTAAAAGTAAAAGTAAAATCAGATCTTAGAAATAGAAATAATGGTGTACTATTTTTGCACAGTTGATGCACAATATGTAAAAAATGTGATTATGCTTTATCAAGAAATAAAAACTGTCTGACAGGGTGGGTACCACCTTCAAATATTTATGCAGGTCATCATCCAGAGATAAGGGCACTATTTCCACTATGTATAGATATCTTACTGACGGGGATCTTTCAGCCAAATCCTCAGAGATGCTTAGTTGGGAAGCAGAAACAGGTCAGGAATTTTCCTCAGAAGATTGGTTAGGTTTGCTTTCTAACAGGCACATATGTACAAGATCCATGGCAGTGAAGGCGACAGTGGTTAAGTTTCACAACCAGATGGTTCTATACCCCTGCCATAGGTTCTATTCCTTGGTGCCAGAGGCCTGCTTTATAGGTTGCCTGGATAGGGGCACACACCTCCAAATTTTATGTAGTTGCAAAGCAAATAAACCACTATTGCAACGGGCATACACTAAGGTTGCTCAGATCACAGGAGTGCAGCTGACTCTGCCTATTTTTTGCAGACCTGTTGGAGGTGATACCTCCCTGACAAAAGCTGGCACACACTCTATTTAGTCCTATTAGATGGGCTACTGCTTTACACTGGTGCTCCCCTACGGTCCCCTGGGCCCAGGTGCTACAACTTTTGGAGGCAATAAAACTCATGGAATGTATCTACCATACCTATATGGATACTATGCATGTCTATAGTAGAACATGGGAATCTTGGTCTTCTTATTGATATGCCAGCTTCTGGATTGGGTGACTGTACTATGCCTATGATATCAGATAGATCTCTTTCTTGTTTCTTTAAATTGCTGTTTATTTTGTGCCCGCATATAAGGCCAAACAGATACGAATATTTCTATTTCTCATTGGTTGTGAATACTATATCCCCATTGGGATGTGGCCTTTATTTTTGCTTTCTCTTTTTTTTTTTGCTGTTTTTCTGTCTTAATTGGACTGTATTTTATGAGAGCTATGACTGTACTTGATTGGTGTCTGCCACGTAAAGTTAGCTACTCATGTAATATATGTAAATGTTCTAACATCTCTTTTGCTACAATAAAAATAGTTAGTAATTAAAAAAAAAAAAAAACCTGAATGTACTATTTCAGAGCCAATAGTCAGAAATATTGTTCAGTGAATGCACAGAATATAAACAGCTTTATTAGACCATGATTTAAAAGAGGAAGTTAGGCAGGTTTTATTAGGAAATAAAAAAACAGCAGGTATTATTTCAGAGACCAGAATAAAAAATATTGTACAGTCACTGCACTATATGTAGAAAAAAATAAAAACTGCACATAGAGATTGATAAGCTGCCAACACTCCACTAGACAATATAGTGCAAAAAAACATGTAAACAAATTAGTGTAGCGCTTAAAATGGTGAATATAAAAGAAAATGAATAAATGTAAAAGGTGAATGTCAATTCAATAGTGAACATGTGTGAATGAACAACCCATATATATAAGTGCAAAAAATGATATAAAAAAACATTCAAAAGTCCAAATTCATGTGGAGACACCAAGAGGCGGTTAATCCAAAGAATAAAAGACCATAGGAAGCCTCTCTTGACGTGTACAGGTAAATTGATAAAATATTGATCCCAAAAAGTGCAGTAGAAAGTGATAAGGTTGGCATGCTTACCAGAGATGATGGACACACATACTATGTAGCAGGTGTGTCAAACAGGCATTGGTGAGAATGAACCTCAACGAAATCCACCACAGAAGGACACTGTAAGTAGGATAGGTCCCATCCGATATACCTCAAAGGTTCCCGGTAGCAAGACACAGACTCCAAAACTTGCAAATGATGCAATGATCCATGATGTGCATGAAAAAAAAACAGAACTACATATAAATACTGTTTGGTATATTTATTGTAAAAAAAAGGGGTTTACACTTACAAAAATTCCAGATAAACAAGCTTGTAACATGTAGGTAAGTATGCAATGATTCCACTACCGTCACCCAACGCGTATCGCCCTATTGAACATCATCTGGGGTATGTGTATACCACACCTTGATGGAGCACATATCATCTGGGATGTGTATATACCACACCTTGATGGAACATCTTGTCCACTTCCTGCTTTCCTGTGACACCATTCTGGATCATGCTTTTAATTTAAGTCCCAGGTAATTTATGGTACGACTCTTTCTCTATTGGTCCCATTCTGAGTACCTTTCTCAATTATTCACTCCATGGTGATACACACAGCTGTTTTACACTTCACAAAGAGAAAAAAGAAAGGCACACCAGCCTCGTGCATTATCCTTGGGTGGATTTATTAAAAAATGATAAAAGAAACCTACTTACAAACATACGTGACTAACACACGTTAAAAGAGTCCACAAAATCGCAGCAATGCGTCCGAACCGAACCCACTCTAATAAGTCGTAATATCATATTGGGTGAGCTGAGAGAGAAAACACTGCTGAGCTCTGAGGAAGAAGACTTGTCTTCGAAATGCATAAGCCGGCAGTGACCCCTGTCAATCCCTCTGCGACTTATTGGAGTGGGTTCGGTTCGGACGCATTGCTGCGATTTTGTGGACTCTTTTAATCACTTAACAACCGCCCACTGTATATATACGTCGGCAAAATGGCACGTACAGGCACAATCACGTACCTGTACGTGACTGCCTTCATATGGGTGGGGGGTCCGATCAGACCCCCCTCCGGTACAGTGAGCGGTCGGTATCGCTCCGGGAGTGATCCGTGATGAGGGGGCGGCCATTGGTTTCTGGCCACCCCCTCGCGATCGCTCCCGGCGAATGGGATGCTTCCTCTACCTGTGTAATGTAAACACAGGCAGAGGAAGTGATGTCATCTCTCCCTGCGGCGCTCACACATACCGGAGCGCAGTGGAGAGAAGATGTCAGATTAGTGCACAAACACTACACTGACACCAGCACACATAGGAACATGATCGCCCCCCCCCCCCAGTCACCCCCAGATCACCTGTAATGGATCGGTTCTGGTCCAATCCCAGAATCTATTCCCTTGTTCTGCCGCTATGTTAAGATATACATGTAGGCCTGTTTGAGGGATTGCACACTGAAATAAGACTCATCAGTATAGCTTCCTTCTCATGTATGGCTTCCGAATGAGCTCCTTTATTCAAACTCGGCTTATATAGACATTTTGACACAGGCACTCATCATCGCAAACATATACATATGATTGGCTGGGTTCACATATGGTCATCTTCCTCTGTGACGTCCTCTCTCTTCACGTGGCTGCATTCCATTCTCTCTTCGCCATATTGCTTCTTTCGATGGGTTGGGCCGGATGGAGGGACTTAGGGCAATGAGTCCAGTAGTGAGGGGGTGGGGTGGAGAACTCCACTCTGAGCTCAATATCTCTGTCATATGGTTACTCAAGGAAAATAATACAGTCGTAATAAGATTTAACAAAACACACACAACATACTAACCTATATTTTCTAGCTAACAGACATTTAACCTATACTAAATTTCTAATATGAACACCAACAAGCTTATTGTAGAGATAGCTTGGTGTGTATTTCTGTCCCTTGGCAGACACGTTCCCATAGAAGGATGCTATTTTACTTCAAATTCTTAAGGGGGGGCAACACAATATGTTAGCAGTTGGGAACAAGAAAATAACTATTTAACCCATTGCTAAACTTCTCAAACTATATTCAAGTGGATACCATAAATATAAGTCGTTTATAAAAATATTTATTTTATATACTCCATCACAGTCCTCCCTAAAAATGACTATTTTTATCAACACTGTCCCTGTATTATATAACCTTACCTGGCCCTCCTGACATCAGGACCTTTTTTACATTTCGCATAGAGGTCGGACATGGCTTGCCCAGTGTCTTTACTCGACGAAACAGTCAGGAGAACAGTCAAGTACTATTCTTTCCCTTATCATTTGAGAATGCTGTATATATTAGTAACAGGCCAGGACTGCAATGGAGCATACGGTCCCTCTTCCTCCTCTTTTGTTGGTTCTCTAATATCACCTAGATTCAAAAAGGTAGGAGTCACCTCTTCAGCTGCCTTTCCTAACAGCTTTTTTGTACAGGGCAGAATACAGCAAACCACTAGTACAGCTAATGTAAGCAGTATCAAAATTGCTATGCCTATTTGAGTACAAATGCGTTGCCACCCACTCATCCACCCAAAATACTGGTCCCAGGGATCGGTCAGTCCTGAATTTCTTTTTAACTCTTTTGAGAGATCCTCTAATTTCTTAATAGCCAAGGTTACCTTACCATTGGGGCCTGTATTGTCCGGAATGTACGTACAACATGTACTTGTCCCAGGCAACATTTTACACACACCTCCCTTTTCAGCTAAGATCATGTCTAAGGCCATACGATTTTGGAAAGTCATTTGTGAAGTGGCCTCTAGTTGTTCAGCTAAACCTTGGAGCGCATCCCTGGTATAGTTAACGAACCTCTGTTGGTTATAGTAAATATAATTAAATCAATCTACATTCTTATTTACAGTAATTATGGGAATCAGGGACTCAAAACCTGCAGCTACTTGGTCTCTTGCTTTAAATTCATCTGGGACCCCCCTTGGGACTCCTATGGCATCTATATATACATGAGGGTCAAAACTACCAGCTGGAGCACCTCTACGCTTCCTGCTGGGTTCAGATGAGTGTTCCCTTCTTACTACTCGGTCATCTCCCAAAAAGATGTGCAGGGGCATTATGACTTTAGCAAGTGCACATCCCCTTTTCATCGGCCTGTTAACTTAGTCCTAATCCTTATGTCCCCACAGATCCAATACACGTCTCCCAAAGACTGAGTTTGATTCTGCACCAGATCAAAATTGTGTTACACCATCTATTTGTTTGATAGCCAACTCCTGTGCGTGCACAGTTACTATAAGAAAAAAGATATATAGTTTCATTCTGATGCAGGTGGTTCGCGGTCCTCAGGAACTGGAGCTTTGTTACATATCTTGACTCCAGGGAATGCTTTCAGAGAAACTTCTTAACCATCACCCAATCACCAGGAAGTATACTGTAAGTACCGGTACCTAGATCAGGATCTGTAATGTAAGAAAATACTCGTACATGGATGTTAGTTAATTCTTTTACAAGAGCGGTCACATAATCCATCAAAGTATCAAACTGTAATTGCAACTGTTATGGATAACAACCTAACAGGCTGATGTTACCTAGGGCCAACCTTATTTATTTTTTGACTATAGCAGTGAACACTAGACATGTGCATTTCGTTTCGTTCCGAATCGAAATTCGGACGAATTTTTCATTATTCGGACATTCGGATGCATCCGAATTACCGAATTACAATACTAACGAATTTAACCGAATCCGAATTTTTTCGAATCTAAAAATATTTTTGACCCGACTTTGGGTCCATGTATCTCGGGGTTACTTGGTGATAGAAATCCCAAATTTGGAGATGTTGTAGTGCTAGTTCTTCTGTGTTTGCATACCAAATTTGGGGTTTCTATCACTAAGTGACCCCGAGATACGTGGACCCAAAGTCGGGTCGCAAAATGTCAAGCACTTTACTGGAGCAGAGAATGACATTTTGCGACCCGATTTTGGGGCCACATATCTCGGGGCCACTTGTAGCTAAAAACCCCAAATTTGGTATGCAAATACAGTAGAACTAGCACTACAACATCTCCAAATTTTGGGTTTCTATCACTAAGTAACCCCAAAATACATGGACCCAAAGTCGGGTCGCAAAATATTTTCGAATCCGGTTGAAATAGTATCAACATGATTCGAAATTATTTCAACTGCATTTGAAACTATTTCAACCGGATTCGAAAATATTTTGTGACCCGAATTTGGGTCCATGTATCTCGGGGTTACTTGGTGATAGAAACCCAAAATTTGGGGTTATTGTTTTTCTAGTCTATTTTCTATTTTATTATAATCTTTTCTATCCAAAGTTAAAATTAATTAATTAAAAAATTTTAATTCATACTATTCGAAATTCAAATTTATTCTATTCGAAATTCTAATTTCAGAAGATGGTTGTATATTCTTTCTATTTTATTCTTCTAAATTATATTTTTTTTCTATTCTGTTCTAATCTTTTCTATTTGAATTATAAATTTTGGAAGAAGGTTATTTACTTACTTATATACATCTGTCACATAAAAAAAAGATGTGAAATGGCTGTCACGGATGTCGATCGCAAGGCAAGTACATATGCTGTATGTCATTGTCCACTTACCACAACACCTGCCACGAGTGCCACGACACCGGCCACGAATGCCACGACACCGGCCACGAGTGCCACGTGACCTGCCACGAGTGCCACGTGACCTGCCACGAGTGCCACGTGAACGGCCACGAGTGTCACGTGACCTGCCACGTGACCAAGTTGTGGATTGTCCACTTGCCACGTCACCTGCCACAAGTTATTGGGTTCCTAGCACCAAGTGACCCCCAGATATGGGCGATATGTCAAGTACTTTTCTGCAGCAGAGAATGACATTTTGTGACCCGACTTTGGGCCACGTATCTCGGGGCCACTTATAGCTAGAAACCCCAAATTTGGTATGCAAACACAGTAGAACTAGCATTATAACGGGGTTACTTGGTGATAGAAACCCCAAATTTGGGGTTATTGTAGTGCCAGTTGTAATGTGTTTGCATACCAAATATTTTGGGATTTCTAGCTATAAGTGGCCCCGAGATACGTGGCCTCAAAGTCGGGTCACAAAATTTAATTCTCTGCTGCAGAAAAGCACTTGACAGATCGCCCATATCTGGGGGTCACTTGGTGCTAGGAACCCCATAACTTGTGGCAGGTGACATGGCAAGTGGACAATCCACAACTTGGTCACGTGGCACTCGTGGCCGGTCACGTGGCACTCGGACAATGACATACAGCATATGTACTTGCCTTGCGATCGACATCCATGACAGCCATTTCACATCTTTTTTTTATGTGACAGATGTATATAAGTAAGTAACTAACCATCTTTCAAAATGTATAATTCAAATAGAAAAGATTAGAACAGAATAGAAAAAAAATATAATTTAATAGAATAAAATAGAAAGAATATGCAACCATCTTATGAAATTCGAATTTCGAATAGAATAAATTTTAATTTCGAACAGTAGGAATTAAAAAAAATGTAATTAATTAATTTTAACTTTGGATAGAATAGATTAGAATAGAAATAGAGGATACACTAGAAAAACAATAGAATAGAATAGAATATAGATACTATATCTATTTCATGTTTAATTTTTTTTGCAGATTACTATTTTTTACATAAGATCTCCTGCAGACTATTAGCATTTATTTTATTTTTTTAGCAGATCTCCTGTAGACTATTAACAGCCATTTCACTTCTTTTTTTTTTTTTGCAGATCTCCTGCAGACTGTTAGAATCAATTTCATTTTTTTTTCAAAGTCGGGTCGCAAAATATTTTCGAATCTGCTTTAAATAGTATCAACATGATTCGAAATTATTTCAACCGCATTTAAAACTATTTCAACCGCATTTGAAACTATTTCAACCGGATTCAAAAATATTTTGCGACCCGACTTTGGGTCCACGTATCTCGGGGTTAGTTGGCGATAGAAACCCCAATTTTGGGGTTTCTATCACTAAGTGACCCCGAGAAACGTGGACCTAAAATCGGGTCGCAAAATGTCAAACACTTTTCTGCAGCAGAGAATGACATTTTGCGACCCGAATTTTGGGCCACATATCTCGGGGCCACTTATAGCTAGAAACCCCAAATTTGGTATGCAAACACAGTAGAACTAGCACTATAACATCTCCAAATTTGGGGTTTCTATTACTAAGTGACCCTGAGATACGTGGACCCAAAGTCAGGTCGCAAAATATTTTCGAATCCGGTTGAAATAGTTTCAAATGCGGTTGAAATAATTTCCAATCATGTTGAAATAATTTCGAATCCGGTAGAAATATTTTCGAATTCGGTTGAAATATTTTCGAATGCGACTGATTTTCGAATTCGGTCGAAAACAAAACGAAATCCGAAAACGAATTTAACAAATTTAACGAATCTAACTAAACGAAATTAATTAATTAACGAATTAAAACGAAACGAAACGAAACAAATTTTTTCCTTTTGCACATGTCTAGTGAACACAGAACCCTGATCACTCTCTATCACCCCAGGTACCCCATATCTGCAAACTGGCTCCAAAAGCAATTTCTTAGCCGTGGTTTTCACCATCTGATTTGTGACAAGATAAGCCTCGAGCCACCCTAAACCTTCCGGGGTTGCATGCTAGGCAAGTGTGGCAGGACTTACAGTACTGTTTAGTCATTCCTGGAGCTACATAGTGTTTCTTTATAAGTGAGTTCATCAAAGTCTTTGAGAAATGGGTTGCTCCATGGGCCCATTGCACCACAGCTGGGTACAAAGCTCTGGGGAGACATGGGCAGGTTCCTACAGTCCAAAGATCATCCACCTGTACTGCTACAAGGTGAGTTGAGGCATTGGGATCGGGGCATCCAGCATAAGTTCAAAGCAATCATGTGCATCTTCATCTCGGGTAAAAGCAGGTAGGTCTGCGTTCTCTTTTTCCTCTTTGTCCAGAGACATGTCATGATACCCCCCTTGGACAAGAGGAAGTAGAGTAGCAGAGTAGAGACACTGGCATCGAAGTAGAGCCACACCGTCAGGCATGAGGAAACTGCATCGCAACCATAGGACAAACACTTGGGTTGCACCTGATACAGAAAGACAAAGATATTGTGAGGGGCAAGCAGCAGAAGGGGATGGGCCAGGATAAATTCAGAAGTTTAGTCCAGCAGGGCTTGGGCAGACAGGATGGGCCACCTCTAGCAACAGGGTCCAGGCTAAATAACAACCAATAACGTGGTTACAGAGTCCATGAGTTCGTGTCAACACCCATAAGGCGGGGCCCTGCATCTCAGATATGAACAGGCAAAAGGGCTTTCCATAACAGGCAAAAGGGCAGGAACAGTATTGATCGCCTTTATTAAAAAAAAACATGTAGGGCCTTAGCATGACTAGGGGCGAAATGAGCTGTATGGCTTCAGGTAATCTAAATCAATCACTGACAGCGAAAAAAACTTTTGCAGACAGGGGCACCCCAGACAGAAGAGAGCGTGGAAGGATAAGCTCACCCACTGCTATAAGGTCCTATACTACTCTGGTCGGGTCACTAACAGCCCAATCTTAATCGGGTCTTTAAAACCCACTACGAAATCACTTGATAGTATGCGATAATGCGATTCGTAATGTAACCCGGTATTGAATGCATCACAGGGCAATGAAAAGCTGGCATCAGCATTCAAGGAGGGACTACAGTACGAGGTCCCTCAACTTACAACTGCATTAGGGGCAGAGCCCAGGGCGGGTCAGGGTGTGGGGGTCCGGACCTCCCACATTCCTCACACGCCCAGTAATGGCTACCGTGGTATGGCAGGCTTTTGTTCTCATTATGATAATATGGACATACATTTCTATGCAAGCCCTATGCAAAGTTCAACAATTAAATGACACTAGAACATTTAAAACCTAGCATCCCTTATGAAACGTTGTTCCGTTACTACACGGAAGGTAAGTACTCTTATAAATATGACAATATGTCATCGTTCTCAAACCAAACAGATCTCCTGAATACACTTCGAACATGTGTCCAGACCAAAAATCACATTAGGCACATGACAAGGCAAAGTCTAATTTTAAGACAAACAAATTAGGGTATGTCTCCCAATATTTGGAATAATATTTAATTTATACTGCAGTTAAAATACCATACAATTCCAAATTGCTTTGCCATATGCAACGAAAAGATTAATACATATGAGTACTGTCTGGTTGAGAAGAGTCAGTTACAAGTCCCATAAATTCCCATTATAAAGGTACATTTCAAAAAGCAAGTTTGTCCCTTGTTATTCATTCATTACCTATTTATGTTTAGTTTTCATCTATGTAGATCACATTATGTGAACTAGCGACGTTACATGAAGATCATTACAAAAAAAAAACGTGAGCTCCCTGTACACACACATTCCTTACAGCATATACAGGGTTAATCTGCCATCTTCAAGCTAGAAGCACATCAGCCTCCACCAGAAGAGAAAAAAGGAGGGGGGGGGATTTGACACCTCTCCACACAGTCTGTGCAGAAGGAAGGGGGGGCTTTGGGCAGCGTGGGGGCTGTATGCCTGCGTGTGAGCTCGCAAGACAGCTATTGTCTCAGAATGATCTCTAAAAGACAGAACAAAAATGCACTACTTGAAACACCGTAAAAGCTGGTAACAAGTAAACTAAACTACCATCTTAACGCAAACACACAGAAGACAGAACAAAGACAATACATGCTATTTCCGCTCCCCTGTCTGCATTGAGGTAAAAATTAAACCCGAACCCAACGGAAAAGGAAATTCTGTGTCTAACACCTCTCTATAAATCTGTGGAAACGGCGACATATATCTAAATGAATGGTTCCGACACCTCTATAAACCCCAACGCCTCATCAACGGGAAGCTGTTTGAGCAAGGGAATTCAGCGACTCCATTCACACATATATATCTATTCTCATATAATATATATATCTAACCTACCCTGCGACTTTCTCTTCAATCCATATCTTGCTAATACGAATAAGGACTCCTGCGCACATATCATTATCTAACATGCGCATCTCTTTAATCAATCCTATATCGGACAAGGAAATTTGGCGCACACAATTATCTAACCTACCCCTCTTAAACTAGGCCAGGCCAGCAAGAAATATCGAGTCTCCCCTCACACACACAGACAGCGTTCAGCGAAATAGGGACATTCAAGACAACACAGAACAAAACATAACATAAATAACAGCCGGCAGAATAAGTCAAACGGGTTCTTAGTAAATTGGTTCTAGACAAGAAGATGCCCGTTTTTTGAAGATCTCGGAAAAGCGGACTGAATGCAAGTGAAAGGGAGAACGTCTGAACCGGAACAACACAGGTAAGGAATAAAACAGTATTCACTTACCGCGTAACGAGGAAGATCAGGCCTCGATCCGCAAGAAACATCTCCAATTGCTGGCATCCATACAAGGTCAGCTTTAGAGAAATCAAAATCTAGAAATCCACGTTGGGTTGCCAAATTGTAATGGATCGGTTCTGGTCCAATCCCAGAATCTATTCCCTTGTTCTGCCGCTGCTCCGAATCTATGTTAAAATATACATGTAGGCCTGTTTGAAGGATTGCACACTGAAATAAGACTCATCAGTATAGCTTCCTTCTCATGTATGGCTTCCGAATGAGCTCCTTTATTCAAGCTCGGCATATATAGACATTTTGACACAGGCACTCATCATCGCAAACATATACATATGATTGGCTGGGTTTACATATGGTCGTCTTCCTCTGTGATGTCCTCTCTCTTCACGTGGCTGCATTCCATTCTCTCTTCGCCATATTGCTTCTTTCGATGGGTTGCGCCGGATGGAGGGACTTAGGGCAATGAGTCCAGTAGTGAGGTGGTGGGGTGGAGAACTCCACTCTGAGCTCAATATCTCTGTCATATGGTTACTCAAGGAAAATAATACTGTTGTAATAAGATTTAACAAAACACACACAACATACTAACCTATATTTTCTAGCTAACATACATTTAACCTATACTAAATTTCTAATATGAACACCAACAAGCTTATTGTAGAGATAGCTTGGTGTGTATTTCTGTCCCTTGGCAGACACGTTCCCATAGAAGGATGCTATTTTACTCCAAATTCTTAAGGGGGGGGGCAACACAATATGTTAGCAGTTGGGAACAAGAAAATAACTATTTAACCCATTGCTAAACTTCTCAAACTATATTCAAGTGGATACCAGAAATATAAGTCGTTTATAAAAATATTTATTTTATATACTCCATCACACACCCCCCAGATCACCCCCCAGCCACAGTGTCACTGATTGCAGTGATCATTTATTTACTGATCACTGCAAACAGTGACATTTGTAACTGTAAAAGTGTCAGGGCAGTTAGTGTAGGTCCCTTTAGGTCCAGGGTAGCCCCCTAACCCCCCCTAATAAAGGTTTAACCCCTTGATCGCCCCCCAGGTAACCCTTTCACTCCCTAGCACCACTGTCACTAAGCGATCGTTTTTCTGATTGCTGTATTAGCGTCGGTGATGCCGCTAGGTAGTCAGTTATTTTTTTAGGTTCGCCGCCAGGTTTTTATAGCGTCGGGTACCCCCATATATTATCTAATAAAGGTTTAACCCCTTGATCGCCCCCCAGGTAACCCTTTCACCCCCTTTTGCCAGTGTCACTAAGCGATCGTTTTTCTGATCGCTGTATTGGTTATGCTGGTGCCGCTAGGTAGTCAGTTATTTTTTTAGGTTCGCCGCCAAGTTTTTATATTGTCAGGTACCCCCATATATTACCTAATAAAGGTTTAACCCCTTGATCGCCCCCCAGGTAACCCTTTCACCCTCTTTTTCCAGTGTCACTGTCATGGATATGCAGTAGTGTTTGTCTGTCAGCTTACCTTCCTTCCCATGTGTTCATCTTAGAGGCCTGAGCCCTTTCACCTGGCTTCCTTTATAATCTCCTCCCAGCCAGACTCCACCCCAGGCCCTATCACAGAACACTATATTAACCTGTGCACTGCAAGCCTGCTTTGCTGATCAACGTGTTTGTTAGGCATTGTGTGTTTGGGTTCCTGCCTGCCGTGTGCTACGTCTGTCTCTCTGTTACGTTATTGGCTTGTCCCCGACTATCCCTGTCTGCTCGTGACCCTTGACCTTCGGCTCGTTCTTCGTTATCCTTGTCTGCTTGTGGCCCCTGACCTTCAGCTTGTTATTCGGTTCTCTCTTATCGTGTGCTGCTGCTTCCCCTCTTTTCCCCTTATCCTACGGGGCGTGAGCTAGGAAACTCCAGGGGCCGTGACCTGGTCCCAGCCTGCAGCTAACATCCTCACCACTAGAGGCCCTGGAGAAGACCAGCTGGGTCTTAGACTCCGCGCCCTGGGGAATCTTGGCTCTAGCTTCCGTTTGGATCCCGGTTGTGCTCCTCTGGTCCCGCTTTCCACAACCACCCAGTTTCCTATCCGCAGAAGCCAGCCATAGGGTTCACTACCTCGCGGTGCACTCCTGTCCCCCTACGGTGTGCATCTGTCACCTGGCCACAGGTGACCCTGACAGTTTGATCAGCCATGAACCCGGCTGACATCCCGCTTTCCGCGGATGATCCATTGCAGGGCATAGTTCGCAGACTTGAGACCCAGGAATCAAATCAGACCCAGGTGATGCGATTCCTCCAGGATCTGGCTTCTCGATTCGAGCAGCTTCAGGTCTCCTTGGGAACCCCGAATCCGCAACCCCAAGTACAACCAGCGACTGTACCTATCGCACCAGTCGCAGCCTCACACTCACTAAGATTGCCAGCTCCGTTCCGTTTCTCTGGGGACTCCAAGGCTTGCAGGGGGTTTCTTAGCCAATGCACAATTCATTTTGAGCTCCAGCCCCAAAACTTCCTGTCTGATCGGGCTAAGGTAGCCTATATCATTTCCCTCCTCTCTGGTGAAGCTTTAGCCTGGGCAGCCCCTCTGTGGGAACTGAATGATCCAGTGGTTTCTAGCCTGTCTGGCTTCTTGAAACTTTTTCGGAATATCTTCGAAGAACCGGCTCGTGTCTCTTCAGCGGCCAGCGCCCTTTTACGTCTCCGCCAAGAGTCTGCTTCTGTGGGACAGTATGCCCTTCATTTCCGCATACTGTCGGCTGAGTTGAGCTGGAACAATGAGGCCTTAGTCGCAACCTTTTTGCATGGCCTGTCTGATAGAGTGAAGGATGAATTAGCAGGAAGAACCATCCCCACTGATCTGGCCGGCGTTATCTCCTTGTGTAACCAGATCGATATTCGCTTTCAGGAGAGGACCTTAGAAAAGCAACGCCAGCACTCCTTGGTTCTTAGTCAGCCTGAGCTCCCCTCTCTTCGACCCGTAGAGCATCTCCTACCAGCTGAGGAACCCATGCAGCTGGGTCGGACCAGGCTATCCCCCGAGGAACGTGCTAGGCGCAGAACTCTTGGTCTGTGTCTTTACTGTGGGGGCAAAGGTCATTTTCGTGACACTTGCTCTCTTTGTCCAGAAAAACGTCCGGGTCCACTTCATCTGGAAAGTGGAGTATTGGACCCAGAAATATCACCTTCCCCTTCTCGTCTTCTGCTTTCTGTGTTCCTTCATGTTGGTGCTTCTTCTCATTCGGTCTCAGCATATCTGGATTCCGGAGCCGCTGGTAATTTTATGGACTGGGAAATCGCATCGTCCATGAGACTTACTCTTTTGCCCCTCACCACACCATTGGTGGTCTTGGCGATTGATGGTACTGTTCTCCCAGGGGGACCTATCCGCTTCCAGACCCTCCCTGTTAAGATGTCGGTAGGGACACTCCACCAGGAGTGGATATCCTTCCTTATCTTACCCAAGGCCTCAACGCCTATAATTTTGGGTCTCCCATGGTTACAGCTCCATTCTCCTCATGTGGACTGGACTACTGGACAGATCCTGGCTTGGGGTCCCTCCTGTTCCTCGTCCTGCCTACCCAAGGTTGCCCCCTGTGAATCTGAGCCGGTCATTCATTCCAGGTTGCATAACCATTTACATTTCTCTGTCCCTAACCACCCTTGGACGCACAGCCAGGCTAGCTTGTCTACAAGTCCTGCAGTCGCTACGTCTTGCGATGCGATTCAGGTAGTCGCTACACCTGACTCAGCTATTCACTCTGCCTCTGTACTAGTTATGCCAGTCCAGCCCATGCCCAGTGAGCCTCCTACTTTTTCTTGTTCGGGACATTCTGCTTGTCCTTCAGCTATTCAGTTTGACTCCGGCGACATGTCACCTTCTAACCAACCTGACTTCAGGGTTCCACTGACATCTGCCCAGTCTGACGGTCCTGTGCAAGATGACCAGTTCCCCTTTAAGGGTCTAGGGGACCCTCCTCAGATTCCTGTTGATCCTCTCATGCCCTTGCTTATTCCTAGAGAGCCTTTGGTCCTCAATAGATCTTCTTGTCATCTCCCTACCTCGTTTTCGGTCTCTGAGGATAATCTTAAGTACGAGGTTAGACAAGTTCTGGATTCTCGGCTCTGCAGAGGCATTCTTCAGTACCTTGTGCATTGGAGAGGTTTTGGTCCTGAGGAGGCGTCTTGGATCGCTGCATCTGATGTCGCTGCACCTCATCTGTTGAGGAGGTTTCATCAGAGATTTCCCTTTAAGCCTGGGCCCAGGCGGGGGAGGGCCCATAAGAGGGAGGGTACTGTCATGGATATGCAGTAGTGTTTGTCTGTCAGCTTACCTTCCTTCCCATGTGTTCATCTTAGAGGCCTGAGCCCTTTCACCTGGCTTCCTTTATAATCTCCTCCCAGCCAGACTCCACCCCAGGCCCTATCACAGAACACTATATTAACCTGTGCACTGCAAGCCTGCTTTGCTGATCAACGTGTTTGTTAGGCATTGTGTGTTTGGGTTCCTGCCTGCCGTGTGCTACGTCTGTCTCTCTGTTACGTTATTGGCTTGTCCCCGACTATCCCTGTCTGCTCGTGACCCTTGACCTTCGGCTCGTTCTTCGTTATCCTTGTCTGCTTGTGGCCCCTGACCTTCAGCTTGTTATTCGGTTCTCTCTTATCGTGTGCTGCTGCTTCCCCTCTTTTCCCTTATCCTACGGGGCGTGAGCTAGGAAACTCCAGGGGCCGCGACCTGGTCCCAGCCTGCAGCTAACATCCTCACCACTAGAGGCCCTGGAGAAGACCAGCTGGGTCTTAGACTCCGCGCCCTGGGGAATCTTGGCTCTAGCTTCCGTTTGGATCCCGGTTGTGCTCCTCTGGTCCCGCTTTCCACAACCACCCAGTTTCCTATCCGCAGAAGCCAGCCATAGGGTTCACTACCTCGCGGTGCACTCCTGTCCCCCTACGGTGTGCATCTGTCACCTGGCCACAGGTGACCCTGACAGTCACTAAGCAATCGTTTTTCTGATCGCTGTATTGGTTATGCTGGTGCCGCTAGGTAGTCTGTTATTTTTTTAGGTTTGCCGCCAGGTTTTTATAGCATCAGGTACCCCCATATATTACCTAATGAAGGTTTAACCCCTTGATCGCCCCCCAGGTAACCCTCTTACCCCCTTTTGCCAGTGTCACTAAGCAATCGTTTTTCTGATCGCTGTATTAGGTATGCTGGTGCCGCTAGGTAGTCAGTTATTTTTTTAGGTTCGCCGCCAGGTTTTTATAGCCTCAGGTACCCCCATATATTATCTAATAAAGGTTTTAACCCCCTGATTGCCCCTAGAGTTAACCCTTTCACCAGTGATCACCGTATAAGTGTCACTGCTAACACCCACGCGTGAAGCATACACCTCCCTTAGTGGTATAGTATCTGAACAGATCAATATCTGATCTGATCAGATCTATACTAGCGTCCCCAGCAGTTTAGGGTTCCCAAAAATGCAGTGTTAGCGGGATCAGCCCAGATACCTGCTAGCATCTGCGTTTTGCCCCTCCGTCCAGCCCAGGCCACCCAAGTGCAGTATCAATCGATCACTGTTACTTACAAAACACAACACACATAACTGCAGCGTTCGCAGAGACAGGCCTGATCCCTGCGACTCCAGTGCTGTAGAAGGTGATTTCACCACCACAGTTAAAAAAAAAGAGCATATATGCCGAAGCAGGGGGGCAGCAGGGGCGGAGGAGCGATTTTGCTTCTAATACCTCGTACATATGGTCGAAATTTCGATGGAGGCTTGCCCGTGGAAAAGTCTGACTGTGTGTACGGGGCATAACTTTTGCGGGAGGATGCCCCCATGCTTCGGCATATATAAATGGTGCATGTATGCCTATCATTAGAAGTGGGTGAATGAAGGGAGGTATTCTGATGGTGGGCATATCCACCAATCAATCTCTTTTTTTCGTTCAGCCAACAGGCTGCATGAAAAAAAAGATTACAATACATGTCCAACAAGGAACAGCAACGTACTGGTATGTTGCTGGACTTTGAATGGTTATACCAGAATGATGCCTGCGGGTTTAGGTATCATCTTGGTACAGGTATCATTCTTTTCAGCCAGCGGCCGGCTTTCATGTAAAAGCAATCCTGGCGGCTAATTAGCCTCTGGACTGCTTTTACAAGCAGTGGGAGGTAATGTCCCCCCCTGTATATAAAAAGCGCAATTGGGAAAGCATTTTATCACACCGATCTTAGTGTGGTCAGATGCTTTGAGGGCAGAGGAAAGATCTAGGGTCTAATAGACCCCAGTTTTTTTTTTTTAAAAGAGTACCTGTCACTGCCTATTGCTATCATAGGGGATATTTACATTCCCTGAGATAACAATAAAAATGATAAAAAAAAAAATATGGAAGGAACAGCTTAAAAATAAAATAAAAAAGCAAAATTATTAATAAAAAAAAAAAGCACCCCTGTCCTGCCCTGCTCTTGCGCAAAGGCAGTAGAGCTTTGTAAGTTTGTAAACTGTTGTGCTGCACCGCAGGCTAGCCCGCACCACACACCCATACAGTTATTCATGTGTTGTTTTTAGGGTATTAACAGGTAAGGTGTGGCGGTTTGGTTGTGCCCACCAGTAGGCAAATTACTCCTGCATCCTACGTAGGGCGCCACGCTGTGCAGCATAAGGGTCTCAGCCTTCGGGCTGGGTGTCTGTAAATATATTGTATGTTCCCAGAATTGGCGGTTGGGTTCAATACCCCGTCTAAGTAAAATTCAGTTTTAAGAAGAGCTGGTGGTGGAGTGGTTTTCCTTGTTCGTGACTTCGCTGTATCCCCGGTACACGTTCTACATCTTGGCAGCGTCGGTCTGGCGTCATATGTAAACAGCAATTGCATCATGCATGTGAGGTATCACCACGAAGGTCAGATCGAGGGCAGTAATTTTAGCAGTAGACCTCCTCTGTAAATCTAATGTGGTAACCAGTAAAGGCTTTTAAAGGCTTTTAAAAATGTATGTAGTTTGTCGCCACTGCGCGTTTGTGCGAAATTTTAAAGCATGTCGTGTTTGGTACCCATTTTCCCCAAAAAATGCGTTTGAAAAATCACTGCGCAAATACTGTGTGGAAAAAAAAATGCAACACCCACCATTTTAATCTGTAGGGCCTTTGCTTTAAAAAATATATATAATGTTTGGGGGTTCAACGTAATTTTCTTGCAAAAAGAAAAATGTTTTCATGTAAACAAAAAGTGTCAGAAAGGGCTTTGTCTTTAAGTGGTTAGAAGAGTGGATGATGTGTGACATAAGCTTCCTAATGTTGTGTATAAAATGCCAGGACAGTTCAAACCCCTCCCCAAATGACCCCATTTTGGAAAGTAGACACCCCAAGATATTTGCTGAGAGGCATGTCGAGTATTGGAATATTTTATATGTTGACACAAGTTGCGGAAAAAATATATAATTTTTTTTTGCACAAAGTTGTCACTAAATGATATATTGCTCAAACATGCCATGGGCATATGTGGAATTACACCTCAAAATACATTCTGTTGCTTCTCCTGAGTATGGGGATACCACATGTGTGAGACTTTTTGGGAGCCTAGCCGCGTACAGGACCCCAAAAACCAAGCACCGCCTTCAGGCTTTCTAAGGGTGTACATTTTTGATTTTACTCCTCACTGCCTATCACAGTTTCGGAGGCCATGGAATGCCCAGATGGCACAACCCCCCCTATTTTGGAAAGTAGACACCCCAAGCTATTTTCTGAGAGGTATAGAGAGTATTTTGCAGATCTCGCTTTTTGTCACAAAGTTTTGAAAATTGAAAAAAGAAAAAAAATATTATTTTCTTTCTTCATTTTCAAAAACAAATGCGAGCTGTAAAATACTCACCATGCCTCTCAGCAAATAGCTTGGGGTGTCTACTTTCCAAAATTGGGTAATTTGGGGGGGGGGGTTTGTGCTATTTTGGCATTTTATGGCCTTCGAAACTGTGATAGGTAGTGAGGAGTGAAATCAAAAATTTGCGCCCTTAGAAATCCTGAAGGCGGTGCTTGGTTTTCGGGGTCCCGTACGCGACTAGGCTCCTAAAAAGTCCCACACATGTGTTATCCCCATACTCAGGAGAAGCAGCAAAATGTATTTTGGGGTGCAATTCCACAATAACCATGGCATGTGTGAGCAATATATCATTTAGTCACAACTTTTTGTAATTTTATTTTTTTTGTCATTATTCAATCACTTGGGACAAAAAAAATATATTCAATGGGCTCAACATGCCTCTCAGCAATTTCCTTGGGGTGTCTACTTTCCAAAATGGGGTCATTTGGGGGGGGGGATTGTACTGCCCTGCCATTTTAGCACCTCAAGGAAATGAGATAGGCAGTCATAAATTAAAACATGTGTAAATTCCAGAAAATGTTCCCTAGTTTGTAGACGCTATAACTTTTGCGCAAACCAATAAATATACGCTTATTGACATTTTTTTACTAAAGACATGTGGCTGAATAAATTTTGGCCTAAATGTATGACAAAAATTGAGTTTATTCGATTTTTCTTATAACAAAAAGTAGAAAATATCTTTTTTTTTTCAAAATTTTCGGTCTTTTTCCGTTTATATCGCAAAAAATAATAATTACAGAGGCAATCAAATACCATTGAAAGAAAGATCTATTTGTGGGAAGAAAAGGACGCAAATTTCGTTTGGGTAAAACATTGCATGTCCGCACAATTTCCAGTTAAAGCAGCGCAGTGCCAAATTGTAAAAACACCTCTGGTCATTAAGCTGCGTAAGGGTCCGGGGCTTAAGTGGTTAATGTGTGTTATTCACGTATGTTTGTAAGTAGGTTTCTTTTATAATTTTTTAATAAATCCACCCAAGGATAATGCACGAGGCTGGTGCGCCTTTCTTTTTTTCTCTTTGTCATGTACCACTAGGATACCCCTATCCGTGAAGGCAGCAAGGCCAAGTGATTTTTATCATTCCACTTACAGACTGTCTGGTATTCCACTTGTGCGCAGGAGTTTTTGTTTTCTGTTATTCAAGGTTTTCCACTTCACACCTGGGTTCTTGGCCCTTGGTTCACTCTCTTCTTGTATATGGTTCCCCTTTCCCTTATTCATCAGTTGGGTTAGCTGCTCCATTAATACAATACTATATATATATATATATATATATATATATATATATATATATATATATATATATATATATATACCGTATATATATATATATATATATATATATATATATATACCGTATATATATATATATTTCTTCACAGAAGCCCTATCTGCATATTCCCAACATCATTATTAACTACAGCTGTTGACTGAGGACTTTATTCCATTAAATGCATATTCACTGGTGGTTGTTGCCATACTGTTGCCGCAGATACCATTGCCTCAGGTCCCGGGGATGATGTTTTCACAGTGCCTCTAGCTGCTAAAAATACCTACGTTTCTTGACACTAAATCTACTTATAGGTAAGAGTGCTGGGATCTAATCTTTTTCCCCCACTCTTCCTGCTATATTAATTACTATACCATTCGTGGCAATTATATATTTTATTACAGACACATCTATTTTTCATCTGCTCCTGATGAGTGGACATTATCCATAAAACGCGTAGAGCTTATTGATGCTACATCACAGCTATCATGCGTTCACTATGTGATTATCACCTTTTAGAATTATGAATCTATTGTACATTATCATGGCTACGATCAATCATGTTAATAATGTTTGGGTATATACTGTATGCTGTTTTACTATTAAGAATTATGTGGGTATATTTATGTTTATATATGAATCATTTTATATTATCATATGTGTAACTAACCATGTTCACTTTATTCTGTTTGATATTCACTGAGAATCATTTTATCGATTTGCATGTATGCCCACATGTATCATTAAATATGTTATCCAATATCAATTGATTAATTTACATTTTAGTGGTGTGTTTCATATAAAATCCCACAATCCCTCCTATCCCCCTTATCCTCTTTTCTCTTTCCAAGTTATAGGGATGGAGACATACAGTTGTGGTCATAAGTTTACATACCCTGGAAAAATATATGATTTCTTGGCCATTTTTCAGAGAATATGAACGATAACACAAAAACATTTCTTTCACTCATGGTTATTATTATCAATCAACTTTGTTTACTCTTTTTAAATCATAATGGCAGCAGAAACTACCCAAATGACCCTCATTAAAAGTTTACATACCCTAGTGATTTTGGCCTGATAACATGCACACAAGTTGACATAAAGGGGTTTGAATGGCTATTACAGGTAACCATCCTCACCTGTGATCTGTTTGCTTGTAATTAGTGCATTTCTGGACTCCTGACAGACCCTTGCATCTTTCATCCAGTGCTGCACTGACATTTCTGGATTTTGAGTCATGGGGGAAGATAAAGAATTGTCAAAGGATCTGCGGGAAAAGGTAGTTGAACTGTATAAAACTGCAAAGGGACATAAAAAGATATCCAAGGAATTGAGAATGCCAATCAGCAGTGTTCAAACTCTAATCAAGAAGTGGAAAATTAGGGAATCTGTTGAAACCAAACAATGGTCAAGTTGACCAACAAAATTTCAGCCACAATTGCCAGGAAAAATGTCCGGAATGCAAAGAAAAACCCACAAATAACTTCAGGTGAAATACAGGAGTCTCTGAAATCATGTGGTGTGGCTGTTTCAAGATGCACAATAAGGAGGCACTTGAAGAAAGATGGGCTGCATGGTCGAGTTTTCAGAAGAAAGCCATTACTACGCACATGCCACAAAGTATCTCGCTTAAAAAATGCCAAACAGCACAGAGACAAGCATCAAACCTTCTGGCACAAAGTCATTTCGAGTGATGAAACCAAAATGTAGCTTTTTGGCCACAACCATAAACGCTACATTTGGAGAGGAGTCAACAAGGCCTATGATAAAAGGTACGGAGGTGGGTCGCTGATGTTTTGGGGATGTGTGAGCTACAAAGGCACAGGAAATTTGGTCAAAACTGTTGGCAAGATGAATGCAGTATGTTATCAAAAAATACTGGAGAAACAATTGCATTCATCGGCCAAGAAGCTGCGCATGGAACGTACTTGGACATTCCAACATGACAAAGATCCAAAACACAAGGCCAAGTCGACCTGTCATTGGCTACAGCAGAATAAAGTGAAGGTTCTGGAGTGGCCATCTCATACTCCTGACCTCAATATCATTGAGACACTCTGGGGAGATCTCAAACGTGCAGTTCATGCAAGACAGCCCAAGAATATCCAGGAACTGGAGGCTTTTTTCCAAGAGGAATGGGCAGCTTTACCATCTGAGAAGATAAAGAGCCTCATCCACAAATACCACAAAAGACTTCAAGCTGTCATTGATGTTAAAGGTGGCAATACACGGTAATAAGAACTGGGTTATGTAAACTTTTGATCAGGGTCATTTGGGTAGTTTATGTCGCCATTCTGATTTAAAAAGAGTAAACACAGTTGATTGATACTAAATGGCCAAACACTAACCATGAGTGAATTAAAGGTTTTCGTGTTATCATTAGGGATGCGCCTGATGTTCGAGTCGAACGTAAATTCGACTCGAACATCGGGGGTTCGCCTGTTCACCAAATAGCGAACAATTTGCGGTGTTCGTGGCAAATTTGAAAGCTGCGGAAAAAAACCTTTAAAAGTCTATGGGAGAAATCAAAAGTGCTAATTTTAAAGGCTTATATGCATGGTATTGTCATAAAAAGTGTTTGGGGACCCGGGTCCTGCCCCAGGGGACATGTATCAATGCAAAAAAAAGGTTTTAAAAACTGACGTTTTTTCGGGAGCAGTGATTTTAATAATGCTTAAACTGAAACAATAAAAGTGAAATATTCCTTTAAATTTCGTACCTGGGGGGTAGTATGACTGTAAAGTGGCACATTTTTCCCATGTTTAGACCAGTCCCTGCAACAAAATTACATTTCTAAAGGAAAAAACATAATTTAAAACTACTAGCGGCTGTAATGAATTGTCAGGTCCCGCAATACAGATAAAAGTCATTGAAAGTCCATTACCAGGCCCTTTGGGTCTGGAATGAATATTAAGGGGAACCCAGAACCAAAATTTGAAAAAAAAATTGCGTGGGGGTCCCCCAAATTCCATACCAGGCCATTCAGGTCTGGTATGCATATTAAGGGGAACCCTGCGCCAATTTTTTTTTTAAATGGCATAGCGGTCCCCCTCAAAATCCATACCAGACCCTTCAGCTGATATGACGCGTCTCCCGCTGTGACAGCTTTTATATAGCTAAGGCTGGGGCCACCCAATGACGTGTACGGTTCACCCTGCCCCCCTCTGATGCCACGGGGGTTTCCTGTGGTGTCAGAGGGGGCAGGGTCACCCGTATAAGTCACCGAGTGGCCCCGTGGCATTTACCCGTGGCGTCAGAGGGGGGCGGGGTCACCCGTACACATTACCGGGTGGCCCCGCCCTCAGCTATATAACAGCTGTCACAGAGGGAGATGCATCATTCGGCGGGAGCCGCCCATGGAGGCAGAGCTATTGCAGCACTTTTTTTTCCTTGGTCTGGCACTCGAGATGGATTTACATCGCTGGAAATTTAAATTTCTTTATTTTTTTCAATAAATGACTTCCCAAGCTGGCTCTTGTCTTTTATACAATTTCTGACACTTTTTTTGGTGAAATGGTAGGGGTACAATGTACCCTGTTACCAATTCACATGGGGGGCCGGGATCTGGGGGTCCCTTTGTTAAATTGGCTTCCAGATTCCGATAAGCCCCCCGCTCGCAGACCCTCACAACCACCGGGCAAGGGTTGTGGGGATGAGGCCCTTGTCCCCATCAACATGGGGACAAGGTGCATTGGGGTGGGGGGTGCAGAGTCCCCCCTGCCCCAAAGCACCCATCTGCCCATGTTGAGGGCATGTGGCCTGGTACGGTTCAAGAGGGGGGGGCGCTTTTTTCCTGCGGCCTGCAAGGTTGCGTGCTTGGATAAGGGTCTGGTATGGATTTTTGGGGGGACCCTGTAACGAAACGTCCCACACTCCGCTTGAGTGCTTTCATCATATACCGCTTCCTATCAGTCTGAATATAGATATCAGATATTCCCACTGCTCACAAGCACAAAATGAGATGATACTTGTTTGTCTGCTGAACATGGACTCTTTATTAGAACCAGAATACAAGTCTTTTTATACACTTTTAACACAATGGGTTAGATAACGAGGTAGGGCTGGCTCCTGGATACTCCCCCCTCTCCACTAGCAACAACTTAGAAGACAACTATATAATTAGCATGTTAATTAACACAGCACTTAAGGCAGCCCAGGTGACCAGACAGTCCGTCTCCGGGGGTCAATGTGATCAGCTCTTTTAATGATCATGTATTGTTCATAATTAAACAAACCATGAATAGTCTTTACATATATCCTGGGAGATAGTGTGGATAAATATCACTATCCCATTTTAAGTAATCCAAGATATATTTTCTCAGTCACCCTGTGCCAGGATGGCACAGGGTGACTTAGACATACGAGGTGCATGTGGAGCTAAAACAAGGGTTTCCCAACCTTTCCAAGGGATTCTGGGTTCCACTTGTCCCTCCCATCACAGACCCCTATGCCATTTTTTTTAATTCTGGTGCAGGGTTCCCCTTAAAATCCATACCAGACCTGGAGGGTATGGTATGGAATTTGAGGGGGACCCCCACACATTTTTTTTACATTTTGGTTCGGGGTTCCCCTTAATATTCATACCAGACCCAAAGGGCCTGGTAATGGACTGGGGGGGAGCCATGCCACTTTTCTCAATGACTTTTATCTGTATTGTCGAAACCTGACAATTCATTACAGCCGTGAATAGTTTTAAATGACTTTTTTTCCTTTAGAAATTTCATTTTGCTGCAGAGACTGTTCTAAACACGGGAAAATGTGTCACTTTACAGGCATACTATAGACACCCCCAGGTACGAAATTTAAAGGAATATTTCACTTTTATTGTTCCACTTTAAGCATTATTAAAATCACTACTCCCGAAACAACTGCATTTTTTTGCTGTTTTTTTGCATTGATACATGTCCCCTGGGGGCAGGACCCAGGTCCCCAAACACTTTTATGACAATACCATGTATATAAGCCTTTAAAATTAGCACTTTTGATTTTTCATGTTTGTGTCCCTCAGACTTTAACGGTGTTCGCACAATTTTTTTGCCTGTTCGCAAGTTCTGGTGCAAATCGAACTGGGGGGTGTTCGGCTCATCCTTAGTTATCATTCATATTCTCTGAACACTGGCCAAGAAATCAGAAATTCGGCCAGGGTATGTAAACTTATGATATAGTATACAAGTAAATAGCGCAAAGAAACCAAAAACAACACGTATCTCCTCAGCATGAAGTTATTATTGTACTCAATAGTGTACAGTGAGTGGGAGAGAGAGTCCAAGCTCTGGGAATGAATAGAGGGGTCCAGGGGCCGTGGCTGAGTGGCTGACGTTAAAAAGAACTACGTGAAAAACGACGTAAAAAAATAGAGCAGGTTCTCATTTTTTTTAGGCAATTTTTCACGTCGTTAAAAATGCTCTGGAGCCTACACACAATCGTTTTTAATGACCAATTTAAAAAATTGCATTTTTCACGCCATTAAAAAAGGTCGTGTGTATGCGGCATTAGAAGAGGAAGATGACAAAGGCTTGGTGAGCTACTAAGCTACCTGCTCCATGAGCTCTGGCTGTATAGAATGCCTACTGATAGAAAGAAAACACAGATGTTCCCTGTGTGTCTAAAGGTGCTGCCTGACCACGGATTTGTCCTGCAGATGCAGACCCTTCTTGCCCCCTACTAGCTGCATGTAAAAAAAACTCTGCTCTAAGGTTCTAATAACCTTAGAATTATTGCTCTGACTCCATGACTCCAGCATATGTGGCAATACAGTGGGGATCGAAAGTTTGGGCACCCCAGGTAAAAATGTGTATTAATGTGCATAACGAAGCCAAGGAAAGATGGAAAAATCTCCAAATGGCATCAAATTACAGATTAGACATTCTTATAATATGTCCAAAAAAGTTAGATTTTATTTCCATCATTTACACTTTCAAAATTACAGAAAACAAAAAAATGGCGTCTGCAAAAGTTTGGGCACCCTGCAGAATTTATAGCATGCACTGCCCCCTTTGCAAAGCTGAGACCTGCCAGTGTCATGGATTGTTCTCAATCATCTTCTGGGAACACCAGGTGATGTCAATCTCAAAGGTTTTAAATGGCCAGACTCATCTGACCTTGCCCCAACAATCAGCACCATGGGTTCTTCTAAGCAGTTGTCTAGAAAACTGAAACTGAAAATAGTTGACGCTCACAAAGCTGGAGAAGGCTATAAGAAGATAGCAAAGCGTTTTCAGATGTCAATATCCTCTGTTCGGAATGTAATTAAGAAATGGCAGTCATCAGGAACAGTGGAAGTTAAAGCAAAATCTGGAAGACCAAGAAAAATATCAGAAAGAACAGCTCGCAGGATTGTGAGAAAAGCAATTCAAAACCCACGTTTGACTGCACGATCCCTCCAGAAAGATCTGGCAGACACTGGAGTTGTGGTACACTATTCCACTATAAAGAGATACTTTTACAAATATGGTCTTCATGGAAGAGTCATCAGAAGAAAACCTCTTCTACGTCCTCACCACAAAAATCAGCGTTTGAACTTTGCAAATGAACATATAGACAAGCCTGAGAAATAGAACTTTTTGGCCGGAATGAGCAAAGGTACGTTTGGAGAAGAAAGGGCACAGAATTTAATGAAAAGAACCTCTGTCCCACTGTTAAGCATGGGGGTGGATCAATCATGCTTTGGGGTTGTATTGCAGGCAGTGGCACAGGGAACATTTCACGAGTAGAGGGAAAAATGGATTCAATAAAATTTCAGCAAATTTTGGATGGTAACTTGATGCCATCTGTGAAAAAGATGAAGTTAAAGAGAGGATGGCTTCTACAAATGGATAATTATCCTAAACACACCTCAAAATCCACGGGGGATTACATCAAGAGGCGTAAACTGAAGGTTTTGCCATGGCCTTCAAAATTTCCTGACCTCAACATTATTGAAAACCTATGGATAGACCTTAAAAGAACCGTGCGTGACAGACAGCCCAGAAATCTCAAAGAACTGGAAGACTTTTGTAAGGAAGAATGGGCAAAGATACCTCAAACAAGAATTGAAAGACTCTTGGCTGGCTACAAAAAGCGCTTACAAGCTGTGATACTTGCCAAAGGGGGCAGTACAAGATATTAACTCTGCAGGGTGCCCAAACTTTTTCAGACGCCATTTTTTTGTTTTCTGTAATTTTGAAAGTGTAATTGATGGAAATAAAATCTAACTTTTTTTTTTTACATATTATAAGAATGTCTAATCTGTAATTTGATGCCATTTGGAGATTTTTCCATCTTTCCTTGGCTTCGTTATGCACATTAATACACATTTTTACCTGGGGTGCCCAAACTTTCGATCCCCACTGTATATAACATGTGCAGTGCAATTGCCATTTTCGTACAGAGGTACCTTAAGCATGTGTTTATATTTATTTGTGGGTGTATGTTGATATGGGAACTTTCAATTTTCTTTCATCTTTTTTTGTACATTACTTTAAAAAAATTTAAAAAATTGTCTTAACTTTTTTGCTAACACAAAGGGGAACGATAACCCATTATGTGATAGCATATGGGTTATGACAGGATCTTTTATTGAGCCATAGGGGGTCTTTTAGACCCCTGATGTCTCCCCTCTACCCCACTGCAGCTAATGTAGCACAAATTATGCTCCAGCTCAGGTCTGCTGGGGAATGACAGCTGTTTATCATGATGTCACACTTTCTGGTTCACTCAGGGAGGATCAGCAATTTTTTATTATATAGGATTTATATAGTGCCAACCGTTTATGCAGTGCTTTACTTGAGGGTAGACAGTACAAATACAATACACTTTAATATGGTAGGAATCTGCTTATTAGAGCTTACAATCTAAGAGAGAGGGTCAAGAGATACAAGAGGTAAAAACTGTGGGGGATGTGCTGATGGAGAAAATAAATGTACAGTTGTTAGGTAGGGGCCAGATAGGCTTCTGTGAAGAGATGAGTTTTCAGGGATCGTCTGAAAGTGGACAAAGTGGGAGATAGTTGGACAGATTAGGGTAGAACATTCCAGAGGATGGGAGAAGCTCAGGAGAAGTCCTGGAGTTGAGCATTGGAATGAGGTGACAAGGGAGCTAGAGAGCAGGTCTAGAGTGGAGCTGGAGCAAAGAGAACAATTTGGTTGGGATTTTCAGACCAGGTTAATGATGTAGCTGGGGGCCAGGTTGTGGATGGCTTTGTAAGGTATTGTTAGTATCTTGAATTCAATTGGTTGGTTGAGTGGCAGCCAATGGAGAGATTGGCAGAGAGGGGTAGCAGACGTTGAGCAGTTTGTAAGGTGGATGAGTCTGGCAGCAGCATTCATGATGGACTGAAGGGGGAATAGCCTATTTAAAGGTAAGCCAATGAGGAGGGAGTTTCAGTAGTCGAGGTGAGAGATGACCAGAGAGTGGATTAGAAGTTTTGTAGGGACATTGGTTAGGAAGGGGCGTATCTTGGAGATGTTGCAGAGGTTGAGGCGGCAAGCTTTGCACAGAGATTGGATGTGGGGCCGAAAGGATAGTTCAGAGTCCAGGATTACACCTAGGACCTTGGCATGGGGGACGGCTTGATAGTTGAGCCATTGATTTTGACAGAGAAATAAGGGGAAAAGGCAAGTGGGGGAGGAAATATCATGAGCTTGGCTTTGGATAGGTTGAGTTTGAGGAAGTGATGTGACATCCAGGCTGATATGTCGATTAGTAAGTTGGTGATGCATGAGGAGAAATATGGAGTGAGCTGGGGTGTGGAGAGATAGATTTGGGTGTAGTCAGCATAGAGATGATTTTGGAAGCCATGAGACGCAGTCAACTGACCCAGGGAGGAGGTGTAGATTAAGAACAGAACCTTGGGGAACCCTGACAGAGAAAGGAAGAGGAGAGGAGGAAGTAGAGTTGTAAGTGACACTGAAGGTGCGGTGGGATAGGTAGGATGAGCACCAGTGAAGAGTACAGTCACTGAGACCAAAGGATTGGGGGGTGCAGTTGAGCTTTAACTGTAATAAAGTTATTTAAGAGAAGAAAGCAGTATTTGCCAATATAGATCATTACCAGTATGGACAGAGCAAAGTGAAAAGCCACAGAGAGAAGAGCAGAAGTAAGCCAATCCTCTTTCTTTGCCTCCCCTGCAGCTGTGCTTGTTACAGGCAGCTATAGCGAAAATGCTGTTTGTTTATGCCAGGGAGAGGGCAAGTACTAAAGGATGGCACAGGGAGTAGGAAGTGAGACTATGATTGGCTTGTGGCCCCGCCCCCATTGACACGCCACCTTTTAGCACCCTCCCCCTCCCATAGAAACCCAATTACTGTCAATCACAGACCCACCTCCCTACTTCCTGTGCCAGCCTTTACTACTGCACTGCACTTTTATGTTTTTTTTTTTTTGGTATAACATATTTATGCCTATTTGCACACGGCTATTTATTCACACCATAAGCGCTGACTTATACACTTTTGTTTTATGATTATACCTTTGAATAAGCTTCATGTGTTTTTTCATGTAACAACTAATCAGGGGTAAATCTGAATTGATACAGAGTGGAAAGTGGAAAGTGCATTCCTAGCATTCCCATGAAAGAGGAGCCTTAAAGTGGATGTAAACCCAATTTTTTTAAAATTAAGGCTTGTACCTTGTACAGTATAGGATTTCATGTTATCTGTGCCCAGTCTTGCCACAGAGAGTTAATCCAGCTCAGAGCAGTCCTCTTATTTTTTTTCAGTGAGATAAAAACGGTCAGACAGAGAAATATATGTCCGTTTCTCCCCCTTGCTGTGAGTGACAAGGGATTTACATATCTCATGCACAAGTGTTAGAGAGGCATTCTGTGTACTTCCCAGTACTTCCCAGTACTCCACTTTAATGCAGGGAATTCAAAAGTAGGTTGGGCAACTGCAGCTATTGTTTTCCTCAGATCATTATACTTTTGTATCCAAAAACTTTAACTCCCATAAAGTACTGTACCCTCAATGTATTTAGAGTGGAAAGAAAGCCTAATGCCTTGTACACATGATCGGAATTTCTGATGGAATAAAATGCAATGGAATTTTCCGTCGGAATTCCGAAGAAGTTGACTTTCATCAGTCTTGCATACACACTGTCAGACTAAATTCCGACCGTCCAAAACGCGGTGACATAAAACACTACTACGAGCCGAGAAAAATTAAGTTCAATGCTTCCAAGCATGCGTCGACTTGATTCTGAGCATGCGTGGATTTTAAAAATTTAAAATGTTCTATTTTTTTACTCCGATGGAAAAAAGTCAGATGGGGCCCACACACGATCGGAATTTCCGATGAAACAAGTCCATCGGATTTTATTCCATCGGAAATCCGATTGTGTGTGTACAAGGCATAACTCTAATGATTCTTTCTCTTCCCCCTACTCCTACCTATCCTGTATACCCTGTATAAAAACATCTGTGTATGTACCTATTTTTAATCCGCTCCAGTCCGGTCACGTGATTCTACAGCTTATCAAAAATAGAGCACTTCATGCTGTGTAAATGTACGTAGGATTTTTTTCTCTAACCTAATAGCAGGATATCTGCAGTTTGAGCTCTTCTAGGACACTACTACCTCTGACCACTAGTCTCATAATATTTGGAGTGAAATTCTTCTTGGTTTTCCCAGCAGCCGTGAAACCACCAGTCACCAGGGAACAGGTCTGACATCAGGAAGCAAAGCAAAGCCATCAAAGTAAAGCTATTTTTTTAAAGGTTGCAAAGTGACAATGGCATTATTCATAATTACATGCATGGTCATTACAGCATAGGCCAGTGTTGCCAAATAAAGAGTTAATAATGCCTGTCTAAAATTAGATATTGTTTTAAAATTAGCAGCTGCTGAAATCAATAAACATGTAAAACCAATTAACACTTACTTACTTTTCATGTACTTTCCATAACACCTGTGGAAATTTTGCATCTGTACCCACACCTTCAACTAAATCATGCTGAGTGACAGCATAAATAAGATTTGTATATATATATATATATATATATATATGTAGTGCACCCACCTCTCCCCTTACCTGCCTTTAATTTCTGGCTCCTCGCAGGGAGGGAGAGGCACACCGCACCACAAGCCCATACCCTCCTGTGTGAGGAGGTTGAGCGATGTTAGTTTTCGGGCCTGCCTGCGGCTGGAGTTGAATCCTCCCGAGGATTATTCTCGCCTCTACCTTGAATAGATGCAAGTCCTTATTTTTTTCCCAGTAATGCAACTGTCCACACCAACTGAAAGTCCAACTTCTATATTTATTTCACACTGGATAATAAACAGTCTCTTTAACAGCAGACAGGTTGGATCAAGACACAGGACAACTTAGGTGGGAGGAGGTCCAGGCACAAACTCAAATGATTTCTTCAGACTGTTTAGGTTTCACAAACAGTTTTGGCGCACAATCTCTGCCACAGACCATGAGGTTGGTCTCTGCCACAGACCTGGTGAATAGAAGTCACTGCCACTGACTTGGTGAACTGGTCACTACCACTGACCTGGTGAATAGGGCCTTGCCCTATGAAGTCACTGCCACTGACTTGAAGCGAGTAGGGTCACTGCCACTGACCTGAAGAACTACCTTCTTGAAATATTTGGCCCATGTCAAGGAGAAAACCATCCCTCCAGAGGATTACCAGAGGCCCTCACCGTCATCACGACTCTGGGTTTTCGGAAAGGGTTACCTCCCTGGCCTCCTCATCTCAGATACAGGTCCCCTCGCAAGGCGGCACCCTGGGAGCTCTCGATCCCTAGCGGACCCCAGCCGAAGGTTGCTGGGCCCCGGGCCTTCAAAATAGTACCTCACCCCAGACTGAAGGTGTCTGGGATGGAACAGGAACCAGGCCTCCGGTCCTAGGGCACCCGGAGACAACATGCACACCAAACCAGGCTGAAGGTGCCTGGGCGTGGACGAACCCCAATGGAAGATGGCCGCCCCTTTTTATACCCTCTCCTGACAGGCACAGCAGGTTCCCCGCCCTGCCGTACTACTGCCGAGAGGGGGAAAAAAAGGCACAGCCTTGTATCAGTGGTTCAACCCTGACCCAGGGCAACAGCGCCACCTGTAGGCCACATCGAACTGCACCCCAACACTATCTCCCATGAACAGAAATGGTCCATTAACCCTAACAATCAGTGTGTCTGAGCCTAATTACCACTCAGACACTTCCCCTAAATTGAACACCCCGCTACACACACACATATATATATATATATATATATATATATATATATATATATATATATATATATATACACAGTAAAGGCATACAGACTCAATATCTGTTTAACCATATTGAACAAAAAATATTTCAGTAACAATTTACAATCTTTTCTGCTAATTTGTGTATTATATTATTGAACTTGATAGAAATGTCAGGAAAGGGGACATGGGGGAGTAGATATTTTCAAAATTAAAAAAAATAAATATTTAATTATTTTATCAAAGGTCAAACAATGAAATGCAGGCATTGCTCTACACAAGTCAGTTTCGAAAGCTTGAGGAAGTGGATTAACAAAGAGGAGTATGGTTTAGGAGGGGAACTTGTATGCTCTATGTCCCCCTTTTTTTGCAATCAAGGCTGTATAGGTATGGTATTGATTTTGGAGAAAGACATTTGTTTCTTGTTTTTTGCACAGAACTTAAATTCATAACAGACCTTAAAATCCATACATAGAATTGAAGGGTCTGATATAGAATTTGGGGAGAACCACCGACCATTTTTTTTGCTTTTTTTGTGTGGGGTCCCTCCTTAATTCTGTAGAAGACCCTCATCTAAGATAAGGGTCTGGTATAGCTGTTGAGGGGGATCCTGGCTTCTTTGTTTATAAGCACAACAAAGAATCTGGGAAGTGTCTTTGAGCAGCCAGCAAATGGTACTTTTTTTTCTTTGAAAATATCACTTTTTCTTGTATACATTCTATAGATGCACTACTCCACAGGTAGGTTTAGGGCATCACCAGAGCTTGTTATTTATAGGAATTTTGCTATTTTAATGTATTAAAAATGCTGCTCCTCGTTGAACCTTTTTTTTTATTAGTATTTGCTTTTATTTACTCCCCCTGGCAGTGCCAAGCTAACCATGCAATTTGTTTTGACAATCCCTTGCCTATTAGGCCTCGTACACACGACCGAGTTTCTCGGCAAGAACCAGCAAGAAACTTGCTGGCAGAGATGTCTTGCTGAGAAACTCATTCGTGTGTATGGTTTCTCATCAAGAAAACCGACAAGTAATCTCGACGAGAAAATAGAGATCCTGCTCTCTATTTTCTCGTCGAGATTCTCGTCGGCATGTTTCTCAACGAGAAAAGTGAGTGTGTGTACACTTACCTGTCCTCCCGGAAGCCCGCGCATGTTCGAAATGAATTTGACGCATGCGCGGTAGCTGCCTAGGCATAGGTAGGGTATACCAAGATGGCGGCGACAGCATCGAATGTGACAAGCGCATGCTCGTCGTAGTCGATGACGTCACCGCGTTTGCTCCATTCAAAGAACCGCGGGTTCTTTGAATCGAGCGTGTGTACACTCGGCCGGGACAAGTTTCTTGTCCAAGAATCTCGTCGAAAAAAACAATATGTTTTTTCCGACGAGAATCTCGGCCGTGTGTACGAGGCTTTAGTCTTGAAAATGGAGAAACTTGATTTAGAAATTTTGCCCTCCATTGACTTCAAGGGGGTACACAACATGCATATTTTTGGATGTGTTTGCTGAACTTGCCCTCGACTCAAACCCAAGCAGATTCACTCATCACCAGTATACATACTGTATATGATAAGGAGGTTACATTGTTAGGTTATTGTTGTGGGAAGGGGCTAATGTGAATGAAGAGTAGTAAAGTGCTGCATAAATTGGTGACTTGAATGGATGGCATAATGACTGCGATAACAAAAACAGCGTAACCAGGCACACTTTAACAAACATTGCATCCCTGTGTCTTTAAAGCCCAACAATACAATGAAACATAAGCTAGTACATCAAAACAGCAAACACCCAAACACAAGCAAAGTAACTTGGTAAAGTCAGCCTAGTGAAGTGAGGAATGCAAAGCCCTATACAATGGAGAGACAAAATAAAAAAAAATCTGTCAACAAACGGATGGCCCAAGATGTCCACATTCCTGGATTATTGGATTAGGGTAATGGAGTTACCTGTATGGGTGTAAATGATGTATTACAGTGCCTTGAAAAAGTATTCATACCCCTTTAAATTTTCCAAATTTTGTCATATTACAACCAAAAACATAAATGTATTTTATTGGGATTTTATGTGGTAGACCAACACAAAGTGGCACATTTTTACCAATATTTTTATAAAGATGTGAAAAGCGTGGCGTGCATTTGTATTCAGCCCCCTTTACTCTGATACCCCTAACTAAAATCTAGTGGAACCAATTGCCTTCAGAAGTCACCTAATTAGTAAATAGAGTCCACCTGTGTGTTATTTATTCTCAGTATAAATACAGCTGTTATGTGAAGCCCTCAGAGGTTTGTTAGAGATACCTTAGTGAACAAACAGGATCATGAAGGCCAAGGAACACACCAGACAGGTCAGGAATTGAAGCCTTGTACACGCGGCCGAGTTTCTCATCGTAAAACAAACGTTGTTTTTCTCGTCGGTTTTCTTGTCAAGTTTGACGAGATTCTTGTGAAGCTTTGCTTGCATACACACTGTCATTCCAAAATCTCGTCGGTCTAAAAACGTGGTGACGTACAACACGTACGACGGCAGTATAAAGGGGAAGTTCCATTTTCATGGCGTCCTCCCTTTGGCTGCTTTTGCTAATCGCGTGTTGCCGAGTGTTAGTTAAAGTTTGGGAAGAGACGATTCGCGCTTTTCAGACTTCGTGCTTTCAGTTCGTTTTCTGCGGTTCAGTAGGTGCTTGTGGGTTTGTATCTTGTCTTTCAGGGTGAGTAGTCAGGTCGTATCTGTTTTTCAGTGCGTTCTTGTCCACTCGTTTCTGTTTTTCAGGTCGTTCTTCATAGGCCTTGCTGTTCTTCAGTGCGTTCTGTTTAGTTCGTTCTGTTAAGACGACTGTTTCTTAGCCATGTTGCGGATACGTTCTCATCGTAGAGATCGTGTTGTGCACCGACTTTGTGTGTCTGTTGGTCTTCTTGTATTGGACCAAGACGAGTCTATGAACAGGGTGAAGAGGAGTTCATGGACCAAGAAATGGTTGCTCCAGCGGGACAAATTCTCTCACATGCCTCTGCTGCGGGAGATCGTGGAGAATAATCCTGAGGACTACAGGAATTTTCTGCGGATGTCTGACCCCGTATTTCAGCATCTGTTGGCTTTGGTGTCCCCCTATATTACCAGGCAGGACACCGTTATGCGGGAAGCCATCAGTGCTGAGCAGAGGCTCATCGCCACGTTGCGCTACCTGGCGACAGGGAGAAGTCTGCAGGACCTGAAGTTCACCACAGGCATCTCCCCCCAAGTTCTGGGCGTCATAATCCCAGAGACCTGTTCTGCCATCATCCAAGTCCTGCAGGATGACTATATGAGGGTAAGTTTGTATATATAATATCACATTCTATGTATTTCATGCATGATAATGTATTGTATTTCTTTCATCCTTCCCTAATTAGCATGATTGTAATATGCTGAGTAGGGATGAGCTTTGTGTTCGAGTCGAACATACGTTCGACTCGAACATCGGCTGTTCGATCGTTCGACGAAGATCGAACGATTTGGGCCGTTCGCGCCAAATTCGAGTGACGCGAACGGCCCACAATGCACTACGCCATCGCAGTGTCATCCAGGCGCTGTGATTGGCCAAGCATGCACTGTGACCCCCCATGCTTGGCCAATCACAGCGCCGGCAGCGAGGAGAGCAATGATTGGCCACAGGCAGGATGCCTGTGGCCAATTATTGCTGAGGGTGTTTAGTACACGCCCCACACTATAAAAGGCCGCCAGCACGGCGGCCTAGTGTAGTGTGTTCCGGAGCAGGGATAGAGCAGCATAGGCAGGGACAGTGACTGTTATTTCTTTCTTGCTTAACCTGGATTCCTTTAGTTTAGGGAAAGAGAAGGATAGGTAGGGAGAGTGTCAGTGTGTTTTGTGCTTGTGCTATAGTGTGCTTAAAAAAAACATTTATTCTAGGGACAGAAAACTGTAGGTAGGGACAGTGTCAGTTTCTTTCACTCTGCAAGTCCTTGTTTCCAGGGACCTGGAAGGACAGTGAGTGAATTGTCCTTGTGCTATATTGTGCTTAAAAAAACATTTATTCTAGGGACAGAAAACTGTAGGTAGGGAGAGTGTCAGTTTCTTTCACTCTGCAAGTCCTTGTTTCCAGGGACCTGTAAGGACAGTGAGTGAATTGTCCTTGTGCTATATTGTGATTAAAAAAAACATTTTTTCTAGGGACAGAAAACTGTAGGTAGGGAGAGTGTTTTTTTTCTTTCACTCTGCAAGTCCTTGTTTCCAGGGACCTGGAAGGACAGTGAGTGAATTGTCCTTGTGCTATATTGTGCTTAAAAAAAACATTTATTCTAGGGACAGAAAACTGTAGGTAGGGAGAGTGTCAGTTTATTTCACTCTGCAAGTCCTTGTTTCCAGGGACCTGTAAGGACAGTGAGTGAATTGTCCTTGTGCTATATTGTGATTAAAAAAAACATTTTTTCTAGGGACAGAAAACTGTAGGTAGGGAGAGTGTTTTTTTTCTTTCACTCTGCAAGTCCTTGTTTCCAGGGACCTGGAAGGACAGTGAGTGAATTCTCCTTGTGCTATATTGTGCTTAAAAAAAACATTAATTCTAGGGACAGAAAACTGTAGGTAGGGAGAGTGTTTTTTTTCTTTCACTCTGCAAGTCCTTGTTTCCAGGGACCTGGAAGGACAGTGAGTGAATTGTCCTTGTGCTATATTGTGCTTAAAAAAAAACATTTATTCTAGGGACAGAAAACTGTAGGTAGGGAGAGTGTCAGTTTATTTCACTCTGCAAGTCCTTGTTTCCAGGGACCTGTAAGGACAGTGAGTGAATTGTCCTTGTGCTATATTGTGATTAAAAAAAACATTTTTTCTAGGGACAGAAAACTGTAGGTAGGGAGAGTGTTTTTTTTCTTTCACTCTGCAAGTCCTTGTTTCCAGGGACCTGTAAGGACAGTGAGTGAATTGTCCTTGTGCTATATTGTGATTAAAAAAAACATTTTTTCTAGGGACAGAAAACTGTAGGTAGGGAGAGTGTTTTTTTTCTTTCACTCTGCAAGTCCTTGTTTCCAGGGACCTGGAAGGACAGTGAGTGAATTGTCCTTGTGCTATATTGTGCTTAAAAAAAACATTTATTCTAGGGACAGAAAACTGTAGGTAGGGAGAGTGTCAGTTTATTTCACTCTGCAAGTCCTTGTTTCCAGGGACCTGTAAGGACAGTGAGTGAATTGTCCTTGTGCTATATTGTGATTAAAAAAAACATTTATTCTAGGGACAGAAAACTGTAGGTAGGGAGAGTGTTTTTTTTCTTTCACTCTGCAAGTCCTTGTTTCCAGGGACCTGGAAGGACAGTGAGTGAATTGTCCTTGTGCTATATTGTGCTTAAAAAAAACATTTATTCTAGGGACAGAAAACTGTAGGTAGGGAGAGTGTCAGTTTATTTCACTCTGCAAGTCCTTGTTTCCAGGGACCTGTAAGGACAGTGAGTGAATTGTCCTTGTGCTATATTGTGATTAAAAAAAACATTTTTTCTAGGGACAGAAAACTGTAGGTAGGGAGAGTGTTTTTTTTCTTTCACTCTGCAAGTCCTTGTTTCCAGGGACCTGTAAGGACAGTGAGTGAATTGTCCTTGTGCTATATTGTGCTTAAAAAAAACATTTATTCTAGGGACAGAAAACTGTAGGTAGGGAGAGTGTCAGTTTATTTCACTCTGCAAGTCCTTGTTTCCAGGGACCTGTAAGGACAGTGAGTGAATTGTCCTTGTGCTATATTGTGATTAAAAAAAACATTTTTTCTAGGGACAGAAAACTGTAGGTAGGGAGAGTGTTTTTTTTCTTTCACTCTGCAAGTCCTTGTTTCCAGGGACCTGTAAGGACAGTGAGTGAATTGTCCTTGTGCTATATTGTGATTAAAAAAAACATTTTTTCTAGGGACAGAAAACTGTAGGTAGGGAGAGTGTTTTTTTTCTTTCACTCTGCAAGTCCTTGTTTCCAGGGACCTGGAAGGACAGTGAGTGAATTGTCCTTGTGCTATATTGTGCTTAAAAAAAACATTTATTCTAGGGACAGAAAACTGTAGGTAGGGAGAGTGTCAGTTTATTTCACTCTGCAAGTCCTTGTTTCCAGGGACCTGTAAGGACAGTGAGTGAATTGTCCTTGTGCTATATTGTGATTAAAAAAAACATTTTTTCTAGGGACAGAAAACTGTAGGTAGGGAGAGTGTTTTTTTTCTTTCACTCTGCAAGTCCTTGTTTCCAGGGACCTGGAAGGACAGTGAGTGAATTGTCCTTGTGCTATATTGTGCTTAAAAAAAACATTTATTCTAGGGACAGAAAACTGTAGGAAGGGAGAGTGTCAGTTTATTTCACTCTGTAAGTCCTTGTTTCCAGGGACCTGTAAGGACAGTGAGTGAATTGTCCTTGTGCTATATTGTGATTAAAAAAAACATTTATTCTAGGGACAGAAAACTGTAGGTAGGGAGAGTGTTTTTTTTCTTTCACTCTGCAAGTCCTTGTTTCCAGGGACCTGGAAGGACAGTGAGTGAATTGTCCTTGTGCTATATTGTGCTTAAAAAAAACATTTATTCTAGGGACAGAAAACTGTAGGTAGGGAGAGTGTCAGTTTATTTCACTCTGCAAGTCCTTGTTTCCAGGGACCTGTAAGGACAGTGAGTGAATTGTCCTTGTGCTATATTGTGATTAAAAAAAACATTTTTTCTAGGGACAGAAAACTGTAGGTAGGGAGAGTGTTTTTTTTCTTTCACTCTGCAAGTCCTTGTTTCCAGGGACCTGGAAGGACAGTGAGTGAATTGTCCTTGTGCTATATTGTGCTTAAAAAAAACATTTATTCTAGGGACAGAAAACTGTAGGAAGGGAGAGTGTCAGTTTATTTCACTCTGTAAGTCCTTGTTTCCAGGGACCTGTAAGGACAGTGAGTGAATTGTCCTTGTGCTATATTGTGATTAAAAAAAACATTTATTCTAGGGACAGAAAACTGTAGGTAGGGAGAGTGTTTTTTTTCTTTCACTCTGCAAGTCCTTGTTTCCAGGGACCTGGAAGGACAGTGAGTGAATTGTCCTTGTGCTATATTGTGCTTAAAAAAAACATTTATTCTAGGGACAGAAAACTGTAGGTAGGGAGAGTGTCAGTTTATTTCACTCTGCAAGTCCTTGTTTCCAGGGACCTGTAAGGACAGTGAGTGAATTGTCCTTGTGCTATATTGTGATTAAAAAAAACATTTTTTCTAGGGACAGAAAACTGTAGGTAGGGAGAGTGTTTTTTTTCTTTCACTCTGCAAGTCCTTGTTTCCAGGGACCTGTAAGGACAGTGAGTGAATTGTCCTTGTGCTATATTGTGCTTAAAAAAAACATTTATTCTAGGGACAGAAAACTGTAGGTAGGGAGAGTGTCAGTTTATTTCACTCTGCAAGTCCTTGTTTCCAGGGACCTGTAAGGACAGTGAGTGAATTGTCCTTGTGCTATATTGTGATTAAAAAAAACATTTTTTCTAGGGACAGAAAACTGTAGGTAGGGAGAGTGTTTTTTTTCTTTCACTCTGCAAGTCCTTGTTTCCAGGGACCTGTAAGGACAGTGAGTGAATTGTCCTTGTGCTATATTGTGATTAAAAAAAACATTTTTTCTAGGGACAGAAAACTGTAGGTAGGGAGAGTGTTTTTTTTCTTTCACTCTGCAAGTCCTTGTTTCCAGGGACCTGGAAGGACAGTGAGTGAATTGTCCTTGTGCTATATTGTGCTTAAAAAAAACATTTATTCTAGGGACAGAAAACTGTAGGTAGGGAGAGTGTCAGTTTATTTCACTCTGCAAGTCCTTGTTTCCAGGGACCTGTAAGGACAGTGAGTGAATTGTCCTTGTGCTATATTGTGATTAAAAAAAACATTTTTTCTAGGGACAGAAAACTGTAGGTAGGGAGAGTGTTTTTTTTCTTTCACTCTGCAAGTCCTTGTTTCCAGGGACCTGTAAGGACAGTGAGTGAATTGTCCTTGTGCTATATTGTGATTAAAAAAAACATTTATTCTAGGGACAGAAAACTGTAGGTAGGGAGAGTGTCAGTTTATTTCACTCTGCAAGTCCTTGTTTCCAGGGACCTGTAAGGACAGTGAGTGAATTGTCCTTGTGCTATATTGTGATTAAAAAAAACATTTTTTCTAGGGACAGAAAACTGTAGGTAGGGAGAGTGTTTTTTTTCTTTCACTCTGCAAGTCCTTGTTTCCAGGGACCTGGAAGGACAGTGAGTGAATAGTCCTTGTGCTATATTGTGCTTAAAAAAAACATTTATTCTAGGGACAGAAAACTGTAGGTAGGGAGAGTGTCAGTTTATTTCACTCTGCAAGTCCTTGTTTCCAGGGACCTGTAAGGACAGTGAGTGAATTGTCCTTGTGCTATATTGTGATTAAAAAAAAACATTTTTTCTAGGGACAGAAAACTGTAGGTAGGGAGAGTGTTTTTTTTCTTTCACTCTGCAAGTCCTTGTTTCCAGGGACCTGGAAGGACAGTGAGTGAATTCTCCTTGTGCTATATTGTGCTTAAAAAAAACATTAATTCTAGGGACAGAAAACTGTAGGTAGGGAGAGTGTCAGTTTATTTCACTCTGCAAGTCCTTGTTTCCAGGGACCTGTAAGGACAGTGAGTGAATTGTCCTTGTGCTATATTGTGCTTAAAAAAACATTTATTCTAGGGATAGAAAACTGTAGGTAGGGAGAGTGTTTATTTTCTTTCACTCTGCAAGTCCTTGTTTCCAGGGACCTGTAAGGACAGTGAGTGAATTGTCCTTGTGCTATATTGTGATTAAAAAAAACATTTATTCTAGGGACAGAAAACTGTAGGTAGGGAGAGTGTCAGTTTATTTCACTCTGCAAGTCCTTGTTTCCAGGGACCTGTAAGGACAGTGAGTGAATTGTCCTTGTGCTATATTGTGATTAAAAAAAACATTTTTTCTAGGGACAGAAAACTGTAGGTAGGGAGAGTGTTTTTTTTCTTTCACTCTGCAAGTCCTTGTTTCCAGGGACCTGTAAGGACAGTGAGTGAATTGTCCTTGTGCTATATTGTGCTTAAAAAAAACATTTATTCTAGGGACAGAAAACTGTAGGTAGGGAGAGTGTCAGTTTATTTCACTCTGCAAGTCCTTGTTTCCAGGGACCTGGAAGGACAGTGAGTGAATTCTCCTTGTGCTATATTGTGCTTAAAAAAAACATTAATTCTAGGGACAGAAAACTGTAGGTAGGGAGAGTGTTTTTTTTCTTTCACTCTGCAAGTCCTTGTTTCCAGGGACCTGGAAGGACAGTGAGTGAATTGTCCTTGTGCTATATTGTGCTTAAAAAAAACATTTATTCTAGGGACAGAAAACTGTAGGTAGGGAGAGTGTCAGTTTCTTTCACTGTGAAAGTCCTTGTTTCAAGGGATAGAGAAGGACACCTGAAGGTAGCCCTTATTGCTTTTTTCCCATCTCCCTGCAGGCCATCTATTAGAATGTCTGGAAGGCAAACAAGGAGAGGCAGACAGTCAGGAGGCAATAAAAGAGGGCAAGCAGGCTCTGTGTCTGGGGGCAACAGTGCTGGTCGTGGACGCGGTGCATTGTCATCAGCACATGGCCATGGGACACGCTTGTCCTTCTTTTCGGCAGCTGGACATGTTGAGCCACATCATGCCGAAGACTTGGTAGAGTGGATGACCAAGCCCTCCTCCTCCTCCTCATCCTCTCTCACCCAGGCTCAGGGTACTGGAAAAGCAGCTGCCAAAGCGTCGTCTTCCCTGGTATCAATGTCAGACAAATCATCAGTCACTCCTTCCCTAGACCCACCATGTCCTCCTCCTGAGGAGTCCCCCGAACTGTTTCAGCACAGTGTTGGGTACATGCTCCAGGAGGATGCCCAGCGTTTCGAAGGGTCTGATGATGAAACCCAGCTAGAGGAAGGCAGTAGCGTGAGAGCAGACAGAGGGGATGCTCAAGAAGGACACCAATCTGGCAGTCATGTTCCAGCAGCTGCAGCATACTGCCAGATTGGCTCCAGTGATGAGGAGGGAGGGGATGATGAGGTCACTGACTCCACGTGGGTGCCTAATAGGAGAGAGGAGGAGGAGGAGGAGGCACATCTCCAACGAGGCAGGATGCCCTTTGGTGGCCAGCGTAAGGGCAGTACACCGACGGAATCACACCGCAGAGCTCCGCCTGTGCAGGGCGCTGCCTCTGCCCGTCATTCAAAAAGTTCTTTGGTGTGGGCCTTTTTTGAGGCTAGTGCATCAGATCGCACAGCTGCTGTTTGCAACATATGTCTCAAGCGTATATCGCGTGGCCAAAACATCAGCCGCTTGGGTACCACATGCCTGACCAGACATATGTTGACCTGCCATGCAGCTCGTTGGCAAGCCTACCTCAAAGACCCACACCAAAGAACAAAGCGGACCTCTCCTTGCACCGCATCAGCTGGGATCTCCAACCCCACTATAACTTCAGTCCTCTCTGAAACATGCACTGAGAGGAATGAAGGTGTAGAATTAGGTGTGTCACAGCCAAGTACTTGCGGCCACTCTGCTAGCAGTACACCGACGTCCGATTCTAGCAGGCAAATTTCCCTGCCCCAGCTGCTGGACCGTCGAAAGAAGTTCACTCCCAGCCATCCACATGCCCAGCGGTTGAATGCTAGCTTGGCTAAATTGCTAGCGCTTCAACTGCTGCCTTTTCAGTTGGTAGACTCGGCCCCCTTCCGTGAGTTTGTGCAATGTGCGGTTCCTCAGTGGCAGGTTCCCAAACGCCACTTTTTCTCACGGAAGGCTATTCCGGCTCTCTACCGGCATGTGGAAGGCAATGTCTTGGCCTCGCTGGACAGGGCGGTCAGCGGTAAGGTGCATATTACCGCTGACTCATGGTCCAGCAGGCATGGACAGGGACGTTACCTTTCTTTCACGGCCCATTGGGTCACTCTTTTGGCAGCTGGGAAGGATGCAGGACAAGGTGCAGTAGTGTTGGAGGTTGTCCCACCGCCACGCCTCCAAAATGCTACTACTGGTTGTGACACACCTCTCTCCTCCACCCCCTCCTCTTCTTCTTCCTCCATGGCCTCTTCCTGTGGTTTGTCCTATGAACCAGCGGTGCTCCGTAGCCGTTCACGGGGCTACGCAAGTACGCAGGCAAAAAGATGCCATGCCGTGCTTGCGCTGGTGTGTTTGGGGGACAGAAGCCACACTGGGGCAGAGGTCCTGTCTGCTCTGCAGGGCCAGGCCGAGAGGTGGTTGACGCCACGCCAGCTTAAGCCAGGAATGGTGGTTTGCGACAATGGCACCAACCTCCTCTCCGCCCTCCGACAGGGACAACTGACCCATGTGCCCTGTGTGGCTCACGTCCTTAACCTGGTGGTGCAGCGGTTCTTGGGCAGGTACCCGGGCTTACAGGATGTCCTGAGGCAGGCCAGGAAAGTCTGTGTGCATTTCCGCAGATCTTATAATGCCAGTGCTCGCCTGGCTGAGCTGCAAAAGGAGTTGAACCTGCCCAAGAACCGCCTTATATGTGACATGCCCACCAGGTGGAACTCAACGTTGGCCATGCTGCAGCGGCTGCACACGCAGCAGAGGGCCATCAATGAGTACCTGTGCGACTACGGCACCAGGACAGGGTCAGGGGAGCTTGTTTTTTTTTCTCCACGCCAGTGGGGCATGATCAGGGATGCATGCACTGTCCTGGCACCATTTGAGGAGGCCACGAGGATGGTGAGCAGTGACAGTGCATGCATCAGTGACACTGTACCTCTTGTCCACCTGTTGGAGCACACGCTGCGTGGAATAATGGACAGGGCACTTGAGGCAGAACAGAGGCAGGAAGAGGAGGACTTCCTTGCCTCTCAAGGCCCCCTTTACCCAGACAGTGTTCCTTCTGTCCCACCCATCGCACAGGAAGAGGAGGAGGAGGAGGAGGAGGAGGAGGAGGATTGTGTCAGCATGGAGGTGGAGGCTGGCACTCAGCATCATCAGCAGCAGTCTTTTAGGGATGATTTACAGTCCCAAGAAACCAGTGGACTTGTACGTGGCTGGGAGGAGGTGGCTGCGGATCATGTCGTCCTTAGTGACCCAGAGGACTCCGGAGCGAATGCCTCAGCAAACCTACGCTGCATGGCCTCCCTGATCCTGCAAAGTCTGCGGAAGGATCCTCGTATTCTTCGGATCAAGGAGAGGGACCATTACTGGCTGGCCACTCTCCTTGATCCACGGTACAAGGGTAAGGTTGCGGACCTTATGTTACCGTCGCAGAGGGAGCAGAGGATGAGACAACTCCGGGAGGCCTTGCAGAAAGGTCTGTGCAACGCGTTCCCAGAGACTGGGAGGTTACAAACTCCTGGTCCTGGACAACGAGTTGCTGAGGCTTCGGCCAGTCAAAGAAGGAGCGGTGGGGAAGGTGGCCGTCTGACCGATGCGTTCAGACAATTCTTTAGTCCGCAGCCCCAAAGTATGATCGGTTCCAGCAACCATCGCCAGCGTCTGATAAACATGGTGCAGGAATATCTAGGGGCAAGCTCAGACTTGGACACCTTTCCCACCGAAAATCCTCTGGCTTACTGGGTCTTGAGGATGGATCACTGGCCAGAGCTTGCACAGTATGCAATTGAGCTACTGGCCTGTCCTGCATCCAGCGTTCTTTCGGAACGCACATTCAGTGCTGCTGGAGGATTTGTCACGGATCACAGGGTGCGCCTGTCCACCGACTCGGTTGATCGACTGACTTTCATCAAGATGAACCAGTCTTGGATCACCACCAGCTACCACACACCTGATGCTGATATAACAGACTAATTGATTTTAACATGTCACATCCCTTCAAGACTGATGCTGATGCTGAGTGCCTGTGCTGTTATGTTGACTGGCTATCCTCCTCCTCCGAGTCCTCAATGATACGATTGATGATGATAGCTTGGAAGATCATTTTTGTTTATGGGTGCCGCCACCAGTGGCTAAGGCCCAATTTTTCAGCCCCTGTTTTACAGGGGCGTGTAATTACAATTTTTTTAGCAATAATTTGCCATAGGGCTCATTGCTGTGCTCCAAGTACAGTATCTGTGAGGGGTTGGAGTGTTGTGGCACCAGTGCCTAAGGCCCAATTTTTCAGCCCCTGTTTAACAGGGGCGTGTCATTACAATTTTTGAAGCAATACTTTGCAACAGGGCTCATTGCTGTGCTCCAAGTACAGTATCTGTGAGGGGTTGTAGTGTTGTGCCACCAGTGCCTAAGGCCCAATTTTTCAGCCCCTGTTCAACAGGGGCATGCAATTACAATTCTTGATCTAATAATTCACAGCAGGGTCCATTGCTGCACCCACCAAGAGTAACTCTGAGGGCTTACAGTCTTGTGGCAACGCCACCACCACCACCACCACGAAAGGCCCAATTTTTCAGCCCCTGTTCAAAAGGGGCATGTAATTACAATTCTTGATCTAATAATTCACAGCAGGGCCCATTGCTGCACCCACCAAGAGTAACTGTCAGGGCTTACAGTGTTGTGGCACCAGCACCACCATCAAAGCCCCAATTTTTACTACCACTGTTCAACAATTATATGTAATTAAAATTCCTGATATAATAGTTGACAGCAGGGCGTTCCAGCACCAACCAAGAGTAACTGAGTGCTTACAGTGTTGTGCCAACACCAACAACTAAGGGGCCTATTTCTGCAGAGTATATACGGCAGGTCCCTACTTTCAAACATCCAACTTACAAACGACTCCTACTTGCAAACGAAAGAAGACAACAGGAAGTGAGAGGAAATCTACCCCTAGAAAGGAAAATTCTCTCCTGTAAGAATAAATATGGGAGAAAGGGGTCTCATCTGTACTGATGCTTTATCAGCAATCCTTGTTTCAAGAAAAACACCACATTTCAAAAACAGTTGTCATTGGGACGGAAAGTGAGGTGAAATGTTCTGAACAGGGGCACAGACAGCAAAACAAATGTTACAGGGGTAATAACCCTTACCTATGTTTCCCAAAAAGTTTAAAAATAGATTTTTGGGCTGGAGCTACACTTCAACAATGTACCTGTTCAAAATTACAAACACATTCTACATAAGAACAAACCTACAGTCCCTGTCTTGTATGCACCGCCTGTATACGGCTGTTCAGAGTATATAGGGCCTTTTTTATTTTATGTGCGGGGTTCCCCTTAATATCCATACAAGACCCAAAGGGGCTGGTAATGGGCTGGGGTAGGGGGGGGGTCATGGGGTAGCTATGCCATTTTTCTTAAAGAATTTCATCCATATTACCGGGACCAGACATTACATTAAAGCCGCAAGCAGTTTTAAATGGCTTTTTTTTCCTTTAGAAGTGTCATTTTGTGCAGGGACAGTTCTAAACACGGGAAACACGTGGCACTTCACAGGCATACTTTAGACACCCCCCAGGTACGATATTTAAAGGAATATTTGACTTTTTTTTTTTCACTTTATGCATCATTAAAATGACTGCTCCCGAAAAACGACCGTTTTTAAAACTTCTTTTTGCATTGATACATGTCCCCTGGTGCACAACCCGGGTTCCCAAACCCTATTTATGACAATAACATGCATAATAGTTGTTATAATTAGCACTTTAGAATTCGAACGTTCGCATCCATTGTATTTAATAGGGTTCTAATGTTCGTTCGAACTTTCGGTCCGTTCGCGGGTTCTGGTGCGAACCGAACCCGGGGGTGTTCGGCTCATCACTAATGCTGAGAATGTCCCCTTTGTCCCCATGCATGCTGTTCTTTTTCAAGTCATTTTTTGGCCTACATGCATTTTTCCCTTCAGTTACCTCTCCAGCATGCTCTCCTGGGCCCAAACACATCTAGCCTAGTCTGTTAACAATGTATTTTTCATATCCATTGTAGTCCCCCCCCCCTCAAATTATTAATTACTTTTCCAAAATGTGAGATTTGGGGGGTCCCAAACACATCTAGCCCCCCCCCCCAAGAAAATAAATGGGCCATCAGAGGGGGGTGAGCAATGTGCAAATTGTGAATTTGTTTCTCTTTTTTTAATAATCCTTAACCAAAATGTTATACTTATGTTGGCCACAAATGTTTTTGTATAATCTGCTTGCAATGTTATTTGCAAAAGTACTAATATTTTTTTATCTTGTTTGATTCCCCAGCTTCCTTCCACGCCACAGGAATGGCAGACTGTGGCATTGGAGTTTGCCAGGTGGTGGGACTTCCCCAACTGCGGAGGAGCCATTGACGGAAAGCACGTCCGCATCGTGCCACCACCCCATTCTGGCTCCTTTTTTTATAACTACAAGGGGTTTCATAGTATCGTGCTGATGGCGGTGGTGTCAGCACAGTATGAATTCCTCTATGTGGATGTGGGGAAGAATGGCCGGATGTCGGATGGGGGAGCCTTCGCCCAGACGGAGTTTGCTCTTCGTCTACAGAGTGATGACCTTGCATTGCCACCGGATGCAGGGAATGTGGAAGGACTCCCCTTTGTCTTTTTGGCTGATGAAGCCTTTGGTCTGGGTCGGCATCTCATGAGGCCTTTCCCCCAGAGGACCCTCACCCCGAAGAGGAGGGTCTTCAACTACTGGCTGGCCAGAGCCTGAAAAGTTGTGGAGAATGCCTTCGGGATAATGGCCAGCCGGTTCCGTCTTTTTCTGACTCCTATTAATCTTGCGGAGTACAAATTTAACTATATTGTGTTTTGTTGTTGTGTACTGCACAATTTTTTGAGGAAGAAATCTCCTACATATATGGCCACAGTTGGGCACGAGCCCGGACTTGCTGCGGACAATGCCCTGCCGGGCCTGGAACCTGTCAGTGCTGGCTTGCCCCCCCCCCAAAGTGCCCATGCAATCAGGCAGAAATATGTGGATTATTTCATGGGTAGGGGGCCCATTCCAATGCCAGAAAATCTGTCCGAGTTATGATTTTGCCAAAAAGAAAAAAAATGAAAAAATATGAACTTTAATTTAGTAGTTTTGCTTTGTTTATATATGAGGTGTGTGCTACTTTTTCAAAGTGTACTTGTAGTGCCAAGTGTATTTTCCTTAGTAAACAACAAACATTTCACTGCTAACAACAAAACTAAATCCAAAAAAGGTTAGGGTGGTTTAGAAAAAAAAGCGACATTTTTGGTATTTTCTTGTATTTTACTCTGTGCACAATCACACATATGGTTAGGTATACATTTTTGGTGTCTCTACATTTTAGAAACCCATTTTAGGTTTTTCACCTAACATGGCAAATTTTGATGCTAATGAAATTACAAAAAATCTCCTCAACATTCCTCAAAATACAACAATGTTAAACGTATAGGCAACAAGTCAGACCATTTTTTAAAAAACAAATGTCTATCTGCCCTTCCTCAAAAATGGAGTGTTGTCACCCCTGAACCAGACAAATTTAGAAGATGCACACATTTTTAGGGGGGGTTAAATAGGTTAGTTACTTCCTCATCCCTATTGTCAACATTACCCGCCATCATGGGGGATCATTCAACATGTTTTGGGGGGGGAACCCCTTCTTCCTTTCTCCTACATGAGTTGTGAGGAAGAGGTTGCACCCCCAAAATACGTACATGGAGATCCCGTGATGGCAGATAGCACATGTTGACCCACTGTGTGCATCTTCTAAATTTGTTTTTGCAACAAAGTGCTACAAAAGTAAACAAAAACTAGACAAGTCTAGTCTATTCTCCCCAACACATCTATGATGTCCTTAAATGTATTCTCCATATCCTGAATCCTTTTTTTAATGAAGTCCAGTTGAGTACTACAATCCATTACTTGTTGTATGAGTCTTTGTGCACTATCCCTGGAAAATCGTGGACTTTCAGCAACATATTCAATCCCCTAAAATAAAAATAAAAATATAACAATCTCCAGGCCTACATCTCTTTTACCTGTAGCTGTGGTGACAGATACTGACCTGTTGTAGTGACAAGTTCCACCATCTCATCCACCACCACCTCATCCACCTCTCCTTCGTCGACTTCTCCTTCCTCCACCTCTCCTTTATCTAATTCTACTTCCTCCACATCCTCAGGTTGGGGAGGTTGGAGTTCTTTAGAAGGTGTGGGGTTCCTGGGCTCCGAGGAGTGGTGTCCTCCCATTCTTCTCTCCCCTATGAGATTCAAACAAATGGTACAGTTAACACACACACATATATGAAGTCAGAACTAGGAATATGAATCAATGTTTGCAGGTGGGTTACACTTGTCTGTTTAGGCCCAGTTCCAAGATGAAGACCAGATTCAAGAACTATACAAAGCTAAAAAACAGACCTTTTGGTGACAATTTTATCACATGCGCCCTCCCCAGTACCCACTGTAACACCCTAAAAAGGTTCTTCTGGTGGCCCACACTATAGTGCTTCTGTGAGTGCAGATGTGTAAACAACTGCTGAGTGTCCTCTACTTTACATTGATTAAAGTTTGCATTTCAATCTAGTTACAAACACATCATCTTGACAACAAGGTCATATCATTTATAGTTTTTAAAATGATATTGGCAAATCATTGTATGTAGTGTGCAAACGATGTGTCTATATCGACCGATTACTGTGCCCACTAATTTGGAGAAGATGTCATTTAAGAATGTTAATTAATAAAAAACAACAACATGGAGCAACATGCAAGTTGTGAAATAAAACAATAGGGAAACAGGGGAAGTACTTACTTTTTTTAAGCATTCTGTTAATGCTCCTTAACTGCTCCGCCTCCCTCAGTTTGAGGTCAGACCACCTCTTTCTGAGCTGCTCCTTGGATCTTTTCACCCCAAAATTATTATTCAGACTTTTCACTACTTTCTTCATAATTTTGTCCTTCCGAAGATTAGGGTGGGATTACGGCCCATGCTTGGCATCATAATCACAATTGTTCAATATAGCCACCATTTCCGCCATCTCCTCAAAGGACATATTAGATGCCTTGTAGCGCCTCCTTGTTCGTGACGTTTCCCGCTCTGGGCTTGTCTCCTCATTAGAATTCTCTGAATTCACAGACACCTGCTGTGACTCCGCCATGTCGCCTGCACACCGAAAGAGAAGGGGCGGGGAAACATCGAGAAAGAACGTCATGGGCGGGCGACGTGTGTCACGCATGCGTAGTGTATATAAAGCTAACACCCATGTGACGTACCTACGTTCTGTGTGTGGCAGAAGGAGTTTAAAGCGCCGAACGTTAAGCCCGAAGGTATCATTTACTAATTGGTACATCAGTGGCCTATACTGCATAGAGATTGGAGAGGCATATATGGGCATAAAGATTTCACGAGTTTAGAGTGTGATTGACATTTTTAATTTTGTCTGGTGTTTTGTCTTGCAGAAGCAATGAATGTTTTTGGGGAAAAAGAATTTCTAGCGGAATTCATTGACAGATTAAGGGAGCTGCCCGCTCTGTGGGAGACAAAAAATCCCCAGCATAAAAAAAAGGGGTTCGGAGAGCAGCGCTGGAGAGACTGCTCCCATTTGTGCAGACCAGGGTGCACCATGCAACCATTGAGCAGCTTGACACCAAAATTGGGACCTTGAGAGGCACATATAGGACTGTGCGCAATCGGGTCCTGGCATTTCAGAGGTCAGGAGCAGCAGCAGGGGAGGTACTGTATATGTCCCACATTTGTGGTACTACGACAGGTTGGCCTTTCTGAATTACCACATTACAGCAAGGGAATAACTGTCCAGCTTTCCCTCCAGCCTTCCCTCCAGCCTTCCCTCCAGCCAAGATGATCCTTCCCAGGATCAGGAGGAGCCTTCCATCTTGAATGAGGACCCAGATCTGTCTGTCTGGAGCCAGGTATAGTATTTTCGACACATTTATTTTTCTAAAATTAATGATGTAAAATAGATGTTAAGATGGGTAAAAATTTAGGCAATCAAGAAAAAGGGATTGACATAGCAATAGACAGTAGTGGGAAAAAAAGTTGGGGAGAAGATAGCAAAATGATGGGGGCATAATGAGAGTATTATACACACAAATTTTGAAGGATTTGCAACAGTCAATGATCTGAACATTGTGGGGGTGCTTTAATAATAGCAAATCCACTTTGCACTACAAGTGCAAACTACAAGTGCAAAGTGCACTAAAAATTACCAAAAAATTTAACTTGGAAGTAAAGTCACTGTAAATCAGAGGGGTAGATCTGAAATGAGGGGAAGCTCTGCTGATTTTAATCTCCAATCATGTGCAAGCTAAATTTCTGCTTTTTCTTTGCCTTGCATGTCCCCCTCAGATCTCCAGCGACTGCACTTCCAAGTACACTTTCAAAGCAATTACAAGTGCACTTGTAGTTTGCACTTGTATTGCAATGTGGATTTGCCTTTACTAAATAATCCCCTGTGTGTGATTGATGAAACAAAAATCTAAAATATGTCACTTTTTTGACACAGGAGGAGGTCAGCCAAGATGAGAGGGTGGAAAATGTCAGGCAGGAGGAGGCTGGGGATAGTGGCAGAGAGGAGGCGCCTGGTCCAAGTGGCAGAGAGGAGGTGGCTGGTCTAAGTAGTAGGACAAGGTGTCAGGTGCCACCAATCCGCATGCCACCAAGAAGGGGCAGGAGGGATAGGGCTGTGAGTGTGGCAGCACTGGCCCTCATTAAAGAGGTCCATGCCACCCTCCAGCAGCCCCAACCCCTGATGAGGGCTATGCGGCATTGGTGGACATGAAAATGGCCCAGATGCAACCTGAACAGAGGCTACTTTGTGAGTCCCTGCTCATGACCCTTTTAAATGAGGGGTTGAGGGGCAGACTCACAGAGAGCACTGTTATCTGTGACCACGGCCATCCTCTTGCACCTTCCTATTATCCTCCACCTCCTTCTTCTCCACCTCCACCTCCTTTTTCACAACCTCATCCTTCCTCTTCTCCTCCACCTTCTTCTTCTCCTACACCTCCTCCTTCCTCTTCTCCTCCACCTCCTTCTTCTTCTCCTCCACCTCCTTCTTCTTCTCCTCCACCTCCTTCTTCTCCAGCTCCACCTCCTTCTTCTCCACCTCCACCTCCTCCTCCTCCTCCTGACATGAGTACACCTCCTGAGGCACAGCCTCCAGCCAGGTGGACAAGGAAGGCTGCAGAGAAGGCTGCAGAGAAGGCTGCAGGGAAGCCTACCAAGAAGGATGCAGGGAAGCGGAGCAAGAAGACCAGGAAGTGATTCCTTTGCTGCAATGTGGTCAGACAGAAGGCAGCCTGTTGTAGTTCCACAGACTTGGGACATGTATCTAACCTGCTGCTGTTCCTGATCTCTGGGAGTCCAAGACCAGATTGGGCTCACTACTGTATGTGCTTCTCAAGGTCCCAATTTTGGTGTCCACACAGTCGCACAAATTGCAGCAGGCTCTCCAGCGCTGCCTTCTAGTTTGGTTATTCTTATTTTGTATACCAGAATAAATGTTTTTTATGGTTACAGTTAATACTTGCCTATGTGTTTTTGTTAAAGCTACATATTTAGCTGGTGAGTAGGCAGGTAATTTACTAAAACTACAAAGCTAGAGTTTAAATGCAACAGATAACACCCAAAAAACTCCTTGAAGGACAAAAAATAGAGGATAATTTTCTACAATTTATGTCAAATTTATACCGGATAAAAAAAAGGAGAACACTAGAAATTAAAGAAGATTTTAAAATACATATCTGCAAATATTAATACAAATTAAAAAATAAATAAAAAAATTACATCTTGCTCGATCAAATAAAATAACATATTCATGAGATCTGCATTCAGAAATGTTGCTAAAAATTAGTCCTAAATATGCGTGAATATCTGCAGGCAAATTTTTTTATAATTGCTCATCATTGTACCATTCTAAAGAAAATTTAAATGTGCAGCATTTAAACGTGGCTAAAATTGGTAACGTGTGATGAATGTGCTATCTCCATTCAAAACGCTAGTTTTACAAGAAGGTGCGCTCCCGTCTCATATTGAGTCTGACCATACGCGGTTTTTGAAGACTCGGAAAAGCATACACACGAACGGTTTTCTCGTACAAAAACAGTCTGACGAGAATCACGCCGAGAAAAAATGAGACTCCGACGAGAAAAAAGACCGCAGGTCGTCTTTTTTCTCGTCGAGATTTTGGACAGTTTTCTCGACGAGAAAGCATACACACGAACGGTTTTCTCGGCAAAAAAAAAACAAGAAAACTGGTGGGAGAGCTTTTTTGCCGAGAAAACCGGTGTACGCGGCCAAAGTTGTGGAGAAGTTTAAAGCAGGGTTAAGTTATTAAAAAAAATATCCCAAGCTTTGAACATCTCGCGGAGCACTGTTCAATCCATCATCCGAAAATGGAAAGAGTATGGCACAACTGCAAACCTAACAAGATATGGTCGTTCACCTAAACTGACAGGCCGGGCAAGGAAAGCATTAAGCAGAGAATCAGCCAAGAGGCCTATGGTAACTCTGGAGGAGCTGCAGAGATCCACAGCTCAGGTGGGAGAATCTGTTCAAGGGACATCTGTTAGGTATGCACTCTACAAATCTGGCCTTTATGGAAGAGTGGCAAGAAGAAAGCTATTGTTGAAAGAAAGCCATAAGAAGTCCCGTTTTCAGTTTGCGAGAAGCCATGTGGGGGACAAAGCAAACATGTGGAAGAAGGTGCTCTGGTCAGATGAGACCAAAATTTCACTTTTGGCCTAAAAGCTGCAAAAGACTTGAGACTGGGGTGAAGTCTGCAAAAGATTTGAGCCTGGGGCGGAGGTTCACCTTCCAGCAGGACAACAACCGTAAACATACAGCCAGAGCTACAATGGAATGGTTTGGATAAAAAAATGAAATAATGTGTTAGAATGGCTCAGTCAAAGTCCAGACCTAAATCCAATTGAGAATCTGTGGCAAGACTTGAACATTGCTGTTCACAGATGCTCTCCATCCAATCTGACAGAGTTGGAACTATGTTGCAGAGAAGAATAGGTAAAAATGTCACTCTTTAGATGTGCAAAGCTGGTAGAGACATACCAAAAAAGACTTGCAGCTGTAATTGCAGCGAAAGATGGTTCTACAAAGTATTGTCTCAGGGGGGTTGAATACAAATGCACCCCACACTTTTCAGATATTTATTTGTAAAAAAAAAATGAAAACCATTTATTTTTTTCCTTCCACTTCACAATTACGTGCCACTTTGTGTTGGTCTATCACATAAAATCCCAATAAAATAGATTTATGTTTTTGGTTGTAACATCACAAAATGTGGAAAATGTCAAGGGGTATGAATACTTTTTCAAGGCACTGTATGTTCCCAAAACTCATTAGAGCTGAAAAAGCTGTTTAAGTAAGCTGCAAAACATCTTCAACATTACAGAATCAGTCTAAATGATTTTGACCACTACTAGCTCTACCATGACTTGAATAAATGAGATCCTTCACACACAAATATACACCCCAATTTCCTTTGCCTTGATGAGAGCCTTCTACTAGCAGGTGACAGGAGTACCTGGCTTGCACTGCCCAAACCAACCTCTCTTTCCTGAAGTATTGGTTTGGCTTCAGTATACAGTACTTACAGAAATCTTTAGGGCAGAAATAGGAATGATTGTGCAATAAGGCTTTCTGAAAAAAAAATACATGCAATACTGTATATAGATAAGTAGACCTGGAGGGGGTAATTATAAACAAACCTGGTGCTCACTTTAACTTCATAATTGTGTTTCAAAGGGGAATGCACTTTATTGTGTTTTTAACCTTTAGGCTACCTTCTTGACATCTTGGCTTTCCTAGAAAAAATGGAAATAACCCTCCTAGAACAAAGTGCAAGTGATTGTTCTACTCAGCTGATATAAACATTTCCAGAACAGGAAAACAGACTGAATAAAGTCTGCAGTATAAAATGATCTAGCTATATTTCTGCACACGAAAACATGTAGTCTACTGTATATGCAGTGACCTAGAATATACATGGACAAACTATCATGTCAGACTGTATAGATAAATATATGGATGATTATTAAAATTGTTCCTCATTTCAAACAAAATGAACCAGTCAAAAACCAATTATGCATTTTAACTTGTTTATCTTGTATACAAATGCATTTTTTAACAGAGCATATGTAATTAGAAATGGTTGTTTCTCATGTGTAACCAAAATTATAGTAAAAAATATTCTGCTCATTCCCAGACTAGTATATACGGTAATTGAGCAAAGCTTTTGGGATGACTGGTTCAGCGCTGCATAACTTTGCCATTATAAGTGACCTGCTTGCACAATGATGCTAAAAAACATGAATTATTTTTACTAAAAGCACTGTCAGTGTCTGTGCCTATTAATGTCTTTGCTTTGTTTAAGCCTCCAAGGAGCAGGACTCTTCCTTTTTACTTGAATATGATCAGTTCTGCTACACTAGATTAGAAAATGGATTTGCAACTAAATTGAATGCAAATTACATATTTAATAATGTCCACATAATACTTTATTAATTATTACTATAGCAGTTTGTTTCAAGGGGTACATGCTTTGCAGTGTTCAAATACAAGGTCCTTTAAATCTGTCCAGAGCATTACTTGATGTTAGCTTCTCAACATTTGAAACCAGTTCAGTGAATCCAAGTGCCTTTCAATTAAGAAATATTTTACAAATGGATGAACATGCATTTTTTTTTATATATTCAGCAACAGTGATCATTTCTGTATTTGACTTGTTAAAGTAGTTCTAGTTTTAGAGAATTAAAAAATGCACTCTCATGTGATGCCCATTGGTCAGACTGAGCTGGTAAATCAAATTTTGACCTTGATAACCTCACCTTGCTTTGCAAAAAATTAGATATGGGATATACTGCGCTGTGCAATGAGTGAACACAAAAATTAGCTGCCAACACAGCTGAGACAAAGCAAAAACTGGTGAATATGAAAAAGTGTAGCGCTTATTTTTGTGAAAGAGTCAGTTAACAAAACATAACAAATGTTGCAAACATGCATATATATTAATTTCAGTGACACCAAGTGACTGAGTGTGATCCGTGAAAAAAAAAAATATTATATGTAAATAAATCAGAACAAAACAGTCCTCTATTGTGACCACACACAAATAACAGTCCAAAAGTGTAGAAAAAACTGCAAGGTTTAAAAAAAAAAAAAAAGAGTCCCACATGGATATGACCCTCTCTGTGAAAGGATAGAGACACCACCACCGATTATAAGGAGGAGGCTTACCAGATGGTATTGACTTGGTAAGGTGTATACCACCCAAGTCAAAACAGGCTTAAATAATCAGTCAGCAAGGTGTATCCAGCTGGTCCTGAATCCGCATATCAGTCGGCACCGCAAATTCCCGTGAACACCAGGAAGTGTGAATACATATAGTCTTGTTGGAGCCAGAGATACGGTAACCACATAACATGCGTAATGGGGAAAAAAACTCACATAGTGTGATACCGTACAAGGAAGTATTTATTTAAAAAAAGATTAAAAAATGTACACTCACATTTGGAAGAACATCATAGGCATATCACAAAATGCAAGAGCGATGTGTGTAAATGGGTCCACCCGACGCGTTTCAACTAAAAAGTCATCATCTGGGGTCACATTTGTTATGTTTTGTTAACTGACTCTTTCACAAAAATAAGCGCTACACTTTTTCATATTAACCTCACCTTGCTTGCTTGTTTGAATAAGGTGCTTGTCAGTTCATTTTCCTGCATGTATGAATTATAATGAGAAAAAAAACAAATAAATAGATTTTGACAGATGTGGGTTCTACCCAGCGCACTCTAATCTGCATATTTGTTTATACATTACTAGTTATCACCAAGAAATCTAAAATTCAAAGATATATTAGGACAAGTCTGAAATAACTGAAAACTATAAAGGTGAAAATCTTCTATGATAAGTACACAAGCAAAGTTATCATAAATCTGTTACAGTACACCACAAAATGATAAAGGGCAATGCAAATACTTACACAGAAATGAAGTTTGGGGCTTTAAAACTAAAATTCAGGCAAAGGGTTAAATACACAGATGTTATACATACATGGCAACTGTTTTACATGCAAGAGGATGTATGTCCATTCAGTCTTGAGATTTACACAGTCCTTCTAGGCAACCTGTTTTATTTTCACCTCCCACCCTGGCAATTGATGTGGGGTATCCCAAAATCTACACTAGGGAAGTGCCCAGCTCTTCATGCTCTTTTTTCGACAATCCCTTTTCTATTACCTAGAGAATGAAGAGTTATTTTTCAAGCTTTACCTTCTATTGAGTTCAGTGTGGTTCACGTTAAAGTTTGCAATTTTCAGATTTGTGGTAATCGGAATGATAATCATAAAGATATTTGGTCAATGACATCATAGGGAATTTACTGTGACATCATTAATTCAATGTACAGTAGTCATGTGCATATTTGGTCAATAACATCATCTGGGATAAAATACCTCTTTGTTTACATTCTGTTACTGGATGGGAAATTGGTATTTGTGCCATCACTTTTCTTGTGGTGGGTCAAAAGGTGTCATTCATCATGCTTGACCTCATTCTTGATAGTTGTCTGAAATAAATTTAAAGGGGGAACCAATGCAAAAAACAACCAAACAAGACATGGAGTCCCCTCAAAATCCATATCAGACCTTTATATCAGCATGCGGCCTGGCTGTCCTGGAAAGGGGGAGAAAGCGAGCTTAAGCCCCCCTTCTGAAATATTCTAGGCCACATGCCCTCCACATTGGAAGGGTACCTTGCCAGGGAGGACACCTTGTTCCCATGTTAATGAGGACAAGAGCCTCTTCCCCACAACCCTGGCCCAGTGATAGTGAAGGTCTGCAATGGAGGGCTTATCAGAATCTGGAAACTCCCTTTCACAAAAAAATAAGAAAACCACTAGACACCACATCCCTATCTATGTGAACAAGCAAGGAGTACAAAATAGTTCCACCAGTCTCTGCGTTTAATCACAACACACTTCGTCAAGAGCAGCAGTTCATTCCGTGTAAACTGCCAACTCTGGATCCAGCAAAAGTACTTCAGATTACTGGAAGATTTAAAATATTGATTCATGAGGGGCGTGTCCCGATGTGAGCAGCGGCAGACGTGTTCCAAGATAGCTCCGCTAATCCTTCTCCCCATCCTGTGCCATCCGTGCATCTGCTGACCCGGTGAGCACCGCCACAGCCTCGGGACTGATCCCCTTCCTCTCCTGCTTTGACCTGGCCGTGTGTTGTGCGGAGGAGCCGCGCACCAAAGGAGACATCCGTCCAGCCATAGCTGGCCTGTGCTTGTGACCGCCGCCGCCATCTTCCCTGCCGGAGCTTCCCTCCATCCTGTGCCATCCGCGCGTCTGTCGACCCGGTGAGCACCGCCGCAGCCTCAGGACTGGCCCCCTTTCTCTCCTGCTCTGTCCTGGCCAGATCTTGTGTGGGGAGGCCGCCCGCTGGAAGAGACATCTGCCCGGACACAGTCGGCCTGTACTCGCGGCCGCTGCCGCCATCTTCCCGGCCGGAGCTTCCCATCTGTCCACCGAGCCCTGACCATCTGCGGCTCCGGTGCTCTGTCAGGCCATACTAGTGTCTCCCCCTTGCCTCCTCATCTCCTGGCTGTGTTTCGAAGGGCCTGCCGGGCTGACGATCCCTGTGGAGGCCTCCCGAGGCCTAGCTGACGGCGACCATCTTGCCAGACTGGGACTCGGGGCGGTGTGTGCTCCCCATCCGGGGCTCCGGAGCGCGGACAGGCCTGCAGTCCCATCACTTCCTCCCCCCATGCTGGGCTGACTGCTGGACCTGGCTGAGGCCTGGTGACGGCCACCGCTTTCCCGGGCCCCATCCTGCTGAACTGCTCTGACCTCCTCACATCACAGGCCCGGGTGCACGGTTCCCGCATCTCTGCCCTCTTCTCCATCTTCCTTCCGGGTGAGGAGGGATTCCTGACTACCTGCTCCATTAGAGGTACGTGTTTGCAACCACATCTGGTTCTCGCCTGCCCCCTTTCAATCACCCCGGGTACGGGCTCTGCGGACCCCCCCCCTGTGTCTTCCCCGGCGCAGATGCCCTCCAAAAAGACGCATCCTAAGCCTGCTAAGCCCACTCCGCAGCAGAAGCCGCTGACCTCCCCCTCGCCGAGACCTGACGCCGTTTTGGTCGGGAGGCTTCAGGCCTTACTGGCTGAATTGGAGATGGAGCCCGGGGACGCTCCAGTGGCGACGACTTCAGCTCCTTTACCGCAAGATAGTACCGCCACGATCCTTGCAGCAATTGAACAGAGCAGAACCTCACTGCTTATGCGCATCGATCATCTTGCTGAAGAATGCAACCTGATAAGAAACGACTTGGACAATATCAGGGGGAGGATGACGGAGACTGAATCCAGAATCTCGGCTACTGAGGATCTCACCGCTACCCACGTCACCTCCATTGCTGAGTTACAGCGCACAGTGCAGGCCCTCGTTGCAAAATCTGACGATGCCGAAAATCGGCTCAGGCGGAACAACGTTAGAGTCCTTGGCCTACCTGAGGGGGCTGAGGGTGATCGTCCGGCGGAATTTGCGGAGGAATTCTTTAAGGACCTGCTGGATCTTACCACTGTTACTCCTACCTATGTGGTGGAAAGAGCCCATCGGGTGCCCACGGGCCGAGCCATCCCGGGGAATCTCCCCAGACCCTTCCTGGTCCGCTTTTTGAACTACCAAGACAGGGACAGGATTTTGGCAGAAGCTCGTAAACATCCCACACTTAAATACAATAACACCTCCGTCCTCCTCTTCCCTGACTTCTCGGCCGAGTTGCAGAGGAAGAGAAAGACCTTCAATGATGTCCGTAAACGGCTTAGAGCAAAAAATATTAAATACGGCATGCTTTACCCTAGCCGCCTCCGGGTACAACATGACGGCAAAGTTTGGTTCTTTGACACCCCTTCGGAGGCTGACGGCTGGCTGGCCACTCTGAGATAATGGTCTCCCATCGCTTAAAAGTTGTTTGATGCACGGAGCTTACAAGTCCTGAACTACCTATCCTATTGTTCTCCTTTTCACGCATGCCGGAGCTACGGCGAGCGCACCTTTACACTGGATACGCACTTACCCCTTGCGTTTTGACTCCGCAAAGATCACCAGAAGTTCCCTGAACTGTTACTCTCCACCTGTTTGGAAAAACTCTATAATAGGGTCGAGCCTGCAGTTTTGGTTTAGTGCTGCAGAGGACTGTATTGTGGCCTAATTCTCAGGATTAGCTTTACAAATATTGTTTTTGTTTTTGGGTAAAGACCGCTTCCTGACCTCCCCCATGATGTTCTGGGGGGTAGGGGGGATTGGTAGGATAAGCACCTGGTGCTTGGGAAGTTCTAGTTTAGTTGCTGTGTTTGTTTACATGTGTTTTTTGTGTTACACGTACAATGGCACATGCTCCACTGCTGCTCACTGGGTGTCGCCTGCTAGTCTCCTCTAATTATTTTAGCCAAAACGCCTATGGCATCACGTGATCGGGATTCCATTTCTGTGGTATCCTGGAACGTGCGTGGCCTCAACTCTAAGTTTAAGAGGGCGCTTCTTTTTCAATATGTCAAACAATATAGTCCGGCTATTCTGGTCCTGCAGGAGACACACCTGGTGGGCAGTAAGCTCATGGCTTTGAAAAGGCCCTGGGTTCAGAGGGCTTTTCATGCCTCTTACTCAACATATGCTAGGGGAGTTTCCATCTTGGTGCATAAGTCTCTCCCATGTGTCATAGATGCGGTTCACACGGATCCGCTGGGTAGGTTTGTTATACTGGCACTCACGCTATGGCAGCAGAGATATGTCTTTGCGGGTATATATGTGCCGCCGCCCTTTAAGTCTGAGGTTCTGCATACTATACTGGAGAGGATGGCCCCCTACTGTCCTGCAAAAATTTTACTACTGGGTGACTTTAATGCCATCCTTTCCCCAGATCTGGATAGACCCTTGCCACCTAGGTCCTTCACCGGGGAGTTGTCAAATTGGGCATTATCTGCGGGTGTTACAGAAGTCTGGAGGTGGAAATTCCCATCCACTAAAACATTTTCGTATTTTCTACATCCTACAAAACTACCTCCAGAATTGATTATGCTTTTGCTAACCCCTCTATGCTGACGGACGTTCTAGACGCATCTTATTTGCCCAGTGGTCTCTCTGACCACAGCCCCCTGCAGATCACCCTGCGCACCTCCTCCTCTCGTAATGGCTCTATGTGGCGGCTTGGTGCTCAATGGATTTCCCAACCTGACATAGCGGAACAAGCCCCCCCAGCCCTTAGTGCTTACTGGGACTCTAATGAAGGGTCATCCTCTCCTGAGATAGTCTGGGATACTTTCAAGGCATTCACAAGGGGCCATTACATCTCAGCCATCAAGGCGGTTAGGGTACAGCAAACTGCTGCCACTGCGGCATTGGAGAATGGGGTGGAGTTGGCTTCCACCCACTTTGGATTGGATCCCTCCGCCTCAAACTTTGATGCGTTGCAGGCATCCAAACGCAGTCTTCATCTGCACTTAACAGAGGTTACTAGATTAGAATTGTTTCATACAAAGCAAACATTTTTTGAACAGGGGGACAGGAATGGCAGACTGTTGGCAATGATGTCCCGCCATGACACTCCGAATACCGTAATTCCTGAACTTACCTCTCCCACGGGTGAGGCCATCTAATCTCCTGAGGCCATTTTGCTAGCATTCCATGATTTTTACCAATCCTTGTATACCACCACGTTACCCGAGGGCTTAGACCCAGAGGGACTAAATCGCCTCCTAGATCCGATAGCCCTCGGCTGGCTCTCTGACTCGGAGAGATCGCATCTAGTGGCCCCGATAACCACCGAGGAGGTTCTTGCCGTGATTAATTCCCTGTCCACTGGCAAGGCTCCTGGCCCAGATGGTCTTCCGGTTGATTTTTATGTAGAACATGCTGGCATGTTGGCTCCCCGGATGGCTGCCCTATTTACTCATTGCCTGAAGCAGGGCTCTCTCCCTCCCTCCATGGCGCACGCCCATGTTATTCTCATTCCCAAGGCTGGTAAAGATCCAAAGTTCTGTGCCTCCTATAGGCCCATAGCACTTCTTAACAATGACCTAAAAATTCTAACTAAGCTCCTCACTGCTAGACTTGGCACTTTTCTTCCCTCCCTCATAGACCCGGATCAGACTGGGTTCATGGCCCACAAGTCTACGGATATTAACCTTCGTAGATTGTTCACCAATCTTCATGCAAGACATGACAATCTGGGTACCAGAGTAGTTGCCTCTCTCAATATTGAGAAGGCGTTCGACTCAATAGAATGGCCTTTCCTGTGGGAGATTCTACGGAGAATGGGATTCCCCCTGGTTTTTATCCAATGGTTGCAGACTATATATCACTCGCCAATGGCTGCCATTCGTTTAGGGGGTCGGCTGCCTCCTGTTTTTCGGCTTGCTAGGGGTACGCGGCAGGGCTGTCCTCTCTCTCCGGCCCTCTTTGCCATTGCCATTGAACCAGTGGCTGAGGCACTACGTGTCTCGCCACACATTAAAGGGCTCCGTCTGGCCTGGCTGGAGGAGAGGGTAGCCCTGTACGCAGACGACCTCCTCCTTTTTCTAAACAATGCTGGCCCTTCTCTGCAAGGAGCATTGCTGGTCCTAGAAAGGTTCTCTGAGGTAACAGGGCTTAGGGTCAATTGGTCGAAGTCGCAACTGCTTGCCATAGACGAGAACGCTAAAGGAGGGGCTTCGGCTTCTCTTCAGCTACAATGGGTGGACGAATTTACGTACTTAGGGGTACGTATCTCGAAGAATGTGGCTGACTTAATTTCGCTGAACTTGTCCCCAGTAGTCAACTCAGTCAGGGCCAAGCTGAAAGCATGGGAGAACCTTCCTCTGTCCCTGCTGGGGCGTATCAACCTCATTAAAATGAAAATCCTCCCCAAATTTACATATTTGTTTCGTAACTCCCCTCAGTGGATTCCCAAATCATTTTTTCCCACCTAAATCAAATTTTCTCCTCATTTCTATGGGGCCCACGTCCTCCCCGCTTCAAGCTGACCACTCTCATGCGCCCTTGTTCGCAGGGGGGTCTGGCATTCCCGGACTGCCACAAGTATTTCATTGCGGCTCAATTAGTCACTGCCTTCTGGTGGCTGGTTCCGGATAGATCCAACTCGGCCTGGGCCACTGAAGCTGCAGTGTTACGATCTGCGGAGGCTTTGTCGAACCTCCTTTTGCGGGGTCCGAAGGCTCCGTACGACCTGACCCCCTCTATGTGTACCACCCTTAAGGCCTGGAGGGAGGGCTTGGCCTGTGAAAAATACCCTTCGACTGCAGTATCCCCGAACGCCCCCCTCTGGAACAATCCCAACCTACATCACTTTTTCGAAATCCCAGACCCGGTGGTGTGGACCAAGTACCATGTTAAAATACTCTCGGATGTCACCTCAGACCTCTCGATTTTCTCCTTTGATCATTTAATGTCTAACCACAATGCCCCGTCCTCATACGGGTTCAGATATCTTCAGTTGTCCCATGCTTTCAGAGCTCAGTTTCCATCAGGCGAGAGGCAGCTGGTGCAGTCTGACTTGGAGCGGATTTTGCGCTTTGACTGTACAAATAAACCCACCTCCGTGTTATACACACATCTCCTCCGGGTCTCTTCTCCTGAGTTGACCAGGCTCCATCAGCAATGGGGCCGGGATGTTCCAGAGCTGGACTCTGAGGACTGGGAGGATGTATGGGACTTCCCATTTAAAATACTTGTTTCCCTGAGGGATCGCCTCATTCAATACAAGATTGTCCATAGAGTATATCTCACTCCCGCCCGGGTGCACAGGATGAGGTCTTCCCTCTCCCCAGAATGCTGGCGTTTTGACCATGCTCCGGGGGACTACATTCATATATTCTGGTCCTGCCCGGTAATTACAGTCTTTTGGTCACAAATCTTTCTGGAGGTGAACTAAGTGTTGAGTATCTCTATTGTCCCCTCCCCAAGAATATGCCTGCTGGGGCTGGTGGAGGACCTGGTGCCCAGGGTGGCTGAGAGAACCCTGTTGGGTCTCTTGCTGTTCTATGCCAGGAAGTCCATCGTCCTATGCTGGAAGCGGAGGGCCCCTCCCTCTGTAGGTCTATGGAAAACACTTGTCAATAATGTGATACCCTTATACAAAGAGACTTATGTACATAGAGGCTGTCCGAAAAAATATGACAGGGTCTGGTCTAAATGGTTGGCGGAGCCCTCCACTGCGGCAGCAGACTAGGAGGCTTCACTGAATTCTGATACCATCCACTGAAGTCTTGTTAAACCAACCCTTGCTAGCACAGCTACTTAGGTGAGCTAGTTAACTATCATCCTACCCCTGGAGCCGGAGCCGGGTCAGCTCATTGATGATGGCTTATTAGAATATACGTTATTACCCTAGCATGTCTTGGTTTTGTAATTCTACCTTGTGACCCCTGCGTGGGTCCCGCCCATGCTGTTAGCCAGATGTTGGCTGTGCTGTTGTACGTTTGTATTGTCTGTGTTTGTAACAAATAAAACAAAAAAGATTTTCAAAAAAAAATAAAAAAATATTGATTCATAAGTAACACCTTCTCTCAGCCGTCACTAATCTTCTAGCATTGATACCTGTTCCTGGCAAGCATTCTTTTCTTATTTTTCCATTTTAGCAATGGCTTTCTTACTGACACTTGACCTGACAAATCTGGGATCCAAGACCCTGGTATCCCATGACATCACACCAACCTTATGGAGAGGAAATAGGAAGAGAAGGACAAAAGGCTGTAGAGTAGGGATGAGCTTGCGGTTCGAGTCGAATGCATGTTCGACTCGAACATTGGCTGCTCGCCTGTTCGGCGAAACCAGAACTTTGTGGGCCGTTCGCGCCAAATTCTTGTGGTGCGAATGGGCAACAATGCACTGCGCCATCGCAGTGCATTGCTGGCTGATGATTGGCCAAGCATGCACTGTGACCCCACATGCTTGGCCAATCACAGCACCGGCAGTGAGGAGAGCCATAATTGGCCACAGGCAGGACGCACAGCGTCATCCTCGCCCACGACCAAAATGGCCGCTATGGGAGAAGGACGTCATGCGTCACGCCCCCACTAGCAAGCATGCGCGGCAGACCTGGAGGTCGCGTAGGGAACAAGAAGACGTATCGACGAGTCAATATGACGTTGGATGGATCATGTATCCAACGATCATGTATCCAACGTCATATTGACTCGTCGATACGTCTTGTTGTTCCCTACGTGACCTCCAGGTCTGCCGCGCATGTGTGCTGGTGGGGGCGTGACGCATGACGTCCTTCTCCCATAGCGGACATTTTGGTCGTGGGCGAGGATGACGCTGTGTGCCGCACACCCAGGGGACCGCTCTGTCTAACTTTCACGGCGTGTGTGGTAGTGACACCCACACGCGCCGCTGGGAAACTTGGTTGATTGGATCACAGCCCTTATTTAAGGAATGGTCCTACACTCGATCATTAGTGCTGTGGCCGGCGGGGAGAGAGGACTCTGTTTACAACCTTGACCAGGTAACGAAGAAGAACTTTCACTCATACAGTATGTATGATGTCTCTTTCTCTTTTTACCACTGTTACTTTGAGCCACATCTACCTTTATTGTTTTAAGGTGGGGTGCCTCATATATTAAGTCTTGATACTATTTGTATATTGTTTGCACACAGACCCCTGAGGTGATCCTTTACCTTCACTGTTGGACCTGTGATGCCACTCTGGGGCTCTCTTTCACTTGGATTTGGATCCCTATTCTTTTATCCACTTGTTGATACGGCTTGATCTCTCCAGCCTAGCCACATTTACAAATTTGTGCCGGGTGTGAAATCGCTACACCTACATTATTCCATCCTCTGCTTAATCTTCTCTTCCTCCAAAGATACACAGTACCGTTTGTGAGGTAAGAAACACATATATAATTATGATGTGTCCCTCTAATATATACTGTATTTATTGGCGTATAACACTCACTTTTTTACCCTGAAAATAGAGGGTAAACTGTGCCTGCGTGTTATACGCAGGGGGCTGTGTTAAGTTTTTTTCCTGAAACTTCCCTCTTAAAGTTAGGGTGCGTGTTATACGCCTGTGCGTGTTATACGCCGATAAATACGGTATGTAGGTTCTGTAGATGGTCTCTATCACTCTTTGACCTCATATACAATGGAGGTTCAAAGTTAGGATCTATGACAGGGATATGCAATTAGCGGACCTCCAGCTGTTGCCAAACTACAAGTCCCATGAGGCATAGCGAGACTCTGACAGCAGCAAGCATGACACCCAGAGGCAGAGGCATGATGGGACTTGTAGTTTTGCAACAGCTGGAGGTCCGCTAATTGCATATCCATGATCTATGATATGATACCCATTAGAATAAGGGACCACTATGTTAGAAAAAATATACAAACCCAACATCTTCCATTTTATTGGTACGTATTTTTCCATGTTCCCTTCTTCTAGACACACGCGGTCCTGGTTTGGCCTCCGGACGTCCTTTGCGTTGAACTCCTCATCCGCCCCTTAATGGGTTCCTTGCTGTCTTTTGTTTTAATGGCCACTTTTTAGTGCTTTCATACAATAAACTTCTACATAAATGACCTGTGGGGTTTAAAATATATCCTGAGTCCTGAGCCTGATGTATACATGTCCATGTAAGTACACTGCCACCCAACCCCCCATTTCTATATCAGACTCACCACTCATCAGTCTGATAGACTTTCTGTTTCTGCCTCTGTTTTTGTTTTTAATATAATGAATGCAGATGTGTAAAGATCTGCTTTTCTGTTTTAGATTACAATCTTAAATCATATATTGGAACTTCCCTGAAGAAGGAGTTTTCTCTGTAACGCGTAGGATCTAATATATACACAATTGCATGTTTTATATACATGTCTACATTGTGAACATCACTTGTATGATTTTCTTTGTCCCTGCATGTCATGTACTTTGTATGATCCAGTGACCATTCCAATTTAGGAATTTTTGTTCTAGCCTGTATTGTTAAGCTCTGTCACATTACATGTCAATTTCATTTTTGTATTAACATAATTTTATCGTACTATACCCCTATATGGTTGTTATAATTTATGCCTTTAAAGTCCCGTCTTTGAGGGGAAACTCTCCCATATACTGCGTGGAATAATGGACAGGGCACTTGAGGCAGAACAGAGGCAGGAAGAGGAGGACTTCCTTGCCTCTCAAGGCCCCCTTTATCCAGACAGTGTTCCTTCTGTCACACAGGAAGAGGATGAGGAGGAGGAGGAGGAGGAGGATTGTGTCAGCATCGAGGTGGAGCCTGGCACTCAGCATCAGCAGTCTTTTAGGGATGATTTACAGTCCCAAGAAACCCGTGGACTTGTACGTGGCTGGGAGGAGGTGGCTGCGGATCATGTTGTCCTTAGTGACCCAGAGAATTCCAGACCGAATGCCTCAGCTAACCTACGCTGCCCACAAATGAAGCCGCAATCAGTCTCCTCAAAAGAACTCAGGCAATGCTTGCGTGTTCCAACTTAAGGCTCCACAAGATTGCTTCCAACAGTAGAAACGTTTTAGAAGCCTTTCCTGCCCAAGATCATTCCAACGAGTTAAAGGACTTAGATCTAGGCACCAACTCACTTCCCATGCAACGTAGCCTTGGTTTGCTTTGGGACTTAAGATCTGACACCTTTACTTTCCAAGTAAACACAGAAGAAAAACCCTTTACCCGTAAAGCTGTCCTGTCTACCATAAACAGCATGTACGATCCTTTAGGCTTTGCAGCACCTGTCACCATCCAGGGTAAGGCACTACGCAGATACTTAACCTGTGATTCGCTATATTGGGACCACCCTCTCCCCACCGACAGGAAGAACCTATGGCTAGAGTGGAAGGACTCACTAACAGCGCTATCCAATCTTAAAATTCCACGCCCATATGCTCCTTTGTCATTTGCAGACGTTCAGATGCAAAGACTTTGTGTGTTTGCGGATGCTTCTGTTAAAACAATTGCTGCTGTAGCTTACCTGAAAACCATAGACATTAAAGGACAATGCCACATAGGGTTTGTAATGGGAAAAGCAAAACTTGCACCACTGCCTGAACACACCATATCCAGGCTGGAACTTTGTGCTGCAGTATTGGCTACAGAGCTAGCTGAACTAATAGCAACAGAGACAAACTTAGAAATCCAGGAAGCTGAGTTCTACACAGACAGTAAAGTAGTTCTAGGTTACATTTATAATGAAACTAGGCATTTCTATGTCTATGTCAATAACAGAGTGCTGAGAATAAGGAGGTCCACTCGCTCAGAGCAATGGCATTTTGTGGCTACAGACTATAATCCTGCAGACCTAGCGACCAGATCTCTAGCGGCCAGTCGCCTCGAAAGTACTTTGTGGTTCACAGGTCCCACCTTTCTACGCAGTCCTGACTGTAACACTAATGACCTCACCACGTTTGACCTAATAGATGCAGACAAGGATCAGGAAATTCGCCCTCAGGTTTCTACTGCATTCACAACAACTTCACGCAACCAGTTTAAAACCCACCGTTTCAGCAGGTTCTCCACCTGGAGGTCACTAGTTAGAGCCATCACTTGCTTAATCCACATAGCTCAGTCTTACAAAAAACAACCACCAACTCATGACGATTGCAGAGGTTGGCACCACTGTAAGAAAGTCTACTCAGCAACTGACCTAGAACAATCTAAAAATTGGTTAATATCTGTTGTACAGAGAGAAGTCTTTGCCAAAGAGATCGATTGTATTCTCAACCACAAACCTGTTCCTAAAGACAGTGTTTTAAAGAAACTTGATCCAATCCTTGATGAAAATGGCATGTTGAGAGTAGGAGGCCGTTTAAAAAAAGGCAAGTTAGAGTTCTCAGAGAAACATCCTTTAGTGATCCCTGGTCACCATCATATTGCCTATTTACTCATTCAACATTACCATGACCAAACTAAACACCAGGGCCGACTGTTTACTGAAGGAGCTTTACGAGCTGCTGGACTATGGATAGTCAGAGCCAAAAGATGTGTGAGTAAGTTCCTCTTCAAGTGCGTTATCTGTCGAAAGCTTCGTGGAATGTTACAGACACAAAAGATGGCCAATCTACCATCTGACAGAATTAGCATGGATCCACCTTTCACTAATGTTGGACTTGATGTTTTTGGTCCCTGGTCTGTCGCCACCCGGTACACAAAAGGGGGACACTCAAACAGTAAACGCTGGGCAGTCATATTCGTCTGCATGTCCATACGAGCTGTTCACATTGAAGTGATTGAGTCAATGGACACTTCAAGTTTCATTAATGCTCTTAGATGCTTCATTGTCATCCGAGGCCCAGTGAAACTCATTCGCTCTGACAGAGGGTCTAACTTTGTAGGAGCAGTAAAAGAACTGAAAATTCCTTCCAACTAGGACATCCTCAGTGTAAAAAGATATTTGAGTAAGCAAGACTGCCTATGGATCTTCAACCCACTTCACTCTTCTCACATGGGAGGTGTTTGGGAGAGGATGATAGGCATAGCCAGCAGAATTCTTGACTCTATCTTCCTACAAGTAGGAACTGCAAGGCTTACTCATGAATGTTTAGTGACATTTATGGCAGAGGTTACAGCTATCATTACCGCTAGACCCTTGACTTAAATTTCAAGTGACTCTGAAGATCCAATGGTTCTCACACCTGCCATGTTGCTCACGCAAAAGACTGGTCTAGCCGGTGCTCCAGCTGGAGAGTTTTGTGAGAAAGACCTTTACAGACGTCAATGGAGACAAGTTCAAACCCTTGCCAATACCTTCTGGAGTCGGTGGAAGGAGCAATACACATCTACTCTACAACTAAGGAGGAAGTGGCACACCGAAAAACCTAATCTTAAACTTGGTGATGCTGTGCTCATGAAGTATTGCCAGACACTAAGGAATATGTGGCCTTTAGGTCTAGTCACCAAAGTACTGCCAAGCAAAGATAATCTTGTCCGTAAGGTCAAGGTCAAGACCTTCCAACAGAATGAAGCCAAAGTGTTCTTAAGACCAGTGACTGAACTTGTTCTGTTACTTTCTACGGAGGACTCTGTTAGTGACGTCACTTGACGTCAGGCGGGGAGTGTTCTGTCCATCAGATGTCTATATTCTGATTATCTCCATTTGTGTTGAATAAAATTACATTTAAGGTTGTAATTTCTATAGAAATCATTTGCAGAGTGTAGGCGCCATCTAGCGTCCCTTTTTGGTATTGTTTCAGTTTGTTCATTATTAAATGTATTAATGTGTAACCTAGGAAGTGATTAGAAACAAAGTATTCTGGGTAAATCTCCACAGGAAGAGACACATTCACCATGCTTTTTCAAGACACTGCAGGAGACAGGATATGTATTATTTCAATCTCTTACCATCAACCCTTAGAAAACTTAAAAAGTAAGTTTTACTGTCTCATATTGTACTGTGTATCTTTGTCTCTGCAATGTATGCTAAATGTATGGGATATTGTACTTATCAAGGTTTATTCTTGTTATTTGTAGTTTCACCTAGCTTGTTCCAATAAACTGCGATCGAAGAAATATGGTATCATGTTTATGGGATAAGAATGGTTTAGCTGAATGTCCTTGAGACAGAACAATTAGCACAAATCCCCCTCCCCCAAAAAATCCCCTCCTAGCACAAATCCCCTCTCCTCCACCATATTATCTTTTATAGGAAAAATCCCCCCAAATTCCCCCTCTAGCACAAATCTACTTCCCCCACCCCTCCTCTCAATACAAATCACCAGCTCTAGCACACTTCACCATATTTACCTTCCTAGAACATTTCTTACCTCCTGCCACCCCCCAAATTCCCCCTCCCAACACAAATACCCTCCACCCAATCTCCTTGTGGTTTCCCGGCACCTCACATGAAACCACAGTGCCCAGGGCAGCCCCCCTCCCGCCCACTAGGGCAGCCCCCCTCCCGCCCACTCCTTGTCCCAGGCCTTCTGGTGGGAGTTAAATCTACCAATAAGATTTGACCGCAAACAATGGAACTCCTTACTGCCCATGTCTAGAAAACAAAGTCCCAAATATGCAGCTAAATGTATAAGGGCATAAGGGTAACTGTCAGTTTAGTTGCGGAAGCTGTCATTCTGACCTGACGTTAAAGGTGCTTTCTCTGGGACTGCTATCCTTCTACTTATGTCACTGCTTAGTGCGTTACAAACCTGTAATGACTATGCACACATCAAGTATTATGGGTCAGTGATTCAGCCAATATAAATAAGTCAACCAAGGCAGCTCTGATATTTTGTATTTGACAGGTTCCATTTGAAATGTAAGTTTATTTAGTATGTATTAAAAAAATGTTTGGAATATTAGCATTAGTGTGTATGGTATAATGTTTGGCCATCGTTTAAATTATATCAGAGGGGTTGCTTTGGTGTTTCTGTTTATCCATGTTACTATACATTTTTCACTTTTTAGGTTCTTTTTAAGAGATTGGTGTGTTGCTGATGTGTATGGTGATTTTTTTATTTTCTGATTGTGAATAATTTGCTTATGAGTGTTACCCGTAATAACTACTTTAGTGGACTCAAGTACTGGAATTTTGTGTACCTAAGAGCAAATATCCACTGAGTGGATTCCATTCCATACTGAAAGAATTAACATTTCATGTCAGCATATCACAATATCATGCAGTGCGTTGTCTTGTTTATTACAATTTCTTCTACAATACTGCCATCTACTGCTACATGTATGTTTTGCTGGGAAATAGTTTGCAAGTTCAGTATTGTTAATAAGTAATAAAAAATAGAGAGCATGAAAAGACACAGCTACTATCCAAGTCGTGCACATGTTGTAATAAGCTGGCTTTTAATAATAAAAAAAATATATCCAAATAAACCTATGCAGCCATAATAATACACAATAAGATAAACACTCAGAAATATACATTTCTTAGTATATTTTATTAGCAAAGTTAAAGCAGAACTTCAGTCATTTTTTTTCATCTTTCCATCTATTAAATCTTCTGCCCTTGTTGTTTTAACTTTGGATAGTAAAACATTTTTTTCTGCCAGTAAATACGTTATACAGCCCACTTCCTGTTTCTTGTCTGGTCATTAGCCTAGGCTTGTGACATCATGCACAGCTCTCTCTCTCACTCTCGTGAGAGTTTTCCAGCAAGGGAGGGGGGATGAGTCATAAGAGGGCCAATGAAAGCTGCAGAGCTGGATGTGTGCCTCTGTGTGTCTGTGTAAATCCAGGAAGTGAACAGGCAGCAGCTTCAGCTGCCCACAGTTAATGTGGCTACAGCCAGACTCAGTGGAGGGAGGTTTCTACAGCATATTTGGCAAGTACAGAATCAAAGTATAAATAAAATAAAATAAAATGCAAAGTGGTTGGAGGGAAGCTTCAGAATGGCAAATATGTTTTTATTACAAATTATGTGAGCAGACTGCAGTTCCTATTTAAGGATGGATGATGGGGTGGTCATCTGGAAACTCTGGCTATGGGGACAATTAGTTGTTAGGAAACTTGCTTCAGTTCAACACTGAGCAGATAAAACAGCATTGGGCCAGAGAGGATGATGGTACTCTTACAAAATCAAATTATTTAATGTATTTCTACAGCATAATGACTGTGTATTGTCATTTTTGATGAGTGAATATGCTTGGGTTTCATTCCTGTGCTGTTCATTAAACTCATTGAACATTGTGAGCCTCCATTGAAGTCAATGTGGGGCAAATCTTGATAATCAATTCTGGCCAATTTCAAGGCAAGGGGTTGTCAACCAAAGATTATAGGGAGCTGGGCACTGCTCTGGTGGGCATGTACCAATGCATACAAATTAGAAGAGTAGTGTACTGTGGGTGTCCTCCTTTTTATGTGACTTCTAGGGTGACATTGGGAAAACCCCAATCCTTTTAATTATGTGCTTAGGGGATGCCTTTAAGCTGTACATGGAGTTATGAAACAGTAATGGATACATGGAGAATGTTACGACACCACATGCTGGCATTGCATAATTTACATGTGCAATATTTTTTTAATGTTATATTATTTTTTGGCTTTACTTTATATAACATCAGCAGCACCCATGGGCACTGCACATGACATAGTGGATACTTTCTGCCACTGCACATGACATGGGGGCACTGCGCGTGACATAGTGGTCACTTCATGGCACAGCACATGACATAGTGGGCACTGCACATGACATAGTGGGCACTGCATGTGGCATAGTGGTCACTTCATGGCACAGCACATGACATAGTGGGCACTGCACATGACATGGTGGGCACTTCATGGCACTGCACATGACATAGTGGGCACTTCATGGCACTGCACATGACATGGTGGGCACTGCACATGATATAGTGGGCACTTCATGGCACACCACATGATAGTGGGCACTGCACATGACATAGTGGACACTTCATGCCACTGCACATGACATAATGGGCACTTCATGGCACAGCACATGCCATAGTGGGCATTGCACATGACATAGTGGGCACTTCATGGCACATCATGTGACATAGTGGGCACTGCACATGACATAGTGGGCACTGCACCTGACATAGTGGGCACTTCATGGCTAGTGATGGACGAACATCTGCCGGGACAGTTCGCGAACGCGATCGCGCGAACGCAGGCAAATGTTCGCGAACCGCAGGTTCGCGGTGGACCCCATTGATTTTAATGGCAGGCGAACATTAAAAACCTCCAGGTCATATTTGCAGCCACAAAATACTTACTAGCTGTGCACACATAGTCCCACAACATGGACAATGACATACCAGAAGTATTAAGCGAATTTGAGATCTACAACGACAAGCATTTTTTTTTTATCTGCAAAATTTTGTCAATTCAGGAGCGCATGAAGGCCATGGAAGAGACGCAAGGCCAGGCTATGAAGGGGGTGCAGGAGATGATCCTGCTATTGGAAAAGTTGGCATTTTTTTTTCTTATAAGTTATTGTAGCGGGTATCCCAAATTTAGGGGTGACCGTCACCTGAGCAATAGTTGGCTGGGGTCTTTTAATTGTTTGGACTCTGCCTTTGCACTGCTTCACCTGGCGTGCAGTTCCCCTTAGGTGTATAGGTGGTGCTGACACTTGTACCCGGGGGTTGAACCACAGGTGATGGAGTGGCTATTGGGTGTCCTCTCTCGACAGCCGTGCAGTGGGCGTGGTCTACTTGCTGTGCATGCCGGAAGAGGGTACAAAAGGGGCAGACGCCATTGTTCTGGGCGCGAATACCCGGGGACCTGTACCCGGAGGAGTGTATCCCCTCGAGGGGGGATACGAGCATTGAATGTGGGGTCTCGGCCGGGCACCTTCAGCCCGAGGCTGCGGAGTTCCAGGTAGGCCCAGTACCTTTAGCTGGGTCTACAAAGCCAGAAAGGAAACCCAGGGAGCCCAGGTGAGGGCGACCGCTCTGACTAAGAGGAAGCCAGGGGAGGATCGGTCCCATAACAGGAGGCGAGTGATAAAGATTGCTGTCTCGGGAGAGGCCTGGTGACCTGTCGGAGGGAAGGATTCCTTGCTCCGCAGACTGCCTTTGCGGAGTGCTGCTAGCCTGCTACCTAAGGAGGGATCTCCTTGACTTTGTCCTTGGAGGGGACTAAGTCACTGTTCGAGCTACATGCCGGCTGCTAGTGCCATTGGGTGACTATCAGGGTGAGCTGTACCCACTCGGGACCAAGTGGCGATGAAGCCAAGAGTGTGCCTGAATCAGTTCTATCTGCTAACCCCTTTCTCTTTTCAACTCTCCGGTTACTGAAGCATAAAAGCAAAATAAAGGAAAAAAGTGGGGTGACTCCGCGCAGAGGAATTCAAACACAACACAGTAATCAGAACTGCTGCCTCTACTTATTGCTACCTCCTGTCTAGGTGGAGCAGGGAATGTGAAAAGAAAATGAGAGGTGTAGTGGTGGCGCTGTTCTTACATAAACAAATCCAAGCCTTCATGCTCCAGTTTTTTAAGAGGGACCCCCGTATAAAAGCATAAAGGGCAAGGACCATTACTGGGTGGCAACGTACTTGGACCCCCGGTACAAACAAAAAATGGCGGAAATGTTACCACCATCACAGAGGGCTGTCAGAATGGAGCACTTCCAGGCCTTGCTTAGAGAAATGCTGCATTCTGCTTTTGCGTGCACTGGCAGAGGAATTTCCACTCCCAGAGAAACAGTTGCGGGTACCAAACCAACAGTGCCTGCAAGAAAAGGGCGGTTTGAAGATGTGTTGGTCACTTCTGATATGAGATCATTCTTTCAGCCGACCCATCGACAGATGTCCTCCGGATCCAGCATCAGGAAATGCGTAGACCGGCAGGTGTCCGACTACATCGGGTTAACGGCCAATGTGGACGCTCTGAGAAGTGATGAACCCCTGGACTACTGGGTGGGCAGGCTTGACCTCTGGTCAGAGCTTGCACAATTTGCAATGGAACTGTTGGCTTGCCCCGCGTCCAGTGTCCTGTCCGAAAGGACATTCAGCGCAGCAGGGGGGATCGTGACCAATAAGCGCACTCGCCTACAGTAGGTGCCGCCGATATTGTGTTTCTATCGCGCTCCCATCACCGAGATTCTCGGCGACAGAAGTGCCGAGATGTCGGCAGCAGGGTGGCGACACGTGTCGCGCTCGCTGCAATGGCGAGGAGACGCTACACTGTATTGAGCGGGGATCCGACGCGGATTCCTGCCAATACCAGGCACTGCATTTGGTATGAATCCTGAGCGGGAACTCCACGCCAATTTTTAAAGAAAAAAACGGCGTGGGTTTCCCCTCCAGGGGCATACCAGGCCCTTGGGTCTGGTCTGGATTTGAAGGGGAACCCTATGCCGAAAAAACGGCGTGGGGGTCCCCTCAAGATACAAACCAGACCCTTATCCGAGCACGCAACCTGGCAGGCCACAGGGGAAGAGGGGGGGACGATAGCGGCCCCCCTCCCTCCTGAACCGTACCAGGCCACATGCCCTCAACATGGGGGGTTTGGTGCTCTGGGGCAGGGGGGCGACCTGCCCCTATGTTGATGACGGAGAAGACCGGGCCTCCGCTAGCAAAAGAGCTAAAAAGAAGTTAGCGGAGGCCCGGCAGAAGAAAGAACCGGAGAGCGCGGCGACGACACCGGAGAGCGGGAGAAGAACCGGAGAGCGGGAGAAGAAGAAGACGACGGAGAAGACCGGGCCTCCGCTAGCAAAAGAGCTAAAAAGAAGTTAGCGGAGGCCCGGCAGAAGAAAGAACCGGAGAACGCGGCGACGATACCGGAGACCCCCGAAGTCGGAAGAAGACCTCCGGAGCGGTGCAATAAAATACTTTTAAAAACTGTGTTGTGTTTTTATTTCCATTTATTTTCCACCAGGTGAATGGGTAGGGGTACGATGTACCCCATACTCATTCACATAGGGTGGGGGGGCCGGTATCTGGGGGCCCCCTTATTAAAGGGGGCTCCCGGATTCCGATAAGCCCCCCGCCCGCAGACCCCGACAACCAACGGCCAGGGTTGTCGGGAAGAGGCCCTGTCCTCATCAACATGGGGGCAGGGTGCTCTGGGGTGGGGGGGCCGCAGGTCGCCCCCCTGCCCCAGAGCACCAAACCCCCCATGTTGAGGGCATGTGGCCTGGTACGGTTCAGGAGGGAGGGGGGGCCGCTATCGTCCCCCCCCTCTTCCCCTGCGGCCTGCCAGGTTGCGTGCTCGGATAAGGGTCTGGTTTGGATCTTGAGGGGGACCCCCCACGCCGTTTTTTCGGCGTAGGGTTCCCCTTCAAATTCAGACCAGACCCAAGGGCCTGGTATGCCCCTGGAGGGGGAACCAACGCCAGTTTTTTCTTTAAAAATCGGCGTGGAGTTCCCGCTCAGGATTCATACCAAACGCAGTGTCTGGTATTGGCGGGAATCCGCGTCGGATCCCCGCCTATCGGCAATGCGTGTCGCTCATCGTGAAAGGAACATTTTTTCCTTTCCCGATGATGAGACAGCTCGGCGCTGGCTCTCGCGACGGAGCTCATAGGGTGTCAATATCGCCGCTAGAAGCGGCGATATTGACACAATATCGGCGGCACCTACTGTAGCTCACGACAGTGTTGACTACCTCACATTTAAAAAAATGAATGAGGCATGGATCTCTGAGGAATTCAACACATGTGACCAGTAGACCATGTATATGCATAGCTGTCTAAACGATTTATATAATGTAGCACACGGACCTTTTTTTCTACCTTTGGCTCACTTGTAGAAAAAAAGCACACCGTACTATATGCCCGAAACCCCTTCTGTTTGAAGAGGTTGAGGGGTGTCATATTTTTGGGTCCCGCAGCGAGTTGCTTCCTTCCACTGGTTCTCCCCTCTAGAGTTTAGAGGCAAGTCTTTACCTTTCCCAAAGAAGGCCAATGTCCACACCACGCTTCAACTCCAACACGAGTTTATTTTGCTTTTATGAAAAGAAAATGAGAGGTGTAGTGGTGGCGCTGTTCTTACATAAACAAATGTTCCTCCGAGTCCACCAGTTTATATGGCAGTAGTTGGCGGGCTATCAGTTCTGACAAGCCAGCGGTCAACCGTTGAGCGGTCAACCGTTGGGCAAGAGGGTTATCCGGCGTCATCATTCATTTACGCTCGAACATTTGGCCCACGGAAGCCTGCCTTTTTCCAGAAAAACTTGGGGACGGGATGATGGAAGGTGGAGTGGAGGACAATTGTGAGGAGAGAGGAGAAGGAGAAGTAGAAGAGGCTGGATGGTGAGGGCCTGGTGTGTGGCTTTGTGGGTTCTGATGGCGTTGCTCCCACTGGGCTCGGTGATGGGAGTTCAGGTGCCTTCTTAAAGCGGAGTTCCACCCAAATTTGGAACTTCCGCTAAATCCACTCCTCGCCCCCTTACATGCCACATTTGGCATGTAATTTTTTTTGGAGGGGGAGTGGGGGCTTCAGTAGGAGTGGGACTTCCTGTCCCACTTCCTCCTTCTGCCCTGGGGTCGCCTAGGCGATTTGTCATATCGCCTTTTGGCGGCCCCTCCCTGTAGGCGATCACCTGGGACGTGACAGGTCCCAGGCAATCACCTGTCCACTCAGAGAGCGCTGAGCCATTCGCGCATGCGCAGTGAGTGCCCAGCCGTGAAGCCGAAAGCTGTCACGGCCGGGTGCCCACACTATGAATAGAGGCGCCGGCGGAGAAGGGGGGAGAGGAGCGGAGCTCCGGGCATCACGTCGCTGGACAGTGGAACAGGTAAGTGTATGTTTATTAAAAGCCAGTAGCTACACTTTTTGTAGCTGCTGACTTTTAATAAACATAAAAAAAAGGCTGGAACTCCCCTTTAAGGCAGTCGTCCCTAGGTGAGTTTTGGGCTTACCGCGACTTATGCGTTGACTGCAAAGGCTGCAGATGGCAACACTATTGTCAGCAGCGGACACGTTAAAAAAAGCCCACACTGCGGAGCCATGGGCCGGCGTCCTGGGAGCGCCAGATGTGACCGTACATGGTTGATGGCTCGCTCTCAGTTCTGATACATTAGCAGTCTGGTTTGTCCCTCCTGTGCAATGTAAGTTCCGCCTGCCTCTCCTCCCTATCTGCTAGTCCATCTCTCCCTCTGAACTCCCCTCCTAGTCTTCTCTTGTGGGCACCCATGTGACGTCCATAGACACGTCATCATCAACGTCACCTTCCCCACCACTAACATTAGAGATCTCGGAGTAGGCAGCAACAGCGGGGACCAACTTCCTTGGGCTGATCTGGGTACTGTCGTCAGAGTGGCGGTTGTTGCTACCTCCTCTTCCTGATCCAATGTCAAGAATGCCTGCGCATCAGAAATGTCTTGTGATGGATTGGAAAATAATTCCTGTGACTCAAGCGGAGGGTATATGGTGGTGGTGTTGGTGTTGGTGTTGGTGGTAGTGTGTTTGGGGGTGCACACAGCAGAGAGTGAAGAGGGTGCAGATAGAGAGGATGAGGAGGGTGCAGAAGAGTAAGGCTGGGTGAGCCACTCAACCAAGTCTGGTGCGTCCTATGACGTAATCGAACGCGCCTTCTGCAACTTCCCACTTCGGCTCCAGCCTGGTACTCCTGCCCTACCTCTACTACCCCTGCGGAAGGGCCTGCCTCTTCCTCTGCCTGTCATCTTTTTAAATGACCCTGTGACAAAAGTCTCTAGAGAAGTGCAGTATATGTGGAAGAAGGTATATAACACCCCGCTTCAATCTGTCGTTTTGGGGGGCCACTGGTCTATCACACCATTTATAATACTTTTTTAGAATTGCGTTTGTCACTCTTTGTAGTATCGCTGCAGAACCGCTCAGTAGTCACAATGCTGCACAGTAGAAATGCACTATAAAATGCTTTCTATATTTGAAAGTATTTTATACGTGTATTACACCCCTATATACTGCACACCAAATAGTACACCTATACCAGTCATTAAAAGGACTTTTGTGGACCTTTATAAGTTAGCGATTTTAGTCACTAGTCTGCAACCTCTCCCTACACTGACAAAAGAGCTGCAGAACCGCTCAGAAGCTGCACAGTAGAAATGCTGCACAGTAGAAATGCACTATAATATGCTTTCTATATTTGAAAGTATATTATAAGTGTATTACACCCCTATATACTGTACACCTATACCATTAGTAGAGTCTGTCCCTGCTGGTACACACACAGCAACCTCCTTACACTGACTAAAGACAGCTGCAGAACCGCTCAGCACTGCAGTCCCAATGCTGCACAATTGAAATGAACTATAATATGCTTTCTAGATTTGAAAGTATATTATAAGTGTATTACACCCCTATATACTGCACACCAAACAATAGTACACCTATACCAGTCCTTAAAAGGACTTTTGTGGACCTAATAGTAGCTAGTGATTACAGTCTGTCCCTGCTCCACACAGCAACCTTTCCCTACGCTGACAAAAGACAGAATGTAAAATGGCAGCCAGATCAGGTCTATTTATAAGGTAGGGGGTATGTCCATGTGCTGAAATGTCTCAATTGGCTGTCCTGTACCACATGATGGATGTGTCATGGGTCAAAGTTCTCCACAATGTAAAAGAATATGGCGGCCGCGAACAGCGCCATATGTCTGCCGGTTTGACGAATAGCAAACGCGTAAAGTTAGCCGCGAACCGCAAGGCCATCTCTTTTCATGGCACAGCACATGACATAGGGGGCACTGCACGTGACAAAGTGGTCACTTCGTGGCACATCACATGACATAGTGTGCACTGCACAAGACATAATGGGTACTTCATGGCACAGCAGGTCACATAGCGGGCACTGCACATGACACAGTAGGCACTTCATGGCACTGCAAATGACATGGTGGGCACTGCACATGACATGGTGGGCACTGCACATGACATGGTTGGCACTGCACATGCCATAGTGGGCACTTCATGGAACTGCACATGACATAGTGGGCACGGCACATGACATAGTGAGCACTTCATGGCACTGCACATGACATAGTGGGCACTACACATGACATAGCACATGACATAGTGGGCACTGCACATGACATGGTGGGCACTACACATAACATGGTGGGCACAAGAGACCACATTACATGGGGGGGGGAGCCGCAGTCTGTCCCCTAGCACAATCATTACACCCTCTAGGTCAGTTTCTGCACAAGCCTCCCTACTAAGTTTACTAACCTCATTTCAACAGCATAGCAGATTTACTTCCTTCCGGGCTCCTGCTGGTTAGGATGACATCAGCGCCCCTCCCCCAGACAGCTGCCTGCAGCTCCCGTCACTGGGGATCTGTGTGAGTGGAACAGATCCTGTGATAGGAGGCAGGCATTTCATGGCACTTGTCTCCTCCATGTGTGCAGTGTACAGAAAGCTCCTCTTCAATCAGGATGGCACAATTGATATTGATAAGCCACTAGTATGGGCCTATATTGAGGGAGGGGCCTGAAGCTGCAGCTCCAATAGCCCTTTTGTTAATCCGGCCCTGTAGGGAATCAGAAAAGTTCGGTTGATAGGTGGCCTCTGGAATCAGTAAAAGTCTGGCTAGGCAGTGGCCAGTGAACCAGAAAAATTCAGCTGGGCAGCAGATCTTCACAGTTAAGCTGGGCAGATGGCAGAAGATCACAAGCATGCTTGGTGGAAGACAGTGAATCACCAGAGGCAGATTTGGAAGAGGACAGCAGATCACCGGAGGCAGGCTTGGCAGAAGACTGAACCTCATTAATCACTGGAGGCAGGCTTGGCAGCAGACTGAACCCCAGGCAGGCTTGGCAGTGGGGAGTGGATCACCAAAGGTAGGCTTTGGCAGTGGACAGAAGATCATTAAAGGTAGGCTTGGCAGTGGACAGGAGATCACCAGAAGCAGGCTTGGCAGCTGACTGAACTCAATCAGCAGGCGTTGAGGCAGACTGGACCCCATCAGCAGGCATGGGGGGGGGGTCCAATCAGCAGGCAGTGGACAGAGGGGGGCATATAGGTAAGAGTATCAGAAGCAGAGGAAGATGTCAGAGAGGTTGCCATGGTTAACAAAATTGTAGGGGGGTCCATTATTGGGTTAAATGCAGGAGAAGTGCAGTTAATGGAACAAAAGTACTGGCATACAGGAGGTAAGAAGCACTTTGTAGCAGCTCTCGTATCAAAGGGTAACAAAGGAAATGATTCTTGGTGTTTAGAGGCAGATCTGAATTGGTGTGAATCAACTGAAACTGGGGATAATATCTCTGACCAGGCTTGGAGTAGGGGCTGAATAAAGTTCAGTTTGCATTTCACTTACTTAAAAGTTAACTCCACTTTTGTGGGTAAAAAATAGCAAATAAAGGAAAAATTATTTAGCGTATACCGTGGCGGCACAAGTCATATTATAATTGAATGTTAATAAAAATTACTTTTTCAATCTGCAGCCGCTGTAATTTTATGTATATGCAGTGCAATATGGCTACCTGGAGTTGTCCTGTACACAGAATGTGTACTGAACACACCCCAAAAAGATAATGTCCTGCTTGTGTGATTGGCTCACCAATTTTTCCAGAAGTCTGCCTAAGATACAAGTCAGATTCTAGGCATCCCCTGCAACAAAAATTTCATTTTTGGTGAGATACTTTCAATAGGAACATGTCTAAAGGGATATAGGCCCAGCAGATTTCATCACTAGTGCTGTGCTGGGGCACAGCTGATAGATGATTATGAAACCACTCCTATTAGACCTACTCAGCACAGAGGAACATACAGGGATTTCTTCAAAATAACAAAAGGTAGGAATCTGCAACAAAGTTTGTTATAATCCTTGCACTGTACTTGTCAGGAAAGGTTTCACCCGTTGGTGGCGCTGTCGGTCCTGTGGATCGCAGTAATGGTGTCCACCAGCAGGTGTCCCCTAACAGTCGGGAGCTGTCATGAAAGGTTTCACCTGCTGGTGGCACTGTTAGATTGTTGGGCCGCAGTGCCAAGGTCTACCAGCGGGTGTGTCTTGGCAGTATGGAGCAGACATCACCTCCTGCGATCAGGCGTCACCTGAGGCTATAAACAGGTGTGTGTATAAATACCCGGAAAGCATTCACATACTTGCCCTGGTATCTTCCTTTCCACCCTGACCTGTACCTGTTAACCTGATCTTGATCTTGATATCCTGTTTCCCTGTATACCAGTGATCCTGATCCTGAGCCTGTTACCCTGTATCCCTGCCCTGCTGCATGATCCTGTCCACCTTCCCTCTGTCCTGTCCTGTTCCTTGCCTCCATCTACTGATCTCCTGTGTATGACCCCGGCCTGGCTACGTTTATGATTTTGGTATTCCCCTTCTATTGTTCTTGCTTGTTTGTCTGTTGCTGTTTATGGGTCATCATCTTGTTGTGGGTTTATTGTATATAGTTTGATATTGGTGGTGTGTTTATTTATATTCACTTTCCTTAATAAACGTATTACTCACTTTATATGCGCTTGGTTCCCTCTTTGCAGTCCACACAGTTCTGGTCACATCTGTTCATGACAGTATACCAGGGCCATCTGACCAGAAGTGGCTGCACAGAGGAACCATCCTGATTTGGTTGGCTTTGCAAAAAAAAATGATTTCAACAAAATTGTTTATTATTCTCTGCTGGCGTCAGAGGATGGTGAATATTGCTGCCAGACTTTAAAAGAGTGGGCCAGTGACCAGCTGCTAGAGACTATCCGATCGGCTCATTCCCTAGTGCAGTGATGGCGAACCTTGGCACCCCAGATGTTTTGGAACTACATTTCCCATGATGCTCATCCACTCTGCAGTGTAGTTGAGCATCATGGGAAATGTAGTTACAAAACATCTGGGGTGCCGAGGTTCGCCATCTCTGCCCTAGTGGATCAGGGCTATATGCTGTTTCAGGATATTCAGCCTTTAATTCAGATGTGTGGAGAGCCAGCCCTGTCCTGTATTCCCAAAGGCTGTGATGATTTTTCTCCCCCCTTCAGTATTAACCAGGTTGCATCTTTAGTGTGGCTTTTGGAGGATGACTCTGCATAATTCTTGGAGCACTATTCAGCTTGTTCCAAACAGGTGCTAAAGGATTGTATAGATGCAGTGCAGTCCCTGGTTAGACAGGCAGTATGTGAGCCCACTTTTGTTCAACCTGTACTACAGGCATGGTCAGATTTATTACACCCAGCCTCAGTCAGCTCACCACAACCCAGACTTGCTTTTAGACACATGCCTGCGCAAATGTATTTTCCCCCATCACCCATGGCAACCTCAGTCTCAGCCCAATATACTTTACTTCCAACCAAATACCAAAACCCTGTTTCTACCCACTGCACCTATCCTGCCTTTAATCCACCTGCCTCTTCCCTACTGCCTGTAACACCCCCACAAAAACTTCCTCCAGCCACTGTTCCCTTTCTTTACCGCATTCCAGCCCTTCTGTTCAACCAGCTACATCCCTTTCTTACTGCCCTGCAGTCACCTACAAAACCTCAGTGGCTAAATCAAAAAAGAAATGGAAGTTTTTAAAAACCCATTCGATCCTGCCACTATCCCAATCTGCCTCCACTCCAGCCAACTTGCCTCAGCCTGTCCCCGCACCAGCTGAGCCGCTCCAGCTTCCTTCCATGCCAACCAACCTGCGCAGTCTGCCTCCTTGCCAGTTGATCTATTCCAGTCTGCCTTCATGCCAGCTGATCCTGAACCTGATGACCCACCTAATCCTGCCAACTCTCTGTCTGCTATCCAGCCTGAAATTCCTGTGCCCCAGGCTGATGTTCATGTGTCCATGTTCCAGTCTGATGTCCCTGTGCCCATGTTCCAGCCTAAAGTTCCGGTGCCTGTGCCCCCGCCTGATGTCTCTGTGCCCTTGTTCCAGCCCGAAGTTCCGGTGCCTGTGTCCCCGCCTGAAGTGCCTGTGTTCTAGCCTGAAGTTCCTGTGTCCCAGCCTGATGTTCCTGTGTCCGAGTTCCAGTCTGATGTCCCTGTGCCCATGTCCCCGCCTGAAGCTCCGGGGGCCTGTGTCCCCGCCTGAAGTTCCGGTGCCTGTGTCCCAGTGTCCCAGCCTGAAGTCTTGGTGTCCCAGCCTGAAGATCCGGGGTCCCAACCTGAAGATATGGTGTCCCAGCCTGAATGTCCGGTGTCCCAGCCTGAATGTTCGGTGTCCCAGCCTGAAGATCCGGTGCCCCTATTCCAGCCTGAAGATCCGGTGCCCGTGTTCCAGCCTGAAGATCTGGCATTCAGTCTGCTGCCTGGCCTGATGTTCCAGCGCCTGCTGTCTGGTTTGATGATCCAATGCCCGAGGCCCAGTTTGATGTTCCCGCTCCCAGCTTAAAGTGCCTACTGCCCAGCTTGATGTGCCTGCTGCCCAGCTTGATGTGCCTGCTGCCCAGCCTGATGTGCCTGCTGCCCAGCCTGATGTGCCTGCTGCCCAGCTCGATGTGCCTGCTGCCCAGCTCGATGTACCTACTGCCCAGCTTAAAGTGCCTGCTGCCCAGTTTGATGTGCCTGCTGCACAGTTTGATGTGCCTGCTGCCCAGCTCAATGTGCCCACTGCCCAGTTTAATGTGCCTTCTGCCCAGTTTGATGTGCCCGTTGCCCAGCTCGATGTGCCCGCTGCCCAGTTTCATGTGCCTGCTGCCCAGTTTTATGTGCCTGCTGCCCAGTTTGATGTGCACGCTGCCCAGCTTGATGTGCCTGCTGCCCAGCCTGATGTGCCTGCTGCCCTGCCTGATGTGCCTGCTGCCCAGCTCGATGTACCCACTGCCCAGCTTAAAGTGCCTGCTGCCCAGTTTGATGTGCCTGCTGCCCAGTTTGATGTGCCTGCTGCCCAGCTCAATGTGCCTGCTGCCCAGCTCAATGTGCCCGCTGTCCAGCTCGATGTGCCCACTGCCCAGTTTAATGTGTCTGCTGCCCAGTTTGATGTGCCCGTTGCCCAGCTCGATGTGCCCGCTGCCCAGTTTTATGTGCCTGCTGCCCAGTTTGATGTGTCTGCTGCCCAGTTTGATGTGCCTGCTGCTCAGCTTGATGTGCCCTCTGCCCAGCTGGATGTGCCCACTGCCTAGCATGATGTACCTGCTGCCCAGTTTGATGTGCCTGCTGCCCAGTTTGATGTGCCTGCTGCCCAGCTTGATGTGCCTATGTTCGTTGTCCGGCTTGATACCATGGACTTATTACATGCCCAGCTTTATTTGCCTCTGTCCACTGCTCAGCTTGATGCCATGGACTATTTACTGTTAGAACTAGTTGGAGCATTCCGAGGTCGCTCCTTTGATGGGGGTACTGTCAGGAAAGGTTTCACCCGTTGGTGGCGCTGTCAGTCTTGTGGATCGCAGTACTGGTGTCCACCAGCAGGTGTCCCCTAACAGTCGGGAGCTGTCATGAAAGGTTTCACCTGCTGGTGGCACTGTTAGATCTTTGGGCCGCAGTACCAAGGTCCACCAGCGGGTGTCTCCTGGCAGTATGGAGCAGACATCACCTCCTGCGATCAGGCGTCACCTTAGGCTAATTACAGGTGTGAGCATAAATACCCAGCAAGCATTCACATACTTGCCCTGGTATCTTCCTTGCGTCCTGACCTGTACCTGTTAACCTGATCTTGATCTTGTTATCCTGTTTCCCTGTTTACATGTGATCCTGATCCTGAGCCTGTTACCCTGTATCCCTGCCCTACTGCCTGCTCCCATCCACCTTCCCTCTGTCCTGTCCCTTTCCCTCATCTGCTGATCTCCTGTGTATGACCTTGGCCTGGCTACGTTTATGATTTTGGTATTCCCCTTCTTTTGTTCTTGCTTGTTTGTCTGTTGCTGTTTGTGGGTCACCGTCTTGTTGTGGGTTTATTGTATACAGTTTGATATTGGTGGTGTGTTTATTTATATTCACTTTCCTTAATAAACTTATTATTCACTTTATATGCATTTGGTTCCCTCTTTACAGTCCACATCGTTCTGGTCACATCTGTTCATGACAATTCTGTACATAGATCACCCAGAGGGGAATGTTTTTTTTTCTCAACAAAAGTGGAGTTACGCTTTAACTAAAGAGGGCACAACAGTAATGCAAGCTAACAGCACCTGCTGTGAACAAGCTGAGTAGTGCTCAAAGTAGTAAGCTGTGTCATTTCCAGCAACCATAATAGAGACTCAACTTGAGGCATATTAAAGGAAGGAGTTAAAACATTATGGCCATCAGATGATGCCATGGACTATTTACTGTTAGAACTAGTTGGAGCATCCGGAGGTCGCTCCTTTGATGGGGGTACTGTCAGGAAAGGTTTCACCCGTTGGTGGCGCTGTCAGTCTTGTGGATCGCAGTACTGGTGTCCACCAGTAGGTGTCCCCTAACAGTCGGGAGCTGTCATGAAAGGTTTCACCTGCTGGTGGCACTGTTAGATCTTTGGGCCGCAGTACCAAGGTCCACCAGCGGGTGTCTCCTGGCAGTATGGAGCAGACATCACCTCCTGCGATCAGGCGTCACCTTAGGCTAATTACAGGTGTGAGCATAAATACCCAGCAAGCATTCACATACTTGCCCTGGTATCTTCCTTGCGTCCTGACCTGTACCTGTTAACCTGATCTTGATCTTGTTATCCTGTTTCCCTGTTTACATGTGATCCTGATCCTGAGCCTGTTACCCTGTATCCCTGCCCTACTGCCTGCTCCCATCCACCTTCCCTCTGTCCTGTCCCTTGCCCTCATCTGCTGATCTCCTGTGTATGACCCTGGCCTGGCTACGTTTATGATTTTGGTATTCCCCTTCTTTTGTTCTTGCTTGTTTGTCTGTTGCTGTTTGTGGGTCACCGTCTTGTTGTGGGTTTATTGTATACAGTTTGATATTGGTGGTGTGTTTATTTATATTCACTTTCCTTAATAAACTTATTATTCACTTTATATGCATTTGGTTCCCTCTTTACAGTCCACATCGTTCTGGTCACATCTGTTCATGACAATTCTGTACATAGATCACCCAGAGGGGCATGTTTTTTTTTCTCAACAAAAGTGGAGTTACGCTTTAACTAAAGAGGGCACAACAGTAATGCAAGCTAACAGCACCTGCTGTGAACAAGCTGAGTAGTGTTCAAAGTAGTAAGCTGTGTCATCTTCCAGCAACCATAATAGAGACTCAACTTGAGGCATATTAAAGGAAGGAGTTAAAACATTATGGCCATCAGATGTAGCAGGTGAAGCTAATTCAGAACAAACTTGAACTAAAGGCTGTATTTCTCCAGATGAAAATCTGCCCTGATAAACAAAGGTATGTATTACATGGCCAGATCTACGGGAGTGAGGTAAAGCACCAAGTGAGTTTAATTACCACCTTGATCAGCCACAGAACCTGTGTAATTAATACGTGTTCAAGTTTAAAGGGATGAGGTGGCATCCCTAGCTATGTCCTATTTCAGTGGTGTCCGCTTAAAATCAACAGCCCCCTCCCGCCTCCACTATCCTGCAGCTATGTGCCTGGCTGATGAACTCCTCCTGGGGCGGTGCAGTTGATAGAGGCAGGAGCACAGTGAGAGCTCCAGCAGCTCCCTCCTCCCGCTTCTAAAAGAAGACAAACAAATGCACAGCAAGAAAGTGTCGAATTAACGTAAATCTTCTCCCCTGATAATAGAATTTCACTGCAAACAGCCTTTCTTACTACTGGGCTGATCATGCATTTCCATTTCCACTGTACACTAAACTATCACTGAGTGTGCAGTGATCATTTATACCTGCTTGCTGTACCTGTCAGCATAGACAATCAGCCTGGCAATATATAAAGCTGGGTGCAGTGAACGTTCAGATGATGTGAAGGTTTACTTTGATTTAACCCATTATTTATATGCATTTGTTTGCTTGGTTACTCTTATGCCCCATACACACGATCGTTTTTCATGCCGTTAAAAATGCCATTTTAAAAAATGGCCATTAAAAATGATCGTGTGTAGGCTCCAGAGCATTTTTAACGACGTGAAAAACGGCCATTAAAAATTCCGGACATGCTCTCTTTTTTCACGTCGTTTTTCATGTCGTTTTTTTTAACGACGTGAAAAACGATAGTGTGTATGCTTTCACGACGTGAAAAAAAAAACGCGCATGCTCAGAATCAAGTATGAAACGGGAGCGCTCGTTCTGGTAAAACTAGCGTTCGTAATGGAGATAGCACATTCATTACACAGTAACGGACTGAAAAGCGCGAATCGTCGCTCAACAAACTTTACTAACATGAAGGGTGGCACCATTCGAACGGAACTTCCCCTTTATAGTGCCGTCGTACGTGTTGAACGTCACTGCGCTTTGCTTGATCGTTTTTTTTAATGATAGTGTGTACGCAAGGCAGGCTTGAGAGGAAACATGAAAAAAAACGAGGAGAAAAACGTTGGTTTAAAAAATGACATTAAAAACGATCATGTGTACGGGGCATTAGGGTAATGCTGCCCTGCAGGCTGAACAAAAAAATAAAATGTACAGATAGCCATACTAATACATCCGATATTAATGTGGCAATATCCCCACTGAGCTATTGTGTTCTGACAGGGGGAGGGCCCCACCCCACCAGGACACGTTGATCAGTGCTGGCAGCCCTTGACTGTCAGCGCTGATCAGATGCCAATCAGATGCTGGTTTTCCAGCATGCCCATTCAACAGAAGATGGACGTGAGATCGGCATACACATGGACCAAAGTTGGCTGGTTCCTGCCGAACCGACCATTTTTGGACGATTTTCGGCCTGTGTGTACCCAGTTTTAGGCTGGCCATACATTAAGAATTTTTCTTTCCTTCAAACATGAGTGGAAGGAAGGAAAATTGCTCAATTTCCCCATCAACAAATATAAATGAAATTGTCACTATACATCACTTCATTGTTTGTTACTTTATTTCTGTTCTAAATTCTGATGCAATGTGCTTATATACAGTAGTATTTTATGTTCTTTTATACCGTTATTTTCTTGTTCTGTAAAATATCAATAACATTGATTGAAAATTAAAAATAACAGATTTACTGGCTTGATCACCAGGTGAAAAAAAAAAAAGAAAAAAAATTCATGCAGTCATCACATCTAAGAATTAGCAAGCTGCAATGTAATAATTTTTTTGGTTTGGGGTTTAATATCACTTTAAGTAAAAATTAACTCAGGTTTACAGCTTCCCTATTCTTCAGCTATTTGTAGAAAAATTCTTATGCCGCGTACACACGATCGTGATTCACGGCGGTGAAAACACCGCCGTGAATCACGACATGAAATAAAATGAAAAACGAGGGAACGGCATTTTCCCCCACACACAACCGTTTTTCCCGTCATTTTTTTCTTTGTCGAGAAAAACGACCGTCTGTGGGCTCCGCGGCAGTGTCTCCCTATGGGAAAACTGCCGTGGAAAAAAATGATGGAAAAAACAATGAGAAAATTTAGAACATGTTCTAATTTTTCTTGTCGTTTTTTCTGCCGTTTTTCTCAACGAGAAAAACGACATAAAGCCCACAGACGATCGTTTTTCTCGGCGAAAAAAAAAAAATCAGTTTTTCTCGTCGAGAAAAGCGGTCGTGTGTACGCGGCATTAGACTTAACTTTCTACGGGGGTTGGGTCCTGTGGACTCCAGTAGGCTGGTGTTTAACTACTACATCTGCAATGTAGTTTTGTCTGAGACAAGCATGAATTAAAAGCTCAGGTAGAGTCAAGCAATTAGTACCTCTGCCTCACACTGTTCTAGAGCTGCACAATTAATTGTTAAAAAATAAAGATCTCAATTCAACCCCGCTCGCGATCTTAATCCAGCATTTCCATGATTCATGTAACAAGTGCAGAGTCGTTCTCTGCTCAGCGATGGCAAGCAAAAAAAAAAAAACCCCAACGTTTATCACAACATTGCTCTGAGCTGACAGATGAAAAAGAAACATCATTTGGTTCTTTTAGATCAAAGGGATGAATTTTGGTCTGTAAATAAGGTCCGTTAGGCCACTTAAAGACTAAGCCTTTTTCAGACACTTGTTGCTTACAAGTTAAAATTTGTATTTTTTTGCTAGAAAATTACTTAAAACCCCCAAACCTTATATATATATATATATATATATATATATATTGTGACAGCAGGAAGGTAAAGTCACCTGGTTGCATCCAGGGGGGTAGATATATTTCGCCCAGATTCAGGCTTTACGCCGACTTATACAACTAGGTGGAGAGTTGTATAAGGCTAGTGGGCTCATGGATGACTCATACCTCTAGGGAGAGTGTGGGGCGTCGTGCAGACAGAGATGAGGAGACCAGCTGAACCTTGTCAGCTCATTTAGGCCTCTATAAGAACTCCCAGCTTCATTAGATGTTAGCTCATGCCTGGAACCAGACCTGTGTGGACTGTCTAGGGAGAGTGAACCCCTGTGCGGTGAGACAAAGCCTGTGTGGCTATTTGCTTGGACATTTAAAACCAGGGACTTAGGGACTAGGACAGCACTAGGCTGATCCCAGTTGTTAGTTAGGAAACCTGTATGTTTAGTCAGAGGTCAAGTTGACCAGGATTTATTTTATTTATGTTTCTTTTGCTTTGCTGTGTTTTGTCACTGTAAATAGAAAATAAACCGCACCTTTTTGATTTTGAAAACCACAACCTCCGTTTGCTGGGCCTGTTTTTGTCTGGGGAGCCCATCCCGGGGGTCACACACACCCGCTGCCGAGCTAACCCCCTCACAGTTGGTGGAGAATGCGGGCAGTTTTTTTTTAAGCCAGCATGGAGGAGATACTGAAACAGCTGGCTCTAGCAAATGCCAATCAACAGCAGACAAATGCAGGTTTGCAAAGGAGCCTTGCAGCCCAGCAGCAAGCTCATCAACAGAGCCTTGCAGCCCAGCAGCAAGCTCACCAACAGAGTCTGGAAGCTCAGCAACAAGCCCAGCAGCAATCTGAGGCCCGCTTCATAGACCTGTTACAGAAGCAAGAGCAGAGACTACAACAAATGGAAGCAGTAATGCAGCAACGTCCGCAGACCAGTGAGGAAAGCCGTCCCACTAATACCGCGTCCTTTGGGGTGAGTCGTTTATTGACAAAAATGACTGGAGAGGATGATCCAGAGGTATTTTTGACCACATTTGAAAGGACCGCTGAAAGAGAAAAGTGGCCTGAGGAGCAGTGGGCTGGACTGGTGGCTCCTCTGTTAACTGGTGAATCGCAGAAAGCTTACTATGACCTAGAGCCTAACCAAGCAAAAGACTATGTGATGCTAAAAGCTGAAATTTTGGCAAGGCTGGGTGTCACCCAGGCTGTCCGGGCTCAGCGTGTGCATAACTGGACTTTCCAGCTTGGAAAACCCCCCAGGTCTCAAATGTATGATCTCATTCACCTGAGCAGAAAGTGGCTACAGCCAGAGACTTTGTCCGCACCAAAGATTGTGGAACGTGTTGTAATGGATCGGTTTTTGAGAGCTCTTCCTACTGCCATCCAAAAGTGGGTAAGCCATGGAGACCCAGAAACGGCCGGTAAACTTGTGGATCGGGTAGAGAGATACTTGGCTGCAGAGAACCTGACGGCCTCTTCCAGAGACACTCAGACTTTCCACCCTAAGACCAGACCATCCCCAGGGGCGGATAAGAGGATTCCAAGGGGTGAGGGTGGAGAGAGTGAGAGGGTGGGAGCTCTACCCCAAGTTTGGCGAGAACAGCCTGGGAAATCAGCGGCTCAAGAGGCGGCAAGAAGGATCGTTTGCTACCGCTGCCGGCAAGCGGGACATATTGCAGCCAATTGCCCGGTTGTGGAGGAACCCATGCAGTGTGATTTTCTGACGGGCAGACGTCAGTCGCTGTGTGCGACAGTCGCATGCACTGCCATTCGAGGAACTGAGAAACATTTATGCAAAATGTGTGTTAATGGTAGAAATGTTGTGGTATTGCTGGATTCAGGTAGCCTTGTGACCCTGATAAAGGCTGAGTTAGTTAAAACAGAGGTCTTTGGGAATAGCAAGGTAGCTGTTATTTGTGTGCATGGGGACACCCGAGAGTATCCAGTGACTACAGTGTGTTTCGAGACCCCCAAAGGTACCCTCTCTCATCCAGTGGGCTTAGTATCTCAGTTACCGCATGACGCCATTGTGGGAAGGGATTTTCCGAAGTTCTGGGAACTGTGGGATGATCCTGAGCCCCTCACTGGTGCCCCTATGTACCAGGAATGTGATAGCCAGAACTCCCCTGAGAGTGGTGAGGACTCTCCGGAATTTCCCTTATCAGTATTGGCAGGGGAGACTCAAGAAACTGGAGAGGAGCCCACCTCCTCAGACGAAAACCTACCGTCTGTGGAGTTTTCTGATCTTGAGGTTCACAGGGAAAACTTTGCCACAGAACAGTTGAAAGACCCCGCCCTAATAAAGGCACGGGAAAACGTAGTGAAAATAGATGGCGAGTTAGTGAACCCAGATAATACCTGCACTTACCCATACTTCAGCGTAGAGAAGGACCTACTGTATCGGGTGGCAAAAAGGGCAGAAGAAACCGTTGAGCAGCTTGTGGTGCCCAAACCTTACAGGAAGTTGGTGTTGGAGTTGGCCCATGGGCACATTCTTGGAGGTCATCTGGGGACAGAGAAAACCCGAGAGAGGGTATTACAGAGATTCTATTGGCCGGGGGTGATGAAGGACATAGAAAATTATTGTTCCTCCTGCCCTGTGTGTCAGAGGTCGGCCCCGATGCCACATTTCCGTAGCCCGCTGGTCCCTCTACCCATCATTGAGGTCCCGTTTGAGAGGATCGCCATGGATTTGGTAGGGCCTATAATCAAGTCTGCTAGGGGGCACCAGTACATATTAGTTATAATGGACTATGCCACCCGTTATCCAGAAGCGATCCCTCTCCGAAATACCTCGGCCAAAACCATAGCCAAAGAGCTATCTCTTGTGTTTAGCCGGGTGGGTATTTGTAAAGAACTGCTTACGGACCAAGGTACACCCTTTATGTCCCGGGTTATGAAGGAGCTGTGTAAATTGTTCAAAGTGACGCAATTACGTACATCTGTGTATCACCCCCAAACCGATGGGCTGGTTGAAAGATTCAACAAAACCCTAAAACAAATGTTGAAGAAAGTGGTGGATAGAGATGGAAAGGATTGGGACTGTCTACTTCCTTATCTGATGTTTGCTATTAGGGAGGTGCCCCAATCCTCTACGGGATTCTCCCCCTTTGAGTTACTGTATGGGAGACACCCAAGAGGGCTGTTGGATATTGCCAAGGAAACTTGGGAAAGTGAGAGTTCTCCCCACAGGAGTGTGATTGAGCATGTCGCCCTGATGCAAGACCGAATTGCACAGGTAATGCCCATCGTGAAGGAACATTTGGCTCAAGCGCAGTTAGCACAGCAGAGAGTGTACAACCGTGGAGCCAAGACCCGTACCTTTTCCCCGGGGGATAGGATACTGGTACTTGTCCCTACGGTTGAAAGTAAATTCCTTGCCAAATGGCAAGGCCCCTATGAGATAATGGAAAAAGTGAGCGAAGTGAATTACAAGGTCAGACAACCAGGAAGGCGAAAGCCCGAACAGATCTATCACGTTAATCTGTTGAAAGCCTGGAGGGATAGAGAGTCCCTAGTCGCAGACACTTGGTCACCAGCTCAAACTGGTTGCGTGATTCCTGAGGTTGGAATAGCAGCCACCTTGTCACAACCCCAACAACAGGAGGTTAAGGAGTTTGTGCTTCGCAACAAGGAGGTATTCTCTGAGCTGCCGGGACAAACATCTGGGGTAGAGCATGACATCATTACCCCGCCCGGTGAAAGGGTGAAGTTAAAACCCTATCGGATCCCAGAGGCCCGACGGGAGGCAATACGGGAGGAAGTACAAAAAATGCTGAACTTAGGGGTGATAGAGGAGTCCCAAAGTGATTGGTCTAGTCCCATTGTGTTGGTGCCTAAACCGGATGGGAGCTGGCGATTTTGTAACGATTTTCGTCAGTTGAACAAAGTTACAAAATTTGACACCTACCCCATGCCACGTATAGATGAGTTGATCGACCGGCTGGGAACAGCCCGATACATGACGACTCTTGACCTCACAAAAGGGTATTGGCAAATCCCCCTGGCCAAGTCGGCCAAAGAGAAAACCGCATTTGTAACCCCAGACGGGGCGTTCCAATATAAAAGAATGCCGTTCGGGTTACAGAATGCGCCGGCCACATTCCAGCGGAAAATGGACCAGATGCTGAGGCCCCATCGGGAGTATGCTGCGGCTTACCTGGATGACGTAATTGTCCATAGCACAGATTGGGCCTCACATCTGCCAAAAGTGCAAGCAGTCCTGGACTCTGTTCGGGAAGCGGGGTTTACGGCTAACCCCAAGAAGTGTACCATTGGGCAGGAGGAGGCCAAATATCTTGGGTACACCATTGGGAGGGGAGTAATAAAACCCCAACTCAACAAAGTCGAGGCCATCCAGAGTTGGCCACGTCCCAACAGCAAGAAGCAGGTACGAGCCTTTCTGGGAATCGCTGGGTATTATCGGCGATTCATTCCCCACTTTGCTTCTAAGGCTGTGCCCCTAACCAACCTGACGAAGGGGAAAGGGTCGGTCATGATTAAATGGACCCCCGAGGCTGAGGCAGCATTCCAATTCTTGAAACAAGCCTTATGTAGCCAGCCAGTGTTGTACTCACCCGACTTCTCTAAAGACTTTGTCGTACAAAGTGATGCGTCAGATGTGGGGTTAGGAGCAGTATTGTCCCAGGTCTGGAACGGGGAAGAGCACCCAGTCATTTACCTCAGCAGGAAGTTGAAGTCCCATGAGGTAAATTACGCCACCGTTGAAAAGGAGTGTTTAGCGGTGAAGTGGGCTCTAGATTCCCTTCGGTACTACCTGCTAGGTAGGCACTTTGACATGGTTACGGATCACGCTCCGTTAAAGTGGATGGCTCAAAACAAGGAAACAAATAGAAGAGTGAATAGGTGGTTCCTGGCCCTCCAGGAATTCAACTTCACAGTAAAGCATCGCCCTGGCGTTCAAATGGGGAATGTGGATGCTTTGTCTCGAGTACATGAATGCCTGATTGCTGGTGTTCCAACCCCGAGGTTAAAACAAGAGGGGGGGGTATGTGACAGCAGGAAGGTAAAGTCACCTGGTTGCATCCAGGGGGGTAGATATATTTCGCCCAGATTCAGGCTTTACGCCGACTTATACAACTAGGTGGAGAGTTGTATAAGGCTAGTGGGCTCATGGATGACTCATACCTCTAGGGAGAGTGTGGGGCGTCGTGCAGACAGAGATGAGGAGACCAGCTGAACCTTGTCAGCTCATTTAGGCCTCTATAAGAACTCCCAGCTTCATTAGATGTTAGCTCATGCCTGGAACCAGACCTGTGTGGACTGTCTAGGGAGAGTGAACCCCTGTGCGGTGAGACAAAGCCTGTGTGGCTATTTGCTTGGACATTTAAAACCAGGGACTTAGGGACTAGGACAGCACTAGGCTGATCCCAGTTGTTAGTTAGGAAACCTGTATGTTTAGTCAGAGGTCAAGTTGACCAGGATTTATTTTATTTATGTTTCTTTTGCTTTGCTGTGTTTTGTCACTGTAAATAGAAAATAAACCGCACCTTTTTGATTTTGAAAACCACAACCTCCGTTTGCTGGGCCTGTTTTTGTCTGGGGAGCCCATCCCGGGGGTCACACACACCCGCTGCCGAGCTAACCCCCTCACAATATATATATATATATATATATATATATTGTGAGGGGGTTAGCTCGGCAGCGGGTGTGTGTGACCCCCGGGATGGGCTCCCCACACCCGCTGCCGAGCTAACCCCCTCACAATATATATATATATATATATATATATTGTGAGGGGGTTAGCTCGGCAGCGGGTGTGTGTGACCCCCGGGATGGGCTCCCCACACAAAACAGGCCCAGCAAACGGAGGTTGTGGTTTTCAAAATCAAAAAGGTGCGGTTTATTTTCTATTTACAGTGACAAAACACAGCAAAGCAAAAGAAACATAAACAAAATAAATCCTGGTCAAGTTGACCTCTGACTAAACATACAGGTTTCCTAACTAACAACTGGGATCAGCCTAGTGCTGTCCTAGTCCCTAAGTCCCTGGTTTTAAATGTCCAAGCAAATAGCCACACAGGCTTTGTCTCACCGCACAGGGGTTCACTCTCCCTAGACAGTCCACACAGGTCTGGTTCCAGGCATGAGCTTACATCTAATGAAGCTGGGAGTTCTTATAGAGGCCTAAATGAGCTGACAAGCTTCAGCTGGTCTCATCAACTCCCTGTCTGCACGACGCCCCACACTCTCCCGAGAGGTATGAGTCATCCATGAGCCCACTAGCCCCAGCTGGGCTTATACAACTCTCCACCTAGTTGTATAAGTCGGCGTAAAGCCTGAATCTGGGCGAAATATATCTACCCCCCTGGATGCAACCAGGTGACTTTACCTTCCTGCTGTCACAATATATAAATATTTTTAGCAGAGACCGTAGAGAATAAAAGGGCGGTTGTTGCAATATTTTATGTCACACTGTATTTGCGCATTGGTCGTTTAACCACTTGCCAACCGCCGCGTGTACTTTTACGTCAGCAGAATTGCACGGATGAGCAAAGTAACGTATATTTACGTCACTTTGAATTTTGCGCCATGCGCTCCCCTGCCGCGAGCTTCGTGACCGCGGAACCCACTGACTCCATGTCCGCCGGTGTCCCGCGATCATGTCACGGAGCTGCAGAATGGGGGGATGCCTGCGTAAACAAGGCATCTCCCTGTTCTTCCTAGTGACAAGACACTGATCGTCTGCTCCCGATTACTGTAATCGGGAGCAGCGATCAGTATCATGTCACAGTAAGCCCAGCCTCCACATAGTTAGAATCACTCCCTAGGACACACTTAACCCCTTCCTAGCCCCCTTGTGGTTAACCCTTTTCCTGCCAGTCACATTTATACAGTAATCAGTGCATTTTTATAGCACTGATCGCTGTATAAATGTGAATGGTCCCAAAATAGATTATTAATAAAAATGCCATGAAACTATCCCCTATTTTGTAGATGCTATAACTTTTGCGCAAACCAATCAATAAATGCTTATTGCTTTTTTTCCCCCAAAATGATGTAGAAGAATATGTGTCGGCCTAAACTGAGGAAAAAAAAATTGTATTTTTATATATTTTTTGGGGATATTTATTATAGCAAAAAGTAAAAAAATATTGCTTTTTTTTTCAAAATTGTCGCTCTATTTTTGTTTATAGCACAAAAAATAAAAACCACAGAGGTGATCAAATACCACCAAAAGAAAGCTCTATTTGTGGGGAAAAAAGGACGTCAATTTTGTTTGGGAGCCACGTCGCACGACCGCGCAATTGTCAGTTAAAGCAACGCAGTGCCAAATCACAAAAAGTGGCCCGGTCATTTGGCAGCCAAATCCTCCGGGGCTGAAGTGGTTAAACGCAATTTTTGGGGAAAAAATACACTTTAATGAATTTAAAAAAAACTAAACAGTAAAGTCAGCCCAATTTTTTTGTATAATGTGAAAGATGATGTTACGCCGAGAATCCTGAGAGAATCGTGATCTTTATTCTAAGCAAAAAAATAGTGATTCTCATTTTATACAGAATCGTGAGACTCTACACTGTGCTGTGGTCAAGATGTGGAAATTGTTATTTGCAGGGTCGGGTCTAGACTAAATTTTGTAACTACTTAGGTAAACAGTGGCCCTAAAGTCATTTCTGACTTAAAACCTGGTGTAAGTGTAAGTGAGGCTGTGATAGACCTGATATGAACTTTGCTAATACATAACCTACATTTTCTGTATTTTCAAATCCAAGGCCATTTATGCAAATGCGGATGCATTATATATTCAATTTAAAACTTCAAGTGACAATAAACAAAAATCAATCTGTTCTGCGTTGTCTTTTTCTCCTCCACATCTATTAAACCAAAAGAATATGTTAAGAGCTTCTCATTAGTAGCTAATTCAAACAGCAATTGTTGTAAGTGTTGAAGCTAAAACATCCTTATGTATGCAAAAGCTTAAAAAAGCAATATTGAGACAATCTGTTAGTGATCCTGCTTTTCATTTTAGCAACTCAAACATTCTTTGAAAGTAGAAAACAAAGAGAAATAGATGCGGAATCTTCAGATTCCAGCGTTTTATAACCTAATGATGAAATGATAATTTGTGGACCAATTATAATTCAGTTCTTTTACAACTGTGTAGTCTTAGCTCATTATTTTAATGCATATAAATGATTTTGTTATAGTGCTTTATGTGTTTTTCTGAAACATCTGGGATACAGATTCCTATTTTCACCTCTTATGATAAAATAGGTATGCTAAATTAATATTAAAATACTTAATGAGAAAAATCGAATAATACAATATATCATAATGTAGCAAAGAAAATGAGGTGTCAATATTCAAGCTAAATACTGTGTAATACAAGGCTACTTATTTAAACAGGTGGTATGTAACCCCTCGATTATTTTTTGGAAGGTTGCACACTGTTCTTGTTCATTGGGTTTAGAAATAAAACTGTGTTCATATAGTATATCCAAAGCCTAATGGAAATTGCCATTCATATCTAGAGCCATATCTTAAAGGGTTTGTAAACCCTCAAGTTTTTTCACCTAAATGCATTCTATGCATCAAGGTGAAAAACCTTCTGTTGTGCAGCAGCCCCCCAGAGCCCTCCTTTACTTACCTAAACCCGATCGTCCCAGTGATGGAGACGAGCAGAGCAGCTCCAGCTGCTATCTTGGGTCCTCATTGGCTGGATTGATAGAAGCTGGAGCAATGGCTCCCGCTGCTGTCAATCAAATCCAGTGACACGAGAGCAGGGGGTGGGCCGAGTCCTGCGGTCTCCGAGGGGGCACTCGATGCAGGGAGGAGCCAGGAGCGCAGCGGGGGGACCCCAGAACAGGAGAATTGGGGCAACTCTGTGCAAAACCCTTGCACAAAGTAAGTATGCCATATTTGTTATTTAAAAAAAAAAAAAAAGAAGCTTTTCAACTCCTTTAAACATAACTAATTTACTTCCAATCTTCCTAGAGTCTTCTTGGCTATGGGTAAGGTGATTCCCTGTTCTGACAGGTGATGTGACAGGGATCTACTGTTCCCAGTGATTGGGAACAGTGATCTCTATCATGTCCTTGGCAGCCCATCCCCCTACATTTAGAACACACCTAGGGAACACATTTAACCCCTTTGAATGACCACTAGTGTTAATCCCTTCCCTGCCAGTGTCATTTACACAGTAATCAGTGGCTATTTATAGTACTGATCGCTGTATAAATGCCAATGGTCCCAAAAAAGTGTCAAAAGTGTCCGATCTGTCTGCCACAATGTCGCAGTCCCGCTAAAGATCGCCGCGTTTACTAGTAAAAAAATAAAAAAATATAAAAATGCCATAAATCTATCTCCTATTTTGTAGACACTATAACTTTTGCGCAAACCAATCAATATACGCCTATAGTGTTTGTTTTTTTTACCAAAAATATGTAGAAGAATATATATCGGCCTAAACTGATGAATAAATTAGTTTTTTTATATATTTTTTTCGTATATGTAGTATAGCAAAAAGTAAAAAAAAATATTTCTAAATTGTCATTTAAATTAAACTTGGTTTGTTTATAGTCCAACAAATAAAAACTGCAGAGGTGATTGTGGTTTGAATTATTATTACTATTGTTATTAGAATGATTTTATTGTAATTATTTATTTCTCGTCAAATTTGCGGATTATCTTTAAAATATAACAAAGATTGACAAATTGAGTACATACAAGGATGGTGGTACAATATTCAAATAGCAATAAAGCTAAACATATTGATTTATGAACAGGATGAGTACATAACAATGTAAAAATATAAGATTTAGAGCAACGAATAAACCAATTAAGTATTACATCAAAAGCATTAGGAAATTCCATCAGAAGGAAAACAGGCTACTGACTATTGGTTCATTTTGCAAGAGCAGTAATTAGGAGATCAATCTAGTAGGTATATATGTCGTGGAAATATAGGTTCCATGCAGAGCATACAGCCTATATTTCCTGTGCTAAACATGCACACACTTTACATTTCATCCTTTTGCAATAATGCTATCTTTAGGCTAAGTTCCACTCACCATTCATACGTCCCATCCATCCCAAGAAGGCAGCACCAGACAGCTCTGTTCTCATCTCAGCCTCCCAGCCTAGAGTGGCCAGCCGACGCCTCATCAAAGGCCTTTATTAAACTCAAAAGATCTCACAGACAGGAGGTGATTGGCTGCAGCAACCAATCACCTCCTCCATGGGAGGGGACATCACAGGATGTCCCCTCCACACAGGAGAATGACCATACAAGGACATCCCTTCCAACAGGGTTTCCCATACAATCCAGTACATGAATACCACTCAAGAAATACAACATTAAAGGATACAATTTAAATACATACAATGAATACAATAACGCATGATGGCTAAAGTCCTATGGGCGTGTCCAGGCAGGGAAAGCGCGCATGCTCCCAGCAAACAAAGCCGTATTGCTTTAAAACATGGACGCCCTCCCTGGCTCTGACAACGCTCTCATATTACCGTTGATAGGAATCCTTATTCTGCGCTATTCCATAGAATAACGCATATTCAGATTATACTATTATTGAATGGGGGAGGGAGGCTATCTGCAGACGCGCGCTACGAATCCCGATCAATGTTGATCAGACACAGCAGAGACAAGAGCACGGATCTGCCTATAACCAATGATGTCGTAGCAGAGCGAGCATATCCCCTCCTCAACGATCGTCCGTGCTAATGCACAGAGGGCCCCCGTTGGCGAGCATATCCGCACGCTGCAAACATCACACTCCAACCTCAAGACGTTTTCCCCTACCAGACGGGATTCAACCAGCCTCAGACTGCCCCAGTTAGCTCTTTAGAGCGGGTTGCGGAAGTACTAACACTGGGTGACACTATGATAATACATATTAAATACATCTTCATAAAATTCTCCACAACATATATTAAAAACAGAAGAGTATAATTATTTTTTTAACATGTGTGTTTGGTCAAAAAAGCTGTCTGGCAGACGCTAAAGAACAGAGATGAACAAATGTTTAAAAATCTCATTTGCCGTTTTATTTTGCCTCATCTAATCTTGAGATGTGGTTTGTGACTTCACAGATTTTCCTTTTAAGCTCTAATGTGTTATTCCATTAACTTTCGTAACAACTACCGCTTATGCACACATTGAAAGATATCAACCAAATGCACTAAGCAGTTGTTACCAAAAAATTGTACATTTATAGATGGTCTGCTTTTATGCTGCCAACCCATATGTTTATCCAGTCAGCCAAGGAATTACAAGTTGTGAAACAGACTGATTTCTTTTAGTTAGGGGCTTCAGTTATACCTTCAACTCACAGATTTTAATAGACTAGCCATGATTTTTTTTTTTACCCCCTTATACTGAAAGAACTACCTTGGTAATGAGAACACAGGTTGGTAAATGCATACAATGCCTCACAGCCCTCTTGTTAATAATAATGACCTTTCATGTATCACTCTTAAGAGAATTCATTGGACATTTTAATTGATGACAAGTGGTGCAGCAGATAGCCCACCAGAGAGTGGCCGTCCTTCACTGCCTCAGGACATGTACACTTCCCTGCGGCAAGAATGAACAAACTCCTATATCCCCTTCAAGAAGAGAGTGGGGATTTGCATGATGTACCTCTAAGCTCTGACGGTCACTTTGTGCAATTTAGATATTCTAGATGGTCAATAATACTGACAAACACACCAAGCTGATATCCGCTGAAAAATTTGTATATAATATCACTCTATATTAGATCAAAGTTAAACAATTTCTATTCTAAGTATAGATCTGCAACACACTCTGCATTTAAATTATATTAATTTTCATTAGTCGACAATGACCTTGCTGTGGGCGAAGGTTAGGGTAGCTGTACTTTCCTTTTCATGTAATGGAACTCTTAAAAAGTCTAAACATCATAAATCTGCTTGCTTTTTTGCAAAGGAAAGCTTTAAAGGAAAAAATAATACAAACATCTTTTTATTCATTCAGTGTTACTTCAAGAAAAATAAAATAATCTAAATGTAGCATTTATTACTTGTGTGGTTTGTCTTTATGTTATCAGCAGTACAAGTTTTTAGCATATTCTGAGCTCACTAGGTCAGGGGGCTCCAAACTTTTTTCAAAGAGGACCAGATTTGATGAAGTGAACATGCGTGAGGGCCGACCATTAAAATTAAGTCTAAGTGTGTTTGTCCGAGCACTAATACACTGCCCAACAAGAATTCTCTTGCCTTTGTGGCTGTGTGTGGTGAAGAGATGAGCTTGGGCATGTTATTTGGATACATATATATCTTTTGTGGCCCCAACGAATCCCCGAGCCGTGCTCAGGACTAAGGATGAGCTTGGGCATGTTATTTGGATATACCGTATATCCTGCACATTCGCTTTAAGAGGGAAGTTTCAGGAAAAAATAATAATTTTAAATAAAGAACTGTGAAGCAAAATAAGGGTCAGTGCCCATCAATGCAACCTAATCAGTGCCCATCTGCAGCCTCACCATTGCCATGGATGCAGCCTTACCATTGCAATCAATACCACTTTACCATTGCCATTAATGCAGCCTTACCATTGCAATTAATACAGCCTTACCATTGCCATGAATGCAGCCTTACTATTGCAGTCAATATAGCCTCACATGTGCCATGAATACAGCGTTACAGGTGCCATGAATTCAGCCTTACCATTGCCATCAGTGTAGCCTGATAGATGCCCATCTGCAGCCTCGGAGGGGGCAGGGAGGGGGGCGGGACAAGCGCCAACAAATTACATACATGAGAATCTCCTGTTTACTCGGTGGCCTCTTTATTACAAAATCCCATCTCCTGAAATAGACAGAACAGTCGTCTAATGGCAGCCCAGGAGACAGGACTTCCTATTACAGACGCCACTGAATAAACAGGAGATTCTCCTGTATGTAATCTGTCGGCACTCGTCCCGCCCCCTCCCTGTCCCCTCCGAGGCTGCAGATGGGCCATCGATCAGGGATCATGCTCCCTTTCCCCTCCGTGGAAGAGCCGTTAAATACGGTATATAACTTTTGTGGCCCTGGGGGCCACAAAAGATATACATATCCAAATCACCAGGGGAGCCGTATTAAACCAGAACAGGGGCCACAATTGGCCCGGGGGCCGGCCTTTGGACATGCCTGCACTATGTGCACTTGTTTAACTTATTTGTGCTTGAGGTGATCTGCGCATACAAGGCAGTGTAACAGGTTTACGTTATAGGAGGGAATAGAAGCAGGCTATACTTACTTTTTCCTTCCTCGCCTACCTCTTTAATCTACCACCAGACCACCAAATATTTCTGTGTTTTGATTGTTTTCCATGATCTCGTGATGACTGACTACTTCTGTCTTCCCAAAAGTAGAAGACATTTGTTAGATTTTATAAGCACAACAAAACATAAGTACACCTTTCTATTGATTTCTTTCGAAAAGCAGTACTAGTAACAACTACACAGTGAATAAACCAGCAACATTAACAACAAAATCACAAAATGTAAACAATGATCATTTATAAAACAGTTACTTTTCCATGAATTTATGGTCTGTGTTGCACCACAGTAGAAGGTACTGTGGTCCATTACTTTGTTGACTGGCTTTGTGTTCCCCCATTGTAAAGGTCTTTGCATTCTACAGCCACCATTTTTTTGCCCAGGTCACCCCTGCCCTCCACCAGCAAGCATACACATGGGCTTTACATCTTCCCTTATGGCTCACTGAGGAAATTTGCTGGCAGCTGGGAAGAATGCAAGACGAGACACACTGCTGGAGCGGGTGGTGCTCCTTGTACTGTACCTTAGTGAAGGTGACAATACAGTCATTTTCACCCCTTACTCCTCATTGACCTCATCTGGTGATTCCTCAGAACCACCAGGCTCCCCACTGAAGTGACCCAGAGCCTATGCAACCACCCAGGCAAAAATGCTACCATGCTGTTTTACAGCTGGCATACCTAGAGGACACTAGGCCAGAGATTCTGTCAGCTGTTCAGGGTCAGGCTAAAAGGTGGCTGACCCCATGTTATTCAGTGCCAGGAAATGCTGTGTGTGAAAACAGCACCAACCTGCTGGCCATCCTTTTGTAGGGAAAGTTCTCACATATGCATTACCTGGCACATGTCCTGAAATTGGCGGTGCACTGGCTCCTGGTTAAGTTCCACTGGCTTCCAGGATATGCAGCAGCAGGCTAGAAGAGTGTGCGGCCACTTCAGGTGGTTACACCCAGCAAAGCTTTTGCTTGCATATAAAGTAGTAGTAACTTAAGTAGCTGCCAACCACCTGATATGCAATATACCCACATGCTGTATATTGATGTTGGCCATGCTGCAGCAGGCCATCAACAAGTATCTGTGGGAGTATGGGACAAGCATGGGGTCTGCATGACTGGGTTTCGTTTTACCATATGAGTGATTCCTGGTTCAAGACGCTAGCAAAATCTTGTCACAATTCAAAAAGGTGACAAGAATGGTCAGCTCTTATGAAGAGAGGATTAGTGACATGAGCCTACTGCTTTATCCACTGGAGCACACACTGTAATAATAGTTTCATAGACTGAGCACTGGGGTTTCAGAACTACCTAGGTATTAATTTGCACATTTTAAATGACTAAAGGTGTTATTATTACCAAAAACATGCTGGTAGGTTAATTAGCTTCTGTCTAAATTGACCTCAGTATAGTGCGCTTGTATGCAGGTTTGATAAGGATTTTGGATTGTAAGGTCGGCCATACACAGAGCAAATGTATTTCCTGCAACCACAGGTTGCAGGAAATAAATGTTCTTGATTCCCCATAAACAAGATTCTGTCTAGCAGTTGATCGATCAACTTGGTATATTCAGCCTGCCCATGAACAGTTTGAATCTCGGCCGGTTGCTGAACCGGCTGAGATTCGTACGGTGTATGGCTGGCCTAAGGCCATTGTTAAAGCAGAGCTCCATCCAAAAGTCTTCATTTCCGGCTTCCCTTAGTTGAGGTAGCAATGGCAGCACCAGAGGGCCGATTGAAAAATTGGCTCGGGTGAAGACATCACGGAATTCGTGGACAGGTAAGTGTCCTAATATTCAAAGTCAGCAGCTAAAGTTTTTGCAGCTGCGGACTTAATTTTTTTTCTGAAGAAGCCTGAAGCTCCACTTTAAGGTCAGGGACCGATTGGGTACTGGTACTGATGGAAATGTACAGTTTGTAAGGTACTGCGTAAATTGTCAGCACTTAATTAATGCTTTTAATACCAATAAAATTCATAATATCCTGGACTCAGACTTTCAAAAAAGGGTGACAGCAAGAGACTGCTAGTGATCATTAGAAAAGCCGGACACCTCTAATGATGGATCAAGAGAAAAGGGTCAAAGAATATTGATTAATCTTCACTGCCTTCTGCTGGTGCCTTGTAGCCCTATCCATCCAGACCATTAGAGGGGCAAATAGAAATCAGGTGCATTTTAGCAAATATTGCTTTGTTGTGTCTTTGTTAGGGATGAGCTCGGTGTTCGAGTCGAACGCATGTTCGACTCGAACATCGCCTGTTCGCCTGTTCGGCAAAACCAGAACTTTGTGGGCCGTTCGTGTCAAATTCGTGTGACATGAACGGCCCACAATGCGCTGCGCCATCGCACTGCATTGCCGGCGCTGTGATTGGCCAAGCATGCACTGTGACCCCGCATGCTTGGCCAATCACAGCGCCGGCAGCGAGGAGAGCCATAATTGGCCACAGGCAGGATGCCTGTGGCCAATCATAGTTCAGGGGGGTTTAGTACACGCCCCACACTATAAAAGGCCGCCAGCACGGCGGCCTTGTGTAGTGTGTTCTGGCGTGCAGGGAAAGAGATACATAGGCAGGGACAGTGTGTTCTACAGTCTATTTTTTTCTCAGGCATCTGCAGGAGTTAGTGGGTGTTGTGTGCCTCCAGCACAGTATGCACCTGTATCTACCCTTTATTGCTGTTCTCTAAGCTAGATAGGCAGGCAGGGACAGTGTGTTCTTTTCTCAGGCATCTGCAGGCAGGAGTTGCTGTTCATTGCTGTTCTCTAACCTAGATAGACAGGCAGGGACAGTGTGTTCTTTTCTCAGGCATCTGCAGGCAGGAGTTACTGTTCATTGCTGTTCTCTAAGCTAGATAGGCAGGCAGGGACAGTGGGTTCTTTTCTCAGGCATCTGCAGCAGTTAGTGGGTGTTGCGTGCCCTAGTACAGTATACACCTGTATATACCCGTCATTGCTGTTCTCTAATAAAGGCATCTGCTGGAGTTAGTGGGTGTTGTGTGACTCCAGCACAATATAAACTACCCAATTGCTGGTTTTATCATCTCCTTGCAGGCCATTACTATGTCTGGAAGGCCAACAAGGAGAGGCAGACAGTCACGAGCCAATAAAAGAGGGAAAGCAGGCTCTGTGTCTAGAGACAACAGTGCTGGTCGTGGACGCGGTGCATCGTCATCAGCACGTGGCCATGGGACACGCTTGTCCTTATTTTCGGCAGCTGGACGTGTTGAGCCGCATCATGCCGAAGACTTGGTAGAGTGGATGACCAAGCCCTCCTCATCCTCCTCATGTTCTCTCACCCAGGCTCAGGGTACTGGCAAAGCAGCTGCCAAAGCGTCCTCTTCCCTCGTATCAATGTCATCATCAGTCACTCCTTCCCCAGACCCACCGTGTCCTCCTGAGGAGTCCCCCAAACTGTTTGAGCACAGTGTTGGGTACATGCTCCAGGAGGATTCCCAGCGCTTCGAAGGGTCTGAAGATGATACCCAGCTAGAGGAAGGCAGTAGCGTGAGAGCAGAGAGAGGGGATGCTCAAGAAGGACAGCAATCTGGCAGTCATGTTCCAGCAGCTGCAGCATACTGCCAGATTGGCTCCAGTGATGAGGAGGGAGAGGATGATGAGGTCACTGACTCCACGTGGGTGCCTGATAGGAGAGAGGAGGAGAAGGAGAAGGAGGAGGATGAGGAGCAGGCACATCTCCAATGAGGCAGGATGCCCTCCGGGGGCCAGCGTAAGGGCAGCACACCAACTAAATCACACCGCAGAGCTCCGCCTGTGCAGGGCGCTGCCTCTGCCCGTTATTCCAAAAGTTCTTTGCTGTGGGCCTTTTTTGAGTCAAGTGCATCAGATCGCACCGCTGCTGTTTGCAACATATGTCTCAAGCGTATCTCGCGTGGCCAAAACATCAGCCTCTTGGGCACCACATGCTTGACCAGACATATGTTGACCTGCCATGCAGCTCGTTGGCAAGCGTACCTTAAAGACCCACACCAAAGAACAAAGCGGACCTCTCCTTGCTCCTCATCAGCTGGGATCTCCTACCCCACTGTACCTTCAGTCCTCTCTGAAACCTGCACTGAGAGGAATGAAGGTGTAGAATTAGGTGTGTCACAGCCAAGTACTTGCGGGCACTCTGCTAGCAGTACACCGACGTCCGATTATAGCAGGCAAATTTCCCTGCTCCAGCTGCTTGACCGTCAAAAGAATTTCACTCCCAGCCATCCACATGCCCAGCGGTTGAATCCTAGCTTGGCTAAATTGCTAGCACTTCAACTGCTGCCTTTTCAGTTGGTAGACTCGGCCCCCTTCCGTGAATTTGTGCAATGTGCGGTTCCTCAGTGGCAGGTTCCCAAACACCACTTTTTCTCACGAAAGGCGATTCCGGCTCTCTACCGGCATGTGGAAGGCAATGTCCATGCCTCGCTGGACAGGGCGGTCAGCGGTAAGGTGCATATTACCGCTGACTCCTGGTCCAGCAGGCATGGACAGGGACGTTACTTTTCTTTCACGGCTCATTGGGTAACTCTTTTGGCAGCTGGGAAGGATGCAGGACAAGGTAGTGTTGGAGGTTGTTCCGCCGCCACGCCTCCAAAATGCTAATACTGGTTGTGACACACCTCTCTCCTCCACCCCCTCCTCTTCTTCTTCCTTCATGGCCTCTTCCTGTGCTTTGTCCTCGGAACCAGCGGTGCTCCGTAGGCGGTCAAGGGGCTACGCAAGTACGCAGGCATAAGATACCATGCCATGCTTGCGCTGGTGTGTTTGGGGGACAGGAGCCACACTGGGGCAGAGGTTCTGTCAGCTCTGCAGGGGCAGGCTGAGAGGTGGTTGACGCCACGCCAGCTTAAGCCAGGAATGGTGGTTTGCGACAATGGCACCAACCTCCTCTCCGCCCTCCGACAGGGACAACTGACCCATGTGCCCTGTGTGGCTCACGTCCTTAACCTGGTGGTGCAGCAGTTCTTGGGCAGGTACCCGGGCTTACAGGATGTCCTGAGGCAGGCCAGGAAAGTCTGTGTGCATTTCTGCAGATCATATAATGCCAGTGCTCGGCTGGCTGAGCTGCAAAAGGAGTTAAACCTGCCCAAGAACCGCCTTATATGCGACATGCCCACCAGGTGGAACTCAACGTTGGCCATGCTGCAGTGGCTGCACACGCAGCAGAGGGCCATCAGTGAGTACCTGTGCGACTACGGCACCAGGACAGGGTCAGGGGAGCTCTGTTTTTTTTCACCATGCCAGTGGGGCATGATCAGGGATGCATGCACTGACCTGGCACCATTTGAGGAGGCCACGAGGATGGTGAGCAGTGACAGTGACAGTGCATGCATCAGTGACACTGTACCTCTTGTCCACCTGTTGGAGCATACGCTGCGTGGAATAATGGACAGGGCACTTGAGGCAGAACAAAGGCAGGAAGAGGAGGACTTCCTTGCCTCTCAAGGCCCCCTTTACCCAGACAGTGTTCCTTCTGTCCCACCCATCGCACAGGAAGAGGAGGAGGAGGATTGTGTCAGCATGGAGGTGGAGCCTGTCACTCTGCATAAACAGCAGCAGTGTTTTAGGGATGATTTACAGTCCCAAGAAACCCGTGGACTTGTACGTGGCTGGGAGGAGGTGGCTGCGGATCATGTCGTCCTTAGTGACCCAGAGGACTCCAGACCAAATGCCTCAGCTAACCTTCGCTGCATGGCCTCCCTGATCCTGCAAAGTCTGCGGAAGGATCCTCGTATTCTTCGGATCAAGGAGAGGGACCATTACTGGCTGGCCACTCTCCTTGATCCACGGTACAAGGGTAAGGTTGCAGACCTTATCTTACCGTCGCAGAGGAAGCAGAGGATGCGACATCTCCGGGAGGCCTTGCAGAAAGGTCTGTGCAACGCGTTCCCAGAGACTGGGAGGTTACAAACTCCTGGTCCTGGACAATGAGTTGCTGAGGCTTCGGTCAGTCAAAGAAGGAGCAGTGGGGAAGGTGGCCGTCTGACCGATGCGTTCACACAATTTTTTAGTCCGCAGACCCAAGCTTTAATAGGTTCCAGCAACCATCGCCAGCGTCTGATATATATGGTGCAGGAATACCTAGGGGCAAGGTCAGACTTGGACACCTTTCACACCGAAAATCCTCTGGCTTACTGGGTCTTGAGGATGGATCACTGGCCAGAGCTTGCACAGTATGCAATTGAGCTACTGGCCTGTGCTGCATCCAGCGTTCTTTCGGAACGCACATTCAGTACTAATGGAGGCTTTGTCACGGATCACAGGGTGCGCCTGTCCACCGACTCTGTTGATCGACTGACCTTCATAAAGATGAACCAGTCTTGGATCACCACCAGCTACCAAGCACCTGAAGCTGATATAACAGAATAATTTATTTTGAAATGTCACATCCCTTCAAGACGGCCTATGCTGATGCTGAGTGACTGTCCTGTTATGTTGACTGACTATCCTCCTCAATGATCCGATTCATGATGATAGCTTGGAAGAACATTTTTGTTTCTGTGTGCCGCCACCAGTAGCTGAGGCCCAATTTTTCAGCCCCTGTATAACAGGGGCATGTAATTACAATTTTTTATGCAATGCTTTGCAGCAGGGCTCATTCCTGCACTCCAACTAGAGTATCTGGGAGAGGTTGCAGTGTCGTGGCACCAGCACCAGTGCCTAAGGCCCAATTTTTCAGCCCCTGTTTAACAGGGGAGTGTAATTACAATTTTTGATGCAATACTTTGCAACAGGGCTCATTGCTGTGCTCCAAGTACAGTATCTGTGAGGGGTTGCAGTGTTGTGGCACCATGCCTAAGGCCCAATTTTTCAGCCCCTGTTTAACAGGGGCATGCAATTACAATTCTTGATCTAATAATTTACAGTAGGGCCCATTCATGCGCCCACCAAGAGTAACTGTGAGGGCTGAGAGTGTTGTAGCACCAGCACCACCAAAGGCCCAATTTTTCCTACCACTGTTCAACAATGGCATGTAATTACAAATACTGATATAATAGTTCACAGCAGGGTGTTCCAGTGCCCACCAAGAGTAACTGTGAGGGCTTACAGTGTTGTGGCAACACAGACACCTAAGGGGCAAATTTCTGCAGAGTATATACGGCAGGCCCCTACTTTCAAACATCCAACTTACAAACGACTCCTACTTGCAAACGGAAGGAGACAACAGGAAGTGAGAGGAAATCTACCCCTAGGATAGGAAATTCTCTCCTGTAAAAGTTAATATGGGAAAAAGGTGTCTCCTCTCTGATGCTTTATCACCAATCCTTGTTTCAATAAAACCCCACTTTTCCAAAAACATTTGTCATTGGGACGGAAAGTGAGGTGAAATCTTCTTAACAGGTGCACAGACAGCAAAACAAATGTTACAGGGGTGATAACCCTTCCCTATGTTCTCCAAAAAGCTTAAAAATAGATTTTTTGGCTAGAGCTACACTTAAAAAATGTACCTGTTCCAAATTAGAAAAAGTTTCTACTTAAGAACAAACCTATAGTCCCTGTCTTGTTTGCACCACCTGTATACTGCTGTTCAGAGTATATAGGGCCTTTAATTTTGGATGCGGGGTTCCCCTTATTATCCATACAAGACCCAAAGGGGCTGGTAGTTTGGTGGGGGGGTACCCATGCCATTTTTCTCAATGATTTTCATCCATATTGCCGGGACCAGACATTACATTAAAGCCGCAAGCAGTTTTAAATGACCATTGTTTTCCTTTAGAAATGTCATTTTGTGCAGGGACGGTTCTAAACACGGGAAACACGTGGCACTTCACAGGCATACTTTAGACACCCCCCAGGTACGATATTTAAAGGAATATTTCACTTATTTTTTTTCACTTTATGCATCATTAAAATGACTGCTCCCAAAAAAACTGCAGTTTTGAAAACTTTTTTTTGCATTGATACATGTCCCCTGGGGCAGAACCCGGGTCCCCAAACCCTTTTTAGGACAATGACTTGCATATTAGCCGTTATAATTAGCACTTTTGATTTTGAACGTTCGCATCCATTGTATTTAAAAGGGTTCTAAAGTTCGTGCAAACTTTCGGTCCGTTCGCAAGTTCTGGTGCGAACCGAACCGGGGGGTGTTCGGCTCATCCCTAGTCTTTGTTAAACAGAAGCTTTTACATCCAAGAACCAGTCCAGAGAACTATGTAGTCACAAAGCCCCCATGTGTGTAACAGCCTGTCCCTATGCACCTCTCAAGTTCCTGAGCCTCCTTGTGCCCCTGTGAGTGTGGTACATTCCACCTGTTGCTCCTTGCAACAGGCATTTCTATGGGGACACCACCTCTTGCACATATAATTAAACAAAAAACATAAATTAAAAAGAACCCCAATTGTCGGGGGCGTGACCAGGATATGAGAGTGGAAGGTGGACGTCTCTCCCCCTCTCCGCTCGTATCCCATGTCCCGTGTGCCCATCATGTCGGAAAGTGCAGCGTGTAACGCGGATAGAGAATCTGTCTTTGCCTGTTGGATGTAATGCATCTCTCCTGCCTACATCTCCCATAATTCCCAGCGCGGAACACAAGACATCCTAATTAGGAAGTGAAGGCAGCCTGAGATGCGGAGAAGTTGAGGCGCTGGAGCGGTGTTCGAGCGGTGTCTGACCAGCGTGCACCAGAGTGGGGACGAGTGAAGTCGGGGCTGTGCTGCAATACCTTACCACCTCATACCGAGGAGCCCATTGGTAGTCGGGGAGTGGAGTAGAGTGGACGCTTGTGTGAGAGGTGATTTCCCCCCCCCCCGCAGGAACGTAGCAAGCAGCTCAGAGGAGCTCCCTGCCGGAGGAAGAGCGTGCGGCTCCATCAGCAGGCAGGGGGGGGCGACTGTGATCCCTGACCCCCCCCCCAGCATGTTGAGTGTTCATCACCACATCGCTGAGCCAGATCTGTGGGGACTCCATGCAATACCCCCCGCACACCATCTCCAGAAGCCAGAGAAATCCCCTGCTCTTTTTTTCCCTCAACTGCCACCTCCACATCCCAGGAGAAAAATCAGTTCAGTTGGATGGGTGAGAGAGACTTCCAATATGTTATCATTGTACATTATCACACTGATATTAATCCTATTAAGAGGGATATATAGTCTTTGGCCAGAGAACTGCAGAGCTTTCTTAAAGGAAAGGGGAAGACCTCCTTTTTGCTCCTTTTTTCTCCTCAAATTAGCTGTGATATAGTGGTTGAGAGAGAAGTAGGGTAAAAACAGTAGGAGAATATAAAACCCTCTGCATTAATCCAGGCCTTATAATGGCATCACAAAGAACCACAAAAGCAAGTATAGCAGCAAGCCAGGCTGCAGCTAAATTAGGAAAATATTCTCATAATCCAGACCAACCCTCAACACAGACTCCCCCAAAAAATAATCAGCAATCACACCCCAAGTTACAACCTGGAGCCACTGGGACAAGGAAAAGTCAGGGGCAACCCCAGATACTCTTAGAGGCAAGTGATATGGAGAGGAGACTTTCGGGGATCAATGAGAGATAGGGACACTTGGACTCCTTGCTGAGGGAGGAAGAGAGGGGGATATAGAGCCATCATTAAAGGAGGTGCTGGCAGCAATTAACTTTTGCAAAACCTCTTTAAGCGCAGTAACTATCCAGCTCAGCTCCATACAGGAATAATTGTCTTTGGCTAGACATGACTTGCAAAATGCAAATGAAAGAACAACAGCCTTGGAGGCGAGGGTCAGCCTCATGGAGGATGAACTAGCCCCCCTCAGAAGAGAAATGAGGGAGATGAGGTAACAAATGGTAAAACAAGGGTTGAAGATGGACAAAATTGAAAATAGAATGAGGAGGAAGAATGTTAGAATTGTGGGGCTTTCAGAGCATAGTAAAGGGGCAGACCCAGTAGCATTTGTGGAAAAATGGCTTAGAGAAACATTTGGTCAGGAATCTTTCTCCCCGTTTCTAGTGGTTGAAAGAGCGCATAGGGTTCCCGCTAGACCTCTTAGATCGGGTGGCCCCCCTCGCCCCCTTCTAGTTAAAATGTTTTACTATAAAGACAAAATGTCAATCACCCAGAAATGTAGAGAACTGGGCAACATTCTACATAATGGAACCAGGATATCTATATATCCAGATTTCTCACCAGAACTACAAAAGAAAAAGAGCCAGGTTCGGAGAAATAAAGCGCAAACTACAACAGATAAAAACTACATATGCACTATTATACCCTGCAAGACTAAGGGTGAATGCACCAGAAGGGACAAAGTCATAGGCGTGTGCAGGGGGGGTGCCGGGTGTGCCTGGGCACACCCTAATCACCATGGGCGCCAGTGCCATTCAGTGTACAGAAATGTGCAGGCAGAAGTGTAACTATAAGGGTCGGATTTGCGACCTGGCCCCATGCTTCCAGTGGCCTTGCGGCTCCCTTGATATACTTGTCTACACCTGGATGAGAGGGGCAGCGAGACGGCATATAGAACAACCGATGCTCTGCATTTTCCTCCCTGCAGCCGTTGAATGCCTGCGGGAGGAAGAGGAGGAGAAAGCGAGCATAAAGGGGCTGCAGGAAAGAAAATGCAGAGCGGAAAATGCAGAGCATCGGTTGTTCTATATGCCGTCCTGCTGCCCCTCTCATCCAGCCTGGTGCTATGTTTCCATCGGCTACTAGAACTGCTGGCTCCGCCTCCTAGCTCCTCCTGACTCCTTGGTTCCAAGTACCTGCTGCAGGACCGCCCACCCAGCCTCTCTGCGGCTCCGTCCATTGAATTTCAAGCAGCAGGCACATGGGCACATGGGGCATGGCGTCCGGGGTACTGGAAGAGCCAGCTGATCCAGTAAGGGGGAAGAGCGGAGGAGGTCTCCACTGTGTGAGGAGACACGTCAAGCCTGGTGATGGGAATCCACACTGAGAGCAAGTGAGTGCCGCTGATCCCATCCACCCACCCAGCACTACAACTGATACCATGCCCTCCAGCACTTCCACTCATCCACCCCCTCCAGTACTGCCCCTGATCCCAACCCCCCACCACTGATCCCATGGCCCTCAACACTGCCACCCATTCTATCTCCTCCCCCAGCATTGCCACTGATCCCATTCTTCCAGCACTCCAACTGATCCCACCTCCCCCACTGCCACTCATCCCACCCCCAGTACTGCCACTAATCCCCTTACCCCCCCTCCCCCACCACAACCCCTACCACCGCTACTGATCCCATCAACCCCCAGCACTGCCACTGATTCCCCGCCACCCCTGCCACTCATCCCATTCCCCTTAGTGCTGCTAACCCCCCCCCAAAAAAAAAAAAACATTGCCGCTGAGCCCATCAACCCCCAGCACTGCCACTGATCACCCCTCAGCACTGCCTCTGAGCCCATACCCCCCAGCACTGCCACTGATCACCCCCCCTCAACACTGCCACTGAGCCCATCAACCCCCAGCACTGCTACTGATCACCCCTCAGCACTGCCTCTGAGCCCATACCCCCCAGCACTGCCACTGATCACCCCCCCCCCCCTCAGCACTGCCACTGAGCCCATCAACCCCCAGCACTGCCACTGATCACCCCTCAGCACTGCCTCTGAGCCCATACCCCCCAGCACTGCCACTGGTCACCCCCCTCAACACTGCCACTGAGCCCATCAACCCCCAGCACTGCCACTGATCCCCATCCATCCAGAACTGCCACTTATCACTCCCCCCCCAGCACTGCCACTGATCCCCATCCCTCCAGAACTGCCACTGAGCCAATTCCCCTCCCCACCACCACTGCCAACTGATCCCATCTCCTCTCTCTTATCCCCACTTTCTCCTTCTGACCGGATCTGCCATAAAATGTAAAATGTATTGAAAGATTAAAAATTGTTTTAACATATTTCAAAATGTTTGTTTACATTTATTTAAAAGAGTGTATGTCTGTGTGTGTATAAATATATATACACACACACACAGACATACATACCCACAAGCGTGTGTGTTTGAGTTTTGGGGTGCACACCCTAATCCAATAGGCTGTGCACGCCTATGGACAAAGTACTTTGATATGCCTGAGGAGGCGACGGAGTGGCTACTATCTTACAAAGAATCCCCATAGAAGACAGGACATGGACAGTTGTTTTTCACATTGTTTTTCATATTTTTTCACTTTTTTTTTCCTTTTTTTCTCACCTTTAATTTCCCTTTCCCTTTCCCATTCTGGGTGTAACCCAGTAGGTGAAAGGGAAGAGATGAGTAGACACGCTTAGAAATAACTGGTAACATGTAGCACAATTTAAAATGTATGGAAAAAAAAAAATCCCTTTTTTTTTGGGGATGGCATGAGGGAGATACGGGGGGGGGGGGCGAGGGGGGGGAGAGGGGGCAAGGAGTGAGGTTAAACTGAAGGGAGGGAGACGCATATTGCCCCACTTTATAAGGGGGAAATGCGTGGAACTCCTTAAGTTTAAGGGTAAGCAATGTACTTCATCAAGTATTGGGCATATGAGACATGGGGGTATGGGAAACCCCCATAAGGGTATAGACGTATTTTGTTCTGGGGGGGAGGGTGGGAGAGGGAGTGAGAGAGATTTCAAATTCTGGCAGGGTGAATGTTTGTTGGAAGGTGTTAGAGAGGGTCACAATAGGAAGCCCCAACCCAAGCCACGGAAGGCGGTGAGAAGGGTAGCTGAGAGAGGGTGTGGGCATGCATGGGGGATATGGAGTGGAAGAACTGCGACGACAGTTACACAAAGAAATCACATAAAGAAAACACTAAAAGAAGAAAAGTATAGGCACGCTTTAGTAATCAAAGGATCCACTATAAAATTTGGGTACTTTCCACTGTATATTAATGAATAGTAGAGCACATGTGAAAAATTTAACAATATGTTCATGGAATGCCTGGGGGTTGGGAGACCCAGGGAAAAGAGCAGCAGTAATTTCATTGATGAGAACATATGGTTCCTCAATAATATGTCTTCAGGAGTCCCATCTCTCGAGCATCTCTATACCACAATTGGGATGGCGAGATTACCAAACACAATTTCACTCGGTCCATACTTCATATTCTAGAGGGGTAAGCATATTTATTAAAGCTGGCATAATGTTTAACTGCATTCAGAGTAGGTGCGACAAACTGGGGCGTTATGTCTTTTTGCATTGTAAGGTAGAAGATAGAACTTGTATTCTGGTTAATTTGTACATCCCTCCCCTCTTTAATACTTCAGTACTGGGTAGTCTGATGGAGTTTGTTCTGGAGAGGCCGGGTATACCGGTGATCGTAATGGGCGATTTTAATATGGTCCTAGATTGGGGTAAATATAGATTTCCTAGTCAGCTGCAACAGGACAAAACAAGAGATGTTAGACTAGTCAAATTTTTGGAAGAAATAGGGTTGAGGGATATATGGAGATTACATAACCCTGCGACCCGGCAATATTCCTGCCTCTCCAGGACACACTCCACGCTCTCAAGAATAGATCTAGTATTGGGTAACGAGGAGGCGATATCAATAAAAAAAGTGAACTATATGCCGAGGAGCCTTTTTGACCACTTCCCAATGTTGGTTGTTCTCGATACGGGAGTAGAAATATACCAGAGAGAGGGGAGAATAAACCCGCATTGGATGGAATTAATGAATGACTCACAAGAGATATTAGGGGAGATCAGGGAATTTATCGAAATAAATCAAGGCACCGCCTCAGAACAAGTGGTATGGGATACACTGAAAGACTTTTTCAGGGGCATAATGATACAAAAAATATCTAGATTAAAAAGACAATCCAGTCAGGATGAGAGAACAGCCAGTGAATTAGTAACCGAAAAGGAAGCACAATATATTGAAGACCCAACACCTAATAATTGCAGAATTTGGATACAAGCACAACAGAACTATCGTTTAATAATGCTGAAGAAAGTAGAAAATAAGCAAATCTTTCAAAGACAAGTAGCATTTGCGGAAGGGGAAAGTGCAGGCAGGATGCTAGCTCATTTAATTAAAACTAACTCACCTAGCTCAGTGGTGCCAGCAATAGGATAGTGTAGCCTACCAAACATCATAAATAGCACATAGATTCCGTGATTTCTATGTAGACTTGTATAGTTCAAGTCAGGAGGAAAGGAGAGAAGAAATGGACAAATTTTTTGGAAGACTAGTGATTCCTTCGCTCTGAGTTGGATAGAGAGGAATTAGATAAACCTTTGACTCTAGAGGAAATACAGCTGACTGTACAGGGGATGGCGGGGCACAAAACACCGGGACCGGATGGCCTCCCAGTAGAGACCTACCGGTATTTCGGGAAGGAGTTACTCCCGGAACTCACCAGGGTCTTAAACTGTTCATTAGTTAAGGGAGAACTTCCCACGTCTATGATGGACTCTACAATAATAGTTATCCACAAAGAGGGTAAGGACCCACTGGAAACCTCCTCGTATAGACCTATTTCTTTACTCAACACAGACATAAAAATACTGTCAAAGCTCTTGGCAGCTAGATTAAACAAAATAATTGAGAAGCTGGTACATCCCGATCAATCGGGATTTATACCAGGCAGGGCCACCTGCACAAATATAATAAGAGTTTTTCTGAACCTTTAGATTCCAACAGAGGAAGATGGAAAAAGAGCAATTGTTTTGTTGGATGCTGCCAAGGCCTTCGACAGTATAGAGTGGCAATATCTGTGGAGAGTTTTAAGGGAGCTCGGGGTTGGCCCTATTTTTATGAAATGGGTCAAGATGCTGTACAGTACCCCAGAAGCCAGAGTGAAAGTGAACAATGTGTATTCCTAGAGGTTCAGATTGCAGAGGGGAACGAGACAGGGGTGTCCCTTGTCCCCCCTTCTCTTCGCCCTCGCAATCGAGCCCCTTGCGATCGCACTTAGGTCGGACTCTGAGATAAGAGGGTTTATAAGAGGTGAGATAGAGGAGAAGGTGGTATTATACGTGGACGATCTTTTGTTATTGGGAGACACCCAGTACTCCCTTGGAAAGGCCATGAAACAAATAGGGATTTTTGGCCGCTTCTCGGGCCTTAACATAAATTGGGGAAAATCCATGTTGCTACCAGTGGACCCGCTGTTAAACCCACTTCCGCAAGAGGCTTCACAAATTCAAATAACACAAATAAAATATCTGGGGGTGCATATATCTAGAGACCCTAACCACTATATCCTAGATAATCTGATCCCTCTGTTTAAAAAATATAAAGGGAAAAATCAATGTATGGAAATGCCTCCCATTGTCAGTAGCAGGCCGCTGCAACCTAATAAAAATGGTGTGGATGCCACAGCTCCTATACGTCTTACAAAATTCACCAGTTTGGATATATAATAAATGGTTTCAGAAAATATATACTACCTTTAGGGAGTTAATCTGGAAAGGAGGTGTAGCAAGAATAAAATTAAATACTCTACAGAGGACAAAACAAGAGGGGGGGAGTGGCACTTCCACATCCATTTAGTTACTTTCTGGTGGCACAGATCCAATACATGAAGGGCAGTAACATGCAAGGAGAGGAAATAAGGAAGAGAATATTTCTACAATACTCTACACATGACTCTCTGGTAGAAGCCATGGAAGCAGGATCTCTCCCACGGTAATTACCTACCCTGGACCTCATGACTAGAATATGGAAAGCAGTGAAGATAGCGTTGGGATACGATATTACGGAATATACCCCCTTATGGGAGAATGATAATTTAAAGGAGATACAGAAGATGGGAACAGTTAAGGAATGGGAAAGACAGGGGGTTAAATATATCTCCCAGCTGTACCAAGATGGCATATTAAAAAAAACTTTTCAGACATTAAAAGAACAATATAAACTTTCAAATAAATCCTTTTATCAATATTTACAGATCAGACATGCCTTAACAAAACAATATAAAGGAATAGTAATGACTTGGAGTAAGATTCCCCTGTTAAAAGAAATTATCAACACTAAAAAAATCTACTTAAGTTTACATAAGGGGAGCCTAAGGGGAACCCAGGGCCAGGTACATAAGAGGAAGTGGGAAAGAGATATTGGTAACTTATCTAACGAACAGTGGGAAAGAATTTTGGAACTTGCTTCGTCAGTCTCACTATCTCCCTCGCAGAGGATGTCTCACCTGTTTTTGTTAAACAGAGCATATTACACTCCGTATAAACTTTTCCGCTTTGGCCGTAGAACAGATGCCAGCTGTCCCAGATGTGGAAGAGTAGACGGAGATATGATCCATATGTTCTGGCGATGTCCGAAGTTATTCCGGTATTGGAGGGAGGTAGTGAGAACTATTGAGCAAATTTTTGAGGTTGACATAGAGCTGGAACCCCTACAATGTGTATTGGGCTGGGTAAAGGGTGAGGGATCAAATGTTTATACTCAGTTAGCAATAACAATATGCTTATTTCAAGCAAGGAGGCTGATTGCACAGAGATGGCAATCAGTCTCCCCCCCTCCCTTAGTAAGGACTGGGAGCAAAACATAAACATAACCATACACACGGTCACACAAAAGTTCTCTAAACTTTCGACCGTCAAGAACGCGGTGACGTACAACACTACGACGAGCCGGGAAAATTAAGTTCAATGCTTCCAAGCATGTGTCAAATTGTTTCTGAGCATGCATCGTAATTTTGCGTGTCGGAATTGCTACAGACGATCGGATTTTCCGATAGGATTTTTTTCCGTCGGAAAATTTGAGAACCAGCTCTCAATCTTTTGTTGGCGTAAATTCCGACAGCAAAAGTCCGATGGAGCATACACACGGTCGGAATTTCGTCCAAAAGCTCATATCGGACCTTTCCTGTCGGAATTTCAGATCGTGTGTACAGGGCATTAGAGAAAGAGAGACCTAGAGAGGGACGTCAATAACAACAAAAAAGAAGAAAGAAAAGAACAGAAAGAGCAGCTTAAAAGCTATGTTGATTATTTCAAAACACTCATATGACAGCGTTCTATAGAGTTGTTGGAGAGAGACAAAATGCATTACATGTTGGTCAGTGATGTTAACACCTGAAGGTGGTAACAGAGTGGGGTAGCTAAATAAACTTTACTAATTGCCTTAAGCCACTCATATAATATAGTAATGTTCTATTGAATCACAAAAAATAAAAATAAAAAATAAAAATTGAACATGACCCATAAACATATAAACATATGAGGGCAAGGGATAGCCACCAGGGAAAGACTGGAGCATCAATTTTGACACTGGTGTTGTAAGAAGTTTACTGCAGTAAACAATTAATTGCAATAATGTGAGATGCCTCACTTAAAGTGTAATCCTGCTGGTTTTCTGGTGTTAAGGGAGAAGATCCAGAAAACTTCACTTTTGCACAGAGCATTCTGAATCTATCACACCCCCCCCCCCCCACGACTGGTGTCATTCATTATTTGTTCAATCCCCTGTATAAATAGACTTGAAACATCCTTACTATGGACAAAGTTCCAATGTTTAGCTACATTTGTGTTGTGATTTTTCTCAATGTTGCGTAGGTGATCGTAAAGACGATCCTTCCGTCTGTGCATCATGCGACCCACATACTGGATATTGCATGACTCACAGGTGACAACATAAACCAGAAACCTGGTATTGCAGTATTGAAGAAACAACAAACTTTCTGCCAGTAGTGATTGAACAGACTGAAGGGCCGCTTTTGATGTGTTGACAATAAGCACACCCTCTCATTCCACATTTAAAATTGTCTTTGAACTGTAACCAACGAGAGTGAGAGCGTTCACTGGTAAACAAACTGGGCGATAGTGATCCGCCCAACATGGGAGCCCTACGAGAGACCGTTTTAATGTCTTTGGAGGCAGTGGCGTAGCTAGAGACTTCAGGGCCCCAGTGCAAGAAATCATGTAGGGCCCCCACCGAAAGGCCTGATTTTGATACTTAAGGGGGACTTTGTTGTACAAAGAGGGACTGGCCATATCACCTGGGATTTCACATAAATGAAGCAATACATCAGTTGCTGATCCTATGAAGCAATCATAGGATCAATTAAATCTGACCTGGGCAATGGGATCAGTAACAGTGCTGGTGGGGAGGTGGGGTGGGATTAGGGTTGCCACCTTTTCTTCAAGCCAAACCCGAACACTTTTGCGGTGCACAGCAATTTTTTTGTACTACGCACTATAGGATTGTAAAATACCTGGGACACCTTTTGGGTTACCCAAAGAGTAGTAATGAGGTGTGCTACAATGAACAGTGGCTGTGGCCAAATTGCATTAACAGTGGGGGGGGACTTAAAGGGGCATGGTTAAATAAAAAAAAAGCATTAGTGTACCCATAAAATATGATTCAATTAATAAAAGTAATGTCAAGGACGGTGTCAGTAGGGCAGTGGACGGTGTCAGTAGGGCAGTGGACGGTGTCAGTAGGGCAGTGGACGGTGTCAGTAGGGCAGTGGACGGTGTCAGTAGGGCAGTGGACGGTGTCAGTAGGGCAGTGGACGGTGTCAGTAGGGCAGAGGACGGTGTCAGTAGGGCAGAGGACGGTGTCAGTAGGGCAGAGGACGGTGTCCCCCGGTGAGAACTGTATATATGGATGGTGTATGGGGGGTGGAGAACGATATATATGGATGGTATATGGGGGGGTGGAGAACAATATATATGGATGGTGTGGGGGGGGGAGAACTGTATATATGGGGGGGGCTGTATATATGGATGGTGTATGGGGGGGAGAATTGTATATATGGGGGGACTGTATTTATGTATGGTGTATGGGGGGGAGAACTGTATATGTGGATGGTGTATGGGGGGAACTATATATATCGGGGGGGGCTGTATATATGGATGGTGTATGGGGGGGAGAATTGTATGTACGGGGGGGACTGTATCTATGGATGGTGTATGGGGGGGGAGAATTGGAGAATTGTATATATGGGGGGGACTGTATATATGGATGGTGTATAGGGGGGACTGTATATATGGGGAGGACTGTATATATGGATGGTGTATGGGGGGGAGAACTATATATAAGGGGGGACTGTATATATGGATGGTGTATGGGGGGGAGAGAGAACTGTATATATGGGGGGACTGTATATAAGGATGGTGTATGGAGGGGATGATAAATGTGTGTATGAGGAGGAGAGGGAAAACTGGATGGATGGATGGTGTATGGGGGGGGTGCAAAACCAGAGTAGAGTCTCTAGCAACATGGAGGCTTTGTCTCTGCCTCTGTGTCCCGTCTGCAGCACACAGAGCGGACGGAGGTGAACCGACAGTGTGGGGAGGGGGTAGATAGGAAGGCAGCAGTTGCAGAATAAAGTGGCCGAACGAACAGCACGCAGTGCGCGCCGCACACATTGTCAGTGAGTGACAGTCAGGTGGGTGGGCCATTCACATGGGAGGCGGAGTACACGGACGGGTTGCGGGCCCCCCGGACTTGGCGGAATTACAGGGCCCAGTCGCAACTGTGACTGTTGCGACCCTGAAAATTTCGCCACTGGGGTTCTACATAGGAAAGACACAATTTTGTGCACATTCCTGACATGCAAAGGTGCGAACCTAGCCTTATAGTGGGCTCACATCAGTGTGCTGCAGTTTGGCCGCAGTGGGATTGTATGTGTGCTTTACATGCAGTTATAGCTGCGCTTGCATTGAATTATAATAGGCAGTGAGTTTTCTAAAAGCACTGCAACTATGCAGCATGTAGGAATTTGATGTACCTTTGTGAAAACGCATGTAAACATTTCATACAATCATACTGCGCCCAAACTGCAGCACACTGACGTGAGTCCACTATTAGGCCCATTTCACATAAGTGGACTGATTGGATCAGACTGTCAGTTTTTCAGGCAGACCCGACTGGACCCTCCATTCTCCTCCTATGGAGTGGTGGGTGTAAACAGACATGTGCCTGTTTACATCTACATAGTTGCCAACAGTCACGGATTGGCCGGGACATTCCCGGGATTCAAACCCTTTTCCCGGATTTATTTTGTCCCGGCCAATGTCCCGGCCAATCCGATTTTTCCCGTTTTCCCCGAATTTGGACGCCGCAGGCCGCCGCCGCTAGAGGTCCACGGCTGGCGGAGACAATGTCTCGGCCGGCCGCCATGTTCAAGAAGACCAAAACACGGATGTAGTACAATAGAAAATAAAGCCGCTGCGGCACCGCCCACACCCCGCACCTCCCCGGGGGTGGGCGGCGCCGCAGCAGCTTTATCTTCTATTGTACTACATCTGTGTTTTGGCTGGCCGGCAGGCCACCCCCCGCCCCGCCCCGCTGCAGGTCTGTCTGTAATGGAAAGGGGCGGGGGTCGGCAGCGCCACAGCTTAATTTTTTTTTTTTCAGCCACACTGTCGGCTCCGCCTCTATTTTGTTCCCCTTCGGGGAAGGGGAAACAATAATGGTGGCCGAGACAGGAGACGCCTGTGGTTAAGGGGGGACTCCGCTGGGGATGCCTGTGGTAAGGGGGGACTCCGCTGGGAACGCCTGTGGTAAGGGAGGACTCCGCTGGGGACGGCTGAGGTAAGGGGGGACTCCACTGGGGACGCCTGATGTAAGGGGGGACTCCGCTGGGGACGCCTGATGTAAGGGGGGACTCCGATGGGGACGCCTGATGTAAGGGGGGACTCCGCTAGGGACGCCTGAGGTAAGGGGGGACTCCGCTGGGGACGCCTGAGGTAAGGGGGGACTCCGCTGGGGACACTTGATGTAAGGGGGACTCCACTGGGGACGCCTGATGTAAGGTGGGACTCCGCTGGGGACGCCTGATGTAAGGGGGGACTCCGCTGGGGACGCCTGATGTAAGGGGGGACTCCGCTGGGGACGCCTGATGTAAGGGGGGACTCTGCTGGGGACGCCTGATGTAAGGGGGACTCCTCTGGGTACACCTGATGTAAGGAAGGACTCCGCTGGGTACGCCTGAGGTAAGGAGGGACTCCTCTGGGGACGCCTGATGTAAGGAGGGACTCCGCTGGGGACGCTTGATGTAAGGGGGGACTCCACTGGGGACGCCTGATGTAAGGGGAGACTCCACTGGGGACGCCTGCATAGTTACCAACAGTCCCGAATTGTCCACAAGTGTGGAGGGGGCTCTGCTGGGGAGGCACCTGATGCAAGGACGGACTGCTGGGGAGGCACCTGATGCAAGGACGGACTGCTGGGGAGGCACCTGATGCAAGGACGGACTGCTGGGGAGGCACCTGATGCAAGGACGGACTGCTGGGGAGGCACCTGATGCAAGGACGGACTGCTGGGGAGGCCATCTGGTGGCAGGCGACGTGGCAGGTAACACGCTCAGGGCTTCCACTGATTCAGCATTATGGTGAGTTGAATGATTTCATTTTATATTACAATGTAAAAATAGAAATAATGCACTTCAATCATCCTGACACCGTAACAACCATGGTGCCGGGATGATTGAAGCGCCAACAGGTGTTTTGGAGTATCCTTATCTGCCAATTTTGTTACACATTTCTATTGTGGTGTAGGATCTGGCTTCTTTCTTTCTATTTCTTTCTCTCTCTTTCTCTCACCTCGGACTCTAGCCACACCCATTTGAACCACGCCCATTTAAACCACACCCACTATCGTGCGTAAACCACGCCCATTTTTCGCCGCGGCGCGCTTTGCGCGCCACATTTTTCACTTCAGCATGACACGCCTACAAACGAATGCCCCGCCCCCTGATTATAGCAAGGCTCCGCCTCAATACAAAAAAAGTGTCCCAGATGTTTTTTTTGCAATGTTGGCAACTATGCATCTATCTGCCTACATCCAAAAAGATCTGCTAAAAACAGACGGATGGGGATCAGTTCCCCATTTGTCTGGTGGATCCGTTCCGTTTACATCCGACTGCCTATTGAGAAGAGAAAGCTGTTTCTGTGACCGCTCTGCATAAGCGGAGTGGACACAGACCAACCATCTGCCTGCTCAGGCGGGATCAGCGGAGAGATCACCCGCTAAGCATGTGAACTTCTGCCAGAGCCTGCCCCATGGAAAAGGGGCCTTAGCGAAAAGAAAGTAGTAAATAAGTGGGGGTCTAAGTGAGTATGTGTTCATGAATTGCAGAGAAAGTGCTAAGGCTACAGTATAGGGACAGTACAGTTAGAGGAGTAAACTGGGATGGAAAGGGTGTCATATATGGGAGCGTGGAATGTCCAGAGCTGAGGGGGGAGGGGGGAGGGGGGGGCTGCTGCAAGGATGTGTTTAGTGCAGATTTATAGGGGGTAAAGCCAATAGGAGAAGAGAAGGGATAAAAGTTAACAGTAAAAAAAGTTCAGGAGGATTGCTGCCAACTTACTGCATGATTGTGCAGACAAGGTAGAGAGAGATGCAGACTGCTGGAGAAGATGAACAAATCAAATGGGACCAAAGAAGAAGGTGAAGTGACACGGGAATAGAACATGCTGAGGGCTGGAGGGGAGTGATTACTAGTTGCAGGAAGAAAGAGACATAAGGCAAAGTTCGAGTGACTGGAACTGCAGTGTTGGGGAATCGGCACATCGTGCAAACGAGTGAGAATAACAATCTCTGCTGTCAGGCAGGAGAAGTGTCAGAAGCTCCATGTGCGTCCCTCGCTCCCCCTCCTCACCTCACAGATTAAGAGCACCCGGGGCAGGCACTTCACTGAGCGTCCAATGTGCTGTCCTTCTTGCCATCTTGGGGCCCCTCCCACAGTGACAGAATGCCGGGCCCAGTCGCAAGTGCGACTGCTGCGACCCTGGTAGTTCCGCTACTGTTTGGAGGGTATCTTAGAGTATGTAGAATCATTAAACAAAATATGGGAGGTATTTATTAACCGTATTCCTGATTTTGTTGAATTCTATGCTATATGAAGTGGAATATCGGCTACAGAGGGAAAGAGGTGTCCCCTGTGTGTATGGCCCCTAGGACATTTGTCTAATAGCATATTGTTCCTAGGGATGTCATTGGCAATGTGGAATGCTCTATTATGAACTGTATCAGGGTATCCTCTATGTTTAAATCTACATGCCATCTCTGTCGCCTCCCTGACAAATTCAGAGTCCCTACTACACACATGCTTCAGTTGGAGAAATTGACCAACCAGAATGCCCCTGATAGTGTGCTTGGGATGGCTGGAATCAGCCCGTAGCAAAGCATTACCAGCAGATGGTTTCCTGTACAGACCAGTAACAATAGCATTTTCTTCCCCAGACAACTGCACGTCAAGGAACTAGCGTGGAAATGGCCGGTAAATTTTAAATCAAGTTTTTTGTCGTTCAGATAGTTCAACCACACATCGATATCTATCTGGCTATCACACAATGTATAACAAGTCGTCAATGTGTCCAACGCTGTGTCCAAGCGGCGGGGGCTATTATGTCCAAAGATGCGGGTCCTCTCCCACCACCCCATATAGAGGTTGGCCAGTGAGGCACCGCATCTCTGGAGGTAATGGCACCCGTCAAACATAAAAAAAAAATTGTGTGAGCAAAAACTCTAAGCTGAGTAAAATAAATTCCTTAAGAGCCAATGAATATCTGCCTGATCTTTTGAGGAAAAAAACAACAACCTGTAATTCCAAAGAATGTGGAATGCTGGAAAAGAGGCTTGATACATTACAGGTAATCCAACCTGTGTTTTTTATTTTCAGCATGTGCTTGTTGTTAATAGCTTACATTACATTTAATCATGTTGTGGTCACTGCTTTCCAGGTGTTTTTTTTATATAAATATATTAGTAATGTGTTCTGCATAGTTTGGCATTACTAGGTTCAGCATAGCATCATTTTTAGTTGGGACTTCTATAATGTCATGGGTTATGAAGAAGAAAAATAATACATTTAAATATTTACTGGCAAAAATGTGAGATTCGCTTAGATCAGTGGTTCTCAACTCCAGTCCTCAGGGCCCACCAACAAGCCAGGTTTGCAAGATAACTGAAATGCATCACAGGTGATATAATTTGCTGCTCAGGGATTGCAGTATTCTAGTCTGCATCTCACCAAGGTAATACTTAAAATCTGGCCTGTTAGTGGGTCCTGAGGACAGGAGTTGAGAACCACTGGCTTAGATGAACTATGAATGGTCGATTTGTCCTTTTGGGGACCTTTCAGAAAAGAAAAAAAAAAAACATGTGAGCTCATGTTTGCCAAGTCTCCAATACATTAGCTATCTGTAAACTTTTACAAACAGATGTTGGAACAAAGATTTGCCTGAAACAATAGGGTCTCTTGTCACAGAAACCAGAACTGTTTACCTGCCCTTGGCGAATGGTCAAGGAGAGCAACGCACATATATAGCTAAATCTGATCACACATAGAAATTACTAGTGACTAACAGTCTAAACCAGAACAAATAAACCCATTGTGAAGTAGACTTTAGTAGAAGGCCCAATGTTGATTCTAGCTGTTCTACAGACAATGAAGATTCCTAGACACCTGATACCTGAAAGCCACAGGAGCCATCTTAACTCTGGTCACCTGCCAGTAGGAACCATAGCCATTTTGGAATGGGTAATTATGTAATTTTGATTTTATCTTGAATTCATTTTTGTTCTTTAAAATATTGAAGTATTGAATATTCTGCAATTTATGATTTATTCTCATTAATCAATAACCGCTTAGTAGATTTTCTCTAAAGATTAAATTTTTCATTATATTTTTCTTTGTGCATAGTTGCCAATTTTAGGAACAAAACAAAAGCCTAATTTATTTCACATTGTTAACCACTTACTTACCTGCAGTATAGCAACGGTTATACGTGTGAAGTACAGATGATCTGTTTAATTGTCATTTTAACAAGGTTATTGATTATGCTGAGAAGTTATCATGGCGGTATTATGCCAAAGGGAATGCACACCCATTTTGCAGTGTTTTTATTGATTTCGAGTCGTTCATGTAACGCAATTGGTTTTTTAATTTCATGTAAATATTTATATTTTTGTCAACCAATAAATGTAGCTATTTTGTATGATCACAGGTCTCCGTGAATAAGTTTCATATTATAGACTGTGTCATATAGATGGTCTTGTATCTTAAAGATATCTTTGTTAAAAAGAATTAATAACAAATACTGTGCGGGCAAAACAGTCCTTAACCTCCCTGGCGGTAATCCCGAGCGTGACTCAGGGTTTTTTCTTTTGCTAGGATCGGTAACCCCGAGTCACGCTCGGGGTAACATTGCAGAGCCCGCAGCAGAGTTTCCTTACCTTTTCCTGGCGATCCAGCGATGATGTCCTCTGCTGTGATCGCCATCGAGATCACCGGCGAGTGTCGGCACTTTAGTATGACTTCCTGGTTCCATTCCCTGTGAGCCGCAGTGTCGCATGGGAGCGGAACTGGGCGGCAAATTTAAAAGTTCACACAGCACAACAATAAAAGAGGTTATATTGTATCTGATTACACTGTATTACACTGTATCATCTCTGATCACCATACAGTGCCCTGTACAGTGCCCCCTTGCCTGTCATCTGTGCCCATAAAAATATGGCATCAAAAAAGCGCCACTTTACCAAAAGGCCGCTTTTGGACCAGATGAGTGACAGCGGCACGGAGTTGGTCGCAGAAGTGAGCGATAGTGAGTCATGGGGAGATTTGTCATCTGACACTGACATGGATCTGGCAAGTGACAATGGCGATGATCCTGCACCTGACCTCAGCGACCTCAGCGATGTGCGCACTTGGTGCCCTATAGACTGCGATACGGACCAGGTAGCTCCCCCCAGGATTTCCGTTCACTGGATCACCTGGGATGAAGGTAGATGTGGAGTGTGACAACCCTCTGGCATACCTGCAATTATTCCTCACTGAAGAGGTAATTGAAAAAATTGTCACAGAGACAAATCGTTACCATGATCAGTAATCCGCTACGCTGCATGCCAGATTTTCCCGAAGCAGAAAGTGGGAACTGGTGACGAAAGACGACATCTGGCAGTTTCTGGGACTCATCATTCTTCAGGGGGTGGTGGGGAAACCGCTCCAGAAATGGTACTGGACCACCAATAAGCTACTGGCCACTCCGTTTTTTTAGCACGGTGATGTCTGAATACCGGTTTTCCCTCATCATGAAGTATTTCCACTTCGCAAACAATGAGGAGTTTGATGAGGCCACGCATCCTGCGCCCAAGCTAAAAAGAATCTGGGAGGTATGCCAAATGATCGTGGCCAATTTCCAGTGGACATACGTGCCAGAAAGGGACGTCAGCGTGGATGAAAGTCTGATGGCCTACAAGGGACACCTAAGTTGGATACAGTACATTGCATCCAAAAGAGCGCGGTTTGGCATCAAATTCTTTATGCTCTGCGAGTCATCCACCGGGTACATCTGGAATTCGGTCATTTACACTGGTAAAGGCACGAAGTTCAACCCCAGGTACAGCGGCTATGGGATGGCCACATCATCTGTTCTTACACTGCTGGAGCCATTGCTGAACCAGAGATATTGTGTGACCACAGACAACTTCTACACATCTCCGGAACTGTATGAGGTTTTGCTACAAAATAAAACTGATGGGTATGGTACCGTTAGGCCTAACCGACGTGGCATGCCATCTATGTTTGGCAAGAAAAAACTAACAGTAGAAATGGTTGCCTGGCAGAAGGGTAAGATGATGGCAATGCGATGGCGAGACAAGGACGTGTGTCTCATGAGTACTGTGCACAATACCGCCACTGCCATGGTCCACACAAGAGGTGGGAAATATCTGCTGAAGCCGCAAGTTGTGATGGACTACAATAATACAATGGGAGGTGTCGACAGAGCCGATCAGGCAATGACACTTTACCAGGCTATGCGCAAACAGCAGAAAAAATATTATAAAAAGATTTTCCAGGCATCTTCTGGAACAATGCCTTTGGAATGTGTATATCCTATACAAAGCAAAGAGTGGCATGCCTCTTGTTCATTCGAACTTTATCTGGAAGGTGGCTGAGCAGATTTTTGTCAGCCACCAGATGCCATCAGTAGCTGTGAACAGACCCAAACGACGTGCTGTTGGTGTCAACCCAGAACGCCTGACTGGACGTCATTTTTTGGACTATATACCGCCAACCGCAAAAAAGGAAGCACCTACCAGGATGTGCGTGGTCTGCTGTTCCAAGAGAGATGGCAATGGAAAGAAAGTCCGAAAAGAAACAAGATACCATTGTCCAGATTGTGACGTTGGACTTTGTCTAGTTCCATGCTTTAAAATGTATCACACTCAGGATGTGTATTGAATTTTCTTTGTTTGACAAATGTCATTATTTTCTTCTACATTATTGAATAAAATTATATTACTTATTAGATTATAATTCATGATTTTGTGTTTCAAATTTATCACATCTGGGATGTCTACTAGAGTCCTGTTTGGTCAGGTTTAAGAAAGTAATTACTAAGAATTGCAGGCCTACAGTACATAACACCAAATTTCCATGCAAAATAATTGTACCGCTTTTGGTACATAATTCCAGACAGAATCATACCGCCAGGGAGGTTAAAAAGCACAAAAATAAGCTATACTATCAAGTTGTCCTGTTGTATTGGTTTATACATTTCCATCCATTTACTGTTCCAGCAATGCCATTGCTCCAGTCAGTTTCAGGGTAGTTAAAATCTCCTATTACTACTGTCCCAGTCCTTGCAGCCCTTTCTATATGTGCAAGGAGCTGAGTCTCTACCTCTTTATTAACAATGAGCGGCCCACCTCATACTCAACAACAGCACATCCATACTCTTCTCCACCCATTTCTCATCAACATCACATTCACCACCAACAACATCCTCTTTCACACTAGATCACTTGTGTCACATAGAGACAGACTCTGCCACAAAAGGAGCATAGCCAGGAAGATTAATAGCTTAATCACGTAAAGAATAATTGTTATTTTGTTTTTGTTTTCAGTAGGTAGGTATCTAGTTTATTAAATCATTGCAATTATTTGCAACTAATACAGGTTCTGTGTAGTTTTTCTACTTGCGTGGGTGTTTAAATGAAAACATCTGACATATTGGTTCGGCTGGGAAAAAGGATATATGTTTTTAAGAATCACTTACTGTTACTCATATTCCGCCAGAATAGATGTTAACATTAATCCTTGAGTAACATTGACTTATAGACACTTAGTGAAGAAAAGGGCATTTACAGCTAGCTTAAGTGATTCTCATTTAGATTGTTTGCTAATGGGAGAAGTGGTGTCTGGCTACCTGTGCTGAACATTGGGAAAGATGTTTATTTGAAGTGTAATGTCATTAAGTAAGTACATGATTCTTTTTTCAAAGTTATTTCGGTATCTGTATCTTCATTTTTTTATCTGACTCTTTTTCAATCTGACATGATGATGATAAGCAACAAGCGATGCCAAGGGTGTTTTTTCCTTTGCCAAAGAGTTGCAATAGACTGAATACAGATGATGATGATGATTAAGGCTTTTTAAAGGCTTAAAATATAGTAATGAAGCCTATCAATAGTACTGCTGAAGTACAGGTTTAAAGATAATTATGACAGAAAGAGACAGCAATTTGTCTAACTGGGCAGGCTTTGCAGTTGGCATGCAGGCAAACACTGATACACTTATTTCTGCAATGACTTCAAGAGGACCTATAGTCTTTTTAATGTTCTTTAATTATGCGTGTGAAAACAAGCAACTAACTGAGAAAAGCTGTTCTGAGAAAATATGGATTCTGTCATTGCTGATCTTGCCTCCTGGAAATGCTATTTGTCTGCCATAAAATGCTTTTCTTTTGGTAGCAGTGCTTTAGGATGTGAACCTGGAACAAGTGTGCAGATCGCAAGTGTTGAATATAATTTTTAAATTGTCATTAAGCCCAAAGCTGAATGAAAAAAATCTGTGTGTGTATGGCCAGCTTTAGACTACTGGTACTATACCAAGTACAACATTATTACTGTTATGCCCTGTACACACGATCAGATTTTCCGATGAAAAAAGTCAGATGGACTTTTTTCATCGAAAATTCCGATCGTGTGTGGGCCCCATCTGACTTTTTTCCATCGGAGTAAAAAAATAGAACATGTTTTAAATTTTTCCGATCGGAGAAAAATCCACGCATGCTCAGAATAAAGTCGACGCATGCTCGGAAGCATTGAACTACATTTTTCTCGGCTTGTCGTAGTGTTTTACGTCACTGCGTTTTTGGACGGTCGGAATTTAGTCTGACAGTGTGTATGCAAGACTGATGGAAGTCAGCTTCATCGGAATTCCAAAGACAGAGCAGCAAAACTGTACGACGCTGCAATCATACATTTCCGGTCGAATGTTCCGCCTACAAGCTAGCTATAGTAGAATTCTAATGTTTTATGACTAATAATAATTATATTTATTAATTATTATTACTAGTCAACCAACATTAGAATTTTTCTATAGCCTATGGGCAGAGCATTTGACCGGAAATGTACGATTGCAGCGTCGTACAGTTTAGCTGCTCCGTCTAATCTTCTTAGAACTTTCGACAGACACCATAAGCCTTCAATGACAGATTCAACGTTTGTATGTTTTTCGATGCTTTGTCGAATCTTCGTAGTTCATGTTGAATTGTCAAGTTAGTTCTAGCTATTTTACTGCTCCTCCTCTTTGGTTACAATCAGCCAATAACATTCATCATCATAATTTTTATTTTACTTCCACCACCCAATTCCAGCAGCGGTTATTTCTCTCGATGTCTAATCTTTTCTCTCTATGTCAAATCTTTTCTCTCTATGTCAAATCTTTTCTCTCTATGTCGAATCTTTTCTCTCTATGTAGAATCATCTTGGACTAATAGAGTTAAGGTTAGGCACATTCGACCACAGGTTCGATGGACACAGATTGTTATTGTCAGCGTCATGTCGAATCTCCTATCTATATCGAACTGTCGTTGCAACGAAAACGAAGATAAAGCATTTGTTTATGTCAGATCTTTCGGTTTTCGGATTCTGCGCTTTCGTTTTCGTTTGTTAAGATAACGAAAATACCTAAAATTCAGACAAAAATGCATTCGGGCGAAAACAAATGCACATGTCTAGCACATAGTGATATTGCTTCAGTTGGAACATGCAAATACAGGGATATCTCCTAAACCGTGCAGGTTTGGGGGATATCCTTGTTAGTTACAGGTAAGCCTTAATATAGGCTTATCTGTAGGCTTACCTGTAACATAAAGTTGTAAATGAGGGTTTACAACCACTTTAAGGGGTTAGCATTATCAGTGTGATTGACAATGGATTTTTATGAGAAGGCATTTTTTTTGTCAATAACTGTGTATTTATTCAAAGTTTTATTTTTTTAGTGTGGGATTCCAGAGTCCAATTAGCCCCCCCAGACCCCCTCAACCACCAGGCCAGGGTTGTGGGGAAGAGGCCCTTGTCCTCATAAATTCAGAGCTTTAAAAGCTTGAGCAGAGCTTGAAAAGCCTCTTTAAAACTACTGTCAGCAAATTCAAAGCCAGCTGCAGCACCGGACAAGACCAAGAGGCATAAATGATGGAATGATTGCCATCATGTAGTATTAAGACCATCCAACTGAAGTGTTAACCATCCTCTAGTTATGGGCTATCTAACTATTTGAAATGATTTGTACTCCACTGTGATGGATTTCAAGAAGAATTGAGTGCTGCATGGGAAATTAAAGATAATTGCTCCAGGATCTATAACTCTATTATGTGCTAATAAAATCTACCACATGCCCTAAGAAAAGCTAGAGTTTCTAGGAATGAAAGGAACAATTCATGACACATTTTTCAGGTTACTGAGCAGTGCAGCCTCACTTTCTCTGTAAAGGATCTGGATGTATACTTTCAGCCATTGTACGTATTGCTGTGTGGTGTTCACATTGGTGGTTTCCTTCATACTGGAAAGTGTAAAACTTTCGGGACACAGATGTTCTGTAGGTTACGGTCTGTTCTTTGACAGCCACCCTCTCCCTTTTACCTGCTTTTGCTTTCTCCCTCTGAATCCTTAAGTAAAATGTCCAGATTTACCACATTTGAAGCAATGGTCACATGTAGGTCCCCAATCTGTGTTATCAGATTTTTCACAAACCATTTTCCTTGTTCCCTGTGTGGTTGCTAGCCCTTTAAATATATAGTATGTTCCTGTGGAGCTGCTGAACTTTGGGGAACATTTTCATTCTCAGCATCTCTTTCCGCATCTGTAGCATTTCTGTTTTTGAAATCTGGTTTAGCATTCTGGATTTAATATGTAGTTTGACTACTCACTTATGGCTTGGTTAATGGTACAGGTGGTTCCTGAGGACAATGTAGAGTATTGTAATGATTTGCATTTAATTTTATCAGTTTGTCAGTTTGAGATTTCCTTTGCTTTATTTTCTCTATCTATATTACCCAATTCATTCTTTTTTTGTGAGCAACTCATCTGAAACAGAAGGGTCATCTAAATATTGCTTTATTTGAAACTCAATGTGGTCTCTTATCAGTCCAGTACAAACTGACCTTAAAGTGATTGTAAAGGATCGTTATTTTTATTTATTTTACTTACCTCCACTGTGCAACTCGTTTTGCACAGAGTGGCGCTGAACATCATCTACTGGGGTCCCTCGGTGGCTCTCGTGGCTCCTCCCCGCATTAGATAACCCCCTAGGAGAAGCGCTCTCCCAAGGGGGTTACCTTGCGGGCATGCTCCCGAGTCCAGCATTTGCGTTCATAGACACGAATGCCGGACTCGGCCCCGCCCCCCAGCGCTCTCGTCATTGGATTTGATTGACAGAAGCGGGAGCCAATGGCTGCTATCAATCTATCTAAACAAGAGCCGGGACCCCGTGGAGAGAAGGACGGCGTGTCCCTGCCGAGGAGATGAACGGGCTCAGGTAAGTAAAACTGGGGGGCTGGATGGCCGGTGACTGACCGGTGTTTTTTCACCTTATTGCATAGAATGCATTAAGGTGAAAAAACACGAGCCTTTACAACCCCTTTAAGTGGTTGTAAAATACTGAAATAAAAAAATTAACAAAGCATATCCTCATATAGTGTGTGTGTACTTGCATCAGTCCATAGCACTATAGACTCTATAGACTATAGTCTATAGAGTACGGATCCTGTCTGCTCTTTGCTTCCTCTGCTATCTACATAAATCACTTCTGACAGTTGTCCCCAAATGCCAGGCAATCCATGGTGATGGCCTGTCCCCCCCAGCACACAGCAGATGATTGACAGCCTCAGCTGTGCATGTTTCCCCATTAAGAGAGAGAGAGGGCGGCATGCCTATTCCCTCCACTCAGGTGTATGACATCAGTTACCATCCCTCTGAGCTGAGCAATACAATTTCACCTATGTACTTTTGGAAGGTTAGGAGGAGAGAGGACTGCAGATTAACAGATACAACTTATGTGGGAGGATTTGCTTCATTACTTTGCATCACTTGAGGCTAGTCACTTCGATAGGCTTATGTGAGGGTTTATCATTTTAATTAGTCCAGTTCCAAAGTATTCATCTGATCCTTCTACTTGTGACACAAACAAGAGGCGGTCTTACAATTACTCTAAACTATAAAATTCTAAGGTGATACTTTGCAATCTTGTGACATATTAATCAGCCGTTGGATCAAATCTGTAGTGACCTTTTAGGATTATTATCAGTTGCACTAAAGTCAGCTCGTCTTTTTCCAGCATGCCTCTAAGACTTTGACTACAGCTTTCACAATATTTGAATCGGAGTATGTTCTTTGTAATCCCATGTCAATATGGTGTATAAGGTTAGTGTAGGACAATTTGTGTTTCTCCTCTTTCACCTTTTTGACCAGCAATCCAACAAGTCTTTTGTTATAGCAACCTACTATAGTGATATGCCTTAGCAGCTACAACAGTTTTTTTTTTAAATGAGTGAAGCCCTGTACACACGGGTGGGAATCCCGTCTATTTGAAAACCGTTGACGGGATTCCTGGCAAGCTTGTCTTGCCAGGCCCTGTGTACAGACGGGCACTTAAAAAAACCGTCGTTCTTTTGAATGGCAAGAACGCAGTGACGTCATCGACTACGACGAGCCGGCGCTTGTCACATTCGATGCCGTCGCCGCCATCTTGCTACACCCTACACTACCCTTGCATGCTACCGCGCATGCGTCAAAGTCTCATCGAGCATGCGGGGGCTTACCTGGGACAGGTAAGCATACTCACCGAACGGTTTTCTCGGCAGGAAAACTCTGCCAAGAATCCCGACGAGAAAAATAGAGAGCAGGTTCTCTATTTTTCTCGTCGAGATTCCCGGCAGTTTTCCTGTTGAGAAACCATACACACACACACACACACACACACACACAAACGGTTTTCTCTGCAAAAAGCTCTCCCAGCAGTTTTCTTGCTGAGAAAACCGGTCGTGTGTACGAGGCTTGTCCCTCAAAATTTTATTTCAAGCTCTGCTGACTTTCATCATCCAATCATGTGCAAACAAAAATGTTTTATTTTAAAAAAATTTATTTACTGCATTTAACCACTTGCCAACCGCCGCACACCAATATACGTCGGCACAATTGCAGCGGTGTGAAAATGGGTGTGCATGTACGTCCCCTTTAATTTGCCATGTAGCAGGCGCGCACGCCCGACGCGTGCTCCGTGAGCATGCCTGTGGGCCCCACGAACTCGATGTTCGCCGGCGGCCCGCAATCGTGACAGGGAGAGGCAGAACGGGGAGATGCCTATGTAAACAAGGTATTTCCCTGTTCTGCCTAGTGACATGACAGGGATCTACTGCTCCCAGTCATCGGGAGCAGTGATCTCTGTCATGTCAGTTGTAGCCCACCCCCCCCGCAGTTAGAATCACTCCCTAGGACACACTTAACCCCTTGATCGCCCCCTAGTGTTTAACCTCTTCCCTGCCAGTATCATTTACACAGTAATCAGTGCATGCTTATAGCATTGATCGCTGTATAAATGACAGTGGTCCCAAAATAGTGTGAAAAGTATCCGATCTGTCCGCCATAATGTCGCAGTCCCGATAAAAATCGCAGATCGCCGCCATTACTATTAAAAACAAAATTAATAATAAAATTGCCATAAATCTTTCCCCTATTTTGTAGACGCTATAACTTTTGCGCAAACCAATCAATATTGCGATTTTTTTTTTACCAAAAATATGAAGAAGAATACATATTGGCCTAAACTGAGGAAAATGTTTTTTTTTAAATATTTTTTGGGGATATTTATTATAGCAAAAAGTAAAAAATATTGCTTTTTTTTGTCAAAATTGTCGCTCTTTTTTTTATATAGCGCAAAAAACAAAAACCGCAGAGGTGATCAAATACCCCCAAAAGAAATCTCTATTTGTAGGGAAAAAGGGAAATCAATTTTGCTTGGGTGCAAAGTCACATGACTGCGCAATTGTCAGTTAAAGCGATACAGTGCCGTATCGCAAAACGTGCTCTGGTCAGGAAGGGGGTAAATCCTTCCAGGGCTGAAGTGGTTAATAAGCTCTTGGGAAAATTCCCCTGTAAAGCGAACAGTTTATTTGCCTTTATTAAATCATTTCCAGTGTGTGCAAACAGCAGCAGCTGTCAGATTTATACTATGTACAAATTAATGGCTAGCGCTGCTGCTGTTCACATGTAACAGCTGACATGTAAATAGAACCTCTAACCAATCCTGGATACAGACAATGCGTGCCCAAGGATGACATTTCTGCAGAGTTTCTGGCAGCACACATATTGGTTGCAGCTAATCTTCCAGGTTGAATACAGGTATACAAAACATAACAAAAAAAAGTGTAGCGCTAAAACTAAATATGAACTGCACTGAAAGTGCAGTAATCAACAATGCATATTCAAATTATACAAACATCTTAAAGAACACAGTGACAAAATGAAAATTAATCCAAAAAAATCCTCAGTGATGTGAGTATTGAATAATAGAAGTCACAATGAAACTAAATCCTTTGGTGTAGAAATGCTGGTGAAGTTGAATTGGTGAAAATCAAAGTCAAAATCAAAATGGTGGTGCTCCTAAAGTGAACTTAACACAAAATAAGTGCTTTCAGAGTGACCGTCACCATACGATAGTAGAAAAGGCTTACCGAAAGGTGTGGACCCCAAAAAACTTGCGTTCAAAGGGTCAACCAAGCATGGGTAAGCCACTATGGACAGCGAATCTCCAACTGTGATTTAAACAGGGGTCTCGAACATCAATCCAATACAGAGGGTGCAGAAAATATCTCTGGCGTTTAAATGGCGATGGAACTTGCAGGAAATGCCCAATGATGGACAGGTGTTGATTTCAGGCAAGTAATAGAAAATGGAAGGAAAGAAAAAAGCACATAGCGTAATCCAGATATGGCGGACCCCTATTACAGATATCAAACTCACTGTAGGAGTGTATTCGCCTGTCTGGATATCACCCACTTGGTTGTCCTGCTTCCATGCAACTCACAGACTTGAACACAGGTATAGAAGAGAGTATTGCTGCATCCAGAAGTGGTATTTGGTGGCCTCTGAACACAGAAAACTATCCATATCCCATTTGAATGTAGACTAAATCTTCTTCTCTGTGCTAAATGTGGTACTTTATATACACGATCTGTAGTTATTTGGTTTGGAAACTTTGTGATCATCACTTGATGCTTCAGAATCATTTCTCTTACCCAACTCATCCAACATATCATTAACTATCCTCTTGTAATGGTGGTAAAACAATATTTACTTTCTGCTATAAATCATATCCAATAATAATAAAAAAAAAAATCCTGTTCAATTTGTATCAATATGTATTCTGCTATATATTTTTGGTAGTAAAAATCCCAATAAGTGTATATTGATTCTTTTGCACAAAAGTTAGTGTCTACAAACTATGGGATATTTTTTATTTATTTATCAGCAATTTATAGCGGGACTGTGATATTGCGGTGGACAGTCAGGACACTAGCTGACACTTTTGACACTTTTTGGGACCAGTGACACTAATACAATGATCAGTGCTAAAAATATGCACTGTCACTGTACTAATGGCAGTGGCTGGGAAGGGATTAACATCAGGGGTGATTAAAGGGTTAAATGTGTGCCTGACCAGTACTTTACTACTGTGGGGGAGTTGCATGTACTAGGGGAATGCATAAAACGGTGCCCAGGATTCACGCCTTCTGTACTGACAGAACAGCGATCTGCCTTGTTTACACCGTTCTGCCTGTGCACCGAAGCATCGGCGGGTGTCGGTGGACATCGACTCCAGCGTACCCGGCGATCAGCTCCTGCTGTGTCTAATCACAGTGGCAGCGGGCCAGCAGAGGCGCTCCCACCAGACCCGGAAGTGATGTACTAGGTACATGATCCTGAGCAGTAGAGCCCCCTTGCCGCCATATATACAATATGCGGTTGCCAATTGGTTAATAAACTGTCCGGTCTCAGTCTCTGATTATCATCTGAGTTAAACATGGGCTGATTTTGTCTTCTACGCTCTCCATATTCATTTTCGAATGCAAATCTTCTGGAACCAAAATGGTTAATTTAGAATATATTTTCCACAAACACCTTGTGACTGTTTTATTCCTAGTTTCTGTTCTCCACTCTATCTTCTCTCTGGACAATATCACAGGAATTGACAGGGCAAGTGCAATCATTTTTGTCTACACAGTAGAGCTGCACGATTCTGGCCAAAATGAGAATCACAATTCTTTTGCTTAGAATAAAGATCACGATTCTCAAAAAATTGCACTTATGAGACTGCGCAGCGCACTGATGATGCTGCCCCTCCCCGCCCATGGCATTAGAAAACATCGGGACACCTGCTTGGCAATGTTGCGCCCCTTCAGGCTAGTCACTTGGGCTGACAACAGCCCAGGCACCAGGCTCCATTTTCTACTCTAATTATATATAATTAATCTCAGTCCTCCCTGTCACCATGCACCACCCACAGATCTACATTTAAAAAATGGTTAATTTAAAAAAAGTTACTCAACAAGAAAAAAAATGTATGTGTATATATATATATCATATCCATACATTTTTTTTCTTGTTGAGTTTAAATTTGATATACATTTTTCTTTTTTAAATTAACCATTTTGAAATGTAGATCATCTGACTGTGGGTGGTGTGCAGCATGGTGACATAGGGAGGACTGAGATTACACCCACCTATGTCATGGGCTTTTTTTGGATAGGATATTATCAAAAACTGCAGTGCAGCAGTAGGCAAGCAGTAAGACAGTACAGTAATATTCATAATTATGTGCTCACATTTGTGTTGGGAAATGCCTGGCATCGAACCGATCAATGCTGGTGCACTGCCCACTCACTGCAGTGTTTCCCAGGCCGAGAGAGAACGTGGTACTGCCCACGCCCAGGCATCCATCCAGCAGGGCATCACGCTCTTCGCTGACTGACGTCAGTTCTGATATCGGCGCCATCAGTGCCATTTGCGTTCCACTCTGGTTCCGACGGCTTCTCCTCGGTTCAGGCTACATCCCGGTGGAGACCCGAAAAATCTAGGTAATCCAGGCCAGAGATCGCGCAGGGGTGGGGCGGTGAATCGAGATCGCAATTTTAATACGATTAATCGTGCAGCTCTACTACACAGGTGAAGGTGCATTTTGCCACCCCCTATCCTGGCACTCTAAAGCGGCTACCTAAGTGGGCTTATGCTGGTGCCGGCCCTGACTAAAGGCAAATTGGCTATTTATTTTGCAAAGGAAGTTGCACTTTCAGGGGAATTCCATCAGAGTTTAGTAAATGTGGTGAGGTTTCAGTTGGCAAAGAATACCTAATCAAGTGCAAGGAAAATAAAAATCAAATGGGTGACAAGGTCAGCGGACCTTCACCTCATTCACCAAGTTCCTGGGAAAGTTGCTTTGCCAATGAACAGTTTATTTGCCTTTAGTAAATCAATCCCACAGAGTACTGTTTTTCTGTGGCTTATGTGACATAATCACACAGTTCCAGCCATGTTCAAGCACCAGTTGTGTTGTATGTATGATGAACAAATTCCATAGTGCAATAAGACTGGGCGATTTAATGAGGATGAACTGCAATGAATAAGGACAATAAAACATACATCCACACTGTACAGATACAGTACAGAATGTCTGCCCATACACTAATAGAATGCCAAATAAATTTTTGTGTAACTATTCATACAGAAAAAATCTCATCAGTACATTTGATGACATGATAAATGTGATTTGAAAGTACTTTAAAAAAGTTTTATCCGGTTCCCGACTGGCTCACGCAGATATACTGCGGCAGAATGGCTCTCCTGGGCAAAATCCTGTACATATATGGCTTTGCCAAGGAGAGCCACCAGAGGCACGCGCGCACACCCTCTGCACAGTGGAGAACCTGATGGGTGTGGCCGGCGGGCGTGATCGTGTGCACGAGCGGCAGCACAGGGGGTTTGTGTGTGTAAACACCCAAATCCCTGTGCTGTCAGAGGAGAGAAGACAGATTGTGTGTTTCTACAAAGTAGAAACAGCGATCTGTCACCTCTCTTAGTTAGTCCCATCCCCCCACAGTTAGAACACACACATAGGGAACACAGTTAACCCCTTGATCGCCCCCTAGTGTTAACCCCTTCCCTGCCAGTGACATTTACATAATAATCTATTTATAGCACTGATCGCTCTGTAAATGTCAATGGTCCCAAAAATGTCGCAATACCGCTAAAAATCGCAGATCACCGCCATTACTAGTAAAAAAAAACACCATAAATCTTTCCCATAGTTTGTAGACGCTATAACTTTTGCGCAAACCAATAAACACAGTACGCTTATTGTGATTTTTTTTACTAAAAATATGTAGAAGAATACATTGACCTAAACTGAGGAAAAAATTTGTTTAAAAAAAAATAAAAAATAAATGGGGATATTTACTATAGCAAAAAGTAAAAGATAGTGTTTTTTTCAAAATTGTCGCTCTTCTTTTGTTTATACAGAAAAAAATTAAAACCGCAGAGGTGATCAAATACCACCAAAAGAAAGCTCTATTTGTGGGGGGAAAAAAAAGGACATCAATTTTGTTTGGGTACAACATTGCACGACCGCACAATTGTCAGGTAAAGCGACGCAGTACCGTATGGCAAAAAATGGCTCGTCATTGAGCAGCCAAATCTTCCGGGGCTGAAGTGGTTAACATTCCATTATGGAAACCCCATTAGAAATTAATTTGTTCAAAATTTTCCATCCTGCTCCTTCAAATTTACTTGTTACTGCAGTAAAAAATGAACGTCCTTTTAATGTATTTTTTTAACAATATTTTTCTTTATTGAAATGTAGCATAAGAGGGCATAGAATACAATGAAGAGGACTACTTACAAGGAGATAAATTAATACGTGAAAACAACATGCGTATCAATTCCTCAAGAACACAATTTGAGGTAGAAAAGCAGATATTGTACAAATAGCATGATATGATAAATATTCATACTGATCATCTGCATCTCCCTGCTTATATTCTGGACAGGTATTAAACATCCTGCTTACGAAACCCTGAACAGACAAAAACAATTAGTGCTTCACTTAGGGCCAGGACAAGAGGTGGGCAGGAGGGGAAGCTGCCCTCGGCACTGTGATATCATGAGGAGGGGGGGCACTCCAAGGATATTGGTGGGGGAGGGGATTTTTGTTGGGAGGGGGATTTAGGGGTGGCGGGTGTATGAATTGTTCTGGGGGGGGGGGGATTTATGCTAGTAGGAGTAGGGATGCCATTTGTGCTAGGAGGCGAAATTTGGGGTGGGGGATTTGTGCTAGGAGGGTGGATGGGGGAATTTGTACTGGAAGAGGGGATTTAGAGTGAGGGGGAGAGGATGTATACTGGGATGAAAAATTTGAGAGGCAGAGGATTTGTGCTGGAAAAAGTGATTTTATTTGGGGGGGTCGATTTGTGAGGGCTGATTTGTGGAGAGAGAGGATCTGAGCTGGGAGGGGGGGTGAGGGGGCAAAGATTTGTGCTGGCAGGAGGGATTCCATCAGGGGGTGGATTTGTCCCAAGAGGAGGAGGGATTTATGCCTAGGGGGTAAGCATGGAGATTTGTGCTCATTTTTTTTGGGGGGGGGGGGTTTGCTGACATATAACGTTCATACATCTTGGGATCTACTCCCGGGGGGGGGGCACAGTTTAACATTTTCGCCCTGGGCTCTAGATGACCTTTTACCGGCACTGGCTCTATTCACTACAGTGAAGCCAAAGTCTAAATTTAGCTAGCAGCCCAACTAGGAGGACGCTACATCATCCAAAAATATCCCTGCCTGAGATACAACAAATTCTGTCCCAATTTAGTGAGGCTTCTGTAGCGGCCTCACTCTCTCTCCATCTTTATCGGTTACACACCAACTCATGTCTAGGGGTTCCTGGGTTGTGAGAGTGAGATGCGCCACGGCCCATGTCCTCCCCATTGTAGTAGGGAGGTGAAGGCCACTTACTGATGTTTCCTCGGGCCGGTGTGTTCTGTGAATGCACTGAGTCTGTAATTGCAATCTCACCAGCCTCCCCTTTGCTTCCAGTAACTGGAGTTCACACACCAGAGAAAGGTCCAACACTTGTTTATTTGACACTCCAATACGCAAAGCACAATAAACAGTTCTTTTGCAGCAAACTGGTTGGGACCTATAACCTTGCCAACGGTGGGGCGAGCAGATCGAGGCACTTCCTAAAGTTTAAGTTCTATGCCACTGTACTATGACCAGCGGCGCCTAAGCCAATCCGGCTGTTACAGAACAGGAAAGATGGGGTCTCTTCCAGCAACCCCTATGAACAGCAATGGAGCCCTCTTCGATACGCTGTGGCCCCTATCAGGGGGATGTGTCCTCCCAAGAGAGTTCCCAGAGGCCCACTGTCACCGGGTTGGTGCTGCTCCGGGTCTCCAGTGGGTAACCTCTCTGGCCTCCTCACCTCAGATACGAGTCCCTCCGCTCAGGGACCCTCGGACAGTCCACCCTAGCGGGACCCAGTCGAAGGTACTGGGCCCCAGGCCTCCTCGATAGTACCTCACCCCAGGCTAAAGGTGCCTGGGATGGACGCCAACATGACTCCGGACCAGGCCATGGGCACCTGGACCAGACTCCTGGATCTCCAACACCCAGGCCTGGGGGGCCTGGGTGCGGACCGCAACCCTCCTCCTCCGAGGACCTCCTTCTCCGCAAGACCTCGTGGTAAGGGCGTCTCCCCCTTTTATCTCCTCCCATCAACGGCCCGGCGGGTTCCCTGCCCCAGCCATACCATCTCCGGGAAGGGACAAAACAGGGAGCACTGCAGGAGATGATTCTACCTGAAGCCTGTGGGTACCCCGCCACCCACAGGCAAAGGAGAATACTACATCCTCCAATCCTCCACGAAACAAAAAGGGGTCTGAACCCTAACACAATTATACACCTGGGTCACACTATTCCCCAGGTGTATCCCATCAATTTGAGGACCCCGCTACACTTCATATTATAAACTAACTGACAAATTTTCAGATTTTAGGATTGCATGTGCCTTCTGGCCTTGAAACCCAACTTCTTGCACAAGACATACTAAATATATTGGCCATTCTCTTACCTCCATGAAAGGCTTTTGTAAGATTAGTGAGAAGTTTGTCCTTCCATTATTGCCATTGATCGCTTTGGAGTATCCTGTGACCCTACCTCCTTGTTTAAAGTTTTATCAAGCGATACATTTTAAAAAGACGTCCCCCAGGCTATGGTATTAGAGCAGTAGTGATTGGACTGGTGGTTGTGGTGGGCAGCCGCTGTATTATTAGGGAGAACCAGTTAATTCCATCCGCCCCTACGAGGTAGTGCTACAATTAGAAATCACTAGGATGACTTTATCAGCAAATAAGCTGATTTCGTGGTCCCTGTTATCCACATTAATGTCATAATAAGGGGGTTAGACCTTAGTCTGTTTGCCAAGGGTTCCATAATTAATGCAAATATAATTGGTGAAAGGGGACACCCCTGTCTAATACCATTGGATATAAACATCATTTTAGATAACAGACCTTATCTAAGTACCCTGACTGAGGGAATGGAATAGAGAGAAAGAATTGCAGAGTTTAACCATCCTGTATTACTAGTCCCACCTAGTCAGGATAAATCAAGGATGGTGGTAATCTACGAACAAGTAGTTTGGCAAACATTTTTACATCGAAGTTGAGCAGTGATATAGGCCTGTAATTGGTAGTGATAGATGGATCCTTGTCCTTGTTGGGTTTAGGAAATGTGACAATTAAAGCTTGTAACATTTCAGGAGCAAGAGAACCAGAGGACCTGGCAAAATTAAAAGCCTGTAGAAAATGAGGTGATATAGAGGGTTATCAAGTTGTTTGAAATGACTCGTTAGAGAAGCCATCGATACCTGTGGATTTATGATTGGGTAGTGTTTTATAATATATTTCCTGGGTGGCAAAGCTCTGTGAAATAGCATTCAGTTGATCTATGGGTAAGGCAGGGAGGTTAGTAGCTTGCAAGAAAAATTATATATGGCATACTGTATAGTCGGTTGTGATGTGGCTGTATCATTTCACACATCATATTGAGAGACTGTTAGTGGCTGCAAAAGGCATTCACTATAAATTGCAGGCTTGTGAGTCTACAGCTGCTGGTAGGGTGTGTGATGGATACTATTTTCTGTTTAATATGTTGGGACTTCACTTTCCTAGCTAGCCATGCACCTGACTTAATTCTGAGGCCATAGTAATTAGCCTTGACATATTTGAACCCTTTTACGCCTAAGCCTATTTCTGACATATGTTGCTTACAAGTTAAAAATCATAATTGTTTGCTAGAAAGTTACTTAGAACCCCCCAAACATATACATTTTTGGGGGAAAAAATACACTTTAATGAATATATAAAAAAAAAAACCTTAACAGTAAAGTTAGTCCAATTTTTTTTGTATAATGTGAAAGATGATGTTACGCTGAGTAAATAGATACTGTATTTATTGGCGTATAACACGCACTTTTTTCCCCTTAAAATCAGGGGGAAATCGTGGGTGCATGTTATACACTGATACCCACCTATCCCCGTCGATCTCCGCTGACTGTGATACACATAGCCGAGTGTACTCGGTTTTTCTCGGCTCCGCTCACAGTCACGCCCTGTCCCGCCATTGGACCTGTGTTATGTCCATCATAGGGTGGGACTCGGCGTGACTGTAAGAAGAGCCGAGTAGAGACGAGTACACTCGGCTATGTGTATCTCGGCTCCGCCCAGTCCCTGCGTTCTCGGCGGCGTTCGCCCAGCTCCGCCCTGTCTCGGCGGTGCCAAATTTAAATTCGGGCAAGGCTGCAATGGACACTGGGGGGCAAGGCTGCAATGAACACTGGGGGGCAAGGCTGCAACGAACACTGGGGGGCAAGGCTGCAACGAACACTGGGGGGCAAGGCTGCAACGAACACTGGGGGGCAAGGCTGCAACGAACACTGGGGGGCAAGGCTGCAACGAACACTGGGGGGGCAAGGCTGCAATGGACACCGACAAGGCTGCAATGGACACTGGGGCAAGGCTGCACTGTGACAAGGCTGCAAATGACACTGATAAGGTTGCATTTAAATGTACTTTTTTTTCCTTAAACTTCCCTCCTAAAAGTTTTTTTCCCTAAAATTCCCTCCTAAACTTGGGGTGTGCGTGTTAGACGCCGGCGCGTGTTATACGCCGATAAATACGGTACCTAACTACGGTACCTAAAAAAACTCCATAAGCAACGCTTTAAAAAATGTAACGGTTGTTCGGTTAGAGTTACAGAGGAGGTATTTTGCTAGAATTATTGCTCTCACTCTGGCAATCGCGGTGATACCTGACATGTGTGATTTAAAACACCATTTAAATTTGCAGGCGAGACTTTCAATTGCATTTTCTTTTTGTTGCACAAGCATGAGGGGACGGGGACGCTTTAAAAGAAAAAAAAAAAAAAACACGTTTTTTTCCTTATTTTATCTTTTTTATTTTTTACATTGTCATTTTAAAAAAATATGATCACTTTTATTGCTGTCACAAGGAATGTAAATCCCTTGTGACCGTAAAAGGTGGTGACAGGTACTCTTTATGGAGGGATCAGGGGTCTAAAAGACCCCAAATTCCTTCTTTGCACTTAAAAGTACTCAGATCGCCAGTAGGAGTAGGAAAGTGAATATTCATTCGCTTTTCTAACACAGCTGGGTGAACTGCGAGCGCCAATCATGGCGCTTGCTGTTTACCTTTTTTGACGCCTATTAGAGCCTTTAGCTCTAATCAGGTGCTTCAAACCCCCCCCCCCCCCACCCCCGCCGCTGTAATTCAGGAAAAGGGGCCCGGCGCCTGAATAGGGGGTGGCAGCGGCGGCCATAGATGGATTCATGCAATGCATGAATCTATCTATTGGTGATAGAGGGTGTGGCAGGAGAGAGGGGGCGGCGCCCGTGCGCCCTTATAGACGTACCACCACTGGCACGTACCATACCAAACTCCTTGCTTCCTCAAAGTATGCAAAGCTTTCTCAGATTGGATGAGGTGGAGGTCATGATGCCAACCTACCAACTCTCTACCTCATCCAATCAAAGAATGCTTTGCATACGTTCAAAATTGACAAAAGTGTTCTCTATATGATGCCCCTGCTGGGCGAGTTACCCCATGTGTTCACTATGTAGCAGGGCAGCTGCTCGGCACAGGAGCTGGAGGCGATCACTCTAAAGCCTCATACACACGATCAGACTTTCATTGGACTTTTCCGTGGATTTTGCTCGGAAGGGCGCTGTCCGTGAACTTGGTATGCATACACATGGCAGGACTTTTTCAGCCAACAAACACGAACGTAGTGACGTACTACGTGGTTTTTCAGCTCTTTAGCGCCACCCTTTGGGCAACTTCTGCTATTGTTGTCTGATCTTTAGCATTGGTTCTGAGCATGCGTGTTTGAACTTTGGACTTTAGTCCGATGGACTTGTGTACACATGATCGGATTTGCTCCATCGGACATTTGTTGCCAGAAAGTTTCAGAGGTTTGTTGTCAAAAAGTCTGATCGTGTGTATGGGCCTTTATAGCAGTACCTATTCCAGCTTCCTCAGGAATCAGTCATGTGCCAAACTGAGGAGTCGCGTCCCACTCTGTACTATGGAACCGTTCTAATAGGAGCGACCTGAGTCGCTCCGACTTAGAAAAAGGTTCCTGTACTTCTTTTGGAGGCGACTCAGGGAGACTTCTATACAGAAGTCATTATGCAAATTGCCTCAGGCGGGCGTCTCAAGTCGCCTGTGAGAACCGGGCCTCAAGTAAAATACTACAAAATATTAAAATGTTTTAATTTAGAACAGTGGTTTGTATCTATTGCAATAAATGGGTCTTGCTAACCAATAGCAAAGCCTGTTTGCTGTGACACCATGACTAACAAAAAATGAATGTGTCATGAAGCAATTAGATCACTTGCCAGCTTCTACCTGGTGTATTTGCTGATCAACTTTGGCATTCATTCATGACTCACAAAGTTATTAATGACTCCTTGTTCTTGCAAGTGTGAGTCATCTGACTCAGACTTGTGAGATTTCATTCAATCCCTAGGAGTGTGTGCATAACAAGAGTCACAGCTCAGACCTAAAAAGAGAATGAGCTCTTTCTATCGCATCATACTGTGTTAACCTTTTCAAAAAGGCAAAAAAAAAAAAATCTAACTGTAGACTATATATATATGCTCTAGATTAAAACCCATCTCATGATCCTGTTTCAAATAAAAGAGGATTGAATGTATGGATCTTATTATTGTGGATGCATTTGTATTACATTAGGGTCCTTAGATTGTATGTATTTGTAATTATATATAATATAAATATATATAATTTACAAAGACATATATAAAAGTCAAGGCAAGTGTTTAAAAAAAAAAGAATTTGCCCAACAATAACCATTGCTGTAATGATTGTTTTATCTCTTTACAAGCTCTTACATCATTAAATTGTTTTAATTCTATGGTTTAATTCATAATGCTTATTAAAATTCTTTTTTTTTTTTTGGAAAGCAATGTGTTATGTTATAGCATACATAAAAATGCTTACTAAAATTCACTAATATCGCAAGTGGCACTTTTTACCACTAGATGGCGGTATAGTTTAACATTTCTAGGTCTAGCGTTATCAAGGTCGTGAAGTATAGTTGGTTTTAGTACCATGGGCATATATATTAGAACTTGTTATTAATTACATTTATTTCTTAGTCTGCGCTGTTATAAAATATTTTATCACCGCAAATGCAAATACAAACTGGAATTTTTTTTTTTTTTCACTTTTACATCCAATAATAAAAAAAAAATGTTCAGGATATAGATTTCATTAGTATGTGATCCATATCCCAATATAAGTGTGATTCTGTGATTTGCTGATGGAGTCTGGAAATTACCATTCCTAAGAGAGAGGAACTAGAAATAGAATGTTGGAGGTTACAGCTGCTCTATATTCCAATCTGTTAAAATAATGTGATTCATGAATTTTTATTATATGTCCAGGCCAGTGTGTTTATACAGCATTTCCTTGTACACACCAGTATTTATAGCCCCTACATCAGCTGTCCTTTGGAGTAATTCCACAAATCATATACTCTACCTGCACTGTAATCAGTGGTGGATTATAAAGGGAATGATTGGACCAGTAGCCTAGGGGGCACAACTGTCTTATTAGCCAGTGGAATATACTGAGGAATTCAATTTTCCTGCAAAAACGAGCTGCTTCAGCTGAATTTGTTGCAGTTACATGTAAAGGGAGATTTGTTAGTGTGTTCTCATGATCCTTTGCACAATGTACAGTTTAAACCTACAGAAGTTTCTAATAGTCACCTGTAATCTACATTCTACATCTATCCCAATGCAGAATTCTGACCTCCCAAGAAGTGGCTTGACATGAGACTCGGATATCCATTCCCTGAAAGTCTCTTTTGTTATATATGCAAAAGCTTTTTCTCTGTTCCGGAGAGGGTGCTCTGGGAAATAGAAGCTATCCAAACAGGTAAAAGCAAGAATAAGGAAAAAAAAAAAAAGACTCCTTTACATATTTTTCTCATAAGATAGAGAAGCCAATGCAGACTCTGCAACTTTCAGCTGAACATCCACAGTGATGGAGTAAACACTTTTCTGTAAAAAAATAAAGACATTACTGCATTTTTATTTCTTTTGTTTACTGAGAAACCACGTCTGCGCTAAAGAAACACCAAAGAACAGTACTTGCTAATCTCAATACTGACTGCCAAGGCAGATGAAATGTGACAACACAGGAATGTTCAGTCTTGAACACCTCTGAACGTTTTATGATGAGAGAGATTCTCTCTGTCTTAGTGACCACTGGTGCTGGGATATGATCGGATATGAGGGAAATCCTCCTCAATGCATAAAAGACAGCAATAAAAACCTGAGTGAAGTTTTAACCCTATCACACTACCTAAATGAGAAAAAAAAAATGGCTAGAGCTTTACCTTAAAGGCTAAGTTTACCTTTGTTCAACTTTTTTTTTTTCTAAATTCCAGCTCCCCTATGTACCAATATAAAAAACAACCAGAAAACACCAGCGCTAAAAGGTGGCTTAAAGTGAGAGTCCAAACATGAATGGGGAGGCAAAAAATCAATGGAGAGAAAACAAAGGCCAGTGTAGCTGGAACACCATAGCTGGGGGATATGGATATACACAGTCAAAAACACAAAATTCCAGCGCTCGATAGGCAAGAAAAGCAGGCAGTTTCTATGGCAGGTATAACCATGGACACATTTATTCAAACTTAAAGGGGTTGTAAAGGTTCGTTTTTATTTTCTAAATAGGTTCCTTTAGGCTTGTGCATTGTTGGTTCACCTACCTTTTCCTTTAATTTACCTTCTAAATGTTTGTTTTCTTTGTCTGAATTTCTCACTTCCTGTTTCTCCTCACTAAACTTCACACCATCATCCGAGTGGTGTGGAGTCAGCCAGAACAGCTTACTGAGGAGGAACAGGAAGTGAGAAACTCAGACAAAGAAAACAAAGAAAAAAAATATTTAGAAGGGAAATCTAAAGCCTCGTACACACGACCGATTTTCTCGTCCAAAACCGGCAAGAAAAGTGCCGAAAGAGCTTTTTCCTCGAGAAAATCGTTCGTGTGTATGGTTTTACGACGAGAAAATTGCCGTGAATCTCGACGAGAAAATAGAGAACCTGCTCTCTATTTTCTCGTCAGGATTCCAGATTTCCTCGTCGTGTTTCTCGTCGGCCTGTTTTGTGACGAGAAAATGGTTCGTGTGTATGCTTTTACGACTCTTCAAAAAGCGCGCATGCTCAGAAGCAAGTATGAGACGGGAGCGCATCTTCTGGTAAAACAAGCCTTCGTAATGGAGGTAGCACATTCGTCACGCTCGAAATTATTGCATCGTTTAAATGTTGTGCATTGAAATCTTCTTTAGAATGTTACAATAATCCAAACAAATGAACTTCTTTTGCTGCTGATATTCACACAGAGTTATGACTATCTTTTTTATCCTTTTTCATGCTGCTCTTAGGCCCCTTTCACACGGAGGTCCGTTCAGGTCCGCCTGTCAGTTTTTTAGGCGGACCTGAAACGGATCCTCCATGTACCCCTATGGAGGCACGGATGTCAGTGGAGACATGTCCGCTGACATCCGCTCCGCTCCGCTCCGCCAAAGTGTGACGGAGGAAAACCCTATTTTTCCTTCCGTCGGCGGAGCGGATCGGATGACAACGGACTCTACGGTCCGTCATCATCCGATCCCCCATAGGGGAGAGCGGCGCTCTGACAGGGCGGTCCCTGCACAGTGTGCGGGGACCGCCCAGTCATCCGTCGGCTCAGCGGGGATCAACGGAGCGATCCCCGCTGAGCAAGCGGAGCTTCACGGGGCGGATCTGCACGGATCCGCCCCGTGTGAAAGGACCCTTAAGAAGATTTAGGTGTATTATATCGTGCAAGATCTTCTGAATATTTTACATTTTTACATTTTTCAAACTGATGTTAATTGTAATTTGGCAATGTTTTGATAGTGATCTCCCATTGAATATTTTAATATATATTTGTTAAATTGTACACTCTATTTTTTAAAAATAAGATTGTTATTCTTTTTTTGGGTTTGGTATCTGTCCCTTTTTTTGGCTGTCAAATGTCTCTGCTTACTCCAAAGCTAAAATTTAAATTTTAAAAAAATACACATAGTCAAGTATGAACTTAAACAAAAATAACATTTATTCATGTTTGAAATAAAATAAAGAGAAGGCAGCGCTGGAGAACCTGCTGCCATTTGTGCATCCCAGGGACCCCAGACCACACATCAACCCTGTGTGGACACTAAAATTGGGAGCTTGAGAAGGCCAACAGTTCTGAGCACAATCTGATGCTGGCCTCCCAGAGGTCAGGAACAGCAGCAGGTGATATATATGTCCCAAGTGTGTGGTACTACAACAGGCTGCCTTCTGTCCGACCACAATGAAGCAAGGCCATCACTTCCTCGTCTTCCTGGCAACCTTCCCTGCAACCTTTCCTGAAGCCTTCCCTGCAGCCTTCCTTCTTCGTTTGGCTGGAGGCTGGGCCACTGGAGTACTCCTGTCAGGAGGAGGAGGAGGTGGAGGAGAAGGGGGTGGCACAGAAGAAGAAAGTGGAGGTTGAGGAGAAGGGGGTGGGGCAGAAGAACAAGGTGGAGGTGGAGGAGAAGGGGGTGGCGCAGAAGAACAAGATGGAGGTGGAGGAGAAGGGGCTAGCGCAGAAGAAGAAGGTGGAGGTTGAGGAGAAGGGGGTGGGGCAGAAGAACAAGGTGGAGGTGGAGGAGAAGGGGGTGGCACAGAAGAACAAGGTGGAGGTGGAGGAGAAGGGGGTGGCGCAGAAGAACAAGGTGGAGGTTGAGGAGAAGGGGGTGGGGCAGAAAAAGGTGGAGGTGGAGGAGGAGATTGAGGTTGGGACAGTTGTGCCACCTCACAAATAGCGGTATTGGGGGTAATTTTTTCCATCACCCCCTTGTTCAGCAAGGTGATGAGCAGGGGCTCGCATAGGAGGCGTTGCTCCATGCTCAACACCTTGAACTTTGCCTCCACTAGGCCGGCAATGGCCTCTTCAGGGGATGTGGGCTCCTTGAGGGTGGCATGGGCCTCTCGAATAAGGGCCATTGCTGCCTCACTGGTGGTCCTGTCCCTCCTGCTTCTTTTGGGAAGTCGGATGGGAGGCACCTGTGATCTGGTGCTTCTCCTTTGCCCTGCCACCTCCTGGCTGCCACTGGGCCCTGCCACCTCTTGGCTGCCACTGGGCCCTGCCACCTCCTGCCTGCCACTGGGCCCTGCCTCCTCCTGCCTGACAGTTTCCAGACCCTCCTCCTGGCTGATTTCATCCTGTGTATGAAAAAGGGACATAGTTTAATATGTTGGTTTAATCTTTGCATCCAAAATTCAGATCATGATTGAAGCAATTCGAATGTAAATCCAGAAATCATTTTGACCAATTTACAACTACATCAGATTGACTATTTAGCACCCAATTTAGGCCAGACTAATGTCTGGAGATCTTGATTTCACTTGTGGAACCCAAAATAGTTTATGTTTGTCATCTTGACATATTTGTCAAACATTAATTTTATCCCAATACATTTTCTATAAATACTATACCTGGCTCCAGATGGCCAAATCAGGTTCATCCAGGATGTCTGGCTCCTCTTGCTCCAGAGAAGGCTCAGGTTGGCTGCAGGGAAGTCTGGGGGGAAGAGTGGAGAGTGATGGCCTTGTCTCAATGTGGTCATCCAGAAAGGACATCCTGCTGTAGTACCACAAATTGGGGACATACACATCATCTGCTGCTGCTCCTGACCTCTGAGAAGCCAGGACCTGAGAGCGTTCATTCCTGTATGTGCCTCTCAAGCTCCCAATTTTAGTGTCCACCTGTTTTGCTGTGGCTGTGGGCACCTTGGTATGCACAAATGGGAGCAGGGTCTCCAGCGCTGCTTTTCTCACCCCTTTTTTTTTTGTGTATGGGGTTTTTGGTCTCCCACAGAGCGGGCAGCTCCCTTACCCAGTCTATAAATTCCGCCAGGAATTCTTTGTCGCTAATAAAGACATTCATATTGTATCTGCAAGTAAAATAAATAATATATAACTAATGTGAGGCACACAGTCTAACCTCCTTAAAATCGTAGTCACCATATATATCCTACAACATTCTCCAGACAGTATAGGCCAACAATTAGTCAAAGTCACAAAATCACATACCTTCGTTCGCACGTCCGTCACTTGAACTCCTCTCTCCGCACAACGAACGTAGTATAGTCACATGTGTGTTTGCTATATATACACACCACGCATGCGTCAAACTCCGCACACGTCGCTCCGCACACGTCGCCTGCCCATGACGTTCTAACTTACATCTTTTCCCCGCCCCTTCTCTTTCGGCACGCAGACAGATATGGCGGATTTACAGCAGGTGTCTGATAATTCCTCAAATAACGAGGAGGAGACAAGCCCGGAGACTGAGGAAACGTCACGATCAAGGAGGAGATTCAAGGCATCTAATATGTCTTTTGCGGAGATGGCGGAGATGGTGGACATATTGCTCAAGTCGGATTATGACGCAAAGCATGGGCCGTATAGCAAACCTAATAGAAGGAAGGCCAAAATCCTGAAGAAAGTCGTGAAGAGTCTGAAGACGAATTTCGGGGTGAAACGCTCAAATGAGCAGCTCAGAAAGAGGTGGTCAGACCTCAAACTGAGGGAGCCAGAGCAGTTAAGGAGCATTAAGAGAATGCTAGCAAAAAGTAAGTAAAATGTACACTTTTCTGCTATTAAGGTTTTTGTCAAATTACATGTTGCTCCTTTTTGTTTTTTTTTCATATTGGACTCCCTTCCAAAATTTCCTAATTTGAACTTGGTTTGGCACAGTAATCGTTCGTTACGTTACAGACACTTCGTTCGGCCACTATCCGCTGTTTTGGCTTATTTTACAGCCACAAAAGAAAATAGACATATGCCTGTTTTTTACAAATTTTTGTTCCTAAATTTTCGCCTAGATGATGTGTTTGTAAAGAGAATGAAATGCAAACTTTAATCAGTGTAAAGGAGAGGACACTCAGCAGCTGGTACCACATCTGTACTTTGGAGCACTATAGTGTGGGCCAACAGAACCGCCTTTTTTGGGTGTCCCACACAGGTGCATCAGTGAATTTTTGTGGTGCCTCCATGTCTAAAAATTTACATCCAAAAGGTGAATACTAAACATATTTTTGTTTCCAAATAATGCATTCATCTTTAAAATCCGCACAAACACACACTTGTACCCCACTTCCAAACAATTTAGCCTGTTTTTATTTTTCATAGAGAATTTCAGTGTGATAAATAGACCTTTTGTTTGATTCTCATAGGGGAGAGAAGACTGGGAGGAGAACACTCCAGGGAGCACAGGAACCCCACAGCTTCACAACAACCCCAAACTCCCAAAGACCCACAACCGAAGGATGTTGAGGAAGTTGAGGTGGAGGAAGGAGAAGTGCAGGAAGGAGAGGTGGATGACGTTGTGGAACTGGTCACCACAACAGGTCAGTATCTGTCACCACAGCTTCAGGTAAGAGATGTAGGCCTGCAGAGTTATAATACCTTTTTATTTTATTTTTAAGGGATGTAAATGTTGTGGTGAAGGATAGTACACGTTTCTCTGCTGACAGTGCCCTCCGAATAATACAGCAAGTGATGGAATGTAGCACGGAACTGGACAGAATAAAACAAATAATTCATGTGATGGATCAAACATTTAAAGACATTCTAGATGTATTGGGGAGAATTGAATAAGTCAACCAAACCCCCATTTTTGTTTCAGGAATGACGGTTCTTCAAACTTTTAAACTCTTTTTGACAATCAAACCAGCCAAAAATTGAATATGCACACAGTGTGTCAACATGTGCTATCTGCCATCAGGGGATATCCATGTACGTCTTTTGGGGGTGCAACCCCTTCCTCGTATCTAAAGTAGGTGAACTGAGGAAGGGGTTGCACCCCCAAAACACGTCCATTAATCACCCCTGATGGCAGATAGCACATGTTGACAATAGGGATCAGGAGTCTAAAATCCCTATTGGAAATTACTTTAAAATGTGTGCATATTCAATTTTTGGCTGGGCAAGGGGTGGCAAGACCCCATATTATGACGGGCACATAGAGACAGAGTTTGTGTAAGTGAATGTCTCAGATTGCTCAGAGATATCCAAAGTTGTACTTTTTGGAATGCAACTGTTGTTTTTGTATTTTCCTAAGAAAAGAATTGGCGGTTTGTGGCCAGGACAAAAAAAATAAATAAAAAAGTAAACATGTATGTGAATGTGCACAGAGTAAAATGTTTGAACACAAACAACGTGTAGCTTCTTTTTTCAATATGCTCTAACCTTATTTGTGTTTTTTTTAAGGTTACATAGTGAAATGGTTGTTATTTACTAAAGGAAAATACACTTGGCACTACAAATGCACTAAGACAAACTAGGAGACAGGAAACAAACAAAAGTTAAAAGTTGAAATCAGAATTTTATTTAGCTCATTCTCCATGAATCTTTAGGCATAGCCTGGCATAGAAATTGCCCCCCTACCCATGAAATATTGCATATATTTCTCCCGAACCTCACGGGCATTTTGGGGGGGCAAGCCAGGACGGGCAGATTCAAGGCCCGGCAGGGGATTTGCAGATGAAAGTCCAGCCTCAGGCAATACTGTGGCCATATAAGAAGTGGATTTTCTGCTGAGAAAGTTGTGTAGCACACAGCAGCATAAAACTACATAGTTTATTTTGTAGTCCGCCAAGTGGATGGAAGTCATAAAAATGCAGAACCGGCTGGCCATTATGCCGAAGGCATTTTCAACGACTCTTCGGCCCCTGGCCAGCCGGTAATTGAACACCCTCTTCTCTGGGGTCAGGGTCCTCTGAGAAAATGGCCTCATCAGATGCGGTCTGAGCCCGAAGGCTTCATCAGCCAAAAAAAACTAAGGGGAGTCCTTCAACATTCCCTGCATCCGGTGGCAATGCAAGGTCGTCACTCTGGAGACGGAGGGCAAACTCTGTCTGGATGAAGGATCCCCCATCGGACATCCGGCCATTCTTCCCTACATCAACATAGAGGAATTCATACCGTGCTGACACCACCGCCATCAGCACAATGATATGAAATCCCTTGTAGTTGAAGTAGTAGGACCCAGAACGGGGGTGGCGGCACATGCGGACGTGCTTTCCATCTATGGCACCACCGCAGTTGGGGAAGTCCCACCGCGTGGCAAACTCCGATGCCACAGTCTGCCATTCCTGTGGCGTGGAAGGAAGCTGGGGAGTCAAACAAGATGAAAAAAAATTAGAATTTAAAAATATTACATTACAAGGAGATTATAATAAAAAACATTAGAGGCCAACATCAATCAAATTCTCAGTTTATTAATCTGTTTTTAAGAAGTATAATGGAAGGCTCAGGTTTCATATTCATCACCCCCTCTGATGGTCCATTAAAAAAATATTTTGGGGGGGGGGTAGATGTGTTTGACCACAGGATAGCATTGCAGTGGCGGTGCGTCCAGAGTGGGCGCTGGAACACTGCCCCCTCTCTCCTGTCCCTGTCACTCCGAACAATACATCGGTTCATGCCTTGCATTAACCTATGTATTGTCAATGCCGCCCACTATTCAGGTGGATGCCCCCCTGTTAAGTGACCAAAATATGAATAACTGCAGCATTTATGGGGTGAAAATTGCATATCAGAAACAGGGAGGCAAAAAGGCTTGCACATTACAGCCTGAGGGATGTAATTGGCTTCATAAAAGATAAATAGGTGACGCAGGGGGGGGGGGGGGACATTCCTTGGGTAAACACTGACAGGCTGCTCTACCAATCATGTTCACCAAGTCTGTTTAATGGTAACATGATTGGCTGATGCAACATCAAGGGCAGGAGAAGACATCAAGGACAGAAGAAGGATGGCGCTGACCACAAGAAGGTAAGTGCAGGGCTGGGGGGAACAAAATGGCTGCATTGGAGGGAACAAAATGGCTGCATTGGAGGGAACAAAATGGCTGCATTGGAGGGGGCAACTGGGGGCGTTTAATAGGCACAGTCACAAAAAAGGAGGAAGTTTATTTCCTAAATTGGGGTTGGACCCCCAATCATTTGGAGCAACAGACGCCCCTGCTGGAAAGCTTAGTGAAGGGAAATATGCATGGAGGAGAAAAAAGGGGCATTTAAAAACTTCCAGCATGCATGGGGACAAAGGGGACATTCTCAGCATATTACAATCATGGTAATTAGGGAAGGATGAAAGAAATACAATACATTAGCATACATGGAATACATAAAATGTGATGTTAATGGAGAAAACTTACCCTAATATAGTCCTCCTGCAGGACTTGTATAATAGCAGAACAGGTGTCTGGGATTATGAGGCCCAGAGCCTGGGGGGAGATGCCTGTCGTGAACTTCAAGTCCTGAAGACTTCTCCCTGTCGCCGGATAACGTAACATGGCGATGAGCCTCTGCTCAGCACTGATGGCTTCCCGCATAACGGTGTCCTTCCTGGTAATATAGGGGGACACCAAAGCCAACAGTTCCTGAAAAACGGGGTCAGACATCCGCAGAAAATTCCTGTAGTCCTCAGGATTATTCTTGACGATCTCCCGCAGCAGAGGCATATGGCAGAATTGGTCCCGCTGGAACAACCAATTCTTGGTCCATGAACTCCTCCTCACACCGTTCATGGACTGGTCTTGGTCCAAAACAAGCAGACCAACACCAAGCGCACGCACAGCACGAACTCGACGACGAGAACGTCCAGGCGACATGACTAGGAAACGGTCGTCTTATCAGAACGTACAGAACGCACTTTAGAACAGCAAGGCCTATGAATAACGAACTGAAAATCAGAAACAAACGGGCAAGAACACACTGTAAAACAGATACAACCTGCCTAGATGCCCTGAAAGTCAAGATACGAACCCACAAGCACAAACTGAACCTCAGAAAACGAACTGAAAAGCACGAAGACTGAAAAGCGCGAATCGTCTCTTCCCAAACTTTTACTTCACACGCGGTAACACGAGATCAGCAAAAGCAGCCCAAGGGGTGGCGCCAAGGAAATCGATCTTCCCCTTTATAGTGCCGTCGTACGTGCTGGACGTGACCGCGGAGAACAACGAGGAAATTTGGAATTGTCAGTGTGTACGCATGGAAAGCTTGACGAGAAACTCGTCAAGGTTAACAAGAATCTCGTCGAAAAAGACGACGAGATTGTTACGACGAGAAACTCGGTCGTGTGTTCGAGGCTTTAGGAAAAGGTAAGTGAACCAACAATGCACGAGCTTAAAAGGAACCTGTTTAGAAAATAATAAACAAACATTTACAACCCCTTTAAGTAAAATCAGGGAACAGTTCTGAATAAAAACATTGGGTAGAACATTAAATTGAATAAAACGCCAACAAAATCACCTGACATCCACTCTGCAACAAGGATGTGTGGAGCATAGTGTGCCTCGACATTTTCAACGACTACACAGTAAAGATATTAAACATCTAGAAGTCTTTGTGATAGAAACGATACCTAAAGGCACTCTAACTGCCAATGAAAGATTCTCCCTTTTATGTAAAAGGGAGGTATTTTGGATTTATATGTTTGATTCACTTGCCCCGAAAGGGTTAAACAAGGAGTGGGAAACATGTAGTTTTGTTTGACTCTCCCTTTTTCAAATTTTTTATCTGATTCTTTCCTCATGTGGGTTAGTATTGCTTTCAGATATGGGCTGATTTGGGTATTTTTGTATATGTAAAATTAGTAAAAACTATAACAAATAAATTTGTCAGTTCCTAAAGCAGCGCTTAATGGTCACAAAATGAACATGACCACTCTATCCTATGGGAGTCCATAAGAGAACACAACTCTGTAAATTCAAATAGGTGGCAGGTGTGATAATGTCCAAGCTAACAAGGAGGTGTTTGTAGAATCTAGTGGAATCTCTACTGACAGTTTTCACAATATCCGCAGTACCACGATTCTTCTCCCTTGTGTCACCCACCCCTTAGGGGTTCCTACTCACCATATAGATGAATTAAACAGTCACCGCAATCCTGGATGATCCACTCGTCCTCTGCCTCTCTCAGACTAGAGTCACTGGAATCACGGGATGCTTCTCCTGATGGTCTCGAAGTGACAAGAAAAAAAACAGAGATTGTTAAATAAAAAGTGTAAGCGGGACTAAACTATCTCCTTTTTACACGGGTCACTAAAATCCAGCACTAAGAACAGCCATTAATACTACTAGGACGTGCTATTCCTGGCTCCCTTGTGTGGTCAGGTGTCTGTGCGTCGGTCCCGTCCACCGTAGACCTCCACACTCACCACTTCCTGACACTGGAGCGCAGATGGAACGAAAACGTCACTTCCTATTGTCGTGAGGTCACGCCCTGACGTTTTGTCCTTTCGACTTCCTCTGAGGGCGCGGCCTCACATCGCGGCATCTAGGTATAAATAGTACACACAGCCAATCACTACATTAACTCCTCATATGCCTGCTAATACTTCCGGAGTAACCCGGGGCATACAGGGCTATATTTCAGAGGAGATTAGTAGATATTTATGCTGCTTTATTACCTTTAATCACTAAACATGTAAATATTCACAGGGAACTTACTCAATTCCCGATGCACACAACATTGTATGTCATCTTAATATTCACAAGTCTGTAAAGTGCTAATGCATCAATATTATACATCCAGTGATCTGTTCATATTAAAATTCATCAAGGATACAATAAAAGAATAGAACACATAATTTTAAAAAACATGTATATAAAAGGTGCAAAAGACTATGTGAAGATAAAAATAAATATAGATAAAAGATAAAAATGGGAGTCAGATGTGAGATACAAACACCTCCTTGTTGGCTTGGACATTATCACACCTGCCACTAGGCTTGTGCAATTTGTTTCGTAACGAATCGAAATTCGTCCGAATTTAGCAACTTTCGGACATTCGGAAGCATTCGAATGTCCGAACAAAGCAATTACGAATAAAACTGAATCCGAAATAAATTATACCGCAAAATAGCGAATGCCTGAATGTCTTCGGCATAATTCATTATGAAAAAAGTTACGAATGTACGAATCCATACGAAGCACAATAACACTCTGCTCTGCTTCTCCCTCACCGTGCTGAACTCCCTCTCAAAATGGTGTACAGGGGCGGAGGCTAAAGCCGCATGTAAAAAACGAAAGTAAAGTACGAGATTTCTAATCCATTCGAAGCACAATAACACTCTGCTCTCTGCTTCTCCCTCACCATGCTGAACCCTCTCAAAATGGTGTACAGGGGCGGAGGCTATAGCCGCATGTAAAAAACGAAAGTAAAATACGAGATTTCGAATCATTACAAATAACCGCTATGTATTTAGAAAAGTACAAATCCATTCGAAGCACATTAGGCATAATAGGCAGCGTCGTTGTGAGAGAGACACGGAAAATTCCGAATCAACGAACCCAAAAAAAGATACGAAAGTAGGAGTTGTGTCCAGAATCCACGAAAAACAGCGTACCCTACCGAAAGTACGAATTATAAATCAACTAAAAATTCAACGAAAAATGACGTTTGCGAAAATTCGAATTAGTCCGAACACGAAAAATCGCGTCTAGCAAAATTACGAATCAACAGGCCCGAAAAGAAACAAACCGAGACTAAACAAATTTTTCCGTTGTGCACAAGTCTACCTGCCACCTATTTGAATTTACAGAGTTGTGTTCTCTTATGGACTCCCATAGGATAGAGTGGTCATGTTCATTAAGCGCTGCTTTAGGAACTGACAAATTTATTTGTTATAGTTTTTACTAATTCTATATGTAGCTGGGTATCGTTTTTCCTAAAAGAGACTACAGTTTCCAGCACGCATTAGGGCACCCAGGGTGCATTTCCCCACGCAAGGACTGCTGGGGTGGACTTTATAAGGGAGAGGCGGGGACTGTTACTTTCTCTTTGGACACCGCCCTCCCAGCAAGAGGATCCCTGTGCTGACCTGCTGTGTGCACAAGGCCTGAAGCCTGGGCCTTGTGTCTTTCCAAAGAGCCTTCCGCTCCACCGAGGAGCCTGCCGAGTGTCTGATCCTGTTGCCGAGTGCGGTCATCAGGAGGACCGAAGACCCGGGTGTCGTGGACACTGAAGCGAGTCACAGTAACGGAAGTTGCAGACAAGGACTGGTCCGGTCGGGTGAGAGAGCACCTGCTCAGAGCCACATTACAGTATCGTTAGGCCCATTAACTTTATCCAGGCCTATCACAGTGATTTCAGTTACACTCTAGGGAGACTATCTGCTGAACTGAGTCATTAGTCTCCCTGGCAGTACAAAGTTACCGATCATCAATTCTTTGTTGGATTACAATTTGTTCTTGCAAGTGCACCACCATGTTTTGATAGCGAAGATTTCTTCCACAGGACTATACCCAAAGCATAGTCAGGCCTGACTGGGTAGTATAGGACCTTGTTGGGCGCCAATTTTTTTTGCTCATGAGGGAGGATAGCTGCAGTGGGGTCTGTAAACTGTATCATATTGCTGATCGTTAGTGTTTTAATAATTATACTCATATTGCAGAGCTCTGCATGTGACATTGTATACCGTTTTATCCTTTTAACTTTTACCAATAGTAAAAATAATAGTTAAGTATATTGGCTGTCAGTGTCATTTACTGTGCTATACCATATTGTGGGATTGAGTCATATAGAATATTAGAGTGATTGCAATTCTATCATCCCCTTTACTAACTGTGCCACGAGAGGTTAGAGCCGATTGCCAGGGGTTGACAGCGGTGCACTACAGGGCCCAAAACAAACAAGGCAGCCCTCTTAACTGGGGGTATTGCTACACATGGGGGCTCGGTTCTGGGATCCCTGTATATTGCACGCTGCAATCAAGCCGGTCAGAAGTACCAGCATGGACCCGCAGGCAGTAAAAGAGTGGTGCGCAGAGTGGGCTGTTGATTCAACCCGGGCGGTAGTCATTGAACTCTCGGGGAGGGATCGTGCAAGAAGAAGAGAAAAGCAGCTAGTAATGTCGCTGTTACCGTGCCAGAAAGCATGGGTGGTGGACATAAGGCCACATGTCTCGTGTACATACGCACTAGTGGAGCGGGCAGGTGGAATCCCCAGAGATTTTGGAGGTCAGAGTATAAAGGCCATAGATGACCAAATGTATTGCTTAGTGCATGCAAGGGCAGTGAAGAAGGAGAAGGAATCTCCACGGACCTCCCCGCCATTATCTCCACGACTCTTCTCAAAAATGGAAAGCAGTCGCGAGACGAAAACTCCGGGGTCACCCCTGGCCGCCATAGGACTGGAATTATTGACTGCCCTAGGAGACTTTGTAGTGCCAGAAAAGTAACACGGTACATGTAGAAGCCGGGTACCGGAAGCTCCGGGTGTTTTCAGGACAACAACCTGTGCCACCCAGAGAGGAAGACTTTGACACCTGGATTGAGCAGGCAATGCAGGCAGTAGAAGGATGGGAAGTTCCAGAAGCGCAGAAGAAGCAGTGCATCAGTGAAAGTCTGAGGGGTGCTGCTGCTGAAGCGGTGAAAAATCTTAGGTGCAGCAATACTATTTGTACTGCGATGGATTATCTGTCTATGTTGCAGGAGGAATTTGGCCAGCTGGAGAAGGTGTCTGAGTTGGTGTATCAATTTGAACATACCCTCCAACAGCCGTGGGAGAAGTTGTCTGAGTATGTCCGGAGACTGAATAGAATGCTGTGCCAAATTGTATTAAAAAAAAAATGAATGCTGCCGCAAGTCATAGACGCTACCAGGATGAAGCAGATCCTGAGGGGACAAACAAAATGCCCCTGCCTTTGCAAATGTGTGCAACTAAACCCCTGTTTTTAAACGCACTATCATGCCGCGTACACACGACCGTTTTTCTCGACATGAAAAAAAACGTTGTTTTTCTCGACGTTATTTTTCGTGTTTCCTCTCAAGCCTGCCTTGGCTACACACTATCGTGAAAAAAAATGATCTAGCAAAGCGCGGTGACGTCCAACACGTACGACGGCACTATAAAGGGGAAGTTTCATTATGTTCGCGCCACCCTTTTGGCTGCTTTTGCTGATTTCGTGTTACCGCGTGTTAGTAAAAGTTTGGGAAGAGACGATTCGCGCTTTTCAGTCTTCGTGCTTTAAAGATCGTTTTCAGGAGATCAGTTTGTGCTTGTGGGTTCGTATCTGTCTTTCAGTGCGTGTAGTCAGTTCGTATCTGTTTTTGCAGTGCGTTCTTGTCCGCTCGTTACTGTTTTTCAGCTCGTTCTTCAGAGGCCTTGCTGTTCTTCAGTGCGTTCTTTTAGTTCGTTCTGATTAGACGACCGTTTTGAAGCCATGTTGCGGGTACGTTCTTGTCGCCGAGATCGTGCTGTGCTTGCTTCTGGGCTTGTTGCTATGTCCCAGATCCGGTCCATGAACAGGGTGAGGAGGAGTTCTTGGACCAAGAATTGGTTGCTCCAGCGGGACCAATTCTGTCACATGCCTCTGCTGCGGGAGATCCAGGAGAATAAACCTGATGACTTCAGGAATTTTCTGCGGATGTCTGACCCCGTTTTTCAGCAGCTCTTTGCTTTGGTGTCCCCCTATATCACCAGGCAGGACACCGTTATGCGGGAAGCCATCACTGCTGAGCAGAGGCTCATCGCCACGTTGCGATACCTTGCGACTGGGAGAAGCTTGCAGGACCTCAAGTTCTCGACAGGCATCTCCCCCCAGGCTCTGGGCGTCATTATCCCAGAAACCTGCTCTGCCATTATCCAGGTCCTTCAGGAGGACTATATTAAGGTAAGTTTTCTCCTTTATAAACATCACAATCTATGTTTTTTTATGCTTGCTAATGTATAGTATTTTTTGAACTGTCTCTAATTACCATGATTGTAATATGCTGTGAATGTCCCCTTTGTCCCCATGCATGTTGTAAGCTTTGAATGTTCCTTTTTTTGGGCCTACATGCATATTTTCAAAAACCAACCTCTCCAGCATTATATCCTGGGCCCAAACACACCTAGCCTAGTCACTCCCCAATGTTTTTTGGCCGCTCCATTGTAGTGCTTAGATTGCCTGAACCCCCCCCCCCCCTAATTATTTGCTTTTGTCTAATCTAACAAAATAAATTACATAGTACTAGAGCTTTTAATTATGATGTCCCCAACTCATCTCAACACCCCCACCCTAAAAGAATTTCACAGGTCCATCAGAGTGGGTGATGTTTTTTGTGCTCATTTTTAGCCCTTATTAAAGTGGAGTTCCACCCTAAAGTTTATTTTCCACTCATCGTAACCCTCCCCCCCTCGGTGTCAAAATTGACACCTTTCAGGGAGGAGGGGGGTGAAGATACCTGTTTAAGACAGGTATTTTCACCCACATCCAGGAGTCATCTCTGCTGCAAATCTGCCGGAGACAAGTCACTTCCCGCAGAATACCCATAGTGTTCTTGGAGACACTTGGCTCCCAGAACACAGGAGGACCAGTCAGAACTGTGCAGCGCTTCTCGTGCATGTGCGCTAGGGAACCGGGCAGTGAAGCCGCAAGGCTTCTCTTCCTGGTTCCCTCACCGAGGATGGCGGAGGGGGCAGCAGAGTGACGAGCGATTGTTCGTCCTCTGCTGCGGACGTTGTTGGACTCCAGGACAGGTAAGTGTCCAATTCTAAAAACTCTGCAGCTGCTGTAGCTGGAGCTGCTGGGTAATTTGGTATTATTTTGGCTGCGGAGCTCTGCTCTAAAATCCTCCTTCCAAATTAATGCTATACTGATGTTTTGCCCAGAGTGTTTTGTGCGAACATGCTTGCAATGTTTAGTTAGCAAAGTATATTAATTTTTATTTTGTGTTTGACTCCACAGTTACCATCGACGCCACAGGAATGGCAGAATGTGGCATCTGAGTTTTCTCAGCGGTGGAACTTTCCCAACTGTGGAGGAGCCATTGATGGCAAGCACGTCCGCATCGTGCCACCACCCCAATTGGGATCTTTTTTTATAATTATAAAGGGTTCCACAGTATTGTGCTGATGGCGGTGGTGTCTGCCAACTATGAATTTCTCTATCTTGATGTTGGGAAAAATGGGCGGATGTCTGACGGTGGTGTTTTTGCCCAGACCGAGTTTGCCGACCGGCTTCTTTCAGAGGACCTGGCATTGCCACCTGCTGAAGAAAATGACCATGGCCTCCCCTTTGTTTTCCTGGCAGATGAGGTGTTTGCGATTGGACCCCATTTGATGAGGCCTTTTCCACAAAGGACCCTCACCCCTGAGAGGAGGGTCTTTAATTATAGGCTGGCCAGAGCGAGAAGGGTGGTCGAAAATGCCTTTGGCATCATGGCCAGTCATTTACGCATTTTTCAGACTGCTCTCAACATGGCGGAGTACAAATGGAACCATTTAATCATGTGCTGTTGCATACTCCACAATTATTTAAAAAAAAATTAAAACAAACAATTATCTCTCTTCAGTTGCCCTTCAGGGCACACAGTTCTTGGATGGACCATTGCCAGCCCAGGTAGCTGGCCCTACAGGCTTGGCCCCCCCAAAGCGGCCGTGATGTGCGGCAACGCTATGTTGAATATTTTATGGGTAGGGGGGCCATTGCAATGCCTGATCATTTTTAAAATAATTTTTGGACTAATAAAAAAAATAATAATGAAAACATCTTGTTTGCTTTTATTTTGTTGGATTTGTTATTTCTCCTAGGTCAGTGATGGTGAACCTTGGCACTCCAGATGTTTTGCAACTACATTTCCCCATGATGCTCAACTCCACTGCAGAGTGCCTTAGCAACATGGGAAATGTAGTTCCAAACCATCTGGGGTGCCAAGGTTCACCATCACTGTCCTAGGTTATACTAGTGCAGTTGTAGTGCCATGTGTTTTTGTAACAAGTACTGTATTTATTGGCGTATAACACTCACTTTTTTACCCTGAAAATAGAGGGTAAACTGTGCCTGCGTGTTATACGCAGGGGGCTGTAGAAAGTTTTTTTCCTGAAACTTCCCTCTTAAAGTTAGGGTGCGTGTTATACGCCTGTGCGTGTTATACGCCGATAAATACGGTAAATTACCATCATTTAGAGTGTAAACACACACATTTATTATGGGGGAGGGTGCAACATTGATATAAGAAGCCACACATTGTTTAGTTTAAAACATTTTTTATAGGAGCATAAAATTTGTCTTATTTTTTCTAAAAATGAAAAAAAAAAATTTGGGGGGTTTTTAAAGATCATTTTTTGGATAAAACTCTGGACAAAAATGTACAACATGTACAATATTAATTTTCTAAATTAAAAGATTCCCCCAAAAAAAGTGCAAATCTACAATTACAAAAAAAAGAAGAAAACAGAATTTGAAAACATATCACATTTTTAAACCCTCCCAAGAACATGTTCTATTTTTAGTATTCTTTGCTCCATCTGCTTAGTGTTTTGCCTCATCTGGAACAAGTTCGCTTTCATTGTTTCCAGCTCACGAGAGCAGACCCTCAGTTCTTTCAGCAACATCTGGGCAGTGTGTCGGGTGAAGGTTGCTGGGGCCGCAGGCATTAAAGTACCTTAAATTAGAAAAATAAAAACGTCTTACTAAATATACAGGCCTACATCTATTACCTGAGGCTGTGGTGTATGACACTGACCTGTTGAGTTGTCATTTCCCTCTTCAGCCACATCCTGCGGTTGTGGGTCTTGGGTTGGTGGTGCGGGGTTTGCAGCCTCCTGTCTCTTAGCTCTTTGAAGCCCTAGGAGATAGAACCCAAAGGTAGACTTGTGTAACTAAATATATTTAGGCCTGAAAGAGGAATATTAATCATTCTTTGGAAGTGTGTTACAATTGTATTTTTTTTATTATTTAGAAGATGAACACATGATTGTATCCATTTCCCAAGCTGGTAGATTAATCTATTTTGGTCATGTTTCACACATGGAAACACACCAAGTATCCACTGGATCACCTGTGTGACACCATCAAAAGGTTGTTCTTGTGGCTCACACTTGTGCTAATGAGTCCAGATGTGTAAGCAGCTGCTGAGCATACTCTCGTAACCGTACACTGAATCCAGTTACATTAGTTAAATATAGTTACCAACACCTACACAACCATGTTTATAATTAATTATCACATAAACAGTTCAAGATGTCCTGTTTCATGTTCTTCGTCCCAAGAATCATCAGTCGTAGAAATCCTCGTTCAAACGTTCACTAAATGACGCTCTTTTGGTCCGATTCAGTGTTAACTACATTTGATCATTCCTAATAATATGCATGTTCAAATTTAGTTAGCACTGTATTCCCCCAAAACATTGTTTTGGTGGTATTGAACGAGGATTTCGACGTTTGATTCTTGTGCCCAAGAACATGAAACAGGACATCTTGAACAGTAAAAGATGTCCTGTTTCATGTTCTTGGGCACACGAATCAAACGTCGAAATCCTCGTTCAATACCACCAAAACGATGTTTTGGGGGAATACAGTGCTAACTAAATTTGAACATGCCTATTATTAGGAATGATCAAATGTAGTTAACACTGAATCGGACCAAAAGATCGTCATTTAGTGAACGTTTGAACGCGGATTTCTACGATCGATTCGTGTGCCCAAGAACATGAACCCGGACATCTTGAACTGTACTACATACATTAAAGAAAAAGCACATGCAGCACCACGCTATTAATAAAAATCACAGTAAATGTAAATATACTTACTTTTTCGGATCACTTTTTTTATTTTTTTATATTGCTCTGGCTCACGCAATTTAATGTCCGACCATCGTTTGCGGATCTGTTCCTTCGACCTGCGAACCCCAAATTTCAGGAACAGCGTTTTGACCACTTTATCCATAATCTGGCCCTTCACCTGATTTGGCTTTTTGTAGGGCCCATGTTTGGCGTCATAATCCTCCCCCAGCAATATGGTGACCATATCCACCATCTCCTCAAATGACATGTTAGTGGCTTTATATCTTCGGTGCCTGGGCCTGCCTCCTTCCACACTTTCCACTTCATCTGGGTGATTCTCCGCCATGTTGTCAGTCTCCGTCATTAAGGACGAGCGAGAAGGGGCGGGGAAAGTAGTCTAACGAACATCAGGGGCGGGAAAGCGTGCGGAGCGTCACGCATGCGCACTGTATATAACGTTAAAAAACATCGTTGAAAGCGACGTTCAGTGAGTGGAAGAAGGTCGGAAGCAACGAACGTGTAGATCGCGGGTACGTAACATTTTTCATACTTGATATGTCGAGGGTTGAGCAGCCCCGAACAGAAAATTTAGTGACCGTACAGACCTATTTTTTGGGCTGGGTCCCGGAGCAGAAACCTAAACATTCACTGTATGTTCGGGGCCGGTGTTGGGCAATATGCATGTAACTTCGCGCTTGCTTCCCGTGCTGTTAGTCCTGGCCCTGCACAAAGTGTCATTTTCGAAGTTGGAAAAATCATTTAAAACTCAATCGCGGCTAGAATGAATTCTCGGCTCCCGGCAAATGGCAATACGTTGAAAACTCCGTTTTAGAGAAAAAAAAACGTGGGGGTTCCCCCAAATTCTATTTGCAGGCCCTTCAGGTCTGGTAAGGATTTTAAGGGGAACTCCGCCCCAAATTCTGGCAAAAAATGGCGTGGAGTCCCCCCAAAAATCCAAACCAGACCCTTATCCGAGCACGCAACCTGGCCGGCCGCAAGGGAAGAGGGGGGGACGAGAGAGCGGCCCCCCCTCCCTCCTGAACCGTACCAGGCCACATGCCCTCAACATGGGGAGGATGTCCCTATGTTGATGGGGACAAGGGCCTCATCCCCACAACCCTTGCCCGGTGGTTGTGGGGGTCTGCGGGCGGGGGCTTATCGGAATCTGGAAGACCCCTTTAACAAAGGGGACCCCCAGATCCCGCCCCCCCCCCTAGGTGAATTGGTAAGGGGTACATTGTACCTCTACCATTTCACGAAGAAAGTGTACAAAATGTAAAAAATGACAATAGACGGTTTTTGACCATTCCTTTATTTTATTTTTTGGCTTTCTTCCATCTTCTTCTTCCATCTTCTTCCTTCTTCTTTTCTCGATTCATGTTTCTTCATCCATCTTCCTCTTCCTCTTCATCTTCCTTCTTCCTTCGGTGTTCTCGTCCGCATCTTGCTCTGGCATCTTGCTCCGGCTTCTTCTTTCTCCGGCCGCTCCGTTTGAATTGGAGGTTCCCGCTGTGTGACGCTTCAGTTCATCAGTTCTCCTCTTGGTCCGGGGACCCCCCCCCTCTGACGCACATGGATTTCAAGGGTAATTTCCCCGTGCTGTCAGAGGGGGTGGGGCTACCTGCTCACAGCGGACCTAGAGGAGAACTGCATAACTTAAGCGTCACACAGCGGCAAACTCAAATTCAAACAGAGCGGCGGGAGAAGAAAGAAGAAGCCGGAGCAAGATGCGGATGAGAAGCCCGAAGCAAGAAGGAAGAAGGAAGATGAAGATGGAGAGGAAGATGGAGGAAGAAACTCGAATGCAGAAAAGAAGGAAGAAGATGGAAGAAAAACAAAAACAATAATAAAGGAATTGTCAAAAAACGTCTATTGTCATTTTTTGGATTTTGTCAAGTTTTGGGGTGAAATGGTAGGGGTACAATGTACCCCATTACCATTTCACATAGGGGGGGCCGGGATCTGGGGGTCCCCTTTGTTAAAAGGGTCTTCCAGATCCCGATAAGCCCCCCGCCCGCAGACCCCCACAACCACCGGGCAAGGGTTGTGGGGATGAGGCCCTTGTCCCCATCAACATGGGGACATCCTCCCCATGTTGAGGGCATGTGGCCTGGTACGGTTCAGGAGGGAGGGGGGGGCGCTCTCTCGTCCCCCCCTTTTCCCCTGCGGCCGGCCAGGTTGCGTGCTCGGATAAGGGGTCTAGTATGGATTTTTAGGGGGACTCCACGCCATTTTTTTTTCAATTTGGGGTGGAGTTCCCCTTAAAATCCATGCCAGATCTGAAGGGCCTGGAATGGATATTTGGGGGAACCCCACGTCAATTTTTTTTTAAATTTGCGGCAGGGTTCCCCTTAATATCCATTCCAGACCTGAAGGGCCTGGTAATTGAATTCTGGGGAACCCCCACGCTTTTTTTTTTTTATCAATGACTTTTGAATGTATTGCCGGGAGCCGACAATTCATTAATAGCCGCAAGTCAGTTTTAAATGACTTTTTTTCTTTCAAAAATGACATTTTTTGCAGGGACAGTTCTAAGCACGGGAAACATGCGCCACTTCACATGCATATCATACACACCCCCCAGGTACGAAATTTAAAGGACTATTTCACTTTTATTTTTTCATTTTAAGCATTATTAATATCACTGCTCCCGAAAAAACGTCCGTTTTTAAAACTTTTTTTTTGCATTGATACATGTCCCCTGGGGCAGGACCCGGGTCCCCAAACACTTTTTAGGACAATAACTTGCATATTTATAATTAACACTTTAGGACATCCTCCCCATGTTGAGGGCATGTGGCCTGGTACGGTTCAGGAGGGAGGGGGGGCCGCTCTCTCGTCCCCCCCTCTTCCCCTGTGGCTGGCCAGGTTGCGTGCTCGGATAAGGGTCTGGTATGGATTTCTGGGGGGACTCCACGCCATTTTTTTCAAGAATTTGGGGTGGAGTTCCCCTTAAAATCCTTGCCAGACCTGAAGGGCCTGGTATGGATATTTGGGGGGACTCCACGCCATATATTTTTTAGTTTGGGGTGGAGTTCCCCTTAAAATCCTTGCCAGCCCTGAAGGGCCTGGTATGGATATTTGGGGGGACCACACGTATTTTGAAAAACATGGGCGGCGGGTTTCCCTTAATATCCATTCCAGACATGAAGGGCCTGGTAAGAGAATTTGGGGGAACCACAATGCTTTCTCAATGTTTGTATCAATGACCTTTCTATGTATTGCATTTGACGGGAGACAACAATTCATTATACCCAGGAGTGAATTTTGAGTTAATTTTGGAAAAGCACAAATGACACTTTGTGCAGGAACAGTTCTAGGTACTCCTTTACTTTTTTGGAGTCCTTTTAGTCCGCAGATTTTCGGGGCAACATTGACTTCAATGGGGTTTGGGTTCGGGGTCAAGTTCGGGTCAAGTCACGTCACGAACTCTAGCTTTTTACCAAGTTTACAAAAAAGAGTTCAACACAAACATCCAGGTGTCCACTCAACTCTATGATGACTGATCAATTGCTACGTTAGTGGCCTATATATGGTGAGAAAGATTTGGAGTAGTCTTGACTGACATTCGATTTTTGGTGTGTTTGACTTGCAGCAAAAATGCAGTTATTTAAGGACCCCGACTTCATGTTGGAATTCCTGCAAAGATGGAAGAATCTTCCTGTTTTATGGGAGACCAAAAACAAAAAAAATAAAAATAAAGAAGCCAGGAAGAGAGCACTGAAGACCTTGCTGGAATTTGTGCAAACTCATATCCCCACAGCAACACTACAGGATGTGAAGACGAAAATTGGGACCATTAGGAGGACATACCGGACTCAACGAAACAAAGTCCGAACATCTATGCGGTCAGGAGCAGCTGCAGAGGACAGATATATTCCAAATCTCTGGTACTACCAGCATCTCAGTTTCCTCGATGACCACCTGGAATCCAGGGAATCCCTTTCCACCCTTTCACCCAGAACGAGCTCCAGCCTTCCCTGCAGCCAACCCTCCAGCCTTCCCTCCAGCATTCCCTGCAGCCAACCCTCCAGCCTTCCCTCCAGCCAAGTTAAGGTCTCTTTGGAGGAACAAGCTCAACTCCTGGAGGAGCCGGATTTGAATATTTGGAGCCAGGTATAATATTTTGCAAAATATTTCTAGTAATAAAAGTCTAATGTTGTCAATGTTGAAAAAATTGTGTGAAAAATGTTACCAGTTAAACCAAAGTGTCTGACATATCAATAGACAGCAGTGGCCAAAAATTAGGGGGACAAGAATGAAAAATGCTGGTGTCAGAATGATTAACTTTAATATTTATTAGCATTCAATTAGCAAATGTCATGAGGTGACAAATGTGTGTGAAAGATGAAGGCTAAAATAACTATATGTAACTTTTTTTAACAGGATGAGGAGGCAGGCATCAGTGTGACACACAAGGAGGCAGGTGCCAGTGGAACCCACGAGGAGGCAGGCCCCAGTGTGACCCATGAGGAGGCAGGCCCCAGTGGGACACAGGAGGAGGCAGGCCCCAGTGGGACACAGGAGGAGGCAGGCCCCAGTGGGACACAGGAGGAGGCAGGCCCCAGTGGGACACAGGAGGAGGCAGGCCCCAGTGGGACACAGCACAACACCAGGCCCCAGTGGGACACAGCGCAACACCAGGCCCCAGATACCTCCGCTGCGGATTCCACCAAAAAGGGCAAGGAGGCTTCTTCAAATGGAGGAGGAGACCCAGGCCCTAATTAGGGAGGCTACTGCAGCCCTCAGAGAGCCCCCCACCGCTCCAGAGGGATTTGCTGCCCTTATTGGGGACAAACTGCCCCAAATGGAAATGGCCCAGCGTCTAAAAAGCGAGACCCTGATATTGAAGGTTGTAAATATGGGCATGTTGGGGAAACTGAATGATTTTACGGACGTTGTGGACGTTTCTTATGTCCTTGCTCCAGTTCCTGCCCCACTCCCTGCTCCTGCCCCAGTCCCTGCTCCTGCCCCAGTCCCTGCTCCTGCCCCAGTCCCTGCTCCTGCTCCAGTCCCTGCTCCATGGACACAGCCTCCAAGGAAGGCTGCAGGGAAGGCAAAAAAGAAAAGCAGAAAATGAGCCCAGGATATGTCCCTCAGATGGTCCCAATTTTCGTCTTCTCATCCTTTGGTGTTTGCTGTGGTGATCTGGGTCTGCACTAATTTCAGCAGGGTCTCCAGTGCTGTCTTCCTGGTTTATTTAGATTTACTTTACATCTGGTTTTGTTTTGGCTTACCCTTTAATTTGTTTTTAGGCCAGAATAAATGGAATTTTTGTTTGATGTTACAAAATGAACATGTGTTTTTATTCTAAATAGACAGTTTGGTAGTGAGTAGGCAGGGACAGTGGATAAAAAATTGGGAAATTAACAAGGGACACTAACCTACTTGAGGGTAAATTAAAATAAATAATAATGTTGTTGTGGTAACTTGACACACTCAAAAATATCAAATATGGAAAAACAGTCTAAAATATTATTAAAAAAAAACAAACTAAAAAACACATCTTCAAAACAAGATGGAAACTCTAAAATATTGGATATTTAGGGAGATCTGGCTTACAATAAATATAGATTAATCATGAGAAAACAATAAATACTAAAGACCAAACTTTTTCCTAACTCTGTGAGAATATCAGCAGCAAGAGAATTGGATTATTGCAGCATTAGAACGAAGAAAAGAATGCGCTGCATTAAACGATGCAATAATTTCCTGCATGACGAATGTGCCATCTCCATTCTGAACGGTAGTTTTACCAGAACGAGCGCTCCCTTCTCATCACATGCTTCTGATCATGCGCACTTTTTTCACGTCGTTAAAGCCTACACACGACCATTTTTCATGACGAGAAAAACGACGACGTGCAAAACGGCGAGAAAAATTAGAGCATGTTCTAATTTTTCTCATCGTTTTTAATGCCGGAAAAACGACCTAAAGCCCACAGACGATCGTTTTTCTCGTCAAAAGGAAAATAATTCAGTTTTTCACGTCGAGAAAAACGGTCGTGTGTACGCGGCATTAGACAGGTGATTTTGGTTGGTTGCTGATTGGTTGGTAAGTTTAGCTTGGGTTTTGTCTGTCTTTTTGTGTCTTTGTTTAGATCCTGAGGGGAGCCTTACGTTCGGATCCAGTTTGGCATTACTTGAAGACCTGACAGAGTCATGGCTTTGAGTTACCCAGACCTTGTGCGGGTCATAAGGGACGAAGATGCCTTGCTGAAGGACCAACAGGCGGTTGAGAAGACCACCCCACCAGTTTCGGTGGGAGTCAGAACAGCAGTAGCTATTGAGCGTGATTCAGAAGTAGAAACCTTGAAGTCTCAGATGGCCCAAGTGCTGGATTTATTGACCTTTTTACTGGCCAAGAACTCAGGAGCCAAAGAGAAAGCAGAGATCAGGAGTGAACTGTGCCAAAATGTTTCCACTTCAACACCCCCGCAGACAAGAAAGGAACCTGTCTGCTTCAACTGTGGAGGAGCCGGCCACATTGGGAAAGTGTGCCCCAGTCCAAAGAAGAACAGAGGCACTCAATACCAGCAGGCGGAAAACTTCAGAGGGCCCCGGTGAAGGAGTCAGCCGGGCGCCCACTACTCACAGAAAGCTCCAAAAAGATGCAGGGACAAGCAGAGGCAAAGAAGGAAAACAATGCCCCTAAAAAAAAAAAAAATCCCCACACTACCTGTCGGGAGTTGAAATTTAACAATCTGAGGGAAATCAATGCATACCAGGTCCAAAAAGGGTTGAGGTCCAGAGAAAAATGGAAGAAAAAAAGAAAACCTCAATAGGAAAATCAGGGAGTCCAAAGAAAGAATCACCCCAGAAGAAATTTCCAGACAAGTTAACTGGACCCTCCCCTCTAGTCTCCGTTCAAGTGGAGGGAGTCACGTGCCCTTGCAGAAACTGGAAGACCTACAGATACGGGGAATTGGCACTCGTAGCTTTCCCTACGACGGTTATGTCTCAATCAGGCTGGCCTTTGATCCATCAGTGACAGGGAAGGTGGAAGTCTTTGACACCCTGGCGGTAGTTTGTCCTCGCCCGTCAGGGGCCAACACCAGTTCCATGCTAATAAGGACCAACACTGACCTGGTCAGGAGGCTGCTGACCCCTCTAGTGCAGGAGCGGAGTCCTACCACAGACAAGATTCACCCTATGCTGCAACAGGTCTACCAGAAGTTGGTCCTGGAACAAAAGGCCCCAGAAGAGGGGGTGGGGAAAGTCTGGAGACTGTCGAGAAAGGAGAAGATATTGCAGCCTGGTGAGGTGACCTGTCTTCAGGCTACGGTAAAACTCTCCTGGGAGCAGCCTGGCCCCTTTGTGGTCTTGGAGCCAGACCCCTTGAACACCCACCCAGGATTGGAAGTGATCCCTGAAGTGGTCCCGTTGAGGGCATTGAAGAAGGCGAAGGGCCAGATTCCAGTGAGCATCAGAAATGTCACTAGTTCTATGAAGATTCCAGCCCGGGTACTACTGGGCAAAGTAAACCCTGCTACCCCAGTGACCCTGTCTGAATTGAAGAGAGCTGAAGGAGGGGAACTCACCCTGGAGGGACTGTCTGGAAGACACCACCTTGCCACCGAAGTGGAAGAAGAGAGCCAAGGCTCAGCTGACCAGATAGAGAAAAAAATTCTCGGCAGATGAGTTTGACGTGGCGTGTGCGAGGAGTGCCGCCCAAAAAATCCGTCTGCAGGAAGACAAACCCTTCCGGGAGAGGGTCCGGCGAGTTCCCCTGGCTGACTTGGAAGATTTGCGTGAACAGTTGAGAGCTTAAGAGAACAGGGGTTATTTGAGAGTCCAGGAGTCCATATGCCTCCCCCATCATGGTGGTAAGGAAAAAGAACGGGTCGTTGAGACTCTGCATAGACTACAAGACTCAATGGGAGGACCATACCCGACCAGTACGCTACCCCCAGGATAGAAGATGCCTTGCAGAGTCTGTCTGGGGCCAAGTGGTTCAGTGTCATGGACCTGAAGAGTGGGTATTACCAAATCCCAATGCACCCTGAAGACAGAGAAGACGGCCTTCATCACCCCAGTGGGATTCTATGAGTGCAATAGGATGCCTCAAGGCCTGTCGGGAGCCCCCGCCACTTTCCAGAGGTTGATGGAGAAGACAGTGGGGGATATGAATCTTATCGAAGTTCTGGTGTACCTAGATGACATCATTGTCTTCGGGAAGACTCTGGAGGAGCATGAAGAGAGATTGGAGAAAGTCCTGAAGAAACTCAGTGAAAAGGGACTAAAACTCTCCAGGGAAAAATGCCAGTTTTACCAGTCTTCGGTCCACTATCTGGGACACATAGTGTCTGCAGAAGGAGTGTCTACAGATCCTGACAAACTGGGCGCAGTTACCTCCTGGCCAGTTACCTCCTGCTCTTATTACCGTAGATTTGTGGAAGGGTTTGCGAAGATTGCCAAACCCCTGAATGAGCTGCTGAAGACAGAAGGAGAGGAGGAGGATACTGGCCCCAGAAATCCTGGAGAGTCCATGGAAGGCCAGTGGACAGAGAAGTGTGAAGAAGCCTTCAAGATGTTGAAGAAAAGTCTGACCACTGCCCCAGTCTTGGCCTATGCTGACCCTAAGAAATCATATGAACTGCATGTAGATGCCAGCCATGATGGTCTGGGAGGTGTACTGTACCAAGAGTATGAAGGACAGTTTCCTATGTTAGCAGAAGTTTAACACCAGCAGAAAAGAACTACCCCACCCACAAGTTGGAATTCCTGGCTTTGAAGTGGGCAGTCGTGGATAAGCTCAGAGATTACTTGTATGGAGCTGACTTTACAGTAAAGACTGACAATAATCCACTCACCTACCTTTTCGCCACAGTCAAGCTGGATGCCACTGGCCACCGTTGGTTGGCAGCCCTGGACGGATTCAACTTCAGTCTCAAGTATAGGCCTGGAGCTGGGAATCGTGATGCAGATTCATTGTCCAGAAGAGCTCATGCACCCACCCACCACACAGAAGACTGGACCCAGGTAACCCCGGACGGGGTACGGGCCTTGTGCCAAGGAGCCCAACTCCAAGCTAACGGTGGGTCAAGGGCGGTCGAGGATGACCTGCCAAAGCTGTCTAAGAAGGACATAAGAAGAGACCAGATGGAAGATCCCTGGGGAAGATTAGCTTCGAAGGCACTGGAAGAACAGGATCCAGGCAGGCTCCTGCAGGACCCCTCAAAGGTGGCTCGACTGGTCCACAAAGAATGGGACAAGCTACAGGTGCATCAAAGGGTGGTCTACCAAAGGGACCCCTCTGATGACCTGGAAGAAAAGTGGCAACTGCTCCTGCCAGAAAAACAGAAGAACTGTCTTGGCTGCCCTACATGATAACCATGGCCACTTGGGGGCCGAAAGAACCTTCCAGCTTGTGAGGAATAGCTTCTATTGGCCTTGTATGCGGGCTGAAGTGGAGGAGTACTGCCACTCATGTGCTCGCTGCGTTCAAAGGAAGACATTACCACGTCAAGCTGCCCCAATGGGTCATCTGCAGAGTCAAGGACCCTTGGACTTGGTATGCATCAACTTTCTCTGTCTAGAACCTGACCAGAGTTGACACGGAAATGTTCTGGTGATAACCGACCATTTCACCCGCTATGCCGAGGCCTTTCCAGCTAAAGACCAAAAGGCCTCCACCGTAGCCAAAATCCTGGTGGAAAAATACTTTGTGCATTACGGGCTACCACAACGCCTTCACTCAGACCAAGGGAGAGACTTTGAGAGTCGTCCGATTAAGAAATTGCTGGACTCTTTAGGTATAAAGAAAACTTGTACTACCCTTTATCACCCCCAAGGTGATGCCCAGCCGGAGAGATTCAACAGGACTCTGTTAAATATGTTGGGGACTCTAAGCAGCGAGGAGAAGCAGCATTGGAGCAAGCACATAGCAGCAATGGTGCATGCCTATAACCGCACAACCAGTGATGCCACAGGGTACTCTCCCTACAGATTGATGTTTGGCAGGGAAGCAAGACTGCCTGTGGATCTGGCCTTTGGCATATCAATGGATCACACATCAGCCACCTCTCACAAGGGATATGTAGATAGGCTGAGGAAGAGCCTGAAACTGGCGTTTGAACGGGCCTAAGTGGCATCAGAGCAAAGAGGCGCCCGGAACAAGAGGAGCTTTGATCTCAAAGTTCGAATTCAGGACTTGCAACCCGGAGACAGAGCGCTGTGGCGGAACTTGGGAGTCCCTGGAAAGCACAAACTAGCAGACAGATGGAGACCCGAACCTTATGTGATCTGCAAAAGGTTACCAGGCTTGCCGGTATATCAGCTGAAGCCAGAAGGGAAGATAGGGCCGCTGAAGACCTGGCACAGAAACCACTTACTTCCACTTTCAGAAGCAGTTTGGATACCTCCTGTAGAGGATTCCCCCTGGACCATCCTTAAGTCTGAATACACCTAGGCCTAATACTCGGTCTCAGGCACCTCAGTCTGCTGGGATGGATGTCACTGATAAAAGTGAAGATAGAGAAGAGCTTGAATGGTTGTGGCCGTCCCAGGCCCCTGAGCCTCTGTCCATAGATCGTCCACCCTCTGAAGGTACCCTGGATAGTACATTAAACGTGGAAGCCACTGAGTTTGTCCCGTCCAGCCCTCTATCTGATGACTGTGAAGATGCCATAGAGTCGCCTCCTGTTGAATATCAAAGGGACTCCCTGTATCTTCCTGCACCTGATCTGGATGCTCCAGAAAATTTTGGAACCTAAAAACACACCTACCCCAGAGGAAGAGCCTGTGGTGACAGACAGTTACCCCAAGAGAACAGAGAGCAAAGAGAACCATTCGTCCTCCACGGAAGTTAACCTATGCCCAAATGGGAGAAAGCTCAGGAGGACACAGTAACTACTGCAAGAAGGACAATACCAACACCTGGTCCCTCCACTGTGCATTTGGTGGAGGGCAACCCCAGCTCACTTTCTAGCACAGTTAGGCAGGTCAACCCCATTGATGTGACCTGTGGGCAGGACAAGCTCCCTTCCCAGTTTTGGTGGGAGTTTCCTCTGCCCTCTTTTGCAGCCCTCACTGAACTTGTGTCTTCCTATTGCTAATACTGTCTTTGGGGACCAAAGATTCTAAGTGGGGGGAGTGTGTAGCGGGGTATAGTTTTTCCTAAAAGAGACTACAGTTCCCAGCACGCATTAGGGCACCCAGGGTGCATTTCCCCGCGCAAGGACTGCTGGGTTGGACTTTATAAGGGAGAGGCGGGGACTGTTTTTCTCTTTGGACACCGCCCTCCCAGCAAGAGGATCCCTGTGCTGACCTGCTGTGTGCACAAGGCCTGAAGCCTGGGCCTTGTGTCTTTCCAAAGAGCCTTCCGCTCCACAGAGGAGCATCTGATCCTGTTGCTGAGTGCTGTCATCAGAAGGACCGAAGACCCGGGTGTCGTGGACACTGAAGCGAGTCACAGTAATGGAAGTTGGACAAGGACTGGTCCGGTCGGGTGAGAGCACCTGCTCAGAGCCACATTACAGTATCGTTAGACCCATTAACTTTATCCAGGCCTATCAGTGATTTCAGTTACACTCTAGGGAGACTATCTGCTGAACTGAGTTATTAGTCTCCCTGGCAGTACAAAGTTACCGATCATCAATTCTTTGTTGGATTACAATTTGTTCCTGCAAGTGCACCACCGTGTTTTGCTAGCGAAGATTTCTTCCACAGGACTATACCTAAAGCATAGTCAGGCCTGACTGGGTAGTATAGGACATTGTTGGGCGCCAATTTTTTTTGCTCACGAGGGAGGATAGCTGCAGCGGGGTCTGTAAACTGTCTATCACATTGCTGAACGTTAGTGTTTTAATAATTATACTCATATTGCAGGGCTCTGCATGTGACATTGTATACTGTTTTATCTTTTTAACTTTTACCAATAGTAAAAATAATAGAGTTAAGTATATTGGCTGTCAGTGTCATTTACTGTGCTATACCATATTGTGGGATTGAGTCATATAGAATATTAGAGTGATTGCAATTCTATCATCCCCTTTACTAACTGTGCCATGAGAGGTTAGAGCCGATTGCCAGGGGTTGACAGCAGTGCGCTACAGGGCCCAAAACAAACAAGGCAGCCCTCTTAACTGGGGGTATCGTTACATATATGTGATTGTGCATTTTTGATGCTTTGAAAGCGGCAGATCAGGCGCAAACAAGGTGACTCGAGTATAAGCCGAGGGGGGCATTTTTAGCACAAAAAAAGTGCCTAAAAACTCGGCTTATACTCGAGTATATACGGTATGTCTTATGAGCTTATTGCATGGCTCATAGTAATAGGATGAATTATGTTTAATATTAGGTTTAGAATTTGCACATCCATTGAGCAACAAGGGGTCAACAACAGTCAGATTAGCACTGCCCCCTTGGTTGTTGCATTTCCCGCCTTTTTTTAATTATTTAAACCTTCCTGGGTGCCACTTCTCCTTGACTGTGACAAAGCGCATGCTGCGCGAAAGGTGTCGTCAAGGCTACCCAGGATTGCCAACTTAATACCAGGCTCCATCTGCAACCATGTATCATCATTTTCATTAGCCTTCTACCAGCCACTTTTTCAGTTTGACTACCTTCCAGTGGGTTGGTGGAATTTGTTTTTTTTTTCCCACTGTGTGTGAACATTCCAACTATTTTTTACTGTACTACCAGCCAGAGATGTGCCCCTGTGTGGAAGAGTGATTCACAGTTCCGTCTGTGAAACAGCATCGCAGCTTTCAATCCCTCTCTCCTCCCCTGTCAGTGGCACGGGACCTGACCGCCGCCTTTCTGTGATCACCGCTCCTGTCTCCCACACGCCGGAGGAACATCCACACGCTGACCGGAAAACCTGTTCTTCTGATCCCCATACTACAAGCCAGCTTGGCGGCCGCCTCTCTTTCCATCTGTTCGTCTGGCTCTTAGAGATCTCATCAGAATAGGACTGTTGCTGGCTCCTTGTTGCAGAGTGGATGTCAGGTGATTTTGTTGGCGTTTTATTTAATTTAATGTTCTACCCAACGTTTTTATTCAGAACTGTTCCCTGATTTTACTTAAGTTTGAATAAATGTGTTCATGGTTATACCTGCCATAGAAAGTCTGCTTTTCTTGCCTATTGAGCGCTGGAATTTTGTGTTTTTGGCTATGTACCAATATAGCACTATTGTGCTTATTTTGCAAAAATAAAACAGCTTTCCATTTATTCTTCACACACTTAATTCACTGTCTTTATGGCTGTTTAAAAACACTGCTCCATTACTTCTGCCTTACTTCCTGAACCGACTTTAGGTCATGATACAGGAAGGAGTTGACCAGCTGATTTCATTAACACACACCCTGCATCATCTACCCTCAGCTGGTCAACTCCTTCCTGTGTCATGACCTAAAGTCTGTCTAGGAAGTAAGGCAGAAGTACGGGAGCAGTGTTCTTCCATGAAGAGTGTGAGGCAAGTGTGTATAGAATAAATGGAAAGCCGTTTTATTTTTTCAAAAGAAGTACATTAACCACTTCAGCCTTGGAAGGTTTTACCCCCTTCATGACCAGGCCATTTTTTGCAATACGGCACTGTGTTACTTTAACTGACAAATGTGCAGTTGTGGGATTCTTTACCCAAATACAATTTATGTCCTTTTTTTCTACAAATAGAGCTTTCTTTTGGTGGTATTTTATCACCTCTGCAGTTTTAATTTTTTAAACTATAAACAAAAACAGACAATTAAAAAAATATATATATATTTTTTATATTCTGCTATAAAACATACCCAATAAAAAAAAGTTCTTTATAAACCTCATGTGACTCGCAGCACCACAAGGGGTGTAAATATTGGCTGTACACAGGAGCAGAGAGCTGTATTATCATACACAGACACGGTTGCCAATCACTGCGCATGTGCAAAATTACAGCTGGGACAAGAAGAAAGACCAGAAGTAGAGTGCACTGCTGACGCAGAAGACATTCGGTAATATGGCGCCAGCTTCTTCCAGACAGGAATATTTTACAAAACACTAGAAAATAAGTAAGAGATGTACAAAGGGGCTTAACATTAATGCAGCTTTACTGTACTGCCTTTATTAAGAAGGAGATTTTTATGGGCAGAGCTTTAAAATGTTACTAAACCCACAACAGTAAAATCAGTCTGTATATGCAGTAAAGCATGCTTGTTATACTCACAGTGGGACCTAAGGGGTTAATCCTCTGCATTGTGTAAAAAGGCTGATTGATCCTGTCTTCTCTGATCCTCCCCTTCTTCCACTGTACCCAATCCTTCACCTGATAAGACAGAGCCGTTGGAGTCACTCTGCACATCCTCAGTTTGGTGTGTATTGCTAGAGTTTTTTTTTTCTTGGGAGAGTGCATGTGATAATAAGCACATGGCCAATCAACACTGTCCAGACGGAGGGTCAGGGGTCCTGCAGCCACATAGGACAGTCAGAGGAGAATGAAAACTCCTCCTACAAGCTTTAACCAGACACTGATAGAAGTCATAAGACCACTATATACTTCTTATGTAAAAAGGTAATTAGAAGTTTATATTTACTAAAATAATTGCATCCATTATCCTTTGAGCCTAGGTAGTTTGGTAGTTTCAGGAGTTCTGGGAGTTATTGTGGGGGGGGGGGGGGGGTCCTAGGTTTACTGTGGATGTTTCTGGGCATTATTCTTTGGCATGCTGCAAGACAGGAATGACACAGGAGGAGGTATGACACCTGTCTTGCAGCATACCAAAGAATAATGGCTTACTGCTACAGAGGAATGGTTCACTTCAGAGAGCTGGGCTATGGGAGGGCGGGATCTGAGGGGTGGGACTCTCCCTGTTTACAATGGTTGGCATATTTAGCTGTGTAGGATTGAATTCTAGTTATGATCCATTCGATCCTGCCCAGCAGCAGCACAGCTAACTTTCAGAACAGGCTGTGTATGAATGTGTTTTCTTTCTTGAATAATGCTGTGATCTGTGAGGTGGACCTTGGGAGGTTTGAACTCTTCCTGTAGTTGTGACTGGGCGAGATTGAATGCTAATGAGTATGTATTCAATCCCACCCACCATCAGAGCTGTGAAGGAAGTTACATTGTTTGCAGAATCTGAAAGACTACAGAGGGGAGTGTTCTAAACTCTAGCTGCTGCAGGAAGTAGCTGTGAAAAAGGGACAGAGTCTATCAACAGGATATAAAGAATGTCACATGGTACAAAGCCACAACCAAACCCATAATATCAGGGGATCTGCAAACATCAGTGCAGCATGGTACAGAGATATTATTGATGCTGGAATTGATCATTCTAATCAGTTCTAGTGAAAAGAAAGTTGGAGTTCAGATTTAAAGTCTTAGGTGTATGTCTTATACACTATACTGTAAAAAAATATATGGGCACCCTTCCAAATAGTTTGGGTGCAGAAAGCCAGATCCATAAAGACATGGTTTAATAGCTGTAGAAGAACTTTATTGGCCTGCATAGAGCCCTAAACCCTACAGAACACTTTTGGGATAAACTGGAGCGCCAATTACTAGCTAGATCTTCTCTTTTAACATCATTGCCTGACCTTACACATGCTCATTTAACTAAATGAGCACACATTTCCACAGACATACTCCAAAATCTTATGGAAAGCCTTTCCAAAAAAATGAAAGCTGTTTCTGCAAAGGGAATACTAAATGAATGCACGTGGTTTTAGAATGGGATGCCCCACAAGTTCATATAGGGATGACGATTAGACATTCCCATGGCCCTATTTTTTGCCGTATGGTATACATATCCATTACAGAAAGGACAAAACAGTATTGTGGCTCATAATTACAAAATAATAAAAAGCAAGTGTATTCAGCATAGAGAGACTTGAACTTTTGGTAATCCAGCCCACAGGATTGCATGTTGCTTCAACTGAAAGCTTTCAGAAGGTTGTTAAAATTAGCTTATATTACCTTTTTTGAGTGAAATTTGCGTGAAAAAAATATCTATCTTTAAGAAAAATGTCTAAAATTGCTTTACAAGCTCCAAGGCACCCCCAAGATAACAAAAGCTGTGAATGTCAATCCTCATACCTGGGAACTTTTAGAAGTCACTAAATGTAAAAGGGCAAAGGGGGAGAGGATAGTACTGCAGCAAAAATAGGGATAGTAGTGACATGGCTGATGTTTTTGGTCACTTATTTTTATTTTTCAAATGTTTATTAGCTTCAAAATGTATTTTTTTTTTAAAACATTTTTCATTATTTGTATAGAAAACATAATTTAATACAAAATGTATCCATGATACAGTGAAAGTCCAGCACTAGCTTTCCACTTGCTAACTGCTCCAGTAGTTAGAAAGTGCAGGTAGGTGCCATCTTTACTAGGATACCACAATACCAGCTATTTACAGTATAGTAATAAACAGCCCCATGTGTAGGCTGATTCACATTTACCAGCTGCTGTTTCCAAACTGTAAATTTGAAATAATATCCAATATTTCATAGTGATCTGACTAAATAACAAAAACAAAATAAACACCTATATTATTTAATTTTCCTGAACTGAGGTAATAAATATAAATTAATATATGAAAAAAGTACACATTTCCTCTAATGCACACGGCTGGACTTTCCATCGGGAAAAGCTCCATCGGAAAAATAGAGAACCTGCTCTCTATCTAATTCTGTCAAAAATTCCGACAGACGGTCGGAATATCTGACCAAAAGCTCCCATCGGACTTTTTCTGCAGGAAATTCCGACCGTGTGTACGCAGCATAAGGCTACAAAAAACTCTGATGTTCAACATCACACTGAGGGACAGCCATGGGTGTTCCAATTGTTTTTTTAGACCCATGAGTACAACAGAGTGATGATAAAATACATAAGGGCATATTTTTGTTGCTGGGGCAAAACATTCTATGAGTATTTACACGGCACACTTTTTGCTATAATAATTGATCACACACTATTGCAGGGAATATTTCAGAAGAATAGTCCTATAATAGGACCTATAATAGTCTTATATATAATAAGCTCACCTGGCAAACAATGATACACTTTGCTATCAAATGCCTATAAGTACGAGTTATAGAATCAACGTTAAAATAAAATCCTAAATGTTAATGCACTAAGACCCTTGTCGATACAAATTTATGGGTTTAAAATCTCACTCATATCCAAATTTCTCATACTTTAGTCTTTTTTAAAAAAAAAAAAACATATTTAAAGGTCGCAGATAAGGCTAATATGACTACTAGTGATTGTACATTATACTTTTTTTCTTCAAATTGGTTATGGAGGGTACAGCCAAATGCTTGCATGGGTTGCCTTACGTGGATGGACAAGGTAATCTCTTCATGAACACTTGCACAACCTTATTTGAAATTAAATGCTTGCAAAAAGTTGTGTGTAGAAGTCTGCTGCCCATTATAATTTTGTTAAAATCTGTAATGATGTAGTGATCATAGAAAGCTCACAGCTGGAGACAATGGGGTTGATTTGCAAAAACTGGAGAGTGCAAAATCTGGTGCAGTTGTGCATGGTAGCCAATCAGCTTCTAAAATTAAGCTTTAACTAAATAACCTAGAAGCTGATTGGTTTTTATGCAGAGCTTCACCAGATTTTGCACTCTCCAAGTTTTAGTAAGTCAACCCCTTGAGTCAGACATACCTGGAAAATATGGTTACCAGCGGCAGAGGGTATATTAGGGTCAATGCCAACTGGAAGGGAAGTATTCATAATGTTCCCATCTTTGATCTGCATATTAATATTCTTCAGCATTGAGGTTACTAAATATCATTCCTTCAGCAGCTACCAGCTAACACTGTGCACAGCTGCTAGCTGTTGAACGCAGCTGCCACTAACAGCTACAGTCCTCACTAATAATTGCTAAATAGTTAGATTGGTCATTGATCATGTGTACCCTATGTCAGCTACTGTAGGTCATAGGAAACACATGCAAGCTGAAGGCTTCATTCAAAATAATGTACGTCTCTGTAATATTGTAAGTGTTTAATAAAATTATATCCTATGTGCTGCTGGAGCAGCTTGAGGTTGGACACGTGGACATCATGTGTCCAGGTCTGTCTGGCCTGCACAAACAGAGGCAAACTGACATTTTAGAGTTGGAGAATATATAGGGACAGTGGTAGTTCACATTCAAACAGACTGATTTGTCTTAGCTAAACAAATAACAGCCTGTATGAGCAGACAAAAGGTCCAGTGGTGACTAAAAGATCTAGTTAAGCCAAAGGGCTTAAACCGGGGCAGCCTGGAGGCAGAAATGCATTTGTGTTTGTTATACTAAGCAAACCCAGCATTGGCAGTACACTGTGCTAGTTTGAAGTTTGGATGAATTAAAGCTGAACTCCAGGAATTCAGTCACTTTGTATAATTTGCTTGCATATTATGATTAGGGAGGAGCCGAACACCCCCCCCCCCCCCGGTTCGGTTCACACCAGAACCTGCGAACGGATCGAAAGTTCATGCAAACTTTAGAACCCTATTAAATTCTATGGAACTCGAACGTTCAAAATCAGAAGAGCTTATTATGAGGGCTAATATGTAAGTTATTGTCCTAAAAAGGGTTTGGGGACTCGGGTCCTGCCCCAGAGGACATGTATCAATGCAAAAAAAAGTTTTAAAAACAGCCGTTTTTTTCGGGAGCAGTAATTTTAATAATGCTTGAAGTGAAAAAAAATAAAAAGTCCTTTAAATATCATACCTGGGGGGTGTCTATAGTATGCCTGTGAAGTGGCACGTGTTTCCCGTGTTTAGAACTGTCCCTGCACAAAGTGACATTTCTAAAATGAAAAAAAGTCATTTAAAGTGGTTATAAACCCGTAAAACAAAACAAAAATAACACCTGCAAGACAAAGCCATAATGAGCTAGTATGACTAGCATACTAGCTCATTATGCATCACTTACCTTAGATCGGGGCCTCCGAAACCATCCTCGTCTTCCCCTCCCGCCGCAGCCATCGCTCCACAGATACCCAGAAGGCATGCGCGCGGGAGCCATCAAATCCGGCAAAGCTGGATTTGTGAATTGGGATTCTGACTGAATGCAGCGTCGTCTATAACTTTAAATGTAATGTCTGGTCCTGGCAATATGGATGAAAATCATTGAGAAAAATGGCATGGGTACCCCCCCGCAGCTCATTACCAGCCCCTTTGGGTCTTGTATGGATATTAAGGGGACTCCCGCACCAAAATTAAAAATGGGCCCTATATACTCTGAACAGCAGTATACAGGCGGTGCAAACAAGACAGGGACTGTAGGTTTGTTCTTAAGTAGAATCGGTTTGTAATTTGGAACAGGTACATTTTTTAAGTGTAGCTCCAGCCAAAAAATCTATTTTTAAGCTTTTTGGAAAACATAGGGAAGGGTTATCACCCCTATAACATTTGTTTTGCTGTCTGTGCACCTGTTCAGAACATTTCACCTCACTTTCCGTTCCAATGACAATTTTTTTTTGAAAATTTGGGGTTTTTATTGAAGGATTGGTGATAAAGCATCAGTGGAGTTGAGACACCTTTTTCCCATATTAACTCTTACAGGAGAGAATTTCCCTTCCTAGGGGTAGATTTCCTCTCACTTCCTGTCGTCTCCTTCCGTTTGCAAGTAGGAGTCGTTTGTAAGTTGGATGTTTGAAAGTAGGGGCCTGCCGTATATACTCTACAGAAATTTGGCCCTTAGGTGTTTGTGTTGCCTCAACACTGTAAGCCCTCACAATTACACTTGGTGGGCGCTGGAACGCCCTGCTGTGAACTATTATATCAAGAATTGTAATTACAAGCCATTGTTGAACAGTGGTAGGAAAAATTGGGCCTTTGGTGGTGGCGCTGGTGCCACAACACTAAGTCCACAGTTATACTTGGAGGGCGCAGCCTTGAAATATTAGATCAAGAATTGTAATTACATGCCACTGTTGAACAGGGGCATATAAATTGTGCCTTAGGTCCTGGTGCCACAACACTGCAACCCCTCACAGATACTGTAGTTGGAGCGCAGCAATGAGCCTTGCTGCAAAGTATTGCATCAAAAATTGTAATTACACACCCCTTTTAAAAAGGGGCAGAAAAATTGGGCCTTAGCCACTGGTGGCGGTGCCCAGAAACAAAATTTCTTACATGCTATGAGCATGATCATTGAGGAGGAAGAGGATAGTCACTCAGCATAACAGGATAGTCACTCTACATCAGCATAGGCAGTCTTGAAGGGATCTGACATTTCAAAGAAAATTATTCTGTTACATCAGCATCAGGTGCTTGGTAGCTGGTGGTGATCCAAGACTGATTTAATTTTATGAAGGTCAGTCGATCGACTGAGTCGGTGGACAGGCGCACCCTGTGATTGGTTACAAAGCCTCCAGCAGCACTGAATGTGCGTTCCAAAAGAACGCTGAATGCAGCACAGGCCAGTAGCTCAATTGCATACTGTGCAAGCTCTGGCCAGTGATCCATCCTCAAGACCCAGTAACCCAGAGGATTTTCGGTGGGAAAGGTGTCCAAGTCTGATCTTGCCCCTAGGTATTCCTTAACCATGTAAACCATACGCTGGGGATGGTTGCTGGAACCAATCATACCTTGGGGCTGCGGACTAAAAAATTGTCTGAACGTATCGGTCAGATGGCCACCTTCTCCACCGCTCCTTCTTTGACTGACCGAAGCCTCAGCAACACGTTGTCCAGGACCAGGAATTTGTAACCACAGTCTCTGGGAACTCATTGCACAGACCTTTCTGCAAGGCCTCCCGAAGATGCTTCATCCTCTGCTCCCTCTGTGACGGCAAGATAAGGTCCGCAACCTTACCATTGTAATGTGGATCAAGGAGGGTTGCCAGCCAGTAATGATCCCTCTCCTTGATAGCACGAATACGAGGATCCTTCCGCAGGCTTTGCATGATCAGGGAGGCCATGCAGCGTAGTTTGCTGAGGTATTCGGTGCCGAGTCCTCTGGGTCACTGAGGACGACATGATCCGCAGCCACCTCCTCCCAGCCAGGTACAAGTCCATGGGTGTCTTGGGACTGCAATTGATCCCTTGAAGACTGCTGCTGATGCTGAGTGCTAGGTTCCACCTCCATGCTGACACAATCCTCCTCCTCCTCCTCCTCCTCCTCATCCTCTTCCTGTGTGATAGGCGAGCCAGTATGAACACTGTCTGGATAAAGGGGGCCTTGAGAGGTAAGGAAGTCCTCCTCTTCCTCCCTCTGTTCTGCCTCAAGTGCCCTGTCCATTATTCCACGCAGCGTGTGCTCCAACAGGTGGACAAGAGGGACAGTGTCACTGATGCATGCACTGTCACTGCTCACCATCCTCATGGCCTCCTCAAATGGTGCCAGGACAGTGCATGCATCCCTGATCATGGCCCACTGGCGTTACGGAAAAAATCCAAGCTCCCCTGACCCTGTCCTGGTGCCATATTGCACAGATACTCATTGATGGCCCTCTGCTGCATGTGCAGCCGCTGCAGCATGGCCAACGTAGAGTTCCACCTAGTGGGCATGTCACAGATTAGGCGGTTCTTGGGCAGGTTGTATTCCTTTTGCAGGTCAGCCAGCCGAGCACTGGCATATGACCGGTGGAAATGCCCACAGAGTTTCCTGGCCTGCTTCAGGACCTCCTGTAAGCCTGGGTACCTGCCCAAGAACCGTTGCACTACCAAGTTAAGGACGTGAGCCAAACAGGTCACATGGGTCAGTTGTCCCTGTCGAAGGGCGGAGGGGAGGTTGGTGCCATTGTCGGAAACCACCATTCCTGGCTTAAGCTGGCGTGGCATCAACCACCTCTGAGCCTGCCCCTGCAGAGCTGCCAGAATCTCTGCCCCAGTGTGGCTGCTGTCCCCCAAGCACACCAGCTCAAGCACCGCATGGCATCTTTTTGCCTGCATACTTGCGTAGCCCCTTGAATGCCTACGGAGCACCGCTGGTTCCGAGGACAAAGCACAGGAAGAGGCCTTGGAGGAAGAAGAAGAGTAGGGGGTGGAGGAGAGAGGTGTGTCAGAATCACCAGTAGTAGCATTTTGGAGGCTTGGTGGCGGAACACCACTACTGCACCTTGTCCTGCATCCTTCCCAGCTGCCAGCAGAGTCACCCAATGCGACGTGAAAGATAGGCAACGTCCCTGTCCATGCCTGCTGGATCATGAGTCAGCGGTAATATGCACCTTACCGCTGACCGCCCTGTCCAGCGAGGCCAAGACATTGCCTTCCACATGCCGGTAGAGAGCCGGAATCGCCTTCCTTGAGAAAAAGGGAACCTGCCACTGAGGAACTGCACATTTCACAAACTCACGGAAGGGGGCAGAGTCTACCAACTGAAAAGGCAGCAGTTGAAGTGCTAGAAATTTAGCCAAGCTAGCATTCAAACGCTGGGCATGTGGATGGCTGGGAGAGAACTTCTTTCGGCAGTGCAGCAGCTGGGGCAGGGAAATTTGCCTGGTACAATCGGACGTCAGTGTACCGATAGCAGATCGCCCACAAGTACTTGGCTGTGACACACCTAATTCTACACCTTCATTCCTCTCAGTGCAGGTTTCTGAGAGGACTGAATGTATAGTGGGGTTGGAGATCCCAGCTTATGAGGAGCAAGGAGAGGTCCGCTTTGTTCTTTGGTGTGGGTCTTTTGTGTATGCTTGCAAACGGACTGCATGGCAGGTCGACATATGTCTGGTCAAGCATGTGGTGCCCAAGCGGCTCATGTTTTGGCCACGCGAGATACGCTTCAGACACATGTTGCAAATAGCAATGGTGCGATCTACTGCACACGTCTCAAAAAATGCCAACACCAAAGAACTTTTGGAATAACGCGCAGACAGCAGCGCCCTGAACATGCGGAACACTGCGGTGTGATGCAGTCGGTTGGCTGCCCTTAAGCTAGCCCCTGGAGGGCATCCTGCCTTTTTGGAGATGTGCCTCCTCCTCCTCTCTCCTATCAGGCACCCACGTGGAGTCAGTGACCTCATCATCCCCTCCCCCCTCATCACTGGAGCAAATCTGGCAGTATGCTGCAGCTGGGGGAACATGACCGCCAGATTGCTGTCCTTGTTGGGCACCCCCTCTCTCTGGGCTCATGTTACTGCCTTTCTCTATCTGGGTACCATCATCAGAGCCTTCAAAGTGCTGTGCATCCTCCTGGAGCATGTACCCAACACTGTGGTCAAACAGTTCGGGGGACTCCTCAGGAGGACATGGTGGGGCTAGGGAATGACTGATGCCATTAAGCCGAGGGAAGAGGCCGCTTTGGCAGATGCTTTGCCAGACAAAGTACCCTGAGCCTGGGTGAGAGAGGATGAGGAGGATGAGGACGGCTTGGTCATCCACTCTACCAAGTCTTCAGCATGTTGCGGCTCAACATGGCCAGCTGCCGAAAAGGACAAGCGTGTCCCACGGCCACGTGCTGATGAGGATGCACCGTGTCAACGACCAGCACTGTTGCCTCTAGACAGAGCCTGCTTGCCCTCTTTTTGGCTTGTGACTGTCTGCCTCTCCTTGTTGGCCTTCCAGACATAATAATGGCCTGCAGGGAAATGTAGCTGCACAAAGCTGGGATGTATGTGTAGCGGCCTCCTCTCTCTCCTCTATTTATCAGCTTGTCTGTCTCTTGTCTAGGGGTAACTTAGGAGAGAGTGCGGGGTCACCACGCTAAGCCTTCACCGCAGATGTTTGTGTGGTGTAAGCAAAGTTCTTATGTTACCTTCGGGTCGGTGTTCTGCACCTGGAGCCTCCAAAGAGAGTTACCTTGAACAATGTCTGTCAGAAAATGAGCCCCACACCATTAAAGTCCAACACTCCTTTATTCTTCTCAATGCAAAAGTGAACACAATTAGTTGGACTCCCTTAGAGAACAGAACAGAGAAGGAGGTGTGGATGCGAGTAGGCCCAAACACAATGATCTCTCCGCTTTCCTTCCTGAAAGTGGGTTGCGGTCTCCGAGCGAGGGGGGATTTCCTTCCAGGCGCTCTCCGATGAGAGGCTCACCTGTCACTGGCAATATGCTGCACCAGGTCTTCAAGCAAGTATCTCCCACCGGTCCATTACGCCTTCCGGATTCGGGTACCCACTCCCGGGGTTCCCTAGGATCTCCTTCCCTCGCGGAACTCACTGGTGGGCACTGAGCTCCAGACCTCCATCCGAGTACCTCACCCCAGGCTAAAGGTGCCTGGGATGGAAAAAGACCTCCGAACGTCCTCTAAGCCTAGGCCGCCTAGGGGACCGACACGAACCACCGCCCACAGGCTGAAGGTGCCCGGGACTCCCCCCGTGACAAAGATGGCCGGCCCCTTTATACCCTCTCCCAGCAAGCACGGCGGGTTCCCCGCCCCACCATACCGCTGCCGAGGGAGGACAAAAAGGAAGCACAGCACACCGCAATGGTTCAACCCAAGGCGACAGCGCCACCCGTGGGGCTGCAGGGAACTGCACATCACAGGTGTCTCTGCAGTTTTAACACACAGAAAAGTGTATACCCACTACATATGTATATACTGATTATACTGCAGCTAGCAGAATCAACTGCCTGCCTGTAGTATTATAAGTATGAGAACACGAGCAATTGTCTTCAGTTAGCTTTAGTTGCTCACTGTGCATTGGACACAGTACACCAACTGAAAATACTGCAGCTCCCTGCCTGTGGTATTTGTATGAGAACACCAGCAATTATATTGAGGTAAGCTTTAGGTGCACACTGTGCAAAGGACACTAAAGCAAAATACTGCAGATGCCTCCACCGCCACCGCCATGTCACCTCGGAGCTTCTTCTGGTATCGCCGCTATGATTGGCCGGAGCGGCGATGACGTCACTCCCACGCATGTGCACGGGACCGGCACAATCCTGGCATGTCCCATTCATTATGCCGGGACGCTCAGTGCGCTTGCGCTGTTTTCTATGGTGCGCATGCGCCGTAGACATCGGTGCAGTGTTTTCTGCAAATATCTCCTTAACCATGTAGGTTAAGGAGATATTTCTTGCACCTACAGGTAAGCCTTATTCTAGGCTTACCTGTAGGTGCAAGTTGTCAAAGTGGGTTTGCAACCACTTTAATCATAATTAGGGATGAGCTTCGAGTTCGAGTCAAACCCATGTTCGACTCGAACATCGCCTGTTCGCCGAATTTCGAACATTATGGGCAGTTCGCGCCAAATTCGAGTGACGGGCTGGGTCCGTCTCCGCTCTGCACAGTGAGCGGAGACAGACCTATCATCCGCCTACTCAGCGGGGATCAGCGGAGGCACCTGTGTGAAAGGTGCCTTAAAGAGGAAGTAAACACCCCCCCCCCCCGAAAAAAACGGGATAAAATAAGACCCTGCAAGAGAAAGGCATAATGAGCTAGTATGCATAGCATACAAGCTCATTATGTGGCACTTACCTGAAATCGAAGCCCCCAAATTTTTTGTGCTATAAATAAAAAAAGACTGATAATTTTTAATTAAAAAAAAAAAAGATTTTTTACTTAAAACATTCCCAAAAAAAAAAAACATTAAAAATCTAATTTCTTCATCAATTTAGGCAAATATGTATTCTGCTACATATATTTGGTAAAAAAAAAAAAATCACAATCAGCGCATATTTTGTCAGAACTATTGAAGTTAAAGTGGTTGTAAGATGAAGGCTTACCTGTAGGTGCCGACCAGTCAGTCACAGAGCTGGGTTTGCCGCTCCGGAAGGAAGAGGGGTGAAGAATGGAAGCGTCCTGCAACATGGAACAGCGGTGACATCACAGGCTTCAGTTTCAGGTAAGTGACACATAATGGGCTACTATGCGATGGTAAGTAGCCCATTATGCTTTACATTTGCAGGGAAATAAAGAGGAAGTAAAACCCATCAGGGTTTACTTCCTCTTTAAAAGAACTAAAATTATTCATTTTTACATGTGATTTCATGAGCAGCTTAGGAGCCATCTTGTTCATTTTTTTTTTTTTTTGGAGGTTAAAGTTCATGCTTGTGGATGGAGATTTTTTTTTTGGAAGAGACTTTAGGGCCCCTTGTACATTATTCCAGATCGGAAATTAAGAGTCTCAGAAACTTAGATAAATAAACAAGATAAGGACCCTGGGCTAGTGTGTATTGCAATAAGACTACTGTCTTATGTCTCAAGGGAACCATGAGCTGACAGACGTATAATTCTTTACTGAGAAAAGGGAATGGGGCTCATTCAAAATTGGTATTATAAACAAACCTTATTAAGTACAAATAATCATATTAGCTATAAGCAATATTGTAATGTTATTACATTATAATGGACCATTTATATGAGCACACTTAAGTGAATAATTTTACTCATTTGGGTTTATGTATTTTTATAATATACCACATTATTCATTATTTTATTGTTTGTTTATATCCATTGAAATATATTTTATTAGAATAGGGTAGCATGTTTGTAATGCTATGAAAGAGCTTAAAAATATAGAAATTCTACTTGTGAAATAATACGTGGGATTTTGAGTGCCATATTACCTAACTCTCAAAGCATGTGAGAGTTAATTGTGTGGGTTAGACGTTCTCAAAGCAATATATCTGAGGTTCAGACTAAAAGTCTGGTACAGTAGGTAAAGTCTGACAGATCTGTCAGGAAGTAGATCATCCTTATCAAATTAATGTTCTTCTTCTAAGCTTAAGTTAGGAAACATTCCAATATACTTTTTAAGCGTGTAATGCCACCTTGTGGTAGTGGTGTAAAGGAAAACACTACCCCTAGTGGTAATTATGCGTAAGAGTCCGATATTGCCCCTATAGGTATGGTGCAGGAAATGACATGTGTTTGACCTCATTCCTGACCTGAATGACATATCCACACCTACTCTTTGGGGGGGATAAAGGATGGATACAGATATCAGAGAAAAGGACGGAGGGTTGAGATTGGAAGCTGAAAGAAGGGAGGACTGAGAAGGAGATCAGAGAAATCTAGGAAGAGAAGGATGTCCATTGAAATACAGCTGACATGTCTCAAACAAAAGAGCTCAAAAGTTTTGGTAAAGTATAGATCTTATTTTTCTGTTGCAATAGTTTGTTTGAACATATACCTGACTGGGTCGTTCAATCTCTGTAGTATTGATTTGATTTGAGAAATTTCTGCCTGCAGTATGACATTTTCCTTATTCAATTAAAGAGAAAAATATATACATGTATACATATAAATCTCACAAAACTAATTTCAGTTTTAGTGAATGGCTTAGTTAAGAAGTATACTTAAACAGAAAATGCATTAGAGATCAATCTTTACTTTAAATATAAGTCTTGGTTAAATCACCAAGCTCTGTGCACAGTATAACATTTTGTCCGTGGGCATTTAAAGTTTGAGCTTGCAAATCTGTTTGTTTGAGAGAAATCATGTGTCAATATCTACACCTTGAAAATTAAAATATGCGCAGCGCTTAGAATATTTATACAGCTACAAAATCATGTGTATGTAAAAAAAAAAAAAACATGAAACAATGTGAATAAACACAAAATTGCAAGTTAAACTCTAAAATTAGTCCATATAGTGTCCTATGAAAGTTATTGAATTGAAAGTTGATAAGTCCATAAGGGGATAGTGATGAAAGGATAAACTGGATCAAGAAAAAAAAAAAAAAAAAAAGTGTTCCTCGTGACGTCAGTATTGGGAGAATATACAATGCGACCACCACCGGTTGTAAGAAGGCTTACCGGAGTGAAGGGACTCAAATGGGCATACGCTCAATGAGTCAGCAAGGCTTATGGTGTAAACACCAATCCATGAGACCTCTACGCCCGTATCTCTGACCAGAGTGGAAGATGATCCCTCTGTCCAATGGATGGCTCAGATCGGCAGTCCACAGATGTAACCAGCGAGATGGAGAGAGACTCTCATGCAATCAAGCAATGTGACCTCCAAGAACAAACAAACACTCGGCTCCCTCTGAGGGAGCAGGGACATCAATACTGTGATCAGTGCTAAAAAATGCACAGTATAAATTACACTGTCAGGGAAGGGGTTGACACCAGGGGTGATCAAGGGGTTAAGTGTGTCCCTGGGAGGTGCTTACTAACTGTGTGAAAGTGCAATCTGTGTTTCTGCTTAGCTGAAACACAAGATCTCGTTTGCTCCCTGACAGATCAGCGGTTTGCCTTGTTTACATAGGCACACCGCTGCTTCGTCTCTTAACTGAATGATCAGCTGGTCGTGGAGGCCATCGCTGGTTTGCTCCCGCTGTGTCCAATCACAGCGGGAGCAGCGCCTGGCCGCGTGCACAAAATAAAGTAAAGGTACATGACTGCATATAAAACATGAGGGGTTGCCAATCTAATTTACATATGAATGTCCGCGTGATATAGATATAAATAGCAGGCGATTTACATGTGAATGCCAAACCCTGGGAATTAATTACAAAACAATGCCTTGTGTTTATCTCCCTCTAGCAGCTGAAAGGTGGTGGGAGGGAGAGAAACATGCTTTCAGCTGCTGCAGAGAGCTGCACAGGGCATTGTTCCGCCGCTGCACGATCCACCTCCCTGTCCTGGCCCCCCTGTGCGCTGGGGCCTCTACAGGAGGACCGGTGTCCCCCCTATCACTGGCCCTGCACAGAACAATGCATGTGATGTGTAATTTGGCCCCTTCTATCACCTGAAATACCTGGCTGATCCTGCCAGTTTCTGCCCTCCCCCTGTAAACTGACCACGGTATATCATGGCTGCTGAGCCTGACATTGTGGTCAGTATATGTGCCTCCTTCAGCCACAGCGCTCCTGTCTTCTTCTGTGCTTTCTCCTCCTTATCTCCCTGCCTGTCTGCTCTGTGTCAAGTGCCCGCCTCCTCCCCTACTGCTGCTGAACATTTAAAATCTTGTATAATCCTCTTTGTCTCCTTATGCTAGATGCTCCTGTCTGATAAAAAAAAAAAAAAAAAAAAAAAAAAAAGCCTTCTTTACCTGTTTTTAGAGCGCCAATCTGTGATCACGTGACCCACCAGCTTTCTCCTCCTCTCCAGCTGTCAGACAGGGAGAGTAGAGAGGTAGCGGGTCACGTGATTGCTGATCTGCGTTCTGAAAACAGGTAAAGAAGATTTTTTTTTTATAAATCATAGAGACAGGAGCATTTAGCAAAAGGAGACAAAGAGTGTTTATAGAAACTTAGCAGAGTGGGTAAACAACCACTTTAAATCCAATGAGGTATATGCCATCTGGTGGACTTATTTCTTTAATTTACATCTACCAGTTTTATGGATCTGAGAGTACAGCTATCACTACACTCCTGGGGCTTTGATAGGATGATAGGAGAGATGCTGCTCTCTCACACAAAGCATCTGTGCTCACCCCTCCCCTCTATTGTTCATTCATAGAAGCATTTGTATTTTGTGAATTAATGCACATTGTACAAATATGATTAGGCAGGAGGAGATTAGGGGCAACTCTGCAGCTGCCGAAGCTGAGACTAGAAGTTCAAGCATCGGCGCACGGGAACTATACAAATTGGCATGCATTGAACCTGATTGCATTGCCTCATTGAACCCCTGTAATCCAACACATTGTACAAAGTAGCTAAATTCCTGGAGTTCAGCTTTAAAGTGGGCGATACACTCTAGAATACATTCTGCTGAGTGGACTGAGTCCTTGGAAAGCTCTTTATTTGAAGCTTAACCATTTGCCAACCGGGCCAATTCTGACACTTCTCTCCTACATGTAAAAATCTGCATTTCTTGATGGAAAATTACTTAGAACCCCCAAATATAATATTTATTTATAGATATATGTATACTGCTCAAAAAAATTAAAGGAACACTTTGAAAACACATCAGATGTCAATGGTGAAAATAATCATGCTGGATATCTATGATATGGACTGGATAATGTATTAGGAATGAAAGGATGCCACATCGTTTGATGGAAATGAAAATTATCAAACAGAGGGCTGAATTCAAAGACACCCGAAAATCAAAGTGAAAGAATGCTGCAGCAGGCTAGTCCATTTTGCTGAAATTTCATTGCAGCAACTCAAAATGGTACCCATGTGCTTGTATGCATACCTGACAAGGTCGAGGCATGCTCCTAATGAGACGATGGATGGTGTCCAGGAGTATTTCCTCCCAGGTCTGGACCAGGGCATCACTGAGCTCCTGAACAGACTGAGGTGCAACCTGGCATCATCAGATGGACCCAAACATAATGTCCCAGAGGTGTTCTATTAGATTTAGGTCAGGCGAGCGTGGGGGCCATTCAGCGGTATCAATTTCTTCATCCAAACAAATATACATGTGGCGCTGGTACTAAAAATAGATCCTATAATACTGAAGTCCAAGTGGCCAGTGGGCTGCTCTGCAGCCTAAGAATATTCTAATGATTCAGTGCCAACCTTAGCAGGGAAGCAGAAGCATATCATCAGGAACCATCTGCAGGTCTAGAGGTGTGGATTGTAGAACAGATTTCCAGAAACCCTTTAGAAGCCAAAATATTCCACAGGCTTTGTGAACGCAAGATTTTCTGGATCTTTTCTCTAGATACCCTCTCACCTGGCAGCTTGAATGAAGAACTAGGTGTCCACTATCTCCCTCACGAGAGACACCATGGGACTTCTCCTCGAAGCGGGCTCCAGCTAAAGGTGCTGGGCCCAGTGTTGAAGATGCAACCCCAGGTCTAAAGGTGCCTGGGACTGATGCACACATGGCCCCATGGCCTGGAGGGCCATGCGCCATGCACCAGGACTCCGCTTCTGGAACGAAGACCCCCCAGGCGGCGTCTGCCCCTCATGTATCCTCTCCCATCATCCACAGCAGGTCGACCACACCCACCGTACCGCTGCCAAGAGAGGACACCCAAGGCACAGCACTAATACCAGTGGTTCAACCCTTAGCCATTATGGCAGTGCCACCTACAGGCCACAGGAAACTGCATACCAGTATACCATCCTGGAAATAAAACAGCACAACCTATAAATTGAGAATGGTCTGAGCCTAACTATCTCAGACCAGCCCCTAAATTTGGGTATATAGCACCCCTAAATGGGGTGGGCGCTACAAATATATATGTATATAATTTAATCCTATACTGCAGAACATCATCCATGTTCTGCATCCATAATTTTTTACATATATCTTATATATTTTAACATATCATTGTTTTTACCCCCCTCATATTATACCATTTGCCATTTTACTCTAATTAATGACACCCCTGCTCCCATCCTGTGAAACACTATCCACAATTTTAACTTTTTTCAAATCCCACTTCTTTACTAGACAACACCTGGTTATAGACCATCTACATAATAAAGGTCACGTAAAAATAACCAGTGATGTCATATTTTTATTGCACATAATGAAATTCCATATATACCTAATAACCTAAGTTTATTTTTATTTTTTTATATATATTTTCTGCAAATCGCTTGTGTGATATAATCTCTATTCATATTACATTATATCTATATCCATACCATAGATGCGTATTGACATTGCTTTTTTAATACACATGTGGAACACATGGAATATATATATGTTTTTTTTTTCAATCTGAGAATGTTATTTGCCTTTATCTATCCTGTGTTTAATGGTTACTAAACATGCTGCCTGTAGCAATACAAACTCCCCACTAGATGGTAGCACTATGCATATATAAATACAGTACATCCAGCTCATCTGAACCAGCTTGAAAAAGGAGCATGCATTACTTCCACCACCAGGGTGGGCCAGCACGGAAACGCGCCACGATCACGCCTGTGACGTCATCCCCTCCAGCGCTGCGTTCCAGGGAGCGTTTCAAGCCTCCTCTGCAGCTCTCCACCATCATGCCATCTTCCAAGAGAGCCCACAAAGTGGCTGAAACAGTGTACCTTCTACTCACCAGTGTGATGGATGCCTCACAGAGCGTTTACCCACAGATGTACCCTTCTTTGTTTACCTTGATGTAAGTTACTATGTGATTTTATTAATACATACTTTACAGTCTAACTCAGAGGTGCCTGCATTTGTTTTTTCTTTCAATTCCTTCATACTCCAGGAGTTGGCTGCATACTCTTGCCACATGAGGCCGGGCATTGTCGTGCGCCAGGAGGAACACAGGACCCACTGCACCAGCGTAGGGTCTGACAATGGGTCCAAGGATTTCATCCCAATACATAATGCCAGTCAGGGTGCCATTGTCTAGCCTGTAGAGGTCTGTGCTTCCCTCCATGGATATGCCTCCCCGAGACCATCACTGACCCACCACCAAACGGGTCTTGGTGAATGATGTTACAGGCAGCATAACGTTCTCCATGGCTTCTTCAGAACATTTCACTATGGGGCTATGTTAAGCGTCAGAGGATAAACTGCAGGTTGGTAGCACAACACTACAGCAGTAGCAACAATATAGCAGCAATAGTATAGATGAAGTACACTAAAGGGATGAAATAAATTGAGTGAATTAAGGGAAAGCTGCAGGTGGGAATCACATACAGTGGGTGCCCGCAAGATTGTATTTTCAGCGCGATGGGATCGTGCTGGAAATCGGCACTGCGAGGCTGTACTTCTCACGCTCGCCGCCCCCACGAGATGCAGCGTATTCATAGGAATCTCTTGGGGGGGGCGAGCGGGAGGAGTGTCAGAGCTCGGCGCTGGCTCCCGCGCTGGGGGTTGGGGAGGGTCAATATCGCCGATGCCAAGCTGCATTTACACACAATCTCACGGTCACCTACTGTATGTAAAAGGGACCGGTACTTTATTAAACGTGATCCCTTTAACCCTATGCTGCACTTAGATTGGCGCTGCTTGCTTTTCTCTCTCCAGACCCTTTTACGTCTGTCACATGTGCTCAGAGTGAATAGCACAGGCCATCAGTGGCAGACCTGACAATTCTGGTGTTCAATGGCAAATGCCAATCGAGCTCCATGGTGCCGGGAAGTGAACGTAGGGCCCACTAGATGACATCAGGCCCACAGACCACCCTCATGATGTCTGTTTCTGATTGTTTTGTCAAAGACATTTACACCAGTGGCCTGCTGGAGGTCATTTTGTAGGGCTCTGGAAGTGCTCATCCTGTTCCTCCTTGCACAAAGGAGAGATACCAGTCCTGCTGATGGGTTGAGGACCTTCTACCACCCTGTCCAGCTCTCCTAGAGTAACTGCCTTTCTCCTGGAATCTCCTTCATGCTCTTGAGACTGATGGGAGACACAGCACACCTTTTGGCAATGGCACATATTGATGTGCCATCCTGGAGGAGTTGGACTGCCTGTGCAACCTTTATAGGGTCCAGGTATCACCTCATGCTACCAGTAGAGACACTGACCCTAGTCAGATGCAAAACTAGTGAAAAACAGTCAGAAAAGATGAGTAAGGAAAAAAATGTCAGTGACCTCCACCTGTAAAACCATTCCTGTTTTGGAGGTTGTCTCATTGTTGCCCATCTCGTGCACCTGTTAAATTCATTAACACTAAACCAGCTGAAACTGATTAACATTCAGGACTATTGGGGATAAAAGAATATAATAGGCCTGTATATGATCTATTTTTCATATATATGCTGTGAACATGAGAGAAGCTATTTTAATTTTCTTTTAAAAGGTTAATTGAAGTTCACTGTCTTTGGAGAAGATATTATTTTTTTTTTTGCAAGAGATTCTAGGCTCCTTGCACATCTGTTTACATCATATATTATAGGTTTGACACTTAAAGATAAGGGAACCATGAGCTTAGACATTTTTTTTCTTCTCAGGACTGAGAAACGAAAATAGGGTTTATGCATTTTTATTTCTTTCATAATATTTTCATAAACTTTTGTTGGATATTCATAAAACCCATTAATACATATATATTATCATAATAAGGGTTACAAATATATGTAATCCTATGAAAAGTTTACATAGAAATTATATTGATGTAAAATCTTTGTATTTTGAAACTGGAAGGTTTTCCTGGTGCCATGACTTAACCACTTAAGGACCAGCCACTGTATATACACACACACACACACACACACGTCGGCAGAATGGCTGGTACAGGCACAATCACGTACCTGTACATCCCCTTTAACTGCCCGACGTCGGTGTCGCGAGCGCGCCGCCGGCGGCACGCTTGCGACCCCCCTGCCTTCCCCGTGAGGCAGACCGCGGGTCCCGCGGACTCGATCGTCGCGGGGATCCCCGCGATCATCTCACGGAGGCATGGAGCGGGGAGATGTTAGTGTAAACACAACATCTCTCCGCTCCCCTACTGACAATGTCACCGATCTCCGCTCTGTGTAATCAGAGCGGAGATCGGTCATGTGTCACTTGTAGCCACGCCCCCACACAGTAGTAATCACTCCCCTAGGCACACTTAACCCCTTCAGCGCCCCTAGTGGTTAACCCCATTCACTGCCATTTTTACAGTAACCAGTGCCAATGGTCCCAAAAATGTGTCAAAACTGTCCGATGTGTCCGTCATAACGTCGCAATCACGAGAATTTTTTTTTTTATAAAAATGCCAAAAAACTACCCCCTATTTTGTAAACGCTCTAACATTTGTGCAAACCAATCAATAAACACCAATAGCGATTTTTTTTACCAAAAATATGTAGAAGAATACGTATCGACCTAAGCTGAGGAAAAAAAAATATTTTTTATAGATTTTTGGGGGATATTTATTATAGCAAAAAATATTGATTTTTTTCCAAATTGTCGCTCTATTTTTGTTTATAGCGCAAAAAATAAGAACTGCAGAGGTGATCAAATACCACCATAATAAACTCTATTTGTGGGGGGGAAAAAAAGGACGTGAATTTTGTTTGGGAGCCACATCGCACAATTGTCAGTTAAAGCGACGCAGTGGCGAATCGCAAAAAGGGGCCTGGTCTTTATGCTGCGTATTGGTCCGGAGCTTAAGTGGTTAAAGCAGTGTTCCACCCGCAAATTTTTTTCTTTAAAAGTCAGCAACTACAAACACTGTAGCTGCTGAGTTTTAATAAGGACACTTATCTGTCCAGGGAGCCTGTGATGTCGCCCCCCCCCCCCCCCCCGAGGCCGATCTGTCCATCGGATCGGGTGCAGGCGCCGCCATTCTAACTAAGGGAAACCGGCAGTGGAGCCTTGCGGCTTCACTGCCCGTTTCCTACTGCACATGCGTGAATCGCACAGCACTTTGTGAATGGCTAGCTGTCTTTTGGGACACACATAGGTCCCAGAAGACTGCGGGGGGGAGATCATCATTTCCCAGGAGCACAGGCGAGGGAGGAAGTGAACTAGGAGCTCCGCGGTATAGGAAGTGGCAGATTAGGACGACTGCCTGCCTAGTTTCTGATAAGTAAAAAAAAAAATTCTCCAAATGTTTTTTAACAGGTTTCAAGGAGACTGCTAATGTAAAAAAATTTTTTAGGGTGGACCTCCGCTTTAACTTTCAAGGTATGCGAGAAGTCAAGCTGATAACCTCGCCCAAACATTCTCATGACCATATTTCTAAGATGAGATGGCTAGAGTGGTTTGGCAGATTTTGGACAGTTTTTGATAATTTATTGTGTTTTGCTAAGCCAAGGTCAGAAGGTAATTAAAATAACATTTTGTAAGATACCTGTGATAGGTTGTGTCCAAAGTGGAACTTGTGTGCTGAGGATTCAGGCGAAAACGTAGTCAGGCAGATTGGGTTGGCAACAGATCAGGCAAAACGGTACACGATCAAAATCCAGAGAGTGATCAGGCAGGCAAAGGTCATACAAGAGCTGGCGGTGAAGTACAAAATCAGCAGGCTAGAGAGTAGTCAGGAATTCAGGGAGACGTTCAACCCGAACATCAAGATCAAAAAGCAGCCACAACACCCAGGGAGCTATTCCACACAAACAGGCGCTGAGCGATAGCATCACTTCCTTTTTATGGGCTGCTTTGATTGAAAATTGTCCACAGCTGGCAGCAGGTGGGGCTAGTGAGTCCAAGGTAATGCTTAATACTGAGAGGACATTTCCAAAAGCCCAGCTGTCCTCCGTAGCACAACAGGTAAGGCTGCAGCTGTGAGACCAGGAAGATCCCGGTTCAAATACACCCAGGTACATGACACATTTAAAGTCAATTCTAATACAACACTGCCTCTGGTGGTGAAAATATTAAGAATCCAAGATGGCCACCAGATGTGGTTGTCATAGTAACATGGAAACAGCCTGTCATTTTACACCATCCAATACGTAGTAGTGACAAACACACCCACTTTTTGGGTAGGATAACAAAGGTTACACACAGCAGAGAGGGGAAGCTAAAAATCTAAAGAAAAGCCTGAGAGAGACTGGACGAATCTTGGAAGGCGAGAGCTTGTTGAGATCTTGATAATGCAGAGATATAGACGTATTAGAAGAAGTCCGTAGGGACACCTAACTGATACTTCTAAAAAATTGTTTTTTAAGTTTCTTAGACCACCAGTAAAGTATACATTTTCTACTTTATCTTTTGGTAATTGATTTGTTTTGACATATACAGTACAAAACAGAACCATTTAATATTGTGGTATAGCAATTTGGAATTGTGTTATTTCTACCTGCAGCATGATATAATTATATTCCAAATATTAAGAGCCATACACATTTTTGTCTGTCTTTACAAAGCTAAGACCAAAGTCTGTACAATGGTTTTGCCGTGATATGTGTTTAAAAATAGACTCATTCTAAATTTAAAAATAAGTCTTGATTAAATTATCAAGCTATGTGCACAGTATAACATTTTGTCTGTGCATTTTAAAGTGTAAGTTTGAAGGTCTATTTGGTTTGAGAAGTAGTCACAAGTGTCAAAGTAAACACACGGATCTGTGATCCACCGATACTCAGTGACTCGGTGATCACAGCACACGCTGCGCGCCCTGCAGGTGGCACGCGTTGCGCATGCAAAGGGGAGGACGTCTATTGACGGCCTCCTGGATTTTCAGGTCCGTGCTGTAGCCGTCATTTGACTATAGCGTGGGCCTCTAGTGGTAAAAAGTGTTTCTTTATTTTTTTGGAGCAGTGTATATACATATACAGTATATATACTGTATATATATATATTTTTGGAGCAGAGGCTCTATAGAATAAAATGATGGGTTTTGCAATTTCTTATGTCACACAGTATTTGCGCAGTGGTTTTTCAAGTGCATTTTTTGGGAAAAAATGCTGATGCCGGGATAATGCCTGTAGCTGCAGGCATCATTCTGGTGTAACCACTGCAAACCAAGGATGTCATATGATGGCCTACAATCGGCAATGGGTTAAGATCACACTAGGCATATCAGTGATGGTAAATTTGGTATCGACTCTAATCCTATGGACTGAAGATGTGGTACTTTTCACCAGTCTCTTTATCCTGCCCCCTGGGCCCACTGTGCTTTATGATCTCTTTACTGTCAAAAATGTAACTTTGGAAAAAGAGGGTGAAAATGGGGGCAAAGGGGGCAGTGGGACTTTATATGAAGCCCAAACTTAGGGTAGGAAGAGTCAATCAATAAAGGGTATACATTTTTTTTTATTAATGGCCCTCTTTCTCGAAAAATTAGACCTCCCAGACTCTGAGAAGTTTAGACACCTCCAAATCTCCCACTTCCTAAATCTTTATGGAAAAACAAACCCAAGCCCACAGAGTTCACACAATATGAACGTTGGTGTGGCCATACAATGGAACAAAAAGAGGGCATAACCATAATCTATACATCACTATCAGAATCCACCTCCAAACTCCTTTATATGGAAGCATGGGAAAGAAACTTGCAGGAAACCTGGGACCTGGAGGATTGGCATAAAGCGGGAACGAGAACGTTCAAAGGTATTGTGAACATATCCTTAATAGAAGCAAATTTAAAGGTATTGACGAGATGGTACCTGGTTCCCACCAGACTAGCAGTCATGTACCCCTCCACATCTCCATTATGTTTCAGAGAATGTCAAGCCCAGGGTTCCATGATGCACATATGGTGGGATTGCCTGAAAATAAGAGGCTTCTGGAACAAGATGTTTAATCTTATCCGGAGAGTCTCAGGCATCCCCGTAGTGAAATCCCCCCAAATAGCTTTGCTGAATGCCAGCATCCCCAAAACTCCTACAGTAAGTACACTCAAAAAAATATTTATGCTCCTGGGAGCAAAAATCATAATAGCTAAAGCCTGGAAGCAGCCCAAGGTCTCTCTGGCGGCTGCCAAGAGAAAGATATTGTGGATTATGTCCCAAGAGAAGATGGTCAGCTCCATAATGAATACCACCAAAGCATTCAAGGCAACATGGGAACCCTGGGCTAAACATATGGGAATCTCCCTAATCCCTCTAGTCGATGCGACATGAATTTACTATCTAATCCTCAAACTGGCGCTTCTTTCCCCTCCTCTCTCCCTTTTTTCTTCCTTCTTTCCCCTCTTTCTCCTTCTGGTTTTACATTGAAGTTGGAGATAATGAAAGTGTAATCTTCAATTGTTTTCAGTTAGAATTCACACCTGCATCAGTTTCACTCTGGCAGGGGCTCACAAGCAGCTAAAATAATCTCTTTATGTAATCCTTTGTTTTGGTGAGTCTTTATAGGTTATTTGCCTGTCACAAACTCTGGGACTCTCACGCAGCTCTGGAAACTGCTGTTATTCTGGAGCTGTGGGACAGGTTCCGCACCTTGGGGAGCACTACTCATAGCTACTGACCTAGCCGGCCCCGACACAGTGTGTACCCATATGGGGTGTCTGGACTGGCAACCAAATAATGTTCCCCCATATGATTTACCTCTTATCTAAAGACACTCAGGAAATTAACACATTTAGATGATTGTATATTGTTATTTAAGAAATGTTACCTAATAAAATAAATATTAATGACACAATTGGGCATAGTGCATAAAATGATAAACATATTGAATTAATAATTATGATACAAAATAAAATAGTACATGATTGGTAAATCACATAATGAAAAAATTGGTTACATATAATTCATAGTAGCACATGATTGAAGATGATACCAGCAGAATGCCCAAAATATATACAGACATGATACATGGAGTATTAAATAAATTGATGACTCCTACATTTTAAACCCATGTTAAAAACATGATAGCCTCTGACGGAGGCTCTTTACCACGTGATCAGGCATGTTCAATCACGGCTGATCACGATGTACACAGGAAGAGCCGTTGATCAGATTTTCCTCACTCATGTCTGACATATGCAAGTAGAGGAGAGCCGATCGGCTGCTCTCCTAACAGGGGGGGTCTGTACTGATTGTTTATCAGTGCAACCCCCCCTCGGATGCCCGCCCAGGACCACCAGGATGCCACCAGGACCACCAGGGATGGCCACCACACCGGACCACCAGGTATGCCACCCTAGACCACCAGGGAAATGCCAATCAGTGCCCAGGCAGCTGCCAATCAGTGCCCATCCCCAATGCCTGCCAGTGCCATTAGTGATGCCTATCAGTGCCATCTATAAGTTCTGCATATCAGTGCCCATCAGTGGCATGTATCAGTTCCCAGCAGTGCCGCCTATCAGTGCCCATCAGTGCCCAGCAGTGCCGCCAATCAGTGGCACCCATGAGTACCCATCAGTGCAGCCTTTCAGTTCCCATTAGTGTCGCCTATCAGTGCCAGTCAGTGCCCACCAGTGCCACCTATGAGTACCCATCAGTGCCGCCAATCAATGCCCATCAATGCTGCATATCAGTGACACCCATCAGTGCCGCCTACCAGTGCCCATCAGTGCCGCGTATCAGTGCCCATCGTCAGTGCCATCAGAGCCCATCAGTGTCACCTCATTGGTGCCACCTCATCAGTGCCGTCTTATCAGTGCCCGTCTGTGCCACCTTATCAGTGTCCATCAGTGAAGGAGAAAACATACTTATTTACAAAATGTTAGAATAGAAATAAAAGAAAAACATAAAAAAAAAAAAAAGATCAGGCTTTTTTTATTTGTTTAGCAAAAAATAAAAACCGCAGAGGTAATCAAATACCACCAAAAGAAAGCTATATTTGTGGGAACAAAATGATAAAAATTATGATTGGGTACATTGTAGCAAGACCACGCAATTGTCATTTAAGCAGCAACAGCACTGAAAGCTGAAAATTGGCTTGGGCAGGAAGGGGTGTAAGTGCCTGGTATTGAAGTGGTTAAAAAAATATCCTAGACAAAATGATGTGATTTTATTGTGATTGGACAGTGCAAACCACATGCAATAAGGGTGGCTCTGAACCATTTGATTCCCGTGACCAATCACAGAAATCACAAGTGTAAGCACTGGCTGTGATGAGCAGCCAGCTCTCCCCCTCCTTTCACACACTGCCCTGAATTGGTTACATTGCCCTAACCTGATCACAGTGCTCCAATACACCGAATCACAATGCAGATACAGATTACAGCCAGTGTTAAAGTGAGGGGTGGTGGCGCTACCTCCCACTAGAAAGACCAAAAGGTCTGGGTGGATAACAGACTAGGATCCAGATAACATACCATAAACTCTAAAATAATATAGTGTTTTCAAAAAGTGAAACAGGCTGTCTCCACATTGACACTGAATACATCTAAGGCTGGGTTAGAGCTAAGTGAGCAATGGTTATGAGTGACAGGTGATGTGTAAACATCTAATGAACCCTATGGTATATAAAAATGAGTATGTAGCTTAATAGCCTGTGATCAGGTGAAATGAATCATGTGCAATACGCCAATTAGGTACAGACAAAAGACACAATCCAAAAAATATAAAAGTAAATAAACCCAATAACGTAACAGGTGCTTAAATGAAATTATCAGTGGCAGTGACCAGTGCAATAGTGGCTGGTATGCTTCAGTAGTCACGCACACATATGGTTGATGTGGCTTGCAACTGTCCTTAAATGAATTTCAATCTATATCTCCGACCAGGGAGTTGTATCTTTTATACAGACACTTAGCAAGGTATATCTTCAAATGATTCCAGGTGAGATGGTGCTCTCAGCAGAAAATGGGTGACTTCGGTGATCCCCTCATGTGTCTCCACTTACCAGATCCTATAACCCCTGCAGGGGTATTGGGCACATACGATCCGGTTCCTGTATCTCCACACAGTGGGTCCTAGGATTCAGCGGGACGGGGGCCAGTCCTCAGCTCACACGATTGTCCAGCATGGAGAGCCAATGGCAGATGGCAATTAGGTATTCCTCAAAGGGGTAGAGACAAAAAAGCTCCCATAGTGTAATTCCAAAATGGTAGATTTATTTAAAAAATATATTGTAAAAAACAAGCAATAAAAAGCACCCAAACGGTGCTGTATAAACCGCTACAGCTGGTATATGGCAGTCTCTAAGTTCTGAGCGTGGGTATCGCGGCGTACGTTCCAGCTTGCGTTCCACCCACTGCTCTAGAAACCGGGATGACGTAATTTGCGTAGCTCCACCTTACGCGTTTCATCACAAGACGATGTCTGAGGCGGTGCCATCAAGGTCCACGCTACATCTTTTTGAGGAGAGCGGTAATGCAGGTCTCCTCCCACTACATAAGGAATATCCAATCACGGGGGTTTAACGTGGTAGCCACACAGCCGGGCAGCAAATCACTGGTGTACAAGGTTCGGCTAGTATAACAGTCTGTTAACCCGGGGCAGCTCAACTAGCCTGCATCTCCGCTCTCCCTTACACACAACATAAATCATGATAATAAAAGTAATTAATTGGGAAGTAATGACTAGAGGAAATGATGTAATGCTGGTATAACAATCTAATGGGTCATGGGTAAAATTAAAAGAATCTGAAACATGACACTTAGGCTGGGTTCACACTAGTGCGACACGACATATGTCCTACTTTGGATCCGACTTTGCCCTGCGACATGAAGCCGACATATGTCCGACTTTCAATGAACGGGGATCCGACTTGGATCCCCGCCAATACCAGGCACTGTGTTTGGTATGAATCTTGAGGGGAAACTCCAGGCCAAATTTTAAATAAAAAACCGGCATGGGTTCCCCCTCCAGGAGCATACCAGGCCCTTGGGTCTGGTCTGGATTTGAAGGGGAATCCCTACGCCGAAAAAACGGCGTGGGGGTCCCCACCAAAATCCAAACCATACCCTTATCCGAGCAAACAACCTGGCAGGCTGCAGGGGAAGAGGGGGGACGAGAGAGCGGCCCCCCTCCCTCCTGAACCGTACCAGGCCGCATGCCCTCAACATGGGGGGGTTTGGTGCTCTGGGGCAGGGGGGCGACCTGCGCCCCCCCCACCCCAGAGCACCCTGCCCCCATGTTGATGAGGACAGGGCCTCTTCCCGACAACCCTGGCCGTTGGTTGTCGGGGTCTGCGGGTGGGGGGCTTATCGGAATCTGGGAGCCCCCTTCAATAAAGGGGCCCCCGGATCCCGCCCCCCCACCCTATGTGAATGAGTATGGTGGAAAAAAATTGCAATAAAAAAACCACACAGCTTTTTAAAGTATTTTATCGCACAGCTCCGGGGGTCTTCTTCCGACTTCGGGGGTCTCCGGTGTCGTCGCCGCGCTCTCCGGTTCTTTCTTCTGCTGGGCCACCGCTAACTTCTTTAGCTCTTTTGCTAGCGGAGGCCCGGTCTTCTCCGTCGCCTTCTTCTTCTCCCGCTCTCCGGTTCTTCTCCCGCTTCTTTCTTCTGCCGGCCCCTCCACTAACTTCTTTAGCTCTTTTGCTAGTGGAGGGGCCGGTCTTCCCGTCGCCGTCTTCTCCTTCTCGATGTTGACGTGTCACTTCCTCCCGCTGTAATACTGGCTGTTCGCTCCGCTCCGCATTAATATAGGCTTCTCATGACGTCACAGTCACATGTTCCCATGACGTCACAGACACATGCTCCGGGGCCATGTGCCCCGGAACATGTGACTGTGATGTCATGAGAAGCCTATATTAATGCGGAGCGGAGCGAACAGCCAGTATTACAGCGGGAGGAAGCGACGCGTCAACATCGAGGAGGAGAAGAGAGAAGAAGACCGCGACGGCGACGACGACGGGAAGACCGGCCCCTCCACTAGCAAAAGAGCTAAAGAAGTTAGTGGAGGGGCCGGCAGAAGAAAGAAGCGGGAGAAGAACCGGATAGCGGGAGAAGAAGGCGACAGAGAAGACCGGGCCTCCGCTAGCAAAAGAGCTAAAAGAAGTTAGCGGAGGCCCGGCAGAAGAAAGGAAGAACCGGAGAGGAGAAGAGGGGAGAAGGCGACGGAGAAGACCGGGCCCCGCTAGCAAAAGAGCTAAAGAAGTTAGCGGTGGCCCGGCAGAAGAAAGAACCGGAGAGCGCGGCGACGACACCGGAGACCCCCAAAGTCAGAAGAAGACCCCCGAAGCTGTGCAATAAAATACTTTAAAAAGCTGTGTGGTTTTTTTATTGCAATTTTTTCCACCAGGTGAATGGGTAGGGGTACGATGTACCCCATACTCATTCACATAGGGTGGGGGGGCCGGGATCCGGGGGCCCCTTTAGTGAAGGGGCTCCCGGATTCCGATAAGCCCCCGCCCGCAGACCCCGACAACCAACGGCCAGGGTTGTCGGGAAGAGGCCCTGTCCTCATCAACATGGGGGCAGGGTGCTCTGGGGTGTGGGGGCCGCAGGTCGCCCCCCTGCCCCAGAGCACCAAACCCCCCCATGTTGAGGGCATGTGGCCTGGTACGGTTCAGGAGGGAGGGGGGGCCGCTCTCTCACCCCCCCTCTTCCCCTGCGGCCTGCCAGGTTGTGTGCTCGGATAAGGGTCTGGTTTGGATCTTGGGGGGACCCCCACGCCGTTTTTTTTGGCGTAGGGGTTCCCCTTCACATCCAGACTAGACCCAAGGGCCTGGTATGCTCCTGGAGGGGGAACCCATGCCGGTTTTTTATTTAAAATTTGGCCTGGAGTTCCCCCTCAAGAGCAGAAGAGCACAAGTCGCATTCCAAAGTCGGATCATGCAAGACTGCGGTCCGACTTTGATCCGACTTCAATGATAGTCAATGGGCTGAAGTCGGATCAAAGTCGGACCAAAGTAGTACAGGGAGCATTCTCAAAGTCGGACCGACATGTGTCGGACCAGTTAAGACGGCTCCCATAGGGAAACATTGATTTTCACACGTCATGCGACATGAGCTCCCAATGTCGGAGCGTTTGTCGCCCCAGTGTGAACCAGACCTAAGGTTAAAAATGGGGGTGTGTGAATTGGGAAATGTATGGGGTACTGGCAACATCCTTATATAATAGAAAAAAATGTGCAAGGGAGTTGCCCCATAGGACTTTTAAGGCAGAAGAAATGTTGAGGAGAGTAAACATATATATAAAAAAACACACATAAGTGCTAGTTTTATTAATAATAGAAAAAATATATTCATAGAAATATAGAAATATACAAGAATCATTTAAAATTTAATAAATTAATCAATCATGTACAAGGTATTTGGTATCAACCCAAAAGCTTACAATCCGCTGCCCAAAAACGATTAGGGTCAGGCGGACAGAATTACAGCATAACATCCTGACATGTTTCGGAGGTTCACAATAATATATAATATTCCTTCATCAGGGGAGACTTGAACAGTGGGTGATTTACTACTTGTCTGTAACGTAAATATAGTTGTATAACAATATTTGTATAAAAAATTTTTTTGCATCAAAACATTATACATTGTTACTTTACATAGTAAGTCGTACTTGAGATTAAGGGTACTTACATAGATACAATTCACTTTAAATTGTGGCAAGATAAAAACAAACAGCATTGGTGATGCAAATTGGCTAAGGGGTCCACAAAGATGGGGGTGCAGAGACTCAGGGCCAGACACTGCAATGCATTTACAAGAGGCGCCTGCTTGTGTGACTAGCAGCAAAAGGGTGTTGTTCAAACTGAAATTGGTAAAGAGGGGTACTTTGAATTAGTCCCATGTACAGGTACAAAGCAAAAGAGTAAAGTGAGTGAACAGGCTGAGTGGAGGAAGTAATCTTCAGTCAGACAGGAAGAATGTTATTTACCTTTTGAAGCTCTAGTATAATCACAGGATGCAGACCTCACGGCAGCAGTCAGAAGACTGACAGTTTGCCAGCAGAGAGTCTGCACCTTAAATATGCATGATTAAGCATGATTGTCCAATCATGGTGGTTATTGTGCTACAGGGTAGGAATGAGCTTTGTGTTCGAGTCGAATTCACTGCGGCATCACAGTGCATTGCTGGCTGATGATTGGCCAAGCATGCACTATGACCCGCATGCTTGGCCAATCACAGCGCCGTCTGTACAGAGAGCCGTAATTGGCCAAAGCCAGGGTGGCTTTGGCCAATCACGGCTCAGAGGAGTAGGTACACACCCCACACTATATAAGGCTGCCTGGATGTTGGCCTTGTGTAGAGTGTTGGCGTTTGTGAAAGAGAGAGTTACAGAGAGAGAGACAGTGTCATTTATATTGAGCTAGAGCAGGCAGGCAAGTCAGTTAGCTGCTGTTACAGTGTGTAGAGGATATATATGCATCCTAGGTGTTGTATATATATTTATACACTGTATTGAGTTTAGCTACATCCGTTCCTGTTAGGCTCTATACTGTGACAGGCAGGCAGGTGATTGTGCTAGCTGCAGACAGTCAGTGTTTCACTTAGTGTACTACTGTGTGCTTTGCATAGCGATCACCTAAAGCTCACCTGAATACAGTTATTCTCTATACTGTGACAGGCAGGCCGGTGATTGTGCTAGCTGCAGACAGTCAGTGTTTCACTTAGTGTACTACTGTGTGCTTTGCATAGCGCTCACTTAAAGCTCACCTGAATACAGTTATTCTCTATACTGTGATAGGCAGGCCGGTGATTGTGCTAGCTGCAGACAGTCAGTGTTTCACTTAGTGTACTACTGTGTGCTTTGCATAGCATTCACCTAAAGCTCACCTGAATACAGTTAGTGACTATTATAGTGATGTTCTCATAATAAAACCACAAGCAGAGAGCTGCAAGTATTTTTAGTGTACTGTGTCCTCTGCACAGTTTTCACCTAAAACTAACTGAAAACAATTGCTGTTTTTCCCATACTAAAACCACAGCTGGCTATTAGTAGGCTCTGTGTCTAGAGCAGTGGTTCTCAACTCCTGTCCTCAGGACCCACTAACAGGCCAGATTTTAAGTATTACCTTGGTGAGATGCAGACTAGAATACTGCAATCCCTGAGCAGCAAATTATATCACCTGTGATGCATTTCAGTTATCTTGCAAACCTGGCCTGTTGGTGGGCCCTGAGGACTGGAGTTGAGAACCACTGGTCTAGAGGCAACAGTGCTGCTGGTCATGGACACGGTGCATCCTCATCAGCACGTGGCCGTGGGAAACGCTTGTCCTTCTTTTCGGCAGCTGGCCATGTTGAGCCGCAACATGCCCAAGACTTGGTAGACTGGATGACCAAGCCGTCCTCCTCCTCCTCATCCTCTGTCACCCAGGCTCAGGGTACTTTGTCTGGCAAAGCAGCTGCCAAAGCAGCCTCTTCCCTTGGCTCAATGGCATCAGTCACTCCTTCCCTAGCCCCACCATGTCCTCCTGAGGAGTCCCTCGAACTGTTTGACCAGAGTGTTGGGTACACGCTGCAGGAGGATGCCCAGCGTTTTGAAGGCTCCGATGATGGAACCCAGCTGGAGGAAGGCAGTAACGTGAGCTCAGAGAGAGGGGGTAGTAACGTGAGCCCAGAGAGAGGGGGTGCCCAACAAGGTCAGCTATCTGGCAGTCATGTTCCCCCAGCTGCAGCATACTGCCAAATTGGCTCCAGTGATGAGGAGGGAGGGGATGATGAGGTCACTGACTCCACGTGGGTGCCTGATAGGAGAGAGGAGGAGGAGGCACATCTCCAATGAGGCAAGATGCCCTCCAGGGGCCAGCTTAAGGGCAGCACACCGACTGCATCACACCGCAGAGCTCCGCATGTACAGGGCGCTGCTGTCTCTGCGCGTTATTCCAAAAGTTCTTTGGTGTGGGCCTTTTTTGAGACGTGTGCAGCAGATCGCTCTGTTGCCATTTGCAAAATATGTCTAAAGCGTATCTCGCGTAGCCAAAACATCAGCCGCTTGGGCACCACGTGCTTGACCAGACATATGTCGACCTGCCATGCAGTCCGTTGGCAAGCACACCTAAAAAACCCACACCAAAGAACAAGGCGGACCTCTCCTTGCTCCTCATCAGCTGGGATCTCCAACCTCACTATACCTTCAGTCCTCTCTGAAACCTGCACTGAGAGGAATGAAGATGTAGAATTAGGTGTGTCACAGCCAAGTACTTGCGGGCAATCTGCTATCGGTACACCGACGTCCGATTGTACCAGGCAAATTTCCCTGCCCCAGCTGCTGCACCGCCGAAAGAAGTTCGCTCCCAGCCATCCACATGCCCAGCGGTTGAATGATAGCTTGGCTAAATTGCTAGCACTTAAACTGCTGCCTTTTCAGTTGGTAGACTCTGCCCCCTTCTGTGAGTTTGAATGTGCGGTTCCTCAGTGGCAGGTTCCCAAACGACACTTTTTCTCACGGAAGGCGATTCCGGCTCTCTACCGGCATGTGGAAGGCAATGTCTTGGCCTCGCTGGATAGGGCGGTCAACGGTAAGGTGCATATTACCGCTGACTCATGGTCCAGCAGGCATGGACAGGGACGTTACCTATTTTTCACGGCGCATTGGGTGACTCTTCTGGCAGCTGGGAAGGATGCAGGACAAGGTGCAGTAGTGTTGGAGGTTGTTCTGCCACCACACCTCCAAAATGTTACTACTGGTGATTCTGACACACCTCTCTCCTCCACCCCTCCTCTTCTTCTTCCTCCATGGCCTCTTCCTGTGCTGATTTGTCCTCGGAACCAGCGTTGCTCCGTAGGCATTCAAGGGGCTACGCCAGTACGCAGGCAAAAAGATGCCATGCAGTGCTTGAGCTGGTGTGCTTGGGGGACAGGATCCACACTGGGGCAGAGATTCTGTCAGCTCTGCAGGGGCAGGCTCAGAGGTGGTTGACGTCACGCCAGCTTAAGCCAGGAAAGGTGGTTTATGACAATGGCACCAACCTCCTCTCCGCCCTCCGACAGGGACAACTGACCCATGTGCCCTGTTTGGCTCATGTCCTTAACTTGGTGGTGCAGCGGTTCTTGGGCAGGTACCCGGGCTTACAGGAGGTCCTGAAGCAGGCCAGGAAACTCTGTGGGCATTTCCGCCGGTCATATAATGCCAGTGCTCGGCTGGCTGAGCTGCAAAAGGATTACAACCTTCCCAAGAACCGCCTAATCTGTGACATGCCCACCAGGTGGAACTCTACGTTGGCCATGCTGCAGCAGCTGCACACGCAGCAGAGGGCCATCAATGAGTATTTGTTGAAATATGGCACCAGGACAGGGTCAGGGGAGCTTGGATTTTTTTCCCCACGCCAGTGGGCCATGATCAGGGATGCATGCACTGTCCTGGCACCATTTGAGGAGGCCACGAGGATGGTGAGCAGTGACAGTGCATGCATCAGTGACACTGTCCCTCTTGTCCACCTGTTGGAGCATACGTGGAATAATGGACAGGGCACTTGAGGCAGAACAGAGGCAGGAAGAGGAGGACTTCCTTACCTCTCAAGGCCCCCTTTATCCAGACAGTGTTCCTGCTGGCCCGGCTATCACACAGGAAGAGGAGGAGGAGGATTGTGTCAGCATGGAGGTGGAGACTAGCACTCAGCATCAGCAGCAGTCTTCAAGGGATCAATTACAGTCCCAAGACACCCATGGACTTGTACGTGGCTGGGAGGAGGTGGCTGCGGATCATGTTTTTCTCAGTGACCCAGAGGACTCGGCACCGAATGCCTCAGCAAACCTACGCTGCATGGCCTCCCTGATCCTTCAAAGCCTGCGGAAGGATCCTCGTATTCCTGCGATCAAGTAGAGGGATCATTACTGGCTGGCAACCCTCCTTGATCCACGTTACAAAGGTAAGGTTGCGGACCTTATCTTGCCGGCGCAGAGGGAGCAGAGGATGAAACATCTTCGGGAGGCCTTGCAGAAAGGTCTGTGCAACGCGTTCCCAGAGACTGGGAGGTTACAAATTCCTGGTCCTGGACAACGTGTTGCTGAGGCTTCGGTCAGTCAAAGAAGGAGCGGTGGAGAAGGTGGCCGTCTGACAGATGCGTTCAGACAATTTTTTAGTCCGCAGCCCCAAGGTATGATCGGTTCCAGCAACCATTGCCAGCGTCTGGTTTACATGGTGAAGGAATACCTAGGGGCAAGATCAGACTTGGACCTTTCCCACCGAAAATCCTCTGGGTTACTGGGTCTTGAGGATGGATCACTGGCCAGAGCTTGCACAGTATGCAATTGAGATACTGGCCTGTCCTGCATCCAGCGTTCTTTCGGAACGCACATTCAGTGCTGCTGGAGGCTTTGTAACCGATCACAGGGTGCGCCTGTCAACCGACTCGGTCGATCGACTGACCTATATAAAAATTAACCAGTCTTGGATCACCACCAGCTATCAAGCACCTGATGCTGATGTAACAGAATAATTTTCTTTGAAATGTCAGATCCCTTCAAGACTGCCTATGCTGATGCAGAGTGACTATCCTGTTATGCTGAGTGACTATCCTCCTCCTCCTCAATAAACATGCTGATAGCTTGAAAGAACATTTTTGGTTCTGGGCACCGGCACCAGTGGCTAAGGCCCAATTTTTCAGCCCCTGTTTAACAGGGGCGTGTATTTAAATTTTTTGATGCAATGCTTTGCAGCAGGGCTCATTGCTGTGCTCCAACTACAGTATCTGTGAGGGGTTGCAGTGTTGTGGCACCAGCACCAGTGCCTAAGGCCCAATTTTTCTGCCCCTGTTCAACAGGGTCATGTAATTACAATTCTTGATCTAATATTTCACAGCTGGGCCCATTCCTGCACCCACCAAGAGTAACTGTGAGGACTTACAGTGTTGTGGCATCAGCACCACTGCCACCACCAAAGGCCCAATTTTTCAGCCCCTGTTCAACAGGGGCATGCAATTACAATTCTTGATCTAATAATTCACAGCAGGGCCCATTCCTGCGCCCACCAAGAGTAACTGTGAGGACTTACAGTCTTGTGGCACCAGCACCACCGCCACCACCAAAGGCCCAATTTTTCAGCCCCTGTTCAACAGGGGCATGCAATTACAACTCTTGATTAGTGATGAGCCGAACACCCCCGGGTTCGGTTCGCACCAGAACCCGCAAACGGACCGAAAGTTTGCACGAACTTTAGAACCCTATTAAATACAATGGATGCGAACGTTCGAAATCTAAAGTGCTATTTATAACGACTAATATGCATGTTATTGTCCTAAAAAGGGTTTGGGAAGCCGGGTTCTGCACCAGGGGACATGTATCAATCCAATTTTTTTTTTAAAACGGCCATTTTTCAGGAGCAGTCATTTTAATGATGCATAAAGTGAAAAAAAAAAAGTCAAATATTCCTTTAAATATCGTACCTGGGGGTGTCTAAAGTATGCCTGTGAAGTGCCACGTGTTTCCCGTGTTTAGAACTGTCCCTGCACAAAATTTAATTTCTAAAGGAAAAAAAGCCATTTAAAACTGCTTGCGGGTTTAATGTAATGTCTGGTCCCGGTAATATGGATGAAAATCCTTAAGAAAAATGCCATAGCTACCCCATCACAGCCCCCCCCCACCCCAGCCCATTACCAGCCCCTTTGGGTCTTGTATGGATATTAAGGGGAACCCCGCACACAAAGTAAAAAAGGCCTTATATACTCTGAACAGCCGTATACAGGCGGTGCATACAAGACAGGGACTGTAGGTTTGTTCTTATGTAGAATCTGTTTGTAATTTTGAACAGGTACATTGTTTAAGTGTAGCTCCAGCCAAAAAATCTATTTTTAAGCTTTTTGGAAAACATAGGGGAGGGTTATCACCCCTGTAACATTTGTTTTGCTGTCTGTGCAGTGTGCACCTGTTCAGAACAGTTCACCTCACTTTCCGTCCTAATGACAAATGTGTTTTGAAAATTTGGGGTTTTTATTGAAACAAGAATTGGTGATAAAGCATCAGTGGAGAGGAGACACTTTTTTTCCCATATTAACTCTTACAGGAGAGAATTTGCCTTCCTAGGGGTAGATTTCCCCTCACTTCCTGTTGTATCCTTCCGTTTGCAAGGAGGAGTCGTTTGTAAGTTGGATGTTTGAAAGTAGGGGCCTGCCGTATATACTCAGCTGAAATTTGCCCCTTACATGTTGGTGTTGCCACAACACTGTGAGCCCTCACAGTTAATCTTGGTGGGCGCATGAATGGGCCCTGCTGTGAATTATTAGATCAAGAATTGAAATTGCATGCCCCTGTTGAACAGGGGCTGAAAAATTGGGCCTTTGGTGGTGGTGGTGGTGGTGGTGGTGTTGACACAACACTGTAAGGCCTCACAGTTAGTCTTGGTGGACGCAGGAATGGGCCCTGCTGTGAATTATTAGATCAAGAATTGTAATTACATGCCCCTGTTAAACAGGGGCTGAAAAATTGGGCCTTAGCCACTGGTGCTGGTGCCACGACACTGCAACCTCTCCCAGATACTCTAGTTGGAGTGCAGGAACGAGCCCTACTGCAAAGCATTGCATAAAAAAATTGTAATTACATGCCCCTGTTAAACAGGGGCATAAAAATTGGGCCTTAGGCACTGGTGCCACAACACTGCAACCCCTCACTGATACTGTACTTGGAGCACAGCATTGAACCCTGTTGCAAAGTATTGCATCAAAAATTGTAATTACACGCCCCTGTTAAACAGGGGCTGAAAAATTGGGCCTTAGCCACTGGTGCTGGTGCCACGACACTGCAACCTCTCCCAGATACTCTAGTTGGAGTGCAGGAATGAGCCCTGCTGCAAAGCATTGCATAAAAAATTGTAATAACACGCCCCTGTTAAACAGGGGCTGAAAAATTGGGCCTTAGCCACTGGTGGCGGCACCCAGAAACAAAAATGTTCTTCCAAGCTATCATCATCAATCGGATCATTGAGGAGGAGGAGGATAGTCAGTCAACATAACAGGACAGTCTCTCAGCATCAGCATCAGTCTTGAAGGGATGTGACATTTGAAAATAAATTAGTCTGTTATATCAGCTTCAGGTGTTTGGTAGCTGGTGGTGATCCAAGACTGGTTCATCTTTATGAAGGTCAGTCGATCAACAGAGTCGGTGGACAGGCGCACCCTGTGATCCGTGACAAATCCTCCAGCAGCACTGACTGTGCGTTCTGAAAGAACGCTGGATGCAGGACAGGCCAGTAGCTCAATTGCATACTGTGAAAGCTCTGGCCAGTGATCCATCCTCAAGACCCAGTAAGCCAGAGGATTTTCAGTGGGGAAGGTGTCCAAGTCTGACCTTGCCCCTAGGTATTCCTGCACCATGTATATCAGACGCTGGCGATGGTTGCTGGAACCGATCATACCTTGGGGCTGCGGACTAAAGAATTGTCTGAACGCATCGGTCAGACGGCCACCTTCCCCACCGCTCCTTCTTTGACTGACCGGAGCCTCAGCAACTCGTTGTCCAGGACCAGGAGTTTGTAACCTCCCAGTCTCTGGGAACGCGTTGCACAGACCTTTCTGCAAGGCCTCCCGGAGTTGTCTCATCCTCTGCTCCCTCTGCGGCGGTAAGATAAGGTCCGCAACCTTACCCTTGTACCGTGGATCAAGGAGAGTGGCCAGCCAGTAATGGTCCCTCTCCTTGATCCGAAGAATAGGAGGATCCTTCTGCAGACTTTGCAGGATCAGGGAGGCCATGCAGCGTAGGTTAGCTGAGGCATTCGGTCCGGAGTCCTCTGGGTCACTAAGGACGACATGATCCGCAGCCACCTCCTCCCAGCCACGTACAAGTCCACTGGTTTCTTGGGACTGTAAATCATCCCTAAAAGACTGCTGCTGATGATGCTGAGTGCCAGGCTCCACCTCCATGCTGACACAATCCTCCTCCTCCTCCTCCTCCTCTTCTTCCTGTGCGATGGGTGGGACAGAAGGAACACTGTCTGGGTAAAGGGGGCCTTGAGAGGCAAGGAAGTCCTCCTCTTCCTGCCTCTGTTCTGCCTCAAGTGCCCTGTCCATTATTCCACGCAGCGTATGTTCCAACAGGTGGACAAGAGGTACAGTGTCACTGATGCATGCACTGTCACTGCTCACCATCCTCGTGGCCTCCTCAAATGGTGCCAGGACAGTGCATGCATCCCTGATCATGCCCCACTGGCGTGGTGAAAAAAAACGAGCTCCCCTGACCCTGTCCTGGTGCCGTAGTCGCACAGGTACTCATTGATGGCCCTCTGCTGCATGTGCAGCTGCTGCAGCATGGCCAACGTTGAGTTCCACCTGGTGGGCATGTCACATATAAGGCGGTTCTTGGGCAGGTTCAACTCCTTTTGCAGCTCAGCCAGGCGAGCACTGGCATTATAAGATCTGCGGAAATGCACACAGACTTTCCTGGCCTGCCTCAGGACATCCTGTAAGCCCGGGTACCTGCCCAAGAACCGCTGCACCACCAGGTTAAGGACGTGAGCCACACAGGGCACATGGGTCAGTTGTCCCTGTCGGAGAGCGGAGAGGAGGTTGGTGCCATTGTCGCAAACTACCATTCCTGGCTTAAGCTGGCGTGGCGTCAACCACCTCTCGGCCTGCCCCTGCAGAGCAGACAGAACCTCTGCCCCAGTGTGGCTCCTGTCCCCCAAACACACCAGCGCAAGCACAGCATGGCATCTTTTTGCCTGCGTACTTGCGTAGCCCCTTGAACGCCTACGGAGCACCGCTGGTTCCGAGGACAAAGCACAGGAAGAGGCCACGGAGGAAGAAGAGGAGGGGGTGGAGGACAGAGGTGTCACAACCAGTAGTAGCATTTAGGAGGCGTGGCGGTGGAACAACCTCCAACACTACTGCACCTTGTCCTGCATCCTTCCCAGCTGCCAAAAGAGTGACCCAATGGGCCGTGAAAGAAAGGTAACGTCCCTGTCCATGCCTGCTGGACCATGAGTCAGCGGTAATATGCACCTTACCGCTGACCGCCCTGTCCAGCGAGGCCAAGACATTGCCTTCCACATGCCGGTAGAGAGCCGGAATCGCTTTCTGTGAGAAAAAGTGGCGTTTGGGAACCTGCCACTGGGGAACCGCACATTGCACAAACTCACGGAAGGGGGCCGAGTCTACCAACTGAAAAGGCAGCAGTTGAAGCGCTAGCAATTTAGCCAAGCTAGCATTCAACCGCTGGGCATGTGGATGGCTGGGAGTGAACTTCTTTCGACGGTCCAGCAGCTGGGGAAGGGAAATTTGCCTGCTAGAATCGGACGTCGGTGTACTGCTAGCAGAGTGCCCGCAAGTACTTGGCTGTGACACACCTAATTCTACACCTTCATTCCTCTCAGAGCAGGTTTCAGAGAGGACTGAAGGTATAGTGGGGTTGGAGATCCCAGCTGATGCGGTGCAAGAAGAGGTCCACTTTGTTCTTTGGTGTGGGTCTTTAAGGTAGGCTTGCCAACAAGCTGCATGGCAGGTCAACATATGTCTGGTCAAGCATGTGGTGCCCAAGCGGGTGATGTTTTGGCCACGCGATATACGCTTGAGACATATGTTGCAAACTGCAGCTGTGCGATCTGATGCACTCGACTCAAAAAAGGCCCACACCAAAGAACTTTTTGAATAACGGGCAGAGGCAGCGCCCTGCACAGGCGGAGCTCTGCGGTGTGATTCCGTCGGTGTGCTGCCCTTACGCTGGCCCCCCAAGGGCATCCTGCCTCGTTGGAGATGTGCCTCCTCCTCATCCTCCTCCTCCTCCTCTCTCCTATTAGGCACCCACGTGGAGTCAGTGAACTCATCATCCCCTCCCTCCTCATCACTGGAGCCAATCTGGCAGTATGCTGCAGCTGCTGGAACATGACTGCCAGATTGGTGTCCTTCTTGAGCATCCCCTCTCTCTGCTCTCACGCTACTGCCTTCCTCTAGCTGGGTATCATCATCAGACCCTTTGAAACGCTGGGCATCCTCCTGGAGCATGTACCCAACACTGTGCTCAAACAGTTCGGGGGACTCCTCAGGAGGACATGGTTGGTCTAGGGAAGGAGTGACTGATGATGACATTGATACCAGGGAAGAGGACGCTTTGGCAGCTGCTTTGCCAGTACCCTGAGCCTGGGTGAGAGAGGTTGAGGAGGATGAGGAGGGCTTGGTCATCCACTCTACCAAGTCTTCGGCATGATGCGGCTCAACACGTCCAGCTGCCGAAAAGAAGGACAAGCGTGTCCCATGGCCATGTGCTGATGGCGATGCACCGCGTCCACGACCAGCACTGTTGTCTCTAGACACAGAGCCTGCTTGCCCTCTTTTATTGGCTCCTGACTGTCTGCCTCTCCTTGTTTGCCTTCCAGACATTGTAATGGCCTGCAGGGAAATGGGAAAACCAGCAATAAGGCCTAGCTTCAGGAGTATATTTTGCAGGAATCACACTCCGCCCACTGTAAGTGCCGCAAAATCCTGTTGGTGTAACACACCAGGAAAAAGCAGCAATACAGGCTAAGTTCAGGTGTAATATGGTCAGGAGGCACACTCCGCCCGCTGTAAGTGCCGCAAAATCCTGTTGGTGTAACACACCAGGAAAAAGCAGCAATACAGGCTAAGTTCAGGTGTAATATGGTCAGGAGGCACACTCCGCCCGCTGTAAGTGCCGCAAAATCCTGTTGGTGTAACACACCAGGAAAAAGCAGCAATACAGGCTAAGTTTAGGTGTAATATGGTCAGGAGGCACACTCCGCCCGCTGTAAGTGCCGCAAAATCCTGTTGGTGTAACACACCAGGAAAAAGCAGCAATACAGGCTAAGTTCAGGTGTAATATGGTCAGGAGGCACACTCCGGCCGCTGTAAGTGCCGCAAAATCCTGTTGGTGTAACACACCAGGAAAAAGCAGCAATAAAGGCTAAGTTCAGGTGTAATATGGTCAGGAGGCACACTCCGCCCGCTGTAAGTGCCGCAAAATCCTGTTGGTGTAACACACCAGGAAAAAGCAGCAATACAGGCTAAGTTCAGGTGTAATATGGTCAGGAGGCACACTCCGCCCGCTGTAAGTGCTGCAAAATCCTGTTGGTGTAACACACCAGGAAAAAGTAGCAATACAGGCTAAGTTCAGGTGTAATATGGTCAGGAGGCACACTCCGCCCGCTGTAAGTGCCGCAAAATCCTGTTGGTGTAACACACCAGGAAAAAGCAGCAATACAGGCTAAGTTCAGGTGTATAATGTGCAGGAGGCTTAGCAACAATGACACTGACACTGTCCCCTGCCTATCCTTCTCTCTCCCTGCACACAAGGTTTATCAAAGTATATGACACTGACACTCTCCATGCCTATCCTTCTCTCTCCCTGCACACAAGGTTTAGCAAAGAATATGACACTGACACTGTCCCCTGCCTATCCTTCTCTCTCCCTGCACACAAGGTTTATCAAAGTATATGACACTGACACTCTCCCTGCCTATCCTTCTCTCTCCCTACACACAAGGTTTAGCAAAGAATATGACACTGACACTCTCCCTGCCTATCCTTCTCTGTCTCTACACACAAGGTTTAGCAAAGAATGGATTTGACACTGTCCCTGCTCCGGAACACACTACACGAGGCCGCCGCGCTGGCGGCCTTTTATAGTGTGGGGCGTGTACTAAACCCCCTCAGCTATAATTGGCCACAGGCATCCTGCCTGTGGCCAATCATTGCTCTCCACGCTGCCGGCGCTGTGATTGGCCAAGCATGCAGGGTCACAGTGCATGCTTGGCCAATCACAGCGCCGGGATTACACTGCGATGGCGCAGTGTATTGTGGGCCGTTCGCATCACTCGAATTTGGCGCGAACGGGCCAAATCGTTCGTTGTTCGCCGGGCGCGCGAACAGCCGATGTTCGAGTCGAACCTATGTTCGACTCGAACACCGAGCTCAACCCTACTCTTGATCTAATAATTCACAGCAGGGCCCATTCATGCGCCCACCAAGAGTAACTGTGTGGGCTTACAGTGTTGTGGCACCAGCACCACCACCAAAGGCCCAATTTTTCCTACCACTGTTCAACAATGGCATGTAATTACAATTCCTGATATAATAGTTGACAGCAGGGCATTCCAGCGCCCACCAAGAGTAACTGTGAGGGCTTACAGTGTTGTGCCAACACCAACACCTAAGGGGAAAATTTCTGCAGAGTATATACGGCAGGCCCCTACTTTCAAACATCCAACTTACAAACGACTCCTACTTGCAAACGGAAGGAGACAACAGGAAGTGAGAGGAAATCTACCCCTAGGAAGGGAAAATTCTCTCCTGTAAGAGTTAATATGGGAAAAAGGTGTCTCCTCTCTACTGATGCTTTATCACCAATCCTTGTTTCAATAAAAAAAACAAATTTTCCAAAAAACATTTGTCATTGGGATTGAAAGTGAGGTGAAATGTTCTGAACAGGTGCACAGACAGCAAAACAAAAGTTACAGGGGTGATAACCCTTCCCTATGTTTTCCAAAAAGCTTAAAAATAGATTTTTTGGCTAGAGCTACACTTAAAAAATGTAACTGTTCCAAATTACAAACAGATTGTACTTAAGAACAAACCTACAGTCCCTGTCTTGTTTGCACTGCCTGTATACTGCTGTTCAGAGTATATAGGGCCTTTTTTTATTTTGGGTGCAGGGTTCCCCTTAATATCCATACAGGACCCAAAGGGGCTGGTAATGGGCTGGGGTAGAGGGGGGGGGGGGGGGGTGATGGGGTAGCCATGCCATTTTTCTCAATGATTTTCATCCATATTGCCAGGACCAGACATTACATTAAAGCCGCAAGCAGTTTTAAATGGCTTTTTTTCCTTTAGAAATGTCATTTTGTGCAGGGACAGTTCTAAACACAGGAAACATGTGCCACTTCACAGGCATACTTTAGACACCCCCCAGGTTCAATATTTAAAGGAATATCTCCCTTTTTTTTTCACTTTATGCATCATTAACCACAGGATTTTGCACTGCGCTGCTTTAACTGGAAATTGTGCGGACATGCAATGTTGTACCCAAACAAAATTTGCGTCCTTTTCTTCCCACAAATAGAGCTTTCTTTTAATGGTATTTGATTGTCTCTGTGATTTTTATTTTTTGCGATATAAATGGAAAAATACCGAAAATTTTGAAAAAAAATGATATTTTGTACTTTTTGTTATAAGAAAAATCAAACTCAATTTTAGTCATACATTTAGGCCAAAATGTATTCAGCCACATGTCTTTAGTAAAAAAAATGTCAATAAGCGTATATTTATTGGTTTGCGCAAAAGTTATAGCGTTTACAAACTAGGGTACATTTTCTGGAATTTACACAGCTTTAAATTTATGACTGCCTATCTCATTTCTTGAGGTGCTAAAATGGCAGGGCAGTACAAAACCCCCCCAAATGACCCCATTTTGGAAAGTAGACACCCCAAGCTATTTGCTGAGAGGCATGTTGAGCCCATTGAATATTTTTTTTTTGTCCCAAGTGATTGAATAATGACAAAAAAAATGACAAAAACTTGTCACTAAATGATATATTGCTCACACATGCCATGGTTATATGTGGAATTGCACCCCAAAATACATTCTGCTGCTTCTCCTGAGTACAGGGATACCACATGTGTGGGACTTTTTAGGAGCCTAGCCACGTACGGGACCCCGGAAACCAAGCACTGCCTTCAGGGTTTCTAAGGGCGCAAATTTTTGATTTCACTCCTCACTACCTATCACAGTTTCGAAGGCCATAAAATGCCAAAATAGCACAAAACCCCCCAAATGACCCCATTTTGGAAAGTAGACACCCCAAGCTATTTACTGAGAGGCATGTTGAGTCCATGGAATATTTTATATTTTGCCACAAGTTGCGGGAATATGACAAACTTTTTTTTTTGCACAAAGTTGTCACTAAATGATATATTGCTCACACATGGCATGGGCATATGTGAAATTACGATAAAAGATACTAAAATAGCTTGGCCCTCCTTCCTAGTATCACTTTGCGCTTCTGAATAAAACACCATAAGAGTATAAACAGTAGTAAAATGTATATGTGAACAGCAGCTGCTTAAAATCAAATGTACATATAAAATACAGTGTTAAAAAAACTCGCTTTAAAAGAGTTCAGACTAAAACTGAAGCAGCGCTACGGACAAAAGTTCGTATGTACGTCTTCTATATCGATTGATTATATAGGTGATGAAGTAGTGGATAGTGAGTCTAGTTGTATTTAATCCAAATCTTATTCACAGTGCTCCTTTCACCAAAGTGTATTACACGGCGTGGGGGGATTTTTCGAAAGTCCCCTTCAGGGGGCGCACTCACCAGATAATGGAAAAATGCAAGCATAGATAAACAATCCTCCTTCAGCAATATTACAATATCTTTCTCTTCTTCTCCACAGTAAAATCAACTCGGTGCCACAGGTATATGTAAGGGTAAAGAATATATCCACATAGCGTAATATTGCTTAAACCATTTATTGAAGATACACCCTTTAGTTTCCCCCCTACATATATGCGTACCAAAATGAAATAATATACAGGCGATGTGATAATAATGATAAACGAGCGCTTCTGCGCTTGGAACTTGCCCCTGATGAGCGCCGAACATGTAATCCGGTCGGCGTCTTCCTGTGAGGCAGGTCCTGGAACGCACCAGCGTCACTTCCGGTTTGCTAGATGTGTTGGTCACGCCCTGACGTTTCGTCACTTCCTGACTTCTTCTGAGGGCGTGACCAACCGTCATAGCAACCGGATTATATACAGCACAAAATCCCGCCCCCCGGCTGGACGTCAGACCACGCTCAGCACGCCTGCGTCGTCACGCAAGCGCACTGAGTCAGTGTGCGTTCATGCCCTGGTGTGGGCGGAAATGATTCGAGGTGCAGCGCGATGTGCAAATTGCACCCAATAATACATTCTGCTGCTTCTCCTGAGTACGGGGATACCACATGTGTGGGACTTTTTGGGAGCCTAGCCGCGTACGGGACCCCAAAAACCAAGCACCGCCTTCAAGGTTTCTAAGGACATACATTTTTGATTTCACTCCTCACTACCTATCACAGTTTTGAAGGCCATAAAATGCCAAGATAGCACAAAACCTCCAAAATGACCCCATTTTGGAAAGTAGACACCCCAAGGAAATTGCTGAGAGGCATGTTGAGCCAATTGAATATTTTTTTTTTGTCCCAAGTGATTGAATAATGACAAAAAGAAAAAAAAATGTACAAAAAGTTGTCACTAAATGATATATTGCTCAAACATGCCATGGTTATATGTGGAATTACACCCCAAAATACATTTTGCTGCTTCTCTTGAGTACAGGGATACTACATGTGTGGGACTTTTTGAGAGCCTAGGATTTCTAAGGGCACAAATTTTTGATTTCACTCCTCACTACCTATCACAGTTTTGAAGGCCATAAAATGCCAAGATAGCACAAAACCCCCACAAATGACCCCATTTTGGAAAGTAGACACCCAACGCTATTTGCTGAGAGGCATGGTGAGTATTTTACAGCTCTCATTTGTTTTTGAAAATGAAGAAAGACATTTTTTTATTTTTTTTTATTTTTCCAATTTTCAAAACTTTGTGACAAAAAGCGAGATCTGCAAAATACTCAACATACCTCTCAGCAAATAGTTTGGGGTGTCTACTTTCCAAAATGGGGTAATTTGGGGGGGTTTTGTGCCATCTGGGCATTCCATGGCCTCCGAAACTGTGATAGGCAGTGAGGAGTGAAATCAAAAATTTACACCCATAGAAATCCTGAAGGCGGTGCTTGATTTTCGGGGTCCTGTACGCGGCTAGGCTCCCAAAATGTCTCACACATGTGGTATCCCCGTACTCAGGAGAAGAAACAGAATGTATTTTGGGGTGCAATTCCACATATAACCATGGCATGTTTGATTAATATATCATTTAGTGACAACTTTTTGTACATTTTTTTTTTTTTGTCATTATTCAATCACTTGGGACAAAAAAAATATTCAATGGGCTCAACATGCCTTTCAGCAAATAGCTTGGGGTGTCTACTTTCCAAAATGGGGTCATTTGGGGGGGTTTTGAATTGTCCTGGCATTTTTTATACACAACATTAGGAAGCTTACATCCACTCTTCTAACCACTTGAAGACAAAGCCCTTTCTGACACTTTTTGTTTACATGAAAACATTTTTTTTTTGCAAGAAAATTATGTTGAACCCCCAAACATTATATATTTTTTTAAAGCAAAGGCCCTAAAGATTAAAATAGTGGATGTTGCATTTTTTTTTTCACGCAGTATTTGCACAGCGATTTTTCAAGCGCATTTTTTTGGGAAAAAACACACTTTTTTTATTTTTAATGCACTAAAAAACACGATATTGCCCAAATGTTTGATGAAATAAAAAAGATGATCTTAGGCCGAGCACATGGATACCAAACACGACATGCTTTAAAATTGCGCACAAACGCGCAGCGGCGACAAACTACATTAATTTTTAAAAGCATTTAAAAGCCTTTACAGGTTACCACGTTAGATTTACAGAGGAGGTCTACTACTAAAATTACTGCCCTCGATCTGACCTTTGCGGTGATACTTCACATGTATGATGCAATTGCTGTTTACATATGACGCTAGACCGACGCTTGCGTTCGCCTTTGCGCAAGAGCAGGGGGGGACAGCGGTGCTTTTTTTTTTTTTTATTATTTATTTTGCTTTTTTTTTTTTTTTTTAAACTGTTACTTCCATATTTATTTTTTTACCATTTTTATTGTTATCTCATGGAATGTAAATATCCCCTATGATAGCAATAGGTAGTGACAGGTACTCTTTTTTTGAAAAAAATTGGGGGGTTAGACCCTAGATATTTCCTCTGCCCTCAAAGCATCTGACCACACCAAGATCGGTGTGATAAAATGCTTTCCCAATGGCGCTGTTCGGGGGGGGGGACATTCCCTCCCACTGCTTGTAAAAGCAGTCTAGAGGCTAATTATCTGCTAGAATTGCTTTTACATGAAAGCCGGCCACTGGCTGAAAAGAATGATACCAAGATGATACCTAAACCTGCAGGCATCATTCTGGTATATGTGTGAAATATGTGAGCGCTAAATACGATCCTAATTCCTAGGAAAAGTGCCTATATAGACATATAACAACAAATGTATCCACAGTGTTGTTATGTCTGTGAAAATCACAAAAGATTTATTTTATATATCAATGATGCATGATCAATGATAACAACTAATAAATATGTGTGCACAAATTCTTTAAAAATAATGCAATCTTATACTTAATCCGTGTCAAAGTGACCAAAAACAGAAAACAAAATTTAGATCGCACTCTCAAAAATACAGGGTATGTGAACCTCTATATGAGTGAGAAAAAAAGGCTGTGAGCAATATAGCTAATCATGAGATATAAATAAAGGGACAGTCTGTAAAGTGCATATCTGACATGAAAACAACAAAAAATAAAGTCTATAACTTGTATCCACACCGTCAGGTATATATCCAGTGTTCCCCAAATAAATGTCAATCACATGGGGGTACTGGGAAACCCTAGATGTGGGTATAATGTCCAAACACCAGTAGTGGGAAGGAAGAAAGTACTTCAAAGTTTTCAGCTGATACACGGTGATAACATCATCATCATAAGCATTGAGGAGAATAAAATACTCTTACCGCAAGACTCGGACCCAAGCCACCATACGATGCTGGGTCATGCAGGCTTATGTCCTCACAGGGACTCAGATTGTGGTGATGTGATGTCGTGTTGTCCTTATTTGATCCACGAATGGAAGTCTACACCGGATCAGATCCTTCAGCTCAAACCACGATCAGATGTCCAGGAAAGGAATCAATTCCAAGAAAAGAAAGAAAAATCCTCTGCATGGTGTAAAACCAAATAACTGGGTTTTTATTAAAACTAAAAAGGTACAAAAGGCAAAAAACCACTGCACAAAAAAATATTTTTTAAAATGAATAAAATAATATCCAAAAATCCAAAATACTGGAAAAGCAAACCAGCGAATATAACAAACAAGCGTGGGCTAGGTGACTAGCATGGGGTCCCGACGCGTTTTGTCTACTGCAGACATCAACTGGGGTACAAGCTAGTGTGTCACCTCCACGCTTTATATAGAAGGAGGAAAATTGAAATTGTAATTGAAAAAGCCGCTCCGAACTCACTTCCGGGATCACCGCATCACGTGGGTCACCGCGCGGACGTGTTGACGTCATTGCACACTTAAAAGCCAATGGATAACAAGTGGAACCCTCTCCGGGTTTCTAAACCAATGACAACACTGATATCTAAACAGGTGATGAACAGGCGCCAAGGGTGCCGGGAGATGTAGTTCAAAGATCTCCCGATCGGAGAACACAGACTTGAAATCTTTGGGCAGAATGGGTGTCAATAGTAAATAACAGGCCAACCATGGAATGGACACTAGGTAGCCTGGGTATTGCGGTATTTTACCGCAATATACTGGGTACAAATATCAATGACGCTTCCGGCAAAAAAACCGGAAGCGCGACGCAAAGCATCTTGGAAGTTGTAGTAACTATCTAAACATAAAGAGCCAATAGAAAAAACAATACCGGTAAAGACCGGAAGTGAGGCGCTGGGTGTTCTGGACATTGTAGTATCATACTTAATGCGCTAATGGTTAACCCACAAGAACCTGTCCTATGCCTCACCAGTCCGAACCTAAAACGGTGCGAGCTGGAAACCATGATCACAGATGTAAACACTAATCCAGCATGTTGACATAACATCACACGCTCCGCATTGGTCCTTCATATGGATCAGAGGCTAGGTGGGGAACAGACTGGGATATGCAGTTCCATAGTATGCCAAGTGCTTAAACCAGGAATAACTTTTACCCAGTACAGGAAAAACCCATCACCTACACAGATGCCTGTGGGAACTGAATGGCATATATATATATATACTGAAGATAGCCGTGATGGATGATAACCGGACTGAGCAAAGATGACTGATCTCATCATATACAAAGGTTATATCACAATATTTATGGAGACAATAAAAACTTATAAATCCCCTAGGAAACTTGAAATTGCCTAGATATAGGTCAATGTACTAGCAGATCTCAATGAAAATATTCTAAACATATCCAAACTAATCGATAGAAATTGCGTATAAGAAAATGGTTTTATATAAAACCTGGAAAATAAAAAATAAATAAAAAATAGATAAAAATATGTATATAAACAAAATGGACCTATAAGAAAAATGGGGAGCTATGCCTTATTAATAAAAGCATTAATATCCCATTCTATGTTCAAGCCATAAGGCCTGAAACATCTGAGCTGATAGATCCAATAAGTCTCCAGTCTGGAGACCCCCCTTAGACTAGATTCTCCCCTCCAATTGGGGACAAACTTGTCTATGATCTGAAATTTGGTTCCCATTGGGTTTTTATTATGGAACTCAGAATAATGTCTTGGTACGCTATGATTTGTTTTGCCCTTCTTGATGCTAGTGAGATGTTCTCCTACCCTGATTGAAAACGTACGGATCGTACGCCCCACGTACTGCTTCCCACAAGGACAGGTAAGTAAGTAAACAATGTGCTTACTGGCACAAGTTGTAAATTGTTTCATTTGATAATTAATTCCAGTGGATGTAGAACAGAAGGTGTCGGTCTTCCGCTTCCCACAGACATTAACCTGACACACTTTACATTTTCTGCATGGGTAGTAGGCTTTCATGTGGGGAAAAAACACTGGAATGGTGGGGGGATCCGTAACGTTTGGAGCAATTTGATTTTTCAGAGATGTTGCTCCTCTATATATCACTCCTGCCTTATCCGGAAGAGTAGGACCCAATATTTGATCATTTTTTAATATTCTCCAATGTCTTTGGAAAATATCTTTAATTTGTTTGTGTTGGGTCGAAAATGTGGTGAAAAATTACCATTTGTATTTCGAATCCTGTGACCGTTTTGGTCGTTCAATTAATAATGATTCACGATTCCCCGCTGCAATCTGTTGTATTTCTACCTCGATTGCCGTTGGTCTATAGCCTTTTTCAACAAATCTAGTTTTAAGCATAGTCGCTTGATGGTAGTAATCTGTAAGGTTGGTACAATTCCGCCTAATCCGCAACAATTGGCTGCGTGGCACTGATTTTAACCAGGTGGAATGGTGACAACTGTCGACCGGAATATAGCCATTCCGGTCTGTTGTTTTGAAGAAAGTTCTAGTCTCTAATTGACCTTCATTACAAAATATTTCTAAGTCCAAGAAATGAATGTTAGTACGACTGGACTCATAGGACAAATGAATGCCGGTCTGGTTGTCATTCAATATGGATATGAAAGACTGGAGGGTGTCATGATTGCCTTTCCATAGGAGGAGGATGTCGTCGATGTATCGAACCCAGAGGGCTATCTCTGGTCGATTGAAAGCATAGACGACATCCTCCTCCCATTTGGCCATGAAAATGTTGGCCAAACTGGGGGCAAATTTAGCCCCCATGGCAACCCCTTTTTGTTGCAGGAAAAAATCCCCGTTATACCAGAAATAGTTGTGTGTAGTCGCGAACCTCAACAGGTCCATGACATATATTTTCTGGGTCCTTGGGAGGTTGTCTTCCCTAGATAAGAAAGATTCAACTGCTGTTAACCCCAGTTGATGCGGGATACACGTGTACAGTGAAGTCACGTCTGCTGTAACCAATAGCATGTCATCACTGTACTTAATCTGTTGTAATAGAGAGATGGTGTGCCTCGTATCTTTAAGGTATGATGGAATACGTCTCACAATCGGCTGTAAATAGAAATCTATATACCTCCCTATTCGGGAGGTCACAGAGTCGATGCCGCTGATGATTGGGCGGCCTGGAGGATGGTCAGCATCCTTATGTACCTTTGGTAGGTAGTAGATAACAGGAATGCGTGGGGCAACTGGAACCAAATAGTTGGCCTCTTTTTTATCGAGGATGCCCAATTGTGTCCCTGTATCGATAAGGTCGACCAACTCCCTTTTAAAGCTCTGCGTAGGATTCTTCGGAAGGCGTACATATGTTTCACTGTCACTTAGAATATTCATCATTTCCAAGTGATAGGCTTCCTTATCTAAGACGACTATACCACCCCCCTTATCAGCAGGGCGTATGGTCAAATTTTTCCGTTCACATAGTGACTTCAAGCCCACTTTAATATTAGGGTTATTATATGTTTTTTTCCTGGGTAATGTCTCCAAGTCCTTCAAGACAAGTTCCTTGAAAACTTGAATGGAAGGGGCTGTTATACATGGGGGGTTAAAAAGTGAAGGATTCAAAAAACCTGAGTGTACAATCGAAGAGGTAATTTCAGGTAATGTTGGTCTAATGGGTTTTGAGAGAAAAAATCTCTGTATATTCAATTTGCGCACATATTTTTGCACATCAATGAAGGTGGCAAATTTATTTAAATTTTTTGGGGGGACATATTTTAATCCTTTATTCAATACTATGTTCTCAGCTTCGGTGAAAATAGCTGAACTCAAGTTAAAAATTCCGCTGGCATCTATACGCATTTTCTTTTTCTGGGCGCGCCATCCACCTCTGCTTCCACGTTTGGATCGGGGTTTCTGTTGTGTCCACCCTGTTCTTTGTAAAAACCCCCTGAATAAGATGGTCCGGGGTGGTTTTGATTGTAATTAAATGGAGATCTGTTGTATTGGTAATTCTCATCTCTATCTCTGTGATTGTACTGAGACTGGTATGTTCCTCGTTCTTCTCTCAGAGGTGAGAATCTATTGTATGTCTGTATGGGTGTCCTTTGGGGTTGATAATGATAATCATAATCATTAGAATTATGATATTCTCTTCCCCGTGGTGAATCATATCGCCGATGTTCTCGAGAACTATCTCTTCTTCCTCTGTTATTTCCTCGATGGCCTCTCCCTCTACCACCAGGTATAGAGTACGAACCGTGGTTTTGAGTGGTGGGGGTGCGTGTATTAGGCTGTCTTTGATTATGTTCCCTGGCACTAAGTGGGCGGCCAGATGGCTGAGCTATTGCTAGTTGTTGTGGCCGTATTTCCTTATTAAAAGGAGCTGAAGTCTCCATGTTGTTAGGATTACTTTCATTGGCCCTTAATACACTCTCTTTGGACTGCCAATTAAATACACAATTGGTTTTATAATCATTAACATCTCTTGTATATTTCTTTTGCTTTTTCGTTCTTTGTTCTTTTTCCTCCTTCTCCAAATAATTCTTTAAATTTGTGGATAAATTGTTATATTCAGTTGTGGATTTGAGTGGCAGGAGTTTGTCTCTAATATCTTTGATTTCCTTGTCAATGAGTAGTAGGCGGGATGTTTTTTTCACCAACAAAAAGGAAATAAAAGAGATTCCCGCTTCATTAAAGTAGCGGAACCATAGGTCAAATTCAACATCGCCTTGTTGGGGACATACGTCCCACCTTAGTCCTCTGGGGACCATCCGTTCTTTTATATATTGGTCTAAAAATGCTTTATCCCACTCAAGGTGCAATTCTGTGGTCATGAGATTTTTCAATCTCATGAATAAACCTCCAATCTCTGAGTCTATATTGGAAGCTATAAATACAAAAATGTGCAAAAATATGTGCGCAAATTGAATATACAGAGATTTTTTCTCTCGAAACCCATTAGACCAACATTACCTGAAATTACCTCTTCGATTGTACACTCAGGTTTTTCGAATCCTTCACTTTTTAACCCCCCATGTATAACAGCCCCTTCCATTCAAGTTTTCAAGGAACTTGTCTTGAAGGACTTGGAGACATTACCCAGGAAAAAAACATATAATAACCCTAATATTAAAGTGGGCTTGAAGTCACTATGTGAACGGAAAAATTTGACCATACGCCCCGCTGATAAGGGGGGTGGTATAGTCGTCTTAGATAAGGAAGCCTATCACTTGGAAATGATGAATATTCTAAGTGACAGTGAAACATATGTACGCCTTCCGAAGAATCCTACGCAGAGCTTTAAAAGGGAGTTGGTCGACCTTATCGATACAGGGACACAATTGGGCATCCTCGATAAAAAAGAGGCCAACTATTTGGTTCCAGTTGCCCCACGCATTCCTGTTATCTACTACCTACCAAAGGTACATAAGGATGCTGACCATCCTCCAGGCCACCCAATCATCAGGGGCATCGACTCTGTGACCTCCCGAATAGGGAGGTATATAGATTTCTATTTACAGCCGATTGTGAGACGTATTCCATCATACCTTAAAGATACGAGGCACACCATCTCTCTATTACAACAGATTAAGTACAGTGATGACATGCTATTGGTTACAGCAGACGTGTATCCCGCATCAACTGGGGTTAACAGCAGTTGAATCTTTCTTATCTAGGGAAGACAACCTCCCAAGGACCCAGAAAAGATATGTCATGGACCTGTTGAGGTTCGCGACTACACACAACTATTTCTGGTATAACGGGGATTTTTTCCTGCAACAAAAAGGGGTTGCCATGGGGGCTAAATTTGCCCCCAGTTTGGCCAACATTTTCATGGCCAAATGGGAGGAGGATGTCGTCTATGCTTTCAATCGACCAGAGATAGCCCTCTGGGTTCGATACATCGACGACATCCTCCTCCTATGGAAAGGCAATCATGACACCCTCCAGTCTTTCATATCCATATTGAATGACAACCAGACCGGCATTCATTTGTCCTATGAGTCCAGTCGTACTAACATTCATTTCTTGGACTTAGAAATATTTTGTAATGAAGGTCAATTAGAGACTAGAACTTTCTTCAAAACAACAGACTGGAATGGCTATATTCCGGTTGACAGTTGTCACCATTCCACCTGGTTAAAATCAGTGCCACGCAGCCAATTGTTGCGGATTAGTTGGAATTTTACCAACCTTACAGATTACTACCATCAAGCGACTATGCTTAAAACTAGATTTGTTGAAAAAGGCTATAGACCAACGGCAATCGAGGTAGAAATACAACAGATTGCAGCGGGGAATCGTGAATCATTATTAATTGAACGACCAAAACGGTCACAGGATTCGAAATACAAATGGTAATTTTTCACCACATTTTCGACCCAACACAAACAAATTAAAGATATTTTCCAAAGACATTGGAGAATATTAAAAAATGATCAAATATTGGGTCCTACTCTTCCGGATAAGGCAGGAGTGATATATAGAGGAGCAACATCTCTGAAAAATCAAATTGCTCCAAACGTTACGGATCCCCCCACCATTCCAGTGTTTTTTCCCCACATGAAAGCCTACTACCCATGCAGAAAATGTAAAGTGTGTCAGGTTAATGTCTGTGGGAAGCGGAAGACCGACACCTTCTGTTCTACATCCACTGGAATTAATTATCAAATGAAACAATTTACAACTTGTGCCAGTAAGCACATTGTTTACTTACTTACCTGTCCTTGTGGGAAGCAGTACGTGGGGCGTACGATCCGTACGTTTTCAATCAGGGTAGGAGAACATCTCACTAGCATCAAGAAGGGCAAAACAAATCATAGCGTACCAAGACATTATTCTGAGTTCCATAATAAAAACCCAATGGGAACCAAATTTCAGATCATAGACAAGTTTGTCCCCAATTGGAGGGGAGAATCTAGTCTAAGGGGGGTCTCCAGACTGGAGACTTATTGGATCTATCAGCTCAGATGTTTCAGGCCTTATGGCTTGAACATAGAATGGGATATTAATGCTTTTATTAATAAGGCATAGCTCCCCATTTTTCTTATAGGTCCATTTTGTTTATATACATATTTTTATCTATTTTTTATTTATTTTTTATTTTCCAGGTTTTATATAAAACCATTTTCTTATACGCAATTTCTATCGATTAGTTTGGATATGTTTAGAATATTTTCATTGAGATCTGCTAGTACATTGACCTATATCTAGGCAATTTCAAGTTTCCTAGGGGATTTATAAGTTTTTATTGTCTCCATAATTATTGTGATATAACCTTTGTATATGATGAGATCAGTCATCTTTGCTCAGTCCGGTTATCATCCATCACGGCTATCTTCAGTATATATATATATGCCATTCAGTTCCCACAGGCATCTGTGTAGGTGATGGGTTTTTCCTGTACTGGGTAAAAGTTATTCCTGGTTTAAGCACTTGGCATACTATGGAACTGCATATCCCAGTCTGTTCCCCACCTAGCCTCTGATCCATATGAAGGACCAATGCGGAGCGTGTGATGTTATGTCAACATGCTGGATTAGTGTTTACATCTGTGATCATGGTTTCCAGCTCGCACCGTTTTAGGTTCGGACTGGTGAGGCATAGGACAGGTGCTTGTGGGTTAACCATTAGCGCATTAAGTATGATACTACAATGTCCAGAACACCCAGCGCCTCACTTCCGGTCTTTACCGGTATTGTTTTTTCTATTGGCTCTTTATGTTTAGATAGTTACTACAACTTCCAAGATGCTTTGCGTCGCGCTTCCGTTTTTTTTGCCGGAAGCGTCATTGATATTTGTACCCAGTATATTGCGGTAAAATACCGCAATACCCAGGCTACCTAGTGTCCATTCCATGGTTGGCCTGTTATTTACTATTGACACCCATTCTGCCCAAAGATTTCAAGTCTGTGTTCTCCGATCGGGAGATCTTTGAACTACATCTCCCGGCACCCTTGGCGCCTGTTCATCACCTGTTTAGATATCAGTGTTGTCATTGGTTTAGAAACCCTGAGAGGGTTCCACTTGTTATCCATTGGCTTTTAAGTGTGCAATGACGTCAACACATCCGTGCGGTGACCCACGTGATGCGGTGATCCCGGAAGTGAGTTCGGAGCGGCTTTTTCAATTACAATTTCAATTTTCCTCCTTCTATATAAAGCGTGGAGGTGACACACTAGCTTGTACCCCAGTTGATGTCTGCAGTAGACGAAACGTGTCGGGACCACATGCTAGTCACCTAGCCCACGCTTGTTTGTTATATTCGCTGGTTTGCTTTTCCAGTATTTTGGATTTTTGGATATTATTTTATTCATTTTAAAAAATATTTTTTTGTGCAGTGTTTTTTTGCCTTTTGTACCTTTTTAGTTTTAATAAAAACCCAGTTATTTGGTTTTACACCATGCGGAGGATTTTTCTTTATTTTCTTGGAATTGATTCCTTTCCTGGACATCTGATCGTGGTTTGAGCTGAAGGATCTGATCCGGTGTAGACTTCCATTCGTGGATCAAATAAGGACAACACGACATCACATCACCACAATCTGAGTCCCTGTGAGGACATAAGCCTGCATGACCCAGCATCGTATGGTGGCTTGGGTCCGAGTCTTGCGGTAAGAGTATTTTATTCTCCTCAATGCTTATGATGATGATGTTATCACCGTGTATCAGCTGAAAACTTTGAAGTACTTTCTTCCTTCCCACTACTGGTGTTTCTACACCTGCAGGAATAGGATTTATCCACAATACATCCCAGGAAGTTCCAAGTGGACATTATACCCACATCTAGGGTTTCCCAGTACCCCCATGTGATTGACATTTATTTGGGGAACACTGGATATATACCTGACGGTGTGGATACAAGTTATAGACTTTATTTTTTGTTGTTTTCATGTCAGATATGCACTTTACAGACTGTCCCTTTATTTATATCTCATGATAAGCTATATTGCTCATAGCCTTTTTTTCTCACTCATATAGAGGTTCACATACCCTGTATTTTTGAGAGTGCGATCTAAATTTTGTTTTCTGTTTTTGGTCACTTTGACACGGATTAAGTATAAGATTGCATTATTTGTAAAGAATTTGTGCACACATATTTATTAGTTGTTATCATTGATCATGCATCATTGATACATAAAATAAATCTTTTGTGATTTTTTGTGATTTTCACAGACATAACAACACTGTGGATACATTTGTTGTTATATGTCTATATAGGCACTTTTCCTAGGAATTAGGATCGTATTTAGCGCTCACATATTTCACACATATCCTTTTTACAATTAGTCAATTGTTATGTCAGCAGCTTATTAGAATATTCACTTTATTAGCAATTTTGATATCTATATTATTTTTGCACTTGTTGACAGGCGCAGTATTACTTATTTATTTATCATTCTGGTATAAACATTCAAAGTCCAGCAACATACCAGTATCCTGGTCCTTGTTGGACATGTATTGTAATCTTTTTTTTCATGCAGCCTGTTGGCTGAACGAAAAAAAAGAGATTGATCGGTGGGTATGCCCACCATTAGAATACCTCCCTTCATCCACCCACTTCTAATGATGGGCATACATGCACCATTTATATATGCCGAAGCATGGGGGCATCCTCCCGCAAAAAAGTTATGCTGTGTACACACGGTCGGACTTTTCCATGGGCAAGCCTCCGTCAGGAATTTCGGCCGTATGTACGCGGCACAAAAGGTTATGCTGCGTACACGCGGTCAGACTTTTCCACGGGCAAGCCTCCGTTGGAATTTCGACCGTATGTACGTGGCATTAGGAGCAAAATCGCTCCTCCGCGCCTGCTGCCCCCATTCTTCGGCATATATGCTCTTTTTTTTAACTGTGGTGGTGAAATAACCTCCTACAGCGTTGGAGTCACGGCTTTATGTATCGTGGGAGCAAACGCTGTTGTGTGTCAAGATAAATAGATCCGCGCTGCAACTGAATGGCGTACCTGCTAAGCAAATGATGGTTAACATTAAAACAAAGTAACATTACAGTACAACAGTAAGACCTTACCATACCATACCTGCAAAGCAAATACCAAAACAAAACCTAGTAAAAAATAAAACATTTTTTTAACGCAACCTGTGCCTAAAATATATATATGCCGAAGCATGGGGGCATCCTGACGCAATAAAGTTATGCCGCGTACACACGGTTGGACTTTTCCACGGGCAAGCCTCCGTCGGAATTTCGACCGTATGTACGCGGCATTAGGAGCAAAATCGCTCCTCCGCCCCTGCTGCCCCCATGCTTCGGCATATATGCTCTTTTTTTTTTTAACTGTGGTGGTGAAATCACCTCCTACAGCACTGGAGTCACGGCTTTATGTATCGTGGGAGCAAACGCTGTTGCTGTCAAGATAAATAATTCCGCGCTGCAGTTGAATGGCGCACCTGAAAACAAAACATTACATACCTGAAAAGCAAGCATGATAAAACATTGCAGAATAGAATACAGTAAAAAAGAGCAGAACAATAGAGAGAAAATAGAGAGAGAGAGAGAGAGAGAGAGAGAGAGAGAGAGAACAATAAAACGACAACTATTTTTGTTTTTTTTTCTTTTATATTTTTTTGTGTTTTGTTTTTCACTTTTTTTTTTTCTTTTTTACACTTTTTTTTGTAACTTTAACAACTGTAAAGCCCCGTACACACGATCGGTTTGACTGATGAAAACCGTCCGATGGACGGTTTTCATCAGACCAACCGATCGTGTATGGTACCCATCGGTCTTTTTTCCATCGGTTGTAAAAAATAGAACTTGTTTTAAAATTTTCCGATGGATAAAAAACCGATGGGAATTTCCGATCGTCTATGGGCAAGTCCATCGGTTAAAAAACCCACGCATGCTCAGAATCAAGTCGACGCATGCTCAGAAGCATTAAACTTCATTTTTCTCGGCTCATCGGAGTGTTTTACGTCACCGCGTTTGGAACGGTCGGTTTTTTGACTGATGGTGTGTGGCCAAGACTGATGAAAAACAGTTTCATCGGATTTCCGATGGACAAATCCATCGGACGAAAATCCATAGGTTATCCGATCGTGTGTACGGGGCTTTATGGTTCGGGTCTCTCAAAATGTGATGGCATCTTGGGAGACCCTGTGTAAGTGTGTCCTAGTCTGTGAAATGCTGTACCCTACGCTAAAACTTCACTTTTGAGTGGTAGCGTTCAAAACATTCACCAAGGCAAAGACCAGGTTTGTCAGGACAGAGTGGACAAAAAACACGGGTGTCACGCCTAAATCCGCGCTTGCTACAGACACGACATCTTTTTTGGGGGGTTCGTTGGGTAGGGGTACTCTGGAGGGCATACGGATAATGCCTCTCATGCAGTCGGCTTACTGCATTTGGTAGGGGATGGTGAGGTGCAGAACCAACTGGATACAGGAGTTCTGTGACTATCTCATTCTGGAATTTTAGAAGAGATAAAGTCCCGCCAGAAGCTCTGTATAGCACATGAGCATTCAGCAAAGCGAATTGGAATAAGGATAGAGACACTTTTTTGTACCAGCGTCTCACCTTACGGTCAATTAGATACGGCGCCAACAACTGGTCGTTGAGGTCCACCCCTCCCATATTTTTGTTATATTCGTGGACACAGAGGGGTTTCTCCACAACACCAGTCGCCGTACGAATTTGGACTGTCGTGTCTGCATGAAGGGAGGTAAGAAGGAAAACATTCTTATTGTCCCTCCACTTCATAGCGAGCAAGTTATTACACTTCAAGCAGGCTCTCTCCCCCAGCCTAAGACGGGCATCTACAAGCCGCTGGGGAAAGCCCCGGCGATTAGGTCGCACAGTGCCACATGCTCCAATCTGATGATCAAACAAGTGACTAAACAGTGGCACGCTCGTGTAATAATTGTCCACATACAAGTGGTACCCCTTTCTGAATAAGGGTGACACCAAGTTCCACACTATCTTGCCAGCGCTCCCTATGTAATCCGGGTAGTTGACCGGCTCAACCTGACTGTCTTTTCCCTCATAAACCGTAAAGCTCCATACATAGCCTGTTGCCCTGTCACAGAACTTATAGAGCTTGACCCCGTATCTGGCACGCTTGCTGGGAAGGTACTGCTTGAAAGACAAGCGGCCAGAAAATGTAAGCAGGGACTCATCAACGCAGACAACTTGATCTGGAATAAACAAGGCTGCAAAACGTTCGTTGAAGTGGTTTATGAGGGGCCGAATTTTATAGAGCCGGTCGTATTCAGGGTCTCCACCTGGACGACAAAGTTCATTGTCGTTGAAGTGCATGAACCGCAAAATCTGCTCGTATCGTGTCCTGGGCATGGAGGCAGAGAACACGGGCATGTGGTCAATTGGGTGCGTGAACCAATAAGCACGCAATGACGGGAATTTTATGTGTGCCCATGTTGAGGGAAAGGCCCAGAAAGGTCTTAAATTCGGAAACCGTAATTGGTTTCCAATCTTTGGCAATGGAAGGCAACTGGGGGTTAGCAGCGATGAATTTAACGAAGGAAAATTTCCCATGGGGTTTTTTCTAGGCAGCAAGGCATTCAAAAGATTATATACATTTGTTAGATGATTTGAATAAAGAAATTAGGAATAAAATGAGTACATTTATTGAAATACAAGCTCTGGTTCATGATACAATCAACAGCACAAAACATCACTCAATGACAGAGAAGCCTCCAGGAGAACATGACTGGTCAGTTATATTGCAACATTAATATCCAAATGAACACCCCAATGCATTTCGACCCCTTGGGGGTCTTCTTCAGGGGGTTTAGGGTTCTAGGAAGATATATTAAAAAATAAAATTCATAAGCTTAAATTCAAACCATTTAACAGTATATTAAAGTATCATTGTATCATTTAAAGTTGTACAAAGACACGTATCTCCATATGCATGGAGGTGTGTTTACCATTAAATAAATGAAAAGGTGGAGATGCATCACACAGACCAGATAGCTTGAACCATTCGCGCCCGACAGCCCACCGGCTCTGCACGTCCCCTCCGCACCCACCAGGCAGATCCACAATCCATCGGGCTTACAAGGAGCCAAGCATTTGGAGCCACAGGGGAGAATGGGGGGGGGGTATTGGGCAAGGCACCTGCAACTGGACATGGGGAGAACTTAGTCGAGTATATATATAAATAAATATTATGTGTAATTTTTTATGACTGTAAACTGGCACATATTAAGTTAGATAATTATTCATGTTGGTTAAACCTATGGGTTTAATTGCATGGTTTTACCATTAGTTTGGATGGTTTGTAGTTAAGTTAATCTAAATTTAGCCTGAATTGGATGAATTAAGTATGAACGAAATAGAATAGTGTTGATGTTCAATAATAAAAGTGGGTGTAATTACTGTGCTAAAGTGTGCTTGGTAATAGAAGAAAGTTCTGAAACTGTGCTAAAAAAGTAATGCAAGAAAAGAGTGAGGTAAAACAGCAAAATATGGATGTGCTGGATTGGATTGTGGTGGAAGTTGTAAAGGTTTAAGACTAGTGCATGGAATGCCTGTGTGAGTGTATCAATTATAGTGAACAAACAAATGTTGACTACCAGTATTGGAATAAGATGAATAAATCTGCTCTTTACAGCAATGGAAGAGACGTAATTAAATTATATATTAACAAGATTGGGTAATGTTAAAGTAGTTAGCCCCAATATTGAGACAAGACTCAACGAAGTATTAATAAGGTACCAGTATCAGCCAAACTGGCATGTTTGAAGTTATATGCTTATCTAATGCTTACTTGTTCTTATGATGTGCAGTGGCAGCATTACCAGTATCAACTGAAGATCATCTGGGAGCCACCACTTAAATTGGATCCCCGTTGATTGCCCATGAGCTGCAGGTGCCAGCCTCCTCCCCGCCAGACCTCCCCTGCCCGCTCCCGCCACTGATTGAGCGGCGTCTACGTGGCCCCCTCAGCGTTCCGGAAGGCGTGAGCCCCGGCAACTGCCATCACCTCCGACGCAAGAGCGTGACGTCATAACGCCACGCGCGCCCGCGGGAAACCCGCGCATGTGCTCGCGTCATCGCTGACAGTCCGGTGGTGATCAGGGGATGCCGCCTGCACGGAGGAGGCTCCCCACGATGGCCCCTGGGGAGGGCTCCACCGTGGGAAACACAAGGGGAGAACTGCAAAGGGAATTGCATCCCCCCACCCGTGCCAGGAAGTCGGATGGAGAGGGGGATCAAAATGCCCGGTGCCACCGAGCCAGGCGCAGCGAACCGATGGAGGACGAGCGCAGAATGGCAAACTAAAATGTTCAAATAGTTGTGTACAGAGTTATATACAAAATTGATAGTCATCTAACCATAGTATTTCATATTCATATATATACCAATCTATTTCAGCCTCATCCTCAAGCAATGGGAGTATGCCTCAGCTCTTATTGTGTCTCTCATGTGTTTGGAAGGTGAACGGGTGTTTAACCACCCAAAAAGCCAGAACGGAAGAAAAAAACACATATGTGAGAGTACCCGGGGCTGCACAACCCAAGAAGTGTACATAACGAAGGAAAATTTCCCCAGGGGTTTTTTTCTAGGCAGCAAGGCATTCGAAAGATTATATACATTTGTTAGATGATTTGAATAAAGAAATTAGGAATAAAATGAGTACATTTATTGAAATACAAGCTCTGGTTCATGATACAATCAACAGCACAAAACATCACTCAATGACAGAGAAGCCTCCAGGAGAACATGACTGGTCAGTTATATTGCGACATTAATATCCAAATGAACACCCCAATGCATTTCGACCCCTTGGGGGTCTTCTTCAGGGGGTTTAGGGTTCTAGGAAGATATATTAAAAAATACAATTAATAAACTTAAATTCAAACCATTTAACAGTATACTAAAGTATCATTGTATCATTTAAAGTTGTACAAAGACACGTATCTCCATATGCATGGAGGTGTGTTTACCATTAAATAAATGAAAAGGTGGAGATGCATCACACAGACCAGATAGCTTGAACCATTCGCGCCCGACAGCCCACCGGCTCTGCACGTCCCCTCCGCACCCACCAGGCAGATCCACAATCCATCGGGCTAACAAGGAGCCAAGCATTTGGAGCCACAGGGGAGAATGGGGGGGGGGTTTGGGCAAGACACCTGCAACTGGACATGGGGAGAACTTAGTCGAATTGACCAGCATATAAATTACTCTGGTCCACAATAGATCTATAGAGATCTTCCGTGAAAAACAGCGAATAAAAATCAATTGGCATAAAATCAGCTGTTTCCACCTGAATACCGGGTTGGGCAGTGAATGGGGGAAGTACGGGTTCTGCAGAAGTGGTGGGGACCCAATCAGGATAGGCAAATTCTGCAGAAAGGGCACTATGGGCACGACGGGCCTGCCTTTGTCTTCTTGGTGGCAGCGGGACACTACTTGTGCTTGCCACCTCGCCAGCTTGAACTGCACTTTTGGGACTCGCCACGTCACCACGTGATACTGCAGTGCTGGATGTATGCCCAGGCTGTACTAGGCCGCTGGTGCTTGCCAATTCACCAGAAGGAATAGCGGCGCTAGTACTACTCTGCTCCATGATACGAGAGACCTGTGGTTCTTGCTCCTCAACAACCTCAGAAGATCGGGATCGGGTACGCTTGACCTTAGCAGGGACCTCACCTTCGTCGTCACAGCTATCTGACGTGGGGCCGCTGACTTCACTGTCTTCTACGGGAAGATATTCTGAGCCTGAATCTGACAGATGCGTGACCTCCTCTTCATTATCTGTCATGCTCAGAATCTCGTAGGCCTCTTTACTAGTGTACCTTTGTCTTGCAATTTTGGGCTCTAAATTTAGGGGTACACTAGTAAGATTCACAGGTAAAAAAAGCACCTGACTGTCAGCAAATGTATCAAACGCTTCCAAAAAAAACTGTTAGCGATCGCAGGGATCAGGACTGTCTCTGCGAACGCTGCAGTTATGTGTGTTGTGTTTGGTAAGTGACAGTGATCGATCGATACTGCATTTGGGTGGGCTGGGCTGGGCGGAGGGGCTAAATGCAGGTGCTAGCAGGTATCTGGGCTGATCCCGCTAACACTGCGTTTTTGGGAACCCTAAACTGCTGGGGACGCTAGTATAGATCTGATCAGATCAGATATTGATCTGTTCAGATACTATACCACTAAGGGAGGTGTATGCTTTGCGCGTGGGTGTTAGCGTTATTGGCACTAACCTAACGCTGCCTGGGGCGGCGCAGACCCTCTCTGGTACTAAAACCTAATTGATATCAGCCGCCGGGCGATCAGGGGGTTAAACCTTTATTGGGTTATATATGGCGGGTGCCCTGATGCTATAAAAAGCAAACTAACCAACCAGCGTCACCCGTAAAACTTATATGGTGATCACTGGTGAAAGGGTTAACTAGGGGCAATCAGGGGGTTAAAACCTTTATTAGGTTATATATGGGGGTACCTGAAGCTATATAAAAACCTGATGGGTAACCTAAAAAACTAACTGGCTAACCAGTGTCACCAGTAAAACTTATACGGTGATCACTGGTGAAAGGGTTAACTCTAGGGGCAATCAGGGGGTTAAAATAATATATGGGGGTACCTGACACTATAAAAATCTGCGGCGAAACTAAAAATAAATAACTGGCTATCTAAGGCACCACCGGCACTAAATACAGCGATCGGAAAAACGATCGCTTAGTGACGCTGGCATTAGGGGGTGAAAGGGTTACCTGGGGGGCGATCAAGGGGTTAAACCTTTATTAGGGGGGGTTAGGGGGCTACCCTGGACCTAAAGGGGCCTAAACCTAACTTCCCTGCAACTTTTTACTGTCACAAATGACACTGATTGCAGTGATCAGTAAAAAAATGACCACTGCAAACGGTGCACTGTGACTGGGGGTACTGGGGGTGATCTGGGGGGTGATCTGGGGGTGACTGGGGGGGGGTGAAAAGTGTGCCTACGTGTACTGGTGTCAGTGGGCTGTTGGTGCACTTACTGTGAGATGTCTTCTCTCCTCGCGCCAGATCGAAAAGACCGACACGAGGAGAGATGACATCACTTCCTCTGCCTGTGTTTACATTACACAGGCAGAGGAAGGTTTTCATTCGCCGGGAGCGATCGCAAGGGGGTGGCCGGAATCGAATGGCCTTCCCCTCATCCCGGATCGCTCCCGAACAAATAACCACCGCTCACTGTATAGAAGGGGGGTCCGATGGGACCCCCCAACTATACGAAGGCAGTCACATACCGGTACGTGACTTTGCCTGTCGGTGCCATTCTGCCGACGTATAATTACAGTGGGCGGTCGTTAAGTGGTTAAAATCACTGCTCCCGAAAAAACTACAGTTTTTAAAACTTCTTTTATTCATTGATACATGTCCTCTGGGGCAGGACCCGGGTCCTCAAACCCTTTTTAGGACACTAACAAGCATATTAGCCGTTATAATTACCACTTTCGATTTTGAACGTTCGCGTCCATTCTATTTAATGGGGTTCTAAAGTTTGCGCGAACTTTCGGTCCGTTCGAAGGTTCTGGTGCGAACTGAACGGTGGGGTGTTCGGCTCATCCCTACTACAGGGATCAGCCCATCCGCACAGCTGAGAAACAGCTAATTAGGGGGCTGGGAGGCGTCTCTCTGACAGTTTGCCAGCAGAGAGTCTGCACCTTAGATAGTAAGATTGTCAATCAAAGTAGTTTTTAGGCTATGGAGATCAGCCCCTCCACACAGCTGAAAGACAGCTGACTAGGGGGCTGAGATGCGTCTCCCTGACACGAAGGCGCGTGGCGCAGCCACGCCCACCTGGGCGCGATGGTGCCACACCTCGCTGCGTCACTGGCGGGTGTACATTTACCAGGTATCCGGCATTGCCGGGCCTGGGAACGTAAGAGAAGCCCCGCCCTACGCACAAGGCCCGCGCGATGGAAGGAATTCCGCCCACCTTAGGCCATGCACGGGCAGAGCTTACCCGCCGGGTGTCTGCAGAAAGTGCAGGACTGCTCCAGAGCTACCACACAGCACCATCTTGTGGACAGATGTAGAAAACTCAGCAAGTTTGCTTACAATATAAGAAAAGAATATATATAAAATACAAGTGATGAGCTTGACAACGCATGTTTTACCAATTGGAGGGGTGCATTGTGGGAGAGACATAACATAAACAACAATGGTGAATGAGGAACCAGCAACAACCAATTGCAGGTAAAATAAATAAAGTGTTGTGATATAAATGGCCTACGACCATTACGTTGGGTTGGAGGCTGTGAAGAAAAAGAGATATGTGAATGTGCTGATGTTGCTGGTGTTGCTGGTTCTTCATTCACCATTGTTGTTTATGTTATGTCTCTCCCACAATGCACCCCTCCAATTGGTAAAACATGCGTTGTCAAGCTCATCACTCTATGTATTTTATATACTCTTTTCTTATATTGTAAGCAAACTGGCTGCATTTTCTACATATGTCCACAAGATGGTGCTGTGTGGTAGCTCTGGAGCAGTCCTGCACTTTCTGCAAACACTAAGGTCCACCAGTGTGTGTAAAAAAACTAAAATATGGAAAGGCCTAATGCCCCATAAGGGGGAATTATAAAGGGTGAGGTGAACCAGAGAGAGCCACTATACGGGTACATGCACGGGGGTCAGAGAGGGGTGTCATGGGTTGGCTATGAAGCAGTTGAGATCTATGTCTAGATTTAACCCCTTCGGGACAAGAGTTCCCAGTCAATAAATCCAGCTGGTTTCATTTTGCAAAATCAGGATCTGTTTATTCCCTCCTCTCCAGTTATCTTTAATGAGGTCAATGCCATAGAATATAAGTCCTGTTGGGTCTCTGCGGTGAACCTCATCAAAATGGCGGGATAAGTTGTGCTTGGGGAACTCCTTTTTTATGTTATTTATATGTTCCCGTATCTGCACACAGAGAGGACGGGTGGTTCTCCCAACATACTGTAAATGGCACGGACATTCGATGACATAAGTCACATGTGTGCTGTGACATGTAAAGAGTTCTTTGGTTTCGTATTCTTTATAGTCAGTTTTAGATTTAAAGGTTTATTTTTTACGCGGTTGTTTCTTGCTGACTCTACAAGCTAGACACCTTTGGCATTTATAAAACCCTTTCATTCCTGATAAGATCTTCACTTGTTTTGGTGGGTTAATTACATTGTGTACTAGGTGGTTGCGGAGAGTTGGTGCTCATCTGTACACAAACTTTGGTTTGTTGGGCAGTATTTTGGTTAGGACTCGGTCTTCTCTTAGGATCGGCCAGAACTTTTTCAAAATGTGTTCAAAGTCCTTGTACTGGGAGTTGAAACCTGTGACAAAGGCCAATTCCATGCGGTTTTCATCTTTCTTAGATTTCCCAAGTAGGGTGTTTCTATTCATATTGGCAATTTCTCCCTTGGTTTTCACCAGATTGTCTCGAATATACCCCTTATCTTGGAATCTATTAATCATAATGTCCGCCTGCATATTGAAGTCTTCTAGTTTGTCACAGTTCAGGCGCAGCCTCAAAAGTTGCCCCTTGGAAATGCTCCCTTTCCAGTTGGGGTGGTGGCAACTGGAGGTGGGTATATATCCATTGCGGTCTTGAAAAACGTCCTAGTATGCAAACTCCCTCCCTGCTTGTAGATCTCCAGGTCAAGGTAGTCGATCTGCGAGGGGGCGTGTCTTCCCGGAGCTCCGGCTTTCCTCTGATTCATTATCCTGATTGTAGCTGACTAACTGCTCTGCACCCGCTGCAACTATATTCCTGGATGAGGGGAACTGACGTGGCACACAAGGATGCCATCCTCGGCTTTGAAAAATCCATTGAAGCACCTTATTCAGTTGCCGCTGGATCAGAGGCAGCTCTGCTCCCATGCCATCTTGGTTCCTGTCGCCTCGACTCAGCGCGCAAAACCTCAGACATCCAAGATGGCGCAGTCGGTGGGTACAGCACCGCAAGTCCAAGAGGCCCCTTCACTCCTGCCGCAGAAAATCTAGGTAGATACGGCGGCTATAACGGGCCCGATCCTCGAGGCCATTGCAGTGTCCAAGTCGGAGCTTATGACGCGCATAGACTGTCTGGCATCTGAATGCAATCTTATCCGGCATGATCTGGACAAGATCAGAGGCCGGCTGACTACAGCAGAGGATCGTATCTCTGGGGTGGAGGATACTTCACACGCCCTCGGGCTCCCAACTCGCTGAGCTGAAAGATATGGTCCGGGCCCTGCAACACAGAGCAGATGACGCCGAGGACCGCCAGAGGAGGAACAATGTAAGAGTGGTGGGGTTACCTGAAGGGGCTGAGGGGGTTGCCACAACTACTTTTGCCGAGCAGTTCTTTAAGTCTTTACTGGCCTTGGGTAATCTCCCCCCACGTATGTAGCTGAAAGAGTACACATGGTGCCCACTGGAGCCCGGCAGTCGGGTGCCCCACCATGTCCCTTTCTAGTCCGGTTCCTTAATTACAGGGACCGTGACATGTTGCTGGCAGAAGCAAGGAAACATAAAGAACTTAAATATGAAAATGCTATTCCCGGATTTCTCGGCGGAGACTCAGAGGAGGCGTCACTCCTTTACTGATGTAACTGATGTTACTGATGAGGCTCCGTGAGAAAGAGCTGAAATACAGTATGTTGTACCCCAGCCGTCTCCGTGTGCAGTACAAAGGCTCGCTGAAGTTCTTTGAGATACCGCAAGACGCCTGCGATTGGCTGGATCAAGATCCATGATGCTGTTTTTCATGCAAGGTTTACTTGTCCCTTTCGATCTATTGTTTTACCGGGGGGGGGTTATTTTTGTTGATTTTTTTTTTTTTTTAGATTTCCCCTCTTATTTTGGAAGCGCCACATGTTTCTATGTACTCCGGATCATGACTGGGGGGCTTGACAGCTTGGTTCCCACTTTTCTGTTTTCTTTTGCTGTGGCCCCTTTACTTTCGCTGATACCCTGAGCCATTCAGTTTCAGTTTTTTGGTTTTTTTCCTTTCTTTTTGTGCTGCCACCTTTTCCTCATATTTTTGGGAGTGCATTTCTTCAATGGTACACTAACCTGTGACTCATTGTGTGGTGCTCTGCAGTGTATACTGCACTCCTCAATTCAGGTTGTCCCCAACTGGGGTTGTATGTGCACGGTCAGCTGCAAACCTCCTGTCCTAGAGGTTGAACTCCTTCGGGTTTGTTTGTTTCAGGGATCAAGCTGCATGCCGGACAATTTTTGTTTTTGTTTTTATGTTCAATTCTTTTGGTAGTCTAGTGGTTTCTGGTATAACAGCAGGGTCGTTTTTTTGTTTTTTTGACCAAAGCCATGGGGTTTATGTTGGTTCTGCACTGTTGCCAACTGAAATGGATATGTCCTCCTATGTGATGCCCTCACCTGTCCTTCCTCCACTGACTGTTTTTATGAGGTCTTCATATCTTTTTGATTTCTATAATGGATAGCAGACTTAGGATACTTTCCTGGAATGTCAGGGGTTTAAACAACAAATTTAAGAGGGCGGCGGTGTTCCAATACCTCAAGCAGGTCAAACCACATATCGTCCTCCAACAGGAGACCCAATTGGAGGGCAGTAAAATATTGTCTTTACGCAAGCCCTGGATTCAAAGGGCATTTCACTCTACTTATACTACCTACGCTAGAGGGGTTTCCATATTAATAAGTAAGGCAATTCCGTGTACAATACATCAGGTGTTTACTGACACGGGAGGTCGATATGTGGCAGTCCTCTTAGACGTATTCTTTCATAAAATCCTGCTGGTCAACATATATTTGCCCCCTCCATTTAAGGTAAATTTACTATGCAATATGTTGGTAACACTGCCTCCTCATCTCCATCTCCCAATGATTCTCATGGGGGACTATAATGCTATTTTGGACCCGGTGCTGGACTCCTCCAATGCTGGCAGGCCAGCCTCGGTGGACCTCAGCTCCTGGGCATCTGTGGCAGGTCTGACTGAATTGTGGAGGTGGAAGCATCCGGATGCTGTGTCGTATTCCCATTTGTCTTCTACTCACAAATCCTCCGCTAGGATTGATTTGGCGTTTGGTAATGCTTCCATCCTGCAGTATGTGTCTGAGTCAACCTACTTACCTGGGGGAGCGTCGGATCACAATCCACTTCTGGTCACCTTAGCCTTTCCTATGGGGGGTAAAAAGGGGGGCTGGAGACTATCACCAGGTTGGTTATTGGAAGATCAAGTGATTGCTCATGTTCAAACATCAGTGGCCGCCTACTGGGAGAATAATGAGGGCTCGGCTGAGCCCTCTGTGGTGTGGGATGCTTTCAAGGCTGTGGCGAGGGGGGAGTGTATTTCTGCCATCAAGTCAGTCAGGAAGGACCATAATCAGGAGAGTGATATTCTCATGGCCCATGAGCGAGAGAGTGCTAAAACACATGCAGACTCTCCCTGGGATGCCAGCTTACTGGAAGCTAGACGCTCGGTTGCATTACACTTTACGAACCTAGCGCACACCGAGGTGCGACAGAGGGCAGAAACTGTGTTTGCTGAGGGGGACAAAAATGGCAAGTTGTTAGCCAACCTCGCTGCTGAACATAAGACACCGGTCAGTATACCTGTGGTGCGGAATAGGGGGGGGTCCTTGATTACGGACCCCACGGATATTCTAGAGGAATTTATTCAATTTTATTCAACCCTGTACTTGCCTATCCCTTCTTATGATCCTTTAGAGTTAGATGAGTTGTTGCTGAGCCTTTCTATGCCGAGACTGTCAGACACTGATGTGACAATGCTAGATGAACCTATCTCTGTCTTAGAAATTGAAGCAGCCATGCCCGCTTTCCCTCCGCAAAAGGCGCCGGGGCCAGACGGGTTCACGGCGGATTTCTACAGAGCGTTTAAGTCTCAATTCGCCCCTAGACTGAATGTGCTCTTTTGGAATTGCTGGGAACGAGGGGCCTTGCCGGTGTCAATGATGGAGGCTTATATGGTGCTCCTCCTGAAGCCGGGGAAGGACCCTCGGAGTGCTCGTCATATCGCCCTATAGCGTTGTTAAATATGGATCTGAAGATCCTTGCCAAGGTGCTGGCGTCAAGGTTGGCCAGGGTACTTTTGATCCTGGTAGACATTGACCAGACGGGCTTCGTTCCTGGCATGTCGACAGATACCAATCTGAGGAGGTTATTCACACATCTCCAGCTGGCTACTACGGATTTCCCGGCCAAGGTAATCGTTACAATTGATATAGAAAAGGCTTTCGATTCTGTGGACTGGCGTTACATGCACAAAGTATTGGAGGTAATGGGGTTTGGGCCTGGTTTCCGGCAGTGGATCGCTTTGTTGTATAAGGATCCTCGGATGGCGATTCGGCTTGGTACGACAGTCTCTGAGTTTTTTCCCTTGGGCAGGGGTACCAGACAGGGGTGTCCACTGTCCCCGTTTATCTTTGCGTTGATGATGGAACCCATTGCCAGAGCCCTTAGACAGTCCAGTGGGGTGGGGGTATTCAGATTGGCTCAATTAAAGAATGTGTGGCGCTATACGCTGATGACTTGCTCCTGTTCCTTAGGGATCCGGGGCCTTCTCTCAGAGCAGCCTTACAGATCTTGGACCAGTTTGCCTCCTTTTTGGGCCTGCGTGTGAACTGGGGCAAGTCATCTATTTTGCCGCTGGGTCCTGAGGCTCAGACACTAAGAGATAGCGAGTTGCCGTTGCAGTGGGTTTCCTCTCTTACCTATCTATGTGTCAGGGTAACTGCTGATATTAGGGATTTCATGCCTCTAAACCTTCTCCCGCTGGTGTCTAGTCTCAAACAGAGAACCCAGGTTTGGCGGAAACTGCCTCTCTCTTTACTGGGGAGAATCAGTCTCATTAAAATGAAATTCTTGCCTGTACTTCTATACTTCTTGCGTCACTGTCTAGGTCACCTGTGGCCAGGTGACAGATGCACACCGTAGGGGGACAGGAGTGCACCGCAAGGTAGTGAACCCTATGGCTGACTGCTGCGGATAGGAAACTGGGTGGTTGTGGAAAGCGGGACCAGAGGAGCACAACCAGGATCCTAACGGAAGCTAGAGCCAAGATTCCCCAGGGCGCGGAGTCTAAGACCCAGCAGGTCTTCTCCAGGGCCTCTAGTGGTGAGGATGTTATGCTGCAGGCTGGGACCAGGTCGCGGCCCCTGGAGTTTCCTAGCTCACGCCCCGTAGGATAAGGGGAAAAGAGGGGAAGCAGCAGCACAAGATATGAGAGAACCGAATAACAAGCTGAAGGTCAGGGGCCACAAGCAGACAAGGATAACGAAAGAACGAGCCGAAGGTCAAGGGTCACAAGCAGACAGGGATAGTCGGGGACAAGCCAAATATGTAACAGAGAGACAGACATAGCACACGGCAGGCAGGAACCCAAACACACAATGCCTAACAAACACGTTGATCAGCAAAGCAGGCTTGCAGTGCACAGGTTAATTTAGTGTTCTGTGATAGGACCTGGGGTGGAGTCAGGCTGGGAGGAGATTATAAAGGAAGCCAGGTGAAAGGGTTCTGGCCTCTAAGATGAACACATGGGAAGGAAGGTAAGCTGACAGACAAAAACTACTGCATATCCATGACAGTACCCTCCCTCTTATGGGCCCTCCCCTGCCTGGGCCCAGGCTTAAAGGGAAATCTCTGAGGAAACCTCCTCAACAGATGAGGTGCAGCGACATCAGATGCAGCGATCCAAGACGCCTCCTCAGGACCAAAACCTCTCCAATGCACAAGGTACTGAAGAATGCCTCTGCAGAGCCGAGAATCCAGAACTTGTCTAACCTCGTACTTAAGATTATCCTCAGAGACTGAAAACGAGGTAGGGAGATGACAAGAAGATCTATTGAGGACCAAAGGCTCTCTAGGAATAAGCAAGGGCATGAGAGGATCAACAGGAATCTGAGGAGGGTCCCCTAGACCCTTAAAGGGGAACTGGTCATCTTGCACAGGACCATCAGACTGGACAGATGTCAGTGGAACCCTGAAGTCAGGTTGGTTAGAAGGTGACATGTCACCGGAGTCAAGCTGAATAGCTGAAGGACAAGCAGAATGTCCTGAACAAGAAAAAGTAGGAGGCTCACTGGGCATGGGCTGGACTGGCATAACTAGTACAGAGGCAGAGTGAATAGCTGAGTCAGGTGTAGCGACTACCTGAATCGATTCGCAAGACGTAGCGACTGCAGGACTTGTAGACAAGCTAGCCTGGCTGTGCGTCCAAGGGTGGTTAGGGACAGAGAAATGTAAATGGTTATGAAACCTGGAATGAATGACCGGCTCAGGTTCACAGGGGGCAACCTTGGGTAGGCAGGACGAGGAACAGGAGGGACCCCAAGCCAGGATCTGTCCAGTAGTCCAGTCCACATGAGGAGAATGGAGCTGTAACCATGGGAGACCCAAAATTATAGGCGTTGAGGCCTTGGGTAAGATAAGGAAGGATATCCACTCCTGGTGGAGTGTCCCTACCGACATCTTAACAGGGAGGGTCTGGAAGCGGATAGGTCCCCCTGGGAGAACAGTACCATCAATCGCCAAGACCACCAATGGCGTGGTGAGGGGCAAAAGAGTAAGTCTCATGGACGATGCGATTTCCCAGTCCATAAAATTACCAGCGGCTCCAGAATCCAGATATGCTGAGACCGAATGAGAAGAAGCACCAACATGAAGGAACACAGAAAGCAGAAGACGAGAAGGGGAAGGTGATATTTCTGGGTCCAATACTCCACTTTCCAGATGAAGTGGACCCGAACGTTTTTCTGGACAAAGAGAGCAAGTGTCACGAAAATGACCTTTGCCCCCACAGTAAAGACACAGACCAAGAGTTCTGTGCCTAGCACGTTCCTCGGGGGATAGCCTGGTCCGACCCAGCTGCATGGGTTCCTCAGCTGGTAGGAGATGCTCTACGGGTCGAAGAGAGGGGAGCTCAGGCTGACTAAGAACCAAGGAGTGCTGGCATTGCTTTTCTAAGGTCCTCTCCTGAAAGCGAATATCGATCTGGTTACACAAGGAGATAACGCCGGCCAGATCAGTGGGGATGGTTCTTCCTGCTAATTCATCCTTCACTCTATCAGACAGGCCATGCAAAAAGGTTGCGACTAAGGCCTCATTGTTCCAGCTCAACTCAGCCGACAGTATGCGGAAATGAAGGGCATACTGTCCCACAGAAGCAGACTCTTGGCGGAGACGTAAAAGGGCGCTGGCCGCTGAAGAGACACGAGCCGGTTCTTCGAAGATATTCCGAAAAAGTTTCAAGAAGCCAGAGAGGCTAGAAATCACTGGATCATTCAGTTCCCACAGAGGGGCTGCCCAGGCTAAAGCTTCACCAGAGAGGAAGGAAATGATATAGGCTACTTTAGCCCGATCAGACAGGAAGTTTTGGGGCTGGAGCTCAAAATGAATCGTGCATTGGCTAAGGAACCCCCTGCAAGCCTTGGAGTCCCCAGAGAAATGGGACGGAGCTGGCAGTTGTAGTGAGTGTGTGGCTGCGACTGGTGCAATAGGTGCAGCCGCTGATTGTATTTGAGGTTGCGGATTCAGGGTTTCCAAGGAGGCCTGAAGCTGCTCGAAGCGAGAAGCCAGATCCTGGAGGAATCGCATCACCTGAGTCTGATTCGATTCCTGGGTTTCAAGTCTGCAAACTATGCCCTGCAATGGATCATCCGCGGGTAGCGGGATGTCAGCCGGGTTCATGGCTGATTAAACTGTCAAGGTCACCTGTGGCCAGGTGACAGATGCACACCGTAGGGGGACAGGAGTGCACCGCAAGGTAGTGAACCCTATGGCTGACTGCTGCGGATAGGAAACTGGGTGGTTGTGGAAAGCGGGACCAGAGGAGCACAACCAGGATCCTAACGGAAGCTAGAGCCAAGATTCCCCAGGGCGCGGAGTCTAAAATTCAGCAGGTCTTCTCCAGGGCCTCTAGTGGTGAGGATGTTATGCTGCAGGCTGGGACCAGGTCGCGGCCCCTGGAGTTTCCTAGCTCACGCCCCGTAGGATAAGGGGAAAAGAGGGGAAGCAGCAGCACAAGATATGAGAGAACCGAATAACAAGCTGAAGGTCAGGGGCCACAAGCAGACAAGGATAACGAAAGAACGAGCCGAAGGTCAAGGGTCACAAGCAGACAGGGATAGTCGGGGACAAGCCAAATATGTAACAGAGAGACAGACGTAGCACACGGCAGGCAGGAACCCAAACACACAATGCCTAACAAACACGTTGATCAGCAAAGCAGGCTTGCAGTGCACAGGTTAATATAGTGTTCTGTGATAGGACCTGGGGTGGAGTCAGGCTGGGAGGAGATTATAAAGGAAGCCAGGTGAAAGGGTTCTGGCCTCTAAGATGAACACATGGGAAGGAAGGTAAGCTGACAGACAAACACTACTGCATATCCATGACAGTCACTCTCCAATGTGGGTCCCCAAAGATTTCTTTACCATACTGAATTGTATAGTGGGATCCTTTCTCTGGTCCCCACAATCACCTCGTATTAGTATTACAGTCCTGCAGGAACCTTGGGGGCAGGGGGGGTTGGCACTTCCTGGCTGGCAAAAGTATTATCTGGCGGGCCAGATGGTGTTTGCCAGGCGCTGGCTGCTGGCTGATGACGGATATTCTGCCACGGTCCTGGAAGCGGCACACTTAGGGTCATACGAAAGCCTGAGACTGGCCCTCTACAGGGGCTCTAAGTCCAGTCTGCCCCTAACCATTTCAATGAAAGCCGCCATTAGAGCGTGGGAGGTCACCACCACCCTGATGTCAATATCTTATCTAGGAGTCTCGCCCTCGGCCCCTCTGTGGCTGAACCCAAGTTTACCAGACTTTTGCTCCATCCCGGACCCCATGATATGGGCGTGTAGGGGGGTTAAATTATTAGAAGATGTTACTAGGGAAGGTGAGCTTATTTCTTTTGATCAATTGAAAGCTAGACATGACCTGCCAAATTCCTTCTTCTTTCGCTATCTGCAACTGCACCACGCCTTTCAGGCGCAGTTTAGTGGCCGGAGAGTTGAGTTCCTTCCATCAGCACTGGAGACCCTCTTGAAGGATGAGGACCTGGCCAAACCCCTATCCACTGTTTACAAACCCCTATTTAAAAAGATGCCTCTGGGGGTCTCTAGGTGTAGAGAGAGGTGGGAAAGAGAAATCCCGGGTGTTCAGGGGGAGGATTGGGAAGATATGTGGGATCACCCCTTTAAACATTTGGTTTCCGCTAGGGACCGATTTATTCAGTTAAAATTTTTACATCGCATTTACTTCACCCCTGCCAGGCTTTCTCATATCTATCCATCTTCTAGCAGTCAATGCTGGAGGTGCACACACGCCACGGCGGATTCAGAACATATTTTTTGGACCTGTCCCTAAATTCAAGCTTTCTGGTCCGGGGTGGTGGATTGCCTGATGGAGGTGCTCGGTGCTCCGGTCGCTCTGATGCCTAGGGTTTGCCTCATTGGGTTGGTGGAGGAGGTGGTTCCATCCTTGGCACACCGCACATTGCTAAATATTGGGTTATTTTATGTCAGGAAGGCTATTTTGTTAAAGTGGAGGAACTCTTGCGCCCCCACGCTCTCATTCTGGAAGGGATTGGTCAATTCAGTTATCCATTTGTATAAGGCAACTTACAGGACTAGGGGTTTTGCGAAGAAGTTTATGAAGGTTTGGCGGGCATGGCTAGACTCATCTGCAACAGTGGGCTGAGTGATTACTAGGTATTGGAGGCTAGGTGGCTTTTACATGCCTGTAGTTTTATTACTGGTTATCTGACATGCATCTCTCCCAGGGTTTCCTGATAAATAGAAGTATCCTCTGGAGGTATGTAGTTGGTATTAAGGGGGGACAGACTATAAATGTTACATTGATTGGTGATGGGTGCATGTTTTTTATGCTTGTCAAATACTGGGCTTTGGTCGGGTTGGGGGGGGGGGAGGGGGGAAGAGGGGCTGAAGTTGTAGATGGACAATGTTAGTTCTAGTAGGTTGGGCCTAGCATGGCCACTGTCGGGAAGGTATGTTGCCTGCCCGGGTTTATGTTTAATTGTTGTATTGTATTGTACTGCGTGAAAACCAAATAAAAATAATTTATAAAAAAAAAAAAAAGGTAGTCGATCTGCTGGTGATCCCACTTTCCAGTAAATGTAAGGCCATATCTGTTATTGTCCAGCTCGTTGAGAAACTTTTCAAAGGTTTCTGCTGTGCCCTCCAATAGTATAATAAGATTGTCTATGTACCGTCGGCACAAAAACCTTTAATTTTTTCTTATATTTGGATTTGGGGTTCCCCTTAAGCTTCTTGTAGGTACCTCTCACTTCAAGTAGGTTCTCCATCTCATCCTCCTAATCCTCTTTATTTAAAATTACTAGCCCACCCCCTTTGTCTGCTGGCCTTATCACTACCTCATTCTTCTTTCCTATTTCCTTAATAGTTTTCCAGACATTTGTAGTTTTTTTACTGTTCTTTCTTCCCAGTATACTCAGATCATCTTCCACCATTTTCTTTAATGCTGTAATGCATTGGTTACCCGGTATTTTTGGATTGAAGATGGAGTTGTTCTTCAGGTTAGTTTGAACAAATTCTGGGTTCTCCATTGTTCTGGTGTCTTTATTTAGTGCAAAATGCTTCTTTATGTTCAGTTTCCTCATACATTTTTGTAAGTCAATAAAAACTTTGTCCAAAGACTTCTCTGGTGCAAATTTTAGGCCTAGGTCTAGGATTCTCATTTCATCATCAGTAAACTGTGCGTTGCTGAGATTGAAAAGGGTAACAGACTACCAAACATCCGAGAGTCATCTAGGGAATAGAGACTATTGTAATCCCAGGACAGAACGGGACAACATTCAAGGAAGACATATGGCACTCACACAAATGAATCCAGAAAGAGGAAACAGACCAGAGGAAGTAGAGGAGGGAAGAAGAAAGCAACAAAGAGAATATTAGGCAAAGATATTTTCAATGCCAGCGACACACAGTTTACTGATGATGAAATGAGAATCCTAGACCTAGGCCTAAAATTTGCACCAGTGAAGTCTCTGGACAAATTTGAATTTTTTATTGACTTACAAAAATTTCTGAGGAAACTGAACATAAAGAAGCATTTTGCACTAAATAAAGACACCGGAACAATGGAAAACCCAGAATTTGTTCAAAATAACCTGAAGAACAACTCCATCTTCAATCCAAAAATACCGGGGAACCAATACATTACAGCATATAAGAAAATGGTGGAAGATGATCTGAGTAAACTGGGAAGAAAGAACAGTAAAAAAAACTACAAAAGTCTGGAAAACTATAAAGGAAATAGGAAAGAAAAATGAGGTAGTGATAAGGCCAGAAAACAAAGGGGGAGGGCTAGTAATTTGAAATGAGAAGGATTATGAGGATGAGATGGAGAACCTACTTAACCACGTAAGCCTGGACTATTAGGCAGGTTAAAGACCAGGCCACTTTTGGCAATTCGGCACTGCGTCGCTTTAACTGACAATTGCGAGGTCGTGCGACGTCGCTCCCAAACAAAATTGACATCCTTTTTTCCCACAAATAGAGCTTTCTTTTGGTGGTATTTGATCACCTCTGCGGTTTTTATTTTTTGCGCTATAAACAAAAATAGAGCGACAATTTTGAAAAAAATTCAATATTTTTTACTTTTTGCTATAATAAATAACCCCAAAAAATATATAAAAAAATGTTTTGTTTTCCTCAGTTTAGGCCGATACGTATTCTTCTACATATTTTTGGTAAAAAAAATTGCAATAAGCATTTATTAATCGGTTTGCGCAAAAGTTATAGCTTCTACAAAATAGGGGATAGATTTATGGCATTTTTATTAATCTTTTTTTTTTTTACTAGCAATGGCAGTGATCAGCGATTTTTATCGTGACTGCGACATAATGTCAGACACATCGGACACTTTTGACACATTTTTGGGACCATTGTCATTTTTACAGCGATCAGTGCTATAAAAAATGCACTGATTACTGTGAAAATTACACTGGCAGTGAAGGGGTTAACCACTAGGTGGCACTGTAGGGGTTAAGTGTGCCCTAGTGAGTGATTCTTACTGTAGGGGGGGATGGGCTGTGTGTGACATGACACTGATCTCTGCTCCGATTACACAGAGCGGAGATCAATGTCATTGTTACTAGGCAGAGTGGGGAGATGCTTGTTTACATTAGCATCTCCCCGCTCTATCTTTCCGTGAGACGATTGCGGGGAGAGATACCTACAAGAAGCTTAAGGGGCACCCCAAATCCAAATATGAGAAAAAAATTAAGGTTTTTGTTAAGAAGGGAGAAGACATGGGCATTTTAAATAAAAAAGAAGCTGAATATCTGGTCTCTAATTCCACTAAAACCCCGGTGATCTATTATACTCCGAAGATCCACAAAAGGCTAGTCAAGCCTCCCGGGTGACCAATTATTAGTGGAATAAACTCGATTTTTTCAAGGCTGGGAGAGTACTTGGACAAATTTCTTAAGCCACTTGTGCAACAAGGTAAATCCCACCTACGCAAAAGCCTACAGCTTATACAGGACATACAAGCCGTTAACGGAGCCCAAGATTATCTATTGGCCACTATAGATGTCAATTTTCTCTACACAAGCATAATTCAAAGAGACGGGCTACTAGGTGTAGAAAAGGCATTACATGAGAATACGGCCATGAAACAGCAGCAGATTGATTACATAATTGAAGGCCTACAGCTCGCAATGAAGTGCAACTACTTCTGGTATAATAAAGAATATTACGTCCAAACAAAAGGGTTGGTGATGGGGGCACGTTATGCCCCAAGTGTAGCCAACCTCCTGATGAACATGTGGGAGGAAGAGTATGTATATGCAAAGAAAATTCCCCAATTGAAACTGTACCGACTGTACATAGACGATCTTATTATACTATGTGAGGGCACAGCAGAAACCTTTGAAAAGTTTCTCAACGAGCTGGATAAAAACCGATATGGCCTTACATTTACTGGAAAGTGGGATCACCAGCAGATCGACTACCTTGACCTGGAGATCTACAAGCAGGGAGGAAGTTTGCATACTAGGACGTTTTTCAAGACAAATGACCGCAATGGATATACACCCACCTCCAGTTGCCACCACCCCAACTGGAAAGGGAGCATTCCCAAGGGGCAGCTTTTGAGGCTGCGTCGGAACTGTGACAAACTAGACTTCAATATGCAGGCGGACATTATGATTAATAGATTCCATGATAAGGGGTATATTCAAGACAATCTGGTGAAAACCAAGGGAGAAATTGCATATATGAATAGAAACACCCTACTTGGGAAATCTAAGAAAGATGAAAATCGCATGGAACTGGCCTTTGTCACAGGTTTCAACTCCCAGTACAAGGACTTTGAACACATTTTGAAAAAGTACTGGCCGATCCTAAGAGAAGACCGAGTCCTAACCAAAATACTGCCCAACAAACCAAAGTTTGTGTACAGACGAGCACCAACTCTCCGCAACCACCTAGTACACAATGTAATTAACCCACCAAAACAAGTGAAGATCTTCTTAGGAATGAAAGGGTTTTATAAATGCCAAAGGTGTCTAGCTTGTAGAGTCAGCAAGAAACAACCGCGTAAAAAAGAAACCTTTAAATCTAAAACTGACTATAAAGAATATGAAACCAAAGAACTCATTACATGTCACAGCACACATGTGACTTATGTCATCGAATGTCCATGCCATTTACAATAAGTTGGGAGAACCACCCGCCCTCTCTGTGTGCAGATACAGGAACATATAAATAACATAAAAAAGGGGTTCCCCAAGCACAACTTATCCCGCCATTTTGATGAGGTTCACCGCAGAGACCCAACAGGACTTATATTCTATGATAAATATATGGCATTGACCTCATTAAAGATAACTTGAGAGGAGGGAATAAACAGATCCCGATTTTGCAAAATTAAACCAGCTGCATTTATCGACTGGGGACTCTTGTCCCGAAGGGATTAAATCTAGACATAGATCTCAACTGCTTCATAGCCAACCCATGACACCCCTCTCTGACACCCGGGCATGTACCCGTATAGTGGCTCTCTCTGGTTCACCTCACCCTTTATAATTCCCCCTTATGTGGCATTAGGCCTTTCCATATTTTAGTTTGTTTACACACACTGGTGGACCACCATTTGTGTTGGACCTACCTTATGTTTCCTTATAATCATGGCTGATATGGTGTCTGTGACACACTTTGCCAACTATTATTATTTATAAGTGACTTGGAATCATATTACATTTATTATTTTTGACGCTATCCATCTACCAGAGATCTATTGGTTAAGTTTTAAATAAGCATTAATTTATTCAGCTTAATGTACTATAGCAGTCCATCTGCTTAAAAACTAGGATTGCCCCTCGTACCTATTTTACATATTTGGTTTCTGATACAGGGCGTTTTACTAGGTAATATCTGGTTTTACCTATTCAGCTACATTCCTGACTGTTGCCACTAGGGGGACAGAGGGAACAAGTTTAGCCTTCACACATACTACCTTAGTGTTATGCTTCTATTTTTAGACGTTATCCATCTACCAGATATCTATAGGTTACGTTTTAAATAAGTATTCATTTGTTCAGCTCCATTATGGACTGTCGCTGCATGACAGCAGCCCATTTGCTTAATAACTAGGACTTGCCCCCTTTTCTTATTCCTCATACCCACCTTTTGACACAGGGCGTTTTACTAGGTAATATCTGGTTTTACCTATTCCGCTACACTTCCGACTGTTGCCATCAGGGGGACTGAGGGAACAAGTTTATCTTTTACACATACAACCTTAGTGTCATGTTTCAGATTCTTTTAATTTTACCCTTGACCCATTAGATTGTTATACCGGGATTACATAATTTCCTCTAGTCATTACTTCCCAATGAATTTATTTTATTATCATGATTTATGTTGTGTGTAAGGGAGAGCGGAGATGCAGGCTAGTTGAGCTGCCCCGGGTTAACAGACTGTTATACTAGCCGAACCTTGTACACCAGTGATTTGCTGCGCTGCCCAGGTGTGTGGCTAGCACGTTAAACCCCCGTGATTGGATATTCCTTATGTAGTGGGGTGAGACCTGCATTACCGCCCTCCTCAAAAAGACATAGCGTGGACCTAGATGGCACTGCCTCAGACAACGTCTTGTGACGAAACGCGTAAGGCAGAGCTACGCAAATTACATCACTACGGTCTCTAGAGCAGTGGGTGGAATGCAAGCTGGAACGCACGCCGCGATACCCACGCTCAGACCTTAGAGACTGCCATATACCAGCTGTAGCGGTTTATACAGCACCGTTTGGATGCTTTTTATTGCTTGTTTTTTACAATATATTTTTTAAATAAATCTACCGTTTTGGAATTGCACTATGGGAGCCTTTTTGTCTCTACCCGTTTGAGGAATACCTAATTGCCATCTGCCATTGGCTTTCCATGCTGGACAATCATGTGAGCTGAGAACTGGCCCCCGTCCCGCTGAATCCAAAGACCCACTGTGTGGAGATACAAGAACCGGATCGTATGTGCCCAATACCCCTGCAGGGGTTATAGGATCTGGTAAGTGGAGACACATGAGGGGATCACCGAAGTCACCCATTTTCTGCTGAGAGCACCATCTCACCTGGAACCATTTGAAGATATACCTTGCTAAATGTCTGTATAAAAGATACAACTCCCTGGTCAGAGCTATAGACTGAACTTTATTTAAGTACAGTTGCAAGCCACATCAACCATATGTGTACGTTACTACTGAAGCATACCAGCCACTATTGCCCTGGTCACTGCCACTGATAATTTCATTTAAGCACCTGTTACGTTATTGGGTTTATTTACTTTTATATTGGATTGTGTCTTTTTTGTTTGTATCTAATTGGCTTATTGCACATGATTCATTTCACCTGATCACAGGCTATTAAGCTACATACTCATTTTTATATACCATAGGGTTCATTAGATGTTTACACATCACCTGTCACTCATAACCATTACTCACTTAGCTCTAACCCAGCCTTAGATGCATTCAGTGTCAATGTGGAGACAGCCTGTTTCACTTTTTGAGAACACTATTTAATTTTAGAGTTTATAGTATGTTATCTGGATCCTAGTCTGTTATCCACCCAGACCTTTTGGTCTTTCTAGTGGGAGGTAGCGCCACCACCCCTTACTTTATATTTAACACTTGCATTCTCCTTAGGGAGTTTTTCAGGGGGGCTGCAACCTTTATGTAACCTACCTAAGCGCGGAATCCCATATTTAATAAAGATTACAGCCAGCACTTGATTACATTCAGTGCCAGATTACAGTCAGAACCTGATTACAGCCAACACCCTATTACAGTCAGCTCCTGATTACAGTCAGCACCTGATTCAAGTCAACGCTTTATTACAGACAATGCCATATTACAGCCAGCTCCAGGTTACAGCAAACTCCAGATTTTATCCAGGGCCATATTACAGTCAGAATCCGATTACTAGGTCCACCATTTTTGCACAGCTAGGCAACATGCATTTTCAACTCTCATCCAGAGACAAGGAAACAGTCCATAACTTGTTTTTGTTGTTTTACTAGGGAAAACAACTTGGATAGGGTATAGGGATTATGGGATGCCCAACTTGACCTAAAGAACAAGGATGAGGACAACTTCTTCTCTATGTGATCCAGAAAAATGAACATACACTTGACTGTATTACCTCTGAAAGAACAATAGTCTCTATGAACTTGGCAAAGAAATCCCCCTTTACAGCTCTGTTTTCCAGAGTAAAATTGTAGCAGAATCTCACCTGAAGGAATCCCCTTTATAGAAGCTCTATTTCCCAGAGTAGAGTTGTAGCAGAATCTCAACTTGCAGGATCACTAAGTCCTCTTTCTTGAAAATACCAGCCAACCTGGCTGCTTAGCGAAATGTCCCAGGACAAGGGATTGGGTCACAGCTTGCTAGCACAGTCTCAAAAAAGCTTGCACCATATTACATCTGGCAACTTTTACAATTTCTGCTCTTGGAGATGTAGAAGTACTCACACCGTCCCAGAAAATAATGCTGCCCAGAAGAGATGACTGTTCAGTAGGGTTGAGCGGACCCGAACTGTAAAGTTTGGGTCCGTACCAAACTTTTGGGTTTTGGGGTCCCGGACCTGAACCCGAACAATTGACTGTATGTTCGGGTTGGGGTCCGGTGTTCGGCAATATGCATGTAAAGCAGCGCTTGTTTCCCGTGCTTAGAACTGTCCCTGCACAAAGTGTAATTTCTGAAGGAAAAAAAGTCATTTAAAACTCACTCACGGCTGTTAATGAATTGTCGGCTCCCGGCAATACATAGAAAAGTCATTGATAAAAAAAAAAAAGCGTGGGGGTTCCCCCAAATTCAATTACCAGGCCCTTTAGGTCTGGAATGGATATTAAGGGGAACTCCACCCCAAATAAAAAAAAATGGCGTGGAATACCCCTAAAAATCCAGACCAGACCCTTTATCCGAGCACGCAACCTGGCAGGCCGCAGGAAAAGAGGGGGGATGAGAGAGCGCCCCCCCTCCTGAACCGCACCAGGCCACATGTCCTCAACATGGGGAGGATGTCCTTATGTTGATGGGGACAAGGGCCTCATCCCCACAACCCTTGCCCGGTGATTGTGGGGGTCTGCGGGTGGGGGGCTTATCAGAATCTGGAAGACCCCTTTAACAAAGGGGACCCCCAGATCCCGCCCCCCCATGTGAAATGGTAATGGGGTACATTGTACCCCTACCATTTCCCAAAGAAAGTGTCAAAAAATAAAAAAATGACAATAGCCGGTTTTTGACAATTCCTTTATTAATGTCTTCTCCTTTCTTCCATCTTCTTCTTCCATCTTCTTCTTTTCTCCATTCGGGTTTCTTCCTCTTCATCTTCATCTTCATCTTCCTTCTTCCTTCGGTGTTCTCGTCCGCATCTTGCTCCGGCTTCTTGTCCCCCATCTTCTTTCTTCGGCCGCTCCGTTTGAATTGGAGGTTCCCGCTGTGTTACGCTTCAGTTCTTCAGTTCTCCTCTTGGTCTGCTGGCACCCGGTGACCCCGCCCCCCTCTGACGCACATGGATTTCACTGGGACTTTCCCCGTGGTGTCAGAGGGGGGCGGGGCCACCGGGTGCCAGCGGATCCAGAGAAGAACTGAAGAACTGAAGCGTCACACAGCGGAAACCTCTAATTCAAACGGAGCAGCCGAAGAAAGAAGATGGGGAACAAGAAGCCGGAGCAAGATGCGGACGAGAACACCGAAGGAAGAAGGAAGATGAAGATGAAGATAAAGAGGAAGAAACCTGAATGGAGAAAAGAAGAAGATGGAAGAATAAATAAATGTCTTTTCTATGTATTGCTGGGAGCCCACAATTCATTAATAGCCGCGAGGGAATTTTAAATGACTTTTTTTCCTTCAGAAATGACACATTGTGCAGGGACAGTTCTAAGCACTGGAAACATCGCTAATAGTCCTCAGAAGTTCTGGTCCCCATTGACTTCAATGGGGTTCGGGTTCAGGGTAAAGTTTGGTCCCGACCCCAAACTTTTTTCCGAAGTTCGGCCGAACCCGTCGAACCCGAACATCCAGGTGTCCGCACATATCTACTGTTCAGGCCTCCTACTGTACAGGTCCTTATCCACAAGCCAGGTGCCTCTCAACCAAGATCATGGGATCTGTAGAGGACCATGGAGATCCCTCAGTACTTCTTCCTTCTTCTTTCTCAGCTTCCAGGCTACACAACACAGCTTCCTCTTTCAGCTCCCTGCCTGGAGGCAGAGCTCCCTTCAAACCCAGGGTCTCCTCCCAGGCCACACAGCACAGCTTCCTCAATCCATCTTCCACCCGACTCCCCTGCTGGTCAGGCTCCATGATATTTAAGGGCCGATCCAGCCACCCTGCCTGGGCCTGGGGATTGGCCATATTCCCTCAAGTGTGCAGATGAGGACCTCCTAGAGCTTCCTCCACTAGGGGGAGGTACCAGAGATCTGCCCTGTAGAGCCGTCCAGCCTGACCCAGAGGAGCTCGACCCAATTACAGACTCGCACAACTAACACGAGTCACAAAATAAATGTATCTATACTAGTTGCACACTTGAGGGTGCTACACCAGGTTACAGCAAGTTCCAGTTTAAAGCCAGTGCCAGATTACAGACAGGGCCAGATTACAGATGGCACCTGATTACAGTCTGCACTTGATTCCAGTCAATGCTTGATTACAGACAACGCATATTACACCTAGTTACAGTTCAGGGTTACAGTTCAGGTTAAAGCACACTCCAGATTACAGTCAGTGCCAGAATACAGCCAGGGCCAGATTATAGACAGCACCTGATTCCAGTCCATGCTTGATTACAGACAACACCATATTACAGACAGATCCAGGTTACAGCTAGCTCCAGATTACAGCTATTAACTGGGGTTACACTTGAGTCCTTTGAGGAAGGTATAGAGGAATCCATTTTATCAGCCACAGATGAGCGTCAATGCTTACCCATCCATTTGGGTCTGCTGGGAGATGTTGTCCATCGTGAATCTCTGAGATTTGGCAGACAGAGGAATGTATCCCTAAGCTGTCGATCAGCACACACGCTTGTGACCTCTGTGGGTGAGTGAGTGAGTGAGTAAAGAACTTGTATAGCGCTACAAATGCGAACTAAATCACCTCAAGGCGCTTTGCATCCAATGACGTCCTGAATCTTCAGAAGAGGTGGGTTTTGAGCTTTTTCCTGAAGGCCCGATGGTTTTCTTCCATACAGATATCCATGGGTAGAGCATTCCATAGCCGTGGTCCTTGGACTGCAAATCTTCTTTCTCCCTTTGATTTGTAGCGGGCCTTGGGGATGTGGAGGAGGTTTTGGTTGGTTGATCGGAGAATGCGATTGGGGATGTAGTGTTTTATCTTCTCGCATAAATATTGAGGAGCGTTTCCTTGTGTGCACTTGTGAGTGAGACAGAGGGTTTTGAATGTGATCCGATCCTTTACGGTTAGCCAATGCAGGGTCCTTAGTGAAGGGGTGATGAATTCCCAGGGTTTTTTCCCTGTTACCAGTCTGGCTGCCGTGTTCTGGACAACTTGTAGGCGCAAAATCTGATATTTAGGTAGTCCTATGTAGAGGGAGTTTGCGTAGTCGAGTCGGGAGTTGATGATTGTTCCAACCACTACTGCTATGTCCTCTTCCGGGATGAGTCTCTGTAGCAGGCGGAAGAGATGGTGCGATCCACTGACCACTGATCCTATTTGTGCATCCATCGACATCTCTGAGTCAAAGATGACTCCGAGACTTTTGACTTTGGTGCTCAGGGTAATGATCTGTCCGAGAATGGTGGGTGGTGTCCAGGACGTCTTTGTTTTTGTCTTTCGGTTTGAGTGGAGGAGAAGAAGTTCTGTTTTGGATCCATTGAATTTGAGGGAACTCTCAGTCATCCAATCATCGATCAGTGTGAGGCAATTTTTCAATCCATGATATTGGTCTTTTTTTCCGGTAATCTGAAAGTAGAGTTGGGTGTCGTCAGCGTATGAGTGGTAGCACAGGTCCTGTTTGCTGATGATTTTAAGGAGTGGGCGGAGGTAGATGTTAAAGAGCACGGTTGACAGTGGTGAACCTTGAGGGACTCCGCAAGAAATTGCGTGAGTTTCAGAGGTGAAGGCTCCTAGTTTCACTGTCTGAGAGCGATTTTCTAAGAAGGATGCGATCCAGGTTAGGTCAGGGTCTGCGACTCCTGCTACTTCTTTAAGGCGGATGAGTGCTGCACTGAGATCCAGCAGCACCAGGAGACATGATTCTCCGTCATCTGCAGCTTTAAGAGCGTCATCCCAGATTTTGAGAAGGGCAGTTTCTGTGCCATGGCCTGGGCGGAAGCCTGATTGTAGTGGATCCAAAAGTTTGTGGGAGTCTAAATGGAGTTGTAGCTGTTGTACAACTGCTATTTCCATGATCTTTGCGATGGTGTTGAGGCTTGTTATCGGTCTGTGGTAGTTTGGGTCTTTTGGGTCGAGGTTGGGCTTCTTTAGGAGGGGTTTGACAATGCCTTGCTTGAGGGAGCTCGGAACAATGCCTTCTTTGAATGATTGATTTACGAGGTGTGTTATGGTGGGTGCCAGAATGTCGGTACATTCTTTCAGGAGTTTTGTAGAAATAATGTCATTTGGTGATGTGCTGTCTCGGAGACTTCTGATGATATTTTTGGTAATGTCGACTGTGATCGGGACCAGCGAGAATGTACTCAGTTGTATATTGGTTTCCTCTTCTTGTTTAGGCTGAGTGAGATTGGTTGCTTTTTTCTGTTGAATTTTTTCTCGAATGTTTTCGATTTTGGCGATAAAAAAATCAGATAATTCATTGCAGAATTATTCAGTTTTGTTTGCTGGGGGCTCTAGGCAGGTGGGGTTCATAGTTTGAGCGACAAGTTTGAAGAGTTCACAAGGTCGATTTAGGGCTTTTGAGATGGTGTTTGAGAAATTTTATTTTTTTGCTTTGAAATATGCTTTGTGATATTTCTTGGTGAGTGCTTTGTAATTAGTGCGGTTTTCCTTTGTTGGGTTTCTTCTCCAGGCTCCCTCAGCTCTTCTGCGTTCTTCCTTCAGTAGAGTCAGAGTGTCATTAATCCAGCCTGAGTTGTTTTTGCGGATGAGTGCTCTACGTCTCGGCGCGACTGTGTCTGCGGTTTGTAGTAATGCTTTGTTTAAGTAGTTGAGTGTTTGTTCCAAGTGGTTCTGATTTAGCATTCCAATTCTTTTTTGATAGTGTAGTTTTGAAGAGTTCCAAGTGTAGTTTCTTCTGAGATCTTGTCCAGTGTGTGGTTATTGAGTGTTTTGGTTTTTGGGCGATGGAATTGGTGGTGATTTTAAATTTAATAGCGTGGTGGTCCGTCCATGGTAACGGCATGTTGTCCAGTGTGTTGATGTCCATATTTTGTTTGAAGATGAGGTCAAGAGTATGACCCATGTGTGGGGGCATTTATCAGTTGCTGCAGACATAGTTCTTCAAGTTGGTTGATGCAGGAGGTGGCGATGGGGTCCTGAGTGGAGTTAGCCCAGAGGTTGAAGTTCCCGAGTAATAGAAAGTTTTTGGTTTTCAAGGTGTACGTCGAGATGAATTCGGTGAAGGGTGTGAGGAGATTTGTCTTTGGTCCTGGTGGTCTGTAGCATAGCAGTATGTGAATGGTGTCTTGAGGTGTTGTTTGAAGATGGAGAGTGAGTGTCTCCATGAAAGGCAATGAGTTATGTAGCTTCGGTTTGATGAGAGAGAGGTGAGATTTGAAAATCACTGCTAGGCCTCCTCCTCGTTGTCCTATTCTATGCTCGGTTAGGATGGAGTCGTTCTCAGGCACCAGTTCTGTTAGGATGGTGTTACAGTCGGGTGTTAGCCAGCTTTCTGTGATAAAGAGGCAGTCTATGTTGTTTTGGGTGATGAAGTCGTGGATTTCTTGTCTGTGCTTGACTGCAGATCTCGTGTTGATCAGGGCGCATGATATGTGTTGTAGTGGCAGTGGTCCCTTCGTGTTTTTGATGGTTGATTGTCGATTGATCCTTAGCAGTTGTTGTTTTTGTAGTATTTTTTGGGTAGAGGTTGGTAGTGTTGAGGCGGTATTCCTTAGCCTCTGAAGGGTGTCTGCTGAGTGTTTAAAATTGCACACGATGGGAAGGAACAAGAGTTTATGGCAATAGTGAATCGGGCTTGATGACCTAAACCACCCGCCCGTTGCTCCAGAGGAAGGCGAAAAACCCCAACTGAGCCTGGCAAATTGCTACAGCAGAGGAAAATTCCTTCCTGACCCCCGGAGGCGATCGGATGGCCCTGGATCAACTTCCTACTGGTTGGAGGTGCCCCAATGTACTTACCAGGTCGGCGCACGCGGGTCCGCTGGGAAGAGAATTGGGGAGAGGATGATGAGTTGGCCGGGGCAAGCCTGCAGCCGTGGTCTGTCCTGCAGGTCTAGCGGTCTAGAGGCAGGTGCTCGGATGGCGGCTGCGGACGGTGCGATGGTGAGCTGGGGGAATTGAGCTTGGGGAGAGTGGCACCCCGGTTACATTGAGGGGTGGGGGGGGAATTCAGTAGAGGTAGAGTAGGAATAAGAATAAAGAAGAATAAAAAGTTTATTTTTTATTTTTTTCAGTATTGTAAAGGGTGCCCGGGTGTACCAAAATGGCCGCTCCTTGGTTCCGAATCCATGGTTCCTCTTGTAGGCCGACAACTCTGGTGGCCCGGAGGAGGTTGCATGACAGTCAGCCTACATCGGTAGGGTCCTATGTTTTGTTTTTCTTCACTAATCCCTTTGGAGGGCGAGGATGGTCCTGGAGGCCGAAGCCGGGTGTACCAAGATGGCCGCTGCGGCCAGAACTAGGCCAGAGCCGCGGCCTGTCCTGGGGGAACGGCAGCTACTTGCGGCAAGGGTAGGCCTGCTGAATGGCTGGGGGGTGGGGGCTCCGGAGAGCGGCCGCAAAAAGGGCCCGCAAGACAAGATGTGATGACCGGGTTGGTGGATGCGGGCTAGGCCGCAACCGTGGTCTTTCCTGCCAGTGGCTGCGGAATGGAGAAGGATGCTCGGCGAGTGTGATAGCCTCGGCGGAGCACTAGGTGAGCTGGGCTGGGGGGGCTCTGGTGAACCGCTTGCAACTGCTGCTAGAGGGGGGGGGCGATGGCCGGGTGGAGGATGGTGGGGATGGCGGATGGTGATGTTAGGCCGCAGCCGCGGTCTTTCCTGCCGGCGGCTGCAAGGATGCTCGGCGGCGGCGGGATATGGGCCTTGGCGGTGCTCTAGGGGGGCTAGGGGGGTCTCAGGTCTATGGGGAGCCGTAGGAGCCGCTCGGCAGCCGTTGTTGAGGGAGGGAGAGCAAGGAGAGCAGGGGGAGAGATCGTGCAGCCCTGGAAGGCAGGAGCTGCTGTAACACACGTCCGTAGTCCAGAAGTAGTGATAGGGTAGGGTCTGGTAAGCAGCCAATTGTATTACTTTTGAGCACGTTGGTGTCTTCATACTAAGGCATTTTTACTGCGTTTTCACTGTAAAAATAGCGCTGTAAAAATGCCTGAAATAATCCTGCCCCATCATTCTCAATGTGAAAGCCCTGAGGGCTTTCACACTGAGGCGTTTTGCTGGCTGTGCGTTGGAAGAAATCCTGCAAACAGCTTTTTTGGAGCATCTTTAGGGCGCTAAAAATAGCGCTGTAAAACGCCTATCTCCATTGAAATTAATGAGTAACGCAGTAAAAACGCGGTAAAACGCATAGGCGTTACCGCGTTTTTACCACGTTCGCGGTAAAAACGTGGTAAAACACATAGGCGTTATTTGATTTGCTTTCATATATACTTTTTGTAATCTGAGAGAGACTGATATATATTTACTCTCTTGTCAGTTTTTTTCCTTTTTAGAATATATACACGTTGTGTTTGAATTGCATTGTTTATTTTTTGATTATGCACATACAGTTTTAAGATATGTTGTCTATCCATATGTGTTATAGGTCAATCTAGACCACACAATTGTTTCCAATTTACCTATTGTGTTCACATTTATACCACCGTGAGTTTTCCCACCCTTTACATGAAATAAACACACCTTTACACTATCAATCACTTTTCATTCCTGGTATTCAGGGTTTTTAGGTGCAGAAGACTTATTTAATTGAATTGTCAGCACTTCCCTTCACCTACACACACACAGATCACTATTTGAATACTCCTTGGGAATGCAGCAGGCAGATAATGGATGTATTTGACTACAATAACGCTTGTAAAATTATAGCAGAGGAAGTTTTTGATAAAGCTCCCTCTAAAACCACAAGTTTTGGGGCATCTTTATGAAGCTTAAACATGTGTTGGTAGCTGAATTATATGCCTCATGGGATTTTGTATTTTTACAACAATATATAGATGAAAAGATGATCCCCAGAAGGTCTCTAACATCCACCAGCTCCATGATGTCATCGTGGAGGGGTGGAAGAGGACTCAGATGAAGCTCTGGTAAACTCCATACCCAAGAGAGTTAAAGCAGTGCTGGAAAATAATGGTGGCCACATAATGACATGTTAGGCCTAATTTGGACATTTTCACTTAGGGGTGCACTCACTTTTGTTGCCAGTGGTTTATACATTAATGGCTATGTATTGAGTCATTTTGAGGGGACAGCAAATTTACACTGTCATACAAGCTGTATACTCACTACTGTAGCGAAGTGTAATTTCTTCAATGTTGTCACATGAAAAGATATAATAAAATATTTACAAAAATGTGAGTGGTGTACTCACTTTTGTGAGATACTGTATATTTGAAAATGGAATATTAAAATAAATTTTTTATTGAATGCCACTGAGAGGAACCATGTGTCCAAACAGGAAAATACTTACGGTATGTTCATAATGGATTGAGAAATGTCTCGCTTTTTAACCCACCTGGGATCAAAAGTGAGAATATTACCATCTTTATAGACGTTGTACTCAAGGATTTGGAGGAAGCTAAATTCAATCATAAATCACAGTTGGATTTACTTAAGGGTGTTCAAACCTTATGTGACCAAAAAAAACGAATAGTCCGTCCTGCCGATAAGGCGGGGGGCATCGCTTTGCTTAAAAAGGAAGATTATCTGGAAGAGATGACCTTCTGTCAGATACAGGTTCATATGAAGTCCTTAAACGAGACCCCACTTTTTCCTATAATAGACAGTTTGAAAGGCTGGTTCTAAGAGGTTATGATGAAGAAGGGATTGTTGATAAAAAAGAAAAATATTTTTTGGTTCCACTTGCTCCTAGAGTGCATACAATTTATTATTTACCCAAAGTGCACAAAAACTTAGATAAACCTCCAAGCAGACCTATAGTTAGTGGCATCAACTCAGTGACTTCCCGGATAGGGAAATATATAGATTTCTTCTTGCAGCCACTTGTCGTTGGCAATCCTGCTTTCCTTAAAGATACCACTCAGTGCATAAATGCATTGGAACAAATACAGTTAGAGGGAGACATGCTACTTTTAACGGTAGATGTCTCTTCCCTGTATACTGTCATTCCACACTCTATAGGGTATGAGGCAGTAACGTTTTTTCTTGATCTTACTTAAAGGGTCTCCCAAAGACAGAAGGAGTTTATTTTGGAACTCCTTCAGTTTGGAATGCAGCATAACTACTTCTATTTTGGAGGTGAGTTTTACTTACAGAAGACCAGAGTTACGATGGGCTAAACTCAGTCCCTAAGGCACAGGGTTGGGTGATAATTCATCTGATAATCCTTTTAGATGTCACTCCACAAGTCCTCTTATTCCACAGACACCCAATGGGTGAGCACAATTTATTTAGTTTACATTAGTTGTGGTGACATAGCTCCCAACTGTCCCTGATTTCGAGCGTTGTATATAGCTTTTAAAAAGTGTTTTCCTTTGCTAAACCTTTCATCCAATTTGTGGATTGCTGCATTTGTAAATTTAAAAAAGCCAGTATAAAAGAATAGTAGTGGTAAAAAAAAGCACTCGTGGGTTTAACTAATCATTTTTTGTACAATTCTCCTTGAAGGGGGCGTGACGGGGGGGGGGTCATATGCATACATTATTTTGATAATAGGTGTCCCTCATTCCCATCTCAAATAGTTGGGAGGTATGTGGTGATACTACACTATTTTGACAATTTTTTTGTTTGAGCGATACTGAGAAGAGGAGGATTCTGTGGAGGAGAACTTGGATTTGAGTAAATTAATAAGCCTTTTAAAGTGGATGTTTGGCAAGAAGATAAGCAGTAGGGGTAAGAGGTCACTTATAATGCTTGATTGTCACATATACGTGTAAGCACAATATAGTAAAAAAAAAAACATTTTGGGGGGATGTACACATGATGAGATGAAGATTTCTGTGGAAGGTGTGGAAACACTGAAGTGAAAGCACTATTGGAAGGAACAGAGGACACAGAGACGGGGGGTGTCACAAAGCTTTGTTAGACCCATTTTGATGCATGTGGGTCAGAGACTCCTGTAAGAGTCAGGGGAAGTGAGCGGCAGAAGAGTACTCACCTTTGACAGTTAACATATTCCTGAGGCGCTGGGCAGTTGGACTTCTATTGTTCTTTACTGTTGTAGTCGTAAAAATGTGGAACTCCTCTGTCTATGAGAAAGGGGCATGCCACGAAAGATGTTGTCATGGTAACCGGCTTAATGTACTGTTCCTTTGTGTCCCTTTAGTTTGTTCCTGGTCAGCAGCCGATGACTTCTGGGTCCTGGTGACATCACTTCCTGGTTAGAGTCAAGCTTACCCACCGTGGCTGGTAGCCATCTATGTCCTTGTTCTTGCTGGATGTTTGACTGGAGATCAGAACACTACATCTGCTGTCAGCCTTTAAAGTTTCCTTCACTGCCTGGAATTACTGCTTGACACCATGTAAAATTTATTTCATAACTTCAATAAACTTGGCAACTTTCTTGGACATTCTTGTTTTATGTGGAACTTACTTTAGCCCAAGACTGTGTGCACATGCTTTAAATACAGCTATTACGTTCCTTATACATACAACATTTTTCTGGTTTTTTTACATTGGAGCGCCTGTTGAGTACTCTTTCTTGAGAATAAGAAAAGAGATTGGGACTTTATATGAGGCAATGACTATGATAGTTCACATACCTCCATCCCTGATATAGGATACAAAGTAAGTTGCGCTAAGTGGACATAATATAAATGTGGATGGATGGTAAAGTCCTGTTATGGGAATATACTGTGTTATAGTTCTGGGTCACAGTATTCACTTTCCCTGCGATAGGGAGGTGCGGCTAACTATGTCACTTCAGCCGGCCTCGTAACAACCAATGTGTTGCATGATCCATACTCAGGCTTGGTTTTGCCATGTGCCAAACAAGAAATGAAAGCTAGGCTTGGCTGGCGGCGCATTTGTATTTATAGGGGTGACAGATGGCAGTCTCTATGCCCCGGAAGAAGTCCTTTTAGTGACGAAACCGGACGCTATCTACGCCACTGCGAGTTTTTTAAACTTTGAATTTTAATACTGCAGTTTTTATGCTTTATATGCACTGTGTATCTTATGTTGTGCACAGTGTCTGAATAAAACACCTTTTAAATGTTTTTTTACACTATTGGAAGCCCCCCTGCTTATTTCTTTTGGGAATCTGTTCGGCAGACATGAGGTTCTGATCCAGTCATCTGGAGGAGCTTTTGGAGATAGGTATATTCCTTAAACCACCGTTTCCCCTTGCGCCAGGAGCTGACAGTTTCCTATGCTTGTTTGACCTTCCAAAACAGAGGGTCCACCGTGTGGGGTAAGAGTACAGCCTTACTTTATGTTGGTGATTCACCTGGTGAAAGATACAATTTGGAGTTCACAGCACCCAGCACTTTATTCAGCATATGTTTCAAGGAATTGGACTTATTAATTTATTTTGCTGACACTTTTTTGGACTTTACCATCCATCCACATTTATATAATGTCCACTTAGTGCAACTTACTTTGTATCATATTTTTTATGTGTATATTTCTCAATTTTTTTTTTTGCTGCTTATCAGTTTGCACTTTATACACAAGTGCAGTATTTTTGTTGTTAAATTTCCATCCCTGATATGTTATAAAAAAAAGAAGGGTTTTGGGACTTTATATAAATCACACTACCAAGTTGAACGAACCAATCAATGCAAACATTGTTTATTGTGACAAAGGGCATACAAACACATTTAAAATAAACAATTCATGATCATACACAATTATTCCAACATAATATACATAGTAATGGACCTTGGGTATGTAGACCAAAATTGTAGCGGTAACATATATAATAATGATGAAATTGATTCATTAAAATAAGCTATAGTAAAATACAGATATTGCACGTAGACACTGTGACGTAGCATCATAGGAAATCTCTTCGCATTTTGTGGTTAAAATATCACTCATCAGGAGCAGATGCAGAGTTTGGGAGTACCTATAATCAATGGCGTCCCTAGGGGGGGACCAGAGGGGGCCCTGGCCCCCCCAACATTATGCTGTGCCCCACCACGTGCCCCCCCCCCAAAAAAAAATTTTTATTTTTTTTTTGCATTTTTTTTTCGCTCGGGCTGCTGCTGGGGTAACAGTCTCTCCTGAGAGGGAGAGCGTCCCCAGTCAGCTCCTGCGGGGGATTCCTCCCCCCTCCCTCTGCTCGCTGACACTGCATAATGCGAGCGCTCACACAACCACAGCCGCCCGATCTGCTCATTTCCCTGCATCCTCATTGGCACGGAGAAGAGCGAGTTGCAGGAAGGACTCCATGAGTACTGTGGGAGGGGGGCCCAAGCCTTCATCTCAGTTACTGAAAAAACAGACTGATTTCTCGTGTCCTTAGGACAGGAGAACCAGCCTGTAAATTCCGAGAGTGGTGACTGCAAGCTGAGCCGAGTGTCAGTCTATGACACTCTTTCACAGCCCAGCGAGTCCAGCCACCCCCCCTCACTCTCCTCACATACGAGCAGGGAGGAATACAGCTCCTCCTCCTCCTTCCAGTCCCGCCCACACTATCCCGGCGTGCTGTATCTGAAGAGAGGGGATGTGTGGGCAGGAAATATGAAAATCAGCAGCATTCCTGGCTGTGTGTGAATGATGCCTGAGATTCTAGCCTGGACCGTGGGTAAGTGTGTGCACTGCAGACTGCAGTACACTGTAATCACTGAACTGCATTATCTCCATCCCTTCTCTCCCCCATCTGTCTCCCTCCCCCTCTCCTGTTCTTTCAAGACATTCACAATTTACTTTCACTTTCAGTTAGGCAGGTAATATACGGTGAAAATTTCTTTCCTGCATCCACAGATTGCAGGAAAGAAACTTGCATAATTCCCCCATCAACACAGACAGTGCTGACAGGGGAATATCCCTCCTGCCCAGCAATTGTATTCTCCCGACAAACAGTGATTATCACTAGTGGCTATAGCAACCACTAGTGATAATCATAAGAGAATCTGCTCATTAATGGTTCGAATCTCAGCCAGTTCCTGCTGAACCAGATGAGATTTAAACTGTCTATGGCTGGTCTTGGCTCTTAGGCAGCCCATACATTGATCACTTTTTTTCATTCAACTATTAAGTTGAATGAAAAAAAAAAGGAAATTGTCCAATTCCCCCATCTACACATTATAGGTGGATGGAGGAATCCTCCCAGTGTGGACCAGTGCTGGAACAACCAGAGTTGCTGTCCTGTCCCGGCTATTCACAGCGCTGGTCTCTGTCTCCATGGTAGCGGCGGCAGCACATTGGAACCCAGTGCTGGTTACTTTATGGGGCTGATGTACAGGAGGGCCAGCACAATTTGTTGTTAGAGATGGGCTGGGCATGTTCAAAATTCCACATGCCAGAGCCTGCCAGGAAGCCCACACTGCACAGCGCTAATCACAGGCAGTGAGACATTTCCTGGTCCGCATTCCACAGATCAGGAAATGTCTCACTGGCTGTGATTAGCACTGTGGAGTGTCAGCTTCCTGGCGGGATCGGGCATGTGGGATTTCAAACACACTCAATCCCATCTCTATTGGTTGTAGACAGTTGAGCTCCCTGCAGGTTGCTTAGCAGCAGTGGAGCCTTCTCTGACATGCTGATCATGATGCAATCCAGATGATGCTCCTAGTGTTAAATATCAGTGATTTTATTGATCAAAGCCCACACTTTACAGGCATAGAGCCCACATGGCTGCTGAACATACGGTTGATTATATATATGTGGTTGTACTCTTGATGCTAATAAATACTGTGTTTATTAGATCTGACTGGGAGCATCACCTGGATCACATCCCGATCAGCATGTCAACAGAGAAGGTTATACAGCATTACTGCTGCTAGGTGACCAGCTGGGGGCTCGGCTTTCTATAACCAATAGTGCCAGCCTTCCCCTACATGCACGCATAATGTCACCAGCACAAAGTCCTAATAGACTGCCGCCGGTGCCAGGGAGACTGATGCCAGACCAGCTCTGTCAATAACAGGACAGCTGGGGAACCCCACAGTGGCAGAACACCAGGGCCCGGTGGCAAGACAACCTTTGCAACCCTGATAGTTTTCCCACTGCTTTGGACCCTTATATTTTCTTGGTGTGCTGGGGACATATATCTCTTGTTTTCTGCCACCCTGGTGGGGCCCCAGTATAGTAGGAAGGGAGCTCACTGCAGAACATGTGAAAGGGCCCGTTGTGGGATCGTAGTAAAGGGCCCCAGGATATATTTATATATATATAATTGCATTTTATAGTTGCCCCCCTACTTTTGTCCCTGTCCCCCCATGTGCCCCCCCTAAATATGAAAGCTGGAGACGCCACTGCCTATAATAGAGTATAAATGCCAAAAATGATATAATGGTAACAATGGTATTCTTTATTATAGAGTGTTTAAAGTCCCTCACGAGGTGGGTGCACAGATAATATTGGGATACGGAGCACTACAACACTTTCTTACAAGGAAAATACTTTGTTTTGCACAGCCACCACTTTATGCACTTTAAGTTGTCCATAAATTCTTCATTGATTGCTTTGATCAATTTAATACTAAACAAATACGTTGGTTCACAAAGCTATTTATGTATGTACTTTATATGTAATTTGTTGACATACTGTAATTCATTCATTGACTTAATGAATTCACTAGCACAAGCTGGTTTATGATAAGGTTTGGTAATAGATATTGAATATTTTAGCACTGCTTAGTCACTATAACACTAGGTGGAGCAAGTGCTGTCTACAATTTATTTATTCAACTTGGCCCACTTGTAGGGACAATATTGACAGCAGTGGCCCAATTATACCACCACCCATCACCAATTCGCTGGTGTCTAATATTTTTATACCAGGAAGAGCACTGCTATTTTTCAGGAGGAATTCATGAAAAAGGGTACATTTTTTCAGCAATGCTTATAAGCACATAGCAAATCTCCACTTTTTGAGCTTAGTTTCACATTAATTAAATGTATGTTTTCCTTTAGAACTACCCTGACCTTAAAAATTGTTATGCAGTGACCAAGCCAGTTAAAAAATAAAATAAAAAAATCTCTCTTGCATGTTCTATGTGGTGACAAATCCATGCTTGCATTTATTAGCATGTAAAAGTCAACTACATGCCAAATAGCACCTTCCATTATCATTATATACATATTTTTTAAGCCTTGCATTTTATAAGCAGCTATTTTGTATCCCCTGAGATGTCGTAATGGACACATTTTAAATATACATGCATTATGCATCTTCTATATTACAATTTTCAATAGTTATATTTTACATATATATGAAGTACCTAAAGATATCCATCCCATTTATGTACAACCACTGCACATTTGTTTACATTTTGGAGGTTATTGCAAAACTCTATTAATGAATGAAAAATGAACAAAATAGACAATAGCAGGTGACATATGCAAAAACAGGTTTGTGTATTCAGATCCAAGATTTTCAGATGCAGTTACGCTTGGCTAATTCCAATTGCATTCCTCAGCATTACTAGAAATGTTAACTCTTTTGTGTATGTGTAGCGGAGTGTACCCCTTTAATGCAGAGAGACAAGAAGTTCTAGGGGAGAGGTGAGTCAGGAGGAAGTAGAGAAAAGACATTGCTGGAGTGAGAGCAGAGGAGAGAGAGAGACTACATCACCCAGAACCACATTCTTCATATGTTCCCACCGCAGAGACTCATGGGAGGGGTTATAAAAGGAGGAGGCGAAGCTGGGCTCGGCCTCTTTGGGACACGAGACTTCACAGCCTGATCCTCCTGTGCGGATGTGTCGGAGTGTAAGGCCTGAAGCCTGAGGCCTTGCTCAGCACCAAAGAGCCTTCCACCCCTCTGCGAGCCTGGGTGGCATCTGACTTCGCTCAGCTACAGCCTTGTTGGATCGGGGACCCGATCGCTGGAGAGACCGAGTGCGTGTGACACAGCCGGTGGAAGTTTCCTGGACTGGATCCGTAGTCCGGCGGGTGAGAGGGCATATGCCCAGAACGAGATACTGTTAATGCATATAGGCCAATAGACTGCCGTGGCCCCCTCTAGTTGTTCCTGATACCCTTAGTGAAGAAGAGCCATACCATAGCTGAACTTGTAGTCGGGATAGCCAAGTTCCTGCCCATCTCTACCTACCTCACTGGATTACAAAGTTGTATTTTGTTAATGTGCACCACCGTTAAAGACCTGCCGGTGAAGAAAAAGGACTAAGTTATAGACCTCAAAAACCAGGCCTGGTGGGGTTACTAATGTGTTTTGGGTTATTGCGCCATAGGGCATTTAGCTAACGGTCGCCCGTGTGGCGCACTTGTTGCATGTCAGTTCTTTAGTGTGTTAGCATTGCAGGGCTCTGCATTACCAATGATTGAATGTAAACTGTGATCAATGTTATTATCTTTCTTACTAAGAGCTTAAGTAAAACCTTATACCCTTTTTTTTCTTTAGTATTGTCTCAATGCTCACTTATTCATAAGGTATAAGATAGATAGTTTACTTTTAGTACTAGCTGTGCCAGCAGAGGGTAGAGCATATTGCCGGGGGTTGGCGGAGCTGTCATCAGGGCCCAAACTAAATCTGCGGCCTTCTTAGTTGGAGGTATCGCTACATATGTTTAATTACTTCTTTCACAGATGTAATGTAACAGATCTGCAATAGGAAAAAGCAATATAACATCAGAAACATAAAATGCCTGTTTAATTATTCTATTTGCATTGTAAGACGTTTGTGCAAAGAATAATAATGATGAGCAAAGTGCACTGAACGAATATGTTCCTTCTAACTTCTAGTTTATTGAATAGATTATTGACAGATGCATTCCAATTGGTTGCTATGGGTTAAGGCAAGAGGGACTGTAAGAGACTTTAACCTAAGTCTGATGATATTTACAGATACTGATTATTCTAACCAAATTAGTAGAACAGTAAATCTTGTTAATGCAGTTAAAGTGACACTAAAGCTTTTCCTTTTTCTCCAAAAATACTGTATATACTCGAGTATAAGCCGACCCGAATATAAGCGGAGGCACCTAATTTTACCACAAAAAAATGGTAAAAACGTATTGACTCGAGTATAAGCCTAGGGTGTCCATCTGCATGCCTCACTGTGCCTCACTTTGCCTCACTGTGTCCATGTGCATGCCTCACTGTGCCCATGCCTCACTGTGCCCATGCCTCACTGTGTCCAGGACTAGACTTAAGTTTAACATGGGAGTATATGGAACGGCCGGTACCAGGTCCCCAAAGTTACCGGAGAAATGACCGTTTAACATGGGAGTCTATGGAAGGGGTGCCCGGGTTTGAAAAATCGGTGCTCCCCGGCCATAGGTCCCCCAAACAACAAACTTTGCACACTTATAGAGGAAGAGTGGAGCTATATGTGTGCCAAGTTTGGTTGGTATCGATATAATTAATGCCCCTGTAATCTTTTTTTCATGAAATTGTTTTGTACCGTGTTTTTCTGCCTCTTTGTAGGTAATTGTGAGTTCCTTAACCTTACCCGTACCTCAATGTGTGCATATTAGTTGCAGTCTCACTGCTCTACAAATCACATAGTCCCTAACCCAACTCTAGAGTGTGTAACCTACAGTATGTTCCTGTGGAGACGGCAAAAAAAAATTGAATATATGAAAGAAGATGTCAGAGTCATGAGGTTTTAATAAACATACATTTCTTTATTTCACAAAAAAAAATTGTTTTGTGGCTTTAAATTGCCACTTCCTCAGTTAAAGGTGATAACACTGGTATTGAGTTATGTGTGGTGATGTCATTGATCCAGCTAGACAGCTAGGAACTACCTTCATCCTGCACAGAGATGGGTTTTTCATCTCCCAATTTGTGGACTCCCCGACTAGAAATTATGCATTGCTGGATCTATTAATTGAAATACTACAAAATGAAAGGGTCCTTAAAGAGGAAGTAAACCCTCCTCAAAAAAAAAAGACCCTGCAAGACAAAGGCATAATGAGCTCGTATGCATAGCATACAAGCTCATTATGTAGTACTTACCTCCGATCAAAGCCCCCGCAGCTGTCCACGTCTCCCCCTCCGGCCGCCGACATGTTGTCCCGCAGTGACTTCCGTGTATCGCAGCTCTGGCGCTGTGATTGGCCGGAGCAGCGATGACATCACTCCTGCGCATGCACGTGGGAATGGCACAGTACAACTGAAGCAACGGCACATAGTGCCATTGTTTCAGTTGGCTTTAGTGCGCATGTGGCGCATGACATTGGCACATGCACATACAGCGATATCTCCTAAACCGTGCAGGTTTAGGAGATATCCTTGTTAGCTACAGGTAAGCCTTAATAAAACAAATACAGTTGAATTATTGAGATATGTCAAATGCAAGCAAGAGGGAAAATGAATGGAGTGGGAGCCTACGGTAAATGCATAATTAGAACTGAGAATAAAAAACCTGTCTCGGCTCAACCAGCCCAAAACTATAAAAATTTATGTATCTATTAATTACAAATGATACACATCTAATTGCAGATGTGGAAATACAGGACAACTTGGGAGCTAGTGACCACAGGATTATTACATTCAGCATAAATCATAGGAAAGGGAGGCATGTGGGTAGTACAAGAACACTAAATTTCAAAAGAGCCAACTTTTCTAAACCACGCTCAATGCTGCAGGATAATAAGTAGGACCAAATCTTTGAAATATTGAACACGGAGGACTACTTTAGAAAAATATAAAATAAAAGTATCATTGAGTGCATTCCGAGGGGTCATAAATATAAAAGAACAAAGGTTAAACCTGGGTTACTGAACCAAAACACATTAAGGACAAAAAAATGGCCTTTAAAAAGTACAAAGCGGAGGGGTTACTGTCAGCATTCCAACACTACAAGGAATGCAATCAGAAGTGTAAGATCGCAATCAGGGTGGCTAAAAAAGACTATGAGAGACACATAGCGGAGGAGAGTCCCAAGAAATGTTTTAAATATATTAACAGTAGAAAGGCGAGGTTGGAATACATTGGCCCCATAAAGGTTGAGGAAGGGAAGATGGTTACAGATGACAAGGAGAAGGCAGCTGTACTAAATGCTTTTTTTCCCTCAGTCTTCACACAGGAAAAGGATGGGTATAAAAACCACAACTTCTTCAGAGCCACCGTCCCTATACATCTTGGGCAACTGCTGGGTTAACTATGTATACATGGGTTCTACCCTAGGTAACGTATAAGATCTCAGTTCCCTCTTATAGAGTCTATGGTATACCCAACAAGATCTGATCCATTTACTTATTTTTCTATCTTACCTTATAGCCTAAATCTATGCATCCCTACTCCTGATGAGTGGCTGATAATGCCACGAAACACGTTGAGTCTTGACTCTAGGATGCCAGGCCAAGCTTGTTTACATATCATGAATTCTTACAGTTTTTATTGAATTTTTATATTTATTATGATGATTATAATTTATTGGACCTGTATATGTATCAAATTCATTCAATAATTGATTTTGCCTGTACCAAGTATGTATATCAAAGACATTAAATATGTTATAACTTTATTATTGATTATATTCATTTTTGTGGAAATCATGTAACGTATATTATCTATACGATACAATTTATAGCATATTATGTAGTGTTTATATTGGTTGCATTTTATTGATTGGTTCTATTAATTTTTACTTATTATTCCATGGCTACATGCCTTCTCCCAGAGGAATTTATGACATGTAGCCCATGTACAACTAGAAACTCGTCCTCTTTATTATGCACATATACATGCCTCATGTAAAGTCCCAAACCCTTCCCTTCCTTTTCCAGATATATACATGGGGATGGAGGCATGTCTATGACACATTCTGGTTGGGTCCATTGGGGTCACTCCTTGTCCTATTTTTCTTGTATTGTTAGTGTATTGTTAGTAAAATGTCACAGGATCTACCCTTGTGTCTAACAGAGTCTGGAAAAAAAATAGAGAAGCTCAACATAAATAAATCACCAGGACAAGATGGCCCACACCCAAGAGTCCTTATGGAACTCAGTCAGGTTATAGCCAGACCTCTATTCATTTATTTTATTTTTTTCTACATAAAGATTTTTTTGAATAAAAAAACTGTAGATAACATATGCACAAAAAATACAAATGACTCCGTAAGCCCAAACAGGAAGTTATACAGATAGATTTCAACAGAGTACAAAAGATTATATGTTTAAATACCCCTACTCAGTAAGCTTAATCGTAAGTGAGGACGCTGTGTTTGGGCGTTCATATTCTAGGATAGGGAGCATATTAAAATATAATTCAAGGAAAAAAAAAAGAAAAAGGGAAGGAGGAGATAAGGGAGGGGGAGGGAGGGAAGGAAGGGGGAGGGAGGGGGAGGAAAGGGCTAAGCATAATGAGGAGAGGGGGTGCAGAAGTCACCAGCTACCCTCTCCAGCATCCAGTGGTTAAAACACTAAGGTGAGTCATGCCAGTAGCGTGAACATGAGTCTGCATTTGAGATCTGGGGTAATCCAGCCCCAAATCAGTATTAGTTTGCTTTATCACGAAGATCTTGGAATGATTGAGAGCTTTTAAAGGTTGTTCAGGCTTCCCAAATAGCAGAGAATTTAGAAATATTATCTGAAGCAGTGTAGATCAGTTCCTCCATCTCGGCTACACGATTGATTCGAGTAACCCATTCAGCCATGGAGGGTGGGGATGAGAACCGCACTGGTATACACATCCTAGCAGCATTAATCATGTGCATTGCAACTGACTTAAAGTACCTCTTTTTAGATATTTTTGTTAAATGTAGGAGATACTGTGCTGGGCAAAATTGCAGCGGGAGCAAAGATATCGTTGTTGTTAAATCATGTACTTTACGCCAGAAGGGTTGGAGCATCGGGCAATTCCGCTAAATATGGAGAAATGTACCGGGCTCCTTGCCACAGCGCCAGCATTGATCAAAGACTGACAGGGAGAATTTATGGACCAGGTCTGGGTTCTGTACCATCGGGTTTTTAGTTTGTACCCATTTTCCTGAACAGAAACATTCAGGGACCCTTTGTGGATGTACAAATGTATGCGGTCCCAGCTCTCCTCTTCTTTCTCAGAACCCAATACAGAGTTCCAATAGGAGCGTTCTGAGCTTAAAAGTGCAGAGGACTCCCTGAATAGGGAAGCATAGAGAGTGGATATGACATGACTTTGGGGGGTCGAGCGAGAACAGAGTGATTCTAAAGTTGTAGGTGTCCTTGTGAAACCCTTTTTGCGGGAGGGGTCATCTAGGAAATGTTTAAGCTGGATATAGGGCCAGAATGAAAATGAGCCTGTGTCAGCGCGCACAGCAAGTTCAGCTTGCTGCATAAAGCGCCCCCTTAGAAAGAAATGTTTGGCTAGCATTTCAGCTTGCGGCCATTCAGATTTCAAAAAGGCTCCGGATAGGCCTGGGGGAAAGTCCAGGTTATTTCTTACCGGAGTGATGGGGCATGATTTAGCCGAAACTGCGTGAATAGCACAAGCCCTGTCAAACTCTTGAAGGGTGGCACCAATTAGAGGGCGGGTTAAAGCAACTGGAGATACATGCGCCTTTGAGAGCCAGGGGGTGTGGCGTAAGTCTGCTAATAGGTATTCTAAAGTCACTTAACCTTTACATCGACTATGTACCTTCCAGTTGACAATACGTGCTAAATGTACCGCCGGATAATAGAGTTGTAGGTCAGGAAGGCCTATTCGTCTGCATGCCTTAGGAAGCACCAGCTTCTTCCAGCTTATCCGTGGGGGTTTGTTACACCAGAGGAAGGTTCTACATATGGATTTGTAAAGTTCAAAAAAGGAAGGTGGTAGACATATAGGTAGTGTTTGAAGTTTGTAAAGCAGCCTGGGGAGGATCGTCATTTTTATGATAGACGCACGCCAAAACCAGGAAATGGTGGATTTATCCCATTTTTGGAGATCATGACGTATATTCTGTAATTCCGTTTGAAAGTTCTTGCTGTAAAGCTCTGCTAGATCAGTGGGAAGTTGGATACCCAGGTTATGGCTCCCGTTTTCCATTGAAAAGGAAAAGTAAGTTGACAATGCTTGGCCAGTGTCGTGGGCAGGGAGAAATTCAACGCAAATGATTTGGAGTAATTGATTTTTAAGTTGGACATTAGTTTGAATTGCTCCAAAATTTGCAGGAGATTGGGTAAGGCCTAAGCTCCAGCGAGGTTAAGACTGCTTCCATATAGTCCCAAGCCACTCTGTCGAACGCCTTCTCCGCACGCTATTCCTAATCTTTATGGACAGCATACTGACAGGATTGGTACCAGTTGATTAGCAAAAAGCCCACATGGTAACAATAAGAGGAAGTGAGCTGCCCTCTGGACAAAGGTAGGCAGGGTAATGTGGTGTATCTGGATTTTGCAAAAGCATTTGGTACAGTCCCCCACAAATGCTTAAACTACAAACTGAGGTCGGTGGGTATAGACCAAAGGATTTGTTCTTGGATAGAAAACTGGCTATGGGGCGAGTCCAAAGGGTGGTGATAAATAATGTGTACCCAGAATTGCCTGGAGTGGTTACTGGGGTACCCCAAGGTTCTGTCCAGGGAGCAATTCTTTTTAACTTATTTATAAATGATATAGAGGATGGGATAAATATCTCAATCTCAGTGTTTGCAGACGACACAAAAATATGTAGGGCAATAACATCACAGCAGTATATAGAAACTTTACAAGAGGACCTGAAAAAAGTAATGAAGTAGGCTACTAGATGGTAAATTAAGTTTAACATTGGTAAATGTAAGGTAATGCACTTGGGGGGGGGGGGGGATATAAATTCAAGTTACTCATTGGGGATAATCCCTAGGGGATTCCAGGATGGAGAAGGATCTAGGGGTCCTAGTAGAAGACAGACTGAGCAATAGCAAAAAGTCTCACACATGTGGTATCCCCGTACTCAGGAGAAGCAACAGAATGTATTTTGGGATGTAATTCCACATATACCCATGGCATGTTTGAACAATATATCATTTAGTGACAACTTTTCGCCAAAAAATAAAAAATTGTCTTTTTCCCGCAACTTGTGTCAAAATATAAAATATTCCATGGACTCGACATGCCTCTCAGCAAATAGCTTGGGGTGTCTACTTTCCAAAATGGGGTAATTTGAGGGGGTTTTGAACTGTCCTGGCATTTTATGCACAACATTTAGAAGCTTATGTCACACATCACCCACTCTTCTAACCACTTGAAGACAAAGCCCTTTCTGACACTTTTTGTTTACATGAAAACATTTTTTTTTGCAAGAAAATTACGTTGAACCCCCAAACATTATATATTCTTTTAAAGCAAAGGCCCTACAGATTAAAATGGTTTGTGTTGAATTTTTTTTTCCACACAGTATTTGCGCAGCGATTTTTCAAATGCATTTTTTGGGGAAAAAATACACTTTTTTTTATTTTAATGAACTAAAACACACTATATTGCCCAAATGTTTGATTAAATAAAAAAGATTATCTTAGGCTGAGTACATGGATACCAAACACGACATGCTTTAAAATTGGGCACAAACGCGCAGTGGCGACAAACTACATACATTTTAAAAGCCTTTACAGGTTACCACATTAGATTTACAGAGGAGGTCTACTTCTAAAATTACTGCCCTCGATCTGACCTTTGCAGTGATACCTCACATGCATGGTGCAATTGCTGTTTACATATGACGCCTTTGCGCAAGAGCAGGGGGGGACAGGGGTGCTTTTTTTTTCTTTTCTTTTTTTTTAATTATTTATTTTTTTTTTCTATTTTATTTTTAAACTGTTTCTTCCATTTTTTTATTTTTTTTTTACCATTTTTATTGTTATCTCAAGGAATGTAAATATCCCCTATGATAACAATAGGTAGTGACAGGTACTATTTTTTTGAAAAAAACTGGGGTCTATTAGACCCTAGATCTTTCCTTTGCCCTCATAGCATCTGACCACAGCAAGATCGGTGTGATAAAATGCTTTCCCAATTTCCCAATGGCGCTGTGTATATCCAGGGGGGGGCATTCCCTCCCACTGCTTGTAAAAGCAGTCTAGAGGCTAATTAGCTGCTAGGATTGCTTTTACATGAAAGCCGACCGCTGGCTGAAAATAATGATACCAAGATGATACCTAAACCCGCAGGCATCATTCTGGTATAACCATTCAAAGCCCAGCAACATACCAGTACGTTGCTGGTCCTTGTTGGACGTGTATTGTAATCTTTTTTTTTCATGCAGATTGATCGGTGGGTATGCCCACCATTAGAATACCTCCCTTCATCCACCCACTTCTAATGATGGGCATACATGCACCATTTATATATGCCGAAGCATGGGGGCATCCTCCCGCAAAAAAGTTATGCCGCGTACACACGGTCTGACTTTTCCACGGGCAAGCCTCCCATCGGAATTTCGACCGCATGTAAGTGGCATAAAAAGTTATGCCGCGTACACACGGTCAGACTTTTCCACGGGCAAGCCTCCGTCGGAATTTCGAATGTATGTACGTGGCATTAGGAGCAAAATCACTCCTCCGCCCCTGCTGCCCCCATGCTTCGGCATATCTTTTTTTTAACTGTGGTGGTGAAATCACCTCCTACAGCGTTGGAGTCACGGCTTTATGTATCGTGGGACAAAACGCTGTTGCTGTCAAGGTAAATAAATCCGCGCTGCAACTGAATGACGTACCTGCTAAGCAAATGATGGTTAACATTAAAACAAAGTAACATTACAGTATAACAGTAAGACCTTACCATACCATACCTGCAAAGCAAATACCAAAAAACATAGTAAAAAAATAAAACATTTTTTAACGCAACCTGTGCCTAAAATATATATATGCCGAAGCATGGGGGCATCCTCCCGCAAAAAAGTTATGCTGTGTACACACGGTCAGACTTTTCCACGGGCAAGCCTCAGTCGGAATTTCGACCGTATGTACGCAGCATAAAAAGTTATGCCGCGTACACACGGTCTGACTTTTCCACGGGCAAGCCTCTGTCGGAATTTCGACTGTATGTACGCGGCATTAGGAGCAAAATCGCTCCTCCGCCCCTGCTTCCCCCATGCTTCAGCATATATGCTCTTTTTTTTAACTGTGGTGGTGAAATCACCTCCTACAGCACTGGAATCACAGCTTTATGTATCGTGGGAGCAAACGGTGTTGCTGTCAAGATAAATAAATCCGCACTGCAGCTGAATGGCGTACCTGAAAACAAAAAAATGGTTAACAATAAAACACAGTAAACAGTAAAGTATAAAAAAAATGGTTAACAATAAAACACAGTAAACAGTAAAGTATAAAAAAATGACATACCTGAAAAGCAAGCATGATAAAACATAACAACAATAAAACATTGCAGAATATAATACAGTAAAAAAGAGCAGAACAAGAGAGAGAGAATAGAGAGGGAGAGAACAATAAAAGAACAACTTTATTTATTTATTTTTGTGTTTTTTTTTTTAAACTTTTTTTTTAACACGTTTAAACCCTGTGTAAGTGTGTCCTATTCTGCGCATTTCTGTACCCTACGCTAAAACTGCACTAGTGTGTGGTAGCGTTTAAAACATTTACCAATGCAAAGACCAGGATTGTCAGGACAGCAGGGACAATAATAACGGGTGTCACACCTAAATCTGCGCTTTCTACAGACACAACATTTTCTTTGGGGGGCCCGTTGGGTAGGGGTACTCTCGAGGACATACGGAAAATGCCTCTCATGCAGCCGGCTTACTGCATTTGGTTGGGAATGGTGAGGTGCAGCACCGCCTGGATACAGAAGGGCTATGACGATCTCATCCTGAAATTGAAGGAAGGATCCAGTCTGTCCTGAAGCTCTGTATAGCACATGAGCATTCAGCAAAGCCAGTTGAAATAAATATAGAGACACTTTTTTTTACCAGCGTCTCGCCTTACGGGCAATGTGATACGGCACCAACAGCTGGTCGTTGAGGTCCACCCCTTCCATATTTTGGTTATATTCGTGGACACAGAGGGGTTTCCCCACAACACCAGTCGCTGTACGAATTTGGACTGTCGTGTCTGCGTGAAGGGAGGTAAGAACGAAAACATTCTTATTATCCCTCTACTTCACAGCGAGCAAGTTATTACACTTCAAGCAGGCTCTCTCCCCCAGCCTAAAACGGGAATCTACAAGCCCCTGGGGAAAGCCCCGGCGATTAGATCGCACTGTGCCACATGCGCCAATCTGATGATCAAACAAGTGACTAAAAAGTGGCACGCTCGTGTAATAATTGTCCACATACAAATGGTACCCCTTTCCGAATAAGGGTGACACCAAGTCCCACACAATCTTGCCAGCACTCCCTATGTAATCTGGGCAGTTCTCCGGCTCTACCTGACTATCATTTCCTTCATAAACCATAAAGCTCCATACATAGCCTGTTGCCCTGTCACAGAACTTATAGAGCTTGACCCCATATCTGGCACGCTTTGAAAGACAAGCTGCCAGAAAATTTAATCAGGGACTCATCAACGCAGACAACTTGATGGGGAGTAAACAAGGCTGCAAAACATTTGTTGAAGTGGTTTATGAGGGGCCGAATTTTGTAGAGCCGATCGTATTCAGAGTCTCCACGAGGATGACAAAGCTCAATGTCGTTGAAGTGCATAAACCGCAAGATCGCCTTGTATCGTTTCCTGGCCATGGAGGCAGAGAACACGGGCATATGGTCATGTGGGCGTGTGGACGAATACGGCCGCAACTTCGGGAATTTTATGTATGCCCATGTTGAGGGAAAGGCCCAGAAAGATCTTAAATTCAGAAACCGTAACTGGTTTCCATTCTCTGGCAATGGCGGACTGGGGACAAGTGGCGATGAAATGACGAGCATACAAATTAGTTTGGTCCACAATAGATCTATAGAGATCTTCCATGAAAAACAGTGAATAAAAATCAAGTGACGTAAAATCAGCTGTTTCCACCTGAAAACTGGGTTGGCCAATGAATGGGGGAAGTACGGGTGCTGCAGAAGTGGTGGGGACCCAATCAGGATTGGCGAATGCAGCAGGAAGGGCACTATGGGCACGACAGGCCTGTCTTTGTCTTCTTCTTGGTGGCAGCGGGACACTACTTGTGCTTGCCACCTCGCCAGCTTGAACTGCACTTATGGGACTCGCCTCATCACCATGTGTTACTGCAGTGCTGGATGTACGACCAGGGTGTACCAGGCCGCTGGTGCTTGCCAGTTCACCAGAAGGAATAATGGCACTAGTACTGGCTCTCTGCTCCATATGAGGGACCTGCGTTTCTTGCTCTTCAACAACAGCAGAATGGGGTCGGGTACGCCTGTCCTTAGCAGGGACCTCATCTTCGTCGTCAGAGCTATCTGCATGGAGCCGCTGTCTTCTACGGGGTTGTATTCTGAGCCTGAATCTGACAGATGCGTGACCTCCTCTTCACTATCTGTCATGCTCAGAAACTCGTAGGCCTCTTTAGTAGTGTACCTTCGCTTTGCCATTTTGGGCTCTAAATTCAGTGGTACACTAGTAAGGATTCACAGGTAAAAAAGCACCTGACTGTCAGCAAATGTATAAAACGCTACGAAAAAAAACTGTTAGCGATCGCAGGGATCAGGCCTGTCTCTGCGAATGCTGCAGTTATGCGTGTTGTGTTTTGTAAGTGACAGTGATCGATCGATACTGCCCTTGGGTGGGCTGGGCTGGGCAGGGCGAAGGGGCAAAACGCAGGTGCTAGCGGGTATTTGGGCTGATCCCACTAACAATGCGTTTTTGGGAACCCTAAACTGCTGGGGACGCTAGTATAGATGTGATCAGATCAGATATTGATCTGTTCAGATACTATACCACTAAGGGAGATGGATGCTTTTCACGTGGATGTTAGCGCTACTGGCACTAACCTGACGCTGCCTGGGGCGATGCAGACCCTATCTGATGCTAAAACCTAATTGATATCACCCGCCGGGCGATCAGGGGGTTAAACCTTTATTGGGTTATATACGGCGGATGCCCTGATGCTATAAAAAACTAACCAACCAACGTCACCCGTAACACTTATACGGTGATCACTGGTGAAAGAGTGAACTCTACGGACAATCAGGGGGCTAAAACCTTTATTAGATAATATATGGGGGTACCTGACGCTATAAAAACCTGGCGGCGAACCTAAAAAAAAACTGGCTACCTAGCAGCACCAGCGACACTAATACAGCGATCAGAAAAACGATTGCTTTGTGACATTGGCGATAGGGGGTGAAAGGGTTACCTGGGGGCGATTAAGTGGTTAAACCTTTATTAGGCGGGTAGGGGGGTACTCTGGACCTAAAGGGGCCTAAAGCTAACTGCCCTGCAACTTTTTACTGTCACAGATGACACTAAATGCAGTGAACAGTAAATAAATGATCACTGCAATCAGTGACACTGTGACTGGGGGCTGGGGGGTGATCTGAGGTGACTGGGGGGGGAAATGTGTGCCTATGTGTACTGGTGTCAGTGTACTGTTAGTGCATTTACTTGATGTCTTCTCTCCTCATCGCTCCAGACGAAAAGACCGCCACGAGGAGAGATGACATCACTTCCTCCTGCCTGTGTTTACATTACACAGGCAGGGGAAGCATCTCATTCGCCAGGAGCGATCATGAGGGGGTGGCCAGAAATCAATGACCGCCCCCTCATCATCGATCGCTCCTGAAGCAAAATGGACCGCCGCAGACACCGGGGGGGGGTCCGATTGGACCCCCCACCCGCGGGAAGGCAGGGACGAACCGGTACGCCCATGTGCCCACCCGTGCCATTCTGTCGACGTATATCATCGTGCGGCGGTCCTTAAGCGGTCCTTAAGTGGTAAACAAAGGAACCCCCAGATTCCGGCCCCCCCTATGTGAATTGGTAACGGGTACATTGTACCCCTACCATTTCTCAAAGAAAGTGTACAAAATTTAAAAAGAACACACAGACACAGTTGGGAAAGTCCTTTATTAAGAAAAAACATTCCAGCAATGTAATCCAGTCTTTCCAGCGTTGTTCTCTATGTCCCGTGGTGATCCGATGTCCAGCGCTGCAGTCTCCTCTAGTCTCCACTCCACACGAAACCCCCATGACGTACGAGGGGGCGGGGTCACCCGTCACATCATAGGGTAAGCCCCGCTTTCCCCACTTTTAAATTTGGCATGGAGTTCCCCTTAAAATCCATACCATACTTGAAGGGTCTGGTATGGATATTTGGGGGGAATCCCACGTCATTTTTTATTTAAATTTGACGCAGGGTTCCCCTTAATATCCATACCAGACCTGAAGGGCCTGGTAATTTAATTCGGGGGGACCCCCACTCATTTTTTTTATTTTTTTATCAATGACTTTCAATGACTGTTCTCTGTATTGCCGGGTGCCGACAATTCATTATAGCCGCGAGTGCTTTTAAATTACTTTTTTTCCTTCAGAAATGACACTTTGTGCAGGGACAGTTCTAAGCACGGGAAACAAGCGCTACTTTACAGGCATACTATACACACCCCCTAGGTACGAAATTTAAAGGAATATTTAACTTTTATTGTTTCACTTTAGCATTATTAAAATCACTGCTCCCGAAAAAACCTCAGTTTTTAAAACTTTTTTTTGCATTAATACATGTCCCCTGGGGCAGGACCCGGGTCCCCAAACACTTTTTATGACAATAACTTGCATATAAGCCTTTAAAATTAGCACTTTAGATTTCTCCCATAGACTTTTACAGGGTGTTCCGCGGCTTTTCGGATTTGCCGCGAATACCTCAAATTGTTCGCTGTTCGGAGAACGGGCGAACAGGCAATGTTCGAGTCGAACATGAGTTAGACTCGAACTCGAAGCTCATCCCTAGTCTACAATCCTCAGAAAAGATGTGCTAGAGCTGGAGAGAGTCCAGAGAAGGGCAACTAAATTAATCTGGAGTCTGGAGGACCTCAATTTCGAGGAACAACTACAAGTTCTAAATTTATTCTCACTGGAGAAGAGATACTTGAGAGGAGATATGATAGCAATATACAAATATCTCAATGGTGATTCAAGCATAAGTATAAAAATGATCAGTCCCAGGAAGTGTAAGTGGACACCTTAAGCAGCATAGGGGGGTTTTTACTGTCAGGGTTGTAAGGATGTGGAACTGTCTTCCACAATCGGTTGTGCCAGGAGGAAGTATGGATAGTTAGACTCTTGGACGTGTATCTTAGCGAAAACAATATATGGGGATATGAGAAATGATTTTCTACACACACTCCCACAACACAGGTTGAACTGGATGGACTATTGTCTATATTCACTCTTGCAAACTATGTAACTATGTATGGGGTGGGTTAATCAATTAGCAAATATTACCATCATCACAAATAAGCTGTTCTTTCTTTCCTTTCTCCTTTTGTTTTTTCACCGGGTGCACTTCATCTTTCATGTAGCTCCCAGTATTGGTTTATTAAGTGTTTGAAAGTTTAGAGGAGGTGGATACAACTTCAGCAATCTACCCCACCTATCTGTCCCTCCTTCCCTGGGAGATGTGTCAGAGCTTCGTGCACAGTGACACATCAAAGCAGTAAACTAGAGTGAGCATGTTGGTCACATGGCTCTGTTTTCATGGCAATATTACCTCACACAGAAAACAGAGGCTGCTTGGCAAGATAGTAAACATTGTACAGTCTAATTCACTGCTGGGACAGAAGTCTCTCTACCTGTCACCCGCTGCTTTCCCCCCTCCTGCACTACATAAAATGCCTGCTCTGTCCCACCACACTGTTCTCTACCCACTGCATCTTACCCCCCAGCTTCAGTCCCCCCTCCAGCACAGGTCTCCGTGGATCTGTTGCAATTGATTCCCAGCAGTCCCTCCATGCAGCTCTGCATGCCGATATTCTCGGTGGCTGCTGCCCGGGAGACCGGAGTGCAGTGTGTTAGCGGTCAACATGTGTTTACCAGCCCCCTTCCTTTCCTAGCTGAACATAGTGAGCATTCGGTAAGGATCGCTCATATGTTCAGCTGTCACTTTGGCATAGTAAACATGCCACCGTTTATGAATGAATGAGAGACGCTAATCAGAGGCTTCCATCCATTCATAAATATTTCAGCTAAGAGAACGCTTCAACGCCTTTCTCTGTCTAAAAAAGAGACATTAGAGGATTGTTTAGACCCCTGATGTCTCTCCAAAGACCCACCCCCCTTAAAAAAAGTGTAAAATAAATAAATAAATAAAAAATGTGGGGAAAAAAGTGAAAAAAAAAGAAATGTAAAAAAAATAATAATAGCAAGAGCAAGGCCCCTTTTAAACAGGAACCTCCATGGGATGGAATCTGCTTGTTCAGCGGGGGATTGTCTGCTAATCCCCCATGGATGTCAGGTCCATCTCCGCTCTGCTGTGCAGAGCAGAGACAGACACAGTCCCACCACCCTCCATGGGGAGATCGGGTGAAAATGGACCGTCTGTCCATGTTCATCCGATCATATCCGATCCGTCAGACAGATGGAAAATAGGACCTCCATCCGTCTGTTTTTTGAAGGTAGAATCGGATAGCGGCGGATGTCAACGGACCTGTCACCGCTGACATCTGCTGCTCCATAGGGGAGACTGGAGGGTCCGATCAAGTCTGACAGGTGGACCAAATCGGACAGCCGGTGTGAAAGGGCCCTAAGGGTAAATTTAGAAATGCGTCTAAATCGCCCTTGCCTCTAAAGCCCAAGGCTACCCTCTAGAGGCTACTGACAGGCAGTGAGGGAGCGATGTGATGCCTCCTCACCACCTGTTTTAATCCCATTTTTGCCAACAAATGCACCGCAACTGCATGCTGCCCCCTCCCCAACCATAAGTCTCAACAAAGCCTAAGGCCTCGTTAACGCAGGGCATACCACTACAGGGCAGTGTTTAGCTGCAGAGGGATGCACAGGTGTTCCGTGCATCCCCATGCAGGCAGTCCCATTGATGTCAATTGGGTCACAGCAGCTGCACAGGAATGCACAGGTGTTCCGTACATTCCTGTGCAGGTAGTCCTATTCATGTCAATTGGGTTGCGGCAGCTGCAAGGACAGAGCCACTGCTCGCAACTTGACATCCGTGTGGGTGCATGTCCCTGAACTCACCTGAATACCTGTGTATCCCCATGCAGGTAAACACGGCTCTCCATGGGTGTACACTTTAGTACACCCCACTGAATGAGGCCTTAGTAGGAATTTTGCAGGAATTACATAAGTTATATAATGTTTACGTGTGCAAATAAGGATTTTAGTGTTTTTTTAAATGAAAATAGTGATTCGATACACATTTGCGCAAAAAATGCAGGGCCTCAAAAATCAGTAGCACCTTATTTTTATTCTACTGGTCCTATGCTTTCAGAAAATATATGGTTTGGGGGGTCTTTCACAAATTCTGAATGCTGTAAGGGAAAAATGAAAACCTTCAGATTTTTAGAAAAATTTGGATATTTACATTTTTGCGTACGTTCGATTTTAACCATTTTACAAAAAGGCAAATTGTAAAAAATACAAATATTTGTTATTTATTAACTCCATACAGGTTAAGCTTTTATATTTAGTTGGAGTTTAGCAGGAATTTTGTAAAATTAGATGTGTTTTTATCTGCTAATAATGGTTTTAGTGTATTTTTAGCAAAAATCTTGTTTTGATAAACATTTGCGCAAATACTGTGGGGTCTAAAAAATCTGTAGCACTTTGTTTTTATTTCAGAGGTCATATGCTTTTAGAAAATATATGGTTTGGGGGGCTTTACAAACTCTGAAAGCTGTACGGGAAAAATGAAAAGCTTCAGATTTTTAAAGAAATGTGGATATTTACATTTTTGGATACGTTTGATTTTCACCATTTTGCAAAAAAGCGCAATGTAAACATATTTTTTATTGTTATTTATTACCTCCATACAGGTTAAGCTTTTATATTTAGTAGAGATTTAGCAGGAATTTTGTCAAATTAGCTGTGTTTTTATCTGCTAAACATGGTTTCAGTGTTTTTTTTACAAATATATTGATTTAATAAACACTTGCGATAATACTGTGGGTCTAAAAAATCAGTAGCACCTTTTTTTAAATTATACAGATCATTTGCTTTCCGAAAACATATGTTTTTTTGGGTCTTTCACAAGTTCTGAAAGCTGTAAGGGAAAAATGAAAACCTTCAGATTGTAAAAATTTAATTTTTTTGTTATTTATTAACTCCATACAGGTTACTTTTTTATATTTAGTAGGCATTTATCAGGAATTTTTCAAATTAGCTGTGTTTTTATCTGCTAATAATGGTTTTGGTGTATTTTTGCGAATATATTGGTTTAATAAACATTTGCTCAAATACTGGGGTCTAAAAAATCAGTAGCATCGTCTTTTTATTCTACTGGTCCTATGCTTTCGGAAAATATATGGTTTGGGGGGTCTTTCACAAATTGTGAATGTTGTCACACCGTATTTGCACAGCTGTCTTACAAGCGCACTTTTTTAAATTAAAAATAAGACAACAGTAAAGTTAGCCCAATTTTTTTTGATATTGTGAAAGATAATGTTACATTGAGTAAATTGATACCCAACATATCAGGCTTCAAAGTTGCACCCGCTCGTGGAATGGTGACAAACATTTCCGCTTAAAAATCTCCATAGGCAACGTTTAAAAAATTCTACAGGTTGCATGTTTTGAGTTATCTAATGACAGGCGATACCTCACATGTGTGGTTTGAACACCGTTTTCATATGCGGTTGCTACACAAGTATGCATTCGCTTCTGCGCACAATCTCGTCGGGACAGGGCACTTTAACCACTTAAGCCCCGGACCATTTGGTAGCTAGAGGACCAGAGGTGAATTCAGAATTTTGCACTGCGCTGCTTTAACTGTAAATTGTGCGGACATGCAATGTTGTACCCAAACAAAATTTGCGTCCTTTTCTTCCCACAAATAAAGCTTTCTTTTAATGGTATTTGATTGCCTCTGCGATTTTTATTTTTTGCGATATAAACGGAAAAAGACCGAAAATTTTGAAAAAAAATGATATTTTCTACTTTTTGTTATAAGAAAAATCGAATAAACTCAATTTTAGTCATACATTTAGGCTAAAATGTATTCAGCCACATGTCTTTAGTAAAAAAAACGTCAATAAGTGTATATTTATCGGTTTGCGCAAAAGTTATAGCGTTTACAAACTAGGGTACATTTTCTGGAATTTACACAGCTTTAAATTTATGACTGCCTATCTCATTTCTTGAGGTGCTAAAATGGCAGGGCAGTACAAAACCCCCCCAAATGACCCCATTTTGGAAAGTAGACACCCCAAGGAAATTGCTGAGAGGCATGTTGAGCCCATTGAATATTTTTTTTTTTTGTCCCAAGTGATTGAATAATGACAAAAAAAAAAAAAAAATTACAAAAAGTTGTCACTAAATGATATATTGCTCACACATGCCATGGTTATATGTGGAATTGCACCCCAAAATACATTCTGCTGCTTCTCCTGAGTACGGGAATACCACATGTGTGGGACTTTTTAGGAGCCTAGCCACGTACGGGACCCCGGAAACCAAGCACCGCCTTCAGGATTTCTAAGGGCGCAAATTTTTGATTTCACTCCTCACTACCTATCACAGTTTTGAAGGCTATAAAATGCCAAAATAGCACAAACCCCCCAAATGACCCCATTTTAGAAAGTAGACACCCCAAGGAAATTGCTGAGAGGCCTGTTGAGCCCATTGAATATTTTTTTTTTGTCCCAAGTGATTGAACAATGACAAAAAAAAAAAAATTACAAAAAGTTGTCACTAAATGATATATTGCTCACACATGCCATGGTTATATGTGGAATTGCACCCCAAAATACATTTTGCTGCTTCTCCTGAGTACGGGGATACCACATGTGTGGGACTTTTTAGGAGCCTAGCCGCGTACGGGACCCCGAAAACCAATCACCGCCTTCAGGATTTCTAGGCACAAATTTTTGATTTCACTCCTCACTACCTATCACAGTTTCGAAGGCCATAAAATGCCAAAATAGCACAAAACCCCCCCAAATGACCCCATTTTGGAAAGTAGACACCCCAAGCTGTTTGCTGAGAGGCATGGTGAGTATTTTACAGCTCTCATTTGTTTTTGAAAATGAAGAAAGAATTTTTTTTTTTTTTCAATTTTCAAAACTTTGTGACAAAAAGCGAGATCTGCAAAATACTCACAATACCTCTCAGCAAATAGCTTGGGGTGTCTACTTTCCAAAATGGGGTCATTTGGGGGGGTTTTGTGCCATCTGGGCATTCCATGGCCTCCGAAACTGTGATAGGCAGTGAGAAGTGAAATCAAAAATTTACACCCTTAGAAAGCCTGAAGGCGGTGATTGGTTTTTGGGGTCCCGTACGCGGCTAGGCTCCCAAAAAGTCTCACACATGTGGTATCCCCGTACTCAGGAGAAGCAACAGAATGTATTTTGGGGTGTAATTCCACATATGCCCATGGCATGTTTGAGCAATATATCATTTAGTGACAACTTTGTGCAAAAAAAAAAAAAAATTGTCTTTTTTCCGCAACTTGTGTCAACATATAAAATATTCCATGGACTCGACATGCCTCTCAGTATATAGCTTGGGGTGTCTACTTTCCAAAATGGGGTCATTTGGGGGGGTTTTGAACTGTTCTGGCATTTTATACACAACATTAGGAAGCTTACATCCACTCTTCTAACCACTTGAAGACAAAGCCCTTTCTGACACTTTTTGTTTACATGAAAACATATTTTTTTTTGCAGGAAAATTATGTTGAACCCCCAAACATTATATATATTTTTAAAGCAAAGGCCCTACAGAATAAAATGGTGGGTGTTGCATTTTTTTTTCTACACAGTATTTGCGCAGCGATTTTTCAAACGCATTTTTTGGGGAAAAAATACACTTTTTTTATTTTAATGCACTAAAACACACTATATTACCCAAATGTTTGATGAAATAAAAAAGATGATCTTAGGCCGAGTACATAGATACCAAACACGACATGCTTTAAAATTTCGCACAAACGCGCATTGGCGACAAACTACATACATTTTTAAAAGCCTTTAAAAGCCTTTACAGGTTACCCCGTTAGATTTACAGAGGAGGTCTACTGCTAAAATTACTGCCCTCGATCTGACCTTTGCGGTGATACCTCACATGCATGGTGCAATTGCTGTTTACATATGACGCCAGACCGACGCTTGCGTTCGCCATTGGGCAAGAGCAGGGCAGGACAGGGGTGCTTTTTTTTTTTTTTTTTTTATTATTAATTTTGCTTTTTTATTTTATTTTTAAATTGTTCCTTCCATGTTTTTTTTTTATCATTTTTATTGTTATCTCAGGGAATGTAAATATCCCCTATGATAGTAATAGGTAGTGACAGGTACTCTTTTTTTGAAAAAACTGGGGTCTAGACCCTAGATCTTTCCTCTGCCCTCAAAGCATCTGACCACACCAAGATCGGTGTGATAAAATGCTTTCCCAATTTCCCAATGGCGCTTTTTATATCCGGGGGGGGATATTCCCTCCCACTGCTTGTAAAAGCAGTCCAGAGGCTAATTAGCCACTAGGGTTGCTTTTACATTAAAGCCGGCCGCTGGCTGAAAAGAATGATACCAAGATGATACCTAAACCCGCAGGCATCAATCTGGTATAACCATTCAAAGTCCAGCAACATACCAGTACGTTGCTGGTCCTTGTTGGACATGTATTGTAATCTTTTTTTTTTCATGCAGCCAGGTGGCTGAACGAAAAAAGAGATTGATCGGTGGGTATGCCCACCATTAGAATACCGCCCTTCATCCACCCACTTCTAATGATGGGAATACATGCACCATTTATATATGCCGAAGCATGGGGGCATCCTCCCGCAAAAAAGTTATGCCGCACACACATGGTCGGACTTTTCCACGGGCAAGCCTCCGTCGGAATTTCGACCGTATGTACGCGGCATTAGGAGCAACATCGCTCCTCCGCCCCTGCTGCCCCAATGCTTCGGCATATTTGCTTCTTTTTTTTTTTAACTGTGGTGGTGAAATCACCTCCTACAGCACTGGAGTCGCAGGGATCAGGCCTGTCTCTGCGAATGCTGCAGTTATGTGTGTTGTGTTTTGCAAGTGACAGTGATCGATCGATACTGCACTTGGGTGGCCTGGGCTGGACGGAGGGGCAAAACGCAGGTGCTAGCAGGTATCTGGGCTGATCCCGCTAACACTGCGTTTTTGGGAACCCTAAACTGCTGGGGACGCTAGTATAGATCTGATCAGATCAGATATTGATCTGTTCAGATACTATACCACTAAGGGAGGTGTATGCTTCACGCGTGGGTGTTAGCGTTACTGGCACTAACCTGACGCTGCCTGGGGTGTGACGCAGACCCTCTCTGACGCTAAAACCTAATTGATATCACCCGCCGGGCGATCAGGGGGTTAAACCTTTATTGGGTTATATACGGCGGGTGCCCTGATACTATAAAAAGCAAACTAACTAACCAGCGTCACCCGTAACACTTATATGATGATTACTGGTGAAAGGGTTAACTAGGGGCAATTAGGGGGTTAAAACCTTTATTAGATAATATATGGGGGTACCTGACGCTATAAAAACCTGCGGCGAACCTAAAAAAAATTACTGGCTACCGATCTGCATCACCGACGCTAAGACATCGATCAGAAAAATGATCGCTTAGCGACAGTGGTGATAGGGGGTGAAAGGGTTACCTGGGGGGCGATCAAGGGGGTTAAACCTTTATTAGATAATTTATGGGGGGTACCCGACGCTATAAAAACCTGCGGCGAACCTAAAAAAAAAATACTGGCTACCGATCAGCATCACCGACGCTAAGACATCGATCAGAAAAACGATCGCTTAGTGACAGTGGTGATAGGGGGTGAAAGGGTTACCTGGGGAGCGATCAAGGGGGTTAAACCTTTATTAGATAATTTATGGGGGTACCCGACGCTATAAAAACCTGCGGCGAACCTAAAAAAATTACTGGGTACCGATCTGCATCACCGACGCCAAGACAGCGATCAGAAAAAACAATTGCTTAGTGACAGTGGTGATAGGGAGTGAAAGGGTTACCTGGGGGGCGATCAAGGGGGTTAAACCTTTATTAGATAATTTATGGGGGTACCCGACGCTATAAAAACCTGCGGCGAACCTAAAAAAAAATACTGGCTACCGATCAGCATCACCGACGCTAAGACATCGATCAGAAAAACGATTGCTTAGTGACAGTGGTGATAGGGGGTGAAAGGGTTACCTGGGGGGCGATCAAGGGGGTTAAACCTTTATTAGATAATTTATGGGGGTACCCGACGCTATAAAAACCTGCGGCGAACCTAAAAAAAATTACTGGGTACCGATCTGCATCACCGACGCCAAGACAGCGGTCAGAAAAATGATCGCCAAGCGACGGCGGTGCTAGGGGGTGAAAGGGTTATCTGGGGGGTGATCAAGGGGTTAAACCTTTATTAGGGGGGGTTAGGGGGCTACACTGGACCTAAAACTAAATGTAGTGACACTTTTACAGTCACAAATGTCACTGATTGCAGTGATCAGTAAATAAATGGTCACTGCAATCAGTGACACTGTGACTGGGGGCTGGGGGGTGATCTGGGGGGGCTGGGGGGTGATCTGGGGGGGCCTGGGGGGGGCGATTTATGTGTCTATGTGTGCTGGTGTTAGTGTAGTGTTAGTGCACTGACCTGTGTGTCTTCTCTTGTACGACGCTCGGTATATGTGAGCGCCGCACAGGAGATGACATCACTTCCTCCTGCTTTCTCTATCTGTGTAAACAGTACACAGACAGAGGGGGCATTTCTATTCGCCGGGAGCGATCGCGGGGGGGTGGTCGGAATCGAACGGCCGCCCCCCCCATCTCGGAACGCTCCCAGACGAATTCCGACCGCTCACTGTACAGAAGGGGGGTCCGATCGGACCCCCCAACTGTACAAAGGAAATCACGTATGCTCTACGTGATTGTGCCTGTCGGTGCCATTGTGCCAACGTATATATACAGTGAGCGGTCGTTAAGTGGTTAAAAAATTATTTTCTTTCTTATTTATTTTACTTAAAAAAATATATTTTGACACAAAATTTGGGTCACTTTTATTCCTATTACAAGGAATGTAAACATCCCCTGTAATAGAAAAAATCATGACAGGTCCTCTTAAATATGAGACCTGGGGTAAAAAAGACCTCGGATCTCATATTTAGACTTAAATGCAATAAAAAAAAAATTTTTTTTTATGTCATTTAAGAAAATAAAATGTCCCTTTAAGAGCATTGGGCGGAAGTGACGTTTTGACGTTGCTTCCGCCCTGCAATGATATGGAGACGGGTGGGGGCCATATTCCCCTCACTCGTCTTCATGTCATCCCAGGGACAGGATCGGATTGCCTCCACCGCTGCCGACGGCTCCGGTAAGCAGCGAAGGGCACCGGAGAGCAGCGGGAGGGGGGAACTCCTCTCCCGCCGCCGATAAAAGTGATCTTGCGGTGAATTTGCCGCAGAGACCACTTTTATCTGAAAGTGGACCGCCCGCTCTTGAAGAGGGTACTGGGGTTATGGCAGCTAGCTGCTACCATAACAACGGTAGTCCTCTTTAAAGTAGCGACGCATAACGACAGCGGGTGGTCCGGAAGTGGTTAACAGAACATTTCACTAGAAACATCTGAATTTAGAGGGGTGTCTACATACATTTGGCCATATAGTATACAGTAAGGGGTTAATAAATGGGGATAGTAACAAAAAAAGCTAAATACTACATCAATTTGTATTTTGTTTGTTTTTTTACTTTGAAAGGTTCTAGAATGAATGGGATAAATCTGAAAGTAAAATAAATTAAATAGATTCTAAATGTAATTTTACCGTATTTATCGGCATATAACACGCACAGGCGTATAACACGCACCCTAACTTTAAGTGGGAAGTTTCAGAAAAAAAACTTTCCACAGCCCCCTGCGTATAACACACAGGCACAGTTTACCCTCTTTTTTTCAGGGTAAAAAAGTGAGTGTTATACGGCAATAAATACAGTAATTATCAAGAGTGTACTTTTTCCTAGAATTTCTTTCCAAAAACTTCCAATTCATATTATCTGAAAAACTCTTAGGCCTCATGCCCACTGGCGTTTTTACAGCTGCGTTTTTTGCAGCTTAAAAACGCCTGTCCATGTTATTGTAAATATTTTTATTTTTTTTGAAAAAAAAAAACGTCGGAGCTAAAAACGCGACCGCGCGTTAGTGCGCGTTTTTTGACGCTTGCGTTTTTTTCTGCCTAATTCTGACGCTGAGGAACGCACTGGTCCTGTTTTTTTTTTACAGCTTAAAAACGTCTATGCTATTTGCAGCTCAAAAACGTCTAGGTGGGCATGAAGCTATAGACTAACATGGACAGGCGTTTTTAAGCTGTAAAAAACTCTCAAAAACGCGGCTGTAAAAACGTCCGTGGGCATGAGGCCTAAAAAATACAATATGGTTGAGTTATGTGGTAGTTTAAAACTGTAATGCTGAAATAATTTTGTATGCATTCCCTCACCTTTTGATAATTATGAGAAGAAAAAATTCAAATGCGTATCCCTAATAATGACAGTGAGGTCACTTATCAAACATATCACATAAAAGGCAGTACAATAAAGGAAAGGTATTTACTGAAATCATTGTCCGTGCTACACTGTGTGACTTAATTTTTCTCCTTCATGTAATTTGGCACAGCTATGTTTGAATGATTGAAAATGATCTTTTGAAACATTTTGTTACTTTGAAACTAGGAAATATAATTTGAAGTCATTTCAAAGTAAGCAAGATACTTGTTGAAAGTAATACACGTTTTCAGCCAACTCTGAAAATTTACCAGATCTTATTTTGCAAGAGTCTGACCTAGTAACAATGTTTAAAGGATTACTTTGAAGGTTGAACACAGACTGGCAGCTTCAATTTGTGCCTAAAGGCTTTTCAATGTGACAAATTTTCTATGGTGCATTAATTTGTGCAATCCTCCACTGAATAACAGCAGCCTTTGCCTTACTGCACAATAGAGCCCCTTTGCCATGTGCACATTTAATTTCCTCTGCAGTTGTAGAAGCAGCTTACACACAAATACATCACATGCATTAAGGACTTGTAATGCATTTTTTTATTCCCAAGGGAAATGTAAAATCTGAAAAATGAAAAGGTCACAGGATTCTGAGTCATAACATTTAGTAAAGTTGGATTTTTAATGTCTTTCAAACAAAAGTGTGTTTTTATACTTGCACAAAGCAACTTTGATGCCTTTAGCTTCCTTTTTTTTTTAAAAAGTAGTACTATTTATTATTTCAAAGCAACAGGGACATGACTCCTTTCATAAGAAAATTATTCCAATTCACTATTTATATTTAGAATAAAACATTGAAAACAAATATTATCTACCACAAAACCAAATTTTTGATGCATGGGGCTTATTTACTGTTCATTAGGGCTGTGCTACCATGTCATGTGCCATACCATGCTACATGTTCCATCACATTCATGAATATCTATGCGCTAATCCAATATAGCAGCTTGGCAAAGAAATGCCATTATTTATTAACCACCTGCCTACCGGGAACGAAAAACCCCTTCCTGCCCAAGCCATTTTTCAGCTTTCAGCGCTGTCACATTTTGAATGACAATTGCGCGGTTGTGCGACGTGGATCTCAAACGAAATTTGCATCCTTTTTTTCCCCACAAATAGAGCTTTCTTTTGGTGGTATTTGATCACCTCTGCGGTTTTTATTTTTTGCGCTATAAACAAAAGAAGAGCGTCAAATTTGAAAAAAACACAATATTTTTTACTTTTTGCTATAATAAATATCAATTTTTTTTTTTTTTTATTGAAATTTTCCTTAGTTTAGGCCGATACGTATTCTTCTACTTATTTTTGGAAAAAAAAATCACAATAAGCGTATATTGATTGGTTTGCGCAAAAGTTATAGCAGATACAAAATAGGGGATAGATTTATAGCATTTTTTTTTTTTACTAGCAATGGCGGAAATCTGCGATTTTTATTGTGACTGCGATATTGCGGCGGACACATCAGACACTTTTGACACATTTTTGGGACCATTCACATTTATACAGCAATCCCTGCTATAAAATTGCATTGATTACTGTATAAATGTGACTGGCAGGGAAGGGGTTAACACTAGGGGGAGAAGGAAGGGGTTAAATGTGTTTCCTAGATGTGTTCTAACTGTGAGGGGAGGGGATTGACTGGGGAAGGTGACCAATGGTTGTCCCTATGTACAAGGGACACACCATCGGTCTCCTCTCCCTGACATGACGTGGATCTGTGTGTTTACACACACAGATCCACTGTCCTGCTCAGTTCACGGCCGCCGGGCACGCGCATGGGGTCCCCAGCGACGCGGCGGGTGCGCGCGTGCCCCCTAGCTGCTTTTAAACCCAGGACGTCATATGACGTCCTGTCAGAACAAGAGAGTCTTCCACCCGCCGTCATTTGATGGTGGGCGGTAGACAAGTGGTTAAGGAGGTTCAGATTTTACCTGTGGCTTCCAAAGATGTGCTAGGGATATTGGGGGTTATTTACGAAAGGCAAATCCACTTTGCACTACAAGTGCAAACTACAAGTGTAAAGTGCAGTTGCTGTAGATCCGAGGGGGACATGCAAGGAAAATAAAAAACAGCATTTTATCTTGCACATGATTGGATAATAAAATCAGCAGAGCTTCCCCTCATTTCAGATCTACCCCTCAGATTTACAGCGACTGCACTTCCAAGTGCACTTTCAGTGCAATTTCAAATGCACTTTGCACTTGTAGTTTGCATTTGTAGTGCAAAGCTTATAATTATGCTTATATAAACATCCATGCATTCACTGTGGTCGCATTAGTCAGTCAATTAGCCTACAACTATTTTTGGAACAGTGGAAACCAGAAAAGTTAAAGAAAAAAAATATGAAAAATATGCAGAGAACCGTAAAGTTGACATGGGTAGAATGACCCCCGGTTTGGTTCGCGGCACAACTTTCGAACATTGCAAACGTTCAGAACCGAAAAAACAAACCCCATTGAAGTCTATTGCCCCGTACACACGATCGTTTTTAATGTCATTTTTTAAACCAACGTTTTTCTCCTCGTTTTTTTTCATGTTTCCTCTCAAGCCTGCCTTGCGTACACACCATCATTAAAAAAAACGATCAAGCAAAGCGCAGTGACGTTCAACACGTACGACGGCACTATAAAGGGGAAGTTCCGTTCGAATGGCGCCACCCTTCATGTTAGTAAAGTTTGTTGAGCGACGATTCGCGCTTTTCAGTCTGTTACTGTGTAATGAATGTGCTATCTCCATTATGAACGCTAGTTTTACCAGAACGAGCGCTCCCGTCTCATACTTGATTCTGAGCATGCGCGTTTTTTTTCACGTCGTTAAAGCATACACACTATCGTTTTTCACGTCGTTAAAAAAAAGGCATGAAAAACGACGTGAAAAAAGAGAGCATGTCCGGAATTTTTAATGGCCGTTTTTCACGTCGTTAAAAATGCTCTGGAGCATACACACGATCATTTTTCAGGGCCATTTTTTAAAATGGCAGTTTTAACGGCATGAAAAACGATCGTGTGTATGGGGCATATGAGACCTGAACTGGAAAAATCAAATGTGCTCATTTTGAAGGCTTATATGCAAGTAATTGGGCATACAAAGGGTATGGGGATCCAGGTACTTCCCTGGGGGACATGTATCAATGAACACACAGTTTGTAAAAAAAAAAACATCATATTTAAATGTGCAGTGATTTCCTGATGCTTAAAGTGAAATCATAAAACTGAGAACTAACAATAAAAATTATAGTGCCCTTAGTCTGCCTGTATAAGACACACATCTGTATCATGTATAGAACCTTCTGCAGCAATAATGACATTTATAAAGCCAAAAAAAAAAGACATTTTCCTTGTAAGCTTTCTTTATTATGTAAACAATGGCTTGGGGAGCCAGTCTGTTTGATGAAGCCACAACTTGTGCAACTGGGAACAAGATTAGAGATTTTTTGGATAAACTCTGGTTTCTCTTTCACACACTTTGGATAGAAGTAACAGGTGCGGAAAAATTGAGCTTTGGGTGTTGATGGTGCCTTCACACCATAACCCTATAGAGATACTGTTGATAAATCAAGTAATGGCTGTGCATCGTCAAGGTGCAAGTGGCTGACACTGTGTTCAAATAACTCAACTGACACCTACATGCCTGATTTTGGGGCTATGGTAGGAGTAGCTGTGGACAAGTAGGCAAAATAAACCACCCTGGCAGACTGAACACTAGTCTCTGCTTGGGTGATGGAGGATGAGGAGGATTAAGATGGTCCAGTAAACCAGTCCACCACCTCCTCTGCATGCTGTGGGTGGATAGCCTGGGCAACATCACTAAACAGAGGAAATTATGCCCTGCCTGAGGACAGACCACATCCACATTTGCTTGTGGATACAGACACTGCTGAACCCCTCACAGTGCCATGGGAATGCCTATCCTTGTTGGCCTCACAGACATGATGGGGGGCTTTTTAACAAAATGTAATAAAGATAGGGAAATGTGTACGTGGATGCACTTTAATCAATCGAAAGTGGTGTTTGGTGCACTTTAACTTGAGTACTCACTACACAGACACACTCCACTGACACACTACAATATACTACAGTAAAACTGCACTGACGCACTGCAATATACTGCGTTAAACATGCGCTAACGCACTGAAATATACTGCATTAAACGTGCAGTAATGCACTGGAATGAGCTGCGGTAAACCTGTAATAACGCACTGAAATATACTGCAATAAATGTGCACTAACAGGCTGTAATATACTGCAGTAAACGTGCACCAATGCACTGAAATATACCATGTTAAATATGCGCAAACACACTGAAATATACTGCGGTAACGTGCTGCATTATACTGTGGTAAACGTGCAGTAACGCACTGAAATATACTATGGTAAACGTACACCAACGCACTGAAATATACTTCATTAAACATGCACTAACACACTGAAATATGCTGTGATAAACCCGTGATAAACCTGTGATAAACCTGCAATAACGCACTGCAATATACTGTGGTAATCGAGCAATAATGCAGATATACTACGTAAAATGTGCGCCAATGCATGGAAATATCCTGCGTTAAACCCACAGTATGGCACTGCAATATTCTGCAATATTCTGCAGTAAACCTGCAATAACGCACTGCATTATACTGTGGCAAACCTGCAATAATGCTGTGCAATATACTGCGGTAAATGTACATCAACACACTGAAATATACTGCAGGAAACCTTCCCTGACAATATAAAGCGACACAAAAGTAAAAATGAACGGTAGCACTACACTCACACTGCACTATCACTACATTCACACTAAACCGACACTAAAGTAAAAATGAATGTGTGAATCTATCATTAGATTCACACTAAACTGACACTAAAGTAAAAATGAATGGTCGCACTACACTTACACGGCACTATCACTAGATTCACACTAAACTGATACTTTACACTCACAATAAAACCACTATAGCACACTAACTCGCTAGTAGCACCAAACAGAGCTCTGTTCTATCTCTCTGTGTGGGGTGGGACTAAGAGCAACGAGCCATGATTGAATAGAGTTATCATGACAGTGTCCAGTCATGGCTCTGACAGTGCTCTGTATCCTGATTGGGCAAAGCTTTCATTGCTTCAGCTAATCAGGGCTTCCAATGCAATGTGTGGCGGTGCAGTGCATTGTGGTCATTTGGAGGGCCAAACAAACAGTCGAACGCCACGATAACTCGGGTGTTCACCGAATGGTGCTCGGACTGAACTGCTCGCCCAACTCTACTGTAAAGTACCAATGCCAATCAATAAACTAACAGTGCATCAAACTACAGGGTGATCCTACATATTTCTTTTCTTTTTCAAATATTTTATTGTAGATAATAATACATATTTTATAATACATTTTTTGTATAATAGTGATATATCGTATATTAAGTTTTTAATTCTGGAATAAAATATGATGAACATAAGACATCTAAGAGCTTCTCAAAAATTTCACAAACATTTTGCAAAAGTAACATCTGATTTTTCAATAAGCATGGATTAAAAGTTTGGGGCAAATAAAAGGCAACAAAAGCGGTGTTCATATTGTTGTTAAATTATATATTTCTAACAGGGGCCAAGATCCTGCTTTGTGGCTTGGCGTGCCCTGTCGATGGGGGAAAAAAAAATGGAACCAGGCATAAAAATAATCTTATTATTCCTAAAATCAGCTTATAGAGAGAATAACTATTTGTATAGTAGTAATGTGTATAACAATAAAGGGAGTAAAGAGGGGGGAGGGAGAAGGGAATCTCCAGAGGGGATCAGGAGGTTCATGAGATTCTGATATAGCAAAATTAATAATAAACACAGTAGTAGGATATTTTAGGATAGTAAAAAGGAGTTGTCAAACCCTGGCGGCAGGTGATGATTTATCCAAGGAAGCCAGAGGGCTTCGAATTTCGGGATTTTATTTAAATAGATGGCTTCAGTTTTGGCATGAATCATCGCCTGCGTTACCCGGTGTTTAGTTGAAATTATACATAAAGTAGATGTTTTCCAAGCTTGAGCTATGGTTTGTTTGGCAGCCGTAGTGACATATAGTAGAAGTTGGAATTGACGTTGTGAGATATTTTGTGGTTTGTTATTTAGGAGTGCTACAGTTGGGTCAGGTACAACAATGGTATTGAACATGATGGATAGTAGGTTAAATATTTGCTTCCAGAAAGTCTTAACTTTAGGGCAGGTCCACAATATGTGTAGATGCGTACCTATATCTATACAGTCTCTGAAGCATTGGGCAGGGTATTGAGGGAGAAATTGGGATATTCTTGCTGGCACAAGGTACCATCTGGTGAGTACCTTGTAGTTAGTTTCTAATGCAGCAATATTTGGGGTAGCTGATGTTGTGGCTTGCCAAATTTGAGTCCAATTTATATCATCTGATTGGAGATTTGGTAGTGTAGGTTGGGGGAGTTGAAGTTGTATGAGACAGTAATTGATTGTATATTTCCGAGATTAGACCATGTTTGTGTGGGTCAGAGATGCAGGTTTGTTCAAATGTTGTACGATTAGGCATTGTAGAATTTGGGGAATCATTCTGCTGTAGGAATTGTTTGATTTGTAGATACCTGAAGGTTTCTGTTTGTGGAATGTCTTTTGTATCACAGAGTTTGGTAAAGGGCATGATGGTGTTGGATTCAAAGAAATGGTATGCTCTAGTTAGATCTGCTTTTGACCATACTGAGCAGGAAGAAGGGGAAGCCCAAGCTGGGTAAAAGGAGGGGTTGTTTAGGAAGGAGAGGAGAGGATTATGTGGAGATTGAAGTCCAAATCGTGTTCTAAGCCTATTCCAAATGGATAAATTATGTCTAGTAATAGGATTAGAAATCGTACGGCTTAAAGTTGGAGTGATTTCGTTGTCAAGTAATAAACCATTTAGTATTATATAGCGACCTTCAGGGTCATTAATCTCTGAGTGTAGGGTAAAAGGTGTAGTGTGGTGGAAAGCAATCAAAACTCCTCTCTGTTTGGTGGAGGCTGAGGCTTTGTATACTTGAGAATATTGGCGGCTGCAAAACTTAGGGGAGGATTGAGTAGAAAAGTGTGTCTCTTGGAGACAAACCACATGAGCTGGGATAGATGAGAAAAAGTGGAAAGCTTTTGTGCGTTTATGAGGGGAATTAAGACCTTGTACATTGAGTGTAAGTATATTGAGCGACGTCATATCAATATCTATTAATAATCAAAAAATTAAATACTTTGTTATTAGATATATATGTGATTGTAGTATGGAGGAGGAAAAGGAAAATAAATCAAATAAGGGAGGACAAAGTAAAGAGAAGGAAGAGGGGAAAAGGGAGGGGGGGGGGTAAAGTTGGAAAAGTGTTACAAAGAGAAAAAAAAGAGAAGCTTTTATAGTGGTGTTAAATAAATGGCTCCTAAATGGAGCTAGTATCCAGTGGGTGGCAAGAAATTACCAGCCAGTGGATACAATTTATCCAAAGAGTGTCTGGTAGACTTACCGAGACAATATCAGCCAATATAAACTTTAAAACACATAAACTTATCAAGTCACTATTTGAATAAAATAATGAGTAAAACAATTCTGGTATATATTCTACCGGGTTGTCCGTGTATGAGACATAAGATCAATGTCCTGCATACGAGCTAGAGAAGGAAGAAGCATAGAGAGGGTTATTCCAAAAAAGGGAGAGTTATATGATAGTAGACAGAGAAATTGAGTATAGTGAATAATCTAGCCCATAGGCAGGAAAACTGAAATTATTTTGGAATGAACATAAAAATAAAACTTGCTGTGAAACTATTCATTGTTGTTTAAACAACATTACTATCTGTTATCTGTTCTATCAAAATAGAAAATCAGTTATAGGGTTGTTCAAACTAAGAGGTTTAAGAGTGATTATTATCACTGTTAACAATATATGTAGGAAGTCCTAAAGAAAAAAAAAGAAAAAAAAAAGAAAAAAGGTGAATGACAACAGAGGAAGAGTGTATGGTCTGTCTCTGTGTGTGGTATCACTTAGGGTCTTAAAAGAGTGGTTATATTATTTCAAAAATCGTAAAGAATCATATCACCATATTGACAGTTTCAGTCCATGTGATCATTGGCAGTTGACGGGGGTGAGTCATGGCGACTCCTTTTGTGGGTACTGGAGTGGGCTTGAGGAGATGAATCTTCATTTTGGTTTGCTGGGGAGCCTGAAGAGGCTCTGTGTTTGGCTCCTTCTGCGGAATTTTCCGGCATTGAAAGATGAAGATCTTGTAGTGTAGTGAGAAGGTCATCCATTGATTTGCAGGTATATGTAGTTTCTTTGTAGGAGAACCGAAGGGCAAAAGGGAAACACCAACGATATGTGATGCGATGGAATTGGAGAATCTGCAGCTGTGGTTTCATCATTTTCCTTTTGATTAGGGTCTGCAGCGAAAGGTCTTGGAAAATCTGGTAATGGTGACCCTGGAAAGTCAGTGCTTCTTTATTGCGAGCTGCTTCTAGGATTTGCTCTTTGGAGCGAAAGTAGTGGAATTTGATTACAATGTCTCTGGGTGGTCCTTCATCTTTGCAAGGGACTAATGATCTGTGGATCCTATCCATCTCCAAGCGCTCTATTGGAATTGATGGAGTGAGTTCTTGAAGAAGGGCTGTTACAGTGGAGTTTAAATTAATTATGGATTCTGGGATGCCGCGGATACGGATGTTGGATCTTCTTGCTCTATTCTCAAATTCCTCGAGACGGTTGCTGAGCGCGGTATTCTCCTCTTTAAGTGCTTCTAATTCATCAGCATTATTAGTAAAAACGCCATCCAGCTCATCCATCCTTTGTTCTAGAACAGATGTTCTGCGGCCCACCTCACGAATTTCCTACGTCAATTTGTCTGTAATGCTGCCTGAGGTGGTTTGAAGTGCTTTTTGTAAGACCCTTTCAAATTGTGTCAAAAGGTCAGTTCCTGGTGAAATGTTTTTTTATAAAATTAGGGGTCATTCCAAGTTCACAGTTAGAGTCAGGCTCATTAAGAAGATACTGAGGTGAGTTCTTATTCTTTTTTTTTTTAGCTGAGGTAAAGCTGAGAGGGATGATGGTGCTGCTGTCATCTTAGCTGTGGTTCTAGTCAGAACGTCCTAACGCTTTGTTGCTTTTAGTTTCGATTTCCTCCCGCTATACATAGTATCTTTTTGATCACTGAAATTTCCGGTAGCTGTTAGTTACCTTGTTAAGGGTTTTTGAGGTGGTGACTCGTTTTATCTCGGCTTTTTAGTCACGGAAGATGCAGAGCTTCAGGCAGCCATAACCTACCGGTCAGCCTCGCGCATGCACCTCGATCCTACATATTTCTACAAGAAAACCAAACTCACAAAAACTCCCAATAACGGTGAAGAACCTTAATACCTGAGGACCAAAAATAAGCTTTTTACCTGCTCCAAAATCTACATATTGGCAGGCTCCTAATCTGACATATACTGAAGCAATCATTGGGTACAAAATATATTGAAACCTTCTGTCCAGAAAGTACTAAGTTATATTCAGGATACAACAGACCTCCTAAACTAGCTTTCTGCCAACAGGAAACCATCCTAGCCACCATGGTTGTGAAATCCATTTACAGTATACTAATATGCCCCATGGTGATGGCATACCAGCCTGTCCAAACTGGATTTGCCTGCAGTATTGAATAAAACATTTATACTCACCCATATTGCTTGTCTTTTTGGCAGGGCCTCAACTCAAAGCAGATGCGTGGTGCATAGGGATTATGATTTGCCCCAGTATACAACTGGGGCTGAAAGACAGGGAAGGATATGGGTCAACTGCATACACAAAACCCATATGCCCTGTACACACGATCGGAATTTCCGATGGGATAAAATCCGATGGATTTTTCCATCGGAATTCCATTCAAGCTGTCTTGCATACACACTGTCAGACCAAATTCCGACCGTCCAAAACGCGGTGACGTAAAACACTATGACGAGCCAAGAAAAATTAAGTTCAATGCTTCCGAGCATGCGTCGACTTGATTCTGAGCATGCGTGGGTTTTTTCTCTGCACAGACCATAGGAATTTCCTATCGTTTTTTTTTTCCATTGGAAAAAAATAAAACATGTTCTATTTCTAAACACCGACAGAAAAAAGTCAGATGGGGCCCACATACGATCGGAATTTCCGATGAAAAAAGTCCATCTGACTTTTTTCATCAGGAATTCCGATCGTGTGTACAAGGCATTAGTCTACTTCCACTGTACCAATCACATCCTAATTATTTAACCTTCAAGAAGTTCTTATTCAAGTTTGAACAAACTACAATGACTTACATCAAACAATAACCCTCACACAAAAACAAAAATAAATTTCCTGGACCCTAAAATATGCATTAAAGGAAGGTGCTTCCAAAAATAGATGTAATGCTGATCTTCTTGTGGAGGCTCATTTTTTTTAAATCTGAGATCAGAACATTAATTATCACAGGAATACAGTACTAACTTCAAATCACAAAAAAATAAGTTTAGGTTAGAAATGTACATTCATGAAAAAAATTCAAAAGTCTGGCAAGTGGCCTTAGAGATAGGAAAAGGAATATACCGCGCTTAATAAATGAAATAATCTCAGGAAAGATTGATTAACCTGAGTAAATTAAATGAATAAAATAAAATAAAATAAAAATAGAATTAAGTGTGACCCCTAAATATGCAGCACGCTCAAGGTGTATAGACAAAACACTAATAAAGGACAAAATGGAAAAAGAAAGAGCTGCGCAAAAATTAATAAACAAGTTATAAATATGTGCATACATGTGAAGTAATCCTCTTATACCAAACTAATAGTGTAAGTACCGATTAAATAGCAATAATGTCAATAATGTGAACTGAACACCAATAAATTGATAATTAGATGAACACCAATAAAAATCAATATAAATCAATATAAATGTCCATGAAAAATTGGAAAATAGAAATAGAATCCATATTGTAAATCTTGAAATGAAGAAGTGAATGGAGAAGAAAACGGTGAACTTCAAAACTCGCACCAAACTGCACACGTGCACCACCACCAAATTAATGCACTTACCAAAGGTAAGCTAATTCCAAGCCAAACACCTGAATAGCTCACTTCCTCATAATGGATGAGGGACTCAAGGATGGAACACTCCAGAGGCAGGAACACATTATCCAATGGTCATAATCCAGAAATAGAAAAGGAGAGGCACATAGTGTGTATCGTCTAGATAACTGGTTTATTTATATAAAAATGGCAACTTACAACAAAGCTGAATTAGTGAGCATAAAATAAAGGAGAGCCGGCCGGCATGCAGTCTCCCGTCCAGTAGCGATGACGTCAGCGCGTCAGCCTCCCGACGTACGTTTCGCCACAATTATCGTCGTCTGGGGAGCGGGCGACGCACTGACTCATCGCGTCATTTATAGCCAAGTAAAACCATGCCTCTATCTGAGTCACGGGCAGCCCCGCAAACAGGAAGCAGGACTGATCATGTCCGCTGGGTGGAATCACAGGGAAACCAATGCTAATATTAAAAAATGCTATCAATTAAGAGCATATGGTAAAAATACTTATTCTAAATATAAATATACTTAATGGGAACACTTATTATTATTATTATTTTTCAAGAGCACTGACAGGAATTCTTATATTCCTTTCGGTAGCTGCCATCACAAAAACTGGCTCGATTCAGTACCAAAGAGCCAATATCTTCGCTTGAAAAGGAACTGCTCAGATCATAGAGAGTTGTTATCCCAGGCTAAGATCTTGACCCAGCGGTTTTTAGACCAGGGATATGAGGGTGCCTCTTTGGAACAGACTTTAACTAGTGTGGCCCAGCTCGATAGAAGTGAACTACTTAAGGAAAGACCACCAAAAGAAGGTGTGTTGCCCTCTGTCCCGTTTATCACGATTTTTTCTATCCAACATAGGAATGTTAAGAACCTGATATCCAAGCATTGGCATATTCTTACCAATGATTTGGTTTTAGGTTCTACCATCCCGGATAGACCTCGGGTCATCTATAAAGGGGCTCCATCTCTCAGAGGGAGGGTGGCTCCAAATATTTTGGACCCTCCCCCCATAAAAAGAGTTTTTTTTTAATATTTGACAGGCTTTTATCAGTGTAAAAGATGTAGGGTGTGTTCTTTGAGTGGCTGCCTACATAGACGCACTTACACATTCACATCTACTAGTACTTCAGCTGAATTTGTGATTAAGACTTTCCTGACGTGTTCTACCGAGGGGGTCGTTTATCTCCTGCAGTGCCCATGTGGGCTTCAATATGTGGGCAGGACTAAGCGACCCCTAAAGTTGAGACTCAATGAGCATGTGACGAATATCTTAACCGGCTTTCCTAAGCATCCAGTTTCTCGTCATTATTTAGAAGTGCACGACAATAATTCTGCTAAGACGTTATTCCTTGGCATTGATAGGTATACCCCTCAGTGGAGGGGGGATTCGTTAGTGCGGAGCATTTCAAGACTAGAAATGTCCTGGATTCATAGAATTAAAAGTTATACCCCGTTTGGGTTAAATGTGGACCTGCATTGATATACCTATATGTTTATTATGATCTAAGAAGGGTTGTTTTTCTTTCTTTTTCTTTTTCTTTCCTTCTGTGTATACCATCTGATGAACAATGTAATTTGTCAGCCAATATGATGTGAGTCCTGGGCAGCATTTTTTGTCAAATTAGGATGTTGGGACTCGTTCTCTCAATGGGTTTTGTGTCATTCAGCTTTGCATCACAATCTTGCCCCCACATATAGTAGAATAATTGTAATAGCAATGTGTTCTGGGTCAAGATTGAGAGGTTTGCTTTTTGACCACTTGGTGGCACTGCATCTATCTATATAATTATTTTATATGTTGTAATTCTCTGTCCTCTTGGCACTTTGTTATAAGTGTTTTTATAAGTGTTCCCATTAAGTATATTTATATTTATTTTATTTTATTTTAGTATTTTTACCATATGCTCTTAATTGATAGCATTTTTTAATATTAGCATTGGTTTCCCTGTGATTCCACCCAGCGGACATGATCAGTCCTGCTTCCTGTTTGCGGGGCTGCCTGTGACTCAGATCGAGGCATGCTTTTACTTGGCTATAATTGACGCGATGAGTCAGTGCGTCGCGCGTTCCCCAGACGACGCTAATTGTGGCGAAACGTACGTCGGGAGGCTGACGTCATCGCTACTGGACGGGAGACTGCATGCCGGCCGGCTCTCCTTTATTTTATTCTCACTAATTCAGCTTTGTTGTAAGTTGCCATTTTTATATAAATAAACCAGTTATCTAGACGATACACACTATGTGCCTCTCCTTTTCTATTTCTGGATTATGACCATTGGATAATGTGTTCCTGCCTCTGGAGTGTTCCATCCTTGAGTCCCTCATCCATTACGAGGAAGTGAGCTATTCAGGTGTTTTTTTTTTTGTTTTTTTTTTGAGTAAACTCCGCGACAAAATAATAAATAATAAGTGTATAATCACCCAGGTCAAATATATTGACCTCAGAAACTAAACTAAAACTAAAGCTGCTCCCCTGAGAAGTGAATGACTCCCAGTGATGTATAGAATAAATGGTTAGGGGGCGCTAATATGTGCAAATAAAAAACAATAGTGGCAAAATGGTTATACATGTACCAATACCTCAATTTATATAAATGCAATATTGAATACTCTATATAAGTGTCCCAATATATTGTATAAACAAAAGATCAACAGAAAAGATGTCCAAATTTTGCTGCTGAAAGAGAAATCAGGTTTTCATGTGACTTCAATACTCTGTGCTGACAACTCAGTGCTGACAAAAAACTTGAAGTGATGTATATTGTGCTCCTTCACCAAGGAAAAAAACGTACACCCAACGTGCTGTAGTAAATCCTGCTTACCAGAGGTAGTTGACCACTTTAACTAAAAAGTAGGTCAAAATCGCTTTTACAGGGTAGTGCCTGTCCACATGGATTGGACCTGGAAAAAATCCTTCCTCCTCATACAGCCATGACCGGAAAATTAAGATGGAAACATTCCATAGTGTAAAACTGTTTTTTTATTCGTAAAAAACATAAAAAGAGCCAAATGGCTACTCACATTCACAAGTGCCTATTCCCGGCACTGGGGCTGCAGGCTCTTAGAGGAATGAAATGGGAAAATCTGCTGCGATCCGCTGCGATCAGTCCACTTGCATGGACGGCGTGCGTTCCACCTCCCTCCTTCCGCTAGCCACACAGGCCGGATGTGGGCGTAAAAAAACACGTGACCAGATACCGCCTCTGATTCAGGTGTTTGGCTTGGAATTAGCTTACCTTTGGTAAGCGCATTAATTTGGTGGTGGTGCACGTGTGCAGTTTGGTGCGAGTTTTGAAGTTCACCCTTTTCTTCTCCATTCACTTCTTCATTTCAAGATTTACAATATGGATTCTATTTCTATTTTCCAATTTTTCATGGACATTTATATTGATTTATATTGATTTTTATTGGTGTTCATCTAATTATCAATTTATTGGTGTTCACATTATTGACATTATTGCTATTTAATCGGTACTTACACTATTAGTTTGGTATAAGAGGATTATTTCACATGTATGCACATATTTATAACTTGTTTATTAATTTTTGCGCAGCTCTTTCTTTTTCCATTTTGGCCTTAGAGATAGGAAATTTATGTGCCACTATGACGCAATTCATAGTGATTGGATTCAGGTAACTGAGTTCCCTGTATGTCTATAAATGCTAGGTATGTTCCTAACATCAGAACTTAAGAATGCACAGTGGACCATCTTCAAAATTACACAACATGTTCAGATACAGTAAATGTGATTTACTATGAGATACACTATAATTTTAAGTAAAGGTATTACTTCTGTCAAAGATGAAAAATCCACAACTTTATCCCAAAAAAGCACTTAGGACTAATATTGAACCTGATACTGGCTCTTGAAGTGTCCACTGTCATAAATGTGAATCCACCATAAATCATACATAAATAACATTTATTGAATTGTATAAAATCTTATAAAGTATTGTGACAAAAACAATTGATCCGTGACAAACTTTCTTGGGTATAATTACCAGGGTAAGAGCAAGCCCCTATATGACACTGCTGAAAAAGTTACCGTTAGCTCGTGTTACAGCTGTGGTGATGGTGTGTTAATACCTTTGGCTTACAAGGGATGTCCCGGAGACTGTGTAACGAAGACCCATAACAAAGTTGAAATCTCTCCGATGGTAAGGGGAGCTCCTATGAGCCTTGGTATCTGTGACCATTTGCAGAGTGACACAGGCATGAAGCTGACCTTGCCGGTAAGATGGGCTGGATCGGGTTGAAATCACACAAACACAACAGCAGCCAAAGGGAGCTGGAAGGAGCCGAGAGTGGCCGATGCGCAATCAGCTGATGCCAGGAGGAGCCAAAGGAAATTGAAAGAAAGACAATGGAAGCTGTAGCAGTGAATTGGGAACACACCATGTGTCAGGGCATTGCTATGACAGTGCGTTTCGTGCACATGCACTTAATCATGTCACATGACCCTGCTCAAAGACAGAATTATATAGGGAAAAAATGTATTAAAAGAATGAGTGGGAAAAAAAAGGGGAGGGGAGCCTGGGCCAAGCTACAATTATAACCACTGCCACTGGCATAAAAAACACCACCTCCCCATCACATTTAAAGTAATTAGCATTATTTCAATTAAAAACATTAGTTAAAAGAAGATCTATCTTAATTCATATCAAATAACACCCCTATTTCCCAGCAGCTGTGGAGATTTTAATCATTCTACTTCTGCCCCCATTTGGCCCCAAACCCTGTTTTTGAGTACTTCTGTAAAAGATGTCTGTTTTTCTTCAGACCTCTGATCAGATATATATGGGCATTCTAAAATTACTTTCACTCTCCCCAGCATGTATATGGGTATGTAGTGTTCCAGGACATGTTATTTCTTAAATTTGTGCCAATTCCTCATTAACACTTTTAGGAGAATAGAGCCAGTGCAAATTGATAACAGTCACATCCATACCTGGATTTGACATGAAAGTTCTGCATCCTTGCTCTCTATCCTGCCAATTGTGTGTCATATTGTGGATATTAGTGCCACAAGTGGGTGGCCCTCACACATTTTTAGAGGCTGGGCCTGAGTGAGACCATCCAATAAAATGGGTGTGATTAGCAGTGTTCATATTTTAAAAGGCTAGGTCTTGGTGAGATCAACCCATAAAGTGGGCATTATCTGAGTCCTCCCACCTGGAATGTGGGCAAAAAAAATGCAAACTGATGCTGGGGTTAACAGTGTCCTGAGATCCAGGAACGTGATGTTGGTAAGTATGTAGTAAACAAAGGCAGAGAGCACCGGAAGTTATCAGCTTACAAGAATTCTGGATGGGTCAACTCAGCAAGTATTTTTTTTTTTTACACTTGTCAAATAGATATAACAAAATACTTTCGGTTTCAATAATTTTTTATTGAAAATTTTGACAAAGAATAAAGAAATGATAATTAGGTTTTTAAACAATACGCAATTTCCACAACATGAAATGCATATAGTACAAGAGCAGAAAAGTTTGCATTATAATCAATCACAACAAAAGGCATAATAAACCCAGGCTCCACAATAGGTAAGGGTTTCCCCTCTCTAGAATCCTCATCACGTCCGAAACACATAACTGCGAGCTTATGATTTATCCTCAACCATTTGTAGTCTAGCAATTATAGCCTATTAAGAGATTGTAAAAAAATCTGATAATCTCAACAAAATACTTTCAACGGTACTCTATGTAGCACACCAGTGGCGTAGCGTGGGTTGTCAGCGCCCGGGGCAAGGCAAGTAATCTGCGCCCCCCCCCCCCAACCTGCAGACTTTTAGCACTCCCCGGGTCCCTTCCTTTCCTACAATAGTACTGACCAACCTGATTTCTACACTGACCACTACACTAATCTATCCGATTCCTACACCGACCAACCTGATTCCTTCGCCGACCACTACACTGACCAACCTGATTCCTATCCTGCCCACCCCACTACACTACAATGTCCACTAAACTGCACTACACTACACTGCCAACTAAACCCCACTACACTGCCCACCCCATCACACTGCCCACTAAACTACACTACACTACCCACCCCACCACACTACACTGCCCACCCCACTACTCACTAAACTCCACTACACCACACTGCCCACTAAACTCCACTACATCACACTGCCCACTAAACTCCACTACACTACACTGCCCACTAAACTCCACCCCACTACATTGCCCACTAAACTTCACTACACCACACTGCCCACTAAACTCCACTACACTACACTGCCCACTAAACTCCACCCCACTACATTGCCCACTAAACTCCACTACACTGCCCTCTAAACTCCACCCACTACATTGCCCACTAAACTCCACTACACCACACTGCCCACTAAACTCCACTACACCACACTGCCCACTAAACTCCACTACACCACACTGCCCACTAAACTCCACTACACTACATTGCCCACTAAACTCCACTACACTGCCCACTAAACTCCACCCCACTACATTGCCCACTAAACTCCACTACACTACACCATACTGCCCACTAAACTCCACTACACTGCCAACTAAACTCCACTACACTGCCCACTAAACTCCACTACACTACACTGCCCACTAAACTCCACTACACTACACTGCCCACTAAACTCCACTACACTACACTGCCCACTAAACTCCACTACACTACGCACTAAACTCCACTACACTGCCCACTAAACTCCACTACACTACTTTACACTGCCCACTAAACTCCATCCCACTATATTGCCCACTAAACTCCACTACACTACACTGCCCACTAAACTCCACTACACTACACTGCCCACTAAACTCCACTACACTGCCCACTAAACTCCACTACACTACACTGCCCACTAAACTCCACTACACTACACTGTCCACTAAACTCCACTACACTGCCCACTAAACTCCACTACACTGCCCACTAAACTCCACCCCACTACATTGCCCACTAAACTCCACTACACCACACTGCCCACTAAACTCCACTACATCACACTGCCCACTAAACTCCACTACACCACACTGCCCACTAAACTCCACTACACTACACTGCCCACTAAACTCCACTACACTGCCCACTAAACTTCACCCCACTACATTGCCCACTAAACTCCACTACACTACACTACACTGCCCACTAAACTCCACTACACTACACTGCCCACTAAACTCCACTACACTGCCCACTAAACTCCACTACACTGCCCACTAAACTCCACTAGACTACACTGCCCACTAAACTCCACTACACTGCCCACTAAACTCCACTACACTGCCCACTAAACTCCACCCCACTACACTGCCCACTAAACTTCACTACACTGCCCACCCTACTACACTACACTATACTGCCCACTACACTACACTGCCCATTAAACTCCACTACACTGCACTACCCACCACACTATACTGCCTACCCCACTACACTACACTGCCTACCCCACTACACTGTCCACTAAACTTCACTACTCTACACTACCCACCCCACTACACTACACTGCCCACCCCACTACACTACAATGTCCACCCCACTTACACTACAATGCCCACCCCACTTACACTGCACTACAATGCCCACCCCACACCCCACTTACACTTACACTACAATGCCCACCCCACTAACACTACATTGTCCACCCCACTACACTGCCCACTACACTACACTGCCTACCCCACTACACTACAATGCCCACCCCACACCCTACTACAATGCCCACCCCACTACACTGTCCACTAAACTTCACTACTCTACAATGTCTACCCCACTTACACTACACTGCCCACCCCACTACACTACAATGTCCACCCCACTTACATTACAATGCCCACCCCACTTACATTACAATGCCCACCCCACTACACTGCAATGCCCACCCCACCAACACTACAATGCCCCCCACTACACTACACACCCCACTTACACTACACTGCCCACCCCATACATTACATTCATTTAACCATTTAACCCCTTACATGCTGAAAGCCCTGGGGATACACCATGAAGCTCAATAAATGATTACTCCGATTCCTGCAGCAGGAGGGGGGGGCTTGGAGGGGGCTTTTGGCATGTAACTGTCTGTACTGTGTGTTCTTGCTGGCTGGCAATTGCAGTGCACTAACAAGTGGCTAACAAGTGGCATGGCGCGGGTGGCGTGACTCTAACTAACTGGCTGCTCTGATCTGAGATGGCTCCCGGCCTCCCTCACAGGCTCACTCGTGACTCACCTCCTTTTTCTGTTGTCCATCGGTATGCCACACTGCCGAGTGCCAGATGAAGTCCACTGCCTACTTCCAGATCCGGCGCGGTTAGGAGGAAGGGCGGAGGAGAAGATTACAGAAGTGCGGGCGGAACTCCTCCAGGAGCAGCCTTCGCGCATGCGCCGCCCGCGTTTAAGGACTGGCCAGCCCTGCCGCAGCACATGATCACATTCGCCCAATCAGAGGGCGCCAGCTGCCGCAACATGGCGGCCGGGAAACAGTGACACAGGGACCGGGGACACAGAATTGAGAAGTGATAGAAACTAACTGGTGCGGGATTTCGCGCCCCCCCCAATGTTGCGCCCGGGGCCACGGTCCCCCCTGCCCCCCCCCACGCTATGCCTCTGTAGCACACAGACCTTTTTCTCACTTGGCTCACTTGTAAGATAAGGCACACCGTGCTATATGCTCGTACCCTCCTGTTTGAGGAGGTTAAGCGGTGTTCACAATTGTGGGGTTCCACAGCGAGTTACCTTCCCTGAGCTGGTTCCTTTCTCTAGGGTGTAGAGAAAAGTCTGTTGTTTGTGTATCAATAAGGCCAATGTCCAGACAAGTTTAAACCTCAATGACTGAAGGTTTATTTTCTTTATGCTTGAAACCAGACAGGAAAGTTGAAAGTGAAGAATAGATTAACAGGGAGGCAGGTTCAGGCACTTAATATCACCACTCAATCCTAAGTGGACTCTGCTCACCCGGATAGTTCCCTCTCACGGTCCTAGCAGCCAGAGTGATGCACAAACTTTACTTTCCTAGGGATACGATTGGAACCCATTTGCTTAGTTAAAAACCTCCCGGCACTTGTAGCATAAGGACCTAGGTGCAAGTTGAAGCACGCTATGATGCCTGTGGCGGACTTGTGGAATCCCTCTGTAGGTGACCAGGCCTCACCCGAGGTGGTGACTTCCTTCACTGGTAACCCTGGCTCCCTCTCCAGAACAGGTCACCCTTGAGTGCCCTGGAATTCCTCTTTAGATGGTAGGCCAGCTAAAGGTGCTGGGCCTACATGAAGAGTTGCAGCCCCAGGCTAAAGGTGCCTGAGACTGATCCATCCATGCGCTCTCCCATGGCCTGGAGGGCCACGAGACGCAGACGGACTGCTCCTTGGTACTGCTCCTCAGTACCCTTCCATCTCCTCTCCTAAGATGGGGTCTGCCCCTTATGTATCCTCTCCCAGCATGCACAGCGGGCCGACCACGCCCCCGTACAGCTGCCTGGAGAGGACACCCAAAGGTACAGTAATGTCACTAGCGGTTCAACCCTGACCTGTTATGGCAGCGCCACCCACAGGCCACAGGGAACTGTACACCAGCAACACCACTTGGCAAAAGCAAAAGAACAAAACCTAACAATTGAAGCGATCTGGGTCTGGCTACTAACCCAGATCAACCCCTAAATTTAGGTACCTAGCTCCTCTAAAAGTAAAAGGGCGCTACATCTATATATGTAAAACAACAAAAGATTGCCGCGCTAGTGTCTAATGAATAAAACTGGATAATAAATCCAGAAAAGTGTCCATATAAGTGTCCAAACACTCCTCCTGATTCCTGGAATGAAGGCTAACAGAGACACCCAAAGTGCATCTTCCACCTCGAAGTATAAAAAATGTGCTCTTACCAGATAGATAGACTCCACATTATAGGAGCCTAGCAAAGCATGGATTCATACACCCCATTAGGGATCCATCCATGGAAAGCAGATCGATGATGTCAGTTATGATGAAACTAGTAGGGTGGAGTCTTTACTCAGCTTACCAAGCCAGTTTGTGATCTGCAGAATCTTTTAACCCAGGAAAATTTTTACTTTTGTTGGACTTGTGGAGTCATTCAATAAATACCACGGTTTTACACTATGTGGCAATCCCTCTCTTCCTTTTTATCACTTGCATGAGAGAACAAGGAAAAGGAAAAACCATCAAGGCTGATTTCAATTCTATCCTTATCTGCTTTCCATGGATGGATCCTTAATAGGGTTTTTGAATCCATGCTTTGTTAGGCTCCTATAACGTTGAGTCCATTTATCCGGTAAGGGCACATATTTTATACTTCACGGTGAAAGGTGCACTTTGGGTGTCTCTGCTATTTTTCATTCAAGGAATCAGGAGTAGTGTTTGACCACTTGTATTGACATGTTTCTGGATTTATTATCCAGTTTTATTCATTAGACACTAGCACAGCAATCTTTTGTTGTTTTACATGTTTTTTATACAAATGTTCTGTTGTGTGATTGCCAGCTGCTTTTTTTTTTTTTTAATCATGATTATTTTTCACCTGCGCAGTTACTACATGTTCTTTTTGGTACTCTATATTTAACTTAAAACTCAAAAGCTTTTACATTTCTTTAAATCCAGTCATTGCTTCAGAGCTCTGTATTTAGCAATATAAAGGGATCCCTTTTCCAAACTCCCATTTTATAGAGAAAACTAGTTACCGTATATACTCGAGTATAAGCCGAGTTTTTCAGCACATTTTTTTGTGCTGAAAATGCCCCCCTCGGCTTATACTCGAGACACCTTTTTTGCGCCTGATCTCCCGGAATTTGGGGATCCGGTACCGGCCGGCCTTAAGGCCCCTGGACCCCAAACTTGGCACACATGTAGCCCCACTCTTCATCTATAAGTGTGCAAAGTTTGGTGTCTGGAGGATTTTTCAAAGCTGGGCACCCCTTCCATAGACTCCCATGTTAAATGGTAATTTCTCTGGTGAATTTGGGGACCCGGTACCGGCAGGTCGTAGGTCTCCTGGACCCGAAACTTGGCACACATGTAGCCACATTTATCCTCTACAAGTGTGCAAAGTATGTTGTATGGGGGACTTACGGCCGGGGAGCACCGATTTTTCAAAGCCGGGCACCCATTCCATAGACTCCCATGTTAAACGTCAGTCTAGGCATGGACACAGTGAGGCATGGGCACAGTGAGGCATGGGCACAGTGAGGCATGCACGCAGTGATGCATGCACATGGACACAGTGAGGCACAGTGAGGTATGCAGATGGACACCCTAGGCTTATACTCAAGTCAATACGTTTTCCCAGTTTTTTGTGGTAAAATTAGGTGCCTCGGCTTATATTCGGGTCGGCTTATACTCGAGTATATACGGTAATCATCCTAAAGATATTTATATTCACACTGTGAATTAAAGACCACACCACCCTATATAATACCACTCCCTAGGCCCATGCTTCCCAAAATATGAGACTCAAAACACAAGTTGTACTGCACTTAGTATAGATAGGACTTTGGGATCTGGATCTCTGTGCAAAACCATCTTACAGGAGCACAGTGTTGCTCAAATGTGTTAACATCCTACCTAGGTGCTGGTAGTGCAGGTGGGTGGGAATCTTTAATAGTGTCTGGTTCAACTTTATGCATTGACATTCCTCCTCGGACCCAGTATGTCTGAACAATGTGGTCACCTGCTGACTTCACACCATCCACGGACAGCTTGACTCTTCAATAAGATTCAGAATTTGAATCCAAGGAAATTTTACTTCAGTTATTTGCAGTACAAAGGATGGTTTTACAGTCTTTTGAAGTGTAAGTAGAAAATATCTTTCCTAAACCATTTCTCTGTTAATAACTAACATTGACTGAGGGAATATGGAAGAAGTGTAGAGGGTCTAGCTAAACCAGCTAACTCTACACAGGAAGGGGAGAACAGAGAAAGATACAAAAATCATATTAGTAAATAAGTTGTAATGGCCCAAAACTTCCACTAGATGTCAGTATACTACAAAACAATAACAACCTAATGCACTTCAATGCAACACAGACAACTTACATTAAAGTGGAGCAGAAGAAATAGTAGAAAGTAGTACTCCTGCATTGTTATGCTTGAGATGGTGGACCATAATTAAGCAAAGTTTGGGGAACAGAAAAATCAAGGTATATGAAAAAAAGTAGTAAAATGCAAGATGTGTCCTTGTGCTTTTTGTGCTTAAAGGAATCCTTCAAAATAAATATTGTTGACTGTTTTCCTACATATAAAGATATTTAAAACACATCCACTGAAAAGAACACCAGAAGTAATAAATGCAGACCATTTGTCCCCCACAACATCAGTTATTGCATTTAGTTGATTTTTAATAAATCATTAGTCCAGAAATGTATTCAGTTTTTCAATAAATAGAATATATTAAGCAACATGATTAAAAGATTAGTTCAACAATGTTGTGTCATCATTTATATATCTGGACACCCAACTCCCTAGATTTTATTGTTCCATGCAGATTGATATAATTTAATAGTGGGCAGCCAATTACTCCAATATTTCATAATCTGAAGAACAGCAAAAATGTATTGCATTTACTGACCATAATATTTGTCATCTTTTCAATTAAATCCGTTTGCCACTTAAAAAATGTTTTCCATGGCATATGTAGAATAATTGTCACTGTGCATCTTCATAAAAATATATAGCAACTGCCAGAACAAAACTAATTTGCAAATAAATATAATTACAAAACTCCTCATGTTACATGTCAACTCAGTTGATTTTTGCTCCTACCCTCCATCCAATTTATATTGTAATGTAGCTTTTATTGTTTCTATCAAAATAACAGCTGCAATGATAACAGAACAAAGCGGATGTTTTGAGTTGGAAAATTATGTACTTATATGAAGTTGAAGTGAAATGAAGATGTTATTTTAACCTTTCATCTTAAATATAAAATGTGTCTTACAAGATGGGAAGTTTTGATCTCACTCACTTCCATGCAAAAATAGTATTTGAGTTGTTATGACGTGGAATTACACAAAATACCTTCCACACGTATCAACTTCAGATATCAGCCTTTTTTTTTAACATTTAACATACCGTAAATAGGTCTGCAGTATTCAGCATAACTCTGAGTTGGCTATGTGAGAATTCACATCTCACATTTGCCTGCCAATTATAAGAAAATATGTTTCTGCATTTACTTGCCAACAGATTTATTTGAAAAAAAAATAATATATATATATATATATATATATATATATATATATATATCTATACATATATATATATATATATATATACTGTATATATATATATATATATACTGTATATATATATATATATATACACACAGTGGGGTTTACTTACTAAAGGCAAATCCACGTTGCACCACAAGTGAGCTGCAAGTGCACTTTGAAGTGCAGTCACTTTAGATCTGACTAAGGGGAAGATCTGAAAAGAGGGGAAGCTTTGCTGACTTTATCATCCAATCATGTACAAGCAAAAATGCTGTTTTTTATTTTCCTTGCATTTCCCCCCTCAGATCTACAGTGACTGCACTTCCAAGTGCGCTTGCAAAGTGGATTTTCCTTTAGTAAATAACCCCCAGTATCTCACAAAAGTGAGTACATCCCTCACATTTTTGTAAATATTTTATTATACCTTTTCATGTGACAACACTGAAGAAATTACACTTTGCTACAATGTAAAGTAGTGAGTGAACAGCTTGTATAACAGTGTAACTTTTCTGTCCCTTCAAAATTACTCAACACACAGCCATTAATGTCTAAACCGCTGGCAACAAAAGTGAGTACACCGCTCACATTTTTGTTAATATTTTATTATACCTTTTCATGTGGCAACACTGAAGAAATTGCACTTTGCTACAATGTAAAGTAGCGAGTAAGGATGAGCCGAACCCCCCCCAGTTCGGTTCGCACCAGAACTTGCGAACAGGCAATAAATTTGTTCGAACATCCGTACACCGTTAAAGTCTATGGGACTCGAACATGAAACGAAAGTGCTAATTTTAAAGGCTAATATGCAAGTTATTGTCATAAAAAGTGTTTGGGGACCCGGGTCCTGCCCCAGGGGACATGTATCAATGCAAAAAAAAGTTTTCAAAACGGACGTTTTTTCGGGAGCAGTGATTTTAATAATGCTTAAATTGAAACAATAAAAGTGAAATATTCCTTTACATTTCGTACCTAGGGAGTGTGTATAGTATGCCTGTAAAGCAGCACTTGTTTCCCATGCTTAGAACTGTCCCTGCACAAAGTGTAATTTCTGAAGGAAAAAAGTAATTTAAAAGCACTCGCGGTTATAATGAATTGTCGGCTCCCAGCAATACAGAGAAATGTGATTGATAAAAAATAAATAAAAATGCATGGGGGTCCCCCCAAATTCAATTACCAGGCCCTTCAGGTCTGGTATGGATATTAAGGGGAACCCTGCGTCAAATTTTTAAAAAAAATACGTGGAGTTCCCCCAAAAATCCATACCAGATTCTTTATCGAAGCACGCAACCTGGCAGGCCTCATGAAAAGAGGGGGGATGAGAGAGCACCCCCCCTACTGAACCGTACCAGGCCACATGCTCTCAACATGGGGAGGATGCTTTGGCGTCTGTGACCCCTCAAAGCACCATGTACCCATGTTGATGGGGACAAGGGCCTCATCCCCACACCCCTTGCCTGGTGGTTGTGGGGCTCTGTGGGCAGGGGGCTTATCGGAATCTGGAAGACCCCTTTAACAAAGGGGACCCCCAGATCCCTCCCCCCTATGTGAATTGGTAAGGGGTACATTGTACCCCTACCATTTCACAAAGAAGTTGGGAAAAGTCCTTTATTAAAAATAAAAAATAAATTAAAAAAAAGATTCCAGCGGCGGTAATCCACTCTCAGTATCCTGCGATGGGTGATCTCCTCTCCAGGGTCCAGCGATGAATGATCTCTCCTCTCCGGGGTCCAGGCTCCAATGATGATGTCCAGCGCAGCGAGGAACAGCACTCTTCACCGGAGCGGAGACACCCCGGGAATGATGCGGCTTTAGCCAGTGACAGCTCTTAAGTAGCTGAGGGTGGGGCCACCCGACACGTGACCCCATCCCCCTCTGACGCAAGGGGAAACCCGGGCTTCCCCAGTGACATGCGGTTGACCCCGCCCCCCTCTGATGCAACGGAAACCTGCATTACATCAGAGGGGGTTCCCTTTGTTAAAGGGGTCTTCCAGATTCCGATAAGCCCCCTGCCCTCAGACCCCCACAACCAACGGGCAAGGGTTGTGGGGATGAGGCCCTTGTCCCCATCAACATGGGGACATGGTGCTTTGAGGGGTCACAGACCCCCAAAGCATCCTCCCCATGTTGAGGGCATGTGGCCTGGTACGGTTCAGGAGGGGGGGCGCTCTCTCTTGTCCCCTCCTCTTTTCCTGCGGCCTGCCAGGTTGCGTGCTTGGATAAAGGGTCTGGTATGGATTTTTCGGGGGAACTCTACGCAATTTTTTTTACATTTGGCGTGGAGTTCCCCTTAAAATTCATAACAGACCTGAAGGGTCTGGTATGGGTATTTGGGGGGAACCCCACGTAATTTTGTTTCTTATTTGATGCAGGGTTCCCCTTAATATCCATACCAGACCTGAAGGGCCTGGTAATTGAATTTGGGGGGACCCCTCACGTATTTTTTTTTTATCAATGATGAAAGGTTCTGGTTCTGTTTGGTTCTGTTGGACCTTCTTGGCTCGAGCTGAACTCAGGATCTGTGGAAGTCTCTCTGACCGGTCGGATATTCAAGACACCAATAAACAGTGAATGGGTATACTAGAATATGTGGTTTAATGGTTACATGTCCTTTTTTATACACAGCGAGAAAAGTTGCCTCCCTCCTATGGACCTATCAGCAATAAGCAAAAACCTCATGAGTTAGACAAAAATAAATTCTAACAGGTTTTTTGACTTCTGCAAAAGCGGTCAGTTAACATACGTCAATTGTGGTCAAACTAGACATGTTCTGACATTTGAAACAGGAAGATAAGAAACGCCAGATGTCAGTGTGGTCAATCTGTCAGTTAAAAAGCAGAAGTGAGATAAACTTTTTCCCGGAAAAGGCCTAACCACAAGGTCACATTTAAACCTAAATATACATGCCTGTTACACAGAAGAAAGATTAGCTTGACCACAAAAGTCACATCCTGTTCACACTCATGTCAGAGAAACATTATTGTAAAATATATTTTTATTTGAGGAGAACTCTAACCATGAATATTGGTTAATGATCTTCTTATACCTTACAACCCCTCCTTATGATCATGGCTTCAAGAATTGAAGCCCATCGATCATTGGATTATTAAGGACGACAGGTGGTGTGCCGTTTAGGAGAGGGGTGAAGTTTAGAGGTACTGCCATTAGGGGGATCCTAGCAGTGCTAGGATGGAGTTTACTACATATCCAACATTTTTCATATCCTGATTTTTGAGCATAAGCATACTTAAATTTAAGCAGCAGCATTTTACCACTAAAATTGTCTTCTATACTTCTTTTTGGTCTGTTAGAATTATCTGACCAACAGTGTCCTACAATTATGAGCATTAAAATAAACAATGTAATCATTAAGGAAAAAAGAAAAAGTTTTGCCGAAGTGACCCCTCCTTTTTTGACCATTAGTGTCTATGGGTATGGAACTCTGAGTTTCTTGTTTTTTATGGTCCACTAGGGAGTATTTTCCGGATCCTTTTCTGGAATACTCTCCAGAACAGAGGTCTTTGCCTTCTCCTTCACCTTCTTCCAGTTTCCCTTCGGAAATGTCTTTAGTCTGGATGCATGGATCCATTGTGGTCCTTGATCTGTAAGAACGGCTGTTCTGGCAACCTTCAGAATTTCAAATGGTCCTTGGAAGATAGGGCCTGGTTGTTTCCGGACGGCAAGTTGTTTTATCGATACTTTGTCTCCTGGGATATACGGATGTGTAGGCTCTGTGGAGAGAGGAGGAAAAGTGACAGCAACCTTGTCCTCTGTTTCACTAAGGCTACTTACCAGATGTTTCACGTACTCTTCCTGTAAAGAATAAAGATTAACCTCCTCTCCCTCATCAGGTTTCCTCTGTGCTGGCCTACCCATAAGTATCTCAAAAGGAGATATTCCTGTTCTGTGGGGGGGTAGTCCTGATTTGATATAAGACTGCTGGCAAGTAATCTAACCAGTTTTTCATTGTGCCACCTGTTGCTTTTTTCAATTTGTCTTTTATGGTTCTGTTCATTCTTTCCTCTACTCCTGAGCTCCTTCACTAAGGCCGAGGTAAATGCTGGACCTTGATCTGACCATATAGTGGCCGGAAGGCCAAACCTACAGATCCACTGATTTATTAGTACTCTAGCTGTCTCTCCTGTGGTAGGGATTGCTTCTACCCATCCTGTAAATCTGTCAACTATAACCAAAAGATATTCTAAATTGCCCTTCTGTGTGGGGACTTGTGTGTAATCTAGGGATTCTATCATGTGGTGCACCCCTTTTATTCCCTATTATTCCCTCCTTGGTTGACCAAAGTCCAGTAGGATCTTTTGTCAACCCGTGTACCCATATCTGCTGTCAGTGTAAATGTTTACATCTTTTCCTTCAAAAATCTGACAAACCATAGTTATAGCAATGAGTTCTGCAATCTGGACTGAACTAGCATTCAGAGATTTGGCTTCAATCATTACATCTGGCAATTGAACAATGGCATAACCAGTTTGATAAGTTTTGTCATCAGGTCGGGAGCAGCTGCCATCTACATAAACATTTTCCGCATTTTGATACGGAACATCTGTGAGGTCTGGTCTAGGGAGGGTAGTTTCTGCAAGTACCTCAGTGCAATCGTGTTCCTGAGTGTAAAAACCTAATGGGCTTTGAGGTTTCTGAACATGATTTTATGGTTAGATTATGTGTTTTTAGCAAGATAATCTCATAGCCGCTGCACCTTTGCATTGTCATGTGTTGTGTGTTCATATTTGTCATGAGGTGTGTAGTATACAGTGTGAGGTCATGTCCCAGAACCACCTTTGAAGCCTCTTGTACTGCCATTGCACAGGCTGCTACGGCCTGTAGGCAATGTGGCATACCTTGAACTTGATCTGGAAGTTTCTTTGAGATGTATGATACGGGTCTCAGAGAATTCCCATGTGATTGTGCTAGGACCGCTGCAACCGTAGGTCCAGGTACCACACAGTACAATGAAAAAGGCCCTGTGCACTCTATAAGTCCCAATGCAGGGGCTTGCCTTAGAGAGCTGATTAATGCTGTGAAAGCCTTAACCCTCTCTGTTGTCCAATCAATAAACTTTGGGGCATCCTGCAGGGTAGCAGACCTTAGGATAGAATCATAATAAGAGCAATCAGGTATCCACTGCCTGCAGTATATTATGGACCCTAGGAAATAGAGAAGCGCTGACTTGTCTCTTGGTGGACTCCAGGAGGACAGTGCCTTGACTCGAGCTGGTGACACCAAACGTTCGGTTCGGATTATACACCCCAAGTACTCAACCTGCGACCTGCACCACTGGATCTCTTTGCGAGACACCAAGTGACCTTTTGAGGCGAGGTGAGTTAGTAGGTGCTCTGAGTCCTCCGCACAGCTGACCTCATTTTCATTACACAGCAATAGGACATCCACATACTGAAGCAACACTGAGCCTTCTTTTGGTACCCAATCGCTCAAAGATCGATTCAAGACCATGGAGCACGCTGCAGGACTGTTCGCAAAGCCTTGCGGGAGCCTGGCCCAGGTTTAAAGTAATTTTGGGCTTCCTCTGCAACAGGTATGGAAGAGAACGCAATACTTAAATCAATGACCATGTAGATCTTGGACGTTGCCGGTATCTCACAAAATATTGTAGCAATATCTGCAACAAAAGGTGGAAGGGGGACAATAGCTTTGTTCAGGGCCCTTTGGTCCTGTGCAAAGCGCCATTCACCACTGGCTTTGACTGGGTGAATGGGGGTGTTCCAGGGACTGATTGTATGTTTCAGTATTCCTTCTGCTAAATATTGCTTTATTTGTGGTGCTATGCCTGCAATTTTTCCTTCTGACAGGGGATATTGTTTTTGGTAATGTACTACTGCTCCTTCCCCAATGATGGGCTTGTATCGTGTACAATGTATGCAGTGCCCATATAGGGTGTGCTTTAAGGTGTGCCGGTAGTAACATAAAGTACCCTCTAAAATCCTGTCTTTTTTTTTTTTTTTTTGGTTAGACAAATCACAGATTTCTGATGTAGCTAGCAGGCCCCCATCTTTTGTAAATTTGATGTGAATGTTTAAACTTGACATTAAGTCTCTTCCCAGAGAAAGTGGTCAGTCAGAATGGCAAAACTCATTTAAAAAGATGTTGGTCTTGAACTGTACCAACGGGCAATCTGCCTCTTCCCATATTACCCCTGCGGTTAGCTGCCCTACTTGTTCCTCTCCTAAGGGGGCATTCTGACTTCCAATGTCCCATGTCCCTGAATGTGAAACAACCCTGCTGGTTATCCTGGGGATATGCTTGGTATTGTACTTGTTGGGATTGTTGGGGAACTGGTTTTGTATAAGGGACAACCATTTGTGCAGCAGCTAACTGCGGGCTTTCTATCTGTTCGGGGTTAAATTAGGGAAATACCCCTCCTTTTGTAGTGACTAAGCCCGAGGATGCACGCTTTTTTAATGTCTTTGAGAAAGGCATCAGGTTTTAATGTTGACCAATTGGGGGTAATTAATTTAAGTAACAGTGTTGTTTTGGGATCTCCCCCGGACATGACTGTGCTCACATACAGTTCAGGGTTCTCCATTCCTGTATCTTTGTATAACTGGTGTACCCGTTTACAAAATGAATAAAAGTTTTCTCCCGGTCCCTGCTTTGCAGTGCACATTATCTGCAAAGCGCTCTCTCCTTTGTAACTTTACTGCCAAACAGCTGTCACAGCTGCCTCAAATGATTCCAATCCCTTTGCCTTTTTAAAGGGGTCATTATCAGCAAATAATGTCTTAACTTCTACATCGCAGATGGGATCTGGATCCACTGTCTGTATTATTATTTCACAGTCATCGGCATTCATGCCAGTGCCCACGCAATGTCTCTGTAAGAACAGAGCTGCCTCTCTGGGGTGTTTGCGTGGCTTTGGGCAAAGATCTTTAATATCCCTTAACGTCCCGAGGGGGAGTGGGATATGGACCGGGGTTTCTCCCATGTGAATAACGGGGAATTCGAGGGCTTCTATTCCCGAGGTCAAGCCACCCACTGCCTCATCATCCTTATCCTCCTCAGCTTTCCTTCTATCACTTTTTCTTCATCTTCCTCTTTTTTAATACACTGTTCTTCCTCCTTTACTAATTGACTTAAACGTTCCTGTATCTGTCTTCTATCTTCCCCCTCCCGTAACCAATTAGTTCCCTTTTGTTTAGCTATGGTTAATACTCCTGCTATAACATTTGGATCTAACGAGGGGTATATTTTCTTTGGGACAAGGGATTCATCTTTTACCATAGCATATGGAGGGGGTTTTTCTTGATAAAAATTAGGGGGAGCTGATGGACTTCCTATTGTGTCTTCTAATTGCTCTTTCTTTTCCATTTTTACACTTGTATATTTCTTTCTATATTCCTTCATACCCTTTGCCCAAATCTTACAACATTTAGTCACGTAATCTTTGTCAAGGTCTTTTATGGGATAATTATACTGTTTATGTTGGCCACATATTCTGGTCACTTCCTCCCACTCTTCCTCGGAACATGGTCCGTATTCCCCCAAACATGGCACTTCTAACTGATGTGTTCTTTTTAAAACTAGTGACCAAAAAGGATCAGTATAATTTTTCCCATAATTGACTTTAATGTAATCAATCGGAGAGGGTTGGTGCTGCTTACCTTCAGCTTCCTTTCCTGCTTGATTACCCATTATAGCAAACAATAATACTTATACTTTAAAATTAAAACATTTCTGTCTTGCTTTCTCTATTTCATTCCAGGGGCGGAAAATGTCCTTAAACTTATGTCAATTTATAGATTTATGACAAGGAACCGAGTGTTCTCCTTTTTTTGGTATATAATTAGACACTGGATTTCAGCCACACTTAGGCCCTCGAGTATCAAACTATATGATAAAGAATTATGTATATTAAATCTTAACATATGTTGTTTTGATCCCTGGAACATAGGACCCTTGCCAATTTTGACATGATACCCCCCTGGAACAATTGCCACTAATGACGTGGTCTTCCCTTTATAAGCAAACAATAAACCAGTTTTACATTCAGGACAACAATATACAGTCGACATTTAAAAAGGTAACCCTTTTTGTGTACACCTTTAGCTATAGAGTTTCCACAGATCCGTCCTATGTAGAGAAGAATTTAAGATTCTTTCTCAATCTAATAACCTGGTCTGGCCAACCTAGCGAGACCCTCTGTATCTATTCTAAATCTACCTTTCAATCTTAACAGAGTCCCAGAAAACTTGTAGTTTTCTCGAGAGTCTACTTTATGGTGAACCAATTGACAAGGCAAGACTGTTGTTCCCAATAATAATTAAAGGGGGTCTTACCTGTTCAATTGGATCACCCCACTTCTGGTACCACTGAAAGGTTCTGGTTCTGTTTGGTTCTGTTGGACCTTCTTGGCTCGAGCTGGACTCAGGATCTGTGGAAGTCTCTCTGACCGGTCGGATATTCAAGACACCAATAAACAGTGAATGGGTATACTAGAATATGTGGTTTAATGGTTACATGTCCTTTTTTATACACAGCAAGAAAAGTTGCCTCCCTCCTATGGACCTATCAGCAATAAGCAAAAACCTCATGAGTTAGACAAAAATAAATTCTAACAGGTTTTTTGACTTCTGCAAAAGCGGTCAGTTAACATACGTCAATTGTGGTCAAACTAGACATGTTCTGACATTTGAAACAGGAAGATAAGAAACGCCAGATGTCAGTGTGGTCAATCTGTCAGTTAAAAAGCAGAAGTGAGATAAACTTTTTCCCGGAAAAGGCCTAACCACAAAGTCACATTTCAACCTAAATATACATGCCTGTTACACAGAAGAAAGATTAGCTTGACCACAAAAGTCACATCCTGTTCACACTCATGTCAGAGAAACATTATTGTAAAATATATTTTTATTTGAGGAGAACTCTAACCATGAATATTGGTTAATGATCTTCTTATACCTTACAAATGACTTTTCTCTGTATTGCCGTGAGTCGACAATTCATTATAGCCGCGAGTGCTTTTAAATTACTTTTTTTCCTTTCAGAAATTACATTTTGTGCAGGGACAGTTCTAAGCACGGGAAACAAGCGCTGCTTTACAGGCATACTTTACACACACCCCAGGTATGAAATTTAAAGGAATATTTCACTTTTATTGTTTCACTTTAAGCATTATTAAAATCACTGCTCCTGAAAAAACGTCAGTTTTTAAAACTTTTTTTGCATTGATACATGTCCCCTGGGGCAGGACCCGGGTCCTCAAACACTTTTTATGACAGTAACTTGCATATAAGCCTTTAAAATTAGCACTTTAGATTTCTTCCATAGACTTTTACACGGTGTTCCGCGGCTTTTCAAATTTGCCGCAAACACCTCAAATTGTTCGCTGTTCGGCGAACGGGCGAACAGGCAATGTTCGAGTCGAACATGAGTTTGACTCTAACTCGAAGCTCATCCCTAGTTGTGAGTGAGCAGCTTGTATAACAGTGTAAATTTGCTGTCCCCTCAAAATTACTCAACACACAGCCATTAATGTCTAAACCGCTGGCAACAAAAGTGAGTACACCCCTAAGTAAACATGTCCAAATTGGGCCCAATTAGTCATACCCCCCAGTGTCATGTGACTCGTTAGTGTTACAAGGTCTCAGGTGCGAATGGGGAGCAGGTGTATTACATTTGGTGTTATAGCTCTCACTCTCTCATACTAGTCACTGGAAGTTCAACATGGCACCTCATGGCAAAAAACTCTTTGAGGATCTGAAAAAAAGAATTGTTGCTCTACATAAAGATGGCCTAGGCTATAAGAAGATTACCAGGACCCTGAGACTGAGCTGCAGCATCAGCGGTTTAACAGGACAGGTTCCACTCAGAAGAGACCTCATAATGGTCGACCAAACAAGTTGAATGCACATGCTTAGCATTACATCCAGAGGTTGTCTTTGGGAAATAGACGTATGAGTGCTGCCAGCAATGCTGCAGAGGGTGAAGGGGTGGGGAGTCAGCCTGTCATTGCTCAGACCATATGCCGCACACTGCATCAAATTGGTCTGCATGGCCGATTGTCCCAGAAGGAAGCCTCCTCTTATAGATGATGCACAAGAAAGCCCGCAAACAGTTTGCTGAAGACAAGCAGACTAAAGATATGGATTGCTGGAACCATGTCCTGTGGTCCGATGGGACCAAGATAAACTTATTTGGTTCAGATGGTGTCAAGCGTGTGGGGCAGCAACCAGGTGAGGAGTACAAAGATAAGTGTGTCTTGCCTACAGTCAAGCATGGTGGTGGGAGTATCATGGTCTGGGGCTGCATGAGTGCTTCCGGCACTGGGGAGCTAAAGTTCATTTACATACAAGACATAAGAAATGTAGGAAAGGATAATGATACAAGAAAATATAGGTATGAGTAGGAGGAAATATGAATATGGTCGATATAGGCACTTGTAAATGTATAAATAGGTACAAGGTAAGAAATATGAAAAGGGGACATTGAAGGTTGAGATAAGAGATATAGATAATAGATATAGTAGGATCTTAATATTCTAGTTAAAACTGAGAATGGTTGAAGGATAGATAAAAGGAGCGGGTGGGTTGGGGAGACGTCCGGGAAGGCTCACTCTGGGCCATGCTCAGCCACGGTACCCCTATTAGGTAAAACACTCACAAGAATAGGGAGAATAGGAGTAGGAGGATAGTAGAGTGTATAAAGCGAAGAAGCTTGTAAACCTCCTGGAGGGGCCACAGAGGTGGGCCTCCTCTAGAGAGGAAATAGATAAAGGGGGACTCCTCTTCTTGTCTTTTTTTTTTTCTTTTCTCCCCCCTTTTTTTTTTTCTTTTTTTTTTCCCCTCGCCCTTACCCTCCTACCTCTGGTTCCACCTCTCTTCAATACAGTAGTTAAGAATGGAAACGTTGAAAGTAACCTCTTTTAATGTAAAGGGCCTTAATATACCAGAGAAATGAAAGATGCTTATACAAGAATTAAAACGTTCACATACAGATGTGGCTTATATTCAGGAAACCCATTTCAAAGAAGGAAAGATACCATCCTTGAGGAATAATCTATATCCTCTTGTCTATCATGCATGTAGCAAGATGTCCAAATCAAGAGGTGTATCTATTTTGATATCAAGGCAGACACCCTGGAAACTACTGGATGCTAAGATGGATCCGGAGGGTAGATTTTTATTCTTGAAGGGCATGATGGGGGCTATTAAAGTGACGTTGGCCACTGTCTATGCCCCAAATGATAATCAGGATCGATTTATCTGCTCGGTGGTGAACAAATTAATGAAATTTGCAGAAGGGAAGATGGTGTTGGGGGGAGATTTCAACTTTACATTAGATCTGAGGATAGATACGTCTACAGGAAACTCATTAATTACTACAAGCTCTAGGAAGAAAGTTACGCGTACTCTATATGAACATCAACTTTCTGATGCCTGGAGAATATACCATCCTGACGAGAGGGACTATACCTTCTACTCGGGTCCACATAAAGTATATACACGTATAGATTGGTTTATTATCCCTCACTACATGTTATCTATGGTTAGAACAGTAGACATAGGGAATATTACATGGTCAGACCACGCCCCGGTGATACTGACGCTGATTATGAATAAGAACGTACAACCAAATACCAGACAGTGGAGACTTAATGAGAGCTTGTTGGAAGATAAGATGGTAGTAGAGGATTTAATTAAAGAAATGCAATATTATTTTCAAGAGAATAATACCCCTGAGATGGACATAGGGACTATATGGGAAGCACATAAATCAGTGATAAGGGGGGTATTTATTAAACACGGATCCAGAATTAAAAAGGAGAGGGAAGCTGAACTAAAGAAATTATTGACAGAAATACATAACTTAGAAATACAACATAAACAGAACACCAGATCTGGAGGGGAGGCGGAATTACTTAATTTACGTAGACAGGTAACGACGATCCTTCAGTATAGAGCAAAGGCAGCATTGCAATCATGTCAAAAATATTACTATGAAAGTGGCGATAAATGCGGCCAACAATTAGCAAGAGCCCTACAGGATCAACGAGTACAAACCTACATTCCACATATAGTGGATACAGGGGGTAGAAACGTACACAAAACTAATCAGATTGCGGAGGCTTTTTGTGAATTTTATAAATCTCTTTACAACTTACCAAATAGCTCACAAATACAATCACAAAATAGGATTGAGGAATACATAGCCTCCTCAGGGATCCCCCAGTTATCAGAGCAAATTAAAGAGGAATTGGGAATGGATATTTCTATCGAGGAACTACAGGAAGTAATCAGGGCACTTAAACCAGGGAAATCACCAGGACCGGATGGTTTTACACACAAATATTATCAAACGTTTTTCCCAACAATTAGGTAAATATATGATACAAACGTTCAATGCACTAGGACATAAAACAGGATTCTCCCCTGAAGCATTAAAAGCATATATTACGCTCATCCCAAAGGAAGATAAGGACTTATCAGTCTGTGGTAGTTACCGTCCCATATCTTTATTAAATGTGGATCTTAAAATATTTGCAAAAATTCTATCTACACGTATCCAACCACATTTGACCACCCTGGTACATCCTGACCAAGTGGGTTTCATTCCAACCCGTGAAGCACGAGACAACACTATTAAAGTGTTGAACCTTGTCCATTTGGCGGATTCCACTAAAACACCTGCGGTATTCCTCGGTACAGACGCGGAAAAAGCGTTCGACCGGGTTAATTGGTCTTTTATGATGTCGGCCCTAAGATATGTAGGAATGGGAGAGAAGATGATGGGATGGATCTCATGTATCTATTCGAGACCTAGGGCACAAATCAAAATAAACGGGATGCTATCAGAAACGTTCTCGATTTTTAATGGAACCCGGCAAGGGTGTCCCCTATCACCCCTCCTATTCGCTATTTCACTGGAACCGTTTTTATGTAAAATAAGAAAGAACCCAGATATAACAGGGATACGAACAGGAGACGGAAACTATAAGATATCCGCATATGCGGATGATCTTCTATTCTCCATGACCAACCCGGTGATATCATTACCAAACCTCATAAAAGAACTGGATCAGTATAGGGAACTATCCCATCTTAAAATAAATATGACCAATTCAGAGGCAATGGGAGTTTCAATGTCGACATCACAGGTAAATAACTTAAAAATTAATTTTAATTTTAGATGGACTAATATAGCACTTAAATACCTGGGTACGTATATCCCCCCTAATCTAAAACAAGTGTATGAGAGAAACTTTCCACCCCTAATTTATAGAGTTAAGCTATTACTATCTAAATGGCAACAAGGTCTCTTCTCATGGATGGGGAGATGTAATATAATTAAAATGTCAATCTTACCTAAATTCTCCTATCTTTTTCAAACGTTACCGATTCATATACCCCCAGAATTTTTTAAGCAAGTAAATACAATAATTACAAAATTTATTTGGGCAAATAAGAGACCTAGAATAAGACAACGACTTCTGACAATGCCCAAACAATATGGGGGGCTGGCAGTACCTGACATAAGGAAATACTATCAGGCAGCTCATATGGGGAGATTAATAGATTGGTGTAGGCACACAGAGCTTAAATTATGGCCAAAAATGTAACAATCCCAAAGCAGGGCCCTATTGCGACGAGCGGTGTGGTGTTTTACAGATATTGATCCCACTACTAAGAAACATCCAATTATAGAGACTACACTACAGATATGCTCTAAGATCTGTAGGACAACCTTACTGTCACCACTATACTCCCCCCTCTACCCTATATTAGGGAACCCACGTTTCCCTCCAGGAATAGACCAGGGTAACTTTAGAAGATTACTAGACTTACAATGCTATCAAGTCTCACATTTTTCACAATCAGCGACATGGCCTTCAATGGAGGTTTTGACAGCACCAAACGACCAATATTGTTTAGATTTCTGGAGTGGAATTCAGTTGAGACATTTTCTCAATACTTTACCTCCACTGAGTAGGTTTCAGCGACCACGTACCACACTGGAAAAAATGTGTGAAGAGGAGGGACCTTCCTCTCATACACTCTCACAAATGTACGCTTTATTGATCGCGCCCCCAGATGAATATGTACCCCCGTTTCTAAGGAAATGGGAAATAGAATTGGGAAGATCTTTTTCCCCCCTATAACAAAGACAGATTATAAATAATACCTTAAAATCATCAATAAGTACACGGGTACAGGAAACAAATTTTAAAATATTGACGAGATGGTATTGTACACCCTCAGTGCTCCATAAGTATTCACCATCAAAATCAGATAGATGCTGGAGATGCAAACTAGATAGAGGGACGTTACTTCATATTTTTTGGGCATGCCCGAAATTGGAATACTTTTGGAAGGAGGTGCATCGAATATCCCAGAAATTTACAGATTATAATCTCCCGATAGACCCAGCGCTATTTCTATTACATGTCTCTAGCATACCAGGGAATCTGTACAATAAACTGATTCTAAGGCATCTCTTTAATGCTGCCAGGTCGTGCATAGCACGACGATGGAGAGACATAAACCCCCCCGACAGTACCGGAGTCGCTTAAAAGAGTCAAAGTGATTAATAAAATGGAAGAGTTGGTATTATTAGGTCAAAATAAATATGAGAGGTATTCCCAGACATGGGCTGAGTGGAATGTATTTAAATCATCAGAAGAAGGAAAGGCCCTTTTTGTATTATGATTTTTAAGAGGTAGAATAGGAGATAAAAAAAAGACTACTTTGTAATTCCATCAATATGTTAAAATTAAATGTGGAGATTGTGGAGGGGGGGGCGTGGAGGGGGGGAGAGGGGAGGGCACCCCTTTTTTTTTTTCCCCGTTTTGTTTATTTAGGAGATTTAAGGAGAAGGAAGGAAAAAACGGTTGTTTAAAGGACTAGGGTGGGTAAGATGGAAGGGACTTAGAATACGAACCATCCTTAAATTAAAGGATAGGCTCTGATGAATACAGAATAGAGGAAACCCAAGTATAGTAGCATACACAGGGTGTTATTGTTTGGCATGATGTTAGATAATGAAATCTGTAAAAAATGCATGTAATATTTGATGGATGTGAAACGCCAAAAGGAAAAAGCAATATATGTAATATGCTATAAGGAATTTCCACCCTTTGTATAATGAATAACCGGAAAGAAAAATAAAGTAATAATAAAAATAAAAAAAAGTTAATTTAGGGAACCATGTATACCAACATGTACTGTGACATACTGAAGCAGAGCATGATCCCCTCCTGTCGAAAACTGGGCCGCAGGGCAGTATTCCAACATGATAATAGACATGTGCACACTGAAATATTTTGTTTCGGAATTTCGTTTTCGTCCAAAAAATACATTTACTCCCGAAATTCGTTTTTATTTATTTATTTTTTCGTTAGAAATTGCATTAGTCCGAAAATCTGAATTAATTAAGGTCAAATGTGTCATTGAAGGCTTATGGTGTCTGTCGAATGTTCAAAGAAGATTCGACGGAGCAGCGAAACTGTACGACGCTGCAATCATACATTTCCGGTCGAATGTTCCGCCTACAAGCTATAGTAGAATTCTAATGTTGTATGACTAGTAATAATTATATTTATTAATTACTATTACTAGTCAACCAACATTAGAATTCTTCTATAGCCTATGGGCGGATGCATTTGACCGGAAATGTACGATTGCAGCGTCGTACAGTTTAGCTCCACCGTCGAATCTTCTAACTTTCGACAGACACCATAAGCCTTCAATGACAGATTCGACGTTTGTATGTTTTTCGATGCTTTGTCGAATCTTCGTCGTTCATGTTGAATTGTCAAGTTAGTTCTAGCTATTTTACTACTCCTCCTCTTTGGTTACAATCAGCCAATAACATTCATCATCATCATTATTTTTATTTTACTTCCCCCACCCAATTCCAGCAGCGATCTTTTCTCTCTATGTCAAATCTTTTCTCTCTATAATGTTGAATCTTTTCTGTCTATGTCGAATCTTTTCTCTCTATGTAGAATAATCTTGGACTAATAGAGTTAAAGTGGTGTTCCGGCCTAAATTACACTTTTTAAATAAAAATACCTCTAGAATACACAACCTTAATCTATTCTAGTAAAGCTAGTCTGTAAACTAAGGTCCGTTTAGTTAGGTTATTACAGCATTTAGATAGTTTATAAATTAGAAATAGGCCGTGGCCATCTTTGGTGTGGTTACATGAAGCCAGACAGTATGATTTCCTGGATTCCAGGCTTGCAAATCTCGCACAAGCTCAGGGCTTCTCAAGCAGTCTAAAATTGGTTTCACTTTCAAGTTTCCTTTGCTCTCCAGTTGCCGCCCACTATTTATGTAAACATCTCCTCCCCTCCTCCTCTCTCTAGTATGTGTACAAGCAATATTCTTCTAGAAACACTGAATTCTGCTGCTAAAGGTAAGAGCTTTAAAAATATCCTTGTTTCTGTGCAGATATAGAGATATATATATATATATATATATATATAGAGAGAGAGATATATATATATAGAGATATATATATATATATATATAGAGATATATATATATTAGGGTTGTCCCAATACCACTTTTGTAAGACCGAGTACAAAGTACCGATACTTTTTTTCAAGTACTCGCCGATACCGATTACCAATACTTTTTTTTAATCTCATGTGACAGTGGCACATGTGTCAGTATTTTTAATTTTTTTTTATTTTCTATTTTTTTAAGGGGGGGGGGTGGATAGTGTCAGTGTGTTTTTTTGTATTTTTTATTATTTTTTACAATTTATTATTTATTGCAATTCTTTTTTATCAGCCCTGTTTTTTGGGGCTTTGGTGAGATATCAGGGGTCCTAACAGACCTCTGACATCTCCCCTTTGAGACAGGGAAAGGGACTACTAGGGACACAGATTCCCCAGTCCCTTTCTCAGCAGCCTCAGCGGCTCCTCTCCATTCATAAACTGAAACATTTTAAACACAGTTTACAATGTTTCAGTTATGTGAATGGACAGAGTCAGTGATCACTGACTGTAAACATTCGGAAAACTGAGAAGCCAGATTTACCGGCTTCTACCTCCGCTCTCCATCCTGACAGATCGAGGGGGACACGGAGCAGCACAGAGGGGGAGAAGAGAGGGGGACACGGAGGAGAAGAGAGGGGGACACGGAGGAGAAGAGAGGGGGACACGGAGGAGAAGAGAGGGGGACGGCACGGAGGGGGACAGCACGGAGGGGGACAGGAGGAGGATACGGGGACAGTCAGCGGTGATACTGCACACTACGGTACACACGAAACACTACGCTACACACTAAACACTGCACACTACACACTAAACTACGCTACACACAAAACACTGCACACTACACACTAAACTACGCTACACACGAAACACTGCACACTACGCTACACACTAAACACTGCACCCTATGCTACACACTACACACTAAACTATGCTACACACTAAACACTGCACACTACGCTACACACAAAACACTGCACATTACGCTACACACAAAACACTGCACACTACGCTACACACTAAACACTGCACACTACGCTACACACTAAACTACGCTACACACAAAACACTGCACACTACACACTAAACTATGCTACACACAAAACACTGCACACTACGCTACACACTACACACTAAACTACGCTACACACTAAACACTGCACACTACGCTACACACAAAACACTGCACACTACGCTACACACTACACACTGCACACTACGCTACACACTAAACACTGCACACTACGCTAAACACTGCACACTACGCTACACACAAAGCTACACACAAAACACTGCACACTACGCTACACACTAAACACTGAACACTACGCTACACACAAAACACTGCACACTACGCTACACATGAAACACTGCACACTACGCTACACACTAAACACTGCACACTACGCTACACACAAAACACTGCACACTACGCTACACACAAAACACTGCACACTATGCTACACACAAAACACTGCACACTACACACTAAACTACGCTACACACAAAACACTGCACACTACGCTACACACAAAACACTGCACACTATGCTACACACAAAACACTGCACACTACACACTAAACTACGCTACACACAAAACACTGCACACTACACACTAAACTACGCTACACACAAAACACTGCACACTAAACACTGCACACTACGCTACACACAAAACACTGTTTCAGTTATGTGAATGGACAGAGTCAGTGATCACTGACTGTAAACATTCGGAAAACTGAGAAGCCGGATTTACCGGCTCCTACCTCCGCTCTCCATCCTGACAGATCGAGGGGGACACGGAGCAGCACAGAGGGGGAGAAGAGAGGGGGACACGGAGGAGAAGAGAGGGGGACACGGAGGAGAAGAGAGGGGGACGGCACGGAGGGGGACAGCACGGAGGGGGACAGGAGGAGGATACGGGGACAGTCAGCGGTGATACTGCACACTACGGTACACACGAAACACTACGCTACACACTAAACACTGCACACTACACACTAAACTACGCTACACACAAAACACTGCACACTACACACTAAACTACGCTACACACGAAACACTGCACACTACGCTACACACTAAACACTGCACCCTATGCTACACACTACACACTAAACTATGCTACACACTAAACACTGCACACTACGCTACACACAAAACACTGCACATTACGCTACACACAAAACACTGCACACTACGCTACACACTAAACACTGCACACTACGCTACACACTAAACACTGCACACTACACACTACACACTAAACTATGCTACACACAAAACACTGCACACTACACACTAAACTATGCTACACACAAAACACTGCACACTACGCTACACACTACACACTAAACTACGCTACACACTAAACACTGCACACTACGCTACACACAAAACACTGCACACTACGCTACACACTACACACTGCACACTACGCTACACACTAAACACTGCACACTACGCTAAACACTGCACACTACGCTACACACAAAGCTACACACAAAACACTGCACACTACGCTACACACTAAACACTGCACACTACGCTACACACAAAACACTGCACACTACCCTACACACAAAACACTGCACACTATGCTACACACAAAACACTGCACACTACACACTAAACTACGCTACACACAAAACACTGCACACTACGCTACACACAAAACACTGCACACTATGCTACACACAAAACACTGCACACTACACACTAAACTACGCTACACACAAAACACTGCACACTACACACTAAACTACGCTACACACAAAACACTGCACACTAAACACTGCACACTACGCTACACACAAAACACTAGACATGTGCACACTGAAATATTTCGTTTCGGAATTTCGTTTTCGTCCGAAAAATAAATTTATTTAGTTACTCCCGAAATTCGTTTTTATTTATTTAGTTTTTCGTTAGAAATTGCATTCGTCCGAAAATCGGAATTAATTAAGGTCGAATCTGTCATTGAAGGCTTATGGTGTCTGTCGAATGTTCAAAGAAGATTCGACGGAGCAGTGAAACTGTACGACGCTGCAATCATACATTTCCGGTCGAATGTTCCGCCCACAAGCTATAGAAGAATTCTAATGTTGTATGACTAGTAATAATTATATTTATTCATTACTATTACTAGTCAACCAACATTAGAATTCTTCTATAGCCTATGGGAGGATGCATTTGACCGGAAATGTACGATTGCAGCGTCGTACAGTTTAGCTGCACCGTCGAATCTTCTAACTTTCGATGCTTTGTCGAATCTTCGTCATTCTAGCTATTTTACTGCTCCTCCTCTTTGGTTACAATCAGCCAATAACATTCATCATCAACTTTATTTTTATTTTACTTCCCCCACCCAATTCCAGCAGTGATCTTTTCTCTCTATGTCGAATCTTTTCTCTCTATAATAACAAATCTTTTCTCTCCTATGTCAAATCTTTTCTCTCCTATGTCGAATCTTTTCTCTCCTATGTCGAATCTTTTCTCTCCTATGTCGAATCTTTCTCTCCTATGTCAAATCTTTTCTCTCTATAATGTCGAATCTTTTCTCTCCTATGTAGAATAATCTTGGACTAATAGAGTTAAGGTTAGGCACATTCGACCACAGGTTCGATAGACACAGATTGTTATTGTCAGCGTCACGTCGAATCTCCTATCTATATCGAACTGTTGTAGCAACGAAAACGAAAATAAAGCATTTGTTTATGTCGGATCTTTCGGTTTTCGGATTCTGTGCTTTCGTTTTCGTTTGTTAAAACGATAACGAAAATAGCTGAAATTCGGACGAAAATGCATTCGGACGAAAACTAATGCACATGTCTACAAAATACTGCACACTACGCTACACACAAAGCTACACACAAAACACTGCACACTACGCTACACACAAAGCTACACACAAAACACTGCACACTACACACTAAACTACGCTACACACTAAACACTGCACACTACGGTACACACAAAACACTGCACACTACGCTACACACAAAACACTGCACACTACGCTACACACAAAACACTGCACACTACACACTAAACTACGCTACACACTAAACACTGCACACTACGCTATATTCCGGCAGGAGAGGGGACCCCAGAGATGTGGAATGCGGCGAGGAGAGCGGATGACCTCCGGCGTGTGAAGATCCGACGGACCGCGCTGAATGCGGGGGTGCCGACAGGCTGCGGCTTCCTGGTCCTCTGTAGTGTGGACACGGAGGAATCACTCACCACTGAGTGGAGGAGAAAGCCGGCTGGCGCTTCCGCTGGTGGGTGCAGACCAGCTGCTCAGCCAGTGGTAGACAGCAAGGGGGAGGGCCAGAGGTAGCAGCTCAGTGACCCTGGCGGCGGTAAAAAACTCAAACAGGAAGGCAAAGTTCCAATAATGGAGAGACAGTAGGACATGAGGGAGACAGGCAGTCATGTCACACTGACTGCCTGTCACAACAGGAAACGATCCGGAGGAGGAGGACTCAGGGGCGGCAGCTCACAGCCAAGTGAAGGCCGGTCCCACTCACCAGTGATCCAATCCCACGCTACGCCAGTGGTGAGGCGTGACCATTGCAACACATGCCTGGTTTCCCTTACTTAAAATGGTGCCGGGCATCGCGTTATTTCCGGTTTCGAAATAACGCGATGCTACGGCTCAGGGACGGCTATGCCTTCTGGGATTGAAGACAAACATCTCCCAGGAGGCATAGCGGTCCGTGGATGACGCGCTGAGGCTGATTCCGCCGCGGCCGCAAAAATAAGTATATTAAATTATAACAGTGAGTTTTTTAAGTACATTTTTTTAATATGCCAAATCAGCATAAGGGGGCAGAGCTGCAGAGGATGCAGATAAGTTGTAAAAGAGGGTGGAAATCCACTTTAAGGTTAGGCACATTCGACCACAGGTTCGATAGACACAGATTGTTATTGTCAGCATCACGTCGAATCTCCTATCTATATCGAACTGTTGTCGCAACGAAAACGAAAATAAAGCATTTGTTTATGTCGGATCTTTCGGTTTTCGGATTCTGTGCTTTCGTTTTCGTTTGTTAAAACGATAACGAAAATACCTGAAATTCGGACGAAAATGCATTCGGACAAAAACGAATGCACATGTCTACATGATAACGACCCCAAACCCACCTCCAAGATGACCACTGCCTTGCTAAAGAAGCTGAGGGCAAAAGTGATGAACTGGCCAAGCATGTCTCCAGACCTAAACGCTATTGAGCTGTGGGGCATCCTCAAATGGAAGGTGGAGGAGCGCAAGATCTCTAACATCCACCAGGTCTGTGATGTCGTCATGGAGGAGTGGAAGGGGACTCCAGTGGCAACCTGTGAAGCTCTGGTGAATTTCATGCCCAAGAGGGTTAAGGCAGTGCTGGAAAAATAGGATTTTTATAACAGCTTACTAGGGATGAGCCGAACACCCCCTGGTTCGGTTCGCACCAGAACCTGCGAACTGACCGAAAGTTCACGCAAACGTTAGAACCCTATTAAATACAATGGACGCAAATGTTCAAAATCTAAAGTGCTAATTATAACGGCTAATATGCATGTTATTGTCCTAAAAAGGGTTTGGGGGCCCGGGTTCTGCCTCAGGGGACATGTATCAATGCAAAAAGAAGTTTTAAAAATGTCAGTTTTTTCGGGAGCAGTCATTTTAATGATGCATAAACTGAAAAAAAAAGAAGTGAAATATTCCTTTAAATATCGTACATGGGGGGTGTTGAACAGGGGCAGAAAAATTGGGCCTTAGGCACTGGTGCCACAACACTGCAACCCCTCACAGATACTGTACTTGGAGCACAGCAATGAGCCCTGTTGCAAAGTATTGCATCAAAAATTGTAATTACACGCCCCTGTTAAACAGGGGCTGAAAAATTGGGCCTTAGGCACTGGTGCCACAACACTGCAACCCCTCACAGATACTGTACTTGGAGCACAGCAATGAGCCCTGTTGCAAAGTATTGCATCAAAAATTGTAATTACACGCCCCTGTTAAACAGGAGCTGAAAAATTGGGCCTTAGGCACTGGTGCCACAACACTGCAACCCCTCACAGATACTGTACTTGGAGCACAGCAATGAGCCCTGTTTCAAAGTATTGCATCAAAAATTGTAATTACGGGGGGCGTGGCTAGCCGGCGTGAGAGACGGCTGCTTCCTAGCTGAGCTCCTGCTCCACGATACCGCAAACTAAGTGACCCAGTGACGGAGGTGATTTCTACAACTACCCATGGCTTCCCAAGAAGACACTGTTCCTGGAGCTGTCAGGAAACGGGGTTCACACCGCCAGAACCCGCTGAAACTGACTGATTTCTACCCCTCCACTAACGGCGGTATAACCCAAGATGGCACCGGCAGCGGAGCACACGTGCAGAGGCCCGGAGATAGAGAAGCCTCCTCAGGGGCACTGATATCTCTCCACCTGATAGCCCCACCACTCGCAGCCCTACTAAATTTAAGAAAGCGAAGGGAGACAGGCAGGAGGAAGAATCTGATATGGAGGAAAGTACACCGGAGGCCTCTAATCAAACACCACTTGAACATTTCCCCTCATCATCTCAGCCTGTGACCATGTCTAACATGAGGGACATGCTAATCTCATTAAGAGACTCTGTCCACGCAGATATGCTGACAATGTTAAATCCTATCAAGGCTGATGTGCAGGAATTACAGCATAGAATGACATACACAGAACACAAAATGGAGGATGCCTTCTCAGCCCACAATAGCTTAGTGGATGCATTTAAAGAGCAACAAACTGAGATGCAGAGGATGGCAGCAAAGTTAACAGACTTAGAAGACCGTTCTCGCAGAAATAATATTCAATTCCGTGGGATTCCTGACGCCAAATGCTACACACCTTACTGCCCAAAGCAACTGAAGTTGAGCTAACGATTGACAGAGCGCACAGACTGTCCAAACCAAATTTCCTTCCAGACACTGTACCAAGGGATGTTCTGGCACGTATACACTACTACCATATAAAGGAGGATGCTATGCGAGCTATGCGGAATAACCCCCAAATGACTGGACAATATGCGGGCATTGCCCTATTCTCAGATCTCTCGCAAGCCACTATACAACATAGGAAGAAACTCCTTACAATCACTAAAACTTTACGCAATCATAGCATTGCTTACAGATGGGGGACCCCATCAAAACTCACGGTGACTTACCAAGGCAAACCGTTTAACATACACTCATTGGAATCAGGCCTTCGTCTTCTTAGAAAATGGGCCATTCTTCCTGCTGAAGAACCAGCGACTAGGCGACGTGAACCTCCTAAAGTTCAAAAAGACTGATCTAAATAGTAACTCAGGACCTCCAGATGAGAGAAACCTCATACACATCTACTAATGCGGTTGAAAGGAGCATAATGATTCTTTGAATACCCAGATACACGTTCCCTATCGCCATGTTGGCGTGGAATAGTCGCCCTCGGATGACAAGCAGACTAGTCTGCCTCTGGATGCTGGGGCGGGCTCCAGTCTCTTTTTTACTATTTGTTCATTTTCTCTCTTTTCTGTTTTTTTTTTCTTCAATAGAGTGATCCTTATCTTTTACGTTTATGTTCTTGTTGGCTTACAATGCTACTTTTCTTATATCATCTCCTTAAAGGCAGATATGCTTATTTCGCAGTTCATACCGAATTACAACTGGGCATCTGAAACTATTGTTGCCACTAGATGGCGACATTCCCTTTTCTCTAAAGCTGCTGTTTGTAAGTATAAACATGTTTTTGCAAATGCTGATTTTATAAACAGCATAGATGGCTCTCAACATTTGTTCATACATGAAGCATTGTCTGTTCATATCCTAGTTTATGATGACTATTAAGTTTAAGTTTGTTTCTCTTAATGCTAAAGGCCTAAACAGCCCTTTTAAGCAAAGTCTTTTGTGGTCTGAAGCCCAAAAATTTCAAGGAGACGTATTATGTGTACAAGAGACTCATTTCTCAACCACTGAAGCCCCGTACACACGATCGGATAACCTATGGATTTTCGTCCGATGGATTTGTCCATCGGAAATCCGATGAAACTGTTTTTCATCAGTCTTGGCCACACACCATCAGTTAAAAAACCGACTGTTCCAAACGCGGTGACGTAAAACACTCCGATGAGCCGAGAAAAATGAAGTTTAATGCTTCTGAGCATGCGTCGACTTGATTCTAAGCATGTGTGGGTTTTTTAACAGATGGACTTGCCCATAGACGATCGGAAATTCCCATCGGTATTTTATCCATCGGAAAATTTTAAAACAAGTTCTATTTTTTACAACCGATGGAAAAAAGACCGATGGGTACCATACACGATCGGTTGGTCTGATGAAAACCATCCATCGGACGGTTTTCATCAGTCAAACCGATCGTGTGTACGGGGCTTAAAGCTCCAAAATGCTCTTATAGACTATACCTGCATATTTTTTTTGCGAATGCTGACACAAAACACAATGGAGTTTTTATTGTGATCAAAAACTCGCTTGCATTTTCTTTACAGGATATCATTACGGACACAAAGGGCCGCTATATAATTTTAATATGTACTTTGAATAATGTTTTATATACCATTGTGGCAGTTTATGCCCCAAACCAAGGACAAATAACCTTTTTGAGAAGCCTTCTCAAAAAGGTTAAGTCTATATGTAGAGGAAACCTCCTTTTTCTAGGGGACTTTAACTCGGTGATTGACTCTCATATTGATTGCTCACCCTCTAAAAAACACCATAAATCTATACTCCAATCCACTATACATAGAGAATCCTTATATGATAAGTGTGGCGCTAATGAGAATTTAGGATATAAGTCCTAAATATAGTAGGGTGTGAAAAATATTCTAATTTAATCAAAAACCCATGCTGGTGTATATTTCGAAATTAGTGAAAAATATAGAAATACATATATAGCATAAATAAGTGTCTGTAATCCTTCTGTGATTACAAGTATTTAACCAACATATAAATGTACAACAAAAATTATAGTGCAAATATTATGTTGTGAAACATGAATAGCAATAGAGTGATAATCCTAAACCAGTGAAATTGGAATTATATTTCTATCAGACATCAAAGATGAGTATATGTCCCTGTAGTTGTCTAACAATAGACAAAGTACCATCCAAAAAGACCAAAGTCCAATATGGGATTGTTATAGAATACGTAGATATGGATGTTCAATGTGGATATACGTGGTAACACCCGGGAGTGCCTTCACCTTGGATCCAACACACCGTACGGCGGTGGATCTTCAAGACTTTGTCCACTTCGTGGACGGATCAGACAGCCAGGCTTTGTAGAGACGACCAGGATCTATAGGACACCTCCTCCCAGGATCAATGGCAATCCAACCAGGAAAAATCCGGATAAGCGGGTAGCAGCTACCCTATCCATTCATAACCATGGAAAACAAAAAATTGCTCCACATGGTGTAAATCCAAAAAAGATTTATTAGAAAAAAAATTTCCAGAAAAAGTTCACACAGTATGAACATCCAAAACAAAACTCCAAAGCATAACAAAGAAATCCAAAAAATCCACACTCTAGAATATAAGTGGGCAGCGTGATAGGAACAGCAAGAGCTGGTGTATTTGTCCCGACCGGTTTCGTCTAATAAGACTTCTACTGGGGTATACAGAAACTCTCTGTTCCCCACGCTTTTATAGAGAAAGGAATGTAGTTTTAAAATTAAACACAGCTGATCACTCATTGTATTTCCCGCTTCCGGGATCACCATACCCTATTGCTAGAGCTGATAATAATGTGAATCCAGCCCCTAGTGGGATTAGCCAATAGTGTCACTTGTACCATGGAAGAGCTCCGCCGCATCATCCACTCTCAGTCTCCTGGCTGTCAGCGTGCGGGAATACATCAGTACCATGTGACTATCTCTTGCAATACATCATCCGCATAGTAGTCTGGGAAATGTAGTCACAGAGAGGGCCATAGGCCATAATCACGCACAGCATTATCCGGCATTGACCCCACCCCCATGCCTTCATTCCCACCAATGATAGAACCGGAGTGCACAATCTCGCAACAGACATTAAAGCAGCGTAAGCCGAGATGTGCTCACGGACAGATCCAAATGCTCCAGTCGTCATGGTGATATGCACAGAGGGCGGCCGCAGCGGAGGTGTGTCTTTGGTACGTCATCTGTCTCGATTACTCGAGCTTCCACCCTGAGGCATGTTGGGAAGTGTAGTTTAAAGTAAGAACGGAAGGAAATTAATAATAGTAAAGTAGTTAGATAGATACGGTTGTTCTATCCCTCAATACTTATAAAAGGGAGGGGGAGAGAACCGCAAACCTCTATCATACATCGATTTTATAATCAGTCTTGGAATCAGAAATTGAACTAAAAATCAAAATGTTCACTATTGTTGGCAACCATCAGAGATTAATGGGTATTATAAAATAAAAATTTAAAATATATTAATTAAAAATGGGCTTGGTGTCCCGGATAAGGAACTACACCTGTACAGCCTTCATAATGGCATAGTAACCGCTCCAATAAATGTAAATAATCGTAAATCCAATATAACTTGAGTGTCATATATTAACAATATGGTATGGGCATCATATGCCACGTATCAAAGGAAACGGTTCATGGATGTATTAAAATGAGAATGCACATAAAATAGAATAAACCATAAAGATGTATAACACATTATAGAAACTATAATAGTAACATCTTCATAGTAACATAGCAACCACTATAGAGAGATGCACTTTGACATGCATCCAATGTAACATAAATGTCCTATATATATAATGAATATGGCATAGGTATCAAGTAGAGAGGCAGTTCATAGATGTATTACAGTAAAAAATGCACACAAAAAAAGGAAGAGGAATAAACCACAAAGGTGTATACAAAAATGGGTCAAGCCTTATTTATAAAAGCGTTAATGTCCCAATCAACGTTTAGGCCATAAGGCCTGTAACACTTAAGCTGATATATCCAGTATGTTTCTAATTTAGAAACCCCTCTCAGGCGAGATTCACCCCTCCAACTAGGGACAAATTTGTCTATGATTTGAAACATAGTACCTTTGGGGTTCTTATTATGGAATTCTAAATAATGTCGTGGGACACTGTGATTTGTTTTGCCCTTTTTTATGCTGGTTAGATGTTCCCCCACTCTTATTGAAAAAGTGCGAATAGTGCGACCTACATACTGTTTCCCACATGGGCAGGTAATTAAATATACTATATATTTTGTCGCACATGTTGTAAAGCTTTTCATTTGATAATCAATCCCTGTGGATGTAGACCTGAAAGTGTCCGTTTTTCGTTTTCCACAAATGTTAATTTGACAAACCTTGCATTTTCTGCAGGGATAATATGCCTTTAAGTGTGGAAAAAAGGCTGGTAATATTGGTGGATCAGAAACGTTGGGCGCAATGCGATTTCTCAGTGAGGGTGCCCCTCGATATGTTACGCCCGCTTTTTCAGGAAGTGTGGGTCCTAGAATCTGGCCATTTTTCAAAATTTTCCAGTGTTTCTGAAATATATCCCTTATTTGTCTGTGTTGGACAGAGTATGTTGTGTAGAAAGACCATTTATACTTCGAGTCTTGGATAGGCTTAATTTGTTCTCTAACTAAAGAATCCCTCTCAATCCTAGCAACTTGTTTGATCTCCTCCTCTATAACGGAGGGATGGTAACCCTTATCTACAAATCTGGACTTAAGTATACTAGCCTGACAGTGGAAGTCAGAAAGGTTTGAGCAATTACGTCTAATCCTTAAAAGCTGACTTCGGGGCACTGATTTTAACCATGCTGAATGGTGACAACTATCGACCGGAATGTACCCATTCCGGTCCGTTGGTTTAAAAAATGTCCTAGTTTCTAGCTTACCATTATTAGGGAATATTTCGAGATCCAAAAAATGTATAGACTTGAAACTGGCCTCATAGGATAGGCTGATACCCACATCATTGTTATTCAGAGTGGACATAAATTTGTTTAAGGAGGTCTCATCACCCCTCCACAGGAGGAGGATGTCATCTATGTATCGAACCCAGAGGATAATCTCGGGTCGATCGTAAGCATAGATGACATCCTCCTCCCATTTGGCCATAAAGATGTTAGCCAAACTGGGAGCAAATTTTGCGCCCATGGCAACCCCCTTTTGTTGTAAAAAGAAATCACCATTATGCCAAAAGTAATTGTGGTGGGTTGCAAAATGTAAAAGATCCATAATATATCTTTTCTGCGTGCCCGAAAGGTCATTAACTCTAGACAAAAACAGACCAACAGCTGACAAGCCTAATTCATGTGAGATGCTAGTGTACAGTGAGGCAACGTCTGCTGTCACGAGCAAGATGTCCCTACTGTAAGTAATCTGCTGCAACAGTGAGATAACATGACGGGTGTCCTTTAAATATGATGGAATTGATTTCACAATAGGTTGTAGATGAAAGTCTATATACCTCCCTATCCGTGAGGTTATCGAATCGATTCCACTAATAATTGGGCGACCCGGAGGATGTTTGGCATCCTTATGTATCTTCGGCAGATAATACATTACAGGAATGCGTGGGGCAACAGGAACTAAATAACTTTTTTCCTTCTTGTCAAGAATCCCCAATTGTGATCCGGTGTCGACAAGATCTAATAGAGCTATTTTATAGCTCTGAGTGGGGTTACCATTCAAACGAGTATAAGTTGTGGTATCGCTTAGTATCTTATTCATTTCAAGGTGATAGGCTGTCTTATCCAGAACAACAATACCGCCCCCCTTATCGGCAGGGCGTATCGTCAGATCCTTTCTTTCACATAAGGATCTGAGGCCAGTTTTTATCCTAGGGTCATTGTAAATACGTTTTTTAGGAAGCGCCTCCAAGTCCTTCAAGACTAGGTCCCTAAACACCTGAACTGAGGGTGCTATAGGGCATGGTGGATTGAAGAGTGAGGGATTAGAGAATCCTGAATGTACCATAAGTGAATTGGTTTCAGGTAAAGCAGGTCTAGTGGGATTGGAGATAAAATATCTTTGTATGTTTAATTTACGCACATATTTGTGTACATCTATGAACGTAGCAAACTTATTTAGATGTTTAGGGGGGACATATTTAAGCCCTTTATTTAAAACAACTTTTTCGGCTTCTGTAAAGGTCGCTGTACTTAAATTGAAGATTCCATCATCCTTTACATACATTTTCTTTTTTTGGGCGCGCCATCCGCCTCTACATCCCCGCTGGTGTCTGGGTTTCTGTTGTACCCGCTCTGTTCTTTCTGAAAACCCCCAGAGTATGATGGACCGGGGTGGTTTTGATTATAATTGAATGGAGATCGATTATGTGAGTAATCATCATCTCTGTCTCTATAATTATATTGGGGTGGATACATTCCCCTATCTTCTCTCAGAGGTGAAAACCGATTGTAAGTTTGTGTAGGGGTTCTTTGATTTTGGTAAGAGTAGTAATCGGTATTTGGTTGACTATAACCACCCCTCCGTGGTGAATCATGCCTCCAATATTCCCGAGAGCCATCCTTCCTACCTTTATTATTGCCTCGGGGACCTCTCCCTCTTCCCCCTTGTATTGGGGGTGGACCACGATGTTGTGTATTGGGGGTACGTGCATTCGTTTGTTTATGATTAGTTTCCCTAGTAGCCAAAGGGCGACTTTGGGCTTGATTGGACGTAGATGGTTGTGATCTCCCATCATTAACTAAAGGGGCCGTAGTGTCCATATTTTGGTTGTTTCCTTCTATTCTTAAAATATTATCCTTAGATTGCCAACTAAAAACACAGTGGTTTTTATAATCATTAACATCCCTAGTATATTTTTTTTGTTTTTTTGTTCTTTGTTCTCTTTCTTCTTTCTCTAAGTGGCTCTTTAGATTAGTGGATAATGAGCCATATTCTGAGGTGGATTTATGTGGCAAGAGTTTATCTCTAATATCCTTGATTTCTTTGTCTATCAGAGCTAGTCTGGTCACCTTTTTCTCCAATAAAAAAGAAATAAATGAAATCCCTGCTTCATTAAAATAATGAAACCATGCATCTATATCCAAATCTCCTTGTTGGGGGCATACATCCCATCTTAACCCTCTAGGGACCATGCGTTCCTTCACATATTGTTCTAGGAACGCCTTGTCCCATTCAAGGTGCAGTTCTGAGGTCATAAGGTTCTTCAACCGCATGAACATGCCCCCCATTTCGGAGTCTGTATTTGTAGAAACAAACACACCCTCTGTGATTAGAGTGTGACTAGTACGGTACTCAAAAACATCCATGATGTATTGAACCAATATAAGCTAAGTGAGAGAGGCAGCAATATAAACAGTCTAGAGAATCGAAAACAAATAAAATTATATAATACTGCGCCAACCCAAAATATTGTAGCAACAGCAGCCAAACACCAAAATCAGACAAAATTAATTAAGTGTAAATATATAATAAGTGTGGCGCTAATGAGAATTTAGGATAAAAGTCCTAAATATAGTAGGGTGTGAAAAATATTCTAATTTAATCAAAAACCCATGCTGGTGTATATTTCGAAATTAGTGAAAAATATAGAAATACATATATAGCATAAATAAGTGTCTGTAATCCTTCTGTGATTACAAGTATTTAACCAACATATAAATGTACAACAAAAATTATAGTGCAAATATTATGTTGTGAAACATGAATAGCAATAGAGTGATAATCCTAAACCAGTGAAATTGGAATTATATTTCTATCAGACATCAAAGATGAGTATATGTCCCTGTAGTTGTCTAACAATAGACAAAGTACCATCCAAAAAGACCAAAGTCCAATATGGGATTGTTATAGAATACGTAGATATGGATGTTCAATGTGGATATACGTGGTAACACCCGGGAGTGCCTTCACCTTGTGTCAATGGGGGAGAGATAAGGTACTCTTACCAGCTGGGATGGATCCAACACACCGTACGGCGGTGGATCTTCAAGACTTTGTCCACTTCGTGGACGGATCAGACAGCCAGGCTTTGTAGAGACGACCAGGATCTATAGGACACCTCCTCCCAGGATCAATGGCAATCCAACCAGGAAAAATCCGGATAAGCGGGTAGCAGCTACCCTATCCATTCATAACCATGGAAAACAAAAAATTGCTCCACATGGTGTAAATCCAAAAAAGATTTATTAGAAAAAAAAATTCCAGAAAAAGTTCACACAGTATGAACATCCAAAACAAAACTCCAAAGCATAACAAAGAAATCCAAAAAATCCACACTCTAGAATATAAGTGGGCAGCGTGATAGGAACAGCAAGAGCTGGTGTATTTGTCCCGACCGGTTTCGTCTAATAAGACTTCTACTGGGGTATACAGAAACTCTCTGTTCCCCACGCTTTTATAGAGAAAGGAATGTAGTTTTAAAATTAAACACAGCTGATCACTCATTGTATTTCCCGCTTCCGGGATCACCATACCCTATTGCTAGAGCTGATAATAATGTGAATCCAGCCCCTAGTGGGATTAGCCAATAGTGTCACTTGTACCATGGAAGAGCTCCGCCGCATCATCCACTCTCAGTCTCCTGGCTGTCAGCGTGCGGGAATACATCAGTACCATGTGACTATCTCTTGCAATACATCATCCGCATAGTAGTCTGGGAAATGTAGTCACAGAGAGGGCCATAGGCCATAATCACGCACAGCATTATCCGGCATTGACCCCACCCCCATGCCTTCATTCCCACCAATGATAGAACCGGAGTGCACAATCTCGCAACAGACATTAAAGCAGCGTAAGCCGAGATGTGCTCACGGACAGATCCAAATGCTCCAGTCGTCATGGTGATATGCACAGAGGGCGGCCGCAGCGGAGGTGTGTCTTTGGTACGTCATCTGTCTCGATTACTCGAGCTTCCACCCTGAGGCATGTTGGGAAGTGTAGTTTAAAGTAAGAACGGAAGGAAATTAATAATAGTAAAGTAGTTAGATAGATACGGTTGTTCTATCCCTCAATACTTATAAAAGGGAGGGGGAGAGAACCGCAAACCTCTATCATACATCGATTTTATAATCAGTCTTGGAATCAGAAATTGAACTAAAAATCTAAATGTTCACTATTGTTGGCAACCATCAGAGATTAATGGGTATTATAAAATAAAAATTTAAAATATATTAATTAAAAATGGGCTTAACATATCGAGGGGCACCCTCACTGAGAAATCGCATTGCGCCCAACGTTTCTGATCCACCAATATTACCAGCCTTTTTTCCACACTTAAAGGCATATTATCCCTGCAGAAAATGCAAGGTTTGTCAAATTAACATTTGTGGAAAACGAAAAACGGACACTTTCAGGTCTACATCCACAGGGATTGATTATCAAATGAAAAGCTTTACAACATGTGCGACAAAATATATAGTATATTTACTTACCTGCCCATGTGGGAAACAGTATGTAGGTCGCACTATTCGCACTTTTTCAATAAGAGTGGGGGAACATCTAACCAGCATAAAAAAGGGCAAAACAAATCACAGTGTCCCACGACATTATTTAGAATTCCATAATAAGAACCCCAAAGGTACTATGTTTCAAATCATAGACAAATTTGTCCCTAGTTGGAGGGGTGAATCTCGCCTGAGAGGGGTTTCTAAATTAGAAACATACTGGATATATCAGCTTAAGTGTTACAGGCCATATGGCCTAAACGTTGATTGGGACATTAACGCTTTTATAAATAAGGCTTGACCCATTTTTGTATACACCTTTGTGGTTTATTCCTCTTCCTTTTTTTGTGTGCATTTTTTACTGTAATACATCTATGAACTGCCTCTCTACTTGATACCTATGCCATATTCATTATATATATATAGGACATTTATGTTACATTGGATGCATGTCAAAGTGCATCTCTCTATAGTGGTTGCTATGTTACTATGAAGATGTTACTATTATAGTTTCTATAATGTGTTATACATCTTTATGGTTTATTCTATTTTATGTGCATTCTCATTTTAATACATCCATGAACCGTTTCCTTTGATACGTGGCATATGATGCCCATACCATATTGTTAATATATGACACTCAAGTTATATTGGATTTACGATTATTTACATTTATTGGAGCGGTTACTATGCCATTATGAAGGCTGTACAGGTGTAGTTCCTTATCCGGGACACCAAGCCCATTTTTAATTAATATATTTTAAATTTTTATTTTATAATACCCATTAATCTCTGATGGTTGCCAACAATAGTGAACATTTTGATTTTTAGTTCAATTTCTGATTCCAAGACTGATTATAAAATCGATGTATGATAGAGGTTTGCGGTTCTCTCCCCCTCCCTTTTATAAGTATTGAGGGATAGAACAACCGTATCTATCTAACTACTTTACTATTATTAATTTCCTTCCGTTCTTACTTTAAACTACACTTCCCAACATGCCTCAGGGTGGAAGCTCGAGTAATCGAGACAGATGACGTACCAAAGACACACCTCCGCTGCGGCCGCCCTCTGTGCATATCACCATGACGACTGGAGCATTTGGATCTGTCCGTGAGCACATCTCGGCTTACGCTGCTTTAATGTCTGTTGCGAGATTGTGCACTCCGGTTCTATCATTGGTGGGAATGAAGGCATGGGGGTGGGGTCAATGCCGGATAATGCTGTGCGTGATTATGGCCTATGGCCCTATCTGTGACTACATTTCCCAGACTACTATGCGGATGATGTATTGCAAGAGATAGTCACATGGTACTGATGTATTCCCGCACGCTGACAGCCAGGAGACTGAGAGTGGATGATGCGGCGGAGCTCTTCCATGGTACAAGTGACACTATTGGCTAATCCCACTAGGGGCTGGATTCACATTATTATCAGCTCTAGCAATAGGGTATGGTGATCCCGGAAGCGGGAAATACAATGAGTGATCAGCTGTGTTTAATTTTAAAACTACATTCCTTTCTCTATAAAAGCGTGGGGAACAGAGAGTTTCTGTATACCCCAGTAGAAGTCTTATTAGACGAAACCGGTCGGGACAAATACACCAGCTCTTGCTGTTCCTATCACGCTGCCCACTTATATTCTAGAGTGTGGATTTTTTGGATTTCTTTGTTATGCTTTGGAGTTTTGTTTTGGATGTTCATACTGTGTGAACTTTTTCTGGAATTTTTTTTTCTAATAAATCTTTTTTGGATTTACACCATGTGAAGCAATTTTTTGTTTTCCATGGTTATGAATGGATAGGGTAGCTGCTACCCGCTTATCCGGATTTTTCCTGGTTGGATTGCCATTGATCCTGGGAGGAGGTGTCCTATAGATCCTGGTCGTCTCTACAAAGCCTGGCTGTCTGATCCGTCCACGAAGTGGACAAAGTCTTGAAGATCCACCGCCGTACGGTGTGTTGGATCCATCCCAGCTGGTAAGAGTACCTTATCTCTCCCCCATTGACACAAGGTGAAGGCACTCCCGGGTGTTACCACGTATATCCACATTGAACATCCATATCTACGTATTCTATAACAATCCCATATTGGACTTTGGTCTTTTTGGATGGTACTTTGTCTATTGTTAGACAACTACAGGGACATATACTCATCTTTGATGTCTGATAGAAATATAATTCCAATTTCATTGGTTTAGGATTATCACTCTATTGCTATTCATGTTTCACAACATAATATTTGCACTATAATTTTTGTTGTACATTTATATGTTGGTTAAATACTTGTAATCACAGAAGGATTACAGACACTTATTTATGCTATATATGTATTTCTATATTTTTCACTAATTTCGAAATATACACCAGCATGGGTTTTTGATTAAATTAGAATATTTTTCACACCCTACTATATTTAGGACTTTTATCCTAAATTCTCATTAGCGCCACACTTATTATATATTTACACTTAATTAATTTTGTCTGATTTTGGTGTTTGGCTGCTGTTGCTACAATATTTTGGGTTGGCGCAGTATTATATAATTTTAATCCTTATATGATGTCTGGAGATGCCATCATCCAGAGGAAAAAGACTTTACGTTTTTTTCAAATCCCCATAGATCTTATTCTAGAATAGATATGATCCTTACAGACCTCTCTTCCCTATATAAAACTAAGTCATCCACTATTGAGACCATCACATGGTCGGTGTCATGGATATGCAGTAGTGTTTGTCTGTCAGCTTACCTTCCTTCCCATGTGTTCATCTTAGAGGCCTGAGCCCTTTCACCTGGCTTCCTTTATAATCTCCTCCCAGCCAGACTCCACCCCAGGCCCTATCACAGAACACTATATTAACCTGTGCACTGCAAGCCTGCTTTGCTGATCAACGTGTTTGTTAGGCATTGTGTGTTTGGATTCCTGCCTGCCGTGTGCTACGTCTGTCTCTCTGTTACGTTATTGGCTTGTCCCCGACTATCCCTGTCTGCTCGTGACCCTTGACCTTCGGCTCGTTCTTTCGTTATCCTTGTCTGCTTGTGGCCCCTGACCTTCAGCTTGTTATTCGGTTCTCTCATATCTTGTGCTGCTACTTCCCCTCTTTTCCCCTTATCCTACGGGGCGTGAGATAGGAAACTCCAGGGGCGCGACCTGGTCCCAGCCTGCAGCATAACATCCTCACCACTAGAGGCCCTGGAGAAGACCTGCTGGGTCTTAGACTCCGCGCCCTGGGGAATCTTGGCTCTAGCTTCCGTTAGGATCCCGGTTGTGCTCCTCTGGTCCTGCTCCCCACAACCACCCAGTTTCCTATCCGCAGCAGTCAGCCATAGGGTTCACTACCTTGCGGTGCACTCCTGTCCCCCTACGGTGTGCATCTGTCACCTGGCCACAGGTGACCTTGACAGTTTGATCAGCCATGAACCCGGCTGACATCCCGCTACCCGCGGATGATCCATTGCAGGGCATAGTTTGCAGACTTGAAACCCAGGAATCGAATCAGACTCAGGTGATGCGATTCCTCCAGGATCTGGCTTCTCGCTTCGAGCAGCTTCAGGCCTCCTTGGGAACCCTGAATCCGCAACCTCAAATACAATCAGCGGCTGCACCTATTGCACCAGTCGCAGCCACACACTCGCTACAACTGCCAGCTCCGTCCCGTTTCTCTGGGGACTCCAAGGCTTGCAGGGGGTTCCTTAGCCAATGCACGATTCATTATGTGCTCAAGCCCCAAAACTTCCTGTCTGATCGGGCTAAGGTAGCCTATATCATTTCCCTCCTCTCTGGTGAAGCTTTAGCCTGGGCAGCCCCTCTGTGGGAACTGAATGATCCAGTGGTTTCTAGCCTGTCTGGCTTCTTGAAACTTTTTCGGAATATCTTCGAAGAACCGGCTCGTGTCTCTTCAGCGGCCAGCGCCCTTTTACGTCTCCGCCAAGAGTCTGCTTCTGTGGGACAGTATGCCCTTCATTTCCGCATACTGTCGGCTGAGTTGAGCTGGAACAATGAGGCCTTAGTCGCAACCTTTTTGCATGGCCTGTCTGATAGAGTGAAGGATGAATTAGCAGGAAGAACCATCCCCACTGATATGGCCGGCGTTATCTCCTTGTGTACCCAGATCGATATTCGCTTTCAGGAGAGGACCTTAGAAAAGCAACGCCAGCACTCCTTGGTTCTTAGTCAGCCTGAGCTCCCCTCTCTTCGACCCGTAGAGCATCTCCTACCAGCTGAGGAACCCATGCAGCTGGGTCGGACCAGGCTATCCCCCGAGGAACGTGCTAGGTGCAGAACTCTTGGTCTGTGTCTTTACTGTGGGGGCAAAGGTCATTTTCGTGACACTTGCTCTCTTTGTCCAGAAAAACGTTCGGGTCCACTTCATCTGGAAAGTGGAGTATTGGACCCAGAAATATCACCTTCCCCTTCTCGTCTTCTGCTTTCTGTGTTCCTTCATGTTGGTGCTTCTTCTCATTCGGTCTCAGCATATCTGGATTCCGGAGCCGCTGGTAATTTCATGGACTGGGAAATCGCATCGTCCATGAGACTTACTCTTTTGCCCCTCACCACGCCATTGGTGGTCTTGGCGATTGATGGTACTGTTCTCCCAGGGGGACCTATCCGCTTCCAGACCCTCCCTGTTAAGATGTCGGTAGGGACACTCCACCAGGAGTGGATATCCTTCCTTATCTTACCCAAGGCCTCAACGCCTATAATTTTGGGTCTCCCATGGTTACAGCTCCATTCTCCTCATGTGGACTGGACTACTGGACAGATTCTGGCTTGGGGTCCCTCCTGTTCCTCATCCTGCCTACCCAAGGTTGCCCCCTGTGAATCTGAGCCGGTCATTCATTCCAGGTTGCATAACCATTTACATTTCTCTGTCCCTAACCACCCTTGGACGCACAGCCAGGCTAGCTTGTCTACAAGTCCTGCAGTCGCTACACCTGACTCAGCTATTCACTCTGCCTCTGTACTAGTTATGCCAGTCCAGCCCATGCCCAGTGAGCCTCCTACTTTTTCTTGTTCGGGACATTCTGCTTGTCCTTCAGCTATTCAGCTTGACTCCGGCGACATGTCACCTTCTAACCAACCTGACTCCAGGGTTCCACTGACATCTGCCCAGTCTGATGGTCCTGTGCAAGATGACCAGTTCCCCTTTAAGGGTCTAGGGGACCCTCCTCAGATTCCTGTTGATCCTCTCATGCCCTTGCTTATTCCTAGAGAGCCTTTGGTCCTCAATAGATCTTCTTGTCATCTCCCTACCTCGTTTTCGGTCTCTGAGGATAATCTTAAGTACGAGGTTAGACAAGTTCTGGATTCTCGGCTCTGCAGAGGCATTCTTCAGTACCTTGTGCATTGGAGAGGTTTTGGTTCTGAGGAGGCGTCTTGGATCGCTGCATCTGATGTCGCTGCACCTCATCTGTTGAGAAGGTTTCATCAGAGATTTCCCTTTAAGCCTGGGTCCAGGCGGGGGAGGGCCCATAAGAGGGAGGGTACTGTCATGGATATGCAGTAGTGTTTGTCTGTCAGCTTACCTTCCTTCCCATGTGTTCATCTTAGAGGCCTGAGCCCTTTCACCTGGCTTCCTTTATAATCTCCTCCCAGCCAGACTCCACCCCAGGCCCTATCACAGAACACTATATTAACCTGTGCACTGCAAGCCTGCTTTGCTGATCAACGTGTTTGTTAGGCATTGTGTGTTTGGGTTCCTGCCTGCCGTGTGCTACGTCTGTCTCTCTGTTACGTTATTGGCTTGTCCCCGACTATCCCTGTCTGCTCATGACCCTTGACCTTCGGCTCGTTCTTTCGTTATCCTTGTCTGCTTGTGGCCCCTGACCTTCAGCTTGTTATTCGGTTCTCTCATATCTTGTGCTGCTGCTTCCCCTCTTTTCCCCTTATCCTACGGGGCGTGAGCTAGGAAACTCCAGGGGCCGCGACCTGGTCCCAGCCTGCAGCATAACATCCTCACCACTAGAGGCCCTGGAGAAGACCTGCTGGGTCTTAGACTCCGCGCCCTGTGGAATCTTGGCTCTAGCTTCCGTTAGGATCCCGGTTGTGCTCCTCTGGTCCTGCTCTCCACAACCACCCAGTTTCCTATCCGCAGCAGTCAGCCATAGGGTTCACTACCTTGCGGTGCACTCCTGTCCCCCTACGGTGTGCATCTGTCACCTGGCCACAGGTGACCTTGACAGTCGGACCATGCGCCCATAACAATTGAACTAGAAGAACAACTCAATGTAACCCCCACATTTCTATGGCGCAACAATACACATATTTTTAACAACAAGATTCACTGAGAGGGAGTCAAAATGCAACTGGAGGAATTTTTTACATTCAATACCATTGAAGATACCTCGGCATCTACTAACTGGTGTGCTCACAAAGCCTTCATTAGAGGCCTGTTATTACAAATTGCTGCAAGGGAAAAAAAGAGTAGGTCACAGACGATTGAACAACTGTTAAAGAAAATACGCCTCCTAGAAACACAAAATAAAAAAGATATGTCCCAAAATCTGATAGATGATCTTAAAGAGTGTAGACTGAAACTCAGACATACGTTAGTAGCCAAATATGAAAGACAACTGAAACACCTAAAGGCTTCGTTTTACTCCTCTGGGAATAAAGCGGGAAAACTCTTGGCCCAACAAATTAAAGTCAGGCAGACCAAAACGAGAATTGCACATTTACTTGACCCCAAAACTAGTGCTAAAATATCACACCCTAAAGATATAGCGAACATATTCAAAGAGTACTACAGTAGTCTTTACAATCTTAAATTAGACCCCAACACCTCCCATGGAAAATGGAAAATATAACCAAATTTTTAAACTCGGTCAACATCCCAACACTTGATCCTCAGCTATTAGAACGACTTAATGCCCAAATTACTTGTGAAGAAATTGAACTAGTCCTTAATTCCCTAGCTCTAAACAAATCTCCTGGACCAGATGGTCTTTCAGCGGAATATTATAGAACATTCTCAACCGTATTGACTCCACATCTAGTCAAAGTTTTCAATTAAGCCATTTCTTCAGGATTAATACCATCAGAAATGCTTAAAGCTGTAATAGTCACTCTGCCCAAGCCAGGAAAAGAACCCAATATACCTCAAAACTTTAGACCGATATCCCTCCTTAATACGGATCTTAAAGTATATGCAAAGATTATTGCCAATAGAATAGCGGAAGTAACACCGTCCTTAATAGCCCTTGATCAAGTAGGATTTGTGAAAGGTCGACAGGCTCCTGATGGCACTCGCAGAATACTTAATCTTCTCCATATAGCCGAAAGCCGTAAATTACCCACTGCCTTTATAGCTTCAGATGCTGAAAAGGCTTTTGATAGGGTACATTGGGGTTATTTACAAGCGACCCTAACAAAATTTGGTTTTACTGGTTCTATCTTATCAGCTATTTCAGCGCTATACACTAACCAATCGGCCCAAGTATTTACCTCCTCTGTACTCTCCGATACCTTTACTATAACTAATGGGACTAGGCAGGGGTGCCCCCTTTCACCCTTAATTTTTACATTGGTTATGGAACCATTTGCGGCTGCCATCAGAAGTTCCCCAAAAGTGAAAGGCATCTCGGTGGCTGGTAATGATCATAAAATGGGATTATTCGCAGATTATGTCATTTTGACACTCTCGGATGTGACTATGTCTTTACCTGAAGTATGCAAAATAATTGAAACCTTTCATGCCATATCTTACTATAAGATTAATATATCTGAAGCCTTGTACACACGAACAAGTTTCTCGGCAAGAAACGACAAGAAAACTGCAGAGATAGCCTTCTTGCCGAGAAAATCGTTCGTGTGTATGGTTTCTCGTCAAGAAAACCGACAAGAATCTCGACGAGAAATATAGAGAACCTGGTCTCTATTTTCTCGTTGAGATTCTTTTCAGCCTGTTTCTTGACGAGAAAAGTGTGTGTGTGTACACTTACCTGTCCTCCGGGAAGCCCGTGCATGCTCCAAATGACTACGACGCATGCACGGTAGCTTCCTAGGCATAGTTAGGGTGTAGCAAGATGGCGGCGATGGCATCGAATGTGACGAGCGCGCGCTCGTCGTAGTCGATGACGTCACCGCGTTCGCTCCATTCAAAGAACCGCTGGTTCTTTGAAAGGAGCGTCTGTACACTCGGCCGGGACAAGTTTCTTGTCCAAGAATCTCGTCAAGAAAAACGACGTGTTTTTTCCTGACGAGATTCTCGGTCGTGTGTACGAGGCTTAAGTGTCAGGTTCTCACAATTAATCTTAATCAGAAAATTAAAGTAAAAATTAAATCCTTATTCCCTTGTGATTGGGCAAATAATAAGATCCAATATCTTAGGGATTTATCTCACTGCCAAATCGGGTCACCTTTATGACATTAACTATAAAAAGCTGCTTCAATCAGTCCAGGCCGAACTTACTCAATTGGCAAAATTTGAGATTTCCTGGATGGGCAGGATAGCATCATTTAAGATGATGGTGCTACCAAAAATCCTCTATATCTTTAGGACAGTACCCATACCCGTCCCGCCACTTTTTTTTTTATGAACTTGATACAGCACTCCGATCCTTCATATGGAAAGGAACTAAGGCAAGAATAGCTTTTTCGACTCTCACAAAATTGAGATCGAAAGGTGGTATGGGAGTTCCAGTTATTAGAGATTATTATAGAGCAACCATACTAGATCAGCTCAAAGCATGGTGTGAACCGTCTACAGAAAAACAGTGGGTATTATTAGAACGTTATTTAGCACAAAATACTAACCTGAAAGCTCTACTTTTGGCAGCAGCCACTAATAAACCACTGTACATACCGAATCATCCATTTATCTCTGCCTCGCTTACTATCTGGAAGGACCTTTTGAGCAAAAGTCAAGAGGTCACACAGGTGAACTTGGTTGATATCCCGCTTCAATCCTTCGCATTCCTGATACCAAACCTTTTGCTTCAACCTTGGATAAAAGTGGGATACCATACCTTACAAGAGATCCCAGAGGAAGTTAGACTTAAAGATAGATTTACCATGATGCAAATTCACCACTTTCTCCATACCTGTAAACCTAATATCATTAGATTAAACAAAGCAGTGTGGGAATTCTACCACGCGGAATCTATCCAAAAGAGAGGCATCTCACTTATTTACTCCCTACTGCAACCTGAATCTCTAATCAAAGATACTCCATCAATAATTAAATGGGAATCAGAACTATAGAGATCATACTCTCCATTAGAATTGCCTCAAGCAATCAATTGTAGTTTAAAAGCCTCGCATTGTGTATTGCATTGGGAAAATACATATAAGATACTATATAGGTGGTATTTGACACCAGTACGTTTCGCTACAATCTACTCAGAACACTCTCCGGACTGTTGGCGTAACTGTGGGCAACCAGGGAATTTACTTCACATACTATGGTATTGCAAATCAATAAAAAGCCTCTGGAAGTCTATCTTCCAGTTGATTTCACAGATTACAGGGATAATAATACATCCATCGCCAGATTTAGCACTACTAGGATTAACTATAGGGAAATTTCCCCCCAACTTCAGAACAGTGATTCTTCCCATTTTCTTTGCGGCAAGACTATCAATAATGTGTCACTGGAAAAAATACATAATCCCCTCAATCACAGAAATCATTTCTAGAGTGACCCTACAGTGCTCTTATGAACACTCTTTTGCCAATGCCAAAGGAAATAAGAGAAAGTTTCTTAAACACTGGGAAATATGGCTTAAAAGATATAATATAACTGATATGATGTAGAACAGTACTGCACATAGATAAGCAAGCAAATAAACAGCGGGATAAATAGAAACCATAGCAGTAAAGATGAGGACTGACATACGCAAATTTTGGTTACCACATCTGTGGTAACCTTGCTTTCTCCTTTTTGTGTTTTTAGTTTAGTTGTTGTTTTCACTTTTGTTTTTCTACAAGGTCATACATGTGCACATGTCATCGACCCCTATGATTATCTTCTTAAAGTAGTATATGTTTGATAGTGACAATACTTACACTTCTTGGCTGTATCTTGATGTTGGTGTACATGTCATACGACTGTTATCCTTTTTTCTCTTTTCATTGATATGTCCTTGTAATTGTTTAAATTCAATAAACATTTAAAATAAAAAAAAATTAAAATTGTAATTACACGCCCCAGTTAAACAGGGGCTGAAAAATTGAGCCTTAGGTGCTGGTGCCACAACACTGCAACCTCTCCCAAATACTCTAGTTGGAGTGCAGGAATGAGCCCTGCTACAAAGCATTGCATAAAATATTGTAATTACATGCCCCTGTTAAACAGGGGCTGAAAAATTGGGCCTTAGACACTGGTGGCGGCACCCAGAAACAAAAATGTTCTTCCAAGCTATCATCAGGAATTGGATCATTGAGGAGGAAGAGGATAGTCAGTCAACATAACAGGACAGTCACTCAGCATCAGCATAGGCAGTCTTGAAGGGATGTGACATTTCAAATAAATTATTCTGTTACATCAGCTTCAGGTGCTTGGAAGCTGGTGGTGATCCAAGACTGGTTCATCTTTATGAAGGTCAGTCGATCAACCGAGTCGGTGAACAGGCGCACCCTGTGATCAATGACAAAGCCTCCAGCAGCACTGAATGTGCGTTCCGAAAGAACGCTGGATGCAGGACAGGCCAGTAGCTCAATTGCATACTGTGCAAGCTCTGGCCAGTGATCCATCCTCAAGACCCAGTAAGCCAGAGGATTTTCAGTTTGAAAGGTGTCCAAGTCTGACCTTGCCCCTAGGTATTCCTGCAACATGTATATCAGACACTGGCGATGGTTGCTGGAACCGATCATACCTTGGGGCTGCGGACTAAAAAATTGTCTGAATGCATCGGTCAGATGGCCACCTTCTCCACCGCTCCTTCTGCTACTGACCGAAGCCTCAGCAACTCGTTGTCCAGGACCAGGAGTTTGTAACCTCCCAGTCTCTGGGAACGCATTGCACAGACCTTTCTGCAAGGCCTCCCGGAGATGTCTCATCCTCTGCTACCTCTGCGACAGCAAGATAAGGTCCACAACCTTACCCTTGTACCGTGGATCAAGGAGAGTGGCCAGCCAGTAATGGTCCCTCTCCTTGATCTGAAGAATACAAGGATCCTTCCGCAGACTTTGCAGGATCAGGGAGGCCAAGCAGCGTAGGTTAGCTGAGGCATTCGGTCCGGAGTCCTCTGGGTCACTAAGGACGACATGATCCGCAGCCACCTCCTCCCAGCCACGTACAAGTCCACGGGTTTCTTGGGACTTTAAATCATCCCTAAAAGACTGCTGCTGTTGATACTGAGTGCCATGCTCCACCTCCATGCTGACACAATCCTCCTCCTCCTCGTCCTCTTCCTGTGTGATGGGTGGGACACAAGGAACACTGTCTGGGTAAAGGGGGCCTTGAGAGGCAAGGAAGTCCTCCTCTTCCTGCCTCTGTTCTGCCTCAAGTGCCCTGTCCATTATTCCATGCAGCGTATGCTACAACAGGTGGACAAGAGGTACAGTGTCATTGATGCATGCACTGTCACTGCTCACCATCCTCGTGGCCTCCTCAAATGGTGCCAGGACAGTGCATGCATCCCTGATCATGCCCCACTGGCGTGGTGAAAAAAAACCGAGCTCCCCTGACCCTGTCCTGGTGCCGTAGTCGCACAGGTACTCATTGATGGCCCTCTGCTGCGTGTGCAGCCGCTGCAGCATGGCCAACGTTGAGTTCCATCTGGTGGGCATGTCACATATAAGGCGGTTCTTGGGCAGGTTCAACTCCTTTTGCAGCTCAGCCAGCCGAGCACTGGCATTATATGATCTGCGGAAATGCACACAGACTTTCCTGGCCTGCCTCAGGACATCCTGTAAGCCCGGGTACCTGCCCAAGAACCGCTGCACCACCAGGTTAAGGACGTGAGCCACACAGGGCACATGGGTCAGTTGTTCCTGGCGGAGGGCGGAGAGGAGGTTGGTGCCATTGTCGCAAACCACCATTCCTGGCTTAAGCTGGCGTGGCATCAACCACCTCTCGGCCTGCCCCTGCAGAGCTGACAGAACCTCTGCCCCAGTGTGGCTCCTGTCCCACAAACACACCAGCGCAAGTACAGCATGGCATCTTTTTGCCTGCGTACTTGCGTAGTCCCTTGAACGCCTATGGAGCACCGCTGGTTCCGAGGACAAAGCACAGGAAGAGGCCATGGAGGAAGAAGAAGAGGAGGGGGTGGAGGAGAGAGGTGTGTCACAACCAGTAGTAGCATTTTGGAGGCGTGGCAGCGGAACAATCTCCAACACTACTGCACCTTGTCCTGCATCCTTCCCAGCTGCCAAAAGAGTGACCCAATGGGCCGTGAAAGAAAGGGAACGTCCCTGTCCATGCCTGCTGGACCATGAGTCAGCGGTAATATGCACCTTACCGCTGACCACCCTGTCCAGTGAGGCATGGACATTGCCTTCCACATGCCGGTAAAGAGCCGGAATCGCTTTACGTGAGAAAAAGTGGCGTTTGGGAACCTGCCACTGAGGAACCGCACATTGCACAAACTCACGGAAGGGTGAGCCAAGCTAGCATTCAACCGCTGGGCATGTGGATGGCTGGGAGTGAACTTCTTTTGACGATCCAGCAGCTGGGGCAGGGAAATTTGCCTGCTACAATCGGACATCGGTGTACTGCTAGCAGAGTGCCCGCAAGTACTTGGCTGTGACACACCTGATTCTACACCTTCATTCCTCTCAGTGCAGGTTTCAGAGAGGACTGAAGGTATAGTGGGGTTGGAGATCCCAGCTGATGAGGAGCAAGGAGAGGTCTGCTTTGTTCTTTGGTGTGGGTCTTTAAGGTACGCTTGCCAATGAGCTGCATGGCAGGTAAACATATGTCTGGTCAAGCATGTGGTGCCCAAGCGGCTGATGTTTTGGCCACGCGAGATACGCTTGAGACATATGTTGCAAATAGCAGCGGTGCGATCTGATGCACTCGACTCAAAAAAGGCCCACACCAAAGAACTTTTGGAATAACAGGCAGAGGCAGCGCCCTGCACAGGCGGAGCTCTGCGGTGTGATTCAGTCGGTGTGCTGCCCTTACGCTGGCCCCCGGAGGGCATCCTGCCTTGTTGGAGATGTACCTCCTCCTCATCTTCCTCCTCCTCCTCTCTCCTATCAGGCACCCATGTGGAGTCAGTGACCTCATCATCCCCTCCCTCCTCATCACTGGAGCCAATCTGGCAGTATGCTGCAGCTGCTGGAACTTGACTGCCAGATTGCTGTCCTTCTTGAGCATCCCCTCTCTCTGCGCTCACGCTAATGCCTTCCTCTAGCGGGGTATCATCATCAGACCCTTCAAAACGCTGGGGATCCTCCTGGAGCATGTACCCAACACTGTGCTCAAACAGTTCGGGGGACTCCTCAGGAGGACATGGTGGGTCTAGAGAAGGAGTGACTGATGATGACATTGATACGAGGGAAGAGGACGCTTTGGCAGCTGCTTTGCCAGTACCCTGAGCATGGGTGAGAGAGGATGAGGAGGATGAGGAGGGCTTGGTCATCTACTCTACCAAGTCTTCAGCATGATGCGGCTCAACACGTCCAGCTGCCGAAAATAAGGACAAGCGTGTCCCATGGCCACGTGCTGATGACGATGCACCGCGTCCATGACCAGCACTGTTGTCTCTAGACACAGAGCCTGCTTGCCATATTTTATTGGCTTGTGACTGTTTGCCTCTCCTTGTTGGCCTTCCAGACATAGTAATGGCCTGCAGGGAGATGGGAAAACCAGCAATTGGGTAGTGTATATTGTGCTGGAGGCACACAACACCCTCTAACTCCTGCAGATGCCTGTATTAGAGAACACCAGCAATAAAGGGTAGATACAGGTGTATACTGTGCTGTGCTGGAGGCACACAACACCCACTAACTCCTGCAGATGCCTTTATTAGAGAACACCAGCAATAAAGGGTAGATACAGGTGTATACTGTGTTGGGGCACACAACACCCACTAACTCCTGAAGATGCCTGTATTAGAGAACAGCAATAACGGGTATATACAGGTGTATACTGTGCTGGGGCACACAACACCCACTAACTCCTGCAGATACCTGTATTAGAGAACAGCAATAAAGTGTAGATACAGGTGTATACTGTGCTGGGGCACACAACACCCACTAACTCCTGCAGATGCCTGTATTAGAGAACAGCAATAAAGTGTAGATACAGGTGTATACTGTGCTGGGGCACACAACACACACTAACTCCTGCAGATGCCTGTATTAGAGAACAGCAATAATGGGTATATACAGGTGTATACTGTGCTGGGGCACACAACACCCACTAACTCCTGCAGATGCCTGTATTAGAGAACAGCAATAATGGGTAGATACAGGTGTATACTGTGCTGGAGGCACACAACACCCACTAATTCCTGCAAATGCCTGAGAAAAGAACACACTGTCCCTGCCTATCTAGCTTAGAGAACAGCAATAAAGGGTAGATACAGGTGTATACTGTGCTGGAGGCACACAACACCCACTAACTCCTGCAGATGCCTGAGAAAAGAACACACTGTAGAACACACTGTCCCTGCCTATCTAGCTCTTTCCCTGCACGCCGGAACACACTACACAAGGCCGCCGCGCTGGTGGGCTTATATAGTGTGGGGCGTGTACTAAACACCCTGAGCTATAATTGGCCACAGGCATCCTGCCTGTGGCCAATTATGGCTCTCCTCGCTGCCGGCGCTGTGATTGGCCAAGCATGCGGGGTCACAGTGCATGCTTGGCCAATCACAGCGCCGGAAATGCAGTGTGATGGCGCAGTGCATTGTGGGCCGTTCGCATCACACGAATTTGGCGCGAACGGCCCACAAAGTTCTGGTTTTACCGAACAGGCGATGTTCGAGTCGAACATGCGTTCGACTCGAACACCGAGCTCATCCCTACAGCTTACCTGTAAAATCATTTTCTTGGAGTACATCACGGGACACAGAGCACCATAGTAATTACTATATGGGTTATACGCCCACCTTCAGTTGATGGACACTGGCATTATCAAGACAGGAAGCCCCCCCTCCTATATAACCCCTCCCATACAGGGAGTACCTCAGTTTTGTAGCAAAGCAGTATATAAATAACCCAAATAAGAGGGGAGGGACCTCTGTGTCCCATGATGTACTCCAAGAAAAGGATTTTACAGGTAAGCTGTTATAAAAATCCTATTTTCTTTATCGTACTTCACGGGACACAGAGCACCATAGCAATTACTATATGGGATGTCCCATAGCAATGCCTTCTGAATGGAGGGAGACACACAAACAAGCAAACTGCTGTCAGACGTGAGGACCTATACTACCGCTTGCAAAACACTGCGCCCAAAGGCGGCATCCTCTTGCTGACCTACATCCACTTGGTAGAATTTTGTGAATGTATGCACTGATGACCATGTTGCGGCCTTGCAAACCTGAGCCACAGAGGCTTGGTGACGAACTGCCCAAGAAGCACTAACTGGTGGAGTGTGCTCTAGGTGGAAAAGGCGGAATCCTCCCCTTCAACTCATAAGCCTCAGTAATAACTTGACAAATCCAACTAGAAATGGTGTACTTTGACGCTGCCTGCCCCTTTCTGGGGCCTTCTGGTAACATAAGCATAGCATCAGTTCTCCTAAATTGGGCAGTAGCCTCCAGATAAAAATTGACCACCCTCACTACATCTAGAGAGTGCAATAATCTTTCTTCTGCAGAACATGGCTCTGGAAAAAATGAAGGTAAGGAAATATCCTGGTTCAAATGAAAACCAGAAACTACCCTAGGCAAAAAAGACAGACGAGCAGGTAACACCATCTTGTCCTTATGAACCACCAAGAATGGCTCTTTACAAGAAAACGTATCCAATTCAGAAACCCTTCCTGTGGGGGTGACTGCCACTAGAAAAACAAATTTCTTTGTCACAAGGAGCAATGGAGCCTCCTCCATTGGCTCAAAAGGGGGGTTCCTTTAGAACGGATAGGACTAGATTCAAATCCCATTGGCATAGAGGTGACCTAACTGTGTCACCCTCTGAATAAAGGCCCGAACCAAGGAATGTAGGGCAAGCGACCTTTGGAAAAAAACAAACAGATAAGGCCGAGATTTGACCCTTGATAGTGCTCAAGGCTAGCTTCATCTCTACTCCTAACTGTAGAAAAGTGAGAATCCTTCCTATCATACTTGCGAGGATGCCAGCCCTTGTTTTCACACCAAGCCACATAGGCCTTCCAGACCCTATAATAGATAGCTCTGGAGGCCGTCTTCCTAGCATTCAACAGGGTAGTTAGCACTGAGCCTGAAAGTCCCTGTTGAACGAGGGTTTCAACAGCCAAGCCATCAAACTTACTGTTTGTAAGGCAGGGTGGAATATTGGCCCTTGTGAAAGCAGATCCGGATGGGACGGAAGAGCCCAAGGACCTTTTACTGACATCTTCACGATCTCCGCATACCAGGATCTCCTGGGCCATGCTGGAGCAACTAGGATTACCAGCTTTTGTTCCACCTTGATCCTGCGCAGAAGACGCGGGAGCAATTGTACTGGAGGAAATGCATAAATCAGAGAGAACTGCTCCCAGGGAGGTACCACGGCATCCGCTCCGTGGACAATCTAGATCCTGGCCTTCCCTGGTCCAACCAGACAGGATACGGTCTTGCAACTGCCTTGAATGGAACTGAGCATAGGGAACCGCCTCGAATGAGTCTACCATTTTCTCTAATAACCTCAAAGGCAAAGGGAGGGCAAGGTGAGGGATTCTCCTTTGCCCTGACCACATGAACCAGTTCTCTTATAGCGCAGACTTTTGCCTGGGGTAGGAACACCCTTTTGTGGGTTGTATCTATTAGCAGACCCAGATACTCCAGTCTTTTTGCTGGCCAAAAGGAAGACTTTTCTAGGTTGAGAATCCACCCTAGGCATTTCAGGTAACTGACCGTGCAGACGACACTCTGGTCTAGCCCTGCTACGGACTGATCAATCGGTAACAGGTCGCCCAGGTATGCCTCTACGGCAATACCCTGGGCCCTGAGTCTTGCCAAAAGTGGTGCCAGCACCTTTGTAAACACCCTTGGTGCAGTGGCCAACCGAAAGGCAAGGCCACAAACTGAAAAGGAAGTTGTTCTATTGCGAACCGCAGAAATATCTGATGAGCGGGGAATATTGAGACATGGAGATACGCATCCTTGATGTCTATGGATGCTAGCAGTTCTCCTCCCGCACCTCCCCCTCATCCACAAATGCCCAAGAGAAGGAGAATAGGATAGACTAATTCTCCAAAAGGAGACTATGAATCGAGTGCCTTGCCGCTACATATGCTCCAGAGATTAACGAAACGTAATCTTATAAGCCCTTTCTATAATCACACCTGTAATGCTGGGGTGATGTACCTCTCTAATAGAGAATTTTCTGATTCTAATAGTTAGATTTAATTTGATTATAACTAATGGATTATCTGGTTGCCATTGTTCCTCTGAGAATTCTCTTTCTCCTTCCCATATTCCGTTATGGTTGAATAGTTATGTCTGTATTTGCTGATTTATACTGTATGTATGTTGATTATAAAGACCTGATTTTGGATGGCCTCTTGAAGTGGCTAGTTTTATTTATTTAGCCTTGTTTTTTTTAATGTACCCCCTGTGGTCTCATTGATTTATTACTATAAAGATGTTTGCATATAAACATCAATGTTGTCCCTGCTTTACTAATGGCCACTATGCTTTTCCTATATATAATACCAAGTGTATATAGGTTGATCTGCACCCTTGCATGTTTGTTACTATGCATGTCATTCTTTTTGTTATCCCTTCCCCTGTGCAGCGGGCATGTTCAGTTGCCTTCAGTGTTGGGGCTCCACCCCCTGGCTGTGCGACCGCCCAGTGTTGTATGTTCGACCGCACTATGTGCGGTTTGACTGCAGCGTTATAGGGGGTCCGTTCTACTTGCTAGAATTGGTTCCTCTCTTCTCCGGTGAGGGGGTCCCGCCCTCTCGAATCAGCGGGGGGTCAGTGCATGCACGGTAGCTTTCAGTCAGTCTGGGCGACGTAATTTCTGGTTGCGGGTATGACGCACATCCGGTCGGGACATATATACAGAACGACGCAGCGGTTCCTGGCCAGCGACAGCCCCACTCTGTCTGGAAGCTTACAGACAGTGGGTTTACTACTTTATCCACCAGCACTAGGTAGGTTGCTGCCTCCTTCCCAAATTGCTTCTGCTGCCCTTGAATACGGCCGGGTCCGGGGGAAATTTACACACTTTGCGCTTACTTATTACTTTATTTCTAAATATATTTTTCTCCTCTTTACTCAGCCTTAAAGTGGAGGTCCCGTGGTCAATTTTTTATTTTATTTTTTTTGGCATTCAATTGTTTTTCTCATTACAAAACAATACTCACTGGTTTGGCGTCTTAAAATATCCCCTGTCCGTTTTTGTGCACAAGAAGAACTTTTAAAATGCAATCTAGGCAGTTTCCATTTTGCTTGTGGGCATGTGAAGCCCGCAAGCACTGATTTCCTGTATTCGGTGAATGCTGATCTCCCAGAATTCACCGCTCGTTCCCGCGCATGCTCAGTGTTTACTGTGAGTAGCGCCGTAAATGTCCTGGTTGCCATCACAACGGGCGGCATCATCAAAAGTTCTAGCCCCATTGTGATGGCAATCACTCTAGATTTCGCTGGGCGGAGTTACGCACTGACTCTTGGGAAGCATGACACTGAGCTCGAAGGAGACAGTGTGGCGCCGGGGAAAGCAGTAGAAATGCCTACTCCCGTGGGAGTGAGATACCGGAAGTCACACTTTACACAGCAATACTAAGGTATTTACAGCTCAAAAAAAAAAATGGGTGGCAATTGAACATGTATGCAGTGTGCTGAAGGGGATAGGATATAGTTGTTAACCACTAGGGGCCCGCGCTATAGTCGAATGATGGTTACAGCGCGGACCCCAATTCCTTGGAGGACGTCAATAGACGTCTTCCCCTTTGCGCGCGCCCCGCGCGCACCCTGCAGGGCGCGCGCGGCGTGCGCTGTGATCACGAAGTCACTAAGACTCGGGTGATCACGGATCCGAGTAAGGGGCTGGTCCCGGCCCCTTACAACGTGATCAGCTGTCAGCCAATGACAGCTGATCGCGTGATCAAAACAAAGCTCAGTAATCATTTTTTTTCTCCTCGTGCTGACAGCGTGAGGAGAAAAAAAAGCCGATCACCGGCTGCTGAGTGAGGGACATCGTCCCCCATTGGAAGAGGCAATTCTGCCTCATTAGAGGACACAAGTACCGCCTGCCAGTGCCCCCTGCCAGTACCCACAGTGACCACCAGTGCCGCCTGTCAGTGCAAAACAGTACCACCTATCAATGCCCATCACTGCCACCTAGCAAGGCCCACCAGTGGTGCCAGTCAGTGCCTCATCAGTGCCACCTAGCTGTGCTGTCTATCAATGTCACCTACCATTGCTGATCAGTGCCACCAATCAGTGCCCATTACTGCCACCTATCAGTGCCCATAACTGCCACCTATCAGTGCCCATCACTGCCACCTATCAGTGCCACCTATCAATGCCACCTATTAGTGCCAATTCTCAGTGCCCACCAGTGCCACCTACCAATGCCCTTCAGTGCCACCCATCAGTGTCACCTCTCAGTGTCACCTCTCAGTGCCCACCAATGCCACTTCTCAGTGCCCACCAGTGCCGCCTAACAGTGCCCACCAGTGCCGCCTATCCATGCCCACCAGTGCCGCCTTATCGGTGCCCATCGGTGCAGCCCATCGGTGTCCATCAGTGCAGACCATCAGTGCCGCCTATTGGTGCCCATCAGTGCAGCCTCATCAGCGTACATCAATGAAGGAGGAAAATTACCAGTTTACGAAATTTTATAACAAAATATAAAACAGTTTTGTATTTTTTTTTTTATTTGGTCTTTTTTAATTTTTTAAACAAAAAATAAAAACCACAGAGGTGATCAAATACCAGCAAAAGAAAGCTCTATTTGTGGGGAAAAAAATGACATTTGGGTACGATGTTGTATGACCGCACAATTGTCATTCAAAGAGTGAGAGCGCTGAAAGCTGAAAATTGGTCTGGGCAGGAGGGGGGTTTAAGTGCCCAGTAAGCAAGTAGTTAATTTGGGTGGAACTCTGCTTTAAGGCTCTTGGATCCCCACAGGACTTTGGGGTTCCAAGACTGGCTGATTATTCTCTGGTGGTTACCCCCATCTTGAGCAATATATGAGGAGACCTGGGTAAGCACATTTTGCAATTCCTTGTATAAATCCCTCTTTGGCCGCTATATGCAGATTATTACATGCACATGTATACATACTGTTATATATTTCTTTTTTAGATTTATACAATTTGGTTAAGGCATACTATGCTAGGGATTGGTGGATTTCTCTGCCAGGCTCTCTGCCTATACTACCTTTGTTACCTAGAACCGTAAGTGGTTTCCACCTACCTATCCACGTTACCCTTGCTACCTGTTTTTCTAGATTATATTTATAAAGTTATATGTGCCCCTGTATCCACGTCTTGCTCCCTTGCAGTTGTGTGCTGCTTTGCTTGACTGTCTATGGGTGGGGATGCATACAGATGACATGCTCACCACTGATTTTATATATATATATATATATATATATATATATATATATATATATATATATATATATAAAATTAAATAGTTATGTTTGACCTTGATGTTAAGTTCATTGTTTGTCTGTATTTGTTCTTATTTTTATGCATATTAGATTGCAAGTTCCTGAAGAAGAAGCGCTTAAAGGCGTGCAACATGTAGAGTTTTCTCCATTACGCCTCTGCCACCAACCATCTTCTTTTCCAATGCTATCACCTAAGTTTAATTATTCTTGATCCTAGTACTATGGTAATATTTGGTTATTTAGGTGGTGAGAGTGCTGTATAGGTCTATTCATGTTATATTTTTAAAATGTATGTCAACAATGTTGTTTTTTGATCATGTCTAAATAAAAATGTATATATTTTTTTCTTTCTAATTGTATGGGTGTGCCTATAAAGTCCATGTTCTTGTATCTAAATAACTAGATATTTATAAAAAAAAAAAAAAAGGAAAAAAGTAGTTGCAGCACAAAATAACTCAGTTTATTGGTCACACATGAGTATATCACAACAGTGATGTTTCAGGCATCCCTGCTTTTTTTCACTGACATAGAAACATGGTAACCATTTGTTGACAGATTCAAACATAATGTCAAAGTAACAATTTATCAATAAAACAATATAACAACAGTAAGAGCACACACTGATCACCAAGGAGTCTTATGATGTGTATACTCCAGGATGAAATCTGAAACAAATGACCAAATTGCAGTCACATTTTAATCATAAAAAACAGCTTGAATCAAAGTATATACTCCAACACATCGCTCTTGGCTGATCTCTCCTTTGTCCTCATCCCCTTTACCTGTCAGACATGTTTGCACACAGATCAAATTCAGCTGACAAGCATGACATGATTTATTGAGGTGGAGTTCCCTCATAAAAAAATGTCTAGGAGGTTGTAATTGAAAGTAACAATAAAAAGTAACAACACAAGATTTTCGAATTTTGGAACATTTATGTATATACTGTATATGTGCGTATATATACAATAAAATTGAGAGTTTTTGTTTCAGGGGTGGTGTTTTTATTTTATGTTTATTGTGTTAAGCTTGGGTTGTTAAAAGGTAGCATTCACCTGTTACTGATTACCGTTTCTTAGAGTTGCCTTTTATTCACAGCATGGCCTTCATCATTTGAAAGATAATAGTGCAAGAACAGTATACACCTTAGTCACCTCACAATATATCACTTACAATTATTGCACCACTGTTACCCTATAGATAAAATAATATTTAGGCATATTATCCCCGATTACCACTTCACCTCTCACACCTGTTCACCCCTTAGGGACCAAAGCCATTTTTATAATTCTGCTATGAATCAGTTTTCAGCAATAACTTTGTAATTACTAAAGATAACAAGGTTATACATACATTATTTTTTAAGAACAAACAGGGCTTTCTTTTTATGATATTGTCTTGCGACAATAATTATTTTTTCACAATCTTTAGACAATACAACGCAACAAAACTAACCAAAGCATACCTTTTTTTTGTTAACAGTGTTAGTTTCAAAATAAATAGTGTTACTGAACATTCTATTCTGTAAGACCCCTTTCACACTGGGGCGGTGCAGGCGTTAGTGGTAGAGCACCTCTAGTTTTAGTGGCGCTTTACCGCTGTTATAGAAGCGCTTTTCGTCTGCTAGTGGGGCACTTTTAACTCCTGCTAGCGGCTAAATAAAGAAAGAATAGTGCCCGTGTTGCAGCGCTGCCGAAGCACTTTGCACTTCAATGGGCATGAGCGGTGGAGGAGCAGTGTATATACCGCTCCCGTACCACCCCAATGATGCTGCATGCAGGAATTTTTTTCCCTTCCTGCAAGCGCACCGCCCCAGTGTGAAAGCACTCAGGCTTTCACACTGGGGTGGCATGAGAGGCGCTTTTCAAGCGCTTTACAGGCTCTATTTGTAGCGCTAAAACACCTGAAAAGTGCCCCAGTGTGAAAAGGGTCTAAAATTACACTTAAATTATGGTTTGATTACAAAGCATTGCAAAGTTATTTACAAACTAAATAAAGTGGTTTTTTTTTCCAATTTTGTGCCTTTCTTTCAATGGGAAATGTGTAAATATATGTTGTAACAGGAGGGCCCGGGGAACCCAGAATCTCTTAGAAAGTATGAAATACCCTTCAGCTTCCCCGGCGCCTCTTATGTGTAGATCACCCTGTATCTCTAATAGGGACACAGGGTGAATGAGAACCCCACTATGATCTGTTCTAGTCAGATTCAATGCTGTATACATTGTATATATTGTGTGTATATTGTGTGTTGACTGTTGTGTACTATTTGCTGTGATGGGGTGGGGTGTTATTGCATTCTATTGTCTATTGTGGTAATTAAGTCTTCTACTGTGGTGATGTGGATTGGAGCTTGGTAGACAGGCTAGCTGCCTATTATGGGATGCTTAAGTGTCTTGCTCTTTGTAAAGGGGGGGGGAATCACTCCAGCACCCCCCCCCATGCTAAGACTGTTTACTGAAGGAGAAGTTTGAACACACCTGACCTATATCACCATTGTCATTGGACAGTTCAACCCGACCTGTTTCCCAAGGGTGGGAGGGAAGTGTTTTGAAGAGAAATGTGTTACCATGTGCTGGCAATAAAGATTCATTCCCTGTTTGGAACCTGAAAACAGAGCTGTGTCTCGTTATTGGGGGGAATTATTCTTTTGGGTCTCGTTCGCCTGACTGTGGAGTGTCGGTAGCTGGCTTGTGTTCAGAAAGGGAATATCCTAAATGGCGTTAACCCCTTCCATACTTGGGGAGCCGTTACATATGTTAAATATAAAAAAGGTTTAAATATACATAGGTAATAGAATTGAAACAAACAAACAAAAAAAAAAAACAGCAGGGAAATATAAGTTGGAGAGAAGGATACTAAGGAGTTATTTAGGGATGATTAGAGTAAACAGAGGAACATTTTATTTAAAAAGAATACTTTTTTTAAATTTGCCAGCTGGCTTTAACTGACATAATTTGCAGATCTAAGTTAATTCTCTGCAGATGAATGAACAGAATGATACAAAAGTAACAATATGTTAAACTGTATATTTGTATAATCACAGTCTGGAGAAGTGTTGTTTATAAACACTGATTCACACTGCTTTTTTGAAAGCTAGAGCTTTCCACTTCTTCTCTGAGTATATAGTAATGAATCTTTGATTAAAGGGGAGCTCCACCCTAAAGTGGAACTTCCGCTCACCGGAACCCTGCCCCCCTCTGGTGTCACATTTGGCACCTTTCAGGGGGGAGGGGGGTGCAGATACCTGTCTAAGACAGGTATTTGCACCCACTTCTAGGAGTCCTCTCTGCGGGTATTCTGCGGGTAGTACGTCACTTCCCGCAGAATACCCATTGTGTTCTGGGAAACACTCGGCTCCCAGAACACAACGGGGATCAGTGAGAACGGCGCAGTGCGACTCGCGCATGCGCCGTAGGGAACCGGGCAGTGAAGCTGCAAGGCTTCACTGCCTGGTTCCCTCACCGACGATGGCGGTGGGGCAGCAGAGTGACGAGCGATTGCTTGTCTTCTGGACTCCAGGACAGGTAAGTGTTCTAATATTAAAAGTCAGCAGCTGCAGTATTTTTAACTGCTGGCTTTTAATATCTTTTTTTCGGCGAAGCTCCACTTTAAACACAGCCGACAATTACTGCATATTGGGAGAGGGGGCCCAGAAGCAGGACAAAGAGACTGGATCTGCTACACACACTCACTGTACACTCTCTGTACAACAATGATGTTTTTTGGGGCATCTGTAGCATGCCCAAAGACTGCAAGTTGTTAGAATCATCCAACTGCTGGCCAGTTTTGCACTGCTGGCTAATTTTAGCACAGCTGTATCCACTACAGTGTCTGTACTCCTTTTACCTAGTAAATTTTTTGTTTCGCCCTCATATAAAATGCTCTGCTGCTAGCCAGTTTACACTACTATGGATTTTGCAGTCTCCTAATTCCTAATAAAGAGAGTTTAATAGAAATTAAAACAAAGAAATGTGTAAAAATGACACAGAAAATCCAATGCTTCGCTGTCCAATGTAATGATAATTAGTCCATTGATAAACACACTAAAGCCCTGTACACACGATCGGATAAACTATGGATTTTCGTCCGATGGATTTGTCCATCGGAAATCCGATTAAACTGTTTTTCATCAGTCTTGCCCACACACCATCAGTCAAAAAACCGACCGTTCCAAACGCGGTGACGTAAAACACTCCGATGAGCCGAGAAAAATTAAGTTTAATGCTTCTGAGCATACGTCGACTTGATTCTGAGCATGCATGGGTTTTTGATCCGATGGACTTGCCCATAGACGATCGGAGTTTTCGATCGGTTTTTTATCCATCAGAAAAATTTAAAACATGTTCTATTTTTTAAAACCGATGGAAAAAAGACCAATGGGTCCCATACACGATCGGTTGGTCTGATGAAAACCATCCATCGGACGGTTTTCATCAGTCAAACCGATCGTGTGTACAGGGCTTAAGAGTCTGTGGTACAACATCAATTATAGCAATAGTAGATGAATGGTAGACTGGTGGATGAAAAATAGATGGATGGATGAATTAAGAGTAGATGGATGGATGTAATGTGGTTCACCTTTGCAGCTTCTGTAAGATCTGGGCAGGATCACCTTATATAGTAGGAAATAGCATAAATCAGGGCACTGAGGGTAATAACAAGCAAAAAAAACACCTTTATTAAAAGCAGCACACTTATAGTACATGTCAGAAATCACCAATCCACCAATGGATAATAAAACACAGCAGGTTGAGACACCAGAGCTGATCAGCTCAAGATTAGTGATGAGCCGAACACCCCCCCGGTTCGATCCGCACCAGAACCTGCGAACGGACCGAAAGTTCGCGCAAACTTTCAAACCCCATTAAAGTCTATGGGACTCGAACGTGAGAAATCAAAAGTGCAAATTTTAAAGTTATTGTCCTACAAAGGGTTTGGGGACCCGGGTCCTGCACCAGGGTACATGTATCAATGCAAAAAAAGTTTTAAAAACTACAGTTTTTTCAGGAGCAATGATTTTAATGATGCTTAAAGTGAAAAAAGGGAGGGAAAGAAAGAAAAAAAAGGGGGAAGGAAGTAGGGAGAGGAAAAGACCTCTCCTACAGAAAGATTCAGGAAGGGAGGAGGGCAGTATTCAAGGATGGCCCCCGGAAATATATCCTGCTGTCAAACCACGCATCCACCACTTCTCCTGACTTCAATTCATATAAATGCTTTATAGCCCTAAGAGGGATTTACCCTCTTCCGAGTGAATAAACAAATTCCAAGGAGTCCATATCTTTCTATATACCTCCTGTCTATCAGTTGATGTCAAAATCAAATCTTCTATCCTTCTAATATCTTCCACCTTCCTTAGCCACATTGCTGTGGTTGGTGCAGTCTGTTGTTTCCACAACAGAGGAATGCATTTAGTAGGTCGCATAGAATGGACTTTCTATAATTTTTTATTGACAGAGTAGAGACATGCAATAAAAAAAGCGCTGGATCATTCGGAATTTGAAGGTTAGTACATTTCTGAGAAATATTACGAACCATTGTCCAAAAAGCAGTCAGTTTAGAACATGTTCAAAATATATGTAGAATAGTCCCTCTATTTGCACCACATCGCCAGCAATGTTCTGGTGTATCAGGAAACATTATATGAAGTTGACTAGGTGTCATATACCATCTCGTCAATATCTTATAATTAGTCTCCTGTATCTTGGTGCAAATTGAGGATTTAAAAGAGAGACTAATCATAGCTTGTATTTGTGCTGTAGTAAACATACGATGCAAATCTAGACCCCATTTTAATATACAAGTAAGCTCTGGCTGTCCCCGTGGGGAGTTAAGTAACGTATACGTCCTAGAAAGGACGTCAGATAATGGTTCTATTCCAGAGCAATTCTCCTCAAATAGGGTTAATTGCCAAATATATGCCTGCGGATCTGGTATAGTCCGAAGGAAATGGTATAACTGGGCTGCATTCCAGAATGTAAGTCGATAGGGGCCTGCAGGGTTCATCAACTTCTCTATAGTAGGCCATCTATCTCCTATCACAAACTGTGATGCAGTAATTCTCACATAAAGTAAAAAATTGTGTGAGTGGGAGCCCTGGGAGGAATTTAGGGTTCCCAATTATCGGAGTTAAAGGAGATGTCTTGGTCGTTTGCTCTGCATGTATAATAACATGTGAACATTGTTTAAGGGTGTTCCCTATCAAAGGATGTGATTTTAAATCTGGTACAAAGTCCCAACACCATAGCGCCCTCCTCAATGGTATGGAGGATTGATGCTGTTCTATTTGCACCCATAGCTTCAAATCACTATGACGTTGCCAGTCTATTACTCTTCCAATATGGACTGCTTGGTAATATCTCTGAATGTCTGGCAGCGCTAGGCCACCATAATGTTTTGGCAGAGTTATTAGGGTACGAGATTGGCGTGGTTTCTTGTTAGCCCAAACAAATCGTGTGAACATTGCCTGTACTTGCTTAACCCTTTAACGACCGCTCACTGTATATATACGTCGGCACAATGGCACCGACAGGCACAATCACGTAGAGTGTACGTGATTGCCTTTGTACAGTTGGGGGGTCCAATCAGACCCCCCTTCTGTACAGTGAGCGGTCGGAATTCGTTGGGGAGCGATCCGACATGAGGGGACGGCCATTCGATTCCGGCCACCCCCCTGCGATCGCTCCCGGCGAATGGAAATGCCCCCTCTGTCTGTGGAATGTACACACAGACAGAGGAAGCAGGAGGAAGTGATGTCATCTCCTGTGCGGCGCTCACATATACCGAGCGCCGTACAAGAGAAGACACACAGGTTAGTGCACAAACACTACACTAACACCAGCACACATAGGCACATAAATCGCCCCCCAGGCCCCCCCAGATCACCCCCCAGCCCCCAGTCACAGTGTCACTGATTGCAGTGACCATTTATTTACTGATCACTGCAATCAGTGACATTTGTGACTGTAAAAGTGTCACTACATTTAGTTTTAGGTCCAGTGTAGCCCCCTAACCCCCCCTAATAAAGGTTTACCCCTTGATCACCCCCCAGATAACCCTTTCACCCCCTAGCACCGCCGTCGCTAAGCGATCATTTTTCTGATCGCTGTCTTAGCGTCGGTGATGCAAATCGGTACCCAGTAATTCTTTTTAGGTTCGCCGCAGGTTTTTATAGCGTCAGGTACCCCCATAAATTATCTAATAAAGGTTTAACCCCCTTGATCGCCCCCCAGGTAACCCTTTCACCCCCTATCACCACTGTCGCTAAGCGATCATTTTTCTGATCGCTGTCTTAGCGTCGGTGATGCAGATCGGTAGCCAGTAATTTTTTTTAGGTTCGCCACAGGTTTTTATAGCGTCAGGTACCCCATAAATTATCTAATAAAGGTTTAACCCCCTTGATCGCCCCCCAGGTAACCCTTTCACCCCCTATCACCACTGTCGCTAAGCGATAATTTTTCTGATCGCTGTCTTAGCGTCGGTGATGCAGATCAGTAGCCAGTATTTCTTTTTTTAGGTTCGCCGCAGGTTTTTATAGCGTCAGGTACCCCCATAAATTATCTAATAAAGGTTTAACTCCCTTGATCGCCCCCCAGGTAACCCTTTCACCCCCTATCACCACTGTCGCTAAGCGATCATTTTTCTGATCGCTGTCTTAGCGTCGGTGATGCAGATCGGTAGCCAGTAATTTTTTTTAGGTTCGCCGCAGGTTTTTATAGCGTCAGGTACCCCCATAAATTATCTAATAAAGGTTTAACCCCCTTGATCGCCCCCCAGGTAACCCTTTCACCCCCTATCACCACTGTCGCTAAGCGATAATTTTTCTGATCACTGTCTTAGCGTCGGTGATGCAGATCGGTAGCCAGTAATTTTTTTTAGGTTCGCCACAGGTTTTTATAGCGTCAGGTAACCCCATAAATTATCTAATAAAGGTTTAACCCCCTTGATCGCCCCCCCAGGTAACCCTTTCACCCCCTATCACCACTGTCGCTAAGCGATCATTTTTCTGATCGCTGTCTTAGCGTCGGTGATGCAGATCGGTAGCCAGTAATTTTTTTTAGGTTCGCCGCAGGTTTTTATAGCTTCAGGTACCCCCAAAAATTATCTAATAAAGGTTTAACCCCCTTGATCGCCCCCCAGGTAACCCTTTCACCCCTATCACCTCTGTCGCTAAGCGATCATTTTTCTGATCGCTGTCTTAGCGTCGGTGATGCAGATCGGTAGCCAGTAATTTTTTTTAGGTTCGCCACAGGTTTTTATAGCGTCAGGTACCCCCATATATTATCTAATAAAGGTTTTAACCCCCTAATTGCCCCTAGTTAACCCTTTCACCAGTGATCATCATATAAGTATTACGGGTGACGCTGGTTAGTTAGTTTGCTTTTTATAGTGTCAGGGCACCCGCCGTATATAACCCAATAAAGGTTTAACCCCCTGATCGCCCGGCGGGTGATATCAATTAGGTTTTAGCGTCAGAGAGGGTCTGCGTCACACCCCAGGCAGCGTCAGGTTAGTGCCAGTAACGCTAACACCCACGCGTGAAGCATACACCTCCCTTAGTGGTATAGTATCTGAACAGATCAATATCTGATCTGATCAGATCTATACTAGCGTCCCCAGCAGTTTAGGGTTCCCAAAAACGCAGTGTTAGCGGGATCAGCCCAGATACCTGCTAGCACCTGCGTTTTGCCCCTCCGTCCAGCCCAGGCCACCCAAGTGCAGTATCGATCGATCACTGTCACTTACAAAACACAACACACATAACTGCAGCGTTCGCAGAGACAGGCCTGATCCCTGCGACTCCAGTGCTGTAGGAGGTGATTTCACCACCACAGTTAAAAAAAAAAAAGCAAATATGCCGAAGCATTGGGGCAGCAGGGGCGGAGGAGTGATTTTGCTCCTAATGCCGCGTACATACGGTTGAAATTCCGACGGAGGCTTTCCCGTGGAAAAGTCTGACCATGTGTGTGCGGCATAACTTTTTTGCGGGAGGATGCCCCCATGCTTCGGCATATATAAATGGTGCATGTATACCCATCATTAGAAGTGGGTGGATGAAGGGCGGTATTCTAATGATGGGCATACCCACCGATCAATCTCTTTTTTCGTTCAGCCACCTGGCTGCATGAAAAAAAAAAGATTACAATACATGTCCAACAAGGACCAGCAACGTACTGGTATGTTGCTGGACTTTGAATGGTTATACCAGATTGATGCCTGCGGGTTTAGGTATCATCTTGGTATCATTCTTTTCAGCCAGCGGCCGGATTTCATGTAAAAGCAATCCTAGTGGCTAATTAGCCTCTGGACTGCTTTTACAAGCAGTGGGAGGGAATGTCCCCCCCGGATATAAAAAGCGCCATTGGGAAATTGGGAAAGCATTTTATCACACCGATCTTGGTGTGGTCGGATGCTTTGAGGGCAGAGGAAAGATCTAGGGTCTAGACCCCAGTTTTTTCAAAAAAAGAGTATCTGTCACTACCTATTGCTATCATAGGGGATATTTACATTCCCTGAGATAACAATAAAAATGATAAAAATAAATAAATATGGAAGGAACAATTTAAAAATAAAATAAAAAAGCAAAATTAATAATAAAAACAAAAAAAAAAAAAACACCCCTGTCCTGCCCTGCTCTTGCCCAATGGCCAACGCAAGCGTCGGTCTGGCGTCATATGTAAACAGCAATTGCACCATGCATGTGGGGTATCACCGCGAAGGTCAGATTGAGGGCAGTAATTTTAGCAGTAGACCTCCTCTGTAAATCTAACGGGGTAACCTGTAAAGGCTTTTAAAGGCTTTTAAAAATGTATGTAGTTTGTCGCCAATGCGCGTTTGTGCGGAATTTTAAAGCATGTCGTGTTTGGTATCTATTTACTCGGCCTAAGATCATCTTTTTTATTTCATCAAACATTTGGGCAATATAGTGTGTTTTAGTGCATTAAAATTTAAAAAAATGTATGTTTTCCCCAAAAAATGCGTTTGAAAAATCGCTGCGCAAATACTGTGTAGAAAAAAAATGCAACACCCACCATTTTATTCTGTAGGGCCTTTGCTTTAAAAATATATATAATGTTTGGGGGTTCAACATAATTTTCCTGCAAAAAAAAAATGTTTTCATGTAAACAAAAAGTGTCAAAAAGGGCTTTGTCTTCAAGTGGTTAGAAGAGTGGATGTAAGCTTCCTAATGTTGTGAATAAAATGCCAGAACAGTTCAAAACCCCCCCAAATGACCCCATTTTGGAAAGTAGACACCCCAAGATATATACTGAGAGGCATGTCGAGTCCATGGAATATTTTATATGTTGACACAAGTTGCGGAAAAAATACAATTTTTTTTTTTGCACAAAGTTGTCACTAAATGATATATTGCTCAAACATGCCATGGGCATATGTGGAATTACACCCCAAAATACATTCTGTTGCTTCTCCTGAGTACGGGGATACCACATGTGTGAGACTTTTTGGGAGCCTAGCGCGTACGGGACCCCAAAAACCAATCACCGCCTTCAGGCTTTCTAAGGGTGTAAATTTTTGATTTCACTTCTCACTGCCTATCACAGTTTCGGAGGCCATGGAATGCCCAGATGGCACAAAACCCCCCCCCAAATGACCCCATTTTGGAAAATAGACACCCAAAGCTATTTGCTGAGAGGTATTGTGAGTATTTTGCAGATCTCGCTTTTTGTCACAAAGTTTTGAAAATTGAAAAAAAAAAAGAAAAAAAAAATGTTCTTTCTTCATTTTCAAAAACAAATGAGAGCTGTAAAATACTCACCATGCCTCTCAGCAAACAGCTTGGGGTGTCTACTTTCCAAAATGGGATCATTTGGGGGGGTTTTGTGCTATTTTGGCATTTTATGGCCTTTGAAACTGTGATAGGTAGTGAGGAGTCAAATCAAAAATTTGTGCCTAGAAATCCTGAAGGCGGTGATTGGTTTTCGGGGTCCCGTACGCAGCTAGGCTCCTAAAAAGTCCCACACATGTGGTATCCCCGTACTCAGGAGAAGCAGCAAAATGTATTTTGGGGTGCAATTCCACATATAACCATGGCATGTGTGAGCAATATATCATTTAGTGACAACTTTTTGTAATTTTTTTTTTTGTCATTATTCAATCACTTGGGACAAAAAAAAAATATTCAATGGGCTCAACAGGCCTCTCAGCAATTTCCTTGGGGTGTCTACTTTCTAAAATGGGGTCATTTGGGGGGTTTTGTGCAATTTTGGCATTTTATGGCCTTCAAAACTGTGATAGGTAGTGAGGAGTGAAATCAAAAATTTGCGCCCTTAGAAATCCTGAAGGCGGTGCTTGGTTTCCGGGGTCCCGTACGTGGCTAGGCTCCTAAAAAGTCCCACACATGTGGTATCCCCGTACTCAGGAGAAGCAGCAGAATGTATTTTGGGGTGCAATTCCACATATAACCATGGCATGTGTGAGCAATATATCATTTAGTGACAACTTTTTGTAATTTTTATTTATTTTTTGTCATTATTCAATCACTTGGGACAAAAAAAAATATTCAATGGGCTCAACATGCCTCTCAGCAATTTCCTTGGGGTGTCTACTTTCCAAAATGGGGTCATTTGGGGGGGTTTTGTACTGCCCTGCCATTTTAGCACCTCAAGAAATGAGATAGGCAGTCATAAATTTAAAGCTGTGTAAATTCCAGAAAATGTACCCTAGTTTGTAAACGCTATAACTTTTGCGCAAACCAATAAATATACACTTATTGACATTTTTTTTTACTAAAGACATGTGGCTGAATAAATTTTGGCCTAAATGTATGACTAAAATTGAGTTTATTCGATTCTTCTTATAACAAAAATTAGAAAATATCATTTTTTTTCAAAATTTTCGGTCTTTTTCCGTTTATATCGCAAAAAATAAAAATCGCAGAGGCAATCAAATACCATTAAAAGAAAGCTCTATTTGTGGGAAGAAAAGGACGCAAATTTCGTTTGGGTACAACATTGCATGTCCGCACAATTTACAGTTAAAGCAGCGCAGTGCAAAATTCTGAATTCACCTCTGGTCCTTTAGCTACCAAATGGTCCGGGGCTTAAGTGGTTAAAGTAGGTCGGTATCCGTATCGGTAGAGCTTGAAATAAATATAATTTTTTTTGTAAAATACACATTTTTATTAAATTAGACCTACCGAACCATGAATGGAGATTTGTATGCCACTTCTCTAATAATAATCTAGCTTTTATGAACAAAGAGGGAAAATTTAATTCATAGGTACGGGCTAGATTTGCTGTAATGTTTGTACCTAAATAATTCAATGCTGATGTAGTCCACTTAAAGTGGAAACCACCTCGTACTTGTGCAAGTATTTGCGGTGGCAATGCCACCCCCATCGCCTCTGATTTTGAAAAATAAATTTCCAAATTAGATAAGGCACCATATAAATCAAATTGTTTAATGAGGTTAGGTAATGATACTGCTGGGTTAATTATTGAAAATAACATGTCGTCGGCATACGCCGAGATCTTATGTTGTGTTCTACCTACTGTCACTCCTTGTATATCCGCTTGAAGCCTAATCGTACAGAGGAAAGTTCCAAGGTAAGAGCATATAAAAGGGGGGACATAGGACACCCCTGCCTGGTACCATTCTTAATTAGAAAATACTCTGAGAGCACTCCATTTACCTTGACCTGTGCGGTCGGATTTGAATATATTCTGGCTATCCGGCTCATCATCACTTCCCCTAGTCCAATATGTCTAAGTACGGAAAACATGAATGACCAGTTTACCCGATCAAATGCCTTCTCCACATCGGTGTTTAACAATACACATTGGGTTTTCATGGACTGGGTCACATGGAGCAGGTTCAGCACTTTAGAAGTGCTGTCCCTTGCTTCCCACGTAGGAATAAATCCTACTTGATCTAAGTGAATTCGTTTTTGTAAGTGAGTCGCCAGCCGGGTAGCCAGAACTTTAGTGTATAATTTAAGATCCACATTCAAGAGTAAGATAGGTCTATAACTGCCACAAGAGGTAGGGTCCTTCCCTTCTTTATGTAATAAAGCAATATGGGCTCCCAAGGTATCCCTAGCAAATAAAGATCCAGAATCAATCGCATTAAATAAATTAATCAATCGTGAGCCCAATATTCCAAATAGCGTTTTATAATATTGTACCGTAAACCCATCAGGGCCCGGGGCTTTCCCTAATTGCATAGTTCCCAATGCTTGTTGGAGCTCCAATAAAGAGATGGGGACATCTAATTCCGCAGCTATCTCAGAAGATAAAGAGGGCATTTGGGATGCCTGAATATATTCATCTATGGCCAATCGAGACTGTATAGGTAATGATAAATCATATAGAGATGAATAAAACGTTTTAAATTCTCGGGTAATATGTGCTGGTAGGGTTATCTTCTGCCCATCGCCATTAACAACTTGGGGAATATATGTTGATAACTTATGTTCTCTAACCCTTCTTGCCAGCACCTTCCCACATTTGTGGCCCGATTTATAACTCGCCTTGCGGCAGAACTGTAGCGCCGCTTTCGCTTTAAAATGTAGCAGATCTATAATCTGTTTTCTAATTACCGCCAGTTCTATTTCTACAGTCTGGTTAGGGGCATATTTATGACTGGCCTCCACAGCTGCTAGTTTAACGAGTAATTCGGTAAGTTGTTTTGTTCGCTCACGTTTAAAACGAGCTCCATGTTTGATAAGGACAGCTCTCAGGACTGATTTATGTGCCTCCCATAGACCTCCTGGGTCACAGTCAGGTAGATCATTCCTCTGGAAATATGATATCAACTCTTTAGTCACATCCTCCAGGACTTCAGGAGTCTGCAACAGACTTTCATTAAGTTGCCAAAAACTATGTGTAAGCGACTGTATTCCCGTCAAATCATAAGACAGGAACACAGGAGCATCTTTTTGCCCGCGTACTTGCATAGCCCCTTGAACGCCTATGGAGCACTACTGGTTCCGCGGACAAATCAGCACAGGCAGAGGCCATGGAAGAAGAAGAAGAGGAGGGGGTGGAGGAGAGAGGTGTGTCAGAATCACCACTAGTAGGATTTTGGAGGCGTGGTGGCGGAACAACCTCCAACACTACTGCAGCCTGTCCTGCATCCTTCCCAGCTGCCAGCAGAGTCACCCAATGCCCCTTGAAAGATAGGTAACATCCCTGTCCATGCCTGCTGGACCATGAGTCAGCGGTAATATGCACCTTACCGCTGAGCGCCCTTTCCAGCGAGGCCAAGACATTGCCTTCCACATGCCGGTAGAGAGCCGGAATCGCCTTCCGTGAAAAAAAGTGGCGTTTGGGAACCTGTCACTGAGGAACCGCACATTCCACAAACTCACAGAAGGGGGCAGAGTCTACCAACTGAAAAGGCAGCAGTTGAAGTGCTAGCAATTTAGCCAAGCTAGCATTCAACCGCTGGGCATGTGGATGGCTGGGAGCAAACTTCTTTCAGCGGTGCAGCAGCTGGGGCAGGGAAATTTGCCTGGTACAATCTGACTTTGGTGTACCGATAGCAGATTGCCCGCAAGTACTTGGGAGTGACACACCTAATTCTACACTTTCATTCCTCTCAGTGCAGGTTTCTGAGAGGACTGAAGGTATAGTGGGGTTGGAGATCCCAGCTGATGAGGAGCAAGGAGAGGTCCGCTTTGTTCTTTGGTGTGGGTATTTTATGTACGCTTGCCAACGGACTGCATGGCAGGTCAACATATGTCTGGTCAAGCATGTGGTGCCCAAGCGGCTGCTATTTTGGCCACACGAGATACGCTTCAGACATATGTTGCAAATAGCAAAGGTGTGATCTGCTGCACACGTCTCAAAAAAGGCCCACACCAAAGAACTTTTGGAATAACGCACAGAGACAGCAGCGCCCTGCACATGCAGAGCTCTGCGGTGTGATGCAGTCGGTGTGCTGCCCTTTAGCTGGCCCCTGGAGGGCATCCTGCCTCATTGGAGATGTGCCTCCTCCTTCTCCTCCTCTCTCCTATCAGGCACCCACGTAGAGTCAGTGACCTCATCATCCCCTCCCTCCTCATCACTGGAGCAAACCTGGCAGTATGCTGCAGCTGGGGGAACATGACTGCCAGTTTGCCATCCTTCTTGCGCACCCCCTCTCTCTGGGCTCACGTTACTGCCTTCCTCAAGCTGGGTACCATCATCGGAGCCTTCAAAACGCTGCGCATCCTCCTGCGGCATGTACCCAACCCTGTGGTCAAACAGTTCGGGGGACTCCTCAGGAGGACATGGTGGGGCTAGGGAAGGAGTGACTGATGCCATTGAGCCAAGGGAAGAGGCCGCTTTGGCAGACAAAGTACCCTGAGGCTGGGTGAGAGAGGATGAGGAGGATGAGGACGGTTTGGTCATCCACTCTACCAACTCTTCAGCATGTTGCTGCTCAACATGGCCAGCTGCTGAAAAAAAGGACAAGCGTGCCCCACGGCCACGTGCTGATGAGGATGCACCGTGTCCACAACCAGCACTGTTGCCTCTAGACACAGAGCCTGCTTGCCCTCTTTTATTGGCCTGTGTGTGTCTGCCTCTCCTTGTTGGCCTTCCAGACATACTTTATTTGATGTATTGGAATAGGTAGGTACACAAGGAATTGTCTGCAGTCAGCTTTAGCTGCACACTGTGCACAGGATACAGTACACTGACTGAAAATACTGCAGCTGCCTGCCTGTGGTATTATTAGGAAGGGAACACCAGCAATTGTCTGCAGTTAGCTTTAGTTGCACACTGTGCACAGGATACAGTACACTGACTTAAAATACTGCACCTGCCTGTGGTATTATTAGGAAGGGAACAACAGCAATTGTCTGCAGTTAGCTTTAGTTGCACACTGTGCACAGGATACAGTACACTGACTTAAAATACTGCACCTGCCTGTGGTATTATTAGGAAGGGAACAACAGCAATTGTCTGCAGTTAGCTTTAGTTGCACACTGTGCACAGGATACAGTACACTGACTTAAAATACTGCACCTGCCTGTGGTTATATTAGGAAGGGAACAACAGCAATTGTCTGCAGTTAGCTTTAGTTGCACACTGTGCACAGGATACAGTACACTGACTGAAAATACTGCAGCTGCCTGCCTGTGGTATTATTAGGAAGAGAACACCAGCAATTGTCTGCAGTTAGCTTTAGTTGCACACTTTGCACAGGATACAGCACACTGACTGAAAATACTGCAGTTGCCTGCCTGTGGTATTATTAGGAAGAGAACACCAGCGATTGTCTGCAGTTAGCTTTAGTTGCACACTGTGCACAGGATACAGTACACTGACTGAAATACTGCAGCTGCCTGCCTGTGGTATTAGGAAGAGAACACCAGCAATTGTCTTCAGTTAGCTTTAGTTGCACACTGTGCACAGGATACAGTACACTGACTGAAAATACTGCAGGTGCCTGCCTGTGGTATTAGGAAGAGAACACCAGCAATTGTCTGCAGTTAGCTTTAGTTGCACACTGTGCACAGGATACAGTACACTGACTGAAAATACTGCAGCTACCACAATCAACAATCAGTATATTAGGAAGAGAATAATAGGAACAAATCTAGCTAAACTGAATACAGTGTATATATATATATATATATATATATATATATACACACACACACACACACACAACTCCTAGGATTCATATATATATATATACCAAATACACTGACTAAAGCTAACTCAATTGCCTGCCTGCTCTATCTAACTGAAATTAAATGACACTCTGACTCTCTATCTACCTCTCTCACACGCCGCAACACACTACACAAGGCCGACACGCAGGTGGCCTCATATAGTGTGGTGCATGTACCTACTCCCCTGAGCCATCATTGGCCAAAGGTAACCTGACTTTGGCCAATTATGGCTTTCTGTGCTGACGACGCTGTGATTGGCCAAAGCATGCGGGTCATAGTGCATGCTTGGCCAATCATCAGCCAGCAATGCACTGCGATGCCGCAGTGAATTATGGGCCGTGACGAACCACTCACAATGTTCGAAATTCAGTGAACGGCCGAACAGCCTATGTTCGAGTCGAACATGAGTTCGACTCGAACACGAAGCTCATCCCTACTCAAGATACAGAGGCAATGAATGGCTGCCAAGCATGCAGGAGCAGGGGCTCCAGATCTCCATCAGTTAGAAAGGACTATAGGCATCTCCAGCTTCACTGTAAAGATGACAGCTGTCAGAATCATATGGTGATGTCAGGAGGGGTTAAGCATAACACGTTTCAAGAGACACGGCCCTCTTTATCAACTGCAAAGGGAAAGCCAGAAGCTAAAAGTTTAAATATCCAGTGGGGCAGGCAAGGGGGAGGAGAATTGGAGGGGAAAAGCCCAGAAACCAAGCTGCTGCATTCTCTGCAAAGTCCCAATAGTACAATACACAGGCACATTATGGTAGGCAACCCACTAATGCCTCGTACACACGGCTGGTTTTCCCGTCTGAAAAACTCAGATGAGAGCTTTAGGTCGGGAATCCCGACCATGTGTATGCTCCATCTGAGTTTTTCCAACGGGAAAACTGCCAAAAACGGCCGGCGAAAAAAAGAGAACTGATTCTCTATTTTCCCGTTGGGATTCCCGACTGACTTTTTCTCGTCGGAAATCCCGGCCGTGTGTACGGGGCATAAGTGTAATTGGAAAAATATGCATGAAACTTGTAACCTTTCTAAACTCATATACTAGAACAACAAATATAAAAGGAAAAAGCGATAAAATTACATATATTGTCAGCAGGAAGTAGGCATGCTTTTGCATATATGGTGGGAATGCCTACTCCTCCAATCTTTCTAGTCTAAAGTGCACTCAACCATTCTCCAGGTCACAACCGATATCCTAGAGTACAAGCACAATATCTGCTACACTACACCTCACTCCCTCTCAAGGGGCAGCACAAATCACATGCAATGCACATGGTAAACACAGCCAAGTCATGCATACCAGTGCATTGGAACTCGCCATGTGTGCCTTCTTTAACAGAATGGTTCACACGCATCAACACAGTAGCATGGATGGAGGAACTGATACACATAGCTAAGGAACCCCCAGACAAATAGAACTTAACATGGGCCTGCTGGCTCCATTTTCAAACAACAGATATACCAATGCATTATGAACAATGTCTATCACTCACAGATCCATGCTGACAATACAAATGCTTCCTGAAACACACCTCAATTGAAAGGGAAACCACTTTCTACATCATCTTTCAAATCAAATCACACACTCTTACCCTCACAACACTCCATTGTTATACTGTTGTAGACATTGATTACCACCCTCCTGGCTAAGGACACATTCGATATAAAGAAAGATAAGCTGTTAAGCACCCTTCTGGGAGACCTCACTATTTTCTCTCCTGCCTCCTGGGAATATTCCCCACACTCAGACGAAGGTTCTCCATTCTCATTCCACCTTTTATCTACAGTTTAAACTTCTGCTTCCTTTTTTTTCTTCTTTGCTCCTCTTCCTGGACCCTTGTATTCAGTCAGAGAGTTTCTCTAAACCCAGGAACTCCCTACTGCTAGGAGGACGACATTGGCCAGAGTAGAATCTATACTTTAACCATCCTATTGCAGAAGATCTCTCCAAAGACAAAAATATGTATGCTCTCATTCCTGGTAGGAGAAGCTGTCAACCCTGTATAGTTCCTATACCCCTCCTTCAGCCACTATACCCTCCTATATGCAGGATGTTTTACAAGCCTATAAGCTTTAAATAACCAGTTTTGTATTGGTATGTTATAAACATCCTAAGTTAAGGACCTTACAGACCTGACCTATAGTCTCTTGTTGCAACATTATGCACATTCAAATATGCAACTCAAATGTTTGTTGTTATAACCTGACATACGATCAGGGCACATGCCCATAGTTCAACTGCCATTCATCTGCCATAATAGTCTTTGATTAAGGCATGTTTGTAACATTGATTCTGTATGCGTTTTGTTTTTACAAAATAAAACTTGTTTGGAAAACAAAAAAAGAATTACATATATAAACTGATAAAGTGAGCAAATATATATCAAAGAATGTGAAAGAAAGAGTGCAGGTGTACCTGGTAGGTGTGAATACTATATATGATTAGGGATGAGCCGAACACCCCCGGGTTCGGTTCGCACCAGAACCTTCGAACGGACCGAAAGTTCGCGCGAATTTTCGAACCCTATTCGTTATAATGGACGCGAACGTTCGAAATCAAAATTGCTAATTACAACGGCCAATATGCATGTTAATGTCATAAAACAGGTTTGGGGACCCGGGTCCTGCCCCAGGGGACATATATCAATGCAAAAAGAAATTTTAAAAACTAAAGTTTTTTCGGGAGCAGTCATTTTAATGATGCATAAAGTGAAAAAAAAAAGTGAAATTTTCCTTTAAATATGGTACCTGGGGGGTGTCTAAAGTATGCCTGTGAAGTGGCATGTGTTTCCCGTGTTTAGAACTGTCCTTGCACAAAATGACATTTGTAAAGGAAAAAAAGAAGCCATTTAAAACCACTTGCGGCTTTAATGTCATGTCTTGTCCTGGCCGCCATATGGCTGAAAATCCTTGAGAAAAATGGCATGGCTACCCCATCACCCCCCCCCACCCCAGCCCCTTTGGGTCTTGTATGGATACTAAGGGGGACCCCGCACCCAAAATAAAACCCTATACCTACAACCCTATATACTCTGAACAGCAGTATATAGGTGGTGCAAACAAGACATGGACTGTAGGTTTGTTCTTAAGTAGAATCTGAACAGGTACATTATGAAGTGTAGCTACATCCCAAAAAAATCAATTTTTAAGCTTTTTGGAGAACATAGGGAGGGGTTATCACCCCTGTAACATTTGCTGTCTTTGCACATCTGTTCAGAACATGTCACCTCACTTTCCGTCCCAATGACAAATGTTTTTGGAAAAGTGGGGTTTTAATTGAAACAAGGATTGGTGATAAAGCATCAGTAGAGAGGAGATACCTTTTTCCCAAATTAAATCTAACAGGATAGAATTTTCCTTCCTATGGGTAGATTTCCTCTCACTTCCTGTTTTCTCTTGCCGTTTGCAAGTAGGAGTCGTTTGTAAGTTGGATGTTTGAAAGTAGGGGCCTGCCGTATATACTCTGCAGAAATTTGCCCTATTAGATGTTGGTGTAGCCACAAGACTGGTGGGCACAGGAATGGGCCCTGCTGTGAGTTAATAGATCAAGATTTGTACTTGCATGCACCTGTTGAACCGGGCAGAAAAATTGGGCCTTTGGTGGTGGTGGTGGTGGTGGTGGACGGTGTTGCCACAAGACTGTAAGCCCTCACAGTTACTCTTGGTGGGTGCAGGAATGGGCCCTGCTGTGAGTTATTAGATCAAGATTTGTAATTGCATGCACCTGTTGAACAGGGCAGAAAAATTGGGCCTTTGGTGGTGGTGGTGGTGGTGGACGGTGTTGCCACAAGACTGTAGGCCCTCATAGTTACTCTTGGTGGGCGCAGGAATGGGCCCTGCTGTGAACTATTAGATCAAGATTTGTAATTACACGCCCCTGTTAAACAGGGGCTGAAAAATTGTGCCTTAGGCATTGGTGCTGGTGCCACAACACTGCAACCCCTCACAGATACTGTACTTGGAGCACAGCAGTCACACCTGTTGCGAAGCATCTTTTTAAAAAATTGTAATTACACGCCCCTGTTACACAGGGGCTGAAAAATTGTGCCTTAGGCACTGGTGCTGGTGCCACAACACTGCAACCCCTCACAGATACTGTACTCTGAGCACAGCAATGAGACCTGTTGCAAAGCATTGCCTAAAAATTGTAATTACACGCCCCAACAGGGGCTGAAAAATTGTGCCTTAGGCACTGGTGCTGGTGCCACAACACTGCAACCCCTCACAGATACTGTACTCTGAGCACAGCAGTCACACCTGTTGCGAAGCATCTTTTTAAAAAATTGTAATTACACGCCCCTGTTATACAGGGGCTGAAAAATTGTGCCTTAGGCACTGGTGTGGTGGCATGGATCATTGAGGAGGAGGAAGAGGATAGTCAGTGAACATAACAGGACAGTCACTCAGCATCAGCATAGGCAGTCTTGAAGGGATGTGACATTATAAATTATTCCGTTATATCCGCTTCAGGTGTCTGGTAGCTGGTGGTGATCCAAGACTGATTCATTTTTATGAAGGTCAGTCGATCAACCGAGTCGGTGGACAGGCGCACCCTATGATCGGTGACAAATCCTCCAGCAGCACTGAATGTGCGTTCGGAAAGAACGCTGGATGCAGGACAGGCCAGTAGCTCAATTGCATACTGTGCAAGCTCTGGCCAGTGATCCATCCTCAGGACCCAGTAAGCCAGAGGATTTTCGGTGGGAAAGGTGTCCAAGTCTGACCTTGCCCCTAGGTATTCCTGCACCATGTATATCAGACGCTGGCGATGGTTGCTGGAACCGATCATACCTTGGGGCTGCGGACTAAAAAATTGTCTGAACGCATCGGTCAGACGTCCACCTTCCCCACCGCTCCTTCTGCTACTGACCGAAGCCTCAGCAACTCGTCGTCCAGGACCAGGAGTTTGTAACCTCCCAGTTTCTGGGAACGCGTTGCACAGACCTTTCTGCAAGGCCTCCCTGAGATGTCTCATCCTCTGCTCCCTCTGCGACGGCAAGATAAGGTCCACAACCTTACCCTTGTACCGTGGATCAAGGAGAGTGGCCAGCCAGTAATGGTCACTCTCCTTGATCCGAAGAACACGAGGATCCTTCCGCAGGCTTTGCAGGATCAGGGAGGCCATGCAGCGTAGGTTAGCTGAGGCATTCGGTCCGGAGTCTTCTGGGTCACTGAGGATGACATGATCGCCAGCCACCTCCTCCCAGCCACGTACAAGTCCACTGGTTTGTTGGGACTGTACATCATCCCTAAAAGACTGCTGCTGCTGATGCTGAGTGCCAGGCTCCACCTCCATGCTCACACAATCCTCCTCCTCCTCCTCCTCCTCCTCCTCTTCCTGTGTGATGGGTGGGACAGAAGGAACATTGTCTGGATAAAGGGGGCCTTGAGAGACAAGGAAGTCCTCCTCTTCCTGCCTCTGTTCTGCCTCAAGTGCCCTGTCCATTATCCCACGCAGCGTATGCTCCAACAGGTGGACAAGAGGTACAGTGTCACTGATGCATGCACTGTCACTGCTCACCATCCTCGTGGCCTCCTCAAATGGTGAGAGGACAGTGCATGCATCCCTGATCATGCTCCACTGGCGTGGGGAAAAAAAGCCAAGCTCCCCTGACCCTGTCCTGGTGCCGTAGTCGCAAAGGTACTCATTGATGGCCCTCTGCTGCGTGTGCAGTCGCTGCAGCATGGCCAACGTTGAGTTCCACCTGGTGGGCATGTCACATATTAGGCGGTTCTTGGGCAGGTTCAGCTCCTTTTGCAGCTCAGTCATCCGAGCACTGGCATTATAAGATCAGCGGAAATGCACACAGACTTTCCTGGCCTGCCTCAGGACATCCTGTAAGCCTGGGAACCTGCCCAAGAACCGCTGCACCACCAGGTTGAGGACGTGAGCCATACAGGGCACATGGGTGAGCTGCCCCTGTCGCAGGGCGGAGAGGAGGTTGGTGCCATTATCAGAAACGACCATTCCTGGCTTAAGCTGGCGTGGCATCAACCACCTCTCGGCCTGCCCCTGCAGAGCTGCCAGAACCTCTGGCCCAGTGTGGCTCCTGTCCCCCAAACACACCAGCGCAAGCACGGCATGGCATCTTTTTGCCTGCGTACTCGCGTAGCCCTTTGTACGCCTACGGAGCACCGCTGGTTCCGAGGACAGAGCACTCGAAGAGGACATGGAGGAAGAAGAAGAGGAGGGGGTGGAGGAGAGAGGTGTGTCACAACCAGTAGTAGCATTTTGGAGGCGTGGTGGCGGAACAACCTCCAACACTACTGCACCTTGTCCTGCATCCCTCCCAGCTGCCAATAGAGTGACCCAATGGGCCGTGAAAGAAAGATAACGTCCCTGTCCATGCCTGCTGGACCATGAGTCAGCGGTAATATGCACCTTACCGCTGACCGCCCTGTCCAGCGAGGCATGGACATTGCCTTCCACATGCCAGTAGAGAGACGGAATCGCCTTCCGTGAGAAAAAGTGGCGTTTGGGAACCTGCCACTGAGGAACCGCACATTGAACAAACTCACGGAAGGGGGCCGAGTCTATCAACTGAAAAGGCAGCAGTTGAAGTGCTAGCAATTTAGCCAAGCTAGCATTCAACCGCTGGGCATGTGGATGGCTGGGAGTATACTTCTTTCGACGGTCCAGCAGCTTGGGCAGGGAAATTTGCCTGCTACAATCGGACGTCGGTGTACTGCAAGTACTTGGTTGTGACACACCTAATTCTACACCTTCAGTCCTCTCAGAGCAGCTTTCAGAGAGGACTGAAGATATAGTGGGGATGGAGATCCCAGCTGATGAGGAGCAAGGAGAGGTCCGCTTTGTTCTTTGGTGTGGGTCTTTTATGTGTGCTTGCCAACGAGCTGCATGGCAGGTCGACATATGTCTGCTCATGCTTGTGGTGCCCAAGCGGCTGATGTTTTGGCCACGCGAGATACGCTTGAGACAAATATTGCAAATAGCAGTGGTGCGATCTGATGCACTCGTCTCAAAAAAGGCCCACACCAAAGAACTTTTGTGATAACGTGCAGAGGCAGCGCCCTGCACAGGCGGAGCTCTGCGGTGTGGTACAGTTGCTGTGCTGGCCTCTAGCTGGCCTCCAGGGGGCATCCTGCCTCGTTGGACATGTGACGCTGCATCCTCCTCCTCCTCCTCCTCTCTCCCTTCAGGCACCCACGTGGAGTCAGTGACCTCATCATCCCCTCCCTCTTCACCACTAGAGCAAACCTGGCAGTAAGCTGCAGCTGGTGGAACACTACTGCCAGATTGCTGTCCTTCAGCATCCCCTCTCTCTGCGCGCACACTACTGACTTCCTCAAGCTGGGTATCATCATCCGAGCCTTCGAATCGTTGGGCATCCTCCTGGAGCATGTACCCAACACTGTGGTCAAACAGTTCGGGGGACTCCTCAGGAGGACATGGTGGGTCTAGGGAAGGGGTGGCTGATGATGCCATTGAGTACGCGTTGGCAGCTGCTCTGCCAGTACCCTGAGCCTGGGTGAGAGAGGATGAGGAGTATGAGGAGGGCTTGGTCATCCATTCTACCAAGCCTTCGGCATGATGCGGCTCCACATGTCCAGCTGCCGAAAACAAAGACAAGCGTGTCCCATGGCCACGTGCTGATGACGATGCACGACCACGTCCACGGCCAGCACTGTTGTCTCTAGAAACAGAGCCTGCCTGCCCTGTGTTCTTGCCTCGGCACGCTCTGCCTCTCCTTGGCGGTCTTCCAGCCATTGTAGTCGGTAGTGTATATAGTATAAAAAATAGAACTCCTATGTGTGCTCACAACACACTGTAGGTCCTATGGGTGCTGACACTAACACACTATAGGTACTATGTGTGCTGCTGACAAGAAAATATAGGAGCTCTGTTTGCTGCCACTAACACACTAGAAGTCCTATGGGTGCTGCTGAGAAGAAAATATAGGAGCTCTGTGTGATGCCACTAACACACTAGAAGTCCTATGGGTGCTGCTGAGAAGAAAATATAGGAGCTCTGTTTGCTGCCACTAACACACTAGAAGTCCTATGGGTGCTGCTGAGAAGAAAATATAGGAGCTCTGTGTGATGCCACTAACACACTAGAAGTCCTATGGGTGCTGCTGAGAAGAAAATATAGGAGCTCTGTTTGCTGCCACTAACACACTAGAAGTCCTATGGGTGCTGCTGAGAAGAAAATATAGGAGCTCTGTTTGCTGCCACTAACACACTAGAAGTCCTATGGGTGCTGCTGAGAAGAAAATATAGGAGCTCTGTTTGCTGCCACCAACACACTAGAAGTCCTATGGGTGCTGCTGAGAAGAAAATATAGGAGCTCTGTGTGATGCCACTAACACACTAGAAGTCCTATGGGTGCTGCTGAGAAGAAAATATAGGAGCTCTGTTTGCTGCCACTAACACACTAGAAGTCCTATGGGTGCTGCTGAGAAGAAAATATAGGAGCTCTGTTTGCTGCCACTAACACACTAGAAGTCCTATGGGTGCTGCTGAGAAGAAAATATAGGAGCTCTGTGTGATGCCACTAACACACTAGAAGTCCTATGGGTGCTGCTGAGAAGAAAATATAGGAGCTCTGTTTGCTGCCACTAACACACTAGAAGTCCTATGGGTGCTGCTGAGAAGAAAATATAGGAGCTCTGTTTGCTGCCACTAACACACTAGAAGTCCTATGGGTGCTGCTGAGAAGAAAATATAGGAGCTCTGTTTGCTGCCACTAACACACTAGAAGTCCTATGGGTGCTGCTGAGAAGAAAATATAGGAGCTCTGTTTGCTGCCACTAACACACTAGAAGTCCTATGGGTGCTGCTGAGAAGAAAATATAGGAGCTCTGTTTGCTGCCACTAACACACTAGAAGTCCTATGGGTGCTGCTGAGAAGAAAATATAGGAGCTCTGTGTGATGCCACTAACACACTAGAAGTCCTATGGGTGCTGCTGAGAAGAAAATATAGGAGCTCTGTTTGCTGCCACTAACACACTAGAAGTCCTATGGGTGCTGCTGAGAAGAAAATATAGGAGCTCTGTTTGCTGCCACTAACACACTAGAAGTCCTATGGGTGCTGCTGAGAAGAAAATATAGGAGCTCTGTGTGATGCCACTAACACACTAGAAGTCCTATGGGTGCTGCTGAGAAGAAAATATAGGAGCTCTGTTTGCTGCCACTAACACACTAGAAGTCCTATGGGTGCTGCTGAGAAGAAAATATAGGAGCTCTGTTTGCTGCCACTAACACACTAGAAGTCCTATGGGTGCTGCTGAGAAGAAAATATAGGAGCTCTGTTTGCTGCCACTAACACACTAGAAGTCCTATGGGTGCTGCTGAGAAGAAAATATAGGAGCTCTGTGTGATGCCACTAACACACTAGAAGTCCTATGGGTGCTGCTGAGATGAAAATATAGGAACTCTGTGTGATGCCACTAACACATTAGAAGTCCTATGGGTGCTGCTGAGAAGAAAATATAGGAGCTCTGTTTGCTGCCACTAACACACTAGAAGTCCTATGGGTGCTGCTGAGAAGAAAATATAGGAGCTCTGTGTGATGCCACTAACACACTAGAAGTCCTATGGGTGCTGCTGAGAAGAAAATATAGGAGCTCTGTTTGCTGCCACTAACACACTAGAAGTCCTATGGGTGCTGCTGAGAAGAAAATATAGGAGCTCTGTGTGATGCCACTAACACACTAGAAGTCCTATGGGTGCTGCTGAGATGAAAATATAGGAACTCTGTGTGATGCCACTAACACATTAGAAGTCCTATGGGTGCTGCTGAGAAGAAAATATAGGAGCTCTGTTTGCTGCCACTAACACACTAGAAGTCCTATGGGTGCTGCTGAGAAGAAAATATAGGAGCTCTGTGTGATGCCACTAACACACTAGAAGTCCTATGGGTGCTGCTGAGAAGAAAATATAGGAGCTCTGTTTGCTGCCACTAACACACTAGAAGTCCTATGGGTGCTGCTGAGAAGAAAATATAGGAGCTCTGTGTGATGCCACTAACACACTAGAAGTCCTATGGGTGCTGCTGAGAAGAAAATATAGGAGCTCTGTTTGCTGCCACTAACACACTAGAAGTCCTATGGGTGCTGCTGAGAAGAAAATATAGGAGCTCTGTTTGCTGCCACTAACACACTAGAAGTCCTATGGGTGCTGCTGAGAAGAAAATATAGGAGCTCTGTTTGCTGCCACTAACACACTAGAAGTCCTATGGGTGCTGCTGAGAAGAAAATATAGGAGCTCTGTGTGATGCCACTAACACACTAGAAGTCCTATGGGTGCTGCTGAGAAGAAAATATAGGAGCTCTGTGTGATGCCACTAACACACTAGAAGTCCTATGGGTGCTGCTGAGAAGAAAATATAGGAGCTCTGTTTGCTGCCACTAACACACTAGAAGTCCTATGGGTGCTGCTGAGAAGAAAATATAGGAGCTCTGTGTGATGCCACTAACACACTAGAAGTCCTATGGGTGCTGCTGAGAAGAAAATATAGGAGCTCTGTTTGCTGCCACTAACACACTAGAAGTCCTATGGGTGCTGCTGAGAAGAAAATATAGGAGCTCTGTTTGCTGCCACTAACACACTAGAAGTCCTATGGGTGCTGCTGAGAAGAAAATATAGGAGCTCTGTGTGATGCCACTAACACACTAGAAGTCCTATGGGTGCTGCTGAGAAGAAAATATAGGAGCTCTGTTTGCTGCCACTAACACACTAGAAGTCCTATGGGTGCTGCTGAGAAGAAAATATAGGAGCTCTGTTTGCTGCCACTAACACACTAGAAGTCCTATGGGTGCTGCTGAGAAGAAAATATAGGAGCTCTGTTTGCTGCCACTAACACACTAGAAGTCCTATGGGTGCTGCTGAGAAGAAAATATAGGAGCTCTGTGTGATGCCACTAACACATTAGAAGTCCTATGGGTGGTGCTGAGAAGAAAATATAGGAGCTCTGTTTGCTGCCACTAACACACTAGAAGTCCTATGGGTGCTGCTGAGAAGAAAATATAGGAGCTCTGTTTGCTGCCACTAACACACTAGAAGTCCTATGGGTGCTGCTGAGAAGAAAATATAGGAGCTCTGTTTGCTGCCACTAACACACTAGAAGTCCTATGGGTGCTGCTGAGAAGAAAATATAGGAGCTCTGTGTGATGCCACTAACACACTAGAAGTCCTATGGGTGCTGCTGAGAAGAAAATATAGGAGCTCTGTTTGCTGCCACTAACACACTAGAAGTCCTATGGGTGCTGCTGAGAAGAAAATATAGGAGCTCTGTTTGCTGCCACTAACACACTAGAAGTCCTATGGGTGCTGCTGAGAAGAAAATATAGGAGCTCTGTGTGATGCCACTAACACACTAGAAGTCCTATGGGTGCTGCTGAGATGAAAATATAGGAACTCTGTGTGATGCCACTAACACATTAGAAGTCCTATGGGTGCTGCTGAGAAGAAAATATAGGAGCTCTGTTTGCTGCCACTAACACACTAGAAGTCCTATGGGTGCTGCTGAGAAGAAAATATAGGAGCTCTGTGTGATGCCACTAACACACTAGAAGTCCTATGGGTGCTGCTGAGAAGAAAATATAGGAGCTCTGTTTGCTGCCACTAACACACTAGAAGTCCTATGGGTGCTGCTGAGAAGAAAATATAGGAGCTCTGTGTGATGCCACTAACACACTAGAAGTCCTATGGGTGCTGCTGAGAAGAAAATATAGGAGCTCTGTTTGCTGCCACTAACACACTAGAAGTCCTATGGGTGCTGCTGAGAAGAAAATATAGGAGCTCTGTGTGATGCCACTAACACACTAGAAGTCCTATGGGTGCTGCTGAGAAGAAAATATAGGAGCTCTGTTTGCTGCCACTAACACACTAGAAGTCCTATGGGTGCTGCTGAGAAGAAAATATAGGAGCTCTGTGTGATGCCACTAACACACTAGAAGTCCTATGGGTGCTGCTGAGAAGAAAATATAGGAGCTCTGTTTGCTGCCACTAACACACTAGAAGTCCTATGGGTGCTGCTGAGAAGAAAATATAGGAGCTCTGTTTGCTGCCACTAACACACTAGAAGTCCTATGGGTGCTGCTGAGAAGAAAATATAGGAGCTCTGTGTGATGCCACTAACACACTAGAAGTCCTATGGGTGCTGCTGAGAAGAAAATATAGGAGCTCTGTTTGCTGCCACTAACACACTAGAAGTCCTATGGGTGCTGCTGAGAAGAAAATATAGGAGCTCTGTTTGCTGCCACTAACACACTAGAAGTCCTATGGGTGCTGCTGAGAAGAAAATATAGGAGCTCTGTTTTCTGCCACTAACACACTAGAAGTCCTATGGGTGCTGCTGAGAAGAAAATATAGGAGCTCTGTGTGATGCCACTAACACACTAGAAGTCCTATGGGTGGTGCTGAGAAGAAAATATAGGAGCTCTGTTTGCTGCCACTAACACACTAGAAGTCCTATGGGTGCTGCTGAGAAGAAAATATAGGAGCTCTGTTTGCTGCCACTAACACACTAGAAGTCCTATGGGTGCTGTTGGGGTGCAATGCTGTGCTAACAGCACTGCGGTTGGTACTACTGCAATACTGTACTAACAGTAAGCACGCACCAGACTAATCCCCAGCAGCAGCTAATAACACACTAACTGTGCAATCAGCAGCAATGAACGATCAATGACTTAGGTAGCAATGGTTTAGCAAAGAAATAGCCAATGGTTTAGCAAAGAAGAGCAAATCTTTCAGTATCAAGCAAAGACAGAATCAGCAGACTAATCTCTCCTAAAGCCGGAACTCATGTGACCGGGGCCGATGGCGTGGCGGCCTTTTAAATGGTGGGGCGTGTACTAAAGCCCCTGAGCTGTAATTGGCTACAGGCGTCCTGCCTGTAGCCAATTATTGCTCTCCGAGTTTCGGGCGCTGTGATTGGCCAAGCATGCGGGGTCACAGTGCATGCTTGGCCAATCATCAGCCAGCAATGCACTGCGCCGGCCGCGCCGGCCGCAATGCATTGCGGGGCCGCTCGCATCACACGAATGTGATGCGAACGGCCCAAATAGTTCTGGGCTCGACGAGCGAGCGAACGCCCGATGCTCGATTCGAACATGGGTTTGAATCGAGCACTGGGCCCATCCCTATACATGATGCCTAAAAATACTCATACTACTTGGTCTGAAGAGGAAAGGGGAAAGGGGGTGGGAAAGAAAAAGAAAAATGGGAAATTATACGATCAAAAAAAAAAAAAAAAAAACTTCTTTCCCCTAAAACCCATGGGAAATATTAGTGAAGGCTAAATAACGAATACAGTTAGAAAAAAAAAAGGGGGGGGGGGATTGTTATATTTTTTAAAACATATGTCATTTTATCCCTGTTTCCTTTTATATTTGTTGTTCTAGTATTGTAGATTAGAACTGTCTGTTACAAGTTTCATGCATATTTTTCTATTTTTATATTAGTGGATTGCCTACTATAATGTGTCTAGGTATTGTATTATTGTGACATTGCCGAGAATGCAGCAGCTTGGTTTCTGAGCTTTTCCCCTCCCCTTCTCCTCCCCCTTGCCCATCCCATTGGCTATTTAAACTTTTATCTTCTGGATTTCCCTTTGCATGTCAATTTTACAGTGTAGCTGGAGACGCCGCCAGTCCTTTCTCTCCACACTAACTGACGAAGCTCTGGAGTATCTTTAGCTGATCAGCTCTGGTGTCTCAACCTGCTGTGTTTTATTATCCACTGGGGGATTGGTGATTTCTGACATGTAAGTGTGCTGCTTTTAATAAAGCTGTTTTTGTGCTTGGTATTAACCATAGCGCCCTGTTTTTTGCTGTTTCCTACTTTATTTTTATTTCAACATACAACGAACATTTTATGCGGTAATACAGCATTAGGTAGCAAAAAGTAAGACAACAGAGAATATTACAAGTTTATTCACGACAAAGCCTATGTATTATTGAAGACCGACCGCATCTCCTTCTAGCAGGGTCAGGTATCTGGATGCCCCGCGGGCACCCTGTTCATGAAAGCATAGGCCCCGTAGACCCCTATCATCCGGTCTAATCGCGGCCAATAAGGTTATAATATACCTGGTGGTTCGGAGGGTAGATGTGGTGCATGGGGTCCCAGCCGGGACCCCGGCAAGTAATAGGTGAGTTGCGGCCGTGTGGTGATGAACCTATGGGGTGGGCGAGAAATGGAAGAGGGGAGGGGGGAAAGGCAGTCAGGGTAGAAGGAAGAAGGATGGGATAAGGGGTCTGGGTGTTAGAGGGGGGGGAGGGAACAGGGAGGGGGGCCACTCCACCCCTCAGGGCCCCCGATCCCCCACCGGGGCACCGGTTTTGGGTATTGGGTGGGTTTAGGATCTCAGTGTTGAGAAGAAAAATGGGATTTGAACTGGTCAGTAGTTTTAAAATGAATCCAACATGCCCAGGTTAGTGTAAATTTCTGAATGCGGTCTTGTGCGACCGAGATCAATTCCTCCATCTCCTCCATCTCCTCTATTCTAACTATTCTAAGTAACCTTTCCCTAATGGAGGGGATATTCGTCGAGCGCCAGTGGGCAGGGATGCACAGTCTGGCAGCATTCACCATATGCATGGCTAGCGACCTATGGTAGGTGCGCTTCGCTAAGGTAGAATGATGCAGGAGAAATTGTCCCGGTCCCAAGTCCAAGGTAAGTGTGGTAACCTGCTCTATAGTGGAGTGAACCGTGCTCCAAAAGGAACGGAGCAAGGCACACTCCCACCAGATGTGGATCATGGATCCGTCGCCTATGTTACATCGCCAGCAAATGTTCGGAATCTGGGGTGCAAATCTGTGTAAGCGGGCTGGGGTTCTATACCATTTTGTAATGATTTTATATCCGTTTTCTTGGATCGCCACATTCAACGAGCCCGTGTGCGCCATAACGTAGACAGACTCCCACTCCTTGTCTGTGAAAGAGATTTGCAAGTCTCTCTCCCAAGACGATCGGACCGCCTGTGTCGCTGAAATACCGGGGCGCTCCAGTAACATAGCATATATAGCGGAAATAAGGTGTCTTTGCGGGGAGTTGCGTGAGCATAGGGCTTCAAAGGGAGTAAGTTGTCTACTCCAAATATCTGTGGGGCCATTAGAGATAAGAAAATGTGACAACTGTCTATACGACCAAAAAGGGAAGGAATTGGTGCGAGAATCCTCCACCAACTCCTCATACAGTCGCCGTCGGCCTCCGCGGAAGAAGTGACGTGCCTGGATCTCCTCTCGTGGCCATTCCCTGCGTAAGAAGGTTTCGGATTCTCCCGGAGGAAACTCAGGGTTACCCCGCAATGAGGTCAGGGGGCCTGGTCGAGAGGAGATGTGAAAGAGGGCTACCGCCTTCCCGAAGGCCAACAGCGAGGGCATGATCAGAGGATGTAGTTTAATATCCTGGGGGTAAGATCGTGGAACTAGCCACGGAAGTGTGCAAGTCGGTGTTGTTGTAAGCGCGTTTTCCAATGTGACCCAGGCTTTCCCCGCTTTGTGAACATTCCAGTCCACCACTCTAGTCAAGTGACAGGCCAGGTGATACTTTTGGAGGTCCGGTAGACCAATACCTCCAGCCTTCTTGGAGCAGGTCAGGCTCGAATATTTAATACGTGGGGCTAAGCCTTTCCAGAGAAAGATTGTGCATGCTTTCTTATATGACGAGAAGAAGGAGGGAGGAAGGTGTGTAGGGATTGTTTGCATTAGATACAGTAGGCGCGGGAGGACAACCATCTTAATAAGTGCCGCTCGGCCAAACCAGGACACATTCAGGCTAGCCCACTCCTTCAAATCTGCTTGTATTCTGGAGAGTGCGCGAAGGAAATTAAGGCTATACAGATCTGAAAGTTTCGTAGGTATCTGAATCCCCAGATATGTGATAGCGTCTTTTTTCCATAGGAATGGAAAGGTGTCTTGGCAGTGGGAAACTTCCTGCGGAGTTAGAGATATGTTCAAGGCGTGGGACTTGGAGAAGTTAATTTTAAGGTACGACAGCTCACCGAAACATTTAATGTCGTTCAAAAGGTTAGGTAAGGATACTCGAGGGGACTGTAGGGTCAACAAAATATCGTCCGCGAACGCCGCGACTTTGTACTCCCTATGTTGTATGGGAATCCCTTAAATGTTGGGATTGGCACGCAATCTATTTAATAACGGTTCAAGAGACAAGACGAAAATCAGTGGAGAGAGTGGGCAGCCCTGGCGCGTCCCATTGCTTATGGAGAAGGCGTCCGACAGGAGACCATTGGCTTTCACCCTTGCCTCTGGGTTGGCATAAAGGGCGTTTATGAGCGTTAACATCCGGGGTAATAGGCCTATGCCTTTCAGAACCCCCTGCATATAGTCCCAAGCCACCCTGTCGAACGCCTTCTCAGCGTCAAGGGAGAGGAGAAAGCCCTGGGTATTTGAAGAGGATAGCCAATGATGTATGTTCAGTGTGCGTATGGTATTATCCCTTGCCTCCCTCCCCGAGATAAAGCCCACCTGGTCGTATGATATAAGTTCGAGTATCAGAGGCACTAGTCTATTAGCTAACATTTTTGCATAGAGCTTGATGTCTACATTGAGGAGGGATATCGGCCTGTAACTGGATACCAATGAGGGGTCCTTATCTGTCTTAGGGATAACAGTTATATGTGCCTCTAAGAGCCTGCCAGGGGACGCGCGAAGGCTTGCAAGTGAGTTAAAGGTTTGAAGCATCTGAGGTGTCAGTTCCTCCCGAAAGCATTTGTAATACACCAGCGGGAGGCCATCGGGTCCCGGGCTCTTACCAACAGGCATTTGTTTAATTGCTACGCTGAGTTCATCCCTGGAGAGCGGGCTCTCCAAAGCTTCGGCCTGCTGAGTGGTAAGAGGTTTGGGGCAATATTCTGTTAAAAATTCTGCTAATTGGGAAGAACGGTTGACCGGGGTCAACGGTCTCACCGTTTCAGGCGATAGGTTATAGAGCCTCCTGTAGAAGTTTTCAAATTGTTTGGCTATGTCTTCATTTTTAGTGTGAAGTACACCCTGTCCGTCTCTAATATGGTGTATCACTGATGTGGTCTTAGCTGCTTGTATCGTCCGTGCCAGTAGTCTCCCACTCTTGTTCCCGTGTTCGTAGAACACTTTCTGACCAAGTACGTATCGTCTCCTAACATGTTTTCCCAGTTCCTCCCTTAGGGCAGAACGAGCTTGTAAAAGGTCCTGTAAGGTGGCTTGCAAGGCCGAGCGTTTATGAGCTAGTTCCAACTTATTAATTGTTACAATAAGGGATTTGATGAGTTCTTGCTGTCTCTTCTTGGCCAACGTTGCCAAAGAAATCAGCTTCCCACGTAGCACACATTTGTGCGCTTCCCAAATTGTGACAGGTGTCACGTCTGGGGTGGAGTTTTCTTGAAAGTATAACTTAATTTGTTCTCTTATCTGCCTGAGGTTTTCTGGGTCCTTCAGTAGGGAGGGGTTCAGTCTCCATGATTTTGTCCTTTTGTTCGAGTCTGGGAACGTGAGGGTAATTGTTATGGGGTGATGGTCAGAGAGAAACATTGGTTCGATGGTAGCATGAGTAAGGAGGGCTAGATCAGGTTGCGAAAGAAATAAGTAATCTAGTCTGGAGTATTTATTATGAGGGGGAGAGAAGAAGGTGTAATCCCTAACCGTAGGGAACATAGTCCGCCACGTGTCATGGAGTGTTAGATTTTGTAGTTCTTTTTTGATCTGACGCAGGGCACGATACGGGAGATTCGATGCACCTGTGGAGGAATCAAGAGGCGGGTTCAACGGGACGTTAAAGTCTCCTCCCAGGATTACTATTCCTTCCTGAAAGGATGCCAATTCCATACAGGTAGATCTAAAAAAGGATACTTGGCGTTCATTGGGGCAGTACATATTTGCCAGCGTAATCGGCTTGGCCGCATATGTGCCCTTAATGAATACGTATCTGCCTTTGGGGTCGATCAGTGAATCTGTCATGGTAAAGTCTGCATGCTTAGAGATAAGTATAGACACACCCTTAGTTTTGGATTCTGGGTTCGTGGAGTGTACTGCCTTTTTGTATACATGGTTCCCCATTCTCGGGATAGCGTCAGATCGAAAATGGGTCTCTTGCAGCAGAAGGAAGTGGGCCTTGTGTTTGGTTAGTGCCGAAAGCACCTGGGCTCTTTTCTCTGGCAGGTTCAGTCCCTTAACATTAAGAGAAAGACATTTTAAAGAAACCTGTTGCCTGGTCGTTGATTCTTTCTGCATCTTACACGTAAGTGGGGGTCAAGAGGCGTGGACAAGTGTAAGAGGTATTCGTGGGGGTTCCAGAAAATTGTTGGGGATCCGGCGGAGTACCGAAAGGCCCCCCTTAGGGGAGAGAGCGAGGAGTGACCCCCATCAATATAGGGGTAGAAGAAGGGGGGGTGTGATGAGGGATAGGGAAAGAGAAGGGGAGGGTAGGGAAAGGAGTCTAAGAGAAAAGAGGGGGGAGAAGAGATCAAGGGTACAGTATTCCGCTCCCAGAGGGGCAGAGGGGGTATAGATGAGGTATATAGGTCTTGTACGTACGTGGGGTTCTTTGGCCACTAGTACAAGGGTTATACCGGAGGTAGCTGAGAGCACTCCCAGCCACCTGAGGGGGGGGGGGTCCGGAGGTTCAGCAATTACCCAATAGGGCAGCTGATAGGGGACAATAAACTAGGACTACAACTCGAGAATACGCAACAAGGAGGACGAAAAAAGTTATGAACAGAAAAACACCTTTTACGGGTAACTGTGGACAATGAACTTAGCGGGTCACACCCAGGAATTAGCAGACGTATGTAAGATATATCTAATAAAGGCAAAGAGAACCATATCGGGTGCGAATATAGATCCCAATTGTGTCCAGGCGGGCACTCGTAGTCTGTATTCGCGAATCACAAGCTAGGTAGTTGTGGAATCCTTGCACCCAAGACTAGATGAAATTCAGGGCTGTCTTAAACTACAACTAACACCTTCTCAATGCCGTCTGCCAGTTGAATGGCAAGAATTAACAGATAGAATAGTCATCCGTCTGCTAGCCTAAGATTACCAGCATCTGGGGAGGCTAGCACCTACACGAGACTTTAGGCATCCGCTCCCCCTCCCGCCCATGAATAGTATGGCAGAGGGGGAGAAGAGAAGAGCCTCCGGACCACTGCTCCGGTCCCCTGCTATATTGGCACAAACCCACCCAGATGAGGAACAACATAAGCAAATGTCACAGAGGGGTATTTTAAACTCTAAGTACCCAAACTCTAGTCAATCACTTCATATAAGCTTGTTAGCAGCATACACAAGTTAGAAGACAATATCACCTGAATGTTGTGTATAGCGTGGGCTTAGGGAGGAAAGAATGGGATCCATGGGGAAAGAAGAAAGCTAAGTGACCCGCGTGACTTGGAATATCCATGAGGGGTTGCCTGCAAAGGAAGTTCAACAGGAAACTATTGGTACCTGGGGTAAGTCGATCAGAGCGTCCTACAAGTCACCAAGGACGAACGTCGGTCAGGACTCTCAAAACAAAGAATACGCAGGTCCGATATCGATTGAGAAGCAAAGTAGATGCTGATATGCTTGTGAGGTAGAGAGGTTCCTGGGGAGAGAGAAAAAAAAAAAGGGTTGGGGGGAGACGAAAGCGACTCTACCACACTTGTATGATAGCATGGGGAGAGTGAGATTCAATCCTTCTAGCCACTCCTTCGGGGGGTGTCTGCCCTCTCCCGGTCGTGTGAGGGGTGATCCCGTCTTACGTTACGATCGTTCGGTGAAGTGGGATCCAGCCTGCGGCGTCTGGATCATTGCCGTTGAGCCTTTGGAGAGGAGCTGTGGGAAACCGGTTTCCACGGTTCCGCGGGGAAGTAGAAGGAATACCAGTCGGGCAGCTCGATTGGTGGAATGTCTACCTGCTTACAAAACGTCGGTAGGTCTTCAGGCATTCTGAGAAGGGCTGTGCGTCCTCTGTAGGTAGCAGATAGACAAAATGGAAACTTCCACCTATATTGTATGTTGCGTGACCGCAAGACGTCCAGCAGGGGGCGAAGTGAGCGTCTATTCTGCAGGGTGATCTGCGATAGATCCTGAAAAAGTTTAATGTCAGCTCCATTGAGCACAATACGTCCCCTGTCTCTGGCTTTCCTGAGGATCTCCTCTTTAAGGGGGTAGTTCACAATGCAGCACACAATGTCTCTGGGGGGCTCGGAGTCCCGGGGTAGGGGTCTTAAGGCACGGTGAAGCCTCTCCATTTCAATTGGAGTATCTGCCGGCCGGCCGAGTAGGTCATTAAAAATGGCGCATATAGTCTGCATCAGGGTTGTCTGGTCTACGCTTTCGGGGACCCCCCTCACCCTGATATTGTGTCTACGCCCCCTATTGTCCAAATCTTCCACATGTCTGTGGAGTTTGAACATGTGTGGCAATTGTATGTCATAAGCCTTCTGGACTTGCCTGATTGCAGCTGCTTGCATATGCGACGTGTCCTCCACTTCAGCCACGCGGCGATTGATCCCCAGGAGCTCCGATTTGAGCTCTGATATGGAGGACATCATGGTGGATTTGATGTCCAGTGCCACCTTTTGTAGGTCCCTCTGGAGGTCCAACAGGGTCGGGTTGGGAGCTGCGGCGCCGTCGTCGTCTGTCAGCGGTTCCTCCGCATTACTAATTGAGGCCGGGGATGCGGCCTGCGCGTCCGCGTGTTTTCCCTGCGGCCTGTTCCGGAACATCTCCGGGATGTTATTGTTTGGCTGGGGCCCGGTATCTTTCAGCGTGCGGGGTGTTGACGAGCTCCTGGTCGATTTCCCCATGTTTGTGGGCTGATGTACCCGTATCTGAGCTTCGTTTTCGTCCTCGTTGTGCGGGAGCTCTTGCCTTAAGCTGCCATCTCGAGTCCCGTCCAGGCCACGCCCCCTGTTTCCTACTTTAATAGAAATTGAACAGTGGAGATATTTGTACCATTGAGAACAAAGAAAGCCAAAGCAAACTACTGTTTTTTTCTTTGTCTGCCTGTCAAACTATAATGCCCTGTACACACAATTGGATTTCCGATGGAATAAAATCCGATAGAATTTTCCGTCGGAATTCCGATGAAGCTGATTTTCATCAGTCTTGCCTACACACCATCAGACAAAATTCCGACCGTCCAAAACACTGTGATGTAAAACACTCAGACGAGCCGAGAAAAATTAGGTTCAATGCTTCTGAGCATGTGTCAACTTGATTCTGAGCATGCATGGGTTTTTTCTCTATTGAAGTTCCACACAGACGATCAGAATTTCCTATCGTGTTTTTTTTTTTCCATTGGAAAAATTTAAAACATGTTCTATTTTTTAACACCGATGGAAAAAAGTCCGATGGTGCCCACACACAATAGTTTTTTCCGATACTTTTTTCATCGGAAAAAACGACCGCGTGTACAGGGCATTACAGTTTGATGAAAAAGCATGTGCTGGTACTAAAGCTATGTAAAAAACAAAAACTCAAATGGCTTTTTCAATTGTTGATGTTTGCACTTGCATTATACTGTATATGCTATTAGCCTTTTACATCTACATTATATGCATCAGGCCTGAATAATTATATTATCTTGTTCTGTCATGATCTGTGTCTCCCCCTATTTTGAATTCATGTTTTGGATTCATGTTTTAAATTATTAAACATATCGAATGAGAAAAAAAAAGAAATAAATCATACAACTGTTGCTGTATGTAAGCCAGGCTAATTGCAAAAAAACAAAAACAAACAAAAAAACATTTCCACAGCCAAAAATGTGATGCCAGTGTACACTGCTGTCACTGAGGCTGTCCATTAAAACTGTACTGTTTTGTACCTTCATGTACAGCGACTATGAAATAAATTTGCATCATACATCAAAACATCTAAACTCCAAGATATTGAAGCATGGTTTGAAACAGCTTATCACTGCTCTTGAATTAGAACAGTTTTGCGAGAGAAAGTTAGCTACATTTAAAGTGGTTCTAAACCTTAAACATTTTTACCTTAATTCATCCCCTGTAATAGTACTGCCCACATACTTACCTGATTCCTAACTCGATCCAGCGCTGTGCTTGTCTGTAGCCGCTGTCTACCATCTCTGTGCTCTCATAGGCAGAAGCAGCATGAGCCACTGGTTCCTGCTGCTGTCAGTCACATCCTGTGATGAGGGAGTGGGAGGGGGGAGGGCTAAGCCACGCTTGGTGTGCCTATAGACACAGGCAGCATAGCTCAGGATCAAGCCAACATGGGTGCCTCCATAGCAAGCAAGGGAGGAGCCATGAGCGCAGACAGGGCACCCGAGAAGAGGTTCTGGGGCCACTCTGTGGAATTCCATTGCATAGAACAGGTAAGTATAACATGTTTGTTATAATAACAAAAAATAAGACTTTGCAATCACTTAAACCTCAGAAATGTGAAACAGTAATATAAAATTACCTTTTAGCTGCAGTAATGGCAGGTAACAGTGACCCTTGCAGACCCAATTTTACATTGTAATTGCCTAGGTACCCTCCCTCTTTACAACCACCTACTGTTAGTTGTTTTAAAATGTACCTGTTAACCTCCCTGGCGGTATGATTATTTCAAATTTTTGGTGCTGAAAGCGGTACCATTATTTTGCATGGAAATTTGGCGTTTTATATTGTAGGCCTGTAATTCTTAGGAATAACACACTTAAATCTGTCCAAACAAGAGTCTAGTAGACATCCCGGGTATGATAAAGTTTGAAACACAAAATCATAAATTATAATATAATAAATAACTATAAATAATTCTAACAAATAATAATGTAATTATATTAAAAATTATTCAATAATGTAATCAAATCAAAAACACTGAAATTTGCTCAGTTGCAGAATTGTCACTGTCATTACTTTCAGTGTTTGATGACGAATTTCCCCACAAATCACTATCGCTCAATTCTGCAAGTGGTTCTAATTTTTTATCGCTGTTTTCTAGCTGGTCTGAAACAACTTTTGACGTAAACGGACACTTTTTGGTTGCTATGGACAATCTCCAGTTTCCAGGCAGAAAGAACAGTTTTTATAATATAAAACTGCATGCAGGACACTGGACAGACCACTAGGGACAAAGGGGATGTGTTATTAGTTGATACAGTACTGTAATCTGTAAGATTACAGTATACTGTATGTATACTGTGTTTTTCACTTTTTTAATTTGGCGCCGAACTCCGCCCCCGTGCATCGCAATGCTCGGGAACGGAGCTCGGCACTCGGCAATGTGAATCGAGCGAGACACAGCTCGCACACACAGCGGGGAGACATCGCAGGATCCAGGGGACAAGGTAATCCCGAGTCTGGCTCGGGGTTACCACTTTTGGTATGAAAAATTCACCCCGAGCCAGACTCGGGAATACCGCTAGGCAGGTTAAACAAAGGTGCAATTATATGTACGGAGCAGGTAGAATCGTGTGAGAGTATGTTCTAGCCCTTTGCAAAATCATCTTTTTTTGCGAGATCTCAGCTGCTTTGTATTCCCCAAGATCTAGCCAAGAGGAACATGCTAGTATGATCTCATCTTCATCTAGGCCAGTGAAGGTCGAACTATGGCACCCTAGATGTTTTGGAACTACATTACCCATGATGCTCATCTACACTGCAGAGTGCATAAGCATCATGGGGAAATGTAGTTCCAAAACATCTGGGGTGCCAAGGTTCGCCACCACTAATCTAGGCACTGTTGGTGGAAAATGTAGTTGAGGTAAAACCCTAATTAGTCTTTTTTTTTTTATTGGTACACTTTTTTGCAGGTACACCTATTAATAGTAGGCAATTACTGCAGGGGAGGGGGGGGGGTCTGCACAGTGTAAGTGGATCCCGCATTTTCCTGATATTTCGGATAACTTGGTTCACCATGTAAATGGCATAAATTAAGGTTTATAATAAATATAAATGTTATAAGGTTCAGCATGTAAATGGCATATAATGAAGGTTTAGTGCACACTGACTAAAGTACACCAGTGAATGAACATCAGATTATAGCAACAACAGTACAGACTGGCACTTCTAGAAAAGAGAGCCCAATAAATAAGGTACTGAAATATATTGTAGGAACAGGAGCTTTATCATGAAGTGGTCTGGAATAATCAGCTTTCTCTGTGTATTATAGAGGATAAGCTTTGGGACCTGGGAAAAAAAAAAATTTAATACCCACTGCTTGTGCTCTCAACATTGTTATTTCTGTCTTTATCCATAGCTTACATACATTGGCTTCAGTTAGCCCTTGATTTTGGTAGCATCCATGCTGTGAATTTTATCCAAGAGATCAATTTCCCTGCTGTGCATAGATCTCTTCGACTGTCTGTTCTCTTCTTGTACTATCATACAGTTTAAAACCAAATCACTGAACTCATGTTTCAGGTCTTATACTTTCAAGTTAAAGTTTCATCTGTCGATTGTTTTAGTGAATCCTTCAGTAATGACAGCACATTTTATGGTAATACTCCAGTCAAAATTCTATTGTGAAAGCTAAAAAAATAAAATAATCTTTGAGCATAGTAAAGATTGAAGGATCAATTATAACATATATATTTTACGTTACCATGTGAAGTTAAAATACAGTAGAAGTTTTGATAGTTATAGTTGTATTTTATCAAGTTTTTTTTATTATTTTTTTAATAAATGAAAGTAAGATGCAGGTTTTTTTTCCCCCTGTAAATTACAGCTTTTAGAACATCTTTGTAATTTTGTCATAAATGTGTAAAATTTTGTAGCTCCTACTTAGCATATAAGGCTTAATAGAGGCCTGAATTTGCATCTGTGATTTTTTGAGGATATATATATAAATATATATATATATTGTGAGGGGGTTAGCTCGGCAGCGGGTGTGTGTGACCCCCGGGATGGGCTCCCCACACAAAAACAGGCCCAGCAAACGGAGGTTGTGGTTTTCAAAATCAAAAAGGTGCGGTTTATTTTCTATTTACAGTGACAAAACACAGCAAAGCAAAAGAAACATAAATAAAATAAATCCTGGTCAACTTGACCTCTGAGTAAACATACAGGTTTCCTAACTAACAACTGGGATCAGCCTAGTGCTGTCCTAGTCCCTAAGTCCCTGGTTTTAAATGTCCAAGCAAATAGCCACACAGGCTTTTTCTCACCGCACAGGGGTTCACTCTCCCTAGACAGTCCACACAGGTCTTGTTCCAGGCATGAGCTAACATCTAATGAAGCTGGGAGTTCTTATAGAGGCCTAAATGAGCTGACAAGCTTCAGCTGGTCTCATCAACTCCCTGTCTGTACGACACCCCACACTCTCCCTAGAGGTATGAGTCATCCATGAGCCCACTAGCCTTAGCTGGGCTTATACAACTCTCCACCTAGTTGTATAAGTCGGCGTAAAGCCTGAATCTGGGCGAAATATATCTACCCCCCTGGATGCAACCAGGTGACTTTACCTTCCTGCTGTCACATACCCCCCCCTCTTGTTTTAACCTCGGGGTTGGAACACCAGCAATCAGGCATTCATGTACTCGAGACAAAGCATCCACATTCCCCATTTGAACGCCAGGGCGATGCTTTACTGTGAAGTTGAATTCCTGGAGGGCCAGGAACCACCTATTCACTCTTCTATTTGTTTCCTTGTTTTGAGCCATCCACTTTAACGGAGCGTGATCTGTAACCATGTCAAAGTGCCTACCTAGCAGGTAGTACCGAAGGGAATCTAGAGCCCACTTCACCGCTAAACACTCCTTTTCAACGGTGGCGTAATTTACCTCATGGGACTTCAACTTCCTGCTGAGGTAAATGACTGGGTGCTCTTCCCCGTTCCAGACCTGGGACAATACTGCTCCTAACCCCACATCTGACGCATCACTTTGTACGACAAAGTCTTTAGAGAAGTCGGGTGAGTACAACACTGGCTGGCTACATAAGGCTTGTTTCAAGAATTGGAATGCTGCCTCAGCCTCGGGGGTCCATTTAATCATGACCGACCCTTTCCCCTTCGTCAGGTTGGTTAGGGGCACAGCCTTAGAAGCAAAGTGGGGAATGAATCGCCGATAATACCCAGCGATTCCCAGAAAGGCTCGTACCTGCTTCTTGCTGTTGGGACGTGGCCAACTCTGGATGGCCTCGACTTTGTTGAGTTGGGGTTTTATTACTCCCCTCCCAATGGTGTACCCAAGATATTTGGCCTCCTCCTGCCCAATGGTACACTTCTTGGGGTTAGCCGTAAACCCCGCTTCCCGAACAGAGTCCAGGACTGCTTGCACTTTTGGCAGATGTGAGGCCCAATCTGTGCTATGGACAATTACGTCATCCAGGTAAGCCGCAGCATACTTCCGATGGGGCCTCAGCATCTGGTCCATTTTCCGCTGGAATGTGGCCGGCGCATTCTGTAACCCGAACGGCATTCTTTTATATTGGAACGCCCCGTCTGGGGTTACAAATGCGGTTTTCTCTTTGGCCGACTTGGCCAGGGGGATTTGCCAATACCCTTTTGTGAGGTCAAGAGTCGTCATGTATCGGGCTGTTCCCAGCCGGTCGATCAACTCATCTATACGTGGCATGGGGTAGGTGTCAAATTTTGTAACTTTGTTCAACTGACGAAAATCGTTACAAAATCGCCAGCTCCCATCCGGTTTAGGCACCAACACAATGGGACTCCTCTATCACCCCTAAGTTCAGCATTTTCTGTACTTCCTCCCGTATTGCCTCCCGTCGGGCCTCTGGGATCCGATAGGGTTTTAACTTCACCCTTTCACCGGGCGGGGTAATGATGTCATGCTCTACCCCAGATGTTTGTCCCGGCAGCTCAGAGAATACCTCCTTGTTGCGAAGCACAAACTCCTTAACTTCCTGTTGTTGGGGTTGTGACAAGGTGGCTGCTATTCCAACCTCAGGAATCACACAACCAGTTTGAGCTGGTGACCAAGTGTCTGCGACTAGGGACTCTCTATCCCTCCAGGCTTTCAACAGATTAACGTGATAGATCTGTTCGGGCTTTCGCCTTCCTGGTTGTCTGACCTTGTAATTCACTTCGCTCACTTTTTCCATTATCTCGTAGGGGCCTTGCCATTTGGCAAGGAATTTACTTTCAACCGTAGGGACAAGTACCAGTATCCTATCCCCCGGGGAAAAGGTACGGGTCTTGGCTCCACGGTTGTACACTCTCTGCTGTGCTAACTGCGCTTGGGCCAAATGTTCCTTCACGATGGGCATTACCTGTGCAATTCGGTCTTGCATCAGGGCGACATGCTCAATCACACTCCTGTGGGGAGAACTCTCACTTTCCCAAGTTTCCTTGGCAATATCCAACAGCCCTCTTGGGTGTCTCCCATACAGTAACTCAAAGGGGGAGAATCCCGTAGAGGATTGGGGCACCTCCCTAATAGCAAACATCAAATAAGGAAGTAGACAGTCCCAATCCTTTCCATCTCTATCCACCACTTTCTTCAACATTTGTTTTAGGGTTTGGTTGAATCTTTCAACCAGCCCATCGGTTTGGGGGTGATACACAGATGTACGCAATTGCGTCACTTTGAACAATTTACACAGCTCTTTCATAACCCGGGACATAAAGGGTGTACCTTGGTCCGTAAGCAGTTCTTTACAAATACCCACCCGGCTAAAAACAAGAGATAGCTCTTTGGCTATGGTTTTGGCCGAGGTATTTCTGAGAGGGATCGCTTCTGGATAACGGGTGGCATAGTCCATTATAACCAATATGTACTGGTGCCCCCTAGCGGACTTGATTATAGGACCTACCAAATCCATTGCGATTCTCTCAAACGGGACCTCAATGATAGGTAGAGGGACCAGCGGGCTACGGAAATGTGGCATCGGGGCCGACCTCTGACACACAGGGCAGGAGGAACAATAATTTTCTATGTCCTTCATCACCCCAGGCCAATAGAATCTCTGTAATACCCTCTCTCGGGTTTTCTCTGTCCCCAGATGACCTCCAAGAATGTGCCCATGGGCCAACTCCAACACCAACTTCCTGTAAGGTTTGGGCACCACAAGCTGCTCAACGGTTTCTTCTGCCCTTTTTGCCACCCGATACAGTAGGTCCTTCTCTACGCTGAAGTATGGGTAAGTGCAGGTATTATCTGGGTTCACTAACTCGCCATCTATTTCCACTACGTTTTCCCGTGCCTTTATTAGGGTGGGGTCTTTTAACTGTTCTGTGGCAAAATTTTCCCTGTGAACCTCCAGATCAGAAAACTCCACAGACGGTAGGTTTTCGTCTGAGGAGGTGGGCTCCTCTCCAGTTTCTTGAGTCTCCCCTGCCAATACTGACAAGGGAAATTCTGGAGAGTCCTCACCACTCTCAGAGGAGTTCTGGCTATCACATTCCTGGTACATAGGGGCACCAGTGGGGGGCTCAGGATCATCCCACAGTTCCCAGAACTTCGGAAAATCCCTTCCCACAATGGCATCATGCGGTAATTGAGATACTAACCCCACTGGATGAGAGAGGGTACCTTTGGGGGTCTCGAAACACACTGTAGTCACTGGATACTCTCGGGTGTCCCCATGCACACAAATAACAGCTACCTTGCTATTCCCAGAGACCTCTGTTTTAACTAATTCAGCCTTTATCAGGGTCACAAGGCTACCTGAATCCAGCAATACCACAACATTTCTACCATTAACACACATTTTGCATAAATGTTTCTCAGTTCCTCGAATGGCAGTGCATGCGACTGTCGCACACAGCGACTGACGTCTGCCCGTCAGAAAGTCACACTGCATGGGTTCCTCCACACCCGGGCAATTGGCTGCAATATGTCCCGCTTGCCGGCAGCGGTAGCAAACGATCCTTCTTGCCGCCTCTTGAGCCGCTGATTTCCCAGGCTGTTCTCGCCAAACTTGGGGTAGAGCTCCCACCCTCTCACTCTCTCCACCCTCACCCCTTGGAATCCTCTTATCCGCCCCTGGGGATGGTCTGGTCTTAGGGTGGAAAGTCCGAGTGTCTCTGGAAGAGGCCGTCAGGTTCTCTGTAGCCAAGTATTTCTCCACACGATCCACAAGACCATCGGCCGTCTCTGGGTCTCCATGGCTTACCCACTTTTGGATGGCAGTAGGAAGAGCTCTCAAAAACCGATCCATTACAACACGTTCCACAATCTTTGGTGCGGACAAAGTCTCTGGCTGTAGCCACTTTCTGCTCAGGTGAATGAGATCATACATTTGAGACCTGGGGGGTTTTCCAAGCTGGAAAGTCCAGTTATGCACACGCTGAGCCCGGACAGCCTGGGTGACACCCAGCCTTGCCAATATTTCAGCTTTTAGCATCACATAGTCTTTTGCTTGGTTAGGCTCTAGGTCATAGTAAGCTTTCTGCGATTCACCAGTTAACAGAGGAGCCACCAGTCCAGCCCACTGCTCCTCAGGCCACTTTTCTCTTTCAGCGGTCCTTTCAAATGTGGTCAAAAATACCTCTGGATCATCCTCTCCAGTCATTTTTGTCAATAAACGACTCACCCCAAAGGACGCGGTATTAGTGGGACGGCTTTCCTCACTGGTCTGCGGACGTTGCTGCATTACTGCTTCCATTTGTTGTAGTCTCTGCTCTAGCTTCTGTAACAGGTCTATGAAGCGGGCCTCAGATTGCTGCTGGGCTTGTTGCTGAGCTTCCAGACTCTGTTGGTGAGCTTGCTGCTGGGCTGCAAGGCTCCTTTGCAAACCTGCATTTGTCTGCTGTTGATTGGCATTTGCTAGAGCCAGCTGTTTCAGTATCTCCTCCATGCTGGCTTAAAAAAAAACTGCCACTGGTTCTCCACCAACTGTGAGGGGGTTAGCTCGGCAGCGGGTGTGTGTGACCCCCGGGATGGGCTCCCCACACAAAAACAGGCCCAGCAAACGGAGGTTGTGGTTTTCAAAATCAAAAAGGTGCGGTTTATTTTCTATTTACAGTGACAAAACACAGCAAAGCAAAAGAAACATAAATAAAATAAATCCTGGTCAACTTGACCTCTGAGTAAACATACAGGTTTCCTAACTAACAACTGGGATCAGCCTAGTGCTGTCCTAGTCCCTAAGTCCCTGGTTTTAAATGTCCAAGCAAATAGCCACACAGGCTTTTTCTCACCGCACAGGGGTTCACTCTCCCTAGACAGTCCACACAGGTCTGGTTCCAGGCATGAGCTAACATCTAATGAAGCTGGGAGTTCTTATAGAGGCCTAAATGAGCTGACAAGCTTCAGCTGGTCTCATCAACTCCCTGTCTGTACGACACCCCACACTCTCCCTAGAGGTATGAGTCATCCATGAGCCCACTAGCCTTAGCTGGGCTTATACAACTCTCCACCTAGTTGTATAAGTCGGCGTAAAGCCTGAATCTGGGCGAAATATATCTACCCCCCTGGATGCAACCAGGTGACTTTACCTTCCTGCTGTCACAATATATATATTTATATATATATATATATAGCGGCCTCCTCACTCCCCTCTCTTGTTCTTGCTCATCTGTCTCTTGTCTAGGGGTATCTCAGAGGGGAGGGAGCGGGGACACCACGCCAGGCTTCCACCACCTGTGTCAGTGCGGTATAAGCAACGTTCTTGTATTACCTTCCGGTCAGTGCTGTGCACCTGGATCCTCCCTCCAAGAGTAACCTTGAATAATGTCTGCCAGGAAATGAGCCCCACACCATTAAAATTCAACACTCCTTTATTCTTCTGCGAATGAACACAATCAGTTGAACTCCCTTGGTAGAAACAGAACAGGAAAGGAGGTGTGGATGCGAATAGGCCCAGACACAATGGCTTCTCCATTTCCTTCCTGAAAGTGGGTTATGGTCTCCGCATGAGGGGGGATTTCCTTCCATGCGGTCTCCAACGAGAGGCTCACCTGTCACCGGCAATATGCTGCACCGGGTCTTCAAGTGAGGAGCCCCCCCGGTCCATTGCGCCTTCACGGATTCCACTCCCGGGGTTCCCTAGGATCTCCTTCCCTCGTGGAACTCAGTGTTGGGCACTGAGCTCAGGACCTCCATCCGAGTACCTCACCCCAGGCCAAAGGTGCCTGGGATGGAACACGACCTCCGGTTGTCCTCTAGGCTTAGGCCACCCAGAGGACCGACACGAACCACCGTCCGCAAGCTGAAGGTGCCTGGGACTTCGACCCCGTGACAAAGATGGCCGGCCCCTTTATACCCTCTCCCGGCAAGCACGGCGGGTTCCCCGCCCCACCATACCGCTGCCGAGGGAGGACAAAAAGGAGGCAGCACACAGCAGTGATTCAACCCCAGCCCAGGGCAACAGCGCCACCTGCTGGGCTGGAGGGAATTACACATCACTAATGTCTCTGCCAAATTCAAATTTACACCCGGGAAAGTACATACCCGCTACATATATATATATATATATGTAGCGGGTATGTACTTTTAAAAAACTGGTATGACACCAGTGGTGCATGGTTCCCCGCGGCCCAGCAGGTGGCGCTGTCACTTTGGGCCGGGGTTGAACCATCGCAGCCAGTGCCGTACCCTTTGTGGCCTCTCGCAGAGGTTGTACGGCGGGGAACCCACCGTGCTTGCTGGGAGAGGGTATAGAGGGGGTGGACATCTTCGCCACGAGGTGGGAGTCCCGGGCACCTTCAGCCTGAGGGCTGTTGTTGCGGTCGGTGTCCAGGCGGCCTAGGCCTGGACACTTGGAGTTCGTGTTCCATCCCAGACACCTTCAGTCTGGGGTGAGGTACTCAGCCGGAGGCCTGGGGCCCAGTACCTTCCGCTGGGTCCCACGAGGGAGGGATCGTCCTAGGGGGCCCCGGGAGTGGGGCACCTGAATCCAGAGGCGTAAGGGACCAGAGGAGGGACTCGCCCGAAGACCTGGTGCAGCAGATTGCCAGTGCCGGGTAAACCTCTGGAGACCGCCCGGAGGGATATCTTTCCCGAACAGGGGCCAAGTTCAGAGAGGAAGTTCAGTCCACGTTCAATGACCGGTGGCAGCGGTCCAACTATTCCAATCAGGTCAGTGGCAGAGACCTGCTATTAGGCCTGTGGCAGGGGCCTCAACAGTTCATCCGGTCGGTAGCAGCGACCAACACTCACGGTCAGTGGCAGAGACCGTGCGCCAGGCCTATTCGTTAGCAAAGGAATAGGAGAGTTCAGTTGTGCCTGGGCCTACTCGTTCCCACACCCCCATGTTCGTCAGTTATTGGAAGTTCAACTGATTGTGTTCAGCCTATTGTACGGGAAATAAAGGAGTGTTGGACTTTCGATTGGTGTGGGGCTCTATTATTGGCAGACATGTCTCCATGGAACAACTGAGGCTTTGTATGCAGTGGACAGACCCGGAGGTAAATCAACTAACTTTGCTCAATCCTCCTATACAAACGAGGGGAGAGCTTGGCGTAGTGTTCCTGCACTCTCCTCTCCCATGTACCCCTAGACACAAGCCATGCACAATAGGTGAGAGAGGGAGTGAGGCACCGCTACATATATATATATATACTGTATATATATATACTATATATATATATATATATATATATATATATATATATATAGTGTGAGTATATGAGTTTCAGAAGTGAATGACTTTGTGTATGTAGTGAAGTATACTATCTCTAGGGGGAATTTACTAAAACTGGTGCACACAGAATATGGTGCAGCAGTGCATAGAAACCAAACAGCTTCCAGCTTTTATTGTCAAAGCTTAATTGAACAAACTGATTAGAAGCTGATTGGTCACTATGCACAGCTGCACCAGATTCTGTGTGCACCGGTTTTAGTAAATCCCCTCCTGCGTGTCATTTTGGGATAGGAATTTGAATACGGAAAATATTTTTTTTTTCTTTTTGCGCTTTTTGACTGTAATTTAAAGATGGTCTCTAGTTTTAAACATATAAGTTATTACAGTTCTGTCTTACAAAATTATTTATGAAATTTAAAGCGGCGGTCCACCCAAATTTATTTTTTTACATTATCAGACTCCTTTAAACATATTAAAAAACATTTGGAGAAAAAAAAATACTTACCAGAAAGACCATGTTGATAGGCAGTCGTCCTAATCTGCCACTTCCTATACAGTGGAGCTCAGAGTTCCCGTTCTCCCTCGCTGGAAATTATGATCTCCCCCCCCCCCTCGCTGTCTTCTGGGACCTGTGTGTGTCCCAAAAGACAGCTGGCCATTCACAAAGCGCCGTGCGAATCGCGCATGCGCAGTAGGAAACGGGCAGTGAAGCCGCAAAGCTCCACTGCCGGTTTCCCTTAGTTGGAATGATGGCGCCGGCACCCGATCCGATGGACGGATTGGCCTTGGGGGGCCAACATGGCAGGCTCCCTGGACAGTTAAGTGTCCTTTTTAAAAGTCAGCGGCTAAAGTGTTTGTAGCTGCTGACTTTAAAAAAAAAATAAAATTGCGTCTGAAACACTGCTTTAACCTGGAAAACTCAGGACATCTAGTGGCAGAAAAGAAGCCTGGCTGAGAATAGCTCCAGATTTCATCCAATATTTTAAAACCTTTAGAAAGTGAAAAGTTTTTTCTTGAATTCTTCTTTCTACTTCCTATATCCTGTTCTGGGATAGGCCTAGGATGAAGTTACAGCATGCCTGCATGCGCACACATTCTGCTGGTCCACCACAGCATGTCTGCACATGCACAATCTTGCAAACTGGCTCCTAAAATGTGTGACATAGCATCACAGAAGCCATTTGCACGATGTTGCACATGTGCCGACACACTGTGGGGGTCTGAGAGAGTACTAACAAACATCCTAAGGCATTTCTGCATGCAAGACCCTGTAGACCTGGCTGAGGTGTGTTTGGAAAAACAGGGGAAGCTCTGCTTCAACCAAGACAATGCAGGACTCCATTGTTTATTAACCACTTCAGCCCCAGAGGATTTGGCCACTTTTTGCAATTCGACACTGCGTCGCTTTAACTGACAATTGTGACCTGGCTCCCAAACAAAATTTATTTTGGTGGTATTTGATCACCTCTGCGGTTTTTATTTTTTGCGCTATAAACAAAAATAGAGCGACAATTTTGAAAAAAAAAGCAATATTTTTTTCTTTTTGCTATAATAAATACCCCCAAAAAATATATATAAAAAAAAATGTTTTCCTCAGTTTAGGCCGATACGTATTCTTCTGCATATTTTTGGTAAAAAAAAATCACAATAAGCATTTATTGATTGGTTTGCGCAAAAGTTATAGCGTCTACAAAATAGGGGATAGTTTTATGGCATTTTAATTATTATTTTTTTTACTAGTTATGGCGGCGATCTGCGATTTTTCTCGTGACTGCGACATTATGGCACAGACACATCGAACACTTTTGACGCTGTTTTGGGACCATTGTCATTATATAGCAAACCAGTAGGGGGCGGGGAAGGGGTTACGTGTGTCCTAGGGAGTGATTCTAACTGTGTGGGGGTGGGGCTTACTGTGACATGACACTGATCACTGCTCCCGATGAGAGGGATCAGACTATCAGTGTCCTGTCACTAGGCAGAACAGGGAGATGCCTTCTTTACAAAGGCATCCCCCCTGTTCTGCCGTTCCGTGACCTGATCGTGAGACACTGGCGGACATCGAGTCCACAGGTCCCGTGGGCATGAGCATGGAGACTGCAGCGCGCGCACGCCTGCTAGGCGGCAGATTCAAAGCAACGTATATATACGTTGCTTTGCCTGCCCGTGCCATTCTGCCGACGTATAAGTGCGTGAGGCAGTCGGCAAGCGGTTAAGTAAGTTTTTTTTTGAGACAGGGATCAGTGTTAGGGATTTTTTTTGGGGGGGAGAGGGTTAGGCAGAGTTCCTGTTTAATTATTGTAAAGAAACAATTTAATTCTATTGCAATAAATAAATGTTTTATTAGTTTAGTATGACAAGACTCATGTCCTGGTCTTTGCATTTTCTTTAATCATCGAATGCATCCAAGCTGATTAGCAGAGTTATGCTTTTCTTTCTGTTATTTAAACTTTTGAACTTTTTGCTTATCATCTACCTCACTAGTCATGTCATGCTTTTATTTGATAAAGGTGAAAGATTCTAATTTTTCACTTTTATTATAGTGGTCATTGCAAACACGTTCATGACTAACAATAATCCCAGGAGTACCACTGTGTATTGGTTTTTCATCTATCTTTCAGTTCTTGATTTCAAAGCAGCTGAACAATTTTATATATAGTCCTCAAAGGATTTTCTTTTTTTCTTTTTTTTTACTTTTACAGTTTTCTTAGTTTGTGAAGTTTGAGCAATATCATGTTCATTAAAAATGAACTGTTTAATTAAATAACTGCTGCACATGATGAGAGTTTGGTCACTGTTTTGCATCTGTCAAACCTGGAAAACTTTTGTGTCTAGAGCTTTGTACCTGTACTAAAATTTATTAAAAATGAATGAAAGGATTAGTCCACCAAAAGCAATCCAAAGTCAGTGGCTTTAATCATTCGCTAGGTTCCTATACCTTGCCGGAATTTTTAGAGGCAACATATCTAGAGCTTTACGCTCTGGCACTCTGCCCCGACAACAGTTTTTTTTTTTTTTTTTTGCAAATTTACAACGTAATTGAAGCTTCCAGCAGTGATAGTAAGACCTTTCTTAAGACAGGTGGTCAGACATAATTTCTAAGGTGCAACTTCTATGCAGCCACTCTTTGTCTACATGTATGCACTCCAGGGGTAGCTACATGACATTTCTCAGGAAGGTTTGCTGGTAAACACAACATTGGATCATGCCTGCATAAAGTGTCTTGAAATTATTACTGTTAGTCTCCATCGTAAAACCGTGTGACAGGTTGACAACACAGGAGCACAGCTTAGAAACAGGGACATTGTTTTGTCACTCTATAACTGGAAAATTCCTAAACAAGGAACTTCATGTTATGATCACCAGGTATTATTTTACCTAACACTGCACATTTAAACATATTGATGATTTTTTAAATTACATTAACCACTTGCTGTTCACCCTAAAGCAGTTTTACTGCTACAGGGCAGCAGCTGTGCTTAGGATCATGTATATATTTGTTATTCTGCATTTTTGCCTGTAGGGGGCAAACATGCACCGCTGGCAGGCCACTTCTTCTGTGATTCTTTACAGCAGAAGCCGATCTTTAGGTGCCGGGCACTTAATGTCCCCCCACCCACAGATCGTCAATAAAAGACACAATAAACACAGTAAAAACGGACACTCAATGTCCTCCCACCCACTGATCATCAGTAAACACAGAATGGGGAAATGCCTATGTAGCGGGGTCTCCTTTAAGGCCCTATGGACTACATTACCGAGAACCCCGTTTGGCACCCAGGGTGCATTTGGCCACCGCAGAGACTCATGGGTGGGGCTATAAAGGGAAGGGGCGAGGCTAAGCTCGGCCTCTTTGGACACCGCGCTGCAATCAATAGGACTCCCTGTGCGGATCTGCTGCAGTGCAAGGCCTGAGGCCTGGGCCTTGCGCACCTTCCAAACCCACTGCTGAGCCTGGGTGGCACCTGATTTCTTTCGAGTTTGCTGACATCAGTTGGACCGGGGACCCGGCCGTTGCAGACCCTGTGTGCGGAGACACAGTGGTGGAAGTCCCGGACTGGGATCGCGTCCGGAGGGGTGAGCGAGCACCTGCTCACGTCATTAACTTGTACTTTGATTAGACCTAGTGACTGCCTTGGCCCACCGTGCTATATTTACTGTCCCGCCGGAGACTAGTGGCGGAACTGAGTTGTATAGTCTCCGGTGAAGTGTTCTTTCTTTATTAACCATAATTGGATTACAAATACTGTTCCTGAATGTGCACCACCGTTCATCTTGCATGCAAAGAATTGTTCTCTCAGAGACTGAGTTTATGTGGGTCAGGCCTGACCAGGGATTAAGATTTTGTTGGTGCGCCACATTGCGCAAAGAGAAGATAGCTGCACGTGGCGTGTGATCACTCTGCACTATCACTGATTAGTATGTTTATTACATAACCCTTTGATTGCCCTCCCAGCCAGTGTCATTAGTACAGTGACAGTGGATATTTTTAGCACTGATCACTGTATTAGTGTCACTTAGTGTCCGAATGTCTGCCGCAATATTGCAGTCCCGCAAGTCTGATTGCTGCCATTACTAGTACAAAAAAAATCCATAAATATATCCCATAGTTTGTAGACACTATAACGGTCACGTTAACCAATCATTATACACTTATTGTTTTGTTTTTTACCAAAAACATGTAGAAAACTACATATTGGCTTACATTTATGGGAACATTTTTTTTTTTTTTTAAATTGTCAATATTTTTTGTTTATAGAGAAAAAAAATAACTCAGTGGTGATCAAATACCACCAAAAGAAAGCTCTACTTGTTGGGAAAAAAATGACATACATTTTATTCGTGTACAGCTTTGCATGACCATGCAGTTGTCAGTTAAAATAATGCAGTGCCGTATCGCAAAAAGTGGCCTGGTCACAAACGGGGCTAAATTTCCAGGAGATCAAATGGTTAAAGTATATGTAAACCCTTACCTTGTAAAACAACCAATTTAATTTAAAATATAATTTAAAAGGCAAAACATTTGTGCATACATATAAAAAAACATAAATACCAGTTTCTTTCTAGTTTTATATGTGAACACTTACCCTCTGTTCTCAGCTAGACATGTGCACACTGAAATATTTTGTTTCGGAATTTCGTTTTCGTCCGAAAAATACAATTATTTAGTTACTTCCGAAATTCGTTTTTATTTATTTTGCTTAGTTAAAAAACGTATTACAGTAGTCCGAAAATCCGAATGAATTAAGGTCGAATCTGTCATTGAAGGCTCATGGTGTCTGTCGAATGTTCTAAGAAGATTAGACGAAGCAGCTAAACTGTACGACGCCGCAATCGTACATTTCCGGTCGAATGCTCCGCCCACAAGCTATAGTAGAATTCTAATGTTATATGACTAGTAATAATTCAATTTATTAATTATTATTACTAGTCAACCAACATTAGAATTCTTCTATAAAATATGGGTGGAGCATTTGACTATAAATGTCCGCTCGTGGCGATCGTATGTTTTTAGCTGCTTTGCCGAATCTTCATGTCTCTATAACGTTGAATAATCTCGGACTAATAGAGTTAGGTTAGGCACATTCAACCGCAGGTTCGATAGACACAGATCGATATTGTCACTGTCATGTCAAATCTTCTATCTATATCGAACTGTTGTCGCAACAAAACGAAAATAAAGCTTTTTTATGTAGGATCTTTCAAATTTCGGACTCTGCACGTTCGATTTGTTAAAACGAACGCGAAAATCCCAGAAATTTGGACAAAAATGCATTCGGACGAAAACGAATGCACATGTCTATTCTCAGCTGCATAGGGAGCTTAGAGGGGAATTGGGGGAAAGAAACAGCAGCATGCAGAACCTCCTAGTGAATGGCATGCGTGGGTGCTGGCAGAATACCTGCTAGGACTTTCAGAGATCCCAGTAAGTACATTGGGTGTGTCCTCTAACTAGCAAATGTAGTTAGGCATTTGACATGGCTGGTGCTGTGTCTTATCACCAGCTATCCTAATGCATAGAGGTATAATATGTGCTTGTGAGATTGCCTGACTGTAGCTAACTGTGAGGTTTACTGACTGTTTCCAACTTTAAGTTTTCCTGACTGTTGCCAATGTGGGTTTACCTGACTGCTCTCTTGCTTTCTGTCTGTCTAAACCTTTGTTTGGACCAGACTAAGCTTTTTTTTTGCTGCCCACCTAGACTTCTATTCATACTTTACTATCTCCTGCTGCTGCCTGCCTTGGTCCTTGCTGGACCTGATTACTCTCTCATCTGCAGCACTAAGAACAGTCTCTGCACCATAGCCTATCCGTTCTAGCCACCCCCTTTGGTGGGGTAATCCTGAGAGCTGTGATGGGGTGACAGTTTCCATCAAAGTAAACCAGGACCATTGGGGTTTCTGGGCAATCTCCACCTTCAGGAGCTCTGATGAAAGACCCTACACTTTAGGAGAAACCCATGTCACCTGCAACAGGGCAAAATAACAAAGTGTCTAGTTTTATCATGACAGAGCAATCGATACCTCTGTGCATCCTAACAAGCCTGTAGGTTGAAACATACAGTCTCTGGTGCAGTACAGTGTGTGATGTCATAAGATGGGGTAAGTACACTGTGTGGTATGAGAAGCACCAACCCACCATTTTTCTTATCACCCATAAAAATCTGTGTGTAAAGTAGCCTTCTGCCCATAGAAGAGAGAAGCTTATTTCTATAACAAATGGCACAAACATCTACCTAGAAATGCATGTGAAGTATGATTTATGCTAAATTAAAATCAAACCTCATTGTCCCCTTTAACTTTCCTCTATTAATATATGATTGCTGGTCTGAATGGCATGTAACATTATGTAAAAAGAGCAATGATAGTCAGTGTTCTCATTTGCATGCAATGATCTAAACCTAAAATGTCATTACAGTTTAATAAATTATATATTTATGCAATCTTTAAATTGCTAAAATGTGCTCTGGGGATTTTATAGATATGAAAAAAAGAAATGATGAGACTTATCACAAGCAGATTTTTTTCTTTTATGATAAAGCAAAGGCAGTTTGACATGAGGTATTTATAAATGACTAAAGTTAGAAATGCTACAGGCTACTATAAAATTAGATTAAGGCAAGGAAATTACACATATTTAATATTACCTGGTAAGAAATGAAAGAAATGCATTTAAGTTCCATGAAATGATCTCAGGTTATGGCATCTTCCTGCTTATTACATTTCTTCTTTGTTTCATCTAATGAGTCTATTAAAAGGATTGCTGGAAATTTGCTAAGGTAAAAATTATAATATTCTATAAAACACTGCTACCTTGTAACTATAATATATTACTGAGACATGAAACTTAATTGTATTTCTTTATTTGTACATCTGTAATACTGAAAGATCTTTACAGTGAAATGTATTATTTTAGACAGCTATATATAAGCATGGTTTGCAAAAATTAAATACAAATATTCATATTTTAATCCTATTTGGAATGTCAACAGTGATTTATAATATACCACATTTAAAGTGGTTGTAAACCCTTACATCGCACTTTTTGCTACAGGTAAGCCTATATTAAGGCTTACCTGTAGCTACCCTGGATATCTCCTAAACCTGCACGGTTTAGGAGATATTCCCTGTGTCTGCATGTGCCAAAGTCATTGGCACATGCGCACTGAAGCAATGGCACGTCGTGCCTTTGCTTCAGTTAGACTGTGCCATTACGGCGGCACATGCGCGTGAGTGACGTCATCGCGGCTCCAGCCAATCGCAGCACCGGAGCCGCGACACCCGGAAGAAACCCCCGGAACTGATGTCAGCGGCCGGTGCTGTGTAGGGGCACCTGCAGCGAGGGCTTCGTATTACATTGAGTATTACATAATGAGCTAGTATGCTATGCATACTAGCTCATTATGCCTTTGTCTTGCATGTGTTATTTTTTTTTTTCCAAAGTGGGTTTGCAACCACTTTAAACAATGTTTAATTGATACAGTAGATAGCAAATAGTAACACAATATATTCCATAATTATGCAGTCAATATCAACATACCACTACGTATTTCTTATAAAAATTTATATCTATTTATACTGTATGTTTTTGGAGATGCATCCAAGAACCAATTCAATTCAAACTATTTCCAGCATGTGAAGTTGCATTTTACAAGGAAAGTTGCACTTTGCATGGGAATTAACCCCAGAGCTTAGTGAATGTGCTGAAAAATCACTTTAGAAAAAATACCCACATGTGCAAAAAAAAACTGCATTTTTGCTTGAACTTAATTGTATGATGGAAGTCAGCAGAGCTGCACCTCATTTAATAGATTCAGGGAAAATTCTCATGCAAAGTACAAATTCCCTTGCAAAGTGAACAGTCTATTTGTCTTCAATAAATCAACATATGTGCCTCTAGGTAGACTTAAAATCTGCAAATTGGACTGCATGCTTTTCTTAAGTGTACGATCTAAAAGGATAATGAAATTATCTTACATCAGTAAGTTAATCAGTTCCTCCAACTTTTAGACTGTATTCTAGATAGATGTCAAGATTTACCGGTATATTTTTTCATAAACATTACATGCAGCATTTGTAAAGGGTAACTCCACTTACGCGGGAAAAATATATGAAATATAGCATTAAACAACTGCTACACAAACTATATTGTAATTTAACGTTCCTATAAAATACCTATCCTTTTCAATCTGCAGCTACTGTAATTTTCTGTATAATGCAATGCAACATGGCAACCTGGGGCCCTCTGTACCAAGTTGATGTACAGAACTTCCTCAGAAATAATGTTTCCTCCTTGTGTGAGTAACTAACTGATTTACCTAGAAGTCTGCACTAAGATATTTTAGACATCCTACAACAAAATAAAAGTATTTTTGGTGAGATATTCACACATGGTTAATTACTTCTAAAGGGATTTAGAACACTGCAAGCACATCAGCTGATCAGAATGAACACAGACACTCCCATTCAGGAATCAGCCTCCCAAGAACATAGTTTAACATGTTTAACATAATTTTAGATTTTTCTAAAGAACAGAAACAGGTAGGACTCTGCAACAAAGTTTGTTAAATCCCTTGCAATGTAATTTGATCACATTTTTTCAACAAAAGTGGAGTTACTCCTAAAATACTTCTATCTGATCTTAACATAAATAATATTTGTCCAAAGAGTTTCACAAACTTGAACATGTAGCATTGTGTGCCCGGACTTGTGACGACTTTTGTCTGACAACCAAGAAACTGGATTTGTGGAAAAAACTGAATACTAAAGCCATTAGTGCCAGTACACACTGAGCTATGGATAATGCTTACTGAGCAGGTCTGGTTTGTAAATGTTTAGAAAGAGCGTCAATCTCCTGGAAAATTTAAATGTGCCTCTTTTTAAGTTTGCGCAACCATCATTCCTAGGGATAGAAACATGAAATAATGGGGTTTATTTACTAAAACTGTATTGAAACCAATCAGCTTCCAGGTTTTTTGTCAAAGCTTAATTGAACAAGGTGGAGTTAGAATCTGACTGGCTACCATGCACTGCTGCAACAGATTTTGCACTCTCCAGCTAGAGTAAATCAACCCCAATGTGTCCAAAATAATGCATATTACTATAAGAGTAATATATCACATACTCATTTAAAAAAAAAAAAAAAATTCTTGTAAGTTATAAAGTGAGAAGGCCCAGGGTGATAATACCATAGCAGCCTATTACGTATATATAATCACCAGTGGCAACCTGTAAAGCTCTGGTTAAATTCATGCCCAAGAGGGTTAAGGCAGTGCTGGAAAATAATTGTGGCCACACAAAATATTGACACTTTGGGCCCAATTTGGACATTTTCACTTAGGGGTGTACTCACATTTGTTGCCAGCGGTTTAGACATTAATGACTGCGTGTTGAGTTATTTTGAGGGGACAGCACATTTATACTGTTATACAAGCTGTACAATCACTACTTTACATTGTAGCAAAGTGTAATTTCTTCAGTGTTGTCACATGAAAAGATATAATAAAATATTTCCAAAAATGTGAGAGGTGTACCCACTTTTGTGAGATACTGTATACTTTAAAGTAAACACACCAGTGAATTTTATATCATGTGAAGTGCAGTTTATATATACAGTATATTTTTAAACATTGTCACCTGATCACTTTTATAAATAGAAAATCTAGCTGTTCCTATAAAATACATAGATTTATGGCCCTGCTCCCTTGGGGAAGGAAGGGGCATTAACACTATTCCCTGTACTCATGTCACAATAACACAGAGAATAATGCTGACATCATACCTTCAACAGTTTTTCTGAACCATAAATGATCTCCCAGAGCCAAAAGTAAGGCAAATAGAAAGAGGACCATGCACATGACATTACCTGTTCTGAAAACTTCTGAAAACAAATAAGTATAAAATAATATATATATACAAAAAAAAATCATGCTAGAGCCCAACCGAAAAATTGGGGCATGAAATTTGATTTTAATAGCGATCTTTTTAAAAAGGATCATTCATTAAAGCAATCTATCACTAGAAAAAATATAACTTTTTTTTTTTTCACAAGGCTTTATTGGGTGAATAATAGAACATAGTACAGCGTAATAACTTTTTAATACTTCCAGGACAATGATGTCAAACCTGCTTATCTCCACACTAGAAAAAGTGTCCTAAACAAGTTTCCTGCTTTGTGTCCAAAATACCTGCCTACATGAGAGTCTTCTCTAGCAATTTGACTGCAAAGATAACAAAAAGTGTCTTTTGTTTTTTTGTTTTTTATTTTATGTATTAGGATCAGCAGAAAATAATTATTTTGATAATAACTTCATTTCTTTTCATTTATATACAGGGCAGTGCACCAGATACAGGTACAAATCTGGATCCATAGAATTTAAGATTACTGGTTCACTGCTGAACTGCAACAAGAGTCCTAATAGCAGGATTGCTGCTAACATACTATACATTCACTCTGCTGAATCAGTTAGCTGAATGGTTCAAGAAAACAAGAGAAGTGACATTTTCTCTAATCTTGTGCAAATAAGGATTGATTTTTAGGAGCAGACCAAAAAGAGCAATTGCTGGGTGCAGAGCTTTTGCTGGTCTCTCTTAATGGATAGTCCTGCTTAAGCATGGAAGCAAACTATCAACAGTTTTAATACAAATAAAAAAAAAAGTAAAATAAAATCATTATACAGTATATTCTATAATATCAGTTTAGGCTTCTATGCATTTTTAAAAACAATACATAAATGAATAGATTAATAAATAAATAAATATAATTAACTAAACCAAACTGGGGTTTCCCTTTAATGAAAAAGCAATGGCACTGTGAACATTGCATTACTTGTTGGTAGTTTCCTGATAATTATTATTCCAACCGTGTTCCCTGGTTCCTGTTGACATTTTTGATGCCTGTAGGTTTTTGAACTGTGCCTGCCTCATTGCAGTGAAACCCAAAGTTCTAAGAGATTTCTGGCAAAGAATTTAACTCCTTATACCACATACTCAGTGGAGCCTACAGCCAATCGTTTGTCAGAGTCCTTTGGCAAGCATAGAATCATGGGTCATACAGTCAGATTAAAGAAATTTGACAATTCAATTGCTTTCTGTACTTGTCATATAATGATTACTCTTTGCACTTTGATGCAGAAAAAGTATTAACACTTTTAACCGCTTGCCTACTGGAGCAATCTGCATTTTTTGGTAGAAAATTACTTAGAACCCCCAAATATTATATATTTTATGAAAGCAGAGGCCCTGGAGAATAAAGTGGTTGCTGTTTCAGTTTTTAATGTCACACAATATTTGTACAACCATTTATCAAACACTAAATTTCAGTAACAGATACACTTAAATAAATTGTGGTCCACACAAACGCAATACAATACCCATTTTTGGTCAAATATAAAAGATGATGCTGTGTCAAGTAAATAGATACTAAACATGTCAACATTTCAAATGGTGACACACTACGATACCTAAAATTGTCCATAGGTGATGCTTTAAATGCCTTTACAGGTTATCAGTTTAGAGTTAATCATTAATTATGGCCCTAGAATTGTTGCTCTTACTCCAACATTCACAGCAATATTCTTACTCCAACATTCACATGTGTGGTGCAATCATCATTTACATATGTGTACCAGCCAGACCTGCATTTGTATTTGTGTGTATGTATGGAGAGGCTATGATTAAGCACTGACCTTCAGTGTGAAACATGTAAGCTGTTACCCCAGCTATGCTGTGATGATTTTTGGTGTGATCTTCCATTTTTTACAATAAAGGCGACCGTCAAAGGTTTTTTGGAGTGCGGCTGTCCATATTTTTTATTTTTTTCTCTATATGCATGGAGAGGGGTTGGGGGATGGGGAGCAGGGGTGCTAAAAAAAATGATATATATATTTTTTTACACTTTTTAACTTTTTTTATTTTATTGCTATCACAAGCGGCATCAAGCACCCTTGTGATAACTTTGGGCAGGGGCCAGGCGTAATGGTCCTGAATACTGGACACACGAATAGCTGTGTGTGTGGCAGCCATTTTGTTCAGGTCACAAGTCTCCCATGCCCTTTGACATAACTGCAGTGACCGTCCCCCTCCCTCCTCCTTCACTTCATATAATTACACAACTGTTAGCCGATGCCACAACATCCTTATCGGATCCTTGAAGAGACAGATACAGCCCTCTCATACCTATTAGCCTGAATGCACACTTCAGTCTACAAACCCCAATAAAAATGTCAGATTTGCAAACCTGAATAACTAGAGTTGTAACAGATACCCAGTCATAAAAAGCTCAGCTAGGGGAATGGCCAATGCACATTCCTGATTAACTGGTTATTAGCAAAGAGTCTACAACTTCAGTATATTTCCTAACTTCTGAAATAATGACAGTACAGCCAGAATAAGGGAATATTTACCTAGTTAGTAATGTCTTAAGTCCAAACACCCCTATATTGGACAATATGGGGAGCCAACAAGACACATTAACCTTGCTAGGTAAAAAAGACATCCACAACCTGTCACATTTATATCCATTTCAAAGCTAATTCCATGCTGGACAATAATATTCATGTTAGCAGACTGTAACCTGTAGGTATTCAGAGATATTAATACCTATAGAAAACTGGATCTGTGGCATGATCGTAAACACATAGACATCCCATGACCATCCCTCAGCCTCTTGGTTGGTCTGATCATTTCTGACAACACCTCCCTCACCAACAAGAAAGGGGGATTGCCCCTGACGTGGTCAGCTCTCATTTAACATCAAACCAAGGAACACCAAGGAATACCCAATTCATATGAGAGCCGATGTACCATCTTGCTGGATTAATTGAACTCTGCTGAACCAGGACATTGTTAAGTATTCTCACCCTCAACTCCCTTTGTTTCTCTGTTGCATTGTTGTTTCTTTGTTATATCTTTTTTTTTTAAAGATTTTATTTGCACCATTATGATCTTTTCATTATTAAACCATATTTTGAAAAGTGTTAAAACTGTCTCCAATGCGCTAACGCAAATTAAAAAAGAATCCCTGTTTCTTGAAGAGCGCTGCTGTAGTGTAAATCTTTAAGTATACCTGTCTGTGGTGACAGTGTGTGTTACAGACATTTTTTCGAAAATCATAAGTTCCTACTTCGCTATAAAAATAATTGGTGGTGGCAGTTTAAAGAGTTAGTTGCTTAGTTAACCTAACCCAGTGACAATCGATCTCAGTCGGTTGGCACTTAGATTGTGGTTCTGCAAGCTGGAAAATCTTTGTGCTGGGTAAGGTTGAAAGTGTCATTTTTGCGAATTAGTGACAACGCGGTGTGAGTTTGACCAGCCAGTTGTCACAAGTTGGTGAGAAGTGAAGTGGTCTGACCCGCATTTGTCACAACAGGTACTTTTATGAAGACATTATAGACCCCTGATGTCTCCCCTGCCCTTCAAAGTACTGTAACTAACCAAGAACAGATCATGCCTGTTAGCTGACAAAAGTAGTAATAAAAATCCTCATTACTTCCAGGATCATTCATCACAGAGGAGATCAGGGATCAGATGTTCTTTGACCAGCTCTGTGGTCAGGCAACCAGACCGCTGACCATGGTCCTGAGCTCTCCAGTGTAATAGAAGAGTTTGGGAACCACTGCAGGTGACAGCGAAAAGGGGGATCTTCGGAGCGCTGTAAAAGTGATTACAGCTGCCCAGATTTCTTTTACAAGAAAGCTTAAAAAAAATAATACCAAGATCATGGCTGCAGCTGACATTTCTTACTTGTCAATTTTGTTTATTGAATATTAAATAATAAAGGCAGTTACAATTAGTAATAAATAGTTACAACAAATGGCAATATTAGTTAAGTATATGATAATAAATTGGATGGAATTATACATATCTGAAGATATTTTACATAAACAGGTAATCAACTCGAAAATGAAATGTTAGGTTAATATAAACAATTGAAAAATGTAATATGTAAATATGTGCTAATACACCTAGTTCCAGGCATATTCAATTTATATATAGTCACTATGGAAAGAAAGCTAATTGGAAATCAACTAATTCAATAAAAACTTCAAAAATGTGTAATTATTGTAAGTAATAACTAAATATAGTATTTATGTATAATACATTACCATTTAAATATGGTAATACAAAAAATAGGGAAATAGAAAAAAAGGACAGAGTAATAGTAAAAGGGAAAGAATGAAGGTAAGAAAGAGAGAAAAGAGTCTAGGGTAAGTAAGTTCTCCGGAGCATCTATATTGTAAGAATATTATTAAGTTAGTACAGAAGATAAATGTTCATGTTTAGTACTTGTTTCCACTCATATTGTTGTATAATATTATAGTATTATAGCAGGGTTTCTCAACTCCAGTCCTCAAGGCGCCCCAACAGGTCATGTTTTCAGACTTTCCATTATTTTGCACAGGTGATTTGATCAGTTTCACTGCCTTGTAATTACCACAGCTGTTTCATCGGAGGGAAATCCTGAAAACATGACCTGTTGGGGCGCCTTGAGGACTGGAGTTGAGAAACACTGTATTATAGTATATCAAGGTCTTAATTGGGAATTGTCAGGGATCATAGGAAGAAAATACGTCATCCAAGGATTCCATATTTTCTCAATATTTTGTATAGTATCGTTGGTTATGGCTTCTGATTTGGAAAGGATCATTGCTTGGTTTATTCTGTTTTTAGCTTCAGATATCATTAATGTATTGGTTTTCCAAGCTTTGGCAATGGTTTGCTTTGTGGCTGTGGTGATCTGGAGAAAGTGCCTAAATTGAGTGTAAGAAATATGAACTGGTTTTATATTTAAAAGCACAATAGTCGTGTCTGGAATGATAGCTATCTTAAATATTTTAAATACCATGAGGAAAATTTCATTCCAGAACTTTTTTGCAATCAGACAATCCCAGAATGTATGCAAGTGCGTTCCCAGAACACCACAGCCACAAAAACAGAATAGGGAGCATTGCGGAGCATATTTTGCAATTTTAACAGGAACCAAGTACCAGTGCATGATTATTTTATAGTTTCCAAAGCAATTATATTTTGAGAAGACATTTTTGTATTGGTCTTTATTCCAGTCGGAAATGTCGATTTTAGTTCAAAGTTCTTTCTCCCATTTTTCCACATATGAAGGTAGCTTTGAGTCAGAAGTAGTAATCAGATGATTATATAACATTGAAATAAGACCTTTGGTATGAGGGTCCTGTTTACATATATGTTCGAATTGCGACATATTACTTAATTGATTAGTATCATGTAAATAAGGTTAAAAAAATTATGATTTGTAAGTAGCAAAAGAGTTCAGAAGCTGGGAGTTTGTGATGTTCACATATTTCAGAGAATGTTTTGAATGAAGTTAATTTTAAAAAATCAGCTAATTGTGTTAGGCCAGCAGAAGTAAATTTTTTGAAAGTATTAGGGTATGTGTGGGCTCGGTAAAATTTGGGGTTTCTGATAAATGATATTAAAGGTGTATGTGGAGATTGCAAACCTTTGGTTATTTTAAATTTATCTCAAATGGTAATTGTATGTTTGGTTATTTTATTTTCAATTATTTTATGGTCAGAAGAGGTAGACCATATTAGATTAGGTAAGGAAATTGCTACCCAAAGAGGGATTTCATGTTTTGTATGATATTTGGGGATATTCGCTATTTGTGCGGCATGGAAACAGGTGGTAAAATTGTGAAAGCCTAGTCCACCTTTCAATTTTGGGAGATATAGAGTGTGTGAGGGTAAGCGGGATTTTAGAGAGTTCCATATAAATGCTTGTGTTTTGCATTGAAGATTTCTCAAGAAGTATGAGGGTATTGGAGAATGGGTAAAACACGAAAAAGGTATAATATTTTTGGAAGTATAGTCATTTTTATGACATTTATTTTGCCTATCTATGATATTGGGAGAGTAGACCATTATTTTAGGTAATTAGTAATTTTCCGTAATAGTGGGAGATAGTCAGCAGAGATTATGTTGGTGAGATCAGGAGTGAGAGTAATACCTAGATAAGTGAGGTGTGTAGATGACCAAGTAAAAGGGAGAGACGTTTACGCTTTCTGTAATGTATCTGGAGATAAAGAAATATTTAGAGCTGTAGATTTTTGTGAATTTATTTTTAAACCTGATATTCGGGCAAATTGGTCTAATTTATAGATAAGATTAGGAGCAGTAATATGTGGGGAAGTCATAAAAATTAAGATGTCATCAGCAAATAAGCAAAGCTTATGTTTATGACCTGCTAATTCTATACCTTTGATTGAGGGATCTGCACGAATGGATTGGGCAAGGGGTTCAATTAATAGGGCAAATAGGAGTGGGGAGAGAGGACATCCCTGTCGTGTACCTCTATTGATATCAAGCATGTCAGATTTGTATCCTGCGTATTTAGCATAAGCTTTGGGTTTATTATATAATGATGAAACCCAGCTTAGAAAGTGGGAGCCAAAACCCCATTTTTGTAGAGCGAAATGTAAATATGACCATTATACCGTGTCAAAAGCTTTTTTGATGTCTAGTGATACAAGGCATGTAGGTATTCGTCTAGTTTAAGCTGCTTGGATCAATAGGGCTGTTCTACGGACATTATCGGAAGCTTGGCGCAAGGGGATGAAACCTACTTGATCTTTGTTGATTAGGGAACCAATTATATTATTCAGCCGAAATGCCATAACTTTTGCTAGTAGGTTTATGTCTAAATTTAATAAAGATATTGGCCTATAACTTGCACAGGCTGAGTCATCTGACTGAGGTTTAGGGATCATTGTTATTATTGCTGTAAGGGTTTCTGATCTAAAAGATTGATTGTTGAGAAGGGAGTTGAATGCTTCTGTCAGCATGGGAGTTAATACATGGGAGAATTCTTTGTAGTAGAGGGCTGAGAACCCATCAGGTCCTGGACGTTTGTTTGGTTTGAGGGATTTGATTGCCAGTTCAATTTCACTAGGGGTATAGGGGATTTTCGAGACTGTCGTATTGTGTCTGAGATAGAGTTGTGAGACTTAATTGTGAGAAAAATGATTCTGCGTTGGATTGGCCAAAAGATCCTTCTTTTTTTATAGAGAGAGGTGAGATGTTTATGGAAGGTGTGTAAGATTTTTACAGGATTACTTGTGTATCTGTCTTCAGAGATTTTTAGTCTAATTGGTTTAAAAGGGTTATTTAGTTTTTTGAGTGCTCGGGCAAGGAGAGTACCTGGTTTATTTGCTTTAAAATAAAAATTTTGTTTAGATTTACGTAGTGTTTTGTCTACTGATTCTGATAAGAAGAGGTCAAGTTTTAAGCTAGCTTTATCTAATTGTGACTTTGTGGTTGGAGTAGGGTTAGATTGAAAAATACTATGGCATTTATTAAACAAATTTTCTAGTTCTCGCTGTAATTTTTGCTTCTCTTTTTTAATATATGATGCTTGACGTATACAATAACCTCTAAGAACAGGCTTGTGTGCTTCCTATAATGTTATTGGAGATATGTCTGGAGATTTATTGTTGCCAATGTATTCTTTTATAGCGATTTCTAATTCAGCGGAATTTGATGGGTGAGACAACAAGAGTCATTAATATGCCAGGTGGGGTCATGTTTTTTGGGGATTAGTGAGGTAAAAGTAGATATAATAGCACAATGGTCAGTCCAAGTATACGGTTTAATAGATTAATTCTGGGTACTTACTCATAGAAATTAATGTATGGTCAATGGGTGAGAATGATCTATGCGGGTGGGAGTAAAATGAGAATTGACGTCTGGTTGGGTTAATTTCACGCCATGAGTCTATTAATGAATATTGTAGGAGGATTCTTTGGAAAGATTTGGATTGAGAATTAAACGTAGCTGGAGTTGGGGATTTATCAAGGTAAGGGTATAGTGTTTGGTTTGAATCTCCACATATCAAGAGTGTACCTTGTTTGTGAGTGTCTATTACTTGAAGTAAATGGGAGAGAAATGATGTCGCTCTCTTATTTGGAGTGCAGTAAGAGACTACTGTAATTGGGATGTCACATAGATGACCCGTGAGTATAAGGTAACAGCCTTCTGGATCCTTGATTTCTACTACGGGGGAAAAAGGTGTGGATCGATGGAAAGCTATTAATACACCTCAGTGTTTGGATTTGGCTGAGGCAGTAAAAACCTGGGGGTAACTTGAACCAAAGTATTTAGGTGTTGAAGAATCAGTAAAGTGTGTCTCTTGGAGACACACTATGTGAGCTTTAGATGAAGACAACGACCTGAATACTTTCGTTCGCTTTTGGGGAATGTTTAGACCTTGTACATTCAATGTACAGTAAGTACATTTAAAGGAGCCATTTATAAATCTTAAGTTGGTTTTAATTAAACATATCAGGTATAGCTTGTACCATCAGACTTACCCCGGAGAAGGACAGAGAGAAAGAAAGAAATAGAAACAGCTGCCATTTCTAAGCAAAGCATGTGCTTCAAGAACTGAGTGCTCTTGAACATTAAGCCATTTGGCCCTATCCATGTTTTCAACTTCCATGTCAGCATATCTTATTATCTTATGATCAGGGCCTAATGTCTGAGTCGCACGAACAACAATGATCTCATCCTCTTTGCATGGCACTACACGGTTTTCAATGCTGAACTTTTAGTGTTTTAATAAACTTAAAAGGTTACAGTATTTGCCTTAATAAAAAATGTGTTTAAGAAGCAACTGCTATGTATCTTCAGATGCTGTCAATTACATGTAACAAATGAAGATAATAACTGAGTCATAGGTCATTGGCATATTTACATGAATTTAATGCCTAAGGCTAAATCTGCATTGATATTGCATGTGTAATTTTTTATGTCTCTGATGGGTGTCTACACTAAAAAGAAATGTTTGATCCTTATCACTGTTGTCATACTGACATTTTGTAGCTTTGCATTTGACAGCACAGGGACTTTAAAAAGGTAATAGAAAGAAAATGTATTTTTAGGCATTGCATAGTCCCACATAAAATAATTTTCAGGATTCATCTTAATTAACCATGGAACAATATTTCTAATACTACACAAAGAACACACTGAGCGTGATTTACTAAAGAAATCCAGGATCTTCATACAATAAATTCAGTTATCCAATCATGTAAAAGGCAAGTTTTTTTCTACTTTTTTCTGTTTCAATCAAATTTTATGGAAGGTTTGCAATACTGTAGCACTGTCGAAATTCATAACAACTAAACTAAGTTGAAAATACCACATATCACCTGAAACATTCAACAGTACAGTTGAAGACTCTAGAAGTCCACAGGCGCAGATGTGCGGATGCCTGTTTTCCTGTGCATAACCATGTGCAAATGCGAGTGTGCGAGCGTGCACCAATGCACACTCACTGCCAATGCTGGCACCAATGACACTATTTAACCACTTCCCTACCCAGCCATAGTCAAATGACATCCACAGATGGGATCTCCCATCCTGGGTGGACGTCATATGACGTCCTCGGCTTTGTAGGGGGATATCTGAATGATGTCTGCAGCTAGAGGCATCATTCAGATATCCTTTTAAAGTGCCTGCGATTCTGTGCACCATAAGAATGATCATAGCGGCGGTTCCACCGCTTGATCGTTCTTATAGGCGGCGGGAGGGGACACCCCCCCCCTCCCGCCGCCATCCGGTGCTTCTCCGGGCTCTCCCGTGCGTTCGGGGAGCCGGAGCGAATCTTCCGGCGCTGTTGGTGGGTCACGTGATCGTCGGAGGCCCGGGCGCGATGTGATGATGTCACGCCCGGGTCCTCAAATGTAAACAAAGCCGCCGTTGCGGCTGTAAGTATGAGATCAGTGAAAAAAATTTCACTGATCTCATGCTTTCCAGCCTGGAGGAGAGATGTGGGGTCTTATTGACCCCGCATCTCTCCATAAAGAGGACCTGTCACACACATTCCTATTACAAGGGATGTTTACATTCCTTGTAATAGGATTAAAAGTGATCAAAAAAAAAAAAAAAGTAAAATAATTGTAAAAAAATAAATAAATAAGTAAAAAAAAATAAAAAAATTAAAATGCCCTGTCCCCGGTAGCTCGCTATCAGAAGCGAATGCACACGTAAGTCGCCCACATATGTAAACGCCGTTCAAACCACACATGTGAGGTATCGCCGCGTGTGTTAGAGCGCGTGCAACAATTCTAGCACTAGACCTCCTCTGTAATTCTAACCTGGTAACCCGTAAAAAAAATAATTAAAGCGTCGCCTATGGAGATTTTTAAGTACCGAAGTTTGGCGCCATTCAATGAGTGTGCGCAATTTTAAAGCGTGACATGTTAGGTATCTATTTACTCGGCGTAACATCATCTTTCATATTTTCCCAAAAAATTGGGCTAACTTTACTGTTTTGTTATTTTTTAATTCACGAAACCATTTTTTTTTTAAAAAGGCGTTTGAAAAATTATTGCGCAAATATCGTGCAAGAAAAAAAGTTGCAATGACCTGTCATTTTATTCCCTAGGGTGTCTGCCAAAAAAACATATATAATGTTTGGGGGTTCTGAGTAATTTTCTAGCAAAAGAATGATGATTTGTACATGTAGGAGAGAAGTGCTAGAATAGGCCCGGTATTGAATAGGTACAAAAAGCCCTGTATTGAAGTGGTTAAACTGCAGCAGTGATATTGGCCAGTCCTGTCTGATCTGCAGCTTTTACCTGTGTTCCTGCATCCATTCCTGTATTGACCTGGATTGCCTTGACCTTGCTTTAACGCTTCCTGCCCTGACCTTGGCCTGTCCCTAGATTTTCTGTATCTGCCTGATTCTACATTGCTGACCCCTGCTTGTACCCTGACCATTCTCTGCCTGCCATCTATGCCTGTATCTTACTGTCTGTTGCTGATCTGGATTGTCTGACCTTTGTGACGTACCTGTTACCTGCTGCCACGACTGACAGAACATCTTACAGGCACTCATACATCGCCACGCTGTACGAGAGGCCTCCCTCTGCACGTTGGGGCGTTACGCCACAAGGTACATGACAGTATAGTTAGAACGTAATTACTGTACATGCAGCTTTATACAAAGTGAATGAGCCTAGAAACTTCATACAGCCCAAACGGTGGGTTAGTGGACATGTACCCATGAAGAATAAGACATTAGGTGGTGGTATAAAGAAGCCAACAGGCTGAAAAATTGTCAAAATTGAAAAAGTAATGGAGAAATAGTGAACGTCAATAGTAAGGATGGTAAGAAACTCTGGTGTCCTGATCTGCTCAAATTTTCTTTCAGAGTCCTTAAGAATGGGAGCCATTTTCTCATGGATTAGGAATCTCTGTCATCTTATGTTTTACTTGCATAATCATGTGAGTGAAATAGCACCACATCTTTGCCAGAACTTGCTTTGCCAGTGTAAAAAAACTTTGAGGCAAAATTCTGAATTTGTACATTCGGATGATTTCAGATTTAACAGGGCTTCCCTTTGTATGCCCTTAACCAAGATATTGTAAACTAATTGATACATACTGACCCAGAAACCCTTTAATCCAGGGTATTTCCCTCCATATGTAGGGATGAGCCGAACACCCCCCTGTTCGGTTCGCACCAGAACCTGCGAACAGACCTAAAGTTCTTGTTCGAAATCAAAAGTGCTAATTATCAAGGCTAATATGCAAGTTATTGTCCTAAAAAGAGTTTGGGGACCCGGGTCCTTCCCCAGGGGACATGTATCAATGCAAAAAAAAGTTTTAAAAACTGCATTTTTTCGGGAGCAGTGATTTTAATAATGCTTAAAGTGAAACAATAAAAGTGAAATATTCCTTTAAATTTCGTAGCTGGGGGGGGGTGTATAGTATGCCTGTAAAGCAGCGCTTGTTTCCCGTGCTTAGAACTGTCCCTGCACAAAATGTCATTTCTGAAGGAAAGAAAGTAATTTAAAAGCCCTCACGGCTATAATGAATTGTCGGCTCCCGGCAATACAGAGAAAAGTAATTGATAAAAAAAAAATGCGTGGGGGTCCCCTCGAATTCAATTACCAGGCCCATCAGGTCTGGTATGGATATTAAGGGGAACCCTGCATCAAATAAAAAAAAATGGCATGGAGTTCCCCCCAAAAATCCATACCAGACCCTTTATCCGAGCACGCAACCTGGCAGGCCACAGGAAAAGAGGGGGGGACGAGAGAGAGCCCCCCCTCCTGAACCATACCAGGCCACATGCCCTCAACATGGGGAGGATGCTTTGGGGGTCTGTGACCCCTCAAAGCACCATGTCCCCATGTTGATGGGGACAAGGGCCTCATCCCCACAGCCCTTGCCTGGTGGTTGTGGGGGTCTGCGGGCAGGGGGCTTTTTGGAATCTGGAAGACCCCTTTAACAAAGGGGACCCCCAGATCCCGGCCCTCCCTATGTGAATTGGTAAGGGGTACATGGTTGCGTGCTCGGATAAAGGGTCTGGTATGGATTTTTGGGGGGGAACTTCACGCCATTTTTCAAAAAAAATTGATGCAGGGTTCTCCTTAATATCCATACCAGACCTGAAGGGCCTGGTAATTGAATTTTTTTTTTATCAATTACTTTTCTCTGTATTGCCGGGAGCCGACAATTCATTATAGCCGCGAGTGCTTTTAAATCACTTTTTTTCCTTCAGAAATGACACTTTGTGCAGGGACAGTTCTAAGCAAGGGAAACAAGCGCTGCTTTAGAGGCATACTATACACCCCCCCATGTACAAAATTTAAAGGAATATTTCACTTTTATTGTTTCACTTTAAGCATTATTAAAATCACTGCTCCCGAAATAACTTGCATATAAGCCTTTAAAATTAGCACTTTAGATTTCTCCCATATACTTTTACAGGGTGTTCCACGGCTTTTCGAATTTGCCGCGAACACCCCAAATTGTTCGCTGTTCGGCGAACTTGCAAACAGGCAATGTTCGAGTCGAACATGAGTTCGACTTGAACTCGAAGCTCATCCCTATGCATATGTGTAGAAGGATAACTGGAGGGTGGGCTCGCACTTGTGGGACCATATACCATTGCATAAGCAGTTTGAAGTTTTTATGGCCAATGCATTTAGAGATCAGTGGGCTAGGGTCTGCTGAATTTGTTTCCAGTTCTGGTACACTAATCCCTACGTTCCTCTCCCATTTTTACTAAGTAAGAGACAGGACTAGGTGCCTGCCTTGATGCATAAATAGTAGAGATAGTCTCTTTAGATGCTCAAATTATGTCAGCGTCTGGAGGAAAGGTAGATGTTTGATTATTTGAGCAACAACGTTTTTGATCTGGATGTTCCTGAATATTGGAACTTTGTGTAACTTTTGTATGTAGGGGAGACTAAAAACTCACATGAGGAATATCAAATTACATGTTCTGTAAATGTCTTTAGAGAACCACCATTTAAATTGATTGGGGTGGATCAAGGTGTTCCAGGAGGGACTGGAATAAGCGTAAGGAGGCATTTGTTTACCAAAATATTTAACATTGTCCCATACCTAAATGGGATTGAGAATTAATTTTAACATTTGTGTCTTTACCGATTTTGTCTGTACATTATTAGATATTTAATGGGAACAAAAAAATGTGTTTCACATTACTCGATAATTGAAGTCGATATTTACACAATTTATTGGTTCTCTAATCCTTTAATGAATCAGTGCAACTGCCTAGTGCATTTAGTAATTATACAGAGTATCAACATGGTCGTCACCTTCTCAGGAAAAGATCCATTCAAGCTGTATGAAAATGTAGCAATGTGCTCTGAAATGTGGACTGTATTGCACATGCTAGTTCTTGTGACATTACATGTAGGGATGAGCTGAACACCCCCCGGTTCGGTTCGCACCAGAACCTGCGAACAGACCTAAAGTTTGCGCAAACTTTAGAACCCTATTAAATACAATGGACTCGAACGTTCGAAATCAAAAGTGCTAATTATCAAGGCTAATATGCAAGTTATTGTCCTAAAAAAGGGTTTGGGGACCCGGGTCCTGCCCCAGGGGACATGTATCAATGCAAAAAAAAGTTTTAAAAATGTCTGTTTTTTCGGGAGCAGTGATTTTAATTATGCTTAAAGTGAAACAATAAAAGTGAAATATTCCTTTTAAATTTCGTACCTGGGGGGGGGGGGGGGTGTATAGTATGCCTGTAAAGCAGTGCTTGTTTCCCTTGCTGTCCCTGCACAAAGTGTAATTTCTGAAGGAAAAAAAGTAATTTAAAAGCACTTGCTCTATAATGAATTGTCGGCTCCCGGCAATACAGAGAAAAGTAATTGATAAAAATAAAATAAAAAAATGCGTGGGGGTCCCCCCAAATTCTATTGCCAGGCCCTTCAGGTCTGGTATGGATATTAAGGAGAACCCTGCATCAAATAAAAAAAAAATGACATGGGGTTCCCCCCAAATATCCATACCAGACCCTTCAGGTCTGGTATGGATTTTAAGGGGAACTCCACGCCACGTCATGGGGGTTTCGTGTGGAGTGGAGACTGGAGGAGACTGCAGCGCTGGACATCGGATCACCGAGGGACACTGGATTACATTGCTGGAATGGGTTTTTTATTTTTTATTTTTTAATAAAGGACTTTCCCAACTGTGTCTGTGTGTTTTTTTACAATATTTTACACTTTCTTTGTGAAATGGTAGGGGTACTATGTACCCCTTACCAATTCAGATAGGGGGGGGGCGGGATCTGGGGGTCCCCTTTGTTAAAGGGGTCTTCCAGATTCCGATAAGCCCCCCACCCGCAGACCCCCACAACCACCGGGCAAGGGTTGTGGGGATGAGGCCCTTGTCCCCATCAACATGGGGACATGGTGCTTTGAGGGGTCACAGACCCCTAAAGCATCCTCCCCATATGGGGGGAATGTGGCCTGGTATGGTTCAGGGGGGGGCGCTCTCTCGTCCCCCCCTCTTTTCCTGCGGCCTGCCAGGTTGCGTGCTCGGATAAAGGATCTGGTATGGATTTTTGGGGGGGAACTCCACGCCATTTTTTTTTATTTGGCCTGGAGTTCCCCTTAAAATCCATACCAGACCTGAAGGGTCTGGTATGGATATTTGGGGGGAACCTCACGTAATTGTTTTTTTATTTGACGCAGGATTCCCCTTGATATCCATACCAGAACTGAAGGGCCTGGTAATTGAATTTGGGAGGACCCCTACGCATTTTTTTTTATCAATTATTTTCTCTGTATTGCCGGGAGCCGACAATTCATTATAGCCGTGAGAGCTTTTAAATTACTTTTTTTTCCTACAGAAATGACACTTTGTGCAGGGACAGTTCTAAGCATGGGAAACAAGCGCTGCTTTACAGGCATACTATACACCCCCCCCCCCCCCCCAGGTACGAAATTTAATGGAATATTTCACTCTTATTGTTTCACTTTAAGCATTATTAAAATCACTGCTCCCGAAAAAACTGCAGTTTTTAAAACTTTTTTTTGCATTGATACATGTCCCCTGGGGCAGGACCCGGGTCCCCAAACACTTTTTATGACAATAACTTGCATATAAGCCTTTAAAATTAGCACTTTAGATTTCTCCCATAGACTTTTACAGGGTGTTCCGCAAATTTGCAGCGAACACCCCAAATTGTTCGCTGTTGGGCGAACAGGCAATGTTCGAGTCGAACATGAGTTCGACTCAAACTCGAAGCTCATCCCTAATTACATGCTTTCTGCTGAACTAGCACCAAAAATAGGGGTGAATGCAGTCTGGTTTTCAAGAACACGTATCAACTTTAAATTTACAATCAAAGACTCATATAGCCAGTGCGCACCTCCTACAACTAAACATCCAGCATGACCATGTATGGCCAATTTCTGACTACATTGTCGACACAAAATGGATATTGGCCTTGTGATACCGGCATTCACAGATACAGTACATACAAGCTATCCTAATACCCAAAGAAATTAAAAACTTCATTTACATTGTATATTTGAATTAAGGTGATGATCTTGTTATCCAATGGGCTCTTGAAACTTTTACTTATCAACATGATATTTACTTTTACCACAAGTCTAATGCCGCGTACACACGATTGTTTTTAATGTCATTGAAAAAAACTGCATTTTTCTCGACGTGCTTTTTCATGTTTCCTCTCAAGCCTGCCTGCCTGCCTGCCTCCACTATCGTGGAAAAAAATGTTCGAGTAAAACACGTACGATGGCACTATAAAGGGGAAAATCCATTCGGATGGCGCCACCCTTCATGTTAGTAAAGTTTGTTTTAGAGACGATTCGCGCCTTTCAGCCTCCTGCTTTTCAGTCCGTTACAGCGTGACAAATGTGCTATCTCCATAACGAACGCTAGTTTTACCAGAACGAGCACTCCCGTCTCATACTTGATTCTGAGCATGCGCATTTTTTTTCACGTCGTTAAAGCCCACACACGCCCGTTTTTCATGACGAGAAAAACGACGTGAAAAATTAGAGCATGTTCCAATTTTTCTCGTCGTGATTCTCTGCGTTTTTCTCGTCGGGAAAAATGCTGGAAAGCCCACACACGGTCATTTTTAATGACCATTTTAAAAAATGTAATTTTTCTCGTCATTAAAAACGATCGTGTGTACGCGGCATGACACTTAAATAAGGTTACTGATTTGTTCCTATGGTCCACCGCACTTTACACATAAATCTGTGTCTTAATAATAATGTTACTAGACCTTAGAGATTACTACTGTTTATATTTAAATATGACAATGACATTTGCTGAATGCTATAAATTAAATGTTGAGTAAATATTTATCTATGCAGATTGACTGTATTTTCTGTATGATGTGCACCACTAATTAAATAAGGGAGAATGGAGCATGAATATCATGACATTGCAGACTGTGCATTGCAATTAGTAAAACATAATTTTTTGTTGTTGTGTTAGATGCCATACACATCACATAATAACCCAAACCCAAATAACCCAAACTGAATAATGTTGTATATTTTAATATGCACTATCTATCTATCTATCTATCTATCTATCTATCTATCTATCTATCTATCTATCTATCTATCTATCTATCTATCTATCTATCTATCTATCTTTTAGGGACATGCAGTCAGGGGAGGCAGGTGAGGCATGCCATGAACATTAAAAAAAAAAAAAATTATCAAGCGGATAGAGACCCCAAATTTGGGGGGAATGTAGCCTAAGTGCTACCCCACCACTGGGGGCTCCTATGACCTATGGTTCCAGAGATATGGGGCTCCTTGCACAGCCTGTCAGAAACGAAATGCAGAGCGGCCACTTTAAAAACAACATTTGGTTTGCAGCAGACTGAGAGGTTGCGCTTACAGTGCCTCTCACTTCTTGTCAGAGGCACTGAGCTCAAAAACAGCTTGGAGTCTTGGACCAATGGTAAAGTACCATTGGTCCCAGCTGTCCAATGAAAATGCTGCAGTGGAGGCATACCTCTCACTGCAGTGTCATAGAAGGGGCATGTGTCTAAAAGACAAATGCTCCCTTCCAGCCCAGCCCTCTTAACTACAAGGAAAAAACATGGGTTTATGTGTATAAGATTTACCCACAATCCCGTGTTTTTCTCACACAGTTAAAGGGACACTAAAGGTTCCCGTTTAAAAAAAAAAAAATAACAAACATGTTATACTTACTGTGCAGCTCGTTTTGCACACAGTGGCCCCGATCCTGGTCTTCTGGGGTCCCTCGGCGGTTGTCTCGGCTCCTCCCCGCAAGGACTCCACACCTTCATGCGAGCAAGCTCGCATGGTGTGGAGTTATTGCGGGCGCGCTCCCGTGATACAGCGGTGGACATAGCCGCCGACTGTGTCACTCGGCCCCGCCCCCCGGAGTCATTGGATGTGATTGACAGCAGCGCCAGCCAATGGATGCGCTGCTTTCAATCCATCCACTGTAGCCAATCAACGGCCAGGCTCAGGAACGAGGAGGATGCTGGGGCGAGCGCAGGACTTTCGAGGGGTCAGGTAAGAAAAATGGGGGCTGGGGGGGGGGGGGGGGGCGGTATTGTCGGATGTTTTTTCACCTTAATGCATAGTATGCATTAAGGTGAAAAAACATTTACCTTTACAACCCCTTTAAGAGGGAGAATGAGAATCTGCTGCCTATAGAAAAGGTACTGTTATATTCAAGCTAAATCATATATTTATATGCTATATGTTATAACATAATAATTTATTATTTATCTATTTACTCTGAAATTACTGTTGGAAGTTATAACTTCAAACTTCATTAATTTGTCTGTTAAGTCCCCTGCTTGAGTACAGATTTTGAAAATATAGTAAATTAACTTAAAACATATATATATAATAATTATTTGTATATTACGTATGGTAATTAACCCCTTGCTACCCAGGCCAATTTTGACACTTCTCTTCTACATGTAAAAATCAATATTTTTTGCTAGAAAATTACTCAGAACCCCCAAACATTATATGTATTGTTTTAGCAGACACCCTATGGAATAAAATGGTGGTCGTTCAAACTTTTTATGTCACACGGTATTTGCGCAGCAATTTATTTCAACATGTTTTTTTGGGGGAAATAGAATAGAAAAAATAAACACTAATGTTAGCCTGATTTTTTTGTATAATGTGAAAGATGTTATGACGAGTAAGTAAATACCTAACATGTCACACTTTAACCACTTATGGACCGTCCTCCGTTATTATATGGCGGCTCTTTGAAGTGGAATATCGTTGTTATGGCAGCAGCTAGCTGCCATAACTCCGATATCTACTTCTTCAGTGGGCGGTCTGCTTTCAGATAAAAGTGGTCTCAGTGGCGGATTTGCCACAAGATCACTTTAATTGGTGGTGGGAAAGGGCCCCCCTCCCGCCATGCTACAGTGCCCTCCGTCCCTTACCGGAGCCGCCAGCAGCGGTGTAGGAGATCGGGTCCTTTCCCCTGCTTGGCATGGAGCTGATTGAGGGGAAGATGGCCCCCACCCAGCTCCATACCATTGCAGGGCGGAAGTGATGTCAAAACGTCACTTTCGCCCATAGCTCTTAACCACTTCCTTACCAGGCCTATTCTGGCACTCCTCTCCTACATGCAAAAATCATAATTTTTTTTCTAGAAAATTACTCATAACCCCCAAACACTATATATGTTTTTAAGCAGACACCCTAGGGAATAAAATGGCGGTCATTGCAACTTTTTATCTCGCATGGTATTTGCGCAATCATTTTTCAAACAAATTTTTTGGGGAAAAAAAACGGTTTCATGAATTAAAAAATATTAAAACATTAAAGTTAGCCCAATTATTTTGCATAATGTGAAAGATGAAGTTACGCCGAGTAAAAAGATACCTAACATGTCACCCTTCAAAATTGCATACGCTCGTGGAATGGCGGCAAACTTCGGTACTTAAAAATCCTCATGGGTAACGCTTTAATTTTTTTGACTGGTTACATGTTTTGAGTTACAGAGGAGGGCTACAATTATTGCTATCGCTCTAACGTTCGCTGTGATTCCTCACATGTGTGTTCTGAATACCGTTTTCATATGTGGGCAGGACTTACGTATGCGTTTGCTTCTGCGTGCGAGCTACCGGGGACAGGGGCACTTTAAATTTTTTTTTTTTTATTGTTAATTTTACATTAAAGTTTTTACTTTGTGAAAATAAAGTGAATTGCGCTAACTTATAAAATAAATATCCAATCCTATATCCCTATGTTTGTCAAAACAATTAGGTGTGTGAATCTTGTGAACTTTCTACTCTAATGCCTCGTACACACGGCCGAGAATCTCGTCGTTAAAAACATGTCGTTTTTTTCGACGAGATCCTTGGACAAGAAACTTGTCCCGGCCGAGTGTACACACGCTCATGGAGCGTACGCGGTGACGTCATCGAATACAACGAGCATGCGCTCGTCACATTCGATGCCGTCGCCGCCATCTTGGTTCACCCTACCTATGCCTAGGAAGCTACCGCGCATGCGTCAAAGTCATTTCGAGCATGCGCGGGCTTCCCGGCGAACAGGTAAGTGTACACACACACGATTTTCTCATCGAGAAACAGGCTGACGAGAATCTCGACGAGAAAATAGAGAGCAGGTTCTCTATTTTCTCATCGAGATTCTTGTCACTTTTCTTGACGAGAAACCATACACACGAACGAATTTCTCTGCAAGAAATCTCTGCCAGCAAGTTTCTTGCTGGTTTTTGCCGAGAAACTCGGTCGTGTGTACGAGGCTTGAGTGTGTGGTATCCACAATTGCTTGTATAATACCAATCCAAAAATCCTGCTGCGATTTTAAACATAAAATATATAAAGTGCAATGTCCAAAAAAAGGTATATAAGTGCTAGAAATGATTGATTGTAAGAGCGACCCAGCTGTACGTAGGGGTGACCCGGTACAAAATTTGGGGAAAGTTGATAGTGCAAATAGATTGTGTAGATAATGCTTTGGTTAAGCGTCTGTACATGCGTTTTTAAACATGATTTTAAACATGATTTTGCTAGAAATGATTGTTTGCAAGAGCGACCCAGCTGTACATAGGGGTGACCCGGTACAAAATTTGGGGAAAGTTGATAGTGCAAATACACCCGAAATATACTAAACCCTGAGAGGGATTACTTGTGGAAAGTCCCCAAAACGGGGGTTGATATTGCCAGTAGGTTCATACCTTTGGCAACAGACACTCGCCAATAGTTAAAATGGTGGTCAGCCTACTTCCGGTAGAACGGAGGGGGTGCTTCCCACTGGATGTTATAATCAATGGGGCAGCGCCAGTAGCCAAGATGGTGGATTCACCGCTTCCTGTCATACGGAGCGGCTGTTCCTCATCTAAAAAATGGGGATAGGATAATATGAAGCGCAATGGGGTATAAATGAGGGGACGAGCAGTGATGAGGCAGCTTCCTGATGACGCATTTGATGCCGAAATGCATAGAGGCTGCGGGATCATTATTTGCTCGTCACTTCCGGAACCATAATGAGGCTTGGGATGCAAGCCAGCATGTGAAGGAACCATAGGGGCACACGTGTGGAACCAGGCATATATATCTTCTATGTATAGCTGGATCAGCTCAGTGCCGGCTTCAAGGCAGTTTTACATGTGAGTGGATGGAATTTTTTAAATCTCAATAAAAAAATTATGATATACTACACCATGATAGTCCTTTATATGTTCCATGAGCGATCATAGAGCAAGATTTTCCACCATTACATTAGGAGGAACTGCTGACAAGTCTGAGAGACGGAATGGTTATCCTTATGAACCAAAGGCGCATAATCTACCCTATTTGGTGAGTGGCCATTCTACTTGGTGGGCACAAACACGGTGAAGGTGGAAGCACAGCAAGTCACCAGTGAAAAAAGCAATTATACACGTAGGACTCTTTGTGCATTTTTTATTGCAGCTATTTGGTCATTGGAGTTATATTTCACTGCACATCTCCTTTATTTATATAACATATCTGATGGACTAAATGAATTATAATGAGTTTTTTTGGCACTTATATACCTTTTTTTGGACATTGCACTTTATATATTTTATGTTTAAAATTGCAGCAGGATTTTTGGATTGGTATTATGCAAGCAATTGTGGATACCACACCCTTATGCCGCGTACACACGATCACTTTTCTCGTTGGGAAAAATGTCCTTTTTTCTCTTGGACGAGAAAAACGGCCGTGTGTAGGCTCTCCAGCATTTTTCCCGACGAGAAAAACGGCGAGAATTACGACGAGAAAAATTAGAACATGCTCTAATTGTTCTCGTCGCGAATCACGGCATTTTTTTCCTCTGCAGTTTTCCCATAGGGAAACACTGCTAGGGAGCCTTCACACGGCCGGTTTTCTCGACCAAGAGAAAACATGGCGTGAAAAACGGCCGTGTGTAGGGGACAAAGCCGGTCCTCGTTTTTGCCGTCGGGTTTCACTGCGGTGTTTTCACCGCCATGAAACTCGATTGTGTGTACACGGCATAAGAGTAGAAAGTTCACAAGATTCACAAGATTGTTTGTAGTAAATAAGCATCTTGGCGTCGGTAACACATTTATTCTATAAAGTTTTTACTTTGACACTTTAAAAAAAAATATATAATTTGATCACGTTAAATTTCTATTACAAGAAATGTAAACATCCCTTGTAATAGGAATAAGCATGACAGGTCCTCTTTACAGTGAGCTATGGGGTCAATAAGACCCCACTTCTCACCTCTAGGCTGGGAAGCCTGAAATAAAAATAAAAACGATCACCGCATCCTAGCCGAGGCGGCGCCGTTTTTTTGAATGCAGAGGTCGGGCGTGACGTCATAACATCGCGCCCGGCCTCCGAACGATCATAGAGACACCGGCGACCATCTGGGACGGGTCCAGGTCCAGGGGCATCCAGGGACGTCCATCTGATAGGAAGTGGTTAAAGGGACTTTTTTTTTATTATTCTTTCAAATTACTTTTTTTTTTTTTTGGGCATTTTAGTGTAAATATGAGATCTAATGTATTTTGACACCAGATCTCATATTTAAGAGGTCCTGTCATGCTTCTTTTTTTTTTATAAGGGATGTTTACATTCCTTGTAATAGGAATAAAAGTGACATAATTTTTTTAACGCGCCCCGTCACCGACGAGCTCGTATGCAGAAGCGAACGCATAAAGTAGTAGCGCCTGCATATGAAAACGGTGTTCAAACCACACATGTGAGGTATCACCGCGATCGTTAGAGTGAGAACAATAATTCTATCCCTAGACATTCTCTGTAACTCAAAACATGCAACCTATAGAATTTTTTAAATGCCCCCTATGGAGATTTTTAAGGGGAAAAGTTTGTCGTCATTCCACGAGCGGGCGCAATTTTGAAGCGTGACATGTTGGGTATCAATTTACTCAAGGGAGCATCATCTTTCACAATATAAAAAAAAATTGGGCTAACTTTACTGCTTTCTTATTTTTTTATTCAAAAAAGTGTATTTTTTTCAAAAAAGTGTGCTTGTAAGACAGCTGCGCAAATACAGTGTGACAGAAAGTATTGCAACGAGCGCCATTTTTTTCTCTAGGGTGTTAGAAAACAAATATATATATATAATGTTTGGGGGTTCTATGTAATTTTCTAGCAAAGTAAAATCATTTTAACTTGTAAACAACAAGTTTGAAAAATAGGCCCGGTCCTTAAAGCGGTGTTCCGGACATAATTTTTTTTTATATTTTTTTGCGATATCAACATAATTACACTGAATATTCTTTAAAACATATCAATATTTCACGATCGGTTTATAAATCAATGCAAAAACTTACATGATATCTTCTCAGCGATCTTGTGGCCGTTTCCATAATAGCCGTGGGCATGTGAAGCCCAGTTCATTTGTCTTCCTGGTTTTCCCGAGAGAGGTGCATGCTTCGTTACCCAGAGGCATACTAAGTGGGGGGCGGGGGGGGGGCGGACCACACCAGGGTGCCACACACTGGGGGGTGTCAGGCTGGAGCCCCCCCTCCATGACTGAAGCGGTGACAGCGCCGCCGCCGCTCTGTGACTTTAGGCAGTGGCAAATAAGAGCTGCAGACAGTGCAGGGAGACTGCAGGCAGATACGGAGGATACCGCTATACAAAGGAGGGGGGTGCCGGGGTGACACCGCTGCACCATTCCTACCCTCCTCCTCACGGCCGCGGCTGGGGTCCCGATTAGCAGTGTTCGGCACTTCTCACTCACAGAACACCTGATGTCACACAGGCACAGCCGAGTGAAGCCGCCTCCCCCTCCTCTCTGTTTATGTGTACAGAGGGGGAGGGGACCTTCTGTGCATGTGCCGCCACGCGTTGATCTGAGGTACTGATTGGGAGGGGGGTTTGCACTGTGGGGTGTCTGCACTAGGGGGGTTTGTACTGGGGGGTCTGCACTGGGGGGTTTGCACTGAGGGTTTGCATTTAAGGGTTTGCACTGAGGGGGGGTCTGCACTGGGGGGGTTTGTACTGGGGGGTTTGCACTGAGGAGGGTTTGTACTGGGGGGTTTGCACTGAGGGGGGTCTGCACTGAGGTGGGGGTCTGCACTGACGTGGGAGTCTGCACTGAGGGGGGTCTGTGTAACATGCAGGGGGTCCAGAGCTGTTGGGGGCTGTGTAATGTAAAAGGGTCCAGAGCTGTGGGGGGCTGTATAATGTAAAGGGGTCCAGAGGTGCAGGGTGCTGTGTAATGTAAAGGGGTGCAGGGGGCTGTGTAATGTAAAGGGAAGCAGGGGCCTGTGTAATGTAAAGGGGTCCAGAGGTGCAGGGGGATGTGTGATGTAAAGGGGTGCAGGGGGCTGTGTAATGTAAAGGGGTGCAGAGGTGCAGGGGGCTGTGTAATGTAAAGAGGTCCAGAGGTGCAGGGTGCTGTGTAATGTAAAGGGGTGCAGGGGGCTGTGTAATGTAAAGGGGTCCAGAGGTGCAGGGTGTTGTGTAATGTAAAGGGGTGCAGATGTGCAGGGTGCTGTGTAATGTAAAGGGGTGCAGGGTGCTGTGTAATGTAAAGGGGTGCAGGGTACTGTGTAATGTAAAGAGGTGCAGGTGCTGTTTAATGTAAAGGGGTGCAGAGGTGCAGGGTGCTGTGTAATGTAAAGGGCTCCAGAGGTGCAGGGTGCTGTGTAATGTAAAGGGTTCCAGAGGTGCAGGGGGCTGTGTGATGTAAAGGGGTTCAGGGGGCTGTGTGATGTAAAGGGGTGCAAGGTGCTGTGTAATGTAAAAGGGTCCAGAGGTGCAGGGGGATGTGTGATGTAAAGGGGTCCAGAGGTGCAGGGGGCTGTGTAATGTAAAGGGGTCCAGTGATGCAGGGTGCTGTGTAATGTAAAGGGGTCCAGAGGTGCAGGGTTCTGTGTAATGTAAAGGGGTGCAGGGTGCTGTGTAATGTAAAGGGGTCCAGAGGTGCAGGGGGCTGTGTAATGTAAAGGGGTGCAGGGTGCTGTGTAATGTAAAGAGGTGCAGGGTGCTGTGTAATGTAAAGGGGTCCAGAGGTGCAGGGGTCTGTGTAATGTAAAGGGGGGCAGGGTGCTGTGTAATGTAAAGGGATACAGAGGTGCAGGGGGCTGTGTAATGTAAAGGGGTGCAGGGTGCTGTGTAATGTAAAGGGGTGCAGGCGGCTGTGTAATGTAAAGGGGTCCAGAGGTGCAGTTGTGGAGAGGGGGTACACAGTAGTAACAAAGAGATATTGAAGGATGCAGAGGTATGCAGGGGGCACACTGGGGTGTTTTTACATTTTAACGTGGGGGGTGCCAGATATTGGATCCGCCCGGGTGCCAAATGCTCTAGGTACACCCTGGGGTTACCCAGCATGCACATCTTGATCTCGCGCATGCGCAGTTAAACGGCGCTCGTAGCACCGTTAGTTTGTATTGTTGCCATGACAATGGGCGGCGACGGAGGAACGTCCCGCCCCGTTGTTATGACAACGAGGATCTCGCGCATGCGCAGTTAAATGGCACTCGTAGCACTGTAATGCCCAGAAACTCCTGGGAAATTATGACACTCATTTCCCAGGAGGCCAGGCGAGTTAGGAAGGGAAGTAGGTCCACCGCGGACTTGCAACTAGGCAGATTAGGAAATTTGCCTAGTGATAGGCATTTGCAGGCAAGTAACATTTTTTTTTTTACAAATGTTTTTTTTTTTATATTAAAGGGAACCTAGTGATAAGAAGTTTGTTTTTAGGGTGGACCTCTGCTTTAAGTGGTTAAAATTGCGCACACTTGTGGAATGGTGCCAAACTTCAGTACTTCTAAATTTCCATAGGAGACGGTTTAAATTTTTTATTTTTTTTTACAGGTTACATGTTTAGAGTTACAGAGGGGGTCTAGTGCTAGAATTATTGCTCTTGCTCTAACGATCGCTGCATATTTAACCTGTGTGTATCTGGCTCTGATACTAGCCAGTGCCCCACCAGTCACTGACCTCACCGCACCTCCTAAAGGAAAATTAATAAATGCACATTGTTTTCTGCAAAAATATGTGCATTTATTTTTTTTCTAAAAAGGTGACAGCTTTTGCTTGTGAAGATACTTACATTTTTAATGAACTCTTGCAGATATCTAATCTTGGAGGAGTTCATGGCTGTTGTTTTATATAATTTAAGTAGAACAATGGGCATCAAGACCCTTGTAAAATATAATTGATCAGCTTTTTTGTTTAAAACAGTGGGTAAACGTTTTATCCAACTCTGCAGAAAGCTGCACAATTTTCTGTCTGTTGGATTTGTTACGGGCCGAAGCCATACTAATAAGCCCACCCCGCAATACCGCCTTATGGGCTACCCAAACAGTGGAGATTGGAGTCTCTGGGAGATCGTTGGTGGCAAAATACGTATCTATAGAATGAGCCACCTCTGTCTCTATAACAGGGTCAGAGAGAACTGCCTCATTGAGTCTTCAAGTATAGGGTGTGGGGGCTAACTTGATAAATTCTGTGGTGAATGCGGTAATGTGATGGTCAGACCAGACACAATTATGAATAGATGCTGAACTAGAATTTGCCAAAATCACAGGGGTGGAAAGGATATAGTCTAATCTGGCATAACTATTGTGGGGATACGAATAAAAGGTAAATTCTTTTGCTCCTATGTTATGGGCACGCCAAGTGTCTATTAATTGGAGATCTATAAGCTTACGAGAGAGAGATTTAGGGAAGGCTTTGGAAGTTGAGGAAGCATGGCTCCTGTCAATGGTGGGGTTAGAGACCATGTTGAAGTCTCCTCCAACAATCACAGGGGGGATTGAAATTTTTCTAATATAGTCAGAAAAGACATGAAAAAATAGGCCGTGGAGTCATTAGGGGCATAGACACTTGCAATAGTACATTCCCTATTATGGAGCATTCCTTTCATAATGACAAAACCACTTTTCTTATCTCTATAAGTCTCCATAGGGAGAGAAGTGTGCAAGAATATGGCAGCGCCTCTGCTTTTAGAGGAATGGAAAGTATAGAAAGCTTGAGGGTAAGCTCTATGGAAAAATTTGGGGTGGGAAACCTGTGAGAAGAGGGTCTCCTGGAGTAGTAAAATGTTTGCACCAAGTTGTTTATAGTGAGCGAAGGCTTTATTCCGTTTTATAGGGGAATTAAAGCCTTTGACATTGTGTGATATACATTTAATAGCCATAACAACTCAGTGGTAAAAAACGTTCAGGAGGGGGAAAGACACACATCCAAAGGTGATACCCAAAAAAGGCATCCACTCCAACAGGTCTCCCTTCCATATCAGGAGCTGTCATACCGAGCATGAAAGACATTAGATATCTTATATACAACAAGAAAACAATATTACATTCAGGGTTAATGAACTGCATGTCAATAGTAAGGCACATTAGATTGAGATAGGACCATGCTAGAGTCTTACTTAGACCTGATAAAACCCAGTCCAACAAAACTGGAATAAACAGCAATAAAAAAAATAAAAATTAAAAAAAACTTGAGAATCTGGATCAGGAACAGTCTGCATCCTGATTAGGGATGAGCTCGGTGTTCGAGTCGAACATACGTTCGACTCGAACATCGGCTGTTCGATCGTTCGACGAAGATCGAACGATTTGGGCCATTCGCGCCTAATTCGAGTGACGCGAACGGCCCACAATGCACTACGCCATCGCAGTGTCATCCAGGCGCTGTGATTGGCCAAGCATGCACTGTGACCCCGCATGCTTGGCCAATCACAGCGCCGGCAGCGAGGAGAGCAATGATTGGCCACAGGCAGGATGCCTGTGGCCAATTATTGCTGAGGGTGTTTAGTACACGCCCCACACTATAAAAGGCTGCCAGCACGGTGGCCTAGTGTAGTGTGTTCCGGAGCAGGGAAAGAGAAGCATAGGCAGGGACAGTGACATTTATTTTTTCTTGCTTAACCTGGATTCCTTTAGTTTAGGAAAAGAGAAGGATAGGTAGGGAGAGTGTCAGTGTGTTTTACTGTGCGAATCCTGTGCTATAGTGTGCTTTAAAAAAACATTTTTTCTAGGGACAGAAAACTATAGGTAGGAAGAGTGTCAGTTTCTTTCACTGTGATAATCCTTGTTTCTAGGGACAGGGAAGGACAGTGAGGGAAATTCTCCTTGTGCTATAGTGTGCTTTAAAAAAACATTTTTTCTAGGGACAGAAAACTATAGGTAGGAAGAGTGTCAGTTTCTTTCACTGTGATAATCCTTGTTTCTAGGGACAGGGAAGGACAGTGAGGGGAATTCTCCTTGTGCTATAGTGTGCTTTAAAAAAACATTTTTTCTAGGGACAGAAAACTATAGGTAGGAAGAGTGTCAGTTTCTTTCACTGTGATAATCCTTGTTTCTAGGGACAGGGAAGGACAGTGAGGGAAATTCTCCTTGTGCTATAGTGTGCTTTAAAAAAACATTTTTTCTAGGGACAGAAAACTATAGGTAGTGTGAGGGGGTTAACTCGGTAGCGGGTGTGTGTGACCCCCTGGTTGGGCTCCCCACACAAAAACAGGGCCAGCAGACGGAGGTTGTGGTTTTCAAAATCAAAAGGTGCGGTTTATTTCTCTATGTACAGTGACAAAAACACAGCAAAGCCAAAAAGAAACATAAACAAAATAAATCCTGGTCAGTTTGACCTCTGACTAAACATGCAGGTTTCCTAAACTAACAACTGGGATCAGCCTGGTGCTGTCCTAGTCCCTAAGTCCCTGGTTTAGTAAAAGTCCAAACAAATAGCCACACAGGCTTTGCCTCAACGCACAGGGGTTCACTCTCCCTAGACAGTCCACACAGGTCTTGTTCCAGGCATGAGCTAACACCTAATGAATCTGGGAGTTTTTATAGAGGCCTTAAACGAACTGACAGGCTTCAGCTGGTCTCATCAACTCCCTGCCTGCACGACGCCCAGCCCTCTCCCTAGAGGTATGAGTCATCCATGAGCCTACTAGCCTCAGCTGGGCTTATACAACTCTCCACCCTAGTTGTATAAGTCAGCATAAAGCCTGAATCTGGGAGAAATATATCTACCCCCCTGGATGCAACCAGGTGACTTTACCTTCCTGCTGTCACATACCCCCCCCTCTAGTTTTAACCTTGGGGTTGGAACACCAGCAATCAGGCATTCATGTACTCGAGACAAAGCATCCACATTCCCCATTTGAACGCCAGGGCGATGCTTTACTGTGAAGTTGAATTCCTGTAGGGCCAGGAACCACCTATTCACTCTTCTATTTGTCTCCTTGTTTTGAGCCATCCACTTTAACGGAGCGTGATCCGTAACCATGTCAAAGTGCCTACCTAGCAGATAGTACCGAAGGGAATCTAGAGCCCACTTCACCGCTAAACACTCCTTTTCAACCGTGGCGTAATTTACCTCATGGGACTTCAACTTCCTGCTGAGGTAAATGACTGGGTGCTCTTCCCCGTTCCAGACCTGGGACAATACTGCTCCTAACCCCACATCTGACGCATCACTTTGTACGACAAAGTCTTTAGAGAAGTCGGGTGAGTACAACACTGGCTGGCTACATAAGGCTTGTTTCAAGAATTGGAATGCTGCCTCAGCCTCGGGGGTCCATTTAATCATGACCGACCCTTTCCCTTTCGTCAGGTTGGTTAGGGGCACAGCCTTAGAAGCAAAGTGGGGAATGAAGCGCCGATAATAACCCGCGATTCCCAGAAAGGCCCGTACCTGCTTCTTGCTGTTGGGACGTGGCCAACTCTGGATGGCCTCGACTTTGTTGAGTTGGGGTTTTATCACTCCCCTGCCAATGGTGTACCCAAGATATTTGGCCTCCTCCTGCCCAATGGTACACTTCTTGGGGTTAGCCGTAAACCCCGCTTCCCGGATAGAGTCTAGGACTGCTTGCACTTTTGGCAGATGTGAGGCCCAATCTGTGCTATGGACAATTACGTCATCCAGGTAAGCCGCAGCATACTTCCGATGGGGCCTCAGTATCTGGTCCATTTTCCGCTGGAATGTGGCCGGCGCATTCTGTAACCCGAACGGCATTCTCTTATATTGGAACGCCCCGTCTGGGGTTACAAATGCGGTTTTCTCTTTGGCCGACTTGGCCAGGGGAATTTGCCAATACCCTTTTGTGAGGTCAAGAGTCGTCATGTATCGGGCTGTTCCCAGCCGGTCGATCAACTCATCTATACGTGGCATGGGGTATGTGTCAAATTTTGTAACTTTGTTCAACTGACGAAAATCGTTACAAAATCGCCAGCTCCCATCCGGTTTAGGCACCAACACAATGGGACTAGACCAATCACTTTGGGACTCCTCTATCACCCCTAAGTTCAGCATTTTCTGTACTTCCTCCCGTATTGCCTCCCGTCGGGCCTCTGGGATCCGATAGGGTTTTAACTTCACCCTTTCACCGGGCGGGGTAATAATATCATGCTCTACCCCAGATGTTTGTCCCGGCAGCTCAGAGAACACCTCCTTGTTGCGAAGCACAAACTCCTTAACCTCCTGTTGTTGGGGTTGTGACAAGGTGGCTGCTATTCCAACCTCCGGAATCACGCAACCAGTTTGAGCTGGTGACCAAGTTTCTGCGACTAGGGACTCTCTATCCCTCCAGGCTTTCAACAGATTAACGTGATATATCTGTTCGGGCTTTCGCCTTCCTGGTTGTCTGACCTTGTAATTCACTTCGCTCACTTTTTCCATTATCTCGTAGGGGCCTTGCCATTTGGCAAGGAATTTACTTTCAACCGTAGGGACAAGTACCAATATCCTATCCCCCGGGGAAAAGGTACGGGTCTTTGCTCCACGGTTGTACACTCTCTGCTGTGCCAACTGCGCTTGGGCCAAATGTTCCTTCACGATGGGCATTACCTGTGCAATTCGATCTTGCATCAGGGCGACATGCTCAATCACACTCCTGTGGGGAGAACTCTCACTTTCCCAAGTTTCCTTGGCAATATCCAACAGCCCTCTTGGGTGTCTCCCATACAGTAACTCAAAGGGGGAGAATCCCGTAGAGGATTGGGGCACCTCCCTAATAGCAAACATCAAATAAGGAAGTAGACAGTCCCAATCCTTTCCATCTCTATCCACCACTTTCTTCAACATTTGTTTTAGGGTTTTGTTGAATCTTTCAACCAGCCCATCGGTTTGGGGGTGATACACAGATGTACGCAATTGCGTCACTTTGAACAATTTACACAGCTCTTTCATAACCCGGGACATAAAGGGTGTACCTTGGTCCGTAAGCAGTTCTTTACAAATACCCACCCGGCTAAAAACAAGAGATAGCTCTTTGGCTATGGTTTTGGCCGAGGTATTTCTGAGAGGGATCGCTTCTGGATAACGGGTGGCATAGTCCATTATAACCAATATGCACTGGTGCCCCCTAGCGGACTTGATTATAGGACCTACCAAATCCATTGCGATTCTCTCAAACGGGACCTCAATGATGGGTAGAGGGACCAGCGGGCTACGGAAATGTGGCATCGGGGCCGACCTCTGACACACAGGGCAGGAGGAACAATAATTTTCTATGTCCTTCATCACCCCAGGCCAATAGAATCTCTGTAATACCCTCTCTCGGGTTTTCTCTGTCCCCAGATGACCTCCAAGAATGTGCCCATGGGCCAACTCCAACACCAACTTCCTGTAAGGTTTGGGCACCACAAGCTGCTCAACGGTTTCTTCTGCCCTTTTTGCCACCCGATACAGTAGGTCCTTCTCTACGCTGAAGTATGGGTAAGTGCAGGTATTATCTGGGTTCACTAACTCGCCATCTATTTCCACTACGTTTTCCCGTGCCTTTATTAGGGCGGGGTCTTTTAACTGTTCTGTGGCAAAATTTTCCCTGTGAACCTCCAGATCAGAAAACTCCACAGACGGTAGGTTTTCGTCTGAGGAGGTGGGCTCCTCTCCAGTTTCTTGAGTCTCCCTTGCCAATACTGACAAGGGAAATTCTGGAGAGTCCTCACCACTCTCAGAGGAGTTCTGGCTATCACATTCCTGGTACATAGGGGCACCAGTGGGGGGCTCAGGATCATCCCACAGTTCCCAGAACTTCGGAAAATCTCTTCCCACAATGGCATCATGCGGTAATTGAGATACTAACCCCACTGGATGAGAGAGGGTACCTTTGGGGGTCTCGAAACACACTGTAGTCACTGGATACTCTCGGGTGTCCCCATGCACACAAATAACAGCTACCTTGCTATTCCCAGAGACCTCTGTTTTAACTAATTCAGCCTTTATCAGGGTCACAAGGCTACCTGAATCCAGTAATACCACAACATTTCTACCATTAATACACATTTTGCATAAATGTTTCTCAGTTCCCCGAATGGCAGTGCATGCGACTGTCGCACACAGCGACTGACGTCTGTCCGTCAGAAAGTCACATTGCATGGGTTCCTCCACAACCGGGCAATTTGCTGCAATATGTCCCGCTTGCCGGCAGCGGTAGCAAACAATCCTTTTGGCTGCCTCTTGAGCCCCTGACTTCCCAGGCTGTTCTCGCCAAACTTTGGGTAGAGCTCCCACCCTCTCACTCTCTCCACCCTCACCCCTTGGAATCCTCTTATCCGCCCCTGGGGATGGTCTGGTCTTAGGGTGGAAAGTCCGAGAGTCTCTGGAAGAGGCCGTCAGGTTCTCTGTAGCCAAGTATTTCTCTACACGATCCACAAGACCACTGGCCGTCTCTGGGTCTCCATGGCTTACCCACTTTTGGATGGCAGTAGGAAGAGCTCTCAAAAACCGATCCATTACAACACGTTCCACAATCTCTGGTGCGGACAAAGTCTCTGGCTGTAGCCACTTCCTGCTCAGGTGAATGAGATCATACATTTGAGACCTGGGGGGTTTTCCAAGCTGGAAAGTCCAGTTATGCACACGCTGAGCCCGGACAGCCAGGGTGACACCCAGCCTTGCCAATATTTCAGCTTTTAGCATCACATAGTCTTTTGCTTGGTCAGGCTCTAGGTCATAGTAAGCCTTCTGCGATTCACCAGTTAACAGAGGAGCCACCAGTCCAGCCCACTGCTCCTCAGGCCACTTTTCTCTTTCAGCAGTCCTTTCAAATGTGGTCAAAAATACCTCTGGATCATCCTCTCCAGTCATTTTTGTCAATAAACGACTCACCCCAAAGGACGCGGTATTAGTGGGACGGCTTTCCTCACTGGTCTGCGGACGTTGCTGCATTACTGCTTCCATTTGTTGTAGTCTCTGCTCTTGCTTCTGTAACAGGTCTATGAAGCGGGCCTCAGATTGCTGCTGGGCTTGTTGATGAGCTTGCTGCTGGGCTGCAAGGCTCCTTTGCAAACCTGCATTTGTCTGCTGTTGATTGGCATTTGCTAGAGCCAGCTGTTTCAGTATCTCCTCCATGCTGGCTTAAAAAAAACTGCCACTGGTTCTCCACCAACTGTGAGGGGGTTAACTCGGTAGCGGGTGTGTGTGACCCCCTGGTTGGGCTCCCCACACAAAAACAGGGCCAGCAGACGGAGGTTGTGGTTTTCAAAATCAAAAGGTGCGGTTTATTTCTCTATGTACAGTGACAAAAACACAGCAAAGCCAAAAAGAAACATAAACAAAATAAATCCTGGTCAGTTTGACCTCTGACTAAACATGCAGGTTTCCTAAACTAACAACTGGGATCAGCCTGGTGCTGTCCTAGTCCCTAAGTCCCTGGTTTAGTAAAAGTCCAAACAAATAGCCACACAGGCTTTGCCTCACCGCACAGGGGTTCACTCTCCCTAGACAGTCCACACAGGTCTTGTTCCAGGCATGAGCTAACACCTAATGAATCTGGGAGTTTTTATAGAGGCCTTAAACGAACTGACAGGCTTCAGCTGGTCTCATCAACTCCCTGCCTGCACGACGCCCAGCCCTCTCCCTAGAGGTATGAGTCATCCATGAGCCTACTAGCCTCAGCTGGGCTTATACAACTCTCCACCCTAGTTGTATAAGTCAGCATAAAGCCTGAATCTGGGAGAAATATATCTACCCCCCTGGATGCAACCAGGTGACTTTACCTTCCTGCTGTCACAGTAGGAAGAGTGTCAGTTTCTTTCACTGTGATAATCCTTGTTTCTAGGGACAGGGAAGGACAGTGAGGGAAATTCTCCTTGTGCTATAGTGTGCTTTAAAAAAACATTTTTTCTAGGGACAGAAAACTATAGGTAGGAAGAGTGTCAGTTTCTTTCACTGTGATAATCCTTGTTTCTAGGGACAGGGAAGGACAGTGAGGGGAATTCTCCTTGTGCTATAGTGTGCTTTAAAAAAACATTTTTTCTAGGGACAGAAAACTATAGGTAGGAAGAGTGTCAGTTTCTTTCACTGTGATAATCCTTGTTTCTAGGGACAGGGAAGGACAGTGAGGGAAATTCTCCTTGTGCTATAGTGTGCTTTAAAAAAACATTTTTTCTAGGGACAGAAAACTATAGGTAGGAAGAGTGTCAGTTTCTTTCACTGTGATAATCCTTGTTTCTAGGGACAGGGAAGGACAGTGAGGGGAATTCTCCTTGTGCTATAGTGTGCTTTAAAAAAACATTTTTTCTAGGGACAGAAAACTATAGGTAGGAAGAGTGTCAGTTTCTTTCACTGTGATAATCCTTGTTTCTAGGGACAGGGAAGGACAGTGAGGGAAATTCTCCTTGTGCTATAGTGTGCTTTAAAAAAACATTTTTTCTAGGGACAGAAAACTATAGGTAGGAAGAGTGTCAGTTTCTTTCACTGTGATAATCCTTGTTTCTAGGGACAGGGAAGGACAGTGAGGGAAATTCTCCTTGTGCTATAGTGTGCTTTAAAAAAACATTTTTTCTAGGGACAGAAAACTATAGGTAGGAAGAGTGTCAGTTTCTTTCACTGTGATAATCCTTGTTTCTAGGGACAGGGAAGGACAGTGAGGGAAATTCTCCTTGTGCTATAGTGTGCTTTAAAAAAACATTTTTTCTAGGGACAGAAAACTATAGGTAGGAAGAGTGTCAGTTTCTTTCACTGTGATAATCCTTATTTCTAGGGACAGGGAAGGACAGTGAGGGGAATTCTCCTTGTGCTATAGTGTGCTTTAAAAAAACATTTTTTCTAGGGACAGAAAACTATAGGTAGGAAGAGTGTCAGTTTCTTTCACTGTGATAATCCTTGTTTCTAGGGACAGGGAAGGACAGTGAGGGAAATTCTCCTTGTGCTATAGTGTGCTTTAAAAAAACATTTTTTCTAGGGACAGAAAACTATAGGTAGGAAGAGTGTCAGTTTCTTTCACTGTGATAATCCTTGTTTCTAGGGACAGGGAAGGACAGTGAGGGAAATTCTCCTTGTGCTATAGTGTGCTTTAAAAAAACATTTTTTCTAGGGACAGAAAACTATAGGTAGGAAGAGTGTCAGTTTCTTTCACTGTGATAATCCTTGTTTCTAGGGACAGGGAAGGACAGTGAGGGGAATTCTCCTTGTGCTATAGTGTGCTTTAAAAAAACATTTTTTCTAGGGACAAAAAACTATAGGTAGGAAGAGTGTCAGTTTCTTTCACTGTGATAATCCTTGTTTCTAGGGACAGGGAAGGACAGTGAGGGAAATTCTCCTTGTGCTATAGTGTGCTTTAAAAAAACATTTTTTCTAGGGACAGAAAACTATAGGTAGGAAGAGTGTCAGTTTCTTTCACTGTGATAATCCTTGTTTCTAGGGACAGGGAAGGACAGTGAGGGAAATTCTCCTTGTGCTATAGTGTGCTTTAAAAAAACATTTTTTCTAGGGACAGAAAACTATAGGTAGGAAGAGTGTCAGTTTCTTTCACTGTGATAATCCTTGTTTCTAGGGACAGGGAAGGACAGTGAGGGGAATTCTCCTTGTGCTATAGTGTGCTTTAAAAAAACATTTTTTCTAGGGACAGAAAACTATAGGTAGGAAGAGTGTCAGTTTCTTTCACTGTGATAATCCTTGTTTCTAGGGACAGGGAAGGACAGTGAGGGGAATTCTCCTTGTGCTATAGTGTGCTTTAAAAAAACATTTTTTCTAGGGACAGAAAACTATAGGTAGGAAGAGTGTCAGTTTCTTTCACTGTGATAATCCTTGTTTCTAGGGACAGGGAAGGACAGTGAGGGAAATTCTCCTTGTGCTATAGTGTGCTTTAAAAAAACATTTTTTCTAGGGACAGAAAACTATAGGTAGGAAGAGTGTCAGTTTCTTTCACTGTGATAATCCTTGTTTCTAGGGACAGGGAAGGACAGTGAGGGAAATTCTCCTTGTGCTATAGTGTGCTTTAAAAAAACATTTTTTCTAGGGACAGAAAACTATAGGTAGGAAGAGTGTCAGTTTCTTTCACTGTGATAATCCTTGTTTCTAGGGACAGGGAAGGACAGTGAGGGGAATTCTCCTTGTGCTATAGTGTGCTTTAAAAAAAACATTTTTTCTAGGGACAGAAAACTATAGGTAGGAAGAGTGTCAGTTTCTTTCACTGTGATAATCCTTGTTTCTAGGGACAGGGAAGGACAGTGAGGGAAATTCTCCTTGTGCTATAGTGTGCTTTAAAAAAACATTTTTTCTAGGGACAGAAAACTATAGGTAGGAAGAGTGTCAGTTTCTTTCACTGTGATAATCCTTGTTTCTAGGGACAGGGAAGGACAGTGAGGGAAATTCTCCTTGTGCTATAGTGTGCTTTAAAAAAACATTTTTTCTAGGGACAGAAAACTATAGGTAGGAAGAGTGTCAGTTTCTTTCACTGTGATAATCCTTATTTCTAGGGACAGGGAAGGACAGTGAGGGGAATTCTCCTTGTGCTATAGTGTGCTTTAAAAAAACATTTTTTCTAGGGACAGAAAACTATAGGTAGGAAGAGTGTCAGTTTCTTTCACTGTGATAATCCTTGTTTCTAGGGACAGGGAAGGACAGTGAGGGAAATTCTCCTTGTGCTATAGTGTGCTTTAAAAAAACATTTTTTCTAGGGACAGAAAACTATAGGTAGGAAGAGTGTCAGTTTCTTTCACTGTGATAATCCTTGTTTCTAGGGACAGGGAAGGACAGTGAGGGAAATTCTCCTTGTGCTATAGTGTGCTTTAAAAAAACATTTTTTCTAGGGACAGAAAACTATAGGTAGGAAGAGTGTCAGTTTCTTTCACTGTGATAATCCTTGTTTCTAGGGACAGGGAAGGACAGTGAGGGGAATTCTCCTTGTGCTATAGTGTGCTTTAAAAAAACATTTTTTCTAGGGACAGAAAACTATAGGTAGGAAGAGTGTCAGTTTCTTTCACTGTGATAATCCTTGTTTCTAGGGACAGGGAAGGACAGTGAGGGGAATTCTCCTTGTGCTATAGTGTGCTTTAAAAAAACATTTTTTCTAGGGACAGAAAACTATAGGTAGGAAGAGTGTCAGTTTCTTTCACTGTGATAATCCTTGTTTCTAGGGACAGGGAAGGACAGTGAGGGAAATTCTCCTTGTGCTATAGTGTGCTTTAAAAAAACATTTTTTCTAGGGACAGAAAACTATAGGTAGGAAGAGTGTCAGTTTCTTTCACTGTGATAATCCTTGTTTCTAGGGACAGGGAAGGACAGTGAGGGAAATTCTCCTTGTGCTATAGTGTGCTTTAAAAAAACATTTTTTCTAGGGACAGAAAACTATAGGTAGGAAGAGTGTCAGTTTATTTCACTGTGATAATCCTTGTTTCTAGGGACAGGGAAGGACAGTGAGGGGAATTCTCCTTGTGCTATAGTGTGCTTTAAAAAAACATTTTTTCTAGGGACAGAAAACTATAGGTAGGAAGAGTGTCAGTTTCTTTCACTGTGATAATCCTTGTTTCTAGGGACAGGGAAGGACAGTGAGGGAAATTCTCCTTGTGCTATAGTGTGCTTTAAAAAAACATTTTTTCTAGGGACAGAAAACTATAGGTAGGAAGAGTGTCAGTTTCTTTCACTGTGATAATCCTTGTTTCTAGGGACAGGGAAGGACAGTGAGGGAAATTCTCCTTGTGCTATAGTGTGCTTTAAATAAACATTTTTTCTAGGGACAGAAAACTATAGGTAGGAAGAGTGTCAGTTTCTTTCACTGTGATAATCCTTGTTTCTAGGGACAGGGAAGGACAGTGAGGGGAATTCTCCTTGTGCTATAGTGTGCTTTAAAAAAACATTTTTTCTAGGGACAAAAAACTATAGGTAGGAAGAGTGTCAGTTTCTTTCACTGTGATAATCCTTGTTTCTAGGGACAGGGAAGGACAGTGAGGGAAATTCTCCTTGTGCTATAGTGTGCTTTAAAAAAACATTTTTTCTAGGGACAGAAAACTATAGGTAGGAAGAGTGTCAGTTTCTTTCACTGTGATAATCCTTGTTTCTAGGGACAGGGAAGGACAGTGAGGGGAATTCTCCTTGTGCTATAGTGTGCTTTAAAAAAACATTTTTTCTAGGGACAGAAAACTATAGGTAGGAAGAGTGTCAGTTTCTTTCACTGTGATAATCCTTGTTTCTAGGGACAGGGAAGGACAGTGAGGGGAATTCTCCTTGTGCTATAGTGTGCTTTAAAAAAACATTTTTTCTAGGGACAGAAAACTATAGGTAGGAAGAGTGTCAGTTTCTTTCACTGTGATAATCCTTGTTTCTAGGGACAGGGAAGGACAGTGAGGGAAATTCTCCTTGTGCTATAGTGTGCTTTAAAAAAACATTTTTTCTAGGGACAGAAAACTATAGGTAGGAAGAGTGTCAGTTTCTTTCACTGTGATAATCCTTGTTTCTAGGGACAGGGAAGGACAGTGAGGGAAATTCTCCTTGTGCTATAGTGTGCTTTAAAAAAACATTTTTTCTAGGGACAGAAAACTATAGGTAGGAAGAGTGTCAGTTTCTTTCACTGTGATAATCCTTGTTTCTAGGGACAGGGAAGGACAGTGAGGGGAATTCTCCTTGTGCTATAGTGTGCTTTAAAAAAACATTTTTTCTAGGGACAGAAAACTATAGGTAGGAAGAGTGTCAGTTTCTTTCACTGTGATAATCCTTGTTTCTAGGGACAGGGAAGGACAGTGAGGGGAATTCTCCTTGTGCTATAGTGTGCTTTAAAAAAACATTTTTTCTAGGGACAGAAAACTATAGGTAGGAAGAGTGTCAGTTTCTTTCACTGTGATAATCCTTGTTTCTAGGGACAGGGAAGGACAGTGAGGGAAATTCTCCTTGTGCTATAGTGTGCTTTAAAAAAACATTTTTTCTAGGGACAGAAAACTATAGGTAGGAAGAGTGTCAGTTTCTTTCACTGTGATAATCCTTGTTTCTAGGGACAGGGAAGGACAGTGAGGGAAATTCTCCTTGTGCTATAGTGTGCTTTAAAAAAACATTTTTTCTAGGGACAGAAAACTATAGGTAGGAAGAGTGTCAGTTTCTTTCACTGTGATAATCCTTGTTTCTAGGGACAGGGAAGGACAGTGAGGGGAATTCTCCTTGTGCTATAGTGTGCTTTAAAAAAACATTTTTTCTAGGGACAGAAAACTATAGGTAGGAAGAGTGTCAGTTTCTTTCACTGTGATAATCCTTGTTTCTAGGGACAGGGAAGGACAGTGAGGGAAATTCTCCTTGTGCTATAGTGTGCTTTAAAAAAACATTTTTTCTAGGGACAGAAAACTATAGGTAGGAAGAGTGTCAGTTTCTTTCACTGTGATAATCCTTGTTTCTAGGGACAGGGAAGGACAGTGAGGGAAATTCTCCTTGTGCTATAGTGTGCTTTAAAAAAACATTTTTTCTAGGGACAGAAAACTATAGGTAGGAAGAGTGTCAGTTTCTTTCACTGTGATAATCCTTGTTTCTAGGGACAGGGAAGGACAGTGAGGGAAATTCTCCTTGTGCTATAGTGTGCTTTAAAAAAACATTTTTTCTAGGGACAGAAAACTATAGGTAGGAAGAGTGTCAGTTTCTTTCACTGTGATAATCCTTGTTTCTAGGGACAGGGAAGGACAGTGAGGGGAATTCTCCTTGTGCTATAGTGTGCTTTAAAAAAACATTTTTTCTAGGGACAGAAAACTATAGGTAGGAAGAGTGTCAGTTTCTTTCACTGTGATAATCCTTGTTTCTAGGGACAGGGAAGGACAGTGAGGGGAATTCTCCTTGTGCTATAGTGTGCTTTAAAAAAACATTTTTTCTAGGGACAGAAAACTATAGGTAGGAAGAGTGTCAGTTTCTTTCACTGTGATAATCCTTGTTTCTAGGGACAGGGAAGGACAGTGAGGGAAATTCTCCTTGTGCTATAGTGTGCTTTAAAAAAACATTTTTTCTAGGGACAGAAAACTATAGGTAGGAAGAGTGTCAGTTTCTTTCACTGTGATAATCCTTGTTTCTAGGGACAGGGAAGGACAGTGAGGGAAATTCTCCTTGTGCTATAGTGTGCTTTAAAAAAACATTTTTTCTAGGGACAGAAAACTATAGGTAGGAAGAGTGTCAGTTTCTTTCACTGTGATAATCCTTGTTTCTAGGGACAGGGAAGGACAGTGAGGGGAATTCTCCTTGTGCTATAGTGTGCTTTAAAAAAACATTTTTTCTAGGGACAGAAAACTATAGGTAGGAAGAGTGTCAGTTTCTTTCACTGTGATAATCCTTGTTTCTAGGGACAGGGAAGGACAGTGAGGGGAATTCTCCTTGTGCTATAGTGTGCTTTAAAAAAACATTTTTTCTAGGGACAGAAAACTATAGGTAGGAAGAGTGTCAGTTTCTTTCACTGTGATAATCCTTGTTTCTAGGGACAGGGAAGGACAGTGAGGGAAATTCTCCTTGTGCTATAGTGTGCTTTAAAAAAACATTTTTTCTAGGGACAGAAAACTATAGGTAGGAAGAGTGTCAGTTTCTTTCACTGTGATAATCCTTGTTTCTAGGGACAGGGAAGGACAGTGAGGGGAATTCTCCTTGTGCTATAGTGTGCTTTAAAAAAACATTTTTTCTAGGGACAAAAAACTATAGGTAGGAAGAGTGTCAGTTTCTTTCACTGTGATAATCCTTGTTTCTAGGGACAGGGAAGGACAGTGAGGGAAATTCTCCTTGTGCTATAGTGTGCTTTAAAAAAACATTTTTTCTAGAGACAGAAAACTATAGGTAGGAAGAGTGTCAGTTTCTTTCACTGTGATAATCCTTGTTTCTAGGGACAGGGAAGGACAGTGAGGGGAATTCTCCTTGTGCTATAGTGTGCTTTAAAAAAACATTTTTTCTAGGGACAGAAAACTATAGGTAGGAAGAGTGTCAGTTTCTTTCACTGTGATAATCCTTGTTTCTAGGGACAGGGAAGGACAGTGAGGGAAATTCTCCTTGTGCTATAGTGTGCTTTAAAAAAACATTTTTTCTAGGGACAGAAAACTATAGGTAGGAAGAGTGTCAGTTTCTTTCACTGTGATAATCCTTGTTTCTAGGGACAGGGAAGGACAGTGAGGGAAATTCTCCTTGTGCTATAGTGTGCTTTAAAAAAACATTTTTTCTAGGGACAGAAAACTATAGGTAGGAAGAGTGTCAGTTTCTTTCACTGTGATAATCCTTGTTTCTAGGGACAGGGAAGGACAGTGAGGGAAATTCTCCTTGTGCTATAGTGTGCTTTAAAAAAAACATTTTTTCTAGGGACAGAAAACTATAGGTAGGAAGAGTGTCAGTTTCTTTCACTGTGATAATCCTTGTTTCTAGGGACAGGGAAGGACAGTGAGGGAAATTCTCCTTGTGCTATAGTGTGCTTTAAAAAAACATTTTTTCTAGGGACAGAAAACTATAGGTAGGAAGAGTGTCAGTTTCTTTCACTGTGATAATCCTTGTTTCTAGGGACAGGGAAGGACAGTGAGGGAAATTCTCCTTGTGCTATAGTGTGCTTTAAAAAAACATTTTTTCTAGGGACAGAAAACTATAGGTAGGAAGAGTGTCAGTTTCTTTCACTGTGATAATCCTTGTTTCTAGGGACAGGGAAGGACAGTGAGGGGAATTCTCCTTGTGCTATAGTGTGCTTTAAAAAAACATTTTTTCTAGGGACAGAAAACTATAGGTAGGAAGAGTGTCAGTTTCTTTCACTGTGATAATCCTTGTTTCTAGGGACAGGGAAGGACAGTGAGGGAAATTCTCCTTGTGCTATAGTGTGCTTTAAAAAAACATTTTTTCTAGGGACAGAAAACTATAGGTAGGAAGAGTGTCAGTTTCTTTCACTGTGATAATCCTTGTTTCTAGGGACAGGGAAGGACAGTGAGGGAAATTCTCCTTGTGCTATAGTGTGCTTTAAAAAAACATTTTTTCTAGGGACAGAAAACTATAGGTAGGAAGAGTGTCAGTTTCTTTCACTGTGATAATCCTTGTTTCTAGGGACAGGGAAGGACAGTGAGGGAAATTCTCCTTGTGCTATAGTGTGCTTTAAAAAAACATTTTTTCTAGGGACAGAAAACTATAGGTAGGAAGAGTGTCAGTTTCTTTCACTGTGATAATCCTTGTTTCTAGGGACAGGGAAGGACAGTGAGGGGAATTCTCCTTGTGCTATAGTGTGCTTTAAAAAAACATTTTTTCTAGGGACAGAAAACTATAGGTAGGAAGAGTGTCAGTTTCTTTCACTGTGATAATCCTTGTTTCTAGGGACAGGGAAGGACAGTGAGGGGAATTCTCCTTGTGCTATAGTGTGCTTTAAAAAAACATTTTTTCTAGGGACAGAAAACTATAGGTAGGAAGAGTGTCAGTTTCTTTCACTGTGATAATCCTTGTTTCTAGGGACAGGGAAGGACAGTGAGGGAAATTCTCCTTGTGCTATAGTGTGCTTTAAAAAAACATTTTTTCTAGGGACAGAAAACTATAGGTAGGAAGAGTGTCAGTTTCTTTCACTGTGATAATCCTTGTTTCTAGGGACAGGGAAGGACAGTGAGGGAAATTCTCCTTGTGCTATAGTGTGCTTTAAAAAAACATTTTTTCTAGGGACAGAAAACTATAGGTAGGAAGAGTGTCAGTTTCTTTCACTGTGATAATCCTTGTTTCTAGGGACAGGGAAGGACAGTGAGGGGAATTCTCCTTGTGCTATAGTGTGCTTTAAAAAAACATTTTTTCTAGGGACAGAAAACTATAGGTAGGAAGAGTGTCAGTTTCTTTCACTGTGATAATCCTTGTTTCTAGGGACAGGGAAGGACAGTGAGGGGAATTCTCCTTGTGCTATAGTGTGCTTTAAAAAAACATTTTTTCTAGGGACAGAAAACTATAGGTAGGAAGAGTGTCAGTTTCTTTCACTGTGATAATCCTTGTTTCTAGGGACAGGGAAGGACAGTGAGGGAAATTCTCCTTGTGCTATAGTGTGCTTTAAAAAAAACATTTTTTCTAGGGACAGAAAACTATAGGTAGGAAGAGTGTCAGTTTCTTTCACTGTGATAATCCTTGTTTCTAGGGACAGGGAAGGACAGTGAGGGGAATTCTCCTTGTGCTATAGTGTGCTTTAAAAAAACATTTTTTCTAGGGACAAAAAACTATAGGTAGGAAGAGTGTCAGTTTCTTTCACTGTGATAATCCTTGTTTCTAGGGACAGGGAAGGACAGTGAGGGAAATTCTCCTTGTGCTATAGTGTGCTTTAAAAAAACATTTTTTCTAGAGACAGAAAACTATAGGTAGGAAGAGTGTCAGTTTCTTTCACTGTGATAATCCTTGTTTCTAGGGACAGGGAAGGACAGTGAGGGGAATTCTCCTTGTGCTATAGTGTGCTTTAAAAAAACATTTTTTCTAGGGACAGAAAACTATAGGTAGGAAGAGTGTCAGTTTCTTTCACTGTGATAATCCTTGTTTCTAGGGACAGGGAAGGACAGTGAGGGAAATTCTCCTTGTGCTATAGTGTGCTTTAAAAAAACATTTTTTCTAGGGACAGAAAACTATAGGTAGGAAGAGTGTCAGTTTCTTTCACTGTGATAATCCTTGTTTCTAGGGACAGGGAAGGACAGTGAGGGAAATTCTCCTTGTGCTATAGTGTGCTTTAAAAAAACATTTTTTCTAGGGACAGAAAACTATAGGTAGGAAGAGTGTCAGTTTCTTTCACTGTGATAATCCTTGTTTCTAGGGACAGGGAAGGACAGTGAGGGAAATTCTCCTTGTGCTATAGTGTGCTTTAAAAAAACATTTTTTCTAGGGACAGAAAACTATAGGTAGGAAGAGTGTCAGTTTCTTTCACTGTGATAATCCTTGTTTCTAGGGACAGGGAAGGACAGTGAGGGAAATTCTCCTTGTGCTATAGTGTGCTTTAAAAAAACATTTTTCTAGGGACAGAAAACTATAGGTAGGAAGAGTGTCAGTTTCTTTCACTGTGATAATCCTTGTTTCTAGGGACAGGGAAGGACAGTGAGGGAAATTCTCCTTGTGCTATAGTGTGCTTTAAAAAAACATTTTTTCTAGGGACAGAAAACTATAGGTAGGAAGAGTGTCAGTTTCTTTCACTGTGATAATCCTTGTTTCTAGGGACAGGGAAGGACAGTGAGGGGAATTCTCCTTGTGCTATAGTGTGCTTTAAAAAAACATTTTTTCTAGGGACAGAAAACTATAGGTAGGAAGAGTGTCAGTTTCTTTCACTGTAATAATCCTTGTTTCTAGGGACAGGGAAGGACAGTGAGGGAAATTCTGCTTGTGCTATAGTGTGCTTTAAAAAAACATTTTTTCTAGGGACAGAAAACTATAGGTAGGAAGAGTGTCAGTTTCTTTCACTGTGATAATCCTTGTTTCTAGGGACAGGGAAGGACAGTGAGGGGAATTCTCCTTGTGCTATAGTGGGCTTTAAAAAAACATTTTTTCTAGGGACAGAAAACTATGGGTAGGAAGAGTGTCAGTTTCTTTCACTGTGATAATCCTTGTTTCTAGGGACAGGGAAGGACAGTGAGGGGAATTCTCCTTGTGCTATAGTGTGCTTTAAAAAAACATTTTTTCTAGGGACAGAAAACTATAGGTAGGAAGAGTGTCAGTTTCTTTCACTGTGATAATCCTTGTTTCTAGGGACAGGGAAGGACAGTGAGGGGAATTCTCCTTGTGCTATAGTGTGCTTTAAAAAAACATTTTTTCTAGGGACAGAAAACTATAGGTAGGAAGAGTGTCAGTTTCTTTCACTGTGATAATCCTTGTTTCTAGGGACAGGGAAGGACAGTGAGGGGAATTCTCCTTGTGCTATAGTGTGCTTTAAAAAAACATTTTTTCTACGGACAGAAAACTATAGGTAGGAAGAGTGTCAGTTTCTTTCACTGTGATAATCTTTGTTTCTAGGGACAGGGAAGGACAGTGAGGGAAATTCTCCTTGTGCTATAGTGTGCTTTAAAAAAACATTTTTTCTAGGGACAGAAAACTATAGGTAGGAAGAGTGTCAGTTTCTTTCACTGTGATAATCCTTGTTTCTAGGGACAGGGAAGGACAGTGAGGGGAATTCTCCTTGTGCTATAGTGTGCTTTAAAAAAACATTTTTTCTAGGGACAGAAAACTATAGGTAGGAAGAGTGTCAGTTTCTTTCACTGTGATAATCCTTGTTTCTAGGGACAGGGAAGGACAGTGAGGGAAATTCTCCTTGTGCTATAGTGTGCTTTAAAAAAAACATTTTTTCTAGGGACAGAAAACTATAGGTAGGAAGAGTGTCAGTTTCTTTCACTGTGATAATCCTTGTTTCTAGGGACAGGGAAGGACAGTGAGGGAAATTCTCCTTGTGCTATAGTGTGCTTTAAAAAAACATTTTTTCTAGGGACAGAAAACTATAGGTAGGAAGAGTGTCAGTTTCTTTCACTGTGATAATCCTTGTTTCTAGGGACAGGGAAGGACAGTGAGGGGAATTCTCCTTGTGCTATAGTGTGCTTTAAAAAAACATTTTTTCTAGGGACAGAAAACTATAGGTAGGAAGAGTGTCAGTTTCTTTCACTGTGATAATCCTTGTTTCTACGGACAGGGAAGGACAGTGAGGGAAATTCTCCTTGTGCTATAGTGTGCTTTAAAAAAACATTTTTTCTAGGGACAGAAAACTATAGGTAGGAAGAGTGTCAGTTTCTTTCACTGTGATAATCCTTGTTTCTAGGGACAGGGAAGGACAGTGAGGGGAATTCTCCTTGTGCTATAGTGTGCTTTAAAAAAACATTTTTTCTAGGGACAGAAAACTATAGGTAGGAAGAGTGTCAGTTTCTTTCACTGTGATAATCCTTGTTTCTAGGGACAGGGAAGGACAGTGAGGGAAATTCTCCTTGTGCTATAGTGTGCTTTAAAAAAACATTTTTTCTAGGGACAGAAAACTATAGGTAGGAAGAGTGTCAGTTTCTTTCACTGTGATAATCCTTGTTTCTAGGGACAGGGAAGGACAGTGAGGGAAATTCTCCTTGTGCTATAGTGTGCTTTAAAAAAACATTTTTTCTAGGGACAGAAAACTATAGGTAGGAAGAGTGTCAGTTTCTTTCACTGTGATAATCCTTGTTTCTAGGGACAGGGAAGGACAGTGAGGGGAATTCTCCTTGTGCTATAGTGTGCTTTAAAAAAACATTTTTTCTAGGGACAGAAAACTATAGGTAGGAAGAGTGTCAGTTTCTTTCACTGTGATAATCCTTGTTTCTAGGGACAGGGAAGGACAGTGAGGGAAATTCTCCTTGTGCTATAGTGTGCTTTAAAAAAACATTTTTCTAGGGACAGAAAACTATAGGTAGGAAGAGTGTCAGTTTCTTTCACTGTGATAATCCTTGTTTCTAGGGACAGGGAAGGACAGTGAGGGAAATTCTCCTTGTGCTATAGTGTGCTTTAAAAAAACATTTTTTCTAGGGACAGAAAACTATAGGTAGGAAGAGTGTCAGTTTCTTTCACTGTGATAATCCTTGTTTCTAGGGACAGGGAAGGACAGTGAGGGGAATTCTCCTTGTGCTATAGTGTGCTTTAAAAAAACATTTTTTCTAGGGACAGAAAACTATAGGTAGGAAGAGTGTCAGTTTCTTTCACTGTAATAATCCTTGTTTCTAGGGACAGGGAAGGACAGTGAGGGAAATTCTGCTTGTGCTATAGTGTGCTTTAAAAAAAACATTTTTTCTAGGGACAGAAAACTATAGGTAGGAAGAGTGTCAGTTTCTTTCACTGTGATAATCCTTGTTTCTAGGGACAGGGAAGGACAGTGAGGGGAATTCTCCTTGTGCTATAGTGTGCTTTAAAAAAACATTTTTTCTAGGGACAGAAAACTATGGGTAGGAAGAGTGTCAGTTTCTTTCACTGTGATAATCCTTGTTTCTAGGGACAGGGAAGGACAGTGAGGGGAATTCTCCTTGTGCTATAGTGTGCTTTAAAAAAACATTTTTTCTAGGGACAGAAAACTATAGGTAGGAAGAGTGTCAGTTTCTTTCACTGTGATAATCCTTGTTTCTAGGGACAGGGAAGGACAGTGAGGGGAATTCTCCTTGTGCTATAGTGTGCTTTAAAAAAACATTTTTTCTAGGGACAGAAAACTATAGGTAGGAAGAGTGTCAGTTTCTTTCACTGTGATAATCCTTGTTTCTAGGGACAGGGAAGGACAGTGAGGGGAATTCTCCTTGTGCTATAGTGTGCTTTAAAAAAACATTTTTTCTAGGGACAGAAAACTATAGGTAGGAAGAGTGTCAGTTTCTTTCACTGTGATAATCTTTGTTTCTAGGGACAGGGAAGGACAGTGAGGGAAATTCTCCTTGTGCTATAGTGTGCTTTAAAAAAACATTTTTTCTAGGGACAGAAAACTATAGGTAGGAAGAGTGTCAGTTTCTTTCACTGTGATAATCCTTGTTTCTAGGGACAGGGAAGGACAGTGAGGGGAATTCTCCTTGTGCTATAGTGTGCTTTAAAAAAACATTTTTTCTAGGGACAGAAAACTATAGGTAGGAAGAGTGTCAGTTTCTTTCACTGTGATAATCCTTGTTTCTAGGGACAGGGAAGGACAGTGAGGGAAATTCTCCTTGTGCTATAGTGTGCTTTAAAAAAACATTTTTTCTAGGGACAGAAAACTATAGGTAGGAAGAGTGTCAGTTTCTTTCACTGTGATAATCCTTGTTTCTAGGGACAGGGAAGGACAGTGAGGGAAATTCTCCTTGTGCTATAGTGTGCTTTAAAAAAACATTTTTTCTAGGGACAGAAAACTATAGGTAGGAAGAGTGTCAGTTTCTTTCACTGTGATAATCCTTGTTTCTAGGGACAGGGAAGGACAGTGAGGGGAATTCTCCTTGTGCTATAGTGTGCTTTAAAAAAACATTTTTTCTAGGGACAGAAAACTATAGGTAGGAAGAGTGTCAGTTTCTTTCACTGTTATAATCCTTGTTTCTAGGGACAGGGAAGGACAGTGAGGGAAATTCTCCTTGTGCTATAGTGTGCTTTAAAAAAACATTTTTTCTAGGGACAGAAAACTATAGGTAGGAAGAGTGTCAGTTTCTTTCACTGTGATAATCCTTGTTTCTAGGGACAGGGAAGGACAGTGAGGGAAATTCTCCTTGTGCTATAGTGTGCTTTAAAAAAACATTTTTTCTAGGGACAGAAAACTATAGGTAGGAAGAGTGTCAGTTTCTTTCACTGTGATAATCCTTGTTTCTAGGGACAGGGAAGGACAGTGAGGGGAATTCTCCTTGTGCTATAGTGTGCTTTAAAAAAACATTTTTTCTAGGGACAGAAAACTATAGGTAGGAAGAGTGTCAGTTTCTTTCACTGTGATAATCCTTGTTTCTACGGACAGGGAAGGACAGTGAGGGAAATTCTCCTTGTGCTATAGTGTGCTTTAAAAAAACATTTTTTCAAGGGACAGAAAACTATAGGTAGGAAGAGTGTCAGTTTCTTTCACTGTGATAATCCTTGTTTCTAGGGACAGGGAAGGACAGTGAGGGAAATTCTCCTTGTGCTATAGTGTGCTTTAAAAAAACATTTTTTCTAGGGACAGAAAACTATGGGTAGGAAGAGTGTCAGTTTCTTTCACTGTGATAATCCTTGTTTCTAGGGACAGGGAAGGACAGTGAGGGGAATTCTCCTTGTGCTATAGTGTGCTTTAAAAAAACATTTTTTCTAGGGACAGAAAACTATAGGTAGGAAGAGTGTCAGTTTCTTTCACTGTGATAATCCTTGTTTCTAGGGACAGGGAAGGACAGTGAGGGGAATTCTCCTTGTGCTATAGTGTGCTTTAAAAAAACATTTTTTCTAGGGACAGAAAACTATAGGTAGGAAGAGTGTCAGTTTCTTTCACTGTGATAATCCTTGTTTCTAGGGACAGGGAAGGACAGTGAGGGGAATTCTCCTTGTGCTATAGTGTGCTTTAAAAAAACATTTTTTCTAGGGACAGAAAACTATAGGTAGGAAGAGTGTCAGTTTCTTTCACTGTGATAATCCTTGTTTCTAGGGACAGGGAAGGACAGTGAGGGAAATTCTCCTTGTGCTATAGTGTGCTTTAAAAAAACATTTTTTCTAGGGACAGAAAACTATAGGTAGGAAGAGTGTCAGTTTCTTTCACTGTGATAATCCTTGTTTCTAGGGACAGGGAAGGACAGTGAGGGAAATTCTCCTTGTGCTATAGTGTGCTTTAAAAAAACATTTTTTCTAGGGACAGAAAACTATAGGTAGGAAGAGTGTCAGTTTCTTTCACTGTGATAATCCTTGTTTCTAGGGACAGGGAAGGACAGTGAGGGGAATTCTCCTTGTGCTATAGTGTGCTTTAAAAAAACATTTTTTCTAGGGACAGAAAACTATAGGTAGGAAGAGTGTCAGTTTCTTTCACTGTGATAATCCTTGTTTCTAGGGACAGGGAAGGACAGTGAGGGAAATTCTCCTTGTGCTATAGTGTGCTTTAAAAAAACATTTTTTCTAGGGACAGAAAACTATAGGTAGGAAGAGTGTCAGTTTCTTTCACTGTGATAATCCTTGTTTCTACGGACAGGGAAGGACAGTGAGGGAAATTCTCCTTGTGCTATAGTGTGCTTTAAAAAAACATTTTTTCTAGGGACAGAAAACTATAGGTAGGAAGAGTGTCAGTTTCTTTCACTGTGATAATCCTTGTTTCTAGGGACAGGGAAGGACAGTGAGGGAAATTCTCCTTGTGCTATAGTGTGCTTTAAAAAAACATTTTTTCTAGGGACAGAAAACTATAGGTAGGAAGAGTGTCAGTTTCTTTCACTGTGATAATCCTTGTTTCTAGGGACAGGGAAGGACAGTGAGGGGAATTCTCCTTGTGCTATAGTGTGCTTTAAAAAAACATTTTTTCTAGGGACAGAAAACTATAGGTAGGAAGAGTGTCAGTTTCTTTCACTGTGATAATCCTTGTTTCTAGGGACAGGGAAGGACAGTGAGGGGAATTCTCCTTGTGCTATAGTGTGCTTTAAAAAAACATTTTTTCTAGGGACAGAAAACTATAGGTAGGAAGAGTGTCAGTTTCTTTCACTGTGATAATCCTTGTTTCTAGGGACAGGGAAGGACAGTGAGGGAAATTCTCCTTGTGCTATAGTGTGCTTTAAAAAAACATTTTTTCTAGGGACAGAAAACTATAGGTAGGAAGAGTGTCAGTTTCTTTCACTGTGATAATCCTTGTTTCTAGGGACAGGGAAGGACAGTGAGGGAAATTCTCCTTGTGCTATAGTGTGCTAAAGCATTCCTCATCAACCATCTTTGAAATCCTTGTTTTTTGGACAGTCAGGGAAATTGTCGTTGTGCTATTCTGTGCAAAAGCAATCATCCTCAACCATATTTAGAAATCCTTAAGTAAAGGGACAGAGAAGGACACCTGAAGGTAGCCCTTATTGCTTTTTTCCCATCTCCCTGCAGGCCATCTATTAGAATGTCTGGAAGGCAAACAAGGAGAGGCAGACAGTCAGGAGGCAATAAAAGAGGGCAAGCAGGCTCTGTGTCTGGGGGCAACAGTGCTGGTCGTGGACGCGGTGCATTGTCATCAGCACATGGCCATGGGACACGCTTGTCCTTCTTTTCGGCAGCTGGACATGTTGAGCCACATCATGCCGAAGACTTGGTAGAGTGGATGACCAAGCCCTCCTCCTCCTCCTCATCCTCTCTCACCCAGGCTCAGGGTACTGGCAAAGCAGCTGCCAAAGCGTCCTCTTCCCTGGTATCAATGTCAGACTCATCATCAGTCACTCCTTCCCTAGACCCACCATGTCCTCCTCCTGAGGAGTCCCCCGAACTGTTTGAGCACAGTGTTGGGTACATGCTCCAGGAGGATGCCCAGCATTTCGAAGGGTCTGATGATGAAACCCAGCTACAGGAAGGCAGTAGCGTGAGAGCAGACAGAGGGGATGCTCAAGAAGGACACCAATCTGGCAGTCATGTTCCAGCAGCTGCAGCATACTGCCAGATTGGCTCCAGTGATGAGGAGGGAGGGGATGATGAGGTCACTGACTCCACGTGGGTGCCTAATAGGAGAGAGGAGGAGGAGGAGGATGAGGAGGAGGCACATCTCCAACGAGGCAGGATGCCCTTTGGTGGCCAGCGTAAGGGCAGTACACCGACGGAATCACACCGCAGAGCTCCGCCTGTGCAGGGCGCTGCCTCTGCCCGTCATTCAAAAAGTTCTTTGGTGTGGGTCTTTTTTGAGGCTAGTGCATCAGATCGCACAGCTGCTGTTTGCAACATATGTCTCAAGCGTATATCGCGTGGCCAAAACATCAGCCGCTTGGGTACCACATGCCTGACCAGACATATGTTGACCTGCCATGCAGCTCGTTGGCAAGCCTACCTCAAAGACCCACACCAAAGAACAAAGCGGACCTCTCCTTGCACCGCATCAGCTGGGATCTCCAACCCCACTATAACTTCAGTCCTCTCTGAAACATGCACTGAGAGGAATGAAGGTGTAGAATTAGGTGTGTCACAGCCAAGTACTTGCGGCCACTCTGCTAGCAGTACACCGACGTCCGATTCTAGCAGGCAAATTTCCCTGCCCCAGCTGCTGGACCATCGAAAGAAGTTCACTCCCAGCCATCCACATGCCCAGCGGTTGAATGCTAGCTTGGCTAAATTGCTAGCGCTTCAACTGCTGCCTTTTCAGTTGGTAGACTCGGCCCCCTTCCGTGAGTTTGTGCAATGTGCGGTTCCTCAGTGGCAGGTTCCCAAACGCCACTTTTTCTCACGGGAGGCTATTCCGGCTCTCTACCGGCATGTGGAAGGCAATGTCTTGGCCTCGCTGGACAGGGCGGTCAGCGGTAAGGTGCATATTACCGCTGACTCATGGTCCAGCAGGCATGGACAGGGACGTTACCTTTCTTTCACGGCCCATTGGGTCACTCTTTTGGCAGCTGGGAAGGATGCAGGACAAGGTGCAGTAGTGTTGGAGGTTGTTCCACCACCACGCCTCCAAAATGCTACTACTGGTTGTGACACACCTCTCTCCTCCACCCCCTCCTCTTCTTCTTCCTCCATGGCCTCTTCCTGTGGTTTGTCCTATGAACCAGCGGTGCTCCGTAGCCGTTCAAGGGGCTACGCAAGTACGCAGGCAAAAAGATGCCATGCCGTGCTTGCGCTGGTGTGTTTGGGGGACAGAAGCCACACTGGGGCAGAGGTCCTGTCTGCTCTGCAGGGCCAGGCCGAGAGGTGGTTGACGCCACGCCAGCTTAAGCCAGGAATGGTGGTTTGCGACAATGGCACCAACCTCCTCTCCGCCCTCCGACAGGGACAACTGACCCATGTGCCCTGTGTGGCTCACGTCCTTAACCTGGTGGTGCAGCGGTTCTTGGGCAGGTACCCGGGCTTACAGGATGTCCTGAGGCAGGCCAGGAAAGTCTGTGTGCATTTCCGCAGATCTTATAATGCCAGTGCTCGCCTGGCTGAGCTGCAAAAGGAGTTGAACCTGCCCAAGAACCGCCTTATATGTGACATGCCCACCAGGTGGAACTCAACGTTGGCCATGCTGCAGCGGCTGCACACGCAGCAGAGGGCCATCAATGAGTACCTGTGCGACTACGGCACCAGGACAGGGTCAGGGGAGCTTGGTTTTTTTTCTCCACGCCAGTGGGGCATGATCAGGGATGCATGCACTGTCCTGGCACCATTTGAGGAGGCCACGAGGATGGTGAGCAGGGACAGTGCATGCATCAGTGACACTGTACCTCTTGTCCACCTGTTGGAGCACACGCTGCGTGGAATAATGGACAGGGCACTTGAGGCAGAACAGAGGCAGGAAGAGGAGGACTTCCTTGCCTCTCAAGGCCCCCTTTACCCAGACAGTGTTCCTTCTGTCCCACCCATCGCACAGGAAGAGGAGGAGGAGGAGGAGGAGGAGGATTGTGTCAGCATGGAGGTGGAGGCTGGCACTCAGCATCATCAGCAGCAGTCTTTTAGGGATGATTTACAGTCCCAAGAAACCAGTGGACTTGTACGTGGCTGGGAGGAGGTGGCTGCGGATCATGTCGTCCTTAGTGACCCAGAGGACTCCGGAGCGAATGCCTCAGCAAACCTACGCTGCATGGCCTCCCTGCTCCTGCAAAGTCTGCGGAAGGATCCTCGTATTCTTCGGATCAAGGAGAGGGACCATTACTGGCTGGCCACTCTCCTTGATCCACGGTACAAGGGTAAGGTTGCGGACCTTATGTTACCGTCGCAGAGGGAGCAGAGGATGAGACAACTCCGGGAGGCCTTGCAGAAAGGTCTGTGCAACGCGTTCCCAGAGACTGGGAGGTTACAAACTCCTGGTCCTGGACAACGAGTTGCTGAGGCTTCGGCCAGTCAAAGAAGGAGCGGTGGGGAAGGTGGCCGTCTGACCGATGCGTTCAGACAATTCTTTAGTCCGCAGCCCCAAAGTATGATCGGTTCCAGCAACCATCGCCAGCGTCTGATAAACATGGTGCAGGAATATCTAGGGGCAAGGTCAGACTTGGACACCTTCCCCACCGAAAATCCTCTGGCTTACTGGGTCTTGAGGATGGATCACTGGCCAGAGCTTGCACAGTATGCAATTGAGCTACTGGCCTGTCCTGCATCCAGCGTTCTTTCGGAAGGCACATTCAGTGCTGCTGGAGGATTTGTCACGGATCACAGGGTGCGCCTGTCCACCGACTCGGTTGATCGACTGACTTTCATCAAGATGAACCAGTCTTGGATCACCACCAGCTACCACACACCTGATGCTGATATAACAGACTAATTGATTTTAACATGTCACATCCCTTCAAGACTGATGCTGATGCTGAGTGCCTGTGCTGTTATGTTGACTGGCTATCCTCCTCCTCCGAGTCCTCAATGATACGATTGATGATGATAGCTTGGAAGATCATTTTTGTTTATGGGTGCCGCCACCAGTGCCTAACGCCCAATTTTTCAGCCCCTGTTTAACAGGGGCGTGTAATTACAATTTTTGAAGCAATACTTTGCAACAGGGCTCATTGCTGTGCTCCAAGTACAGTATCTGTGAGGGGTTGCAGTGTTGTGCCACCAGTGCCTAAGGCCCAATTTTTCAGCCCCTGTTTAACAGGGGCGTGTAATTACAATTTTTGAAGCAATACTTTGCAACAGGGCTCATTGCTGTGCTCCAAGTACAGTATCTGTGAGGGGTTGCAGTGTTGTGCCACCAGTGCCTAAGGCCCAATTTTTCAGCCCCTGTTCAACAGGGGCATGTAATTACAATTCTTGATCTAATAATTCACAGCAGGGCCCATTGCTGCACCCACCAAGAGTAACTCTGAGGGCTTACAGTGTTGTGGCAACGCCACCACCACCACGAAAGGCCCAATTTTTCAGCCCCTGTTCAAAAGGGGCATGTAATTACAATTCTTGATCTAATAATTCACAGCAGGGCCCATTCCTGCACCCACCAAGAGTAACTCTGAAGGCTTACAGTGTTGTGGCAACACCACCACCACCACCACCACCACGAAAGGCCCAATTTTTCAGCCCCGGTTCAACAGGGGCATGCAATTACAATTCTTGATCTAATAATTCACAGCAGGGCCCATTGCTGCACCCACCAAGAGTAACTGTCAGGGCTTACAGTGTTGTGGCACCAGCACCACCATCAAAGGCCCAATTTTTACTACCACTGTTCAACAATTATATGTAATTAAAATTCCTGATATAATAGTTGACAGCAGGGCGTTCCAGCACCAACCAAGAGTAACTGTGAGTGCTTACAGTGTTGTGCCAACACCAACAACTAAGGGGCCTATTTCTGCAGAGTATATACGGCAGGTCCCTACTTTCAAACATCCAACTTACAAACGACTCCTACTTGCAAACGCAAGAAGACAACAGGAAGTGAGAGGAAATCTACCCCTTGGAAGGAAAATTCTCTCCTGTAAGAATTAATATGGGAGAAAGGTGTCTCCTCTGTACTGATGCTTTATCAGCAATCCTTGTTTCAAGAAAAACACCACATTTCAAAAACAGTTGTCATTGGGACGGAAAGTGAGGTGAAATGTTCTGAACAGGGGCACAGACAGCAAAACAAATGTTACAGGGGTGATAACCCTTACCTATGTTTTCCAAAAAGTTTAAAAATAGATTTTTGGGCTGGAGCTACACTTAAACAATGTACCTGTTCAAAATTACAAACAGATTCTACATAAGAACAAACCTACAGTCCCTGTCTTGTATGCACCGCCTGTATACGGCTGTTCAGAGTATATAGGGCCTTTTTTATTTTATGTGCGGGGTTCCCCTTAATATCCATACAAGACCCAAAGGGGCTGGTAATGGGCTGGGGTAGGGGGGGGGGGGGTCATGGGGTAGCTATGCCATTTTTCTTAAAGATTTTCATCCATATTACCGGGACCAGACATTACATTAAAGCCGTAAGCAGTTTTAAATGGCTTTTTTTTCCTTTAGAAGTGTCATTTTGTGCAGGGACAGTTCTAAACACGGGAAACACGTGGCACTTCACAGGCATACTTTAGACACCCCCCAGGTACGATATTTAAAGGAATATTTAATTTTTTTTTCACTTTATGCATCATTAAAATGACTGCTCCCGAAAAACGACCGTTTTAAAAACTTCTTTTTGCATTGATACATGTCCCCTGGTGCACAACCCGGGTTCCCAAACCCTTTTTAGGACAATAACATGCATAATAGTTGTTATAATTAGCACTTTAGAATTCGAACGTTCGCATCCATTGTATTTAATAGGGTTCTAATGTTCGTACGAACTTTCGGTCCGTTCGCGGGTTCTGGTGCGAACCGAACCCGGGGGTGTTCGGCTCATCACTAATCCTGATAAAAACAAGGAAGAACTGAGACATACACGTCTCAAACCCAGCAGCATCATTGAGTCCGTGACCGAAGGGTCCACAAATTTTGCGGTGAGGTCGCAAAAATCTAAGAGAAGTAAAGCTTTAAGGCAAAAATGTGCTAGGGGGGGAGAACATGCGTCAGCACTAAGGGACCAGCTCCTTGCCGTGAGGGCTGTTAAAAACTGGGGGTGCATGTCTGTTTGTAAAGCGTATCTGGTGATGGACAAGGTTGTCCGAGGATTGCAAATCAAATCCTAGGGGAGGCTTCATCATAACGGATTCTTCTTCTATCCCTTCTGGTAGGAGGTGTGTGCCATATTTGTGAGGGCCTGGGGGTCAGGGGTGGACGGCCTATGGCTTTGGCATCAAGTAGGCCCAATTTCATTAGAATCTCCTGCCCTTCTGAGACAGTAGTGGCAGAATATGTGGAGCCATTAAGAGGAACCACAAGCTTGAAGAAAATCCCCATCTATAACGGATGCAAGCTGCTTGCAGGGCGGCGGTGACTTCCTTCATACCTCTGCGTCTATCCAGATTAGCAGGAGAAATGTCTGGGTATATCTGGACTGTGAAGTCATCTAGTGTGATCCGTGGGGTGTTTCTTGCAGCTCTAAGGATTTCTTCTTTTGTTAAAAAGTCCTTCATGCAGAGAATTATGTCGCGTGGTGGTTTATCTGCTGGCGGTTTAGGCCTAAGGGCTCTTTGGATTCTGTTGCAGGTGAAAGCTGCAGACTCACAATCAGGCAGGAGAGATTTAAACAATCTGATGACATTGGGAATCAAATCTGTGGCAGTCTCTGGGAATCCTCGCAGGCGCAAATTATTGTGCCTGTAACGGTTGTCGAGGTCCTCGACTTGTGCCTGGATCTGATTAAAGGCAGTAAACAGGTTTTCATGTTCCCTGCTAAGGTCATTATAAGCAAGGGCAAGCTTGTCATGCTTGATTTCCAGCCTGTCTGTACGAGTGCCCAAGGTTGCTATCTCCTGAGAGAGGGCCTGAGAGATCTTATTCAGCTCAGACTGAAACTCTAAGCCAGGCGGGTGTACATAGTCTCTAGTAGGGATGAGCTTCGAGTTTGAGTCAAACTCATGTTCGACTCGAACATTGCCTGTTCACACGTTCGCCGAACAGCAAACAATTTGGGGTGTTCGCGGCAAATTCGAAAAGCCGTGGAACACCCTGTAAAAGTCTATGGGAGAAATCTAAAGTGCTAATTTTAAAGGCTTATATGCTTTATATGGGGAACTTCCTCCGCAGTGTAAAGAAATGAATAGACCCGCCCCTTATCACGTTCCCAATCAGGTCAGTTGGCTGAGCGGACCTGATGGGGAACGTGAGAAGGGGCGGGTCTATTCATTTTTTACACTGCGGAGGAAGTTCCCCATCAGGTCCGCTCAGCCAATGACGTAGGCAGCGTCTGAGATACGAGGGCGCCCCCGCCCCCTCATACTTCAGACCCCGCCTACGTCATTGGCTGAGCGGACCTGATGGGGAACTTCTTCCGCAGTGTAGGTCCGCTCAGCCAATGACGTTTCGTGTGGAGTGGAGACTGCAGCGCTGGACATCGGATCGCCGTGGGACACTGGATTACATTGCTGGAATGTGTTATTTATTTTTTTATTTTTAATAAAGGACTTTTCCAACTGTGTCTGTGTTTTTTTTTTTTTTTTACACTTTCTTCGTGAAATGGTAGAGGTACAATGTACCCCTTACCAATTCACATAGGGGGGGCTGGGATCTGGTGGTCCCCTTTGTTAAAGGGGTCTTCCAGATTCCGATAAGCCCCCTGCCCGCAGACCCCCACAACCACCGGGCAAGGGTTGTGGGGATAAGGCCCTTGTCCCCATCAACATGGGGACATCCTCCCCATGTTGAGGGCATGTGGCCTGGTACGGATTCAGGGGGGGGCTCTCTTGTTCCCCCCTCTTTTCCTGCGGCCTACCAGGTTGCGTGCTCGGATAAAGGGTATGGTATGGATTTTTGGGGGAACTCCACGCCATTTTTTTTTATTTGGGGCGGAGTTCCCCTTAAAATCCAAAATAATGAGTGATTCTTACTGTAGGGAGGCGTGGCTTGGTGTGTGACGTTACTGATCGTCATTCCCTATGACAGGGAACAGACGACCACTGACATGCCACTAGGAAGAAAGGGGAAAGGTATGTTTACACTTACCTCTCCCCATTCTTCAGCTCTGTGACCCGACACCGGCGGCGATCGGGTCCGCGGGTCCCGCGGGTGCGGTCATGGAACTTCGGACCGGGTCGCGAGCGTGCTGCCAGCGGCGCGCGTGACCCACGGATGGGTTTCTAAAGGGGACGCCCAGATCCCGGCCCCCCCCATGTGAATTGGTAAGGGGTAAGAAAGAAGAAAGAAAGTGTAAAGAAAAAAAAAAACACACAGACACCTTGGAAAAGTCCTTTATTAAAAATTAAAAAATTAAAAAACACATTCCAGCGTTTTTTTTTTTTTTAGGGTTTGCTAAAAAACACCTGAAGGACTCCAAGATGGTGAGACATAAGATTCTCTCGTCTGATGAGACCAAGATAGAACTTTTTGCCCTTAATTTTAAGCGGTATGTGTGGAGAAAACCAGGCACTGCTCATCACCTGTCCAATACAGTCCCAACAGTGAAGCATGGTGGTGGCAGCATCATGCTATGGGGGGGTTTTCAGCTGCAGTGACAGGACGACTGGTTGCAATTGAGGGAAAGATGAATGCGGCCAAGTACAGGGATATCATGGATGAAAACCTTCTTCAGAGTGCTCAGGACCTCAGACGGGGCCAAAGGTTTACCTTCCAACAAGACAATGACCCTAAGCACACAGCTAAAATAACGAAGGAGTGGCTTCACAACAACTCAGTGACTGTTCTTGAATGGCCCAGCCAAAGCCCTGACTTAAACCCAATTGAGCATCTCTGGAGAGACCTAAAAATGGCTGTCCACCAACGTTTACCATCCAACCTCACAGAACTGGAGAGGATCTGCAAGGAGGAATGGCAGAGGATCCCCAAATCCAGGTGTGAAAAACTTGTTGCATCTTTCCCAAAAAGACTCATGGCTGTATTAGATCAAAAGGGTGCTGAATACTGAATACTGAAGGGTCTGAATACTTAGGACCATGTGATATTTCAGTTTTTCTTTTTTAATAAATCTGCAAAAATTCCAACAATTCTGTGTTTTTCTGTCAATATGGGGTGCTGCGTGTACATTAATGAGGAAAACAAATGAACTTAAATGGTTTTAGCAAATGGCTGCAATATAACAAACATGAAAAATTTAAGGGGGACTGAATACTTTCCATACCCACTATATATATATATATATATATATATATATATATATATATATATATAATTTTTTTTCTAGCAGAAACCCTAGGGAATAAAATGGTGATTTTTATGTCACACGGTATTTGCACAGCGGTTTTCAAACACATTTCAATTTTTTTTAAATACACTTTAATGAATTAGAAACAAAACAAAACACAATATATACCCCATTTTTTTGTGAAATATGAAATATGATGTTATGCTGAGTAAATAGATACCTAACATGTCACACTTTAAAATTGCACACGAAGGGCATATGTGTTATGGTGAATACGATGTATATGGGTGTGCTGCGTCACACTGATTGATCATATTGTAGGTTATCTGGAACTCTGTGAATGTGTTTTTTTTTTTTTTTACATCTGCTCAATAAAGAGCTTTGTTTGAGAAATTTTTTTTTTTACACGATTGTGGAGTAAAGGGGGGTTCCACCCGCAATTTTTTATTTTTTTTAAAAGTCAGCAGCTACAAACACTGTAGCTGCTGACTTTTAATAAGGACACTTACCTGTCCTACTCGCCCGCGATGTCAGCCCCTACCGAGGCCGATCCTGGCAGCTCCCGGAGCCGCCATTCTCAGTAAGGGAAACAGGCAGTGAAGTCGTGCAGCTTCACTGCCCGTTTCTTACTGCGCATGAATGGGTCGGCTGCTCTCTGGGATACACACAGTTCCCAAGAAGGCAGCGCGCCCCATTCACAAGAAGACACCGAGTGTAGGACGAGGAAGAAGATCCACCGCGGAGGATGACGAGGCAGATTAGGGACTTCCGCATAGCAATCACTATTTCTGGTAAGTAAAAAAAATTTTTTTTCATTTTTTTTCACATTTATTTGTAGATTTTGGGTGAATTTTTTTTTTTCAGGGTGGAACTCTACTTTAAAAATCTCCATAGGCAACAGGTTACCTGTTTAAAGTTGCAGAGGAGATCTAGCGCTAGAATTATTGCTCTCACTCTAATGTTCATGGTGATGCCACACATGTTTGGTGCGAACACCATTTACATATGCGTTTTCTTATTCATTAAATTTTTTATTTTTACACAGTCCCTTTAATTATATGTAAACATCCCTTGCAATAAAAATCAGACTGAAATAAAGATGACAGGTCCTCTTTATGGAGGTCCTCTTTATGACCACAAATCACTCCTTTACCTTTAAAAGCAAAAGATCATAAATAAATTTTTTTTTTTTTTTGGCTTTTGCTTTAAAAAAAAGACTGGAATTGATGTCATGTTGTTGCCTTGGTCCTCCAAGGCCATAGAGGCAAACAGAGAGGATCTGGTCTCTGTTTGCCTCTGTGACCAGCCAGCCGCACCGTGAGATCATTTCTCGGGCACGCCAGTAAAACCGGTAATCCCGAGAAACACTAGCGTGCGGTGGGAGGGGGGAACATCCCCTCCTGCCGCTTCTGAAAGCAATCCGGCAGCTAATGAGCCAACCGGACTGCATTCATGAGAAAGTCAGCTGCCAGTTGAAGAAAAAAAATACTGGAGTTATGGTTGATAGCTTCAGCCATAACCCTGGTAAACCACTTGTAAACCACAACGTAGATATTCATATTGCGGTCGTCAAGTGGATTTAATAACACTAACTGAGCCTGGATAGTTGGAGCCTGATTTCCAATGATTTTGCCTTCTATTTTTATTTAGATGTAGAACCTGCCTGTGTTTTGCCATCAGTTCAGAGTGCTGGTGGTGCTATAATGGTGAAACTATGTATTTGACACTCATTAGGTCCCATCACACTGACTTCATCATTCAATCATTTGAATCCCACAGCATTCCAGAGTTTTACTGCTGACTATGGGGTACATTTATAAAGCAGTGAGTGTGACATTTACCAGACATTTACTGCATGTGTATCTTCCTGGTGTTTGCCTTTTAAAATCCAGTGCCTGATTCACCTGCAGTGAATGCTTGGTGTTTGCCACTATAATTGCTTTATAAATGTGCTTTGTGCCTTTTTAATGGATGCTGTCTAGCCATTTTCTAAGCTCTTTCCACAAACATGACATCAACTGTGCAGTACAATTGAGTCATCGTAGAACAGCAACACCTCCTCATTCCCTGAATAGGGATGAGCCGAACAGCACCCGGTTCGGTTCACATCCAGAACATGCAAACGGACCAATAGTTCACGCGAACTTTCGAACCGCCGTTAGTCTATGGGACTCGAACGTGAAAAATCAAAAGTGTGAATTTTAAAGGCTAATGTGCAAGTTATTGTCCTAAAAAGGGTTTGGGGACACGGGTCCTGCCCCAGGGTACATGTATCAATGCAAAAAACTGTTTTAAAAACTGCCGTTTTTTCAGGAGCAGTGATTTTAATGATGCGTAAAGAGAAAAAATTTAAGTGAAATATTCCTTTAAATATCGTGCCTGGGGAGTGTCTAGAGTATGCCTGTAAAGTGGCACATGTTTCCCATGTTTATAACTGTCCCTGCACAAAATGACATTTCTAAAGGAATAAAAGTAATTTAAAACTGCTTGCGGCTTTAATGTAATGTCTGGTCCCGGCAAAATGGATGAAAATCATTGATAAAAACTGCATGGGTACCCCCCCTCCCCCCCAGCCCATTACCAGGCCCTTTGGGTCTTATATGGATATTAAGGGGAACCCCGTCCCCAGGCCCTATATACTCTGAACAGCAGTATACAGGCAGTGCACACAAGACAGGGACTGTAGGTTTGTTCTTATGTAGAATCTGTTTGTAATTTTGAACTGGTACATTTTTAAATTGTAGCTCCAGCCAAAAAATCTATTTTTAAGCTTTTTGGAAAACTTAGGGAAGGGTTATCACCCGTGTAACATTTGTTTTGCTGTCTGTGCACCTGTTCAGAAGATTTCACCTCACTTTCTGTCCCAATGACAATTGGATTTTGAAAATTTGGTGTTTTTAGGGAAACAAGGCTTGGTGATAAAGCATCAGTGGAGAGGAGACACGCTTTTCCCATATTAACTCTTACAGGAGAGAATTTCCCTTCCTTGGGGTAGATTTCCTCTCACTTCCTGTTGTCTCCCTCCATTTGTAAGTAGGAGTCGTTTGAAAGTCGGATGTTTGAAAGTAGGGGCCTGCCCTATATACTCTGCAGAAATTTGGGCCTTAGGTGTTGGTGTTGCCACAACACTTTAAGCCCTCACAGTTACTCTTGGTGGGCGCAGGAATGGGCCCCGCTGCGAAATATTAGATCAAGAATTGTAATTACATGCCCCCGTTGAACAGGTTTAGAAAAATTGGGCCTTTGGTGGTGGACGGTGTGGTGGTGTTGTCACAACACTGTAAGGCCTCATAGTTTCTCTTGGTGGGCGCAGGAACGGGCCCTGCTGCGAAATATTAGATCAAGAATTGTAATTACATGCCCCCGTTGAACAGGGTCCGAAAAATTGGGCCTTTGGTGGTGGACAGTGTGGTGGTGTTGCCACAACACTGTAAGGCCTCACAGTTACTCTAGTTGGAGCGCAGGAATGAGCCCTGCTGCAAAGTGATGCAGCAAAAATTGTAATTACACGCTACTGTTAAACAGGGGCAGATAAATTGGGCCTTAGGCACTGGTGCTGGTGCCACAACACTTCAACCCCTCACAGATACTCTAGTTGGAGCGCAGGAATGAGCCCTGCTGCAAAGTATTGCAGCAAAAATTGTAATTACACGCCCCTGTTAAACAGAGGCAGAAAAATTGGGCTTTAGCCACTGGTGGCGGTGCCCAGAACCAAAAATGTTCTTACAAGCTATCAGCATGAACATTGAGGAGGAAGAGGATAGTCACTCAGCATAACAGGATAGTCACTCAGCATTAGCATAGGCAGTCTTGAAGGGATCTCACATTCAAAAAAAAATTATTCGGTTACATCAGCATCAGGTGCTTGGTAGCTGGTGATCCAAGACTGATTCATTTTTATGAAGGTCAGCAGATCGACCGAGTCGGTGGACAGGCGCACCCTGTGATCGGTTACAAATCCTCCAGCAGCACTGAATGTGCATTCCGAAATAACGCTGGATGCAGGACAGGCCAGTAGCTCAATTGCATACTGTGCAAGCTCTGGCCAGTGATCCATCCTCAAGACCTAGTAACCCAAAGGATTTTCTGTGGGAAAGGTGTTCAAGTCGGATCTTGCCCCTAGGTATTCCTGCACCATGTAAATCAGACGCTGGCGGTGGTTGCTGGAACCGATCATACCTTGGGGCTGCGGACTAAAAAATTGTCTGAACGCATCGGTCAGACGGCCACCTTCTCCACCGCTCCTTCTGTGACTGACTGAAGCCTCAGCAACACATGGTCTAGGACCAGGAATTTGTAACCTCCCAGGCTCTGGGAACGCGTTGCACAAACCTATCTGCAAGGCCTCCCGAAGATGTTTCATCCTCTGCTCCCTCTGCGACAGCTGGATAAGGTCCGCAACCTTACCCTTGTAACATGGATCAAGGAGGGTTGCCAGACAGTAATGATCCCTCTCCTTGATACCACGAAAACGAGGATCCTTTCGCAGGCTTTGCAGGATCAGGGAGGCCATGCAACGTAGGTTTGCTGAGGCATTCGGTCCGGAGACCTCTGGGTCACTAAGGACGACATGATCCGCAGCCACCTCCTCCCAGCCACGTACAAGTCCATGGGTTTCTTGGGACTGTAAATGATCCCTTGAAGACTGCTGCTAATGCTGAGTGCTAGGCTCCACCTCCATGCTGACACAATCCTCCTCCTCGTCCTCTTTCTGTGTAATCGGCGGGCCAGTGGGAACACTGTCTGGATAAAGGGGGCCTTGAGGGGTAAGGAAGTCCTCCTCTTCCTCCCTCTGTTCTGCCTCAAGTGCCCTGTCCATAATTACACGCAGCGTGTGCTCCAACAGGTGGACAAGAGGGACAGTGTCACTGATGCATGCACTGTCACTGCTCACCAGCCTCATGGCCTCCTCAAATGGTGACAGGACAGTGCATGTATCCCTGATCATGACCCACTGGCGTGGCAAAAAAAAAAACAAGCTCCCCCGACCCTGTCCTCGTGCCATATTCACACAGATACTCATTGATGGCCCTCTGCTGTGTGTGCAGTCGCTGCAGAATGGCCAACGTTGAGTTCCACCTGGTGGGCATGTCACAGATTAGGCGGTTCTTGGGCAGGTTGTATTCCTTTTGGAGGTCAGCCAGCCGAGCACTGGCATTATATGACCGGCGGAAATGCACACAGACTTTCCTGGCCTGCCTCAGGACATCCTGTAAGCCCGGGTACCTGCCCAAGAACCGCTGCACCACCAAGTTAAGGACGTGAGCCAAACAAGGCACATGGGTCAGGTGTGGTGTACAGAATAATTCCGCGCTGCCCTTAAAGATAAGCCGCTAACACAACAATAAGACAGATAGCAGAAAAAATGGGAACACCAGAATGTTTGAACCCAGGAAAGCATACGCTCAAATGGGTCAAACGGGCTTTATGTGGAGGAACCACGATGGAACCAGGACAATCCTGTGTGTTTCTCCAATTGCTGTATCGAGAGTGACCAAACGCCAGCAGGATGGAATATGCCACAGAAGAAGATAGCCAATTAACAGGTAATCTCGCAGAACATGATGGTCCAGGAAATCCCAGGTCAGTATGGAAGGGTATATATCATGGATAGGAAGAAAAAAGTGGCCACATAGCGTAACTCTGTATTAAGTATCAAGATTTTAATGTAGCAAGAACACTTACATTTAAGTTGATAAACAAGCACTTTGTGCAAAAGATGTGGCAACAATAGAGTCCTCCCGACGCGTTTCGTCCCTAGGACATCATCTGGGGTCAGGTGTCCCTGTCGGAGGGTGGAGAGGAGGTTGGTTCCATTGTCGCAAACCACCATTCCTGGCTTAAGCTGGCATGGCGTCAACCATCTCTGAGCCTGCCCCTGCAGAGCTGACAGAGTCTCTGCCCCAGTGTGGCTCCTGTCCCCCAAGCACACCAGCTCAAGCACCGAATGGCATCTTTTTGCCTGAGTGCTTGCGTAACCCCTAGAATGCCTACAGAGCACCACTGGTTCTGAGAACAAATCAGCACAGGAAAAGGCCCTGGAGGAAGAAGAAGAGGAGGGGGTGGAGGAGAGAGGTGTGTCAGAATCACCACTTGTAGCATTTTGGAGGCGTGGTGGTGGGACAACCTCCAACACTACTGCACCCTGTCTAGCATCCTTCCCAGCTGCCAGCAGAGTCACCCAGTGCGCCGTGAAAGATATGTAACGTCCATGTCAATGCCTGCTGGACCATGAGTCAACGGTAATATGCACCTTACCGCTGACTGCCCTGTCCAGCAAGGCCAAGACATTGCCTTCCACATGCCGGTAGAGAGCCGGAATCGCCTTCCGTGAAAAAAAGTGGCGTTTGGGAACCTGCCACTGAGGTACCGCACATCCCACAAACTCACGGAAGGGGGCAGAGTCTACCAACTGAAAAGGCAGCAGTTGAAGTGCTAGCAATTTAGCCAAGCTAGCATTCAACCACTGGGCATGTGGATAGCTGGGAGCAAATTTCTTTCGGCGGTGCAGCAGCTGGGGCAGGGAAGTTTGCCTGGTACATTCAGACGTTGGTGTACCGATAGCAGATTGCCCGCAAGTACTTGGCAGTGACACACCTAATTCTACACCTTCATTCCTCTCAGTGCAGGTTTCTGAGAGGACTGAAGGTATAGTGGGGTTGGAGATCCCAGCTGATGAGGAGCAAGGAGAGGTCCACTTTGTTCTTTGGTGTGGGTCTTTTATGTACGCTTGCCAACGGACTGCATGGCAGGTCGACATATGTCTGGTCAAGCATGTGGTGTCCAAGCGGCTGATGTTTTGGCCACGCGAGATACACTTCAGACATATGTTGCAAATAGCAACGGTGCAATCTGCTGCACAAATCTTAAAAAAGGCCCACACCAAAGAACTTTTGGAATAACGTGCAGAGACAGCAGCGTCCTGCACATGCGGAGCTCTGCAGTCGGTTGGCTGCCCTTCAGCTGGCCCCTTGAGGGCATCCTGCCTCGTTGGAGATGTGCCTCCTCCTCCTCCTCTCTCCTATCAGGCACCCACGTAGAGTCAGTGACCTCATCATCCCCTCCCTTCTCGTCACTGGAGCAAACCTGGCAGTATGCTGCAGCTGGGGGAACATGACTGCCAGTTTGCTGTCCTTCTTGGGCAACCCCTCTCTCTGGGCTCACGTTATTGCCTTCCTCAAGCTGGGTACCATCATCGAAGCCTTCAAAACTCTGCGCATCCTCCTTCAGCATGTACCCAACACTGTGATCAAACAGTTCGGGGGACTCCTCAGGACATGGTGGGGCTAGGGAAGGAGTGACTGATGCCATTGAGCTGAGGGAAGAGGCCGCTTTGGCAGCTGCTTTGGCAGACAAAGTACCCTGAGCCAGGGTGAGAGAGGATGAGGAGGATGAGGACGGCTTGATCATCCACTCTACCAACTCTTCATCATGTTGCGGCTCAACACGGCCAGCTGCCGAAAAAAAGGACAAGCGTGCCCCACGGCCCGTGCTGATGAGGATGCCCTGTGTCCACGACCAGCACTGTTGCCTCTAGACACAGAGCCTGCTTGCCCTATTTATTGGACTGTGAGTGTCTGCCTCTCCTTCTTGGCCTTCCAGACATACTGTATTTGATGTATTGGAATAGGTACGAAAGGAATTGTCTGCAGTCAGCTTTAGCTGCACACTGTGCCCAGTATACTGTACACTGACTTAATATACTGCAGGTTAGCTCAATCAACTGCCTGTATTATTAGGAATAGAAAAGGAATAGTCTGCAGTCAGCTTTACTTGCACACTGTGCCCAGTATACAGTATGGAAAAGGAATATACCGCGCTTAATAAAGTAAGTGATGAATAACTTAAAAAAACTAGATAAAACAAGTTTTAAATTAAACTCCTAAGATTGCAGCAAGCTCATAAATGTGTAGACAAAACACTAAATATAGAAACAAAAGGAGAAAGAGCTGCACAAGAGCTGGGTATTGAGTTCCTGCCTTTGGAGTGTTCCATCCTTGGGTGCTTCATCCACTGCGAGGAAGAGAGCTATCTATGTGTTTGGCTTGTGATTAGCTTGCCTTTGGTAAGCGCATTGACTTGGTGGTGGTGCACGTGTGCAGTTCGGTGTGAGTTCTGAAGTTCACCCTTTTTACTCCACTTTACACCTTCACTTCAAGATTTTAGTTATGGATCATATTATGGACTTTTTTATGGACATTCACATAATTAATTTTTATTATGCCTGGTGTTTATCCAACCGTTGGTTAGTTTATTATTAGTAGTCTGTTATAACCAGATTATTTTATTTTATATATATGCACATATATCATCACTTGATTATGGTTTCAATTTTTTGCGCAGCTCTTTCTCCTTTTGTCCCAGTATACAGTACACTGACTTAATATACCGTATTTATCGGCGTATAACACACACTTTTTTCCCCTGAAAATCAGGGGAAAATCGTGGGTGCGTGTTATATGCCGATACCCACATCCCTGAGCTGTCTCCGCTGACTGAGCGGAGCGGAGCGAGATACACATAGCCGAATGTACTCGGCTATAATCGGCTTTTCTCGGCTCCGCTCACAGTCACGCCCAGTCCCGCCTTTGGACCTGTGTTATGTCCATCATAGGGCGGGACTCGGCGTGACTGTGAGCGGAGCAGAGAAAAGCCGAGTATAGCCGAGTACACTCGGCTATGTGTATCTCGGCGGCGGCTCCGCCCAGTCCCTGCGTCCCCTGCGTCCCCTGCGTCCCCGGTGTTCACACAGTCTCGGCGCCAATTTTAAAATGATGCACGGCGACACTGGGGGCAAGGCTGCACGGCGACTCTGGGGCAAGGCTGCACGGCGACTCTGGGGCAAGGCTGCACGGCGACTCTGGGGCAAGGCTGCATGGCGACACTGACAAGGCTGCACTGTGACAAGGCTGCAATGGACACTGACAAGGCTGCACTGTGACAAGGCTGCAATGGACACTGACAAGGCTGCACTGTGACAAGGCTGCAATGGACACTGACAAGGCTGCACTGTGACAAGGCTGCAATGGACACTGACAAGGCTGCATTTAAATGTAAGTTATTTTTCCTTAAACTTCCCTGCTAAAAGTTTTTTTCCCTAAAATTTCCTCCTAAACTTGGGGTGCGTGTTATACGCCGGTGCGTGTTATACGCCGATAAATATGGTACTGCAAGTTAGCTCAATTAACTGCCTGTATTATTGGGAATAGAAAAGGAATAGTCTGCAGTCATCTTTACGTGCAGACTGTGCCCAGTATACAGTACACTGACTAAATATACTGCAGGTTAACTTAATCAACTGCCTGTATTATTAGGAATAGAACAGGAATAGTCTGCAGTCAGATTTACGTGCACACTGTGCCCAGTATACACTACACTGACGTAATATACTGCAGCTTAGCACAATCAACTGCCTGCCTGTAATATTAGTAGGGATAGAATAACAGGAATGCTCTGCAATGAGATCTAGCTGTCATGGATATGCATTAATGTCTGTCTGCCATCTTACCTTCCTCCTCATGTGTTCATCTAGAGACCAGACCTCCTTCACCTGGCTTCCTTTATAATCTCCTCCCAGCCTGACTCCACCCCAGGCCCTATCACTGAACACTATATTAACCTGTGCACTGCAAGCCTGCTTTGCTGATCAACGTGTTTGTTAGGCATTGTGTGTTTGGGTTCCTGCCTGCCGTGTGCTACGTCTGTCTCTCTGTTACGTTATTGGCTTGTCCCCGACCATCCCTGTCTGCTCGTGACCCTTGACCTTCGGCTCGTTCTTCGTTATCCTTGTCTGCTTGTGGCCCCTGACCTTCGGCTTGTTATTCGGTTCTCTCTATCGTGTGCTGCTGCTTCCCCTTATCCTACGGGGCGTGAGCTAGGAAACTCCAGGGGCCGCGACCTGGTCCCAGCCTGCAGCGTAACATCCTCACCACTAGAGGCCCTGGAGAAGACCAGCTGGGTCTTAGACTCCGCGCCCTGGGGAATCTTGGCTCTCGCTTCCGTTGGGATCCCGGTTGTGCTCCTCTGGTCCCGCTTTCCACAACCACCCAGTTTCCTATCCACAGAAGCCAGCCATAGGGTTCACTACCTCGCGGTGCACTCCTGTCCCCCTACGGTGTGCATCTGTCACCTGGCCACAGGTGACCCTGACAGTTTGATCAGCCATGAACCCGGCTGACATCCCGCTTCCCGCGGATGATCCATTGCAGGGCATAGTTCGCAGACTTGAGACCCAGGAATCAAATCAGACCCAGGTGATGCGATTCCTCCAGGATCTGGCTTCTCGATTCGAGCAGCTTCAGGTCTCCTTGGGAACCCCGAATCCGCAACCCCAAGTACAACCAGCGGCTGTACCTATCGCACCAGTCGCAGCCTCACACTCACTAAGATTGCCAGCTCCGTTCCGTTTCTCTGGGGACTCCAAGGCCTGCAGGGGGTTTCTCAGCCAATGCACTATTCATTTTGAGCTTCAGCCTCAAAGCTTCCTATCTGACCGGGCTAAGGTAGCCTATATCATTTCCCTCCTCTCCGGTGAAGCTTTGGCCTGGGCTGCCCCCCTGTGGGAGAGGAACGATCCGGTGGTTTCCAGTCTGTCCGAATTCTTGAAGCTCTTTCGTAATATCTTCGAAGAGCCGGCTCGGGCTTCTTCAGCGGCTAGTGCTGTCTTACGTCTTCGCCAAGAATCTAGTTCAGTGGGGCAATATGCTCTTCAGTTCCGTATCCACACAGCTGAATTGAGCTGGAATAATGAGGCCCTGGTCGCTACCTTTTTACATGGCCTCTCTGACCGAGTGAAGGACGAATTAGCGGGAAGAGCCATTCCCGTCGGTCTGGACGATGTAATTTCATTATGCAACCAGATCGACATTCGTTTTCAAGAGAGGTCCTTAGAAAAAAGACGCCAGCACTCTCTGGGTCCTAGCCAGTCTGAGCTCCCCTCCCTTCATTCCGTGGAGCATCCTCTACCTGCTGAAGAACCTATGCAGCTGGGCCGGACCAGACTAACCCCCGAAGAACGTGCTAGGCGCAGAACTCTGGGCTTGTGCCTCTATTGTGGGGGCAAGGGTCATTTTCGTGACTCCTGCTCGCTTCATCCGGGAAACGCTCGGGTCTAATACATTTGGAAGGTGGAGTATTGGACCCAGAAACATCACCTTCTCGCCTGCTCTTGCCGGTGTCCCTTCATGTAGGCACTTCTCCTCAGTCAACCCTTGCATACCTGGATTCCGGGGCTGCCGGCAATTTCATGGATTGGAGAACTGCTTCTTCTATGAAGCTTACCCTTTCACCTCTCACTACCCCATTGGTAGTCTCGGCAATTGATGGCACTGTTCTCCCAGGGGGCCCTATTCGCTTCCAGACGCTACCCATTAGGATGTCGGTAGGGATTCTCCACCAGGAGTGGATATCCTTTCTTATTCTACCCAAGGCCTCTACCCCAGTTGTATTGGGCCTCCCTTGGCTACAGCTCCACTCTCCACATGTGGACTGGGTCTCTGGGCAGATCCTGGCCTGGGGTTCCTCATGTTTCTCGTCGTGTCTTCTCAAGGTGACCCCCAAGGAGAGTCTTCCGGTTGCTGCCACTTCTGTTTCTTCTGATCTTCCCGCCGCATACAGCGATTACCGGGATGTGTTCTGTAAAAAATCAGCTGAGGTGCTTCCTCCCCACAGGTCTTTTGACTGTGCTATTGATCTTGTCCCCGGAGCAACTCTACCCAGGGGTCGTACCTACCCTCTGTCCATCCCAGAGACCCAGGCCATGTCGGAGTATGTAGCAGAGAATCTGGAGAGAGGGTTCATCCGGAAATCCTCATCGCCTGCAGGGGCAGGGTTCTTTTTTGTTGCCAAAAAGGATGGTACCTTAAGACCCTGCATTGATTATCGGGGTTTAAATGCGGTTACTATTAAAAATCGATACCCCTTACCCTTAATATCTGAGCTATTCGATAGGTTGAAGGGTGCCTCCATTTTCACCAAGTTGGATCTCAGAGGCGCGTACAATCTCATTCGAATACGGGAGGGTGACGAATGGAAGACTGCATTTAACACTAGAGACGGGCATTACGAATATCTGGTGATGCCTTTTGGTCTGTGTAATGCTCCAGCCGTGTTTCAAAACTTTGTCAATGAAATCTTCAGAGATCTGATGTACCAGTTTGTTGTCATCTATCTGGATGACATTCTGATCTTTTCTGAAAATCTGCTCGTCCACAGAAACCATGTCCGCACTGTACTTCAACGTCTTAGAGAGAACAATCTCTATGCCAAGCTGGAGAAATGTTCCTTTGAATGTTCTGAGGTCCTGTTTTTGGGGTGCTTTGTCTCATGTTCGGGGCTTCGTATGGACCCTGGGAAGGTCTTGGCTATCACCAACTGGCCTCTTCCTGCTAGCCTCAAGGCCACACAGCGCTTTCTTGGCTTCACTAATTATTATAGGCAGTTCATAAGGAATTACTCTTCCATTGCCGCGCCTATTATCGCTTTGACCAAGAAGGGTGTGAATGCCAGAGACTGGCCTCCCGAAGCTGTCTCTGCATTTCACAACCTGAAACAGGCCTTTGTTTCTGGCCCCCTCTTGAGGAGACCAAATCCTGGGAATGCATTTTTTATTGAAGTGGACGCTTCCTCAATGGGGGTGGGAGCTGTGCTTCTTCAAATCTTTGAGAAGAGACGCCAACCATGTGCGTTCTTCTCCAAAAAAAATTCTCAGGCAGAGAGGAATTATGCCATCGGTGATCGGGAACTTCTCGCAATTAAATTGGCGTTAGAGGAGTGGCGTCATCTCTTGGAGGGTTCCCCTCACTCCATAACGATCTTTACCGATCACAAGAATTTACAGTATCTACAGAATGCTAAACGTCTGAATCCTAGACAGGCCAGGTGGAGTCTCTTCTTTGCCCGTTTTAATTTCACGATTACCTACAAACCTGGTTCCTGCAACGGTCGGGCTGATGCGCTCTCTAGGTCATTTGACACTTTGGACGAGGAGTCCGCCCCTGAACCTGAGCCGATCATTCCCACCTCATGCATTGTTGCCCACTCTACCACCCTGAAGTCTAAAATTCCGCCTGGTAAGACCTTTGTCCCCACTGAGCTAAGAGCTAAGATCCTTCGTTGGGGACATGATTCCAAGGTGGCAGGGCATTCTGGATTCCTCCGATCCTTCCTACTCATCAGTCGTCACTACTGGTGGCCTAATCTCCGCTCAGACGTCAAAGACTACGTTAAAGCTTGTCATGTCTGTGCTCAGTCCAAATCCTCCACACAAGCTCCTGCTGGTCTCCTCATGCCCTTGCCTATTCCTAAGGAACCCTGGGCCCATATTGCCATGGATTTTATCACCGATCTCCCACTGTCTGAGAATAATACAGTCATTTGGGTGGTAATCGATCGATTCTCCAAGATGGCTCATTTTGTTCCTCTTCCTGGTCTTCCTTCTGCCCCTGCCTTGGTTCCCATTTTCATTCGAGAAATTCTCCGCCTACATGGGGTCCCTTCTCATATTGTTTCCGACAGGGGAGTCCAATTCACGTCTCGTTTTTGGAGAGCCTTTTGCAAATCCCTCAATATTGTCTTGGATTTTTCTTCTTCTTACCATCCCCAATCCAATGGACAGACTGAGAGGGTTAATCAGGAGTTAGAGGTCTTTCTTCGCACCTTTGTGTCTTCTCACCATGACGATTGGTCCTCTCTACTCCCGTGGGCAGAATTCTCCCATAACAATCATGTGAATACCAGTTCGCAGAAGACACCCTTTTTCACAGTTTATGGAAAACACCCTCAACTTCCTCTTCCTATGATCTGTTCTCCAGACATTCCAGCTTTGGCTTCGGTTCAGGAGTCTCTCAATTCCGTTTGGGGTCACGTTCATGATTCCCTCCGGGCAGCTGCTGAAAAATTCAAAGGCTTTGCCGACCGCCGCAGGCGTAAACCGCCTTCTCTTCAGCCAGGGGACAAAGTCTGGCTCTCTACCAGGAACATCAAGCTCCGAGTTCCTTCTCTGAAGTTTGCTCCACGATTCATCGGTCCATACACGGTAACTGCTAAACTGAATCCGGTTTGTTTCAAACTCCAGATTCCTAAGAGCCTTAAAATCACTAACTCCTTTCATGTTGCTCTTCTAAAGCCTTTAGTCCTCAATAAATTCTCTCGTCCTCTTCCTACCGTGGCGCCTGTCTCGGAGGATAATCAGGAGTACGAGATCAGTCAAATTCTGGACTCCCGACTCTGTAAAGGCGTTCTTCAGTACCTCGTTCATTGGAAAGGGTTTGGTCCTGAGGAGAGGTCTTGGATCACTGCATCTGAGGTCTTTGCACCTCGTCTGTTAAAGGAGTTTCATCTGAAGTTTCCCTCTAAACCTGGGCCCAGGCGGGGAAGGGGGAGGCCTCGTAAGAGGGAGGGTACTGTCATGGATATGCATTAATGTCTGTCTGCCATCTTACCTTCCTCCTCATGTGTTCATCTAGAGACCAGACCTCCTTCACCTGGCTTCCTTTATAATCTCCTCCCAGCCTGACTCCACCCCAGGCCCTATCACTGAACACTATATTAACCTGTGCACTGCAAGCCTGCTTTGCTGATCAACGTGTTTGTTAGGCATTGTGTGTTTGGGTTCCTGCCTGCCGTGTGCTACGTCTGTCTCTCTGTTACGTTATTGGCTTGTCCCCGACCATCCCTGTCTGCTCGTGACCCTTGACCTTCGGCTCGTTCTTCGTTATCCTTGTCTGCTTGTGGCCCCTGACCTTCGGCTTGTTATTCGGTTCTCTCTATCGTGTGCTGCTGCTTCCCCTTATCCTACGGGGCGTGAGCTAGGAAACTCCAGGGGCCGCGACCTGGTCCCAGCCTGCAGCGTAACATCCTCACCACTAGAGGCCCTGGAGAAGACCAGCTGGGTCTTAGACTCCACGCCCTGGGGAATCTTGGCTCTCGCTTCCGTTGGGATCCCGGTTGTGCTCCTCTGGTCCCGCTTTCCACAACCACCCAGTTTCCTATCCACAGAAGCCAGCCATAGGGTTCACTACCTCGCGGTGCACTCCTGTCCCCCTACGGTGTGCATCTGTCACCTGGCCACAGGTGACCCTGACACTAGCTAAAGTGTATACAGTATATTTAGTCTGTTCTGAATTTAAACAATGATACTAATTTAAACAATGATACTAAAAATGATTCTAGAAAATTGTACTTAAAGTGATTATAAAGGCTCGTTTTTTTTTGTTTGTTTTTTAAATAACAAGCATGTTATACTTATCTCTTCTGTGCAGTTGGTTTTACACAGAGCAGCCTGGATCCGTCTCTTCTCGAGTCCCTCTTTGCTGCTCCTGGCCCCTCCCTCCCATCGTGTGCCCCTCAGTCAGCAGCTTGCTACTGTGGTCATGCAAGCTGAGTCAGAGCTCCGTGTATCCATTCAAACACGGAGCCCTGACCTGGCTCCGCCCACTGTATCCCATGATTGGCTGACTGACTTTGATTGACAGCCGCGGGAGCTAAAAAAATTCTGCCTTTACAACTCTTTTAATAAACTTTCCACTGTGGGTATACAGATGCAGCAGTATATTTTTTCCTTTTTACATTCTCAAGTTTTTGGGAGGTACAGTACTGGTCATAGTCAATAGCTAAAATGTGGAGGATATAATATTGGTTCATGGAGTTTTTTCTGACTCCAGTCGTAATAGATATATCCCTTCCTGGCCGTAACAGAGAAGATCACGGCAAACAATCTTTATCAGATAGCTGAACTCACCAAATGCTTGGCATCCACAAATATATTTAATACATGCCGAAGTGTTGAGGTGAACATCACAATTCAGTAGATGTTGGTATTTGCAGTTTTTGAAGGTCAAAATATCTCCTTCTAAACCTCAATGCGTGTGTGCAGGAACAATACAAGAACTAACAATGAGGAAGGAAGGAAGTTACATCATTAAAGGAGGGTACAAATTGAATATAATATGTACAATGACCACAAGTTAGAAACATACCCATAAACAATTAACTTAATAAAACAGCATAGAAAATAAACTGTACACACGAAATAGAAAATAAACTGTACACACGATCGGTTTGACCGATGAAAACAGTCCGATAGACTGTTTTCATCGGACAAACCGATCGTGTGTGGGCCCCATCGGACTTATTTCCATCGGTGAAAAAAAATGGAACATGTTTTACATTTTTCCGATGGGGAAAAAAAAAACTATCGGAATTTCCTATCGTCTGTGTGGAACTCCATCGGAGAAAAAAACATGCATGCTCAGAATGAATTAGGAGACGGGAGTGCTTGTTCTGGTAAAACTAGCGTTCGTAATGGAGATAGCACATTTATCATGCTGTAACGGACTGAAAAGCACGGCTCTCACCAAACTTTTACTAACACTCGGTAACACGAAATCAGCAAAAGCAGCCCAAAGGGTGGCGCCATTGGATTTGAACTTCCCATTTATAGTACCGTCGTAGGTGTTGTACGTCACGGCGTTTGGGACGGTCGGAATTTTGTCTGATGGTGTGTAGGCAAGACTGATGGAAGTCAGCTTCATCGGAATTCCGCCGGAAAATTCCATCGGATTTGATTCCATCGGAAATCCAATTGTGTGTACAGGGCTTTAGATGCAATTGCACTGCTCAATTAACTGCTGGAGGAAGCACAGGATCGTACTAGCATCCTTAAAAAGTACATGCTTAAAATATACAGTATATAAACATTAACCATTAACTTTTCTTATTTGCTATATTTTGGTCTGTTAAATATACTCTTGAAAGTGTTTTATTTTGATCTGTGCAATAAGTGAACAAAATACTATATGATGATATTGAAATTTAGAGCAATCCAATGTCTTGTGCATATGTCCTATGTTATCTTATGAAGTCTAATTGGCCCTCTCAGCAGGAACCAACCATGTTTCGATCCATGTGTGGCTATTCCTGTTCATTAGAAGATGATCTATCAACTTCTCACAAATGAGACTGCTGAAAAATTTCAGTTTGATTACAGCTTCAACCAACAAGCAGCAGGGTTAATCAGTACATTCTGACAGTGGGGAGGCAGGGGAGTCTCCCCACTTTCAGAATACAGAGACACAGTGCAGAGGATTCTCTCATCTACACTAAATGTGTGGATGGGGGATTTGGTTCAGCTTTTTTCCTTCAGTCACCTGGCTGAAGAAAAAAAACTGACCTATGCATGGGTAGCTTTAGCTGAGCTAATTTCTGGCAGATTAACAGGTGGTTTTCTGTATTTGAAGGGTCTTAAATACACAAAACATGGTGAAATGTGCATGTATCGCAGAGATGTACTGCAAATGATTTTTTTTTTTTTTTTTGCATTAAAATACAAAGCAGCAAGTGCTTGCCAGTGCCCATTGTATGAAAGGTGAACTGAGCCTAATTTACCTTTCTTTGTGCTGTACAATGTTAATTTGAATGCAGGCTACATTATCAGTCAGCATTGATGTTTCATCCTTCATTCATCTCCCTGGATCCTTGGGACAGAGACCCTCCTGGGAGAATGTCAGAATGCAATCTCTGACACTTGCTATTTCTACCGGATTTCCACTGTGCGTTTGCAGTTTATTATGCTATGTTTGTGTGGAATCAAATTTGGAAACAATCTATGAATGCAATATTATGCAAAGCCTTTTGGTCTTTTTTTTTTTGTCTATTTTTACTTTTTCCTTATACAAAAAAGTTTTTTTTTTTTTTTCCATTATGTGCTATGTTCCAAGAAGTTGTGCAGTACGTATTAAAATACACGTTTAATGTGTTACTCTTCCACACACATCCATGCATACACGTGTCTGGAAACCACATCCACCTTTTAAAACTACTGTATATGTAATGCATTGTCTTCCTAATTATGAAATTCTTTGTAAAATGTCAGATAATATAGCACACAAAACATGTTCCGAACTCACAAAAAAAGATTTTGATAAAAAGTTACATTTTAGAATGTAATAAATGAAAAATAAAGAGACTGTCAGTGTAGAGCATATATATATGACATTGAGATAATGCAGAAAAATTATCCTCAAACAGTAACAGAGATGACTGATTGTTCATTGTTATGCCTCTAGCTGAATTTAAAAAGCAATTATCTGCACAGGTCTTTGGGGACTTGTAGGTAAAGGCCAGATAGCTAACATTTATTGGATAAAATGTAATTGGTAAAGTTTCTGTAACCAGTTTGTAAAAGAGAAACATATTGTAATTAAGAGCATTCCCAGGGGATTTGGGCCATATAGTATATGTGCTTTTCAGTGAAAGTTTGCAATTTTTTTTATTTTTGTAATCTTTTTAAAGGAAACAATATCATTCTGTTTAGAAAGTAAATTGTTTTTAAATGTATTTTACATGTTTTAAAAGTGTAGACATTTTCAAACTGTTTTATATTATTCTTTGGAAGTAAAACTTTTTTTTTTTTAATTCCACTTCGTGTAAAGCAGTGATTTTTTTAAAGCACTGATGTTTAGCCCTTGTGCACATGGGCATGCTTAAGCACCATTGTGAGGGCTGTGTTTGCTCACATGCAAAGGTGTTCCATGCATCCATGTGCAGCCAGTCACAGCCACTGCTCCCAATTTGAAATCTGGGTGGTTACAGATGCATGTCCCTGAATTCCCCCTGTCTGCAGTTATAATGAACACACAATGAATAATCCATGGAATTCCCTGTGCCCAGATGTTGAGAGTTAAAAGGAGCAACTCCAACCCCAGAACATTTGAACAACACCTTGACAAAATGATGGAACAATTTTCTGAACGTGGCTACTCAAGAAAACTCCTCCACCAACAGAGACAACGAGTAGCATATGCTGGGGAGTGCCTATTCTGTCCCTGGGACAACATCTGACGAAACTGAACCTTATTTCCAGCGTCTTATTCAGGAGTGAGTCATACAGTGAAGGATGTGGTTTATTCCTGTTGTCCGATTGTTTCTAGCGATCAAAGCCTAACTTTAGCTAATGCACTTCCCCCTATTATGAGTTATCGGAAAGGAAAAAGCTTGAAAGATCTCATGATGCACACAGAATTATTACCCATTACTAAAACATCCACCTGGCCTAGTCCTGGCAAACCCAGGTGTTACCGCTGTTCAGATTGTTCCACATGTTGCCATATGCTGACATCATATCTGGTCAATTATTTCTATGCCCGCAATCGGGCAAGTGTGTGTATATTAAAGACTTTCTTGTACATCAGAATATGTGATTTACTTGGTTTGCTGTCCCTGCAGTCTGTACTATATAGGCAACACCATCACTTATTTTAGGGATCAGTTCAACAATCACAAATCTGCCATCCACCAGGCAATTGCTTCCTGAATAGGGATGAGCTGAACACCCCCCGGTTCGGTTCGCACCAGAACCTGCGAACAGACCTAAAGTTTGCACGAACTTTAGAACCCTATTAAATACAATAGACTCGAACGTTCAAAATCAAAAGTGCTAATTATCAAGGCTAATATGCAAGTTATTGTCCTAAAAAGGGCTTGGGGACCCCGGTCCTGCCCCAGGGGACATGTATGAATGCAAAAAAATGTTTTAAAAAACTGCCGTTTTTTCGGGAGCAGTGATTTTAATAATGCTTAAAGTGAAACAATAAAAGTGAAATATTCCTTTAAATTTTGTACATGGGGGGTGTAAAGTATGCCTGTAAAGCAGCGCTTGTTTCCCGTGCTTAGAACTGTCCCTGCACAAAGTGTCATTTCTGAAGGAAAAAAAGCACTCGTGGCTATAATGAATTGTCGGCTCCCGGCAATACAGAGAAAAGTCATTGATTAAAAAAAAATGCGTGGGGGTCCCCTCAAATTCAATTACCAGGCCCTTCAGGTCTGGTATGGAAATGAACCACTTAAGCCCCGGACCATTTGGTAGCTAAAGAACCAGAGGTGTTTTCAGAATTTTGCACTGCGCTGTTTAACTGGAAATTGTGCGGACATGCAATGTTGTACCGAAACAAAATTTGCGTCCTTTTCTTCCCACAAATAGAGCTTTCTTTTAATGGTATTTGATTGCCTCTGCGATTTTTATTTTTTGCGATATAAACGGAAAAAGACTGAAAATTTTGAAAAAAAAAAACGGAAAATGTATTACCAAATACTTACCGTAATTTTCCTTTCCTGATAGGCTCCATGGCAGCATACGTGTGGGTTGGCCCCGCCTCCATAACTACCCAATAGGACCCCCTCCCTATAAATTTTGGCTCTGGGCTCTCAGCCGTGTTCCATAACTAGCCTACTCCAAGCATTGGGAGGAACTCCTGCTGCCATGGAGCCTATCAGGAAAGGAAAATTACGGTAAGTATTTGGTAATACATTTTCCGTTTTCCTGACATGCTCCATGGCAGCATACGTGTGGGAAATAACTCGCCAAACACACCCGGGCGGGCAAAATGCTGAGGCAAGAAATACATTTATTTAACACTGTCAACCGACAGAACTTGTAAACCAAAATTCAGTGATGATAAGGCAGCTGGTTCGACACAATAGTGGGAAACAAAAGTATTAATAGATGACCAAGAGGCCGCTCTGCATATAACGTCAGGTGCGACATGACGAGAGGCTGCCCAAGAAGTTGAGATGCTCCGGGTTGAGTGCGCAGTTACTGCCTCCGGAGGAGCCTAACCTTTTGCTTTGTAAGCTCTTTGGATGGTCTGAACTATCCATGCCGCAATAGATCTGATTGAGGCCCTTTTCCCTCTGTTCTTTACATGAAGAAGAATGAAAAGAAAATCTGTTTGTCTGAAAGACTCTGTCATTTCCAGGTATTGACTTAATGTGTAGCCCACATCAAGGGGATGAACATCTTGATCTTCAGAAGTTCCAAAAGTGGGTAATACAATTTCCTGATTTTCATGAAAGATAGATGTAACTTTCGGGTTTGAACCCAGCATGGGAATTAATACTGCTCTATCTGGGAAAAAGGTCAGGAAAGGCTCTTTTGAACCCAAGTTTCTGATGTCGGACACTCTTTTGGCTGAAGTGACCGCTACTAGGAAGACGGTCTTGAGAGTAAGATCTTTTGGTGAAAGAGGTTTTTCAGGATCTGTGCTGAGTGTGGAAAGATAGTCCAGTACAAGAGGTAGGTCCCATTTGGGGAACCTCGGTTTTCTTTGTGGTCTGAGTCTGACTGCACCCTTAAAGAACTGGCGAATCAGGGGATGATTGGCCCAAGAGATTCCAGTAAATGCTGAAATGGCTGAGATTTGAACTCGAAGAGAGCTTACTGATAAAGGCAAGTCCAAACCTGTTTGTAAGAAACTGAGTACATCCTGGACTTCTGGAGAATTACAGGAATTAGCCCTGGAAGACATATGATCTGTAAATTTTGACCAGATACGCTCATAAACTCTGTTGGTGCTATTTCTTCTAGCGTTAAGGAGAGTCGATATGGCTTCTTCTGGACATCCTAAGGCTTCCAGCCTTCCCCTCTCGAGAACTATACCCTGAGGTGCAGATGAGCTGGGCATGGGTGCAACGTTGTGCCCTGAGATAGCAGATCCGGTCTGAGGGGTAGAGGGATTGAATCCCGATAACTGAGAGACGTCAAGAGGGAAAACCATGGCCTGTTGGGCCAAAACGGAATTACTGCTATGATTTCTACTCTCTCCACTCTGAGTCTGTGAAGGAATTGAAGTATCACAGGCACTGGAGGAAAGGCATAAGCCTGGCTGAATCTCCACCGATCTGTGAGAGCATCTATCCCGTAGGCTAGGGGATCCCGAGACCTTGAGTAATACTTGGTCAACTTGTGGTTGCATGGGGACGCAAACAGATCCACTTCTGGAGACACTCCCAGAGTTAGAAGCCAATTGAATACCTCTATGTGTAGAGACCATTCGTTGTTGTTCATTTGAGTTCGTGACAGAAAGTCCGCTTGAACGTTCTGGACCCCTGGAATGTACACTGCAGAGATGTTGCATAGGTACTTCTGGGCCCAGGTCATGATTCGTTCTACTTCCCGGAGTAAGGACCAGCTGCGGGTACCACCCTGCTTCCTTATGTAAGCAACTGCGGTTGTGTTGTCCATCCTGAGCATCACAGAAGAGTCTGTCAACAGATGACGGAAGGACATGAGCGCCTGGAAGGCAGCCCGCAACTCCAGTATGTTGGACACAATTCCTTGGGACGGTGTGTTCCACCTGCCCTGGGCTATTTCCGTCAGGCAATGAGCGCCTCACCCCTGATTGCTGGCATCCGAAGTTACAGTAATCCAAGTGATGGGACGGATTGTGTGACAGTTGCGGAGATTCTTCCCCTGAAGCCACCAAAGAAGAGATTCTCTCATGGATGAAGTGAGTCTGATGCGTTGACTCTTGCTGGGGGAGTCCCATTGCTGGAGAAACCCTTTTTGGAATGGGCGAGTGTGCCACTGAGCCCACCTCACCATAGGGATGGTGATTGTCATGGTGCCGATTACCTTTAGGCATTGGAGAGCAGACAGGTGAGAGGAAGCAAGTGTTGCGCGGATCCTGTCCCGGATTGCTGCAATCTTTTCCTCGGGCAATGAAATGGTGCCGTCTATTGTGTTGAAGAGGGCACCTAGAAACACAAGGGACTGTTTTGGAATGAGATGACTTTTCTCCAAATTCAGGAGCCACCCGAATTCTTGGAGAGTGGTGATTACTAGAATCTTGTGTTCCAAGAGTTGACATCTGTCTTGAGCTAGAAGTAAGAGGTCGTCTAGGTAGTGATGAAGATGAACTCCTTTCACTCGGAGTAGAGCCACAATGGCTAACAGAACCTTGGAGAACACCCGAGGTGATGTCGTGAGACCAAAAGGTAGGCAGGTGAACTGTAAGTATTGATCGCCTACAGCAAAGCGGAGGTACTTTTGATAGTCTGCAGCTACTGGGACGTGAAAATATGCGTCCTTCAGATCTATTGACACTAACCAATCTCCTGGATGGACTGACTGCTGGATTGTCAATAGTGACTCCATTTTGAATCTTTCCTTCCGAATAAATCGGTTGAGATGCGTTAGGTCTATTACTGGTCTCCAGGTACCGTTCTTTTTCTGTACCATGAACAACGGGGAGTACATGCCTTCTCCTCGTTCGCCCTCTGGAACAGTAATGGCTGCGCCTTGAGTTAATAAAGAGCTTACGTAACTTAGTAAGACTTGTTTCTTTTCTTCTGCACTTGGAAGACTTGTGGGTATGTATCTGAGCCTGGGGGTGCTGTTGAAGACCCACGTGTGGCCTGAAGAGACCATCTTGATGGTCCAAAAATCTTGAATTGAGGCCGCCCAAACATGCCGGAAGTGGAGGAGACGTGCCCCCACCTGACATGTTTGAACGGGCCCAATTTCAAAAAGACTTCGTAGACTCCCGACTACCGGACGGAGTACTTTTAGTTGGTTTCCTGAAAGAGGACTGTCTGGATTTCCAGGTCCTTGAAAATTCATGACCAGGTCTGTAGCTGTGTGCTTCTCTTGCACGATCTGTATTCTGTGCCCTCGAAAAGGTGCGTTTCTGGTTTTGCAAACGCCTGTCTTGAGGGAGGAACCCCGACTTACCACCCGTGGCCCGGGAAATGGCATTATCAAGTTTATTGCTAAAGAGCGAGGAGCCCTCAAAGGGAATGCGGCACCAAGCTTGCTTTGAAGCTGGATCCGCCGACCAGGGATGGAGCCATAAAGCACGGCGTGCGGTAACCGCTGACAACATCACTCGAGCCACTAGGCGAATAACATCAATAGAGGCCTCCCCCAAAAAGGCAGATGCTAGCCTGATTTCCTGAATAGGAGATTTTTTCGCCATTTCTTCAGCGATACTTCTGAGGAAATCATCCACATTGTCTGACCATGCTTCTAGGGCTTTTGAGACAGCTGCTAAAGCCAAAATTGGTTTACAGACTGAATCTGCTGTCAGATAGATTCGCTTCAGGTCTGAGTCAATCCGTCTCTCTAGAGGATCTTTGAATGAGACCGTATCTTCCAGAGGAAGGGTTACATATCTAACCAAACGCATTAAAGCTGCATCAACCATGGGAGCTGAATCAAGGTGTTTTACCTATTCTTCCTTAAAAGGATATAATTTTGCAATTTTTGACTGCATAGAACTTTTCTTGTCCATTTCACCCCATTCTTCTGAGATAATGGCACCCACTTCCGTGACAAATGGGAAATAATGTCGCTCTTTACTGAGCTGTTTAAAAAGTTTCCTTTGTTTGGGAGGAGATATAACTGGATCTTCCCAATTCAGAACTTCTCTAACTGCTTTCACTAAAGCAGGAACTAAGGCATAATCAAATCCCATCCCAGGATCATCCACTTCCGAACCACTTTCTGAGGGAGGAGCTGAGGGATGGCTGGGTTGAGAGATTTCCAGAGTCTCATGCACATGTCCCTGTTCTAACGAGGGAATCAGTAGGTCTAGAGGAGAATCATGCTGCATTCTAGCATCTTTCTCTTGTAGCGACTCGTTTACGACCCGCTTAACCAATGCTTCCAGATGTTTATCTGCACCTTCTCTTTCATTGGCTGCTTTTGTAAAACAATGGTCACAAAGAAACTTGCTGGCAGGAACCGGAGCCCTGCACCCCCAACATGGTCTCTCTGACCTCTTGCTGTGAGATGAGGGGGGGTGAGGAGTGTCTCTACTGGGACGTCCGGATCTACAAGTGTCATGGTGTCTAGAGCCAGAAGAGGAGTGCCGGTGGTGTGATTTAGAGGACCCGCTGCGTCTGTGGGAACTACTCTGTTGTTCAGACCTAGAAGGACTGAAACAGGGAAAGACAAGCATAGAGAGAGAGAGAGAGAGAGAGAGAGAAAGACACAAAGTCACAATAATGCCCTACACTCCACTCTCTTCCACCCCCCTCAGCAGGCAGAATAAAAGGAAACATTTTCCAATCTTACCTGCTGCAAGAGGGTTGGCCACCGGGAGGCAGTGAAGAGTCCATGATACTTCAGGGAAACACAGCAGGTGGCAACAGCAAACAATCAGATTTCAGCAAAAAGGAACAAGTGAAAAATTCAGACCCTTCTGAATGAGCACTTACCCGGGAAGGCTTCTGCAGGTGCTCAGGGAAGTCGCCGCTATGCCCACGATCATTCCCTGCATTCTGCAGGCTTCACCAGGCTTTAAATTTGGCGCTGCGTGATGTCACGGCTGCGCCAGGCCCGCGATTCTAGCGCGCATGCGCGAACCAGGCCTCGTTTTCGCTCCGGGTCGCGCATGCGCAGACCGCAGATGAACCAACCAGGAAGAGGGAGCAGCGGCTGGAACGCACAGGGAACCAGCCGCTTACAGGCATGAAATAACACAGGGAGAAATAACAAGGGCATATGCATAGATAAAACGACACACATAAACACTGCTGCCATGAAGGCGATACAGGCTTACCACCACCATCTACGATCGATTCGGCCAGGGACACCGCATCCATACACACACCGGGCTTGCAGCAGATAATGGCCACCTGCACATTGCTAGGTAATCAGGCCTGTGCGCGCTCATCTCTCCAATGGAAGATATAATCCAGCTCTTCAGCGCTACTCTGCTATACACTCCATACCCTGCTTCAGTCAAGGCTTATCGGAGGAATGAGACACCATATCGTCGGCCAATCTTGATCGTAGGAACAATCGTCTTCAGGTAGGAGAACTAAAACATTTAGTCCTTCGGAGGACAAAAAAGGAACACGGCTGAGAGCCCAGAGCCAAAATTCATAGGGAGCGGGTCCTATTGGGTAGTTATGGAGGCGGGGCCAACCCACACGTATGCTGCCATGGAGCATGTCAGGAAATTATATTTTCTACTTTTTGTTATAAGAAAAATCGAATAAACTAAATTTTAGTCATACATTTAGGCCAAAATGTATTCAGCCACATGTCTTTAGTAAAAAAAATGTCAATAAACGTATATTTATTGGTTTGCGCAAAAGTTATAGCGTCTACAAACTAGGGTACATTTTCTGGAATTTACACAGCTTTTAATTTATGACTGCCTATCTCATTTCTTGAGGTGCTAAAATGGCAGGGCAGTACAAAACCCCCCCCCAAATTACCCCATTTTGGAAAGTAGACATCCCAAGGAAATTGCTGAGAGGCATGTTGAGCCCATTGAATATTTTATTTTTTGACCCAAGTGATTGAATAATGAACAAAAACTAAAAAAAAAAAAAATTACAAAAAGTTGTCACTAAATGATATATTGCTCACACATGCCATGGTTATATGTGGAATTGCACCCCAAAATACATTTTGCTGCTTCTCCTGAGTATGGGGATACCACATGTGTGGGACTTTTTGGGAGCCTAGCTGCGTACGGGCCCCCGAAAACCAAGCACCGCCTTCAGGATTTTTAAGGGCGCAAATTTTTGATTTCACTCCTCACTACCTACCACAGTTTCGAAGGCCATAAAATGCCAAAATAGCACAAAACCCCCCCAAATGACCCCATTTTAGAAAGTAGACACCCCAAGGAAACTGCTGAGAGGCATGTTGAGCCCATTGAATATTTTTAGTTTTTGTCCCAAGTGATTGAATGATGACAAAAAAAAAAAAATTACAAAAAGTTGTCACTAAATTATTTATTGCTCACACATGCCATGGTTATATGTGAAATTGCACCCCAAAATAAATTTTGCTGCTTTTCCTGAGTACGGGGATACCACATGTGTGGGACTTTTTAGGAGCCTAGCCGCGTACAGGACCCCGAAAACCAAGCACCGCCTTCAGGATTTCTAAGGGCACAAATGTTTGATTTCACTCCTCACTACCTATCACAGTTTCGAAGGCCATAAAATGCCAAAATAGCACAAAACCCTCCCAAATGACCCCATTTTGGAAAGTAGACACCCCAAGCTATTTTCTGAGAGGCATGGTGAGTATTTTACAGCTCTCATTTGTTTTTGAAAATGAAGAAAGAAAATATATATATTTTTTTTCAATTTTCAAAACTTTGTGACAAAAAGCGAGATCTGCAAAATACTCACCATACCTATCAGCAAATAGCTTGGGTGTCTACTTTCCAAAATGGGGTCATTTGGGGCGGTTTTGTGCGATCTGGGCATTTCATGGCCTCCGAAACTGTGATAGGCAGTGAGGAGTGAAATCAAAAATTTACACCCTTAGAAAGCCTGAAGGCGGTGCTTGGTTTTTGGGGTCCCGTACGCGGCTAGGCTCCCAAAAAGTCTCACACATGTGGTATCCCCGTACTCAGGAGAAGCAACAGAATGTATTTTGGGGTGTAATTCCACATATGCCCATGGCATGTTTGAGCAATATATCATTTAGTGACAACTTTGTGCAAAAAAAAAAAAATTGTCTTTTTTCCGCAACTTGTGTCAACATATTAAATATTCAATGGACTTGACATGCCTCTCAGTATATAGCTTGGGGTGTCTACTTTCCAAAATGGGGTCATTTGGGGGGGGGTTGAACTGTTCTGGCATTTTATACACAACATTAGGAAGCTTACATCCACTCTTCTAACCACTTATAGACAAAGCCCTTTCTGACACTTTTTGTTTACATGAAAACATATTTTTTTTTGCAAGAAAATTATGTTGAACCCCCAAACATTATATATTTTTTTAAAGCAAAGGCACTACAGATTAAAATGGTGGGTGTTGCATTTTTTTTTCCACACAGTATTTGCGCAGCGATTTTTCAAACGCATTTTTTTGGGAAAAAATACACTTTTTTTAATTTTAATGCACTAAAACACACTATATTGCTCAAATGTTTGATGAAATAAAAAAGATGATCTTAGGCCGAGTACATAGATACCAAACACGACATGCTTTAAAATTTCGCACAAACGCGCATTGGCGACAAACTACATACATTTTTAAAAGCCTTTAAAAGCCTTTACAGATTACCACGTTAGATTTACAGAGGAGGTCTACTGCTAAAATTACTGCCCTCGATCTGACCTTCGTGGTGATACCTCACATGCATGGTGCAATTGCTGTTTACATATGACGCCAGACCGACGCTTGCGTTCGCCATTGCGCAAGAGCAGGGCAGGACAGGGGTGCTTTTTTTTTTTTTTATATTAATTTTGCTTTTTTTTTTTTTTTAAACTGTTCCTTCCATATATTTTTTTTTTATCATTTTTATTGTTATCTCAGGGAATGTAAAAATCCCCTATGATAGCAATAGGTAGTGACAGGTATTTTTTTTTAAAAAAAACTGGTGTCTATTAAACCCTAGATCTTTCCTCTGCCCTCAAAGCATCTGACCACACCAAGATCGGTGTGATAAAATGCTTTCCCAATTTCCCAATGGTGCTTTTTATATCCGGGGGGACGACATTCCCTCCCACTGCTTGTAAAAGCAGTCCAGAGGCTAATTAGCCACTAGGATTGCTTTTACATGAAAGCCGGCCACTGGCTGAAAAGAATGATACCAAGATGATACCTAAACCCGCAGGCATCAATCTGGTATAACCATTCAAAGTCCAGCAACATGCTGGTCCTTGTTGGACATGTATTGTAATCTTTTTTTTCATGCAGCCTGTTGGCTGAATGAAAAAAGAGATTGATCGGTGGGTATGCCCACCATTAGAATACCGCCCTTCATCCACCCACTTCTAATGATGGGCATACATGCACCATTTATATATGCCGAAGCATGGGGGCATCCTCCCGCAAAAGTTATGCCGCACACACATGGTCGGACTTTTCCACGGGCATGCCTCCGTCGGAATTTCGACCGTATGTACGCGGCATTAGGAGCAAAATAGCTCCTCCGCTCCTCCGCCCCTGCTGCCCCAATGCTTCGGCATATATGCTTTTTTTTTTAACTGTGGTGGTGAAATCACCTCCTACAGCACTGGAGTCACAGGGATCAGGCCTGTCTCTGCGAACGCTGCAGTTATGTGTGTTGTGTTTTGTAAGTGACAGTGATCGATTGATACTGCACTTGGGTGGCCTGGGCTGGACGGAGGGGCAAAACGCAGGTGCTAGCAGGTATCTGGGCTGATCCCGCTAACACTGCGTTTTTGGGAACCCTAAATTGCTGGGGACGCTAGTATAGATCTGATCAGATCAGATATTGATCTGTTCAGATACTATACCACTAAGGGATGTGTATGCTTCACGCGTGGGTGTTAGCGTTACTGGCACTAACCTGACACTGCCTGGGGTGTGACGCAGACCCTCTCTGATGCTAAAACCTAATTGATATCACCCGCCGGGTGATCAGGGGGTTAAACCTTTATTGGGTTATATACGGCGGGTGCCCTGACACTATAAAAAGCAAACTAACTAACCAGCGCCACCCGTAACACTTATATGGTGATCACTGGTGAAAGGGTTAACTAGGGGCAATCAGGGGGTTAAACCTTTATTAGGTAATATATGGGGGTACCCGACGCTACAAAAACCTGAGGCGAACCTAAGAAAAATAACTGGCTACCTATCGGCCTCACCGACACTAAGACAGCGATCAGAAAAACGATCGCTTAGTGACACTGGCAAAAGGGGGTGAAAGGGTTACCCTGGGGGGGCTATCAAGGGGTTAAACCTTTATTAGGTAATATATGGGGGTACCCAACGCTATAAAAACCTGCGGCGAACCTAAAAAAAATAACTGGCTACCTATCGGCATCACCGACACTAAGACAGCAATCAGAAAAATGATCGCTTAGTGACAGCGGTGCTAGGGGGTGAAAGGGTTACCCTGGGGGGGCGATCAAGGGGTTAAACCTTTATTGGGTAATATGTGGGGGTACCCGACGCTATTAAAAAACCTGCGGCGAACCTAAAAAAAATAACTGGCTACCTATCGGCATCACCGACACTAAAACAGCGATCAGAAAAACGATTGCTTAGTGACAGCAGTTCTAGGGGGTGAAAGGGTTACCTGGGGGGGCGATCAAGGGGTTAAACCTTTATTAGGTAATATATGGGGGTACCCGACGCTATAAAAACCTGCGGCGAACCTACAAAAAATAACTGGCTACCTATCGGCATCACCGACACTAAAACAGCGATCAGAAAACCGATCGCTTAGTGACAGCGGTTCTAGGGGGTGAAAGGGTTACCCTGGGGGGGCGATCAAGGGGTTAAACCTTTATTAGGTAATATATGGGGGTACCCGACGCTATAAAAACCTGCGGCGAACCTAAAAAAAAAAAACTGGCTACCGATCGGCATCACCGACACTAAAACAGCGATCAGAAAAACGATTGCTTAGTGACGGCGGTGCTAGGGGGTGAAAGGGTTACCTGGGGGGCGATCAAGGTGTTAAACCTTTATTAGGGGGGGTTAGGGGGCTACACTGGACCTAACACTAACTGTAGTGACACTTTTACAGTCACAAATGTCACTGATTGCAGTGATCAGTAAATAAATGGTCACTGCAATCAGTGACACTGTGACTGGGGGTGATCTGGGGGTGTCTGGGGGGGCCTGGGGGGCGAGTTATGTACCTATGTGTGTGGTGTCAGTGTGCTGTTATGTGCACTAACCTGTGTGTCTTCTCTCATGCGGCGCTCGGTATATGTGAGCGCCGCATGAGGGATGACATCACTTCCTCCTGCCTGTGTAAACACAGGCAGAGGAAGCATTTGATTCGCCGGGAGCGATCACGAGGGGGTGGCCAGAATCGAATGGCGGCCCCCTCATCACGGATCGCTCCCGAAGCGATCCCGGCCACCCACTGTACCGGAGGGGGGTCCGATTGGACCCCCCACCCATACAAAGGCAGTCACGTACAGGTACGTGATTGTGCCTGTCCGTGCCATTCTGCCGACGTATATTTACAGTGGGCGGTCGTTAAGTGGTTAAGGGGAAACCTGCGTCAAATTAAAGAAAAAAATGACGTGGAGTTCCCCCAAATATCCATACCAAACCCTTCAGGTCTGGTATGGATTTTAAGGGGAACTCCACGCAAAATAAAAAAAAAATGGTGTGGAGTTCCCCCCAAAAATCCATACCAGACCTTTATCCATGCACGCAACCTGGCAGGCCACAGGAAAAGAGGGGGGACGAGAGAGCGCCCCCCCCTCCTGAACCGTACCAGGCCACATGCCCTCAACATGGGGAGGATGCTTTGGGGTCTGTGATGGGGACAAGGGCCTCATCCCCACAACCTTTGCCCGGTGGTTGTGGGGTTCTGTGGGCGGGGGGCTTATCGGAATCTGGAAAACCCCTTTAACAAAGGGGACCCCAGATCCCACCCCCCATGCAAATTGGTAGGGGGTACATTGTACCCCTACCATTTTACAAAGAAAGTGTAAAAAATTGTAAAAAAACACACAGACACCGTTGAGAAAGTCCTTTATTAAAAATAAAAAATTAAAAATAAAAAACCAATTCCAGCGATGTAATCCAGTCTGTTCAGCGTTGTTCTCTATGTCCTCTGGTGATCCGATGTCCAGTGCTGCAGTCTCCTCCAGTCTCCAATCCACACGAAACCCCCATGATGTACGAGGGGGCAGGGTCACCCGTCACATCATAGGGTAAGCCCCAGCTTTCCCTGCTTCCCGGGGAATAGCCAATGACGTAGGCTGACCCTGCCCCCTCGTACGTCAGACCCCGCCTACATAATTGGCTGAGCGGACCTGATGGGGAACGTGATTTGATTCCTCTGCAGTGTAATAAATGAATAGACCCCTTCTCACGTTACCCATCAGGTCCACTCAGCCAATGACGTAGGGGGCGGGGTCACCTTCACTGGGTGTAAGGCTGAGTGGACCTGATGGGGAACGTGAGAAGGGGCAGGGTCTATTCATACCCCGTTACCAATTCACATAGGGGGGGCCGGAATCTGGGGGTCCCCTTTGTTAAAGAGGGATTCCAGATTCCAATAAGCCCCCCGCACGCAGACCCCCACAACCACCGGGCAAGGGTTGTGGGGATGAGACCCATGTCCCCATCAACATGTGGCCTGGTACGGTTCAGGAGGGGGGGGCGCTCTCTCATCCCCCCTCCTTTCCTGCGGCCTGCCAGGTTGCGTGCTCAGATAAAGGGTCTGGTTTGGATTTTTGGGGGGAACTCCAAGCCATTTTTTTTTATTTGGCGTGGAGTTCCCCTTAAAATCCATACCAGACCTGAAGGATCTGGTATGGATATTTGGGGGAACCCCACGTCATTTGACGCAGGGTTCCCCTTAATATCCATACCAGACCTGAAGGGCCTCTGAATTGAATTTGGGGGGGACCCCCATGCATTTTTTTTTTCATCAATGACTTTCAATGACTGTATTGCCGGGAGCCAACAATTCATTATAGCCGCGGGTGCTTTTAAATGACTTTTTTTCCTTCAGAAATGACACTTTGTGCAGGGACAGTTCTAAGCATGGGAAACATGCACTACTTTACAGGCATACTATACACACACCCTAGGTACGAAATTTAAAGAAATATTTCACTTTTATTGTTTCACTTTAAGCATTTATTAAAATCACTGCTCCCGAAAAAACTGCCGTTTTTAAAACTTTTTTTTGCATTGATACATGTCCCCTGGGGCAGGACCCGGGTCCCCAAACACTTTTTATGACAATAACTTGCATATAAGCCTTTAAAATTAGCACTTTAGATTTCTCCCATAGACTTTTACAGGGTGTTCCGCGGCTTTTCGAATTTGCCGCAAACACCCCAAATTGTTCGCTGTTCATCGAACGGGCGAACAGGCAATGTTCGAGTCGAACATGAGTTTGACTCGAACTCGAAGCTCATCCCTATTCCTGAACATCTAACCAACTGGTGGCACACCACTTTTTGGAACAGAATCATTCTATACCAACTTAGAAGTGCATGCTGATTGACCATGTTCCATCCCTACCTAACGGGTTGACCGCCATCACCTGCTGTTACAAAGGTAAAGCTCATTGATCCATGATTTACAAACGTTGGCCCCTTTGGCTTGATGAGCGGCTAAGCCTCAGTTGCTTTTTATGATCCTTTTGAACATATGGCTGACTACCTGTTGGTGCTATTGCATTATAGAGAAATGATGGGCAGAACAGTTAGTGGTATACATGCTCCCTGACTGGATGGCAATACTTTTTTTTGCTAATTGCTGTAGTATGCCATTTTTTGCCTTGTTGGTGCTACATTAGACTGATTCGGCGGTGTGGTGTTCTTGGAGTCCAGCCCCTTTTTCTTTAATGGAAACCGCACTTGGTTTGCATACCCACGCCTTCTATTTGGGATGGCATGGTATTTTCCTAGTAGTATTAGTCTTGGGGTTCTCACCATCATTCATCCTCTGCAACTATTAATATTTCTGAATCATCTTGTTTCTTCTTTTTGGTTGTGTAGTATTGATTTATATTTGTATGCATTCCTATCTTTGTGCACTGTTTGTATTTTCTGCGTAGCCATTGTCATCTTATGCTTTTTAGGTGCTATACTAGGCTGATTATTCTGTGTGGTGTTCTTGGTGTCCAGACACTTTTTCATTGATGGAGGTTTCCAATCCTTCTATTTGGGATGGCTAGTTTTTTTCTCATTAGTGGTGTTAGTCTTGGGGTTCTCACCATCATTCTTCCTCTGCAACAATTCATATATCTGAGTCCTCTGGTTTCCTTTATCTGGTTGTGGAGCGTTGATTTATAGTAAATATATTTTTATGTATGTCTATCTTTGTGCTTCCAACATTTTTTGCTCTTTTTATTCATCCTAATTTTTATTTTTCATCAATTTTGTTTTTTATTTTGTTTATTTTTTTTTCCATTTTGTATTCATTATTCCTATTATGATGTGTTTATAACAATTCATACATTTATTATTTTCTAATTTTCACAAACATATATAAACTTGTTTTTATTTTTATTTTTTTATTATTTTTATTTAAGATTTTCATAATTAATATGGTTCTCTTACACAAAATATATGTAATACCGTAGTTTATATGTTGTTCTTAATGGAAAGGGCACTGATGGGTTAACTGGTTTAATATCCTTTCCTTAAGCTCTGCCCACTCTCTGCCCTCACATTGGGTTTATAAGCCTCTGTTAAGCGTCATTCCTGTCTCTTGATAAAGCGCATGTACGTGAAAACGCGTTGTCACGGCAACAGGGACGCATGCGTTCCACGCTGGCCGCAGGTGCTTCCTCTTCCAGACAATGTAGTTCCATCCAGGGCTCCAGTGATGCCACCCTCACATGCCAGGCATGGCGGCTTTCCCTTCTGTATACCGTGCTTCTGCCCTAAGCTCCAGTGACGTAATCCACACACGCTGACGGGTCTGGCATGGTACACACTATATGCTTGTTCCATATTGAGGCAATGATGATCAGCGCCTCCCTATGGATTTCCCCAGTCTGGATAAAGTGATCCACCAGTGCCCAAGCCAGCCTCACAGCCAGCGCGGTAACTTTGCAACCACATGTTTAATGAACTATGTATTGCTTTTATCACTTTTTGAATAAATCGCCAGCAAGCGTATTGTAGAGATATTGTGGTTTACTGCAGCCACCATTCACTTTTCCCCATCTCAGCTCCCGAGCGCTGTCAGCCTGGTTTGTTTTCAGTATCTTAGCATCCAATCTTATGCCACTGGACAGCAGAACGGTATATCTGTGATCACACTATTGGGTAATTTTTCAGTCAGTAGCGCCTGGAACCCAGTTTCTACAGTAATTCAGCTGAAGAAGTTATACTGCATTTTTACGATTTACTAAAAGATATGCTTTAAAAGAGTCTTGATTGCAAGACACGAACTGGTCAGGGAAAATAACATTGACAGGAATTTTAATTTGCAATTAAAATATTCTTTAACAGTCTTTTATTGTAAATTGCTGCTAGACCAGTTATATTGCTTAGAAAATAAGTTTCACATTAAGATCTAAAATCTTAATGCTGAATAAGTAAATTGCACATAAATTCTTCAACATTGCTGTACATTTGTATAAGTAACACCTGATATGCTATCTAAGAGTAAATTAAGAACATAAGGTTTATAGTGTACATCTGTTTTGTTCTATATTAGTCTGAGAAAAAGTTCCTGCTGTTCTAATTAAGTAACTTCAACATCATTCCTGAAGTGTTCCATATTAAAGGGTACAGTAAATACAGTAGTTGCTAAGTGTTAATTAACAATCTTGTTTAACATGTTCATTATATAACAATATCTTTAAAGAACAACAGCAAGAATAGAAAGAATGTAACTGGCAAAGTAACCCATGACTTTCTTTCTATAGCATTTCCCAACAGCAGAGAAGGAGTTTGATTGTATGACTTAGGCCATGTCACCTACAGTATATAACCCTACTGTGATATGGCCCTACTGTGATGCTACTATGCTACAAATGAAAATAAGCAAAATGCACTCTTTGTGCCTTTTTGACAATTGATTCCTAGGGCTCCTGTATTTGTTGTCCATACATTTTAAATGAGTCCTAATAGGATAATAGTAGTGGTGTTTTCAAGAACCTTTTCTTTTAAAGAGTTTTATCTTTTTTTTTCATTGCCATATGTGTTTCTGAGGTATTAAGATAGAGTTTTACATCCTTAATGAAACTAATTACTCTAATAAATGCAGTATATGAAGTACTCAGTGAATGTCACAACAAAATGTTTGTCACAATTTTAAGAATTATAGGGAATTAAAAGTAATTACCATGGGAGGGCTGACAAGTAGCCCATGATTTCATTTCAAATAGCATTCCTTGTAACTAGAAATGAATAAGAATTCCTTTTATGTTAGAAAAAGACATGCCTGGAAGGTAATTGGTCTTCTGCACCTTTCCATTGCTGTTTAAAGAATTCAAATTTACATAACAACTCCCACTAACAGAAAACTTTAAAGGCTAACACCGCTTTCATTAAGCCTTTTTAAGCCTGTTCATCAGTGAATATCCTTGCCAACATTTTGTTTGCAATATAGATGTGTAACAATAATATTACATTAGTCAATTTTCTAACTCCAAAAGAGGGTTTATTAAGAACAGGTGAAGTCCCTTGCACAGAATATAATCTTTTACAATTTTAAGTACACACTGGCTTTTTTAGCTTTCAGCTATTTCTTTTACAGACACAGATGCAGAAATTATGTTTTGCACAGAACAATATCACGGATTGAAACTTTATTTTTAACGCAACAAGTAAATTTAAAGAGTAAACTCCAAAATAATTTGGTAGTTAAATCATCTATTTGCTTCTAGTAGAAGTATACATATTGTAACAAATTATCAAACTTCAATGTACTGGATTCACCACTTCACCAGAAGATAGTTTCAAGATTCTTCTCAATTAATGTATCTATCTTTTGGTACTTTGAACAGAGCTGTTAGGGCCTGTTCACAGCTTCCAAGAAACCAGGCTACGCAGTAGAAGCACTTAAGTCACTCATTCTATATGCTGTGACTTTACCATACACTCGTCTTGCAGAAGAATGAAGCCCAAAATTTCTATAGATGTAAATAAGAAAGGGCTCTTCCGTACATGAGCTCAATGTTGTGCCTTATAAGCCATGGGCATGCTTACTTCATTCAGACAAATCATTTTGAGATGCGTCACTTACTAGAGCTTATCCAGTCACATTTATCTTGCCTAGTCCTAGCCATCAAAAATGCCTTAACTAGGATGTATTATGTAACAAGAATAAAAACAACCAACATCAGCACTACAGGTGAATAGGAACCTCAAGTCATAAAAGTCTATGGAAATGGTCTTGAGTAATACTCCTCTTCTGATCTCATCAGATTAAAAAAGAAACCAACCATGAGGAACTCTGCATTGTACAGTTCTTGCTGTCCACTTTATATAGGAGCACAAACTGAAACAAAGACAAAAAGAGAGGACAAACCAGTCTAGTGCATTATCATAAGACCAATTTATTGTAGAAGAATTTGAAATTCAATGTACTTACTAAGAATGGTTAACTGCAAGCATAAGAACAAATCTAGTCCAAATGCTTGAACAGTGCCCATCTGCAAGGGCGTAGCTTACTCGTTTCAAGAACAGTGCCCTCTTCATCAGAGTTAACCACAAAACTCTAACTGCAGTGTATAAATAGTAACTTGGGAAGGGACCGTTGAATGTAAAGGTCACCCCTAAAAGGAGTAGGGGCCAAAATGTCAAACAAACACATCAGAGATTTAACCCTCGTGGAGCAGCAATACAACCAGATTGACCAATTCACCAGTCACTCCATACACCAAAAGATGATGACAATGTGTACAAACACCATATAAATATATGCAAATCAAATTTATGATTAAGTAAATAGGTAATCAACTCAATAGATATGCAGATCAATTCACCAGATAATACATAAGTGAATATGAACATGAAAATAAAAATAAAACACATTGCATACTGAAGGCTGAATCCGTCTTTAAATCATTGGTAATCCGTTGCATGGGCTAATCCACTTCACAAATTGATAATGCCATGCCGGTAGCTACTGACCCAACTTATGCTGGCCATACACTATACGAAAAATTGTGCGAAAATCGGTTGTTCAGACAGTTCTTTCGTTTTTCGAACAGTTAATGTGCACAAAATCAATAATCTTTGGGACGTTTTTGAGCCGAAAAAACGAAGGACAAGTTTGGAAATTTTCTGCCGAACGAACGATAAATCGGAAGGTTAATGTGTTTCCCGTCCGAACTTTCTGCACTAGGTATATGTAAAAAATAAAATATTTTTTTTTTTATTTATGTCCACTGAACGATTTATCGGTCATTACATGATGGCACTATCGTTTGCGCTCACGATCGAACTTTCGTTTTTGGAAAGTTTGTTCGGACGATTTTTCGTATAGTGTATGGCCAGCATAAGGGTTTACATCAAGAGGCACACTCTGATCATATTGTTATGAATAACTAGTATGTATTGTTTTTTGATAATCTATTGTTAATCATGCAGTGGCTTCTTGACATGATATTTGTGCAGTTGTTTAGCCCATGCAATAGATTGCCAGTGATGTAATTTTTGATTATGCTTTCAGTGTGCAGTGTACAATTTTTATTTTTATGTTCATGTTTATGTACAGGTGATACTCGAAAAATTCGAATATCGTGCAAAAGTTCATTTATTTCACTAATGCAATTTAAAAGGTGAAACTAATATATGAGATAGACTCATTACATGCAAAGCAAGATAGTTCAAGCCGTTATTTGTCATAATTGTGAATATTATGGCTTACAGCTCATGAAAACCCTAAATCCACAATCTCAGAAAATTTGAATATTGTGAAAAGGTGAAATATTCTAGGCTCAAAGTGTCCCACTCTAATCAGCTAATTAAGCCATAACACCTGCAAAGGGTTCCTAAGCATTTAAATGGTCTCTCAGTCTGGTTCAGTAGGAATCACAATCATGGGAAAGACTGCTGACCTGACAGTTGTGCAGAAAACCATCATTGACATCCTCTATAAGGAGGGAAAGCCTCAAAAGGTAATTTCAAAAGAAGTTGGATGTTCCCAAAGTGCTGTATCACAGCACATTAATAGAAGGTTATGTGGAAGGGAAAAGTGTGGAAGAAACAGGTGCACAAGCAGCAGGGATGACCGCAGCCTGGAGAGGATTGTCAGGAAAATGCCATTCAAAAGTGTTGGGGACTTTCACAAGGAGTGGTCTGAGGCTGGAGTCAGTGCATCAAGAGCCACCACACACAGACGGATCCTGGACATGGGCTTCAAATGTCGTATTCCTCTTGTCAAGCCACTCCTGAACAACAAGCAACATCAGAAACGTCTTACCTGGGCTAAAGAAAAACAGACCTGGTCTGTTGCTCAGTGGTCCAAAGTCCTCTTTTCTGATGAGAGCAAATTTTGCATCTCGTTTGGAAACCAAGGACCCAGAGTATGGAGGAAGAATGGAGAGGCACACACTGCAAGATGCTTGAAGTCCAGTGTGAAGTTTGCTCAGTCTGTGTTGATTTGGGGAGCCATGTCATCTGCTGGTGTTGGTCCACCATTAAGTCCAGGGTCAACGCAGCCGTCTACCAGGAGATTTTGGAGCACTTCATGCTTCCTTCCACAGACGAGCTCTATGGGAATACTGACTTCATTTTCCAGCAGGACTTGACACCTGCCCACACTGCCAAAAGCACCAAAACCTGGTTCAATGACTGTGGGATTACTGTGCTTGATTGGTCAGCAAACTCGCCTGACCTGAACCCCATAGAGAATCTATGGGGCATTGCCAAGAGGAAGATGAGAGACATGAGACCGAACAATGCAGAAGAGCTGAAGGCCGCTATTGAAGCATCCTGGTCTTCCATAACACCTCCGCAGTGCCACAGGCTGATAGCTTCCATGCCATGCCGCATTGAGGCAGTAATTGCTGCAAAAGGGGCCCAAACCAAGTACTGAGTACATATGCATGCTTATACTTTTTTGAGGTCCGATATTGTTCTATGTACAATCCTTGTTTTATTGATTGCATGTAATATTCTAATTTTCTGAGATTGTGGATTTGGGGTTTTCATGAGCTGTAAGCCATAATCATCACAATTATGAAAAATCACGGCTTGAACTATCTTGTTTTGCACGTAATAAGTCTATCTCATATATTAGTTTCACTTTTAAGTTGCATTGGTGAAATAAATAAACTTTTGCACGATATTCTAATTTTTCGAGTATCACCTGTATGTATTGTCTAGTGGTCTACATATCTATTGATTTGATTATTTATTTGTTTATCTGCTTTCCACTCAGGCTATAGATGAATGATGATCTAGTGGGAGCTCTCCCCTCCTGGGTTGATGTCATATGATGTCCTCCAGTCATATGCCTCATACGCACCTTAGGGGCCACGCTGCAGCACCTTGTATCACCCACTGTGTCCACCGGACACAGCAGATAATAGATCATTGTACCAGGTCGGGTTTAAACAAGGAGTTGCTTTCATTCATAGCCACTCATTGTGTACCATTGTTTGATTTCTGTGATTGGTCACAGTGATCACATGGTACAGACAGGCCAATCACAGCACATCTGTACCATGTGTTTATTTGTATTTTGTTTTTACATATATGTTTTCATTATATATTTTTAATTTAAATTGGTTTAAGGCTTTTTTCACAATAAAAGGTAAATAGAGAGCTTTGATATTGTATGATATTGTATGAGTTAATCTGATTGCCTCACTTGCCGTAAACACTTCCATATTTGTTCTATTGGACACACACGATATTGTTTAAGCTGACACATTAAGTCATTTATCTTATATATATCCGTGTTTTAGCCTGTTATTTGAGCTATGACTAAGCACCAGTAAGGGAGTAAAATGCTTTAGCTAAAGCTGATATTTATGCCTCCATTTATACCAATAAAGGGGATTTCATCGGAGTGTGGCTGTCCAGAACTTCTCATTTGCACTGTACCAAGTGATCGCTGTGGCCAATAAAGTTTCACAATAGTACACAATAATAGGGATGGGCCGAACACCCCCCCGGTTTGGTTCGCACCAGAACATGCGAACAGGCAAAAAATTTAACACCGTTAAAGTCTATGGGACACGAACATGAAAAATCAAACGTGCTCATTATAAAGGTTAATATGCAAGTTATTGTCATTAAAATGGGGAGCAGCGATTTTAATAATGCTTAAAGTGAAACTATAAAAGTGAAATATTCCTTTAAATTTCGTACCTGGGGGGTGTCTATAGTATGCCTGTAAAGTAGCGCATGTTTCCCGTGTTTTGAACTGTCCCTGCACAAAATGTAATTTCTAAAGGAAAAATAGTCATTCAAAACTACTCGCGGCTATTAATGAATTGTCGGGTCCCGGCAATACAGATAAAAGTCATTGAAAAAAATGGCAGGGGTTCCCCCAGTCCATTACCAGGCCCTTTGGGTCTAGTATGAATATTAAGGGGAACTCTGCGCCAAAAAAAAAATGGTCTGGTATGGATTTTAAGGGTAACCCCGCACCAAAATTTAAAAACAAATGGCGTGGGGTTCCCCCCAAAAATCCATATCAGACACTTATCCGAGCACGCAACCTGGGAGGCCGCAGGAAAAGAGGGGGGGTTGAGAGAGCGCCCCCCCTCCTGAACAATATCAGGCAACATGCCCTCAACATGGCCTCATCTCCACAACCCTTGCCCGGTGGTTGTGGGGGTCTGCGGGCGGGGGGCTTATCGGAATCTGGAAGCCCCCTTTAACAAAGGGGACCCCCAGATGCCGCCCCCCTCCCATGTGAATTGGTAACGGGTACATTGTACCCCTCCCGATTCACCCAAAAAAGTGTAAAAAAAAAGGTAAAAAAACACACACACAGCTTGGGACAAGTCCTTTAATAATTTTTTTTTTTAATTACAGTGCTGTAAATCCTTCTATGACCCGGACCCGCCGCTACGAATGATACAGCCTCCTCCGAGGCTCCCGGCGGAATGAGGCGCTACCCGTCATTTCCGACAACAAATGATTGAGAGCTGGTTCTCAATTTTTCTGACAACAAAAGTTCTTGTCGGAAATTCCAACCGTGTGTATCCAATTCCGATGCACGAAAATCCTACGCATGCTCGGAATCAATTTGACGCATGCTCAGAATCATTGAACTTAATTTTTCTCAGCTCGTTGTAGTGTTGTACGTCATCACGTTCTTGGCGATCTGAATTTCCGACAACATTTGTGTGACCGTGTGTATGCAAGACAAGTTTGATCGAAAATCCATCAGGAAAAAACCCACGGTTTTGTTGTCGGAATGTCTGATCGTGTGTACGCGGCATTAGAGGGAGGGTCAAGTGATACAAAAGGTAACAACTGTGGGAGATGAGCTAATGAAGAAATTGAAAGTACAGTTGTTAGGTGGAGACAGGATAGGCTTCTCTGAAATGAAAAGTTTTCAGGGATTGCCTAAAAGTGGATAGAGTTGAAGATAGTCAGACAGATTGGGGTAGGGAATTCCAGAGGATGGGAGAGGCTTGGGATAAGTCCTGGAGGCAAGTATGGGAGAAGATGACAAGGGAGCTAGAGATCAGGGGGTCTTGGGAGGAACGAAGAGGATGATTCAGTTGGTATTTTGAGACTAGTTTGGTGATGTAGCTGGGGACGAGTTATGGATGGCTTTGTAAGTTATTGTTATATGTATTTCGAATTTAATTTGTTGGGTAAGTGCCAGCTAATGAAGGAATTGGCAGAGAGGGGTAGTAGATGCTGAGCAGTTTGTCAGGTGGATGAGTCTGGCAGCAGCATTCATGATGGACTGATGGGGGGATAACCTATTTGAAAGTAAGCCAATAAGGAGGGAGTTGCAGTAGTCGATGCAAGAGATAACCAGGGAGTGAATCAAGAGCTTTGTCATATTGTTGGTTAGGAAGGGATGTATTTTGGAGATGTTGCGGAGGTTGACGCCGCAGGCTCTGGAAAGTGATTGGATGTGTGGCCAAAGGAGAGTTCAGCGTCAAGGATAACACCTAGCACCCTGGCATGTGGGGAAGGGTGAATGGTTGTGCCATTGCTCTTAATAGAGAAGTCAGGGGAAGAGGCACGTGGGAGAGGAAATATTATGAGCTCGGTTTTAGACAAGTTATGTTTAGCTAAATTGCTTCCCACAATGAAAAGCGCTAAATAAAAATAGGAGGCTGATATTTCATTCATCTGCCTTTCCATTAATTATACATTAATTTTCATTGCTGGAAGGTATAGTACAGCTTTTATGAATTGTAGAGAGGCAGAAAGGGCAAGCACAGTCTACAATCTTGATAAATGCCTATGATAGTTCCAGCTGCTTGTATTGCCCCAGCAGCACTGGAAGATTACTACCGTGGGGTTTTGCAGGGGGGACAGATCAGAGTACAAAAGATTTAAAATAAGAGAGCAGCCAACAGCATAATGGAGACTTCTTATGCAACGTAAGTACTATCACTTGTGCAGAAAAAAAAAACGAAATTCAAACTTGTTCCTTTTCATGGGCAAGAAGGATAAAGTACTATGTATGAGTACAAGTGCATTAGGTACTAGGATTGTGTCTACAGGCAGCCGTGGCAAAGACATGACTTTACCTTATCTCTGTGTCACTAACCATGTATATTTCACAATAAGTTATGAAACAGACATTTTATAAAAGCTTTTTCATACTGTCAAAATGTTCTAAGCCAGGTTACACCAAATATTTGAGGTTCTGTTATGGCACCAAATAGTGTGTGTATATAGGCTCCACAGATGAAAACTCAGGCCTGTATGAGTATCAGGATTAAAATAAGAAAAGTATGTTGCACTCAGAACTGAACACTCTTTACTCTCTTTTTTTTTTCTTCTTGTCAAATATATTTTATTGAGTACAAGTTGTGATACAAATTATAGATGATACATTAAATACATCAAAAATAGAGAAGCTCAAATATTCTTATTTCAATAAGTAAACATATTAGTAAAAACTTGTGGACAAAGTATCGTATATTAATTAGTTTCCAGTGGTAATAATATTATTACGTTTTAGAGGTTTTATGCAATTATTAGTAACTACCAATATATATATATATATATATATATATATATATATATATATATATATATTATCCTCTGTGGAGCAAAGAGTTATTAACAATACTAAGGGAGCTTCAACATCATAGTAATAAAATAGCAAAAAACAAAAACAAAGGGAAAGGAAAAAAAAGAGATAAGTGAAAATAAGTATAAGAAAATAAAGTGGAGAAAAAAGAGAGTACTGGAATATAAGGGGGGTCCGCATGGTCGAGCCGAGAGTCCCCTTTCAAATCCAAGAGAAGTTGAACAAAGGTATATATAACATACTGATTCAGCTACCATGGCATTAATACCCGTTTGTCCAAAGTTGGCGTATTATATATAATCCAGGGCTGCCACATCTTTTCAAATTTGGGGATCATGTCCATTGCAATAGCGGCCATCTTGGCTTGGGTCATGGTATAATTCATTTTAGCTATAGCTTCCTGTAAGACCAATTTAGGTGATTTCCAAGATTTTGCTAGTGTCTGTTTGGCAGCTGTGAAGAGTTGCACCAGCAATTTGAATTGAGTATGTGGAATAGAGTCTGGTTTTAGGTTAAGTAGGGCCATTGCAGGATCAGGAAGGATTGTTTTCCCTAGTAATTTAATTGCAATTTTAAATATACCTTTCCAGAATGTTTGTGCTTTAGGACATGACCACCAAATATGAAAATACCACCTTGTCAGGACCTTGTAGTTGGCTTCACTAGCTATTATGTTGGGAGAAGCTGTTTTAGATGTTGACCATATTTGGTTCCATTCTGAAATCTCTAATGTTCGTTCCAAATCCTCCTCCCACTTCCCAGCATAAGACGGTTTATCACCACAAGAATGTATCAGCATATGCGAGTATATAGTGGATATTGCACCTCTGGCATGGGGATTCTTTTGACAAATATCTTCGAAACTGGACAGTTGTGACAATGAAGTTGTAGTGTTCAAGAGGGGTGTAAAAAAGTTTTTAATTTGTAAATATCTAAACAACTCAGATTGCGGAAGACCATATTTTTCACATAATGATGGGAATGTGATAAATGACAATGCATTCAAAAATTTGTGCATATATAAGACATCCCTGGACACCCATTCTTTAAAGGATTTAGGATATATCCATGCAGGATAGAATGCTGGGTTTTTAAAGAATGACAGTAGAGGATTGTGCAGGGATTGAAGAGAAGTATTAGTCTTGAATCTGACCCAAAGGGAAATGAAATGTTTAGTTATAGGGTTTTTTAGTTTTTTACGGTCTCTTGGCGACATCCATAATAAGTTGGAAATTGGGAGAGGGTCACACTCAATGGCTTCTATGGACACCCATAATGGGGTTTCGTGGCATGCCTGGTATTTAGTAAGACTTGCTATGTGTGCTGCTCTGTAGTAATAGGCAAAATTAGGGCATCCTAATCCTCCGCTAATTTTGGGAAGATGTATGTGTTTGTATTCGTGGCTTGGAAGATCCCCATATACAGTAAATGACAGTGATTTCCTTTGTAATATTCGCAGATGATAGGCTGGGATAGAAATTGGCAAGACTCTAAATAAATATAAAAGTTTCGGTAATAATGTCATTTTGACAGCATTTAATCTTCCAAACCACGATAACGGGAGATGTGACCATGATTTCATCAGTTTTGTTAACTGTTTTATAATTGGGGGATAATTAAGGGAGAATAAGTCAGAAAAGGATGGTGTGAGATGTATCCCTAAATATGGAATCGATTTGCTATTCCATGTGTAAGGGAGGCCAATTTTTGCAGATCTCAGTTCCAATTCCGAAAGGGATATGTTTAACGCTAAACATTTTTTGGGATTCATGAATAGACCAGTAACTTCTGCAAATTTATTGAGTATGGGAATGAGATTCGGGCCAGAAACTTGGGGTGATGAGAGAAATAAGAGGAAATCATCCGCAAATAGACAAAGTTCAATACCAGTTATAGTGGGGTCAGATCCTCTTTACTCTCTTTAATAAAATAAAAGGCAAAGCCCAATTTTTTTTTTTTTTAAATACATGGGTCAACTACTGTTTCTTGTACAAAAAGCATACTCTCTCAAGACATTCAGATAACTCCATATCTGGAGCATGCCTGTTTAACTCATACAAGGTGTATCACAATTGAATTTGCCAACCATGGTGGATTAATCAAACTATCTATATACACACACATATCCACATATTACTAATTCATTACAAACACTGGAGTTAAATTATTCTTGAAAACTGAACTCCTCCATAGGAGTATATTCATTTTTTTGCCTTTCATTTAATCATAGCAGGCCAGTATCTGCTGTGTGAAATATTAATCTTGCTTATTCCTGCAATAACATTTTGCCTCCATCTCCCCCTTGCTGCATACCATAGCCCTTGCTGCATACAGCTGAAATGCATCTAAAATGCAGCTGAAAATAATACTTTAACATTCTAATAGTATTGCCAATGTAGTAATATCCAAACATGCATATCATGCAATGACTACTCTCTTGTTTGCTGCCTGCCTTGACCCATGCCTGTACCTGACTACTTTCTTGATTGCCACCTGCCTCAACCATACCTTGGTCCTGAATGTTCTCTTGTTAATCTCCTAGCGTAAAGTCACAATGCCCTAGCCTTCCAGCCTCTGTTCACCCCTAAGTGGGGTGAACCTAAGGTTCAGGACCAGGCAATAGCCCATTTCAAAAAGCCCCAGTGAAGTCCAACTGGTGCTTAGATTCTGCAACTCGGGTGAGTTTGCAACATCTACCACAGGGTGATGTCATAACACTCTGACCTCCAGGTCCACTGGGATAACCAGTCATTGTGAGACAGCACTGACTTGAGAAAGACCGGTGTCTGGCAAAGATGGCTACTTCTACACACAGGCAAATTGTTAAAAAAGGCATGGAAAATCAGTAACAGACAAAAGATCAGCTGCAGGGAGCTTAAAGGGTATACTGGTGACTAGTCCTTTGCTCTCTGCTTGCCTTTTTTTTTTGGGCACAACTTCCAGAGTTCAGGACGTGTTTAAAGGCAATCAATCAAATCAAATCAATGTTAACACTACTCTCCCTGGACTCAAGTGCTCTATACCCCAAGACAGTGTTTCTCAACTCCAGTCCTCAAGGTGCCCCAACAGGTCATGTTTTCAGGCTTTCCATTATTTTTGCACAGGTGATTTGATCAGTTTCACTGCCTTAGTAATTACCACAGCCATTTCATCTGAGGGAAATCCTGAAAACATGACCTGTTGGGGCGCCTTGAGGACTGGAGTTGAGAAACCCTGCCCCAAGATACTGTATTGGAGAATCCACCAAGGTAGAAAGCCAGTCCCTCTGTCATGTCTTCAACTGTTAACTAGGGAGACAACATAGGTGGAATCTACAGTAAACTTTTGTAAGCTAAAGTTATTTTAGGTACCTCTTAGTTTGTCTATACAGGAAATCATATTTTTTTTTATCAAGAGTAGTACATTTAATTTAATGGTTAACTGCAGTCTTACCATAGAAAACTTTCAAGTTACAAGGAGCTTTTATCAGGCTAATTACAAGGGAAGCACAGCAGAAATATCAATGTTAAAACACACAGTCCTTTTGAACTGCTAACAAGGAAGCATAGTTGGTTAAAAAACATGCAATTTAGACAGCACAGTTACCCAAAAAAACAACACATAAATTAATGCAAGAGTAGAAATGGATGGTAACAATTAGGAAATGACACACTGTCCAGGTATCCACACCTAGAGTAAGAGGTGTTATCTGCATCATTGTTTACATTAAAATTCATAGAATTCCTGACCAATATTTAATCATAAATCCAGGGATGATATTAAGTCCTGTTTTGAGGATATTGAATATTGTCTTTCCCTCTCCATTTTTAAGACCTGTTCACACTGTTGCATTGCAGTACTGTACCTCCTGTATCATCGTGCTCCATTCATTAGTGCTTTGCCATAAAACGAATTTTCAGTGGTACCCCAACACACTAAAGAAGAGCACATGTAGTGAAGCACACTGCAACACACAGTCACACACCTCCACGTGTTGGGGTGCACTGTGTTTCAAAAAAGGAGCAAAATAATAATTAAAGGACAGTGGAATCAAAGCTTTTGCGAACGGATCTGTTTAGTGAACATATACATGGCGGTTTCCTGGGAACATCATTCCAATACTACTACTAATTCCAAAATGTCAAGGAATGTGGGACTATAATGTATGCTACCCAGGAAATCATAAGCAGCCATACAAAAGTCAAAAGTAAAAACTGATAATGTTTTTTTAAATAGATAATAATTAAAAAAAAATAGTTCACCAGATATTTCATCATGATGTTATTAGCAGATAGTACAGTATTTTCTTGTTAAAATTGGCTTATATTTGCCTATGTATTGCCTATGTATTAATATACTGTTGTAATGTCACATTAGTTGCTATGGTGTATGTCAGGGATATGCAATTAGCGGACCGCCAGCTGTTGCCAAACTACAAGTCCCATGAGGCATAGCGAGACTCTGACAGCAGCAAGCATGATACCCAGAGGCAGAGGCATGATGGGACTTGTAGTTTTGCAACAGCTGGAGGTCCGCTAATTGCATATCCCTGGTGTATGTCATTACATTTATTTGTTTCTTCAGATAGTTCATATGGTTTTGAAGATAAGTATGGCATGTTCTAGCCCTGAAGAAGCGGTCTATCCATGAAACGTGTAGACACAATATAATATTGTCAGGGCATCTGCCCATATACTTTAACCACTTCTCTTCTGTGCACGAAAACCCCCTTCCTGCCCAAGCCATTTTTCAGCTTTCAGCGCTGTCACACTTTGAATGACAATTGCGCGGTCGTGCGACGTGGCTCCCAAACGAAATTTGTGTCCTTTTTTTCCCACAAATAGAGCTTTCTTTTGGTGGTATTTGATCACCTCTGCGGTTTTTATTTTTTGCGCTATAAACAAAAGAAGAGCGTCCAGTTTGAAAAAAAAACACTATTTTTTACTTTTTGCTATAATAAATACCCATTTTTTTTTTTAAATAAAATTTTCCTCAGTTTAGGCCGATACGTATTCTTCTACATATTTTTGGTAAAAAAAAAAAAACGCAATAAGCGCGTATTGATTGGTTTGCGCAAAAGTTATAGCGTGTACAAAATAGGGGATAGATTTATAGCATTTTTATTTTTTTATTTTTTTATTAGTAATGGCGGCGATCTGCGATTTTTTATTGTGACTGCGATATTGCGGCGGACACATCGGACACTTTTGACACATTTTTGGGACCATTCACGTTTATACAGCGATCCCTGCTATAAAAATGCATTGATTACTGTATAAATGTGATTGGCAGGGAAGGGGTTAACCACTAGGGGGCGGGAAGGGGTTAAATATGTTCCCTCAATGTGTTCTTACTGTGGGGGGAGGTGACTGACTGGGGGAGGTGACCGATGGTTGTCCCTATGTACAAGGGACACACCATCGGTCCCCTCTCCCTCACAGGACGTGGATCTCTGTGTTTACACACAGAGATCCACTTTCCTGCTCGTTTCCCGGGCAATCGCGGGTGCCCGGCGGCAATCGCGGCCGCTGGGCACGCGCACCGGGGCCTTGTGAACGCAGCGGGTGCGCGCGCCGCTGGCGGCGAGCGCGCGCCTCCTAGCTCGTTTTAAAGGGAGGACATCATATGACGTCCTCCCAGAACGAGAGTATCCTCCGCCCGCCGTCAATTGACAGTGGGCGGGGGACAAGTGGTTAAATATATTGTCTGCCTAGATATATTATCTATTTAATACAACATTATCAGTTTTTATTTTTGACCTGTTTGTGGCTGTTTATGCTTTCCTCAGTAGCATATTGAAAGTCCCATGTTGCAAAAAATAGTTTGTGTCCAATTTTTGTAGATGTATTGGCAGCAAATTTATTTGAATGAACTGCTTTACACAACACATAGTATTGCACATGAAAACACACATGCATTAATGCAGTGCACCAGGACACCAAGGCATAAATAGGCTCTTAAGCCCTGTACACACGATCGGTTTTACCGATGAAAACCGTCCGATGGATTGTTTTCATCAGACAAACCGATCGTGTATGGGACCCATCGGTCTTTTTTCCATCAGTTTTAAAAAATAGAACATGTTTTAAATTTTTCCGATGGATAAAAAAGCGATCGAAAACTCAGATCGACTATGGGCAATTCCATCGGATAAAAAACCCACGCATGCTCAGAATCAAGTCGACGCATGCTCAGAAGCATTGAACTTAATTTTTCTCGGCTCATCGGAGTGTTTTACGTCACCGCGTTTGGAGCGGTCGGTTTTTTGACTGATGGTGTGTAGGCAAGACTGATGGAAGTCAGCTTCATCAGATTTCCGATGGACAAAACCATCGGATTAGAATCCATAGGATATCCGATCGTGTGTACGAGGCTTTAAGGTCTGGCCCATAAAATTTTAGTTTTATAGGGTAAGAATATATGTTCTGCTTCTAAATGTACTTACCAACTACATATTTAGGGCTGCCCACAAAAATTTTATAGGTTTATGTCAAGCTTTGCAAATATTTTGAGGGGATAATAATGCTAATTAAATGGTATTTCATGTAATATTTAAATTCACACACCTATATACAAAGTAAAAAAGTTAACCTTCCAAAATGGTTTAAAGAAACTCAAAAGATTAAACATATTTAAAACTTAAAAAATATATATATATATACATACCATTCAATAACATTGTATGATTTCTTAACTATAAGGCCTCATGCCCACGGGCGTTTTTTCAGCCGCGTTTTTGAGCGTTTTTTACAGCTTAAAAACGCCTGTCCATGTTAGTCTATAGCTTCATGCCCACCTAGGCGTTTTTGAGCTGTAAAGAGCATAGGCGTTTGTAAGCTGTAAAAAAACCCCAGGGCCAGTGCGTTCCTCAGCGTCAGAATTTGGCAGGAAAAAACGCGAGCGTCAAAAAACGCGCACTAACGCGCACTAACGCGCAAAAAACGCGCACTAACGCGCGGTCGCGTTTTTAGCTCCGACGTTTTTTTTGTTTTTTGTTTTTTTGTTTTTTTTCAAAAAAAAAAAAAAAAAATATTTTCAATAACATGGACAGGCGTTTTTAAGCTGCAAAAAACGCAGCTGTAAAAACGCCAGTGGGCATGAGGCCTAAGGCCTCATGCCCACTGGCGTTTTTACAGCTGCGTTTTTTGCAGCTTAAAAACGCCTGTCCATGTTATTGTAAGGCCTCATGCCCACTGGCGTTTTTACAGCTGCGTTTTTTGCAGCTTAAAAACGCCTGTCCATGTTATTGAAAATATATATTTTTTTTTTTTGAAAAAAAAAAAAAAAACGTCGGAGCTAAAAACGCGACCGCGCGTTAGTGCGCGTTTTTTGCGCGTTAGTGCGCGTTTTTTGACGCTCGCGTTTTTTTCTGCCTAATTCTGACGCTGAGGAACGCACTGGCCCTGGGTTTTTTTTACAGCTTACAAACGCCTATGCTCTTTACAGCTCAAAAACGCCTAGGTGGGCATGAAGCTATAGACTAACATGGACAGCCGCACAAACGTATACGTCGACAGAATGGCACGGCCAAGCAAATGGGCGTACAGGTACGTCCCTTTAAATTTGCCACCCTGTGATCGCGCGCGCGACCCTGCCGCGAGCTCCATGACCATGCCCATGGGACCCGCGGACTCGATGTTCGCCGGTGTTCCGCGATCGTGTCACGGAGCTGAAGATCGGGGAGATGTCAGTGTAAACACAACATCTTCCCTTTCTTCCTAGTGACTCTCATCGGGAGCAGCGATTAGTGATGTGTCACTCATAGCCACGCCCCCTAATAGTTAGAATCACTCCCTAGGACACACTTAACCCCTTCCTAGCCCCCTAGTGGTTAACCCCTTCACTGTCAGTCACATTTGCACAGTAATCAGTGCATTTTTATAGCACTGATCGCTGTATAAATGTGAATGGTCCCAAAATAGCACCAAACGTGTCCGATGTGTCCGCCATAATGTTGCAGTCACAATAAAAATTGCTAATCGCCACCATTACTAGTATAAAAAAAAATATTAATAAAAATGACACAAAACTATCCCCTATCCCCTATTTTGTAGACGCTATAACTTTTGCGCAAACCAATATATTTTTGGGGGATATTTATTATAGCAAAAAGTAAAAAATATTGCTTTTTTTCAAAATTTACGCTCTATTTTTGTTTATAGCGCAAAAAATAAAACCCGCAGAGGTGATCAAATACCACCAAAAGAAAGCTCTATTTGTGGTAAAAAAAGGACATTGCACGACCGCGCAATTGTCAGTTAAAGCGACGCAGTGCTGAATCGCAAAAAGTGCTCTGGTCTTTGGCCAGCCAAATGGTCCGGGGCTGAAGTGGTTAACATTTTTTTTTTTAATTAACTAAATAATTTGTTTTTATTTCTCTCTATTACCAAATTAATTCCACAGATTAATGTATCAAGTTTTTAAATATAGGATGTAAGCCAATATAGCATTTTTAATTGCATTTATTACTTAACATCATTCCTTTAGACATCATGTATGTTATGATATTTTTATACATAATCATCAATAGATCAAAAATCTATATTTGGCTGTGTTATTTTTACTGTTTTCTATAATTAATTTTATTCTGAAAGTCACATTGAAACCAGAAGAAGGATATCTGATATTTAAGATGATGAGCTTACAGCTTTATTTCATGTACAGTATAAATGAGACATCTCTGCTGGGGTTAGTCCTGCCACACAGACATATAATTATTCTACAGTTTGTGACATCAGCTGTCTAAAATTCAATTATTTTTTTCTGTGATGTCAGGAAACATTAAATAATTGCTGACTGCTGGTACTTTGACACAAATAAGAGTTAAAATGCATAGAGATGACTCACTGGAAGTCAGAAGTCCAGGCCTATTGGGAAACCGTAAAGTGCTTCATCAAATTTAATCATAGACATTGTGAACAGTTCAGCATTTTACTGGTAAACAATTCATGTTATTCAAACAACATGCTAAAGTGATTACATTATATGGTAGTATTAAAATGTAAAAATGTGAAATGATTGTTACATCCCTAAATTAACAAAGTTGAAAAAAATAAAATAAAAAAGGTATAATCAATTACATTTATTCTGTCTTTGTTGACCCAAAATATGGTAAAATTAAATATCATTGAGGTATTAAGAGCTGATCATCACTGTGGGGTAAAATAGTTGGTGTAGCAACTGGGATGGCATCTGGTACTCTAAGGCCCGGTTCACACCTATGCGAATTGGTTGCGGCTTACACCGCATCCAATTCGCATAACATTCTAAAATACATTGATTCCAATGAGGCTGGTTCACATATGTGCGATGCATTCGCACTGCGCATTGCCGAAAAAACGCGTGCGTTCTTTAGGCATTGCGGTGTGGCTCAGGTGCGAATTCAGGCCCATTATGTTCTATGGGCACGCATCTGATTCGCACATGTGTTGCGTTCTGAACACGGATCTTGAGGGGGAACTCCACGCCAAATTAAAAAAAAAAAAAACGGCATGGGTTCCCCTCAAGGAGCATACCAGGCCCTTAGGTCTGGTATGGACTTTAACGGGAACCCTACGCCGAAAAAAACAGCGTGGGTGTCCCCCCAAAGTCTATAGCAGACCCTTATCCGAGCACGCAACCTGGCAGGCCGCACGAAAAGAGGGGGGGGGGGGGACGAGAGAGCGCCCCCCCTCCCTTCTGAACCGTACCAGGCCGCATGCCCTCAACATGGGGGGGTGGGTGCTTCGGGGCAGGGGGGCGCACTGCGGCCCCCCCACCCCAAAGCACCCTGCCCCCATGTCGATGAGGACAGGGCCTCTTCCCGACAACCCTGGCCGTTGGTTGTCGGGGTATGCAGGCGGGGGGCTTATCGAAATCCAGGAGCCCCATTTAATAAGGGGGCCCCCAGATCCCGGCCCACACCCTATGTGAATGAGTATGGGGTACATCGTACCCCTACCCATTCACCTGGTGGAAAAAAATGGCAATAAAAACACTACACAGGTTTTTTAAGTCGTTTATTAATCAGCTCCAGGGGTCTTATTCCAACTTCTGGGGTCTTCTTCCATCTTTGGGGGTCTCTTCCGACTTCGGGGGTCTCCGGTGTTGTCTCCGCTCTCTCCGGTTCTTCTCTCGCTCTCCGGTTCTTTCTTCCTTCTGCCGGGCCTCCGCTATCTTCTTCCAGCTCTTTTGCTAGCAGGGCCCGATCTTCTTCGTCATCATTCCCTGGGACTGTGACGTCATATAGGGGCGGGGTCACTGGGTGTCATCACCCGGTGACCACGCCCATGCCTATAAAAGTGAATGCACTCAGCTCATACGGCATTACAGCCGGAGAGAGCGACGAGTCAACATCTCCACGACGAAGAAGACCGGGCCCCGCTAGCAAAAGAGCTGGAAGAAGATAGTGGAGGCCTGGCAGAAGGAAGAAAGAACCGGAGAGCGAGAGAAGAACCGGAGAGCGCGGCGGAGACGACACCGGAGACCCCCGAAGTCAGAAGAGACCCCCGAAGTTGGAAGAGCCCCCCGAAGTTGGAAGAAGACCCCCCGGAGCTGACTAATAAATGACTTAAAAAACCTGTATAGTGTTTTTATTGCCATTTTTTTCCACCAGGTGAATGGGTAGGGATATGATGTACCCCATACTCATTCACATAGGGTGGGGGGCCGGGATCTGGGGGCCCCCTTATTAAAGGGGGCTCCTGGATTTCGATAAGCCCCCCGCCCGCATACCCGACAACCAATGGCCAGGGTTGTCAGGAAGAGGCCCTGTCCTCATCGACATGGGGGCAGGGTGCTTTGGGGTGGGGGGCCGCAGTGCGCCCCCCTGCCCCGAAGCACCCACCCCCCATGTTGAGGGCATGCGGCCTGGTATGGTTCAGGAGGGAGGGGGGCCACTCTCTCGTCCCCCCCTCTTTTCCTGCGGCCTGCCAGGTTGCGTGCTCTGATAAGGGTCTGCTATGGAATTGGGGGGGGGCCGCCACGCCGTTTTTTCCGGCGTAGGGGTTCCCGTTAAAGTCCATACCAGACCTAAGGGCCTGATATGCTCCTGGAGGGGAACCCATGCCGGTTTTTTATTTAAAATTTGGCGTGGAGTTCCCCCTCATGATAACAGCGGCGAGACTTCCCAGGTCGGCAAGTCCGCAGCTAAAAACACAATGGAACCGCTGAACGACTGATTGCGAACTTGGCAAAGACTGCAAGCTCAAAAACGCAACGCATAGGTGTGAACCCGGCCTAAGGGACAACCAACCCATATTTAGGAATGTTTATCTTCTCACCCATATTGAGCTAATGAAACCAAAATGTACCTATTTACTGGAAGATTCTTTTATACTACAGTTTATATAACTGTTAAAAGAGATAAGTTTAGGTTTTGAGTTGAACATACGTTCGACCCAAACCCAGTCTGTTTGCCATTTTCCGTAAGTGAACACATTTGGCCAATTCACTCACCTGAATCCCTGGCTGATGTTTGTTTCCAAACAGTGATCAGTGCTCTGTCATTTAGTGGTGGTAGCACTATTGCCGCTAAATGAGATTCCCAGCCAGATTTTTTTTTTATCAAAATGGCTGGGGATTCGGCGTGAGTATATTTGGTCAATAATGTTACCCAGGATCCCCATTCTGTTTGTTTACAGAAAGAAACCAGCAGGAATCTGTCATTTAACTGAGGTAGTGCTACCACCACTAAATGACAGATCCCCTTCCACTGTTACATAATTACATAGCTACATAGTTAATAGGGTTGGAAAAGGGCACAGGTATATAAATTCCAACCTACATCTGTGTGTATGATTTTTAGTCTCTAACAACTTCCATATCCCTGTATATTTTGCTTCTTGAGGAGGACATCTAAATAGTTTTGGAATTTTTTAACCCTCTCAGCAAGTATCACAAACAAACAATGTTATATTTAACCACTTCCTGCCCAGCCTATAGAAAAATGACAGCCGGGAAGTGGTTTAGTTATCCTGACTGGGCGTCATATGATGTCCAGCAGGATAACAAGCCAGCGTGCGTGCACGTGGGGCACGCAGTGCGGCGATCAGGGATGTGGTATGTCACTCTGACACACCGCATCTCCAATCATGGTAAAAAGCCTCTGACAGAGGCTCTTTACCATGTGATCAGCTGTGATCAATCACAGCGTGAACCAGGAAGTGCCGTTAATCGGCTTTCCTCGGTTCGCACTGACAGAGAGAGACGATCAGCAGCTCTCCTTTTAGGGGGGGTGTGCACTGATAATGAGCACATTGATTATCAGCCCAGCCCCCATCAGAGGTGCCCACCACAATGTCAATCAGTGCCCATCAGCTGCCAGTCAGTGCCCACCCAATCTGTGCCCATCAAAGTGCCAATCAGAGCCGATCAGTAACTCCTGTCAGTGCCCTTCACAGATGCCCATCAGTAATGCCTGTCAGTACCTCCTCATCAGGGCTGCCTATCAGTGCCACCTATCAGTGCCCATCAGTACCACCTATAAGTGCCCATCAGTGCCACCTATCAGTGTCCATCATTGCTGCCTATCTGTGTCACCTATTTGTGCCCATCAGTGCCACATATCAGTGCCCATCAAGGCCATCTATCAGTGCCCATCAGTGCTGCATATCACTGCTGCCTATCAATGGCCATCAATTCTACATATTAGTGCCTCCTCATCAGTGCCCATCAGTGCCACATTATCAGTGCCCATTAGTGCAGACTCATCAGTGTCCGTCAGTGAAGGATAAAACAACATTTTATAACAGAAATTACTAAAAATGTTTTTTTTTTCAAAAATGTTGGTCTTTTTTAGTTTGTTTAGCAAAAAAGAAAAAACCCAGTGGTGATCAAATACCACCAAAATAAATCTCTATTTGTGGGAAGAAAATTATAAAAATTTAGTTTGGGTACAGTGTTATATGACCGCGCAATTGTCATTCAAAGTGGGACAGTGCTAAAAGCTGAAAATTGTCCTGGGCAGGAAGGGAGGAAAGTGCCTTGTATTCAAGTGGTTAAAGGAGTACGTTATACTGCCCTGAAACTGAAGCAGGTTTAAGGCTTCCTCAATAGAGATGGCCTTGTGGTTCGCCCGGCGGTCGGTTTGCGGCAAACTTTGCGCGTTCGCTATTCGCTGAACCGGCGAACATATTCGCGGCCGCCATATTCTTTTACATTGTGAAGAACTTTGACCCATGACACATCCATCATGTGGTACAGGACAGCCAATTGAGACATTTCAGCACATGGACATACCCCCTACCTTATAAATAGACCTGATCTGGCTGCCATTTCACATTCTGTCTTTTGTCAGTGTAGGGAGAGGTTGCTGTGTGGAGCAGGGACAGACTGTAGTGACACAAATCGCTAACTAATATAGGTCCACAAAAGTCCTTTTAAGGACTGGTATAGGTGTACTATTGTTTGGTGTGCAGTATATAGGGGTGTAATACACTTATAATATACTTTCTAATATAGAAAGCATATTATAGTGGATTTGTATTGTGCAGCATTGTGACTGCTGAGCAGTTCTGCAGCGACACTACAACTACAAAGAGTAACAAACGCAATTAGAAAAAAGTATTATAACTGGTGTGATAGACCAGTGCCCCCCCAAAACGACAGATTGAAGCGGGGTGTTATATACCTTCTTCCACATATACTGCGCTTCTCTAGAGACTTTTGTCACAGGGTCATTTAAAAAATGACAGGCAGAGGAAGAGGCAGGCCCTTCCGCAGGGGTGGTAGGGGTAGGGCAGGAGCACCAGGCCGGAGCCAAAGTGGGAAGTTGCAGAGGGTGCGTTTGATTACGTCAAAGGACGCACCAGACTTGATTGAGTGGCTCACTCAGCCTTCCTCTTCTGCACCCTCCTCATCCTCTCTATCTGCACCCTCTTCACTCTCTGCTGTGTGCACCCTTAAAGACACTACCACCAACACCACCACCACCATATACCCTCCGCTTGAGTCACAGGAATTATTTTCCGATCCATCACGAGACATTTCCGATGTGCAGCCATTCTGTTGGCTAATTTTTGGGGCCTGTACTGGCCGACGCTTACTTCTTTATCCAGGCTGTGAATGCCTAATTTTTCAAACTGGAATTGAAAATCAATGGGTCTGTAAACGTTCTGCTAAATTGTGGAACGGATGCGGACCCATTTTACAGACGTGTGAATGGACCCTATATGTATTTGACATGTATTTACCGGCTGCTGTCAGTTCTGGCTGATTTAGGCCGAGCTATTACACTAAAACTGTGCAATATTACAAAAAAACAAAATACACTTTATAACTGTATAAACGATTTATATAACTTATAAAATAAAAAATAAAAATTATGGCAACTTTTCCAATAGCAGGATCATCTCCTGCACCCCCTTCATAGCCTGGCCTTGCCTCTCCTCCATGGCCTTCATGCGCTCCTGAATTGACAAAATTTCACAGATAAAAAAAGAATGCTTGTCGATCGCAGATTCACTTAATACTTCTGGTATGGCAGTGTCCATGTTGTGGGACTATGTGTGCACAGCTAGTAAGTATTTTGTGGCTGCAAATATGACCTGGAGGTTTTTCATGTTCGCCTGCGGTCCGTGAACATTTGCGCGCAATCGCGTTCGTGAACCGTCCCATCAGATGTTCGTCCATCACTATTCCTCAAACCATGTTATTTTTAATGTTCCCATTTAATTAAAAATACACAAATCTTTCAAATAACATGGTTTGAGGAAGCCTTAAACCTGCTTGTGAAGTTTTTGCAATTGTACATGTCTCCTATAACAGTGCCCCCTTTTTTTTTTAACAAAAACTTACGCACTGACCTTTAAAAAGGCCAGAAAATTAACAAGATTCAGTTCCCACAGACTGTAATAGGTTATGTAATGGGTTTGTGAAATTCATACTGGGTTCATCAAATGTTCAACAAACCAAACTTTGCTTGATTCACTCATCACAAACATTGAGGAATATACAGTATATGAGCAGCTGGTATTAATTATAGAGATGTAGTGGGATCCTGGCTCAATATTTTACACATTTTAGATTTTTTTTATTTTTAAAAGACTCTTGGACGTGTATCCTAAAGAACACAACATACAGGAATATGGGCTACACAGGTTGAACTGGGTGAACTATTGTCTTTATTCAACCTTACCTACTATGTAACTATCTTGTACACTGACATCAATTTTTTAAATCAGCATTGTTTCTAGAGCTTACTACAGTAAAAATGTGCCTATATCTTTTTCTATTTGGTGATACATTGTTAGTTGTTGTACAGTTCAGTTCCTTTGAGAATCCCACCACCCTCCTCCACTGTTATACATTTCACATTTATGTGTCCTGTCCAAAACACATGATTAAGTCAGGTGGCTCTGATGTAACGCGTAGGGAGGAACCGAGTGAAGTTGTCAGCAGTGGTCTATCACACATAGACACTGAATGAAGAGATCGCTCTGCTGAGCTGTGTTATGCGTTTCTGTCCTATGGTACATGTGAGTGTGAGTACCTATTAAGTCTGCTTGATTGGATTCCTTTATCAGAATATGCTGTACTATGATTGCTTTCTCTTGTTTTCAATGTATTTGACTCTGCGTATGGATTAACAAGTTTAAGCATTATCATTTCTGCACGCCGGACCAGTGCCTCCGGTGGAAGACTGTGGAACTGTATACAGCATCTTGATTAGACTTTCATGAACCCTGTTCAGGTCTATTGGATTTTTTATTTATGTATGTTATATTGCTCATTTGAAGGTTTTGCGTATAGCTACTCATTGCACTTCATACTAATCCATTGCTGCTATTTTTGCACGGAGGTATATCCATGGAGGATGTAGTTTGCACTTTAATTTGCATTAATAGCACATGATCACTTTATATTTATTTTTAGTGGATGTATTGTTATTGAACATTTATTGATTTGTGCCACATATTAGGGTTGGTCCTAGCGCACCAATATATTTATTCATAAAAACATGAACAAACATGAAGTGTTTTATTTACAGGATTATCAAGTGAAAATAAAGGAAAGATACCTATGAAAGGAAAACGAATGCAAGCACCACATCTATCACATATTTAACCGGCTCGCGTCTATTTACAGGGGTAGAATGGCTCCCCTGCGCGAAACCCTGTACACATACGGGGTGTCCTTTAAGAGCTGCCAGAGGGCGTGCGCGCCCGCTGCACGGCGGGGGACCCGGTGTGTGTGGCCGGCGGTCGCAATCGCCGCCGGCTATTCGCGATCGCATGCACGAGTGCCAGCACAGGGATTTGTGTGTGTAAACACACAAATCCCTGTGCTGTCAGAGGAGAGGAGACATGTCGTTTCGTCCCAAAAATGTGTCAAAAGTGTCCGATCGGTCCGTTGCAATGTCGCAATACCGCTAACACTGCCATTACTAGTAGAAAAAATATATATATATTATTTTTCAAAATTTTCACTTTTTTTGTTTTATAGCGCAAAAAATAAAAACCAATCAAATAGCATCAAAAGAAAGAGCTATTTGTGGGGGGAAAAAGGACGCTTTTTGGGTACAGCATTGCATGACCATGCAATTACCAGTTAAAGCGACACAGTGCCAAATTGTAAAACATGCTCTTGTCAGGAAGGGGGTAAAACCTTCCAGGGCTGAAGTGGTTTATTTGCTGCATAATATAGTATCTATACACAGTATCTTACATGACTGGGTGATTTGAGATACTATGTTCATATTTGTACAGTATGCAATATGTACTCACTTCTATTCCTAACTATGAGGTAATACATGGAAAGCCTCAGCAACTCTAAAAGAGGCTTGTGACTGGCAATCAAGTCTTGCTACATCAACACCCTTATACAGATGCCTGATTTTTATACTTAAATGCCTGTTGTATGACAGGATAGCCATGTAATTAAATATATATGCAGTTTGCAGAGATTATTTTGATTAAAAACTGCTGTCCATCCATTCAACGGACTGTATACACCTGTTTATTCACACGCTGCATTCTTAGTTGTTACCACAAGATGGTAGTATACAATTTATGTGCGGATGGGCTTTCTGATTGGCTATGATGCCTTATTTAAAGACCGCAATAACCCACGCACTACATCCAGATGAAGTGATTGTTTAAAATCACGAAACGCGCCAATGTAACGATGCAGTGGATGTCAGATGACCCCCACTTCTCCGACGGATACCCCGTCTATTTTCAGCAGTGTGATCCTGTAAGCCTGGATTGCATAGAACCAAGCTTTGTGGTACTGCTTATTCCACATGCCATCTACTGGTCACCATAGGGATATCCCTTGAACTCTGAACTAACACAGACACTCCCACATCCCAGGACACGCTCTCAGTTTCTGGCTACGCCTTCCAGGACTTCCAGGCATCCTGGAAGCTACAGCCCCTCCGATATGCCTTGTAGACGCTGGACTTAGGGATCGACCACAGACACTGGTTTAAGCCGGCAAACCTCAGCAAGGGTAAGAATCCCTCATGGACTTGCTTTACACACCAGTGTGTTCTCTCTGAATATTGTCCCTATACTGAGACTGTCTGCCTGGTCAGAGCCTAACCGGTATTGAATGCATGAGGGCTGACTGTGTTCTAATCAGCCATTAGTATGCTATACTGCTGCATCTACATACTCAATACCAGGTGTCTGATACTCTATTGAACCATTGGAATACATTGGGCTGTGCGCCCCCCTCCCCCCATTCTTTAGCGGCATTGTGTGGCCATTACGGATGGACTTTTTTCAGCTCTTTACATGCAGGATATATTTAAGGACTGATGGTTTGATCTATATCCAATTGCTATGTACTCCATCCCATGGTGCCATACCACTATCAAGGGAAGTCAGGCACCAGCTGTGAATTGGAAGGATATATTTTACCACGGACTAATTCATATCCCTTTGCTGTGTTCTTCACCTAGTGGTAATATACCACAATCACGAGCAGCTGCTGATTAGCTGCCCACATTTAGCTGGAGATATTCCAGCCCACAGTCCTTATTAGGACGGGATATACTTGTGATTCATTATAGCTAACAGCGTTTATTTCACAGGACTGCTACTATTTCCACACATTGGATGCTCGACTTTTCTAGACAAAGAGGGGTTAATTTAATTTCATGTTTCATTTGGTCATAGCGGGGTATTCATCTCATGTCCACTTTTTAAACATAACAACATTGTTTTTTCTATTGTATGCAGTGTTTTTATAGATATTGATACTCTGGAGGAACGTGTCTCATCTGGGGGGGTCTTAGTACTGCCCCAGTTGGACATATTTTTATTTTGTGTGCATTCATCAATAAAGTCTATTCATATCTCTGAATTATACTGTGGTTGATTCTCCCTTAGGCCCCTTTCACACTGGGGCGTTTTTCAGGCGTTTTGGCGCTAAAAATAGCGGCTGAAAAACGCCTGCCCTGCAGTCTTTAATGTGAAATGGAAAGTAATAGTGCAGCGCTACATATAGACCAGTAAAAACTAAACTGTAACTCGAATGTGACCATAAAAAGAAACACAAAAAAGAAGGGGCAGGTTGAACAGCCAACCCAATATATAAAGTGTCCACAACACTAAACAAAGTGATAAGTGTCCAAAAATTTGAATAAATGGCATGGAGTGGATGGAGTAATTCTTGCACGAATCTTCACGTGAATGATGACATAAATGTGTGCTTACCGGAAATGTTGGACCCGAATGTCATACGACAGCGGATCAATCGAGCTTAAGAGTATTCCCAACGGCTGTCCACAGTAACGTCACCGAATCGCTGATGGATGATGAAATGTACCAGCTAGGCAATCAGATGACCTCAATCCTGGATGGAACCAGATGGATCGAAAACTTCTCAAATCTTCAATGCCCTCAAGGCTGGAGGTCTCCCCGAAAGGTTGGCTTTCTGGATCCTGGTATTCAACCGGACAATGGGATTCACCCTCTTCTTCTTCAATGTGAAAGCCTGAAGGCTTTCACACTGAAGCGGTGCACTATCAGGACCGCTCCGAAAGTACTGCTAGCCGCATCTTTGGAGCGGTGAAGGAGCGGTGAAATCAATGGGACAGCGCGGCTATACCACCCGCAATGCGCTGCTTCAGCAGCGCATTGCGGGCAGTTTTAACCCTTTCTCGGCTGCTAGCAGGGGTTAAAACCGCACCGCTAGTGGTCGAATATCGCTGCAAAAACAACGGTATAAAAATAGCGCCGCCATACCGCCAGCGCACCTCCCCGCCCCAGTGTGAAAGGAGCCTTAGACTATAATTTGAGACTCTTCTTTGTCTCAATATCCCCCATTTTTCTCACCAGTTCCCATTGTCATTTGGGAGGCATCCCGTCTATAAGACGATTCAGTCATTCAGATATCATGTTATAGTGTTATAGTATAGGTTGGATTCCAGTACTTTTATTTTATTTACTGGTTAACAAGTTCCCATCCACGCTATAGCTGAAAGATGGCTGCAACGCAGGCTTACATTGCTGGGAGGGCATGGATGTCTTCCCATGATCGCACTGCCCACGTGCCCCCTGCACGTGACACAGCTGATCACAAATCAGGGTAAAGGGCCAATCACAGGCCAAATACAAGCCGTTTTTCAGCATTCTTTTCCTCACGCTGACAGCATGAGGAGAGGAGAGCTAATAACTGGCTTGTGTGAAAAGGACATGTACACTGATAATCAGGAAACTGATTATCAGTGCAGTTCCAACAGTGCCCACCAGTGCTGCCAAAAAGTGCTTATCAGTGCTGCCAATCAGTGGCCATCAGTGCCTTCTCATCAGTGTCACCTATCAGTGCTGCCTATCAGTGTCGCCTACCAGTGCATATCAGTGCCGCCTATCAGTGCCATCCATTAATGCTGCCTATCAGTGCAGCCTCATCAGTGTCTCCCCATCAGTGACCACCAGTGCCTGCTCATCAGTGCCCAACAGTGCAGCCTCATCAATACCGCCTCATTTGCGCACATCAGTGAAGGAGAAAATTACCTGTTTGCAAAATTTTATAACAAATTATGAAAAAAATAATGTTTTTTTCAAAATTGTTTTTTTTTTTCGTTTGTTTAGCAAAAAATTTTAAATCAAGTGGTGATTAACCACTTCCTTACAGAGTAATTGTACATCGGCAGGAACCCTCTCTCCCTCCGGGTGGACATCATATTACGTCCTGGGCTTCCTGGCCATCTAGGGGGGAACCCGGTGTGCGTCCCCGGTGACCGCAATGTCCGCCGGGCACCCGCGATTGCCCGTGATCACAGCAGGACCGTGGATCTGTGTGTGTAAACAAACAGATCCACATCCTGTCAGAGGAGAGGAGACCGATGTGTGTTCCCAGTACAGAGGAACACAGATCGGTCTCCTCTCCTTGTGAGTCCCCTCCCCCTACAGTTAGAATAACTCCCTAGGGAACATATTAAACCCCTTGATCACCCCCTAGTGTTAACCCCTTCCCTGCCAGTCACATTTACACAGTAATCAGTGCAGTTTTATAGCACTAATTGCTGTATAAATGTGAATGGTCCCAAAAACATGTCAAAAGTGTCCGATATGTCCGTCGCAATGTCACGGTCACAATAAAAATCGCAGATCGCCGCCATTACTAGTAAATAAAATAAAAATGCCATAAATCTATCCCCTATTTTGTAGACACTATAACTTTTGCCCAAACCAATCAATATAAGCTTATTGCGATTTTTTTTTACCATAAATATATAGAAGAATACGTATTGGCCTAAACTGAGGAAAAATTTTATTTTTATTTTTTAAATCGTGATATTTTTTAAATCAAAAAGTAAAAAATATTGTGTTTTTTTTTTTTCAAAATTGTCACTCTTCTTTTGTTTATAGCACAAAAAAGGGGGTGAAAATGCCCTGTATTGAAGTGGTTAAACACCACAAAATGAAAGCTTGATTTGTGTGGGAAAAAAAAAGATAAAAATGTAATATGGGTACAGTGTAGCATGACCGCGCAATTGTCATTCCAGGTGTGACAGTGCTGAAAGCTGAAAATTTGCCTGGGCAGGAAGGGGGTAAAAGTGCCCAGTAGGCAAGTGGTTAATATATTACTTTTTTGTATTTGAATTTAGATACCCTCTAATGCATATTTAAACCCAAGAGCAAAATATTGATATATTTCACCTTACCAGTATTTAGATTATAAGAAGTGCAAAACAGAAAGAAAAAAGGAATGAAATGACTGTGCAATAAGTCACCTGTATAACTGCTTGGAAATGTTTTTTCTGTTTGTGTTTTATGAAATGTGTCTATTTTATAAATAAAAAAACTATTTTATAAGCTAATATTTTATTATCATATTCATTTTAGTAGAATATTTATTATTGTAACTGCTTAAATTGTAGCTAATGGGTCTTCATGTAGCAAGATGGTGTTAAACATGTCCATTTTATATTACTGGTTTCATAAGATATAACAAATTATATTTTATATATTCATGAATAAATTGATGAAAATTGCATCTTTTTCTGGACTAAATTTACAGCCAATTATCAGTCATTCGTGTTCTTTTGATAAATTCATCTTATGAACAATCTGGTCAATTTATCATCTGAAGAGCAGACAGATAAGTCAGAATTTTTTCTGGAAAGAAATTTTTTTCTGCAGTGTTTTATCAAATGTTACAACAAGCAAGCAACACCAGTTCAAGAAATAATTTAATAAAGCATGTAATCTCTTTTAAACGTACATATTATGTACATATTTATTTGGAAAACCAGAATTTTCTTTAAGACAAACCCAAATCTGTCTTTAACCACTTCCGCCCTGGAAGGATTTACCCCCTTCCTGACCAGGCCATTTTTTGCGGTACGGCACTGCATCGCTTTAACTGACAATTGCGCAGTCGTGGGATACTGTACCCCAAATTTTTGTCCTTTTTTTCCCCACAAATAGAGCTTTCTTTTGGTGGTATTTGATAACCTCTACGTTTTTTTTTTGCGCCATAAACAAAAAAAGACTGACAATTTTGAAATATTAAATAAATAAAAGTTATCAAAAAGTCCTGAGACATAAAAGTCCAGATGATAAAACAGCGCTATAGTTGGATAAATGTCCACTTGCATAAAAACATTCGGGTGATGATACAGTAGTAAGTCTTTAAATCCGTGAGTGCGTGTAAACAGTTGATTAAAAGTGCATCCTACACCTGTTCCCAGACTTCACCACACGTGAGGCACTCTCACCTGTCGGGGTGCAAACTCACCACAATGATGACACAATTGGGCCTGAGATATTAATACTGGTGGGCTCTCTCACTCGACCATCCGTCATCACCAAGCAGGGTACAGCAAGGGTTAACTCCATATACCATTCATATAAAACACAAAAGACACTAACATAGTGTAATCCTGCTTTAATGAAATAAAAAATACCCCCATGCAGTAAACCCCTGCTACAAATGCACGTACAGAAAAAAAACAGTCAAACAGCATGTGTATGTGTATATTCACCGCTTTGCATTTGACCACAGCAGCGTCTGTATTCCTGGGGAATTACTTTCTTGTTGTGGCCAGTCAGCAGGGAACAGCATCCATTAGTTCTTAGTTAGAGAAGTTTTGTTGTAGCCACGCCCTGACCGGTTTCGTCCAATCGACTTCAACAGAGGGCATGGCTACACGGCACTAGTATGCTGATCTAAATACCCACTCCCAGCCGTCAGTTGGTCGAAAGATTCGACGTGCAACCGCTCTGATTGGTGAGTCTCAGAGCGGATGACAGGCAGATCACAGACCCTATCAGGGACGGAGAGAGGGAAGACAGCAAACTTCATTATAGAACACCGCACAATGTCAGCAACCAGAGGGGCATGTCATGGCTAGTAACCCAGCCAAAAACTACAGCCGTTCTGGAGCATAAAAAAGGAGCTGGATTTAATTAAAATAAATATGTATATCGAGCATAATCATTACAAGTTTAAAAATATATATTGGCTTGCACTGCACAGGTATTCTATCTAGTATACTACAACTGCAGCCGTGACAGACCGGACCCCTGGCACTATTTAAATCAATGCTGACAGAATGTAATAGGCAGTAACCTAGTGCAGAATGAATATTGCATTAAAATACTCAGCATTATCTGTTAGTATTTAGAAAATTATCCTTATTTGATTAAATCAATGAGTTTATGAGAATATAAGATCAATTATGATCCATAAATAAGGGAAAGGATTTTTTTTAAATTAAAATAGACTAAAAATACAGGAAAAAATTACAGGAAAATTGTATATAGGTACATGTGATACAGCATATATAGAGCTACCATACATATGTGTAAAACAATGATAATCATAGTAGATGGAGGCAAAATAAATGAGCCACAGAGGTGCCACACCTTCCTAGTTATGCATCAAAAATTGAAATATTAAATATTAATAATATATTATGTAGCGGGGTCTCTAAATTTAGGTGGGACACTCAGGTGTGTAAGTATGGGAATAGTGGACCACTTGTGTTCGTGGAGGATTGGATGGTGTAATAGTCTCCTTGGCCTCTGGTTGGCGGGGTACCTGGAGGCCCAAGGTAGATTTGCCATTACAGTGCTACCCTTTTTGTCCCTTTCCGGAGATGGTACGGCGAGGGTGGGGAACCTGCCGTGGTGTCAATGGGAGGAGATAAAAGGGGGAGATGCCCTAACCACGAGGTCTTCAGGAGGATCTTCTTCACACGCCCAGGCACCTTAGGCCTGGGTGCGGGCGGTTCCGGATTCCGGCCCAGGCGCCCTAGGCCTGACCGGAATGGAGTTGGAGTCCATCCCAGGCACCTTCAGCCTGGGGTGAGGTACTAAACTAGGAGGCCTGGGGTCCAGTGACTTCGACTGGATCCCGCGAGGGTGGAGACGTCCGAGGGTCCCTGAGGTGGACGGGGCCCATGTCTGAGGTGAGGAGGCCGGGGAGGTTACCCATTCGGAGAGTCTGGAGCAGCATCAACCCAGTGACTGATGGACCTCTGGTAACTCCCTTGGAGGGACATCTTCCCCTGATAGGGGCCGCAGCGCAGCAAAGGTACTCCCATCTACGTTCTCTTGAGTCGCTGGTAGAGACTCTCAAGTTCTAAGTCCTTTCTAGCTAATGTTATAGTAACCGCTGGCGAGATCGCAGTGGTTTAGCTGATACCCAGGATAGTGCCTCGACCTGCTCATTCCCCGTATCGAAAATGTTATCAAGTCGCAACCAGTTGGCTACTGAAGCACTGTTTATTGTGAGATGTACAATAAAGCAAGAGTTGGACTGTGATCGGTGTGTGGAACTCTGGTTAATGGGAGCAAAGGGAAGTGTTGACACAGCGGGGCTTGATTCTAGACAAAAGCACATAGGCCCGAGGAAATATCTGGTACTGGCCTTCACCTCACCCACAGCTATGGGGAGGACATGGGCCGTAGCGCATCTCACCCTGTCGTGTGACATACCCCTAGACAAAGGAGATGGGGTGAGGCGGCTACAATTAAAATACTAAGAATATTGAAAATATTAGAAGTATTAAAATTATTAAAAAATAAAAAAATATATATATATTAAACGTTAAAATGTTAGAGAGGGGCACTAATTCAGTAATCACTAATGAAACAATTTATGTTGAGGTCAACGTTTAACCCCTTAGGGACCAAAGTGTGTACCGAATGGATCCATTGGGTCTCGAGCTTGGATATCTCCCTAAATAAATTGGCCCCTCTCCATGGTGGTTTAAGTAAATCCACCCCCAAAATTTCAGTCCAGCAGGGTTCTGATTGTGAAAAAGTTTAAAATGTAAAGAAACGTTATGATCTATAAAACCCATCTTAATGTTCGCCACATGTTCTGCAATCCTTATCTTGAGCATCCTTTTTGTGCGACCAATATATTGTAATTTACAAGGACATTCCAAGATGTAAACTACATATGAGGAATTGCAGGTTATAAAGTTTTTTATCAAAAACTTTGCATTGTTGGATGTGGATGTAAAACTATCCAACACTCTCAAAGGTGTATTTACTTCCTTACATGGGCGACACTTCCTACAAGCAAAAAAGCCATCTTTATCCCAAAAAGTGGGTGGTCTGCTTGGTGGGTCAAGAATTTTCTTCACTACCCTGTCTCCATAGTTGGGGGCTTTTCTATAAATAAAAGTTGGTTTATCTGGAATGACGGTTTTTAGAACTCTATCTAAAATTAAACCGTGCCAGTGAGGAAAAAATATATTTTCTACTTCCTTAAACTGGGAATGATACCCAGAAATAAAACTCCATTTGTAACTAATCTTGTTACGACCAGGGAGGATGTCATCAGAGTGTTGGGTACTTGGTACTACTAGGAGTTCTTCAATAATCTTGTTCAGTTGACTCTCATGGTAACCTTTCTCAATGAATTTCCCTTTCAAAATACATGCTTGAGATATATAGTCAGCATCTGTTGAACAATTACGTCTTACTCTCGTAATCTGTCCTTTGGGTATATTCCTCAGCCATGTAGGATGGTGCCCACTTTGTGTGGGAAGATAACTGTATCTTTGTCCATTAGCATGTTTGACAGTTTGTCGTGGTAAAATTCCTTTGTTAGGATAACCACTCCACCGCCTTTATCTGCCGGTCTCACCACTATATCCTTCCTTTTTTCTAGTAATTCAATACCTTCTTTTATATGTCGTGGATTGACATTTTTATTAGGTATGCTCAAGACAAGGATTGCAGAACATGTGGCGAACATTAAGATAGGTTTTAAAGATCATAACGTTTCTTTACATTTTAAACCTTTTCACAATCAGAACCCTGCTGGACTGAAATTTTGGGGGGTGGATTTACTTAAACCACCATGGAGAGGGGCCAATTTAGTTAGGGAGATATCCAAGCTCGAGACCCAATGGATCCATTCGGTAGACACTTTGGTCCCTAAGGGGTTAAACGTTGACCTCAACATAAATTGTTTCATTAGTGATTACTGAATTAGTGCCCCTCTCTAACATTTTAACGTTTAATATATATATTTTTTTATATTTTTTAATAATTTTAATACTTCTAATATTTTCAATATTCTTAGTATTTTAATATATTATTAATATTTAATATCTCAATTTTTGATACATAACTAGGAAGGTGTGGCACCTCTGTGGCTCATTTATTTTGCCTCCATCTACTATGATTATCATTGTTTTACACATATGTATGGTAGCTCTATATATGCTGTATCACATGTACCTATATACAATTTTCCTGTAATTTTTTCCTGTATATTTAGTCTATTTTAATTATTTTTTTTTCCTTTCCCTTATTTATGGATCATAATTGATCTTATATTCTCATAAACTCATTGATTTAATCAAATAAGGATAATTTTCTAAATACTAAGAGATAATGCTGAGTATTTTAATGCAATATTCATTCTGCACTAGGTTACTGCCTATTACATTCTTTCAGCATTGATTTAAATAGTGCCAGGGGTCAGGTCTGTCACGGCTGGAGTTGTAGTATACTAGATAGAATACCTGTGCAGTGCAAGCCAATATATATTTTTTAACTTGTATTGATTATGCTCGATATACATATTTATTTTAATTAAATCCAGCTCCTTTTTTATGCTCCAGAACGGCTGTAGTTTTTGGCTGGGTTACTAGCCATGACATGGCCCTCTGGTTGCTGACATTGTGCGGTGTTCTATAATGAAGTTTGCTGTCTCCCCTCTCTCCGTCCCTGATAGGGTCTGTGATCTGCCTGTCATCCGCTCTGAGACTCACCAATCAGAGCGGTTGCATGTCGAATCTTCAGACCAACTGACGGATGGGAGTGGGTATTTAGATCAGCATACTAGTGCCGTGTAGCCACGCCCTCTGTTGAAGTTGATTGAACGAAACCGGTCAGGGCGTGGCTACAACAACACTTCTCTAACTAAGAACTAATGGATGCTGTTCCCTGCTGACTGGCCACAACAAGGAAGTAATTCCCCAGGAATACAGACGCTGCTGTGGTCAAATGCAAAGCGGTGAATATACACATACACATGCTGTTTCACTGATTTTTTTCTGTACGTGCATTTGTAGCAGGGGTTTACTGCATGGGGGTATTTTTTTTTTTATTAAAGCAGATTACACTATGTTAGTGTCTTTTGTGTTTTATATAAATGGTATATGGAGTTAACCCTTGCTGTCCCCTGCTTGGTGATGATGGATGGTCGAGTGAGAGAGCCCACCAGTATTAATATCTCAGGCCCAATTGTGTCATCATTGTGGTGAGTTTGCACCCCGACAGGTGAGAGTGCCTCACGTGTGGTGAAGTCTGGGAACAGGTGTAGGATGCACTTTTAATCAACTGTTTACACGCACTCACGGATTTAAAGACTTATACTGTATCATCACCCGAATGTTTTTATGCAAGTGGACATTTATCCAACTATAGCGCTGTTTTATCATCTGGACTTTTATGTCTCAGGACTTTTTGATAACTTTTATTTATTTATGCACTTTTACGAGGTTTCTCGTTTGAGTTTTAAACAGCTGGCTGGCTTTTATTGCTCTTATCCAGTGTAAGATTAGTCTATGGTATTTATTTTACATTTAGTGATTTATTAACTCTGTTTTATCTGTTCTTATGTGTATTTATATATTTATTACACTTAAAGCGGAGTTCCACCCAAATTTCGAACTTCCGCTTTATCCACTCCTCGCCCCCTTACATGCCACATTTGGCATGTAATTTTTTTTGGGGGGGAGTGGGGGCTTCAGTAGGAGTGGGACTTCCTGTCCCACTTCCTCCTTCCGCCCTGGGGTCGCCTAGGCGATACGTCATATTGCCTTGTGGCGGCCCCTCCCTGTAGGCGATCACCTGGGACGTGACAGGTCCCAGGCGATCGCCTGTCCATTCAGAGAGCGCTGCGCTGTTTGCGCATTCGCAGTGAGTGCCCGGCCGTGAAGCCGAAAGCTGTCATGGCCGGGTGCCCACACAATGAATGGAGGCACCGGCGGAGAAGGGGGGAGAGGAGCGGAGCTCCAGGCGGCGCGTCGCTGGACAGTGGAGCAGGTAAGTGTATGTTTATTAAAAGCCAGCAGCTACACTTTTTGTAGCTGCTGACTTTTAATAAACATAAAAAAGGGTGGAACTCCCCTTTAACCAGTACCCTTTGTAGCTTCACGGCTATTAAAGGAAGACTGTGAATTAGTATTTCACTACTGTGGCGCCGGAAAGTGCAATCTAGGCCTATTTTTTGCTATAATAATTTTGAAAAATTGCTATAATAAATATACTAAAATTTTAAGAAACAAAACAAATTTCTGCCTCAGTTTAGGTCTATATATATTCTTCTACATATTTTTTGAAAAAAAAATCGCAATAAGCGTATATTGTTTGGTTGACGCAAAAGTTATAGCGTCTACAAAATAGGGGATATATTTATGGCATTTTATTTTTTATTTTTTTTTACTAGCAATGGTGGTGATCTGCATTTTTTTTTATAACAATCTTTTTTTTGTTGTTGTGCATTCCATACAAAAAATAAGACCATGAGAAAGAAAAAAAGAGAGGGTGAATACAATCACATATTAACCGCTTGAGGGCCGCTGCACGCCGATGTACGTCGGCAGAATGGCATGGCTGGGCACATGGGCGTACAGGTACGTCCCCTTTAAGAGCCCAGCCGTGGGTCGCGAGCGCGCCGCCGGTGGTGCACTCGGGGAGAGGTTTGTTTACACTTCTCCGCGGTACTCTTCTCCGTGACCGTCCCAGCGGCAACAGCGGACCCGATAGGCGCTGGTGTCCCACGATCGGGTCACAGAGAGGAAGAACGGGGAGAAGTGTAAATAAACCTCTCCCCGTGCTTCCTAGTGAGCCTGTCACTGATCGTCTGCTCCCTGTAATAGGGAACGATGATCAGTGATGTCACACGCTAAGCCACACCCCCCCAGTAATAAACACAAATCAGGGCACACTTAACCCCCTCCTGGTTAACCCCTTCACTGCCAGTGTCATTTTTACAGTAACCAGTGCATTTTTATAGCACTGGTCGCTGTAAAAATGACAATGGTCCCAAAATAGTGTCAAAAGTGTCCGATGTGTCCGCCATAATGTCGCAGTCCTGAAAAAAATCACTGATCGCCGCCATTACTAGTAAAAAATTTTTTTTTTAGAAAAATGCCATAAAACTACCCCTATTTTGTAAACGCTATAACTTTTGCGCAAACCAATCAATAAACGCTTATTGTGATTTTTTTTTACAAAAAATATGTAGAAGAATATGTATCGGCCTAAACTGAGGAAAAAAAAAATTTTTTTTTATATATTTTTTGGGGATATTTATTATAGCAAAAAGTAAAAAATATTGATTTTTTTTCAAAATTGTCGCTCTATTTTTGTTTATGGCACAAAAAAGAAAAAACACAGAGGTGATCAAATACCACCAAAAGAAAGCTCTATTTGTGGGAAAAAAAGGACGTCAATTTTGTTTGGGAGCCACGTCGCATGACCGCGCAATTGTCAGTTAAAGCGACGCAGTGCCGAATCGCAAAAAGGGGCCTTGTCCTTATGCTGCATATTGGTCCGGGTCTTAAAGCGGAGCTCCACCCTAAAGTGGAACTTCCGCTCATCGGAACCTTCCCCCTCCCGGTGTCACAATTGACACCTTTCAGGGGAGAGGGGGGTGAAGATACCTGTCTAAGACAGGTTTTTCACCCACTTCCGGGAGTCCCCCCCGTCGGGAAATCTGCGGGAAGCACGTCACTTCCCGCAGAGTACCCGTTGTGTTCTGGGAGACACTCGGCTCCCAGAACACACGGGACCAGTCAGAACGGCGCAGCACGACTCGCGCATGCGCCGTAGGGAATCGGGCAGTGAAGCCGCAAGGCTTCACTTCCTGGTTCCCTCACCGAGGATGACGGTGGGGGCAGCAGAGTGACGAGTGATTACTCGTCCTCTGCTGCGGACGTCGCTGGACTCCAGGACAGGTAAGTGTCCTAATATTAAAAGTCAGCAGCTGCTGTAGCTGTAGCTGCTGGCTTTTAATATTTTATTTTCGGCGGAGCTCCGCTTTAAGTAGTTAAACATTACAAAAAAATATATAATAATAATAATAATAATATATAATATTGCCCTAAGGCATAAGCACCCACTATGCATTGATTTTATCCACCCTGATTACCTACTTTGATCTTATGACAACATTCCTTCTTATACAGGCTAATTTCTACTGTTTTGTCCCTCCCTCTCCTCTCCCCCTCTTCTCTACCAAGTGAACCATCATATAATGGATTGTTAGGGTCCAACCAATAGATCCATATTTTTTTTAAATTTTGGGGTATTCCTCTGTATTTGTACGTTAACCTTTCTCTTTTTAATATGTAGTTAAGTTTCTCGCTCCATTGTTTATAGGTTGGTGGGGCAGGAGAGATCCATTTTTGTAGAATAAGTTTACGTGCTAAATATAAGGCACTAGTCCACATGGTGCACATCTCTACTGGTAATTCTCCCTCAAGGATTGTTCCCAGGATTGATCTGCGATTTTTATTGGGACTGCGACATTGCGGCGGACAGATTGGACACTTTTGACACTTTTTTGGGACCATTGACATTTATACAGTGGTCAGAGCTAAAAATAGCCACTGATTACTGTATAAATGTTACTGGAAGAGACGGGGTTAACCCTAGGGGCGATCAAGGGGTTAAATATGTTCACTCAGTGTGTTCTAACTGTAGGGGGGATGGGACTGCCTGGGGGAGGAGACCGATCGTTGTTCCTATATACTAGGAACACACGATCTGTCTCCTCTCCCCTGCCAGAAAGTGGATTTGTGTTTACACACACACGTCCCCATTCTGGCTCTGTCAGGAGCGATCACGGGTGCCCCGGCAGACATTGCGGCCACTGGGCATGCGCATCACCTCCTCAGTGAAAGCGGCCGCCATACAGCTACAGCGATTCGCACAGGGGAGCCATTCTGCCGATGACAAGCGATGGCGGGCGGTCGGCGAAAGGTTAACAAATGTCTGTGTCTATACATTAACCACTTAACGACCGCTCACTGTATATATACGTCGGCAGAATGGCACTGACAGGCACAATCACGTAGAGCATACGTGATTGCCTTTGTATAGTTGGGGGGTCCAATCGGACCCCCCTCCTATACAGTGAGCGGTGGCTAAGTGTCTGGGAGCGTTCCGGGATGAGGGGGCAGCCATTCGTTTCTGGCCACCCCCTCGCGATCGCTCCCGGCGAATGGAAATGCCCCCTCTGTCTGTGTCAGACAGAGGGAGCAGGAGGAAGTGATGTCATCTCTGGTGCGGCGCTCACATATACCGAGCGCCGTACAAGAGAAGACATCAGGTCAGTGCACACAACACTACACTGACACCAGGACACATAGGGACATAAATCGCCCCCCAGGCCCCCCCAGACACCCCAGATCACCCCCCAGATCACCCCCCCAGCCCCCAGTCACAGTGTCACTGATTGCAGTGACCATTTATTTAGTGATCACTGCAATCAGTGACATTTGTGACTGTAAAAGTGTCACCAAAGTTTAGTCTTAGGTCCAGTGTAGCCCCCTAACCCCCCCTAATAAAGGTTTAACCCCCTGATCACCCCCCAGATAACCCTTTCACCGCCTATCACCACTGTCGCTTAGCGATCATTTTTCTGATCGCTGTCTTAGCGTCAGTGATGCCGATCGGCAGCCAGTAATTTTTTTTAGGTTCGCCGCAGGTTTTTATAGCGTCAGGTACCCCAATATATTATCTAATAAAGGTTTAACCCCCTTGATCGCCCCCCAGGTAACCCTTTCACCCCCTATCACCACTGTCGCTAAGCAATTGTTTTTCTAAACGCTGTCTTAGTGTCGGTGATGCAGATCGTAGCCAGTAATTTTTTTTAGGTTCGCCGCTGTGACAGCAGGAAGGTAAAGTCACCTGGTTGCATCCAGGGGGGTAGATATATTTCGCACAGATTCAGGCTTTACGCCGACTTATACAACTAGGTGGAGAGTTGTATAAGGCTAGTGGGCTCATGGATGACTCATACCTCTAGGGAGAGGGCTGGGCGTCGTGCAGACAGGGAGTTGATGAGACCAGCTGAAGCTTGTCAGCTCATTTAGGCCTCTATAAGAACTCCCAGCTTCATTAGATGTTAGCTCATGCCTGGAACCAGACCTGTGTGGACTGTCTAGGGAGAGTGAACCCCTGTGCGGTGAGACAAAGCCTGTGTGGCTATTTGCTTGGACATTTAAAACCAGGGACTTAGGGACTAGGACAGCACTAGGCTGATCCCAGTTGTTAGTTAGGAAACCTGTATGTTTAGTCAGAGGTCAACTTGACCAGGATTTATTTTGGTTATGTTTCTTTTGCTTTGCTGTGTTTTGTCACTGTAAATAGAAAATAAACCGCACCTTTTTGATTTTGAAAACCACAACCTCCGTTTGCTGGGCCTGTTTTGTGTGGGGAGCCCATCCCGGGGGTCACACACACCCGCTGCCGAGCTAACCCCCTCACAGTTGGTGGAGAACCAGTGGCAGTTTTTTTTTAAGCCAGCATGGAGGAGATACTGAAGCAGCTGGCTCTAGCAAATGCCAATCAACAGCAGACAAATGCAGGTTTGCAAAAGAGCCTTGCAGCTCATCAACAGAGCCTTGCAGCTCAACAACAGAACTTCGCAGCCCAGCAGCAAACTCATCAACAGAGCCTTGCAGCCCAGCAGCAGACAAACGCAACCTTGCAACAGAGTCTGGAGGCTCAGCAACGAGCCCAGCAGCAATCTGAGGCCCGCTTCATAGACCTGTTGCAGAAGCAAGAGCAGAGACTACAACAGATGGAAGCAGTAATGCAGCAACGTCCGCAGACCAGTGAGGAAAGCCGTCCCACTAATACCGCGTCCTTTGGGGTGAGTCGTTTATTGACAAAAATGACTGGAGAGGATGATCCAGAGGTATTTTTGACCACATTTGAAAGGACCGCTGAAAGAGAAAAGTGGCCTGAGGAGCAGTGGGCTGGACTGGTGGCTCCTCTGTTAACTGGTGAATCGCAGAAAGCTTACTATGACCTAGAGCCTAACCAAGCAAAAGACTATGTGATGCTAAAAGCTGAAATATTGGCAAGGCTGGATGTCACCCAGGCTGTCCGGGCTCAGCGTGTGCATAACTGGACTTTCCAGCTTGGAAAACCCCCAGGTCTCAAATGTATGATCTCATTCACCTGAGCAGAAAGTGGCTACAGCCAGAGACTTTGTCCGCACCAAAGATTGTGGAACGTGTTGTAATGGATCGGTTTTTGAGAGCTCTTCCTACTGCCATCCAAAAGTGGGTAAGCCATGGAGACCCAGAGACGGCCGATGGTCTTGTGGATCGTGTGGAGAAATACTTGGCTACAGAGAACCTGACGGCCTCTTCCAGAGACACTCGGACTTTCCACCCTAAGACCAGACCATCCCCAGGGGCGGATAAGAGGATTCCAAGGGGTGAGGGTGGAGAGAGTGAGAGGGTGGGAGCTCTACCCCAAGTTTGGCGAGAACAGCCTGGGAAATCAGCGGCTCAAGAGGCGGCAAGAAGGATCGTTTGCTACCGCTGCCGGCAAGCGGGACATATTGCAGCCAATTGCCCGGTTGTGGAGGAACCCATGCAGTGTGACTTTCTGACGGGCAGACGTCAGTCGCTGTGTGCGACAGTCGCATGCACTGCCATTCGAGGAACTGAGAAACATTTATGCAAAATGTGTGTTAATGGTAGAAATGTTGTGGTATTGCTGGATTCAGGTAGCCTTGTGACCCTGATAAAGGCTGAGTTAGTTAAAACAGAGGTCTCTGGGAATAGCAAGGTAGCTGTTATTTGTGTGCATGGGGACACCCGAGAGTATCCAGTGACTACAGTGTGTTTCGAGACCCCCAAAGGTACCCTCTCTCATCCAGTGGGCTTAGTATCTCAGTTACCGCATGACGCCATTGTGGGAAGGGATTTTCCGAAGTTCTGGGAACTGTGGGATGATCCTGAGCCCCTCACTGGTGCCCCTATGTACCAGGAATGTGATAGCCAGAACTCCCCTGAGAGTGGTGAGGACTCTCCGGAATTTCCCTTATCAGTATTGGCAGGGGAGACTCAAGAAACTGGAGAGGAGCCCACCTCCTCAGACGAAAACCTACCGTCTGTGGAGTTTTCTGATCTTGAGGTTCACAGGGAAAACTTTGCCACAGAACAGTTGAAAGACCCCGCCCTAATAAAGGCACGGGAAAACGTAGTGAAAATAGATGGCGAGTTAGTGAACCCAGATAATACCTGCACTTACCCATACTTCAGCGTAGAGAAGGACCTACTGTATCGGGTGGCAAAAAGGGCAGAAGAAACCGTTGAGCAGCTTGTGGTGCCCAAACCTTACAGGAAGTTGGTGTTGGAGTTGGCCCATGGGCACATTCTTGGAGGTCATCTGGGGACAGAGAAAACCCGAGAGAGGGTATTACAGAGATTCTATTGGCCGGGGGTGATGAAGGACGTAGAAAATTATTGTTCCTCCTGCCCTGTGTGTCAGAGGTTGGCCCCGATGCCACATTTCCGTAGCCCGCTGGTCCCTCTACCCATCATTGAGGTCCCGTTTGAGAGGATCGCCATGGATTTGGTAGGTCCTATAATCAAGTCCGCTAGGGGGCACCAGTACATATTAGTTATAATGGACTATGCCACCCGTTATCCAGAAGCGATCCCTCTCCGAAATACCTCGGCCAAAACCATAGCCAAAGAGCTATCTCTTGTTTTTAGCCGGGTGGGTATTTGTAAAGAACTGCTTACGGACCAAGGTACACCCTTTATGTCCCGGGTTATGAAAGAGCTGTGTAAATTGTTCAAAGTGACGCAATTGCGTACGTCTGTGTATCACCCCCAAACCGATGGGCTGGTTGAAAGATTCAACAAAACCCTAAAACAAATGTTGAAGAAAGTGGTGGATAGAGATGGAAAGGATTGGGACTGTTTACTTCCTTATTTGATGTTTGCTATTAGGGAGGTGCCCCAATCCTCTACGGGATTCTCCCCCTTTGAATTACTGTATGGGAGACACCCAAGAGGGCTGTTGGATATTGCCAAGGAAACTTGGGAAAGTGAGAGTTCTCCCCACAGGAGTGTGATTGAGCATGTCGCCCTGATGCAAGATCGAATTGCACAGGTAATGCCCATCGTGAAGGAACATTTGGCCCAAGCGCAGTTGGCACAGCAGAGAGTGTACAACCGTGGAGCCAAGACCCGTACCTTTTCCCCGGGGGATAGGATATTGGTACTTTTCCCTACGGTTGAAAGTAAATTCCTTGCCAAATGGCAAGGCCCCTACGAGATAATGGAAAAAGTGAGCGAAGTGAATTACAAGGTCAGACAACCAGGAAGGCGAAAGCCCGAACAGATCTATCACGTTAATCTGTTGAAAGCCTGGAGGGATAGAGAGTCCCTAGTCGCAGACACTTGGTCACCAGCTCAAACTGGTTGCGTGATTCCTGAGGTTGGAATAGCAGCCACCTTGTCACAACCCCAACAACAGGAGGTTAAGGAGTTTGTGCTTCGCAACAAGGAGGTATTCTCTGAGCTGCCGGGACAAACATCTGGGGTAGAGCATGACATCATTACCCCGCCCGGTGAAAGGGTGAAGTTAAAACCCTATCGGATCCCAGAGGCTCGACGGGAGGCAATACGGGAGGAAGTACAGAAAATGCTGAACTTAGGGGTGATAGAGGAGTCCCAAAGTGATTGGTCTAGTCCCATCGTGTTGGTGCCTAAACCGGATGGGAGCTGGCGATTTTGTAACGATTTTCGTCAGTTGAACAAAGTTACAAAATTTGACACCTACCCCATGCCACGTATAGATGAGTTGATCGACCGGCTGGGAACAGCCCGATACATGACGACTCTTGACCTCACAAAAGGGTATTGGCAAATCCCCCTGGCCAAGTCGGCCAAAGAGAAAACCGCATTTGTAACCCCAGACGGGGCGTTCCAATATAAAAGAATGCCGTTCGGGTTACAGAATGCGCCGGCCACATTCCAGCGGAAAATGGACCAGATGCTGAGGCCCCATCGGAAGTATGCTGCGGCTTACCTGGATGACGTAATTGTCCATAGCACAGATTGGGCCTCACATCTGCCAAAAGTGCAAGCAGTCCTGGACTCTGTTCGGGAAGCGGGGTTTACGGCTAACCCCAAGAAGTGTACCATTGGGCAGGAGGAGGCCAAATATCTTGGGTACACCATTGGGAGGGGAGTAATAAAACCCCAACTCAACAAAGTCGAGGCCATCCAGAGTTGGCCACGTCCCAACAGCAAGAAGCAGGTACGAGCCTTTCTGGGAATCGCTGGGTATTATCGGCGATTCATTCCCCACTTTGCTTCTAAGGCTGTGCCCCTAACCAACCTGACGAAGGGGAAAGGGTCGGTCATGATTAAATGGAACCCCGAGGCTGAGGCAGCATTCCAATTCTTGAAACAAGCCTTATGTAGCCAGCCAGTGTTGTACTCACCCGACTTCTCTAAAGACTTTGTCGTACAAAGTGATGCGTCAGATGTGGGGTTAGGAGCAGTATTGTCCCAGGTCTGGAACGGGGAAGAGCACCCAGTCATTTACCTCAGCAGGAAGTTGAAGTCCCATGAGGTAAATTACGCCACCGTTGAAAAGGAGTGTTTAGCGGTGAAGTGGGCTCTAGATTCCCTTCGGTACTACCTGCTAGGTAGGCACTTTGACATGGTTACGGATCACGCTCCGTTAAAGTGGATGGCTCAAAACAAGGAAACAAATAGAAGAGTGAATAGGTGGTTCCTGGCCCTCCAGGAATTCAACTTCACAGTAAAGCATCGCCCTGGCGTTCAAATGGGGAATGTGGATGCTTTGTCTCGAGTACATGAATGCCTGATTGCTGGTGTTCCAACCCCGAGGTTAAAACAAGAGGGGGGGGTATGTGACAGCAGGAAGGTAAAGTCACCTGGTTGCATCCAGGGGGGTAGATATATTTCGCCCAGATTCAGGCTTTACGCCGACTTATACAACTAGGTGGAGAGTTGTATAAGGCTAGTGGGCTCATGGATGACTCATACCTCTAGGGAGAGGGCTGGGCGTCGTGCAGACAGGGAGTTGATGAGACCAGCTGAAGCTTGTCAGCTCATTTAGGCCTCTATAAGAACTCCCAGCTTCATTAGATGTTAGCTCATGCCTGGAACCAGACCTGTGTGGACTGTCTAGGGAGAGTGAACCCCTGTGCGGTGAGACAAAGCCTGTGTGGCTATTTGCTTGGACATTTAAAACCAGGGACTTAGGGACTAGGACAGCACTAGGCTGATCCCAGTTGTTAGTTAGGAAACCTGTATGTTTAGTCAGAGGTCAACTTGACCAGGATTTATTTTGGTTATGTTTCTTTTGCTTTGCTGTGTTTTGTCACTGTAAATAGAAAATAAACCGCACCTTTTTGATTTTGAAAACCACAACCTCCGTTTGCTGGGCCTGTTTTGTGTGGGGAGCCCATCCCGGGGGTCACACACACCCGCTGCCGAGCTAACCCCCTCACACCGCATGTTTTTATAGCGTCAGGTACCCCAATATATTATCTAATAAAGGTTTAACCCCCTTGATCGCCCCCCAGGTAACCCTTTCACCCCCTATCACCACTGTCACTAAGCGATCGTTTTTCTAAACGCTGTCTTAGTGTCTGTGATGCAGATCGGTAGCCGGTAATTTTTTTTAGGTTCGCCGCAGGTTTTTATAGCCTCAGGTACCCCAATATATTATCTAATAAAGGTTTAACCCCCTTGATCGCCCCCTAGGTAAGCCTTTCACCCCCTATCACCACTGTCGCTAAGCAATTGTTTTTCTAAACGCTGTCTTAGTGTCGGTGATGCAGATCGTAGCCAGTAATTTTTTTTAGGTTTGCCGCATGTTTTTATAGCGTCAGGTACCCCAATATATTATCTAATAAAGGTTTAACCCCCTTGATCGCCCCCCAGGTAACCCTTTCACCCCCATCACCACTGTCGCTAAGCGATCGTTTTTCTAAACGCTGTCTTAGTGTCGGTGATGCAGATCGGTAGCTGGTAATTTTTTTTAGGTTCGCCGCAGGTTTTTATAGCGTCAGGTACCCCCATATATTATCTAATAAAGGTTTTAACCCCCTGATTGCCCCTAGTTAACCCTTTCACCAGTGATCACCATATAAGTGTTACGGGTGACGCTGGTTAGTTAGTTTGCTTTTTATAGTGTCAGGGCACCCGCCGTGTATATAACCCAATAAAGGTTTAACCCCCTGATCGCCCGGCGGGTGATATCAATTAGGTTTTAGCGTCAGAGAGGGTCTGAGTCACACCCCAGGCAGCGTCAGGTTAGTGCCAGTAACGCTAACACCCACGCGTGAAGCATACACCCCCCTTAGTGGTATAGTATCTGAACAGATCAATATCTGATCTGATCAGATCTATACTAGCGTCCCCAGCAGTTTAGGGTTCCCAAAAACGCAGTGTTAGCGGGATCAGCCCAGATACCTGCTGGCACCTGCGTTTTGCCCCTCCGTCCAGCCCAGGCCACCCAAGTGCAGTATCGATCGATCACTGTCACTTACAAAACAAAAACACACATAACTGCAGCGTTAGCAGAGACAGGCCTGATCCCTGCGACTCCAGTGCTGTAGGAGGTGATTTCACCACCACAGTTAAAAAAAAATGCAAATATGCCAAAGCATTGGGGCAGCAGGGGCGGAGGAGCGATTTTGCTCCTAATGCCGCGTACATACGGTCAAAATTCCGATGGAGGCTTGCCCGTGGAAAAGTCCGACCATGTGTGTGCGGCATAACTTTTTTGCGGGAGGATGCCCCCATGCTTCAGCATATATAAATGGTGCGTGTATGCCCATCATTGGAAGTGGGTGGATGAAGGGCGGTATTCTAATGGTGGGCATACCCACCGATCAATCTCTTTTTTCGTTCAGCCAACTGGCTGCATGAAATAAAAAGATTACAATACATGTCCAACAAGGACCAGCAACGTACTGGTATGTTGCTGGACTTTGAATGTTTATACCAGAATGATGCCTGCGGGTTTAGGTATCATCTTGGTATCATTCTTTTCAGCCTGCGGCCGGCTTTCATGTAAAAGCAATCCTAGCGGCTAATTAGCCTCTGGACTGCTTTTACAAGCAGTGGGAGGGAATGCCCCCCCCGGATATAAAAAGCGCCATTGGGAAATTGGGAAAGCATTTTATCACACCGATCTTGGTGTGGTCAGATGCTTTGAGGGCAGAGGAATAATCTAGGGTCTAGAAGACCCCAGTTTTTTCAAAAAAAGAGTACCTGTCACTACCTATTACTATCATAGGGGATATTTACATTCCCTGAGATAACAATAAAAATGATTAAAAAAAAAATACTTGGAAGGAACAATTTAAAAATAAAATAAAAAAGCAAAAATTAATAATAAAAAAAAAAGCACCCCTGTCCTGCCCTGCTCTTGCCCAATGGCGAACGCAAGCGTCGGTCTGGCGTCATATGTAAACAGCAATTGCACCATGCATGTGAGGTATCACCGCGAAGGTCAGATCGAGGGCAATCATTTTAGCAGTAGACCTCCTCTGTAAATCTACTGGGGTAACCTGTAAAGGCTTTTAAAGGCTTTTAAAAATGTATGTAGTTTGTCGCCAATGCGCGTTTGTGCGAAATTTTAAAGCATGTCGTGTTTGGTATCTATGTACTCGGCCTAAGATCATCTTTTTTATTTCATCAAACATTTGGGCAATATAGTGTGTTTTAGTGCATTAAAATTAAAAAAAGTGTATTTTTTAACCCAAAAAATGCGTTTGAAAAATCGCTGCGCAAATACTGTGTAGAAAAAAAATGCAACACCCACCATTTTAATCTGTAGGGCCTTTGCTTTAAAAATATATATAATGTGTGGGGGTTCAACATAATTTTCTTGCAAAAAAAAATGTTTTCATGTAAACAAAAAGTGTCAAAAAGGGCTTTGTCTTCAAGTGGTTAGAAGAGTGGATGTAAGCTCCCTAATGTTGTGTATAAAATGCCAGAACAGTTCAAAACCCCCCAAATGACCCCATTTTGGAAAGTAGACACCCCAAGCTATATACTGAGAGGCATGTCGAGTCCATGGAATATTTTATATGTTGACACAAGTTGCGGAAAAACGATTTTTTTTTTTTTGCACAAAGTTGTCACTAAATGATATATTGCTCAAACATGCCATGGGCATATGTGGAATTACACCCCAAAATACATTCTGTTGCTTCTCCTGAGTACGGGGATACCACATGTGTGAGACTTTTTGGGAACCTAGCCACGTACGGGACCCCAAAAACCAAGCACCGCCTTCAGGCTTTCTAAGGGTGTAAATTTTTGATTTCACTTCTCACTGCCTATCACAGTTTCGGAGGCCATGGAATGCCCAGATAGCACAAACCCCCCCCCCCCAAATGACCCCATTTTGGAAAGTAGACACCCCAAGCTATTTGCTGAGAGGTATTGTGAGTATTTTGCAGATCTCGCTTTTTGTCACAAAGTTTTGAAAATTGAAAAAAAAAATATATATATACAGGTCCTTCTCAAAAAATTAGCATATTGTGATAAAGTTCATTATTTTCTGTAATGTACTGATAAACATTAGACTTTCATATATTTTAGATTCATTACACACAACTGAAGTAGTTCAAGCCTTTTCTTGTTTTAATATTGATGATTTTGGCATACAGCTCATGTAAACCCAAAATTCCTATCTCAAAAAATTAGCATATCATGAAAAGGTTCTCTAAACAAGCTATTAACCTAATCATCTGAATCAACTAATTAACTCTAAACACCTGCAAAAGATTCCTGAGGCTTTTAAAAACTCCCAGCCTGGTTCATTACTCAAAACCGCAATCATGGGTAAGACTGCCGACCTGACTGCTGTCCAGAAGGCCATCATTGACACCCTCAAGCAAGAGGGTAAGACACAGAAAGAAATTTCTGAACGAATAGGCTGTTCCCAGAGTGCTGTATCAAGGCACCTCAGTGGGAAGTCTGTGGGAAGGAAAAAGTGTGGCAGAAAACGCTGCACAACGAAAAGAGGTGACCGGACCCTGAAGAAGATTGTGGAGAAGGACCGATTGCAGACCTTGGAGGACCTGCGGAAGCAGTGGACTGAGTCTGGAGTAGAAACATCCAGAGCCACCGTGAACAGGCGTGTGCAGGAAATGGGCTACAGGTGCCGCATTCCCCAGGTCAAGCCACTTTTGAACCAGAAACAGCGGCAGAAGCGCCTGACCTGGGCTACAGAGAAGCAGCACTGGACTGTTGATCAGTGGTCCAAAGTACATTCGGAAATCAAGGTGCCAGAGTCTGGAGGAAGACTGGGGAGAGGGAAATGCCAAAATGCCTGAAGTCCAGTGTCAAGTACCCACAGTCAGTGATGGTCTGGGGTGCCATGTCAGCTGCTGGTGTTGGTCCACTGTGTTTTATCAAGGGCAGGGTCAATGCAGCTAGCTATCAGGAGATTTTGGAGCACTTCATGCTTCCATCTGCTGAAAAGCTTTATGGAGATGAAGATTTCATTTTTCAGCACGACCTGGCACCTGCTCACAGTGCCAAAACCACTGGTAAATGGTTTACTGACCATGGTATTACTGTGCTCAATTGGCCTGCCAACTCTCCTGACCTGAACCCCATAGAGAATCTGTGGGATATTGGGAAGAGAAAGTTGAGAGACGCAAGACCCAACACTCTGGATGAGCTTAAGGCCGCTATCGAAGCATCCTGGGCCTCCATAACACCTCAGCAGTGCCACAGGCTGGTTGCCTCCATGCCACGCCGCATTGAAGCAGTCATTTCTGCAAAAGGATTCCCGACCAAGTATTGAGTGCATAACTGAACATAATTATTTGAAGGTTGCCTTTTTTCGTATTAAAAACACTTTTCTTTTATTGGTCGGATGAAATATGCTAATTTTTTGAGATAGGATTTTTGGGTTTTCATGAGCTGTATGCCAAAATCATCAATATTAAAACAAGAAAAGACTTGAACTACTTCAGTTGTGTGTAATGAATCTAAAATATATGAAAGTCTAATGTTTATCAGTACATTACAGAAAATAATGAACTTTATCACAATATGCTAATTTTTTGAGAAGGACCTGTATATATATTTTCTTTCTTCATTTTCAAAAACAAATGAGAGCTGTAAAATACTCGCCATTCCTCTCAGCAAATAGCTTGGGGTGTCTATATTCCAAAATGGGGTCATTTGGGGGGGTTTTGTGCGATTTTGGCATTTTATGGCCTTCGATAGGTAGTGAGGAGTGAAATCAAAAATTTGTGCCCTTAGAAATCCTGAAGGCGGTGCTTGGTTTTCGGGGCCCCGTACGCGGCTAGGCTCCTAAAAAGTCCCACACATGTGGTATCCCCGTACTCAGGAGAAGCAGAAAAATGTATTTTGGGGTGTAATTCCACATATAACCATGGCATGTGTGAGCAATATATCATTTAGTGACAACTTTTTGTAATTTTTTTTTGTTTTTTTTGTCATTATTCAATCACTTGGGACAAAAAAAATATATTCAATGGGCTCAACAGGCCTCTCAGCAATTTCCTTGGGGTGTCTACTTTCTAAAATGGGGTCATTTGGGGGGGGGGTTTTGTGCTATTTTGGCATTTTGTGGCCTTCGAATCTGTGATAGGTAGTGAGGAGTGAAATCAAAAATTTGCGCCCTTAGAAATCCTGAAGGCGGTGCTTGGTTTCCGGGGTCCCGTACGTGGCTAGGCTCCCAAAAAGTCCCACACATGTGGTATCCCCATACTCAGGAGAAGCAGAAAAATGTATTTTGGGGTGAAATTACACATATAACCATGGCATGTGTGAGCAATATATCATTTAGTGACAACTTTTTGTAATTTTTTTTTTTTTTTTTTAGTCATTATTCAATCACTTGGGACAAAAAAATAAAAAATTCAATGGGCTCAACATGCCTCTCAGCAATTTCCTTGGGGTGTCTACTTTCCAAAATGGGGTCATTTGGGGGGGGGGGTTTGTACTGCCCTGTCATTTTAGCACCTCAAGAAATTAGATAGGCAGTCATAAATTTAAAGCTGTGTAAATTTCAGAAAATGTACCCTAGTTTGTAAACTCTATAACTTTTGCGCAAACCAATAAATATACGCTTATTGACATTTTTTTTACTAAAAACATGTGGCTGAATACATTTTGGCCTAAATGTATGACTACAATTGAGTTTATTCGATTTTTCTTATAACAAAAAGTAGAAAATATCATTTTTTTCTAAATTTTCGGTCTTTTTCCATTTATATCGCAAAAAATAAAAATCGCAGAGGCAATCAAATACCATTAAAAGAAAGCTCTATTTGTGGGAAGAAAAGGACACAAATTTCGTTTGGGTACAACATTGCATGTCCGCACAATTTACAGTTAAAGCAGCGCAGTGCAAAATTCTGAATTCACCTCTGGTCCTCTAGCTACCAAATGGTCCGGGGCTTAAGTGGTTAAAAAAAAATATCATGTTACCTTCAACTATTCTTCACCTCACTAATTTTAAACCTTCCACCATGAAATCTATTTATAAAAAAATAAAAAATAAATGTAATTATTTATCCAGCAAATCTAAATGTAAAATTGTTCTGTGCAAATCAGGCAAAAATTTATGTTATGAGGCTATTTTATTTTCTGAGCAAATGTTTTTTCAGTATAGGTCAGTGATGGCGAACCTTTTTGAGCCCGAGTGCCCAAACAGCGACACAAAACCAACTTATTTATTTCAATGTGCCAACATGGAATTAAACCTACCAGCGGCTCTGTACAGAGCAAGGGACTGATCAGTAGGGATGAGCTTCGAGTTCGAGTCGAACTCATGTTCGACTCAAACATTGCCTGTTCGCCCGTTCGCCGAACAGCGAACAAATTGGGGTGTTCGCGGCAAATTCGAAAAATCTATGGGAGAAATCTAAAGTGCTAATTATAAAGGCTTATATGCAAGTTATTGTCCTAAAAAGTGTTTGGGGACCCGGGTGCTGCCCCAGGGGACATGTATCAATGCAAAAAGAAGTTTTAAAAACGGCAGTTTTTTCGGGAGCAGTGATTTTAATAATGCTTAAAATGAAACAATAAAAGTGAAATATTCCTTTAAATTTCGTACCTGGGGGGTGTGTATGATATGCATGTGAAGTGGCACATGTTTCCCGTGCTTAGAACTGTCCCTGCAAAAAATGTAATTTTTGAAAGAAAAAAATGCATTTAAAACTGACTCGCGGCTATTAATGAATTGTCGGCTCCCGGCAATACATACAAAAGTCATTGATAAAAAAAAAAAAAAAGCGTGGGGGTTCCCCAGAATTCAATTACCAGGCCCTTCAGGTCTGGAATGGATATTAAGGGGAACCCCCCCGCAAATTTAAAAAAAAATTGACGTGGGGTTCCCCCAAATATCCATTCCAGGCCCTTCAGATCTGGCGTGGATTTTAAGGGGAACTCCACCCCAAATTTAAAAAAAATATGGCGTGGAGTCCCCCTAAAAATCCATACCAGACCCCTTATCCGAGCACGCAACCTGGCCGGCCGCAGGGGAAAAGGGGGGGACGAGAGAGCGGCCCCCCCTCCCTCCTGAACCGTACCAAGCCACATGCCCTCAACATGGGGAGGATGTCCCCATGTTGATGGGGACAAGGGCCTCATCCCCACAACCCTTGCCCGGTGGTTGTGGGGGTCTGCGGGCGGGGGGCTTATCGGAATCTGGAAGACCCCTTTAACAAAGGGGACCCCCAGATCCCGCCCCCCCTATGTGAATTGGTAAGGGGTACATTGTACCCCTACCATTTCACGAAGAAAGCGTAAAAAAATGTTTAAAAAAACACACAAACACCTTGAAAAAGTCCTTTATTTAAAAAAATAAATAAATAAAAACATTCCAGCGGTGAAATCCAGTGTCCCGCGGCGATCTCGATGTCCAGCGCTGTCCTTCATTGGTTGTGCCTGAGCGGACCTGATGGAGAACTCCCTCTCAGTATTTTAAATGTATAGACCCGCCCCTTCTAAAGTTCCCCATCAGGTCCGCTCAGCGGACCAGATGCGGAACATGAGAAGGGGCGGGTCTATACATGTATTACCAAAGTGAGAGCAGTTCCCCATCAGGTCCGCCCCCTCGGTATGTCGGACCCGCCTACATCATTGGCTTGAGCGGGGAACTTCCTTCACTATGTAAATTTAAATTTAAATTTACATAGTGAAGGAAGTTCCCCGCTCAAGCCAATGACGTAGGCGGGTCCGACATACCGAGGGGGCGGACCTGATGGGGAACTGCTCTCACTTTGGTAATACATGTATAGACCCGCCCCTTCTCATGTTCCGCATCTGGTCCGCTGAGCGGACCTGATGGGGAACTTTAGAAGGGGCGGGTCTATACATTTAAAATACTGAGAGGGAGTTCTCCATCAGGTCCGCTCAGGCACAACCAATGAAGGACAGCGCTGGACATCGGGATCGCCGCGGGACACTGGATTTCACCGCTGGAATGTTTTTATTTATTTATTTTTTAAAATAAAGGACTTTTTCAAGGTGTTTGTGTGTTTTTTTAAACATTTTTTTACGCTTTCTTCGTGAAATGGTAGGGGTACAATGTACCCCTTACCAATTCACATAGGGGGGGCCGGGATCTGAGGGTCCCCTTTGTTAAAGGGGTCTTCCAGATTCCGATAAGCCCCCCGCCCGCAGACCCCCACAACCACCGGGCAAGGGTTGTGGGGATGAGACCCTTGTCCCCATCAACATGGGGACATTCTCCCCATGTTGAGGGCATGTGGCTTGGTACGGTTCAGGAGGGAGGGGGGCCGCTCTCTCGTCCCCCCCTTTTCCCCTGCGGCCGGCCAGGTTGCGTGCTCGGATAAGGGGTCTGGTATGGATTTTTAGGGGGTAATTGAATTCTGGGGAACCCCCACGCTTTTTTTTTTTTTTTTTTATCAATGACTTTTGTATGTATTGCCGGGAGCCGACAATTCATTAATAGCCGCGAGTCAGTTTTAAATGCATTTTTTTCTTTCAAAAATGACATTTTTTGCAGGGACAGTTCTAAGCACGGGAAACATGCGCCACTTTACATGCATATCATACACACCCCCCAGGTACGAAATTTAAAGGAATATTTCACTTTTATTTTTTCATTTTAAGCATTATTAAAATCACTGCTCCCGAAAAAAAGGCCGTTTTTAAAACTTCTTTTTGCATTGATACATGTCCCCTGGGGCAGGACCCCGGTCCCCAAACACTTTTTAGGACAATAACTTGCATATTAGCCTTTATAATTAACACTTTAGATTTCGAACGTTCGAGTCCATTGTATTTAATAGGGTTCTAAAGTTTACACGAACATTTTGTCTGTTCGCAGGTTCTGGTGCGAACCGAACAGGGGGGTGTTCGGCTCATCCCTGCTGATCAGTGATCATCCCTCTGAATGAGCCCTAAGGGACCAAAAACATACAATTCTGCCCAGAAAAACGTTTGTGCCTTTTTTAAAAGAGTGCGTTATGCTCAGAATACTGGGATCAGGAATAGATGCATGTGCTCAGAATACTGGGATCAGGGATGGATGCATGTGCTCAGAATACTGGGATCAGAGATGGATGTATGTGCTCAGAATACTGGGATCAGAGATGGATGCATGTGCTCAGAATACTGTGATCAGAGATGGATGCATGTTCTCAGAATACTGGGATCTGGGATGGATGCATGTGCTCAGAATACTGCGATCAGAGGTGGATGCATGTTCTCTGAATACTGGGATCAGAGATGGATGCATGTGCTCAGAATACTGGGATCAGGGATGGATGCATGTGCTTGAAATACTGGGATCAGGGATGGATGCATGTGCTCAGAATACTGGGATCAGGGATGGATGCATGTGCTCAGAATACTTGGATCAGAGATGGATGCATGTGCTCAGAATACTGGGATCAGGGATGGATGCATGTGCTCAGAATACTGGGATCAGAGATGGATGCATGTTCTCAGAATACTGGGATCAGGGATGGATGCATGTGCTCAGAATACTAGGATCAGAGATGGATGCATGTTCTCAGAACACTGGGATCAGAGATGGATGCATGTGCTCAGAATACTGGGATCAGGGATGGATGCATGTGCTTGAAATACTGGGATCAGGGATGGATGCATGTGCTCAGAATACTGGGATCAGGGATGGATGCATGTGCTCAGAATACTGGGATCAGGGGTGGATGCATGTGCTCAGAATACTGGAATCAGGGATGGATGCATGTTCTCAGAATACTGGGTTTTAGAGATAGATCGATGCTCAGAATACTGCGATCAGGGGGGTTGATGTGACGGCCTTTCCCAAAGCAGTGTCCTCTGCCCCTTCACATCCCCCCCACATACACAGCAGTGTCCACTGCGCCCCCCTCGTTTCCCCCATAGCAATGTCCTACCTGTGTATGTGCAGCCAAAGTCCTCCACAGTGCCATGCTTCAGCGTCCGAGGCCCTGCACAGGAAGCCGCTCTCCAAGTCTAGGAAGGGAGGAGTCAGTCTTCTCCTCCTCGGGAACCAGAGGCATCACGCGCTGCTTACAGCAGACACTCTAACCCTGTGGTCATCAACCCTGTCCTCAGGGCCCACTAACAGGCCAGGTTTTATGCATTACCTGGGGGAGATGCAGACTAGAATACTTCAATCACTGAGCAGCATATGATATCACCTGTGATGTATTTCAGTTATCTTGCAAACCTGGCCTGTTAGTGGGCCCTGAGGACAGGGTTGATGACCACTGCTTCTAACCTATCCACTGGGCTGCCCTCAGTGCATGTAGGGAGGGCTTTCCTCACATCTGCCGCCCCACTGCCCTATCACACTCACACTGCTCGATCTCACTAACACTGCCGCCCGATCTCACTCACAATAGGAAGGAAGTCGGCTCCCCCGTGCCTGCACCGCAAGTGACTGCCTTGCTGGGGGATTCCCTCCGCTATCCTGGCGGTGTGCATGCTTGCCCACAGAGAGGGCTCAGTGTGCCAGCTGTGGCAGGCATGCCATAGGTTCGCCATCACTGTTATAGGCAGTAGTAAAATACCAAATTATGGCCATCAGATAGAACTGAGGAGCTTAAAGGGGTTGTAAAGGTTCGCTTTTTATTTTCTAAATAGGTTCCATTAAGCTAGTGCATTGTTGGTTCACTTACCTTTTCCTTAGATTTCCCTTCTAAATTTTTCTTTCCTTGTTTTCTTTGTCTGAATTTCTCACTTCCTGTTCCTCCTCAGTAAGCTGTTCAGTAAGCTGTTCTGGCTGACTCCACACCACTCAGATGATGGTGTGAAGTTTACTGAGGAGAAACAGGAAGTGAGAAATTCAGACAAAGAAAAAAAACATTTAGAAGGTAAATCAAATGAAAAGGTAAGTGAACCAACAATGCACTAGCTTAAAGGAACCTATTTAGAAAATAAAAACGAACCTTTACAACCCCTTTAAGAAATTAATATGTCTTTGTAACAAGATATACAACGTAAAACCTATAGAGAATGACAAATAGATGTAACCATTGGTTTTTGGTGAGAAAAGTACACTGGTGGTAAACTGGATAAACATTTACCTGTAAATGTCCAGTGACCTGTGTAGCGCCCTGCTACTTTTGAGTAGGCGCTATGTGTAAATTCAGGGGTTATCTGAGCTGTAAATAGCTCAGAGTAAATATGTAAATTGTTGGTTTCTGCTCCAGCTTTGGCTGTTTGTGCGCATTTCCCACTGTTGCCAGTAGGTGTCACTGTTGTCACAGGCCAGTGCAAGAAATACAGCCAGCTGAAGTGTATTGGATATTCTTTCTCCCAGAAAACAGCCCAATTAGGAGCTTCTTTGTAGCTTGGCATGCTGGGGGAAGGATTATTAAGGGGCCCAGAAGCCTGTATGGGGCCTACTTAACTGAAGGTGATCCTGTGCTGTCTGTCCCGTGGGAAAAAGCCATTCAAGCAGAGAATATTCCAGGGGAGGACCTTGCTGGAGAGGACCGAGCTCATGGCTGGTATCTCAGGAAGGGCCTGGTGACTCGTTTGGAGGATGCACCCAAGTAACCAACCTCACAGTACTGCCGGATGGCTTAAAGGTTCAGGTACTGTGCAGCTGACCTAACTAACTGACTACTGGCTAACAATTTTGTGGCAGGGGATTATCCAGGAGCTTCCACTTATCACTCAAGTCTGTGGCAGAGACTTTGTCCATTATCACTCAAATCTGTGGCAGAGACTTTGTCCGTGCTTCATACCGGCTGCTAGATCGGTGTGAGAGGCCTATCCGGTAGTCGCAAGAACCAGAGACAGAGAGCTGTGTCATCTGGATTCAAGAACCGCATTAGTGATCTGCAGAACCAAGGTATCTGAACTTCCCCTAACCCTCCATCCCCTACCTGAATTTGTGTAATAAAGCAATTGAGAAAAAGACTGAAGTGACTGGCAATCACCTTTTTCAAAACTACTAATATAGACTCTTAAGTTCTGTTACGGTGAAGTGTGGGGTAACGGCAGGACCCTAAATATTTCCAGCAGCTCCTTCGGGGGTATCGCTAAACCTGCAATTATTGTAGTTTAGTATCATTGTAAAAGCTCTGTTTATCTTCATTTGAACTTTGTGTGTGTCAAGATTTGTTACTACAGGTTGGTCTCTAATGCCCTGTACACACGACTGGTTTTCCCGTCGGAATAAACTCGTATGGTTTTTCCGACGGAATTCCGCTCAAGCTGTCTTGCATACACACGGTCACACCAAATTCCGACCGTCAAGAATGCAGTGACGTACAACACTACGATGAGCCGAGAAAAATTAGGTTCAATGCTTCCGAGCATGCGTCGACTTGATTCTGAGCATGCGTGGTTTTTAGTGTGTCGCAATTGAATACAGACGAATGGATTTTCCGATAGGAAGTTTTTCAGTTGAAAAAATAGAGACCATGTTCTCTATCCAAGTCCGTCAGAATTTCCGACGGAAAAAGTCCGATGGGGCCTACACACGGTCGGAATACCTGATGAAAAGCTCCCCTCAGAATTTTTTCAGCAGAAAATGTGACCGTGTGTATGCGGCATTACGATCTTTATAGTAAACATGAAGGTGTCATGCAATGCTTGTGTGCTTTCTGTTTGTTTTATAGTATTTAACGGTTCATGTCAATGTCATGTCATGTGTATAGCTACCACCTATGTGCTTATGTTATCAGTTTTATTGGGTTGGAAGAATGGGGTCCTTGTCTTATATGGCATCTTGCAATATGTAATTTTACTTTTAAAGTGACAGAGGCAGAAACATGTGTTTGTACCCCAATGCAGTTTTCATTGAAATTAATGGAAACACATCAATGCAAATGTCAATGCATGTTTATATGTGGTAACATGCATTGTCACTTGTTTTTTAACCACTTAACAACCGCTCACTGTATATATACGTCGGCAGAATGGCACGGACAGGCACAATCACGTACCTGTACGTGCCTGCCTTCGTATAGTTGGGGGGTCCCATCGGACCCCCCTTCTATACAGTGAGCGGTGGTTCTCGGTGCGGGAGCGATCCGTGATGAGGGGACGGCCATTCGTTTCCAGCCACCCCCTCGCGATTGCTCCAGGCGAATGAGAATCTTCCTCTGCCTGTGTAATGTAAACACAGGCAGAGGAAGTGATGTCATCTCTCCATGCGGCGGTCTTTTCGATCCGACGCAAGGAGAGAAGACATCTCACAGTAAGTGCACCAACAGCCCACTGACACCAGTACACGTAGGCACACTTACACCCCCCAGTCACCCCCAGATCACCCCCAGTACCCCCAGTCACAGTGCACCGTTTGCAGTGGTACTTTTTTTACTGATCACTGCAATCAGTGTCATTTGTGACAGTAAAAAGTTGCAGGGCAGTTAGGTTTAGGCCCCTTTAGGTCCAGGGTAGCCCCCTAACCCCCCCTAATAAAGGTTTAACCCCTTTATCGCCCCCAGGTAACCCTTTCACCCCCTAACACCAGCGTCACTAAGCGATCGTATTTCCGATCGCTGTATTTAGTGCCGGTGGTGCCCTAGATAGCCAGTTATTTATTTTTAGGTTCGTCCGCAGGTTTTTATAGCGTCAGGTACCCCCATATATTATTTTAACCCCCTGATTGCCCCTAGAGTTAACCCTTTCACCAGTGATCACCGTATAAGTGTCACTGGTGACACTGGTTAGCCAGTTAGTTATTTAGTTATTTAGGTTACCCGTCAGGTTTTTATATAGCGTCAGGTACTCCCATATATAACCTAATAAAGTTTTTAACCCCCTGATTGCCCCTAGTTAACCCTTTCACCAGTGATCACCATATAAGTTTTACGGGTGACGCTGGTTGGTTAGTTTGCTTTTTATAGCATCAGGGCACCCGCCGTATATAACCCAATAAAGGTTTAATCCCCTGATCGCCTGGCGGCTGATATAAATTAGGTTTTAGTGCCAGAGAGGGTCTGCGTCACCCCAGGCAGCGTTAGGTTGGTGCCAGTAACGCTAACACCCACGTGCAAAGCATACACCTCCCTTAGTGGTATAGTATCTGAACAGATCAATATCTGATCTGATCAGATCTATACTAGCGTCCCCAGCGGTTTAGGATTCCCAAAAACGTAGTGTTAGCGGGATCAGCCCAGATACCGCCTAGCACCTGCGTTTAGCCCCTCCGCCCAGCCCAGCCCACCCAAGTGCAGTATCGATCGATCACCAAACACAACACACATAACTGCAGCGTTCGCAGAGACAGTCCTGATCCCTGCGATCGCTAACAGTTTTTTTTTAAGCGTTTGATACATTTGCTGACAGTCAGGTACTTTTTTTACCTGTGAATCTTACTAGTGTACCCCTAAATTTAGAGCCCAAAATGGCAAATCGAAGGTACACTAGTAAAGAGGCCTACGAGATTCTGAGCATGACAGATAGTGAAGAGGAGGTCACGCATCTGTCAGATTTAGGCTCAGAATATCTTCCCGTAGAAGGCAGTGAAGTCAGCGGCTCCATGTCAGATAGCTCTGACGATGAAGATGAGGTCCCTGCTAAGGTCAGGTGTACCCGATCCCGATCTTCTGAGGTTGTTGAGGAGCAAGAACCGCAGGGCTCTCGTATCATGGAGCAGAATAGTACTAGCTCCGCTATTCCTTCTGGTGAATTGGCAAGCACCAGCGGCCTAGTACAGCCTGGGCGTACATCCAGCACTGCAGTATCACGTGGTGACGTGGCGAGTCCCATAAGTGCAGTTCAAGCTGGTGAGGTGGCAAGCACAAGTAGTGTCCCGCTGCCACCAAGAAGAAGACAAAGGCAGCCCATAGTGCCCTTCCTGCAGAATTTGCCTATCCTAAATGGGTCCCCACCACTTCTGCAGAACCGTACTTCCCCCATTCACTGCCCAACCCGGTATTCAGGTGGAAACAGCTGATTCTATGCCAATTGATTTTTATTCGCTGTTTTTCACGGAAGATCTCTATAGATCTATTGTGGACCAGAGTAATTTATATGCTGGTCAATTCATCGCTGCTAGTCCCCAGTTGCCTTCCATTGCCAAAGATTGGAAACCAATTATGGTTTCTGAATTTAAGACCTTTCTGGGCCTTTCCCTCAACATGGGCACACATAAATTCCCGTCATTGCGTGCTTATTGGTCCACGCACCCAATTGACCACATGCCCGTGTTCTCTGCCTCCATGCCCAGGAAAGGATACGAGCAGATCTTGCGGTTCATGCATTTCAACGACAATGAACTTTGTCGTCCACGTGGAAACCCTGAATACGACCGGCTCTACAAAATTCGGCCCCTCATAAACCACTTCAACAAACGTTTTGCAGCCTTGTTTATTCCCGATCAAGTTGTCTGCGTTGATGAGTCCCTGATTAAATTTTCTGGCCGCTTGTCTTTCAAGCAGTACCTTCACAGCAAGCGTGCGAGATACAGGGTCAAGCTCTATAAGTTCTGTGACAGGGCAACAGGCTATGCATGGAGCTTTATGGTTTATGAGGGAAAAGATAGTCAGGTTGAGCCGGTCAACTGCCCAGATTACATAGGGAGCGCTGGCAAGATAGTGTGGAACTTGGTGTCACCCTTATTCGGAAAGGGGGACCACTTGTATGTGGACAATTATTACACGAGCGTGCCACTGTTTAGTCACTTGTTTGATCATCAGATTGGAGCATGTGGCACCGTGCGACCTAATCGCCGGGGCTTTCCCCAGAGGCTTGTAGATTCCCGTCTTAGGCTGGGGGAGAGAGCCTGCTTGAAGTGTAATAACTTGCTCGCTATGAAGTGGAGGGATAATAAGAATGTTTTCCTTCTTACCTCCCTTCATGCAGACACGACAGTCCAAATTCGTACGGCGACTGGTGTTGTGGAGAAACCCCTCTGTGTCCACGAATATAACCAAAATATGGGAGGGGTGGACCTCAACGACCAGTTGTTGGCGCCGTATCTAATTGACCGTAAGGCGAGACGCTGGTACAAAAAAGTGTCTCTATCCTTATTCCAATTGGCTTTGCTGAACGCTCATGTGCTATACAGAGCTTCAGGCGGGACGTTATCTCTCCTAAAATTCCAGGATGAGATAGTCACAGAACTCCTGTATCCAGGCGGTTCTGCACCTCACCATCCCCAACCAAATGCAGTAAGCCGGCTGCATGAGAGGCATTATCTGTATGTCCTCGAGAGTACCCCTACCCAACGAGCCCCCCAAAAAAGATGTCGTGTCTGTAGCAAGCGCGGATTTAGGCGTGACACCCATTATTTTTGTCCACACTGTCCTGACAATCCTGGTCTTTGCATTGGTAAATGTTTTGAACGCTTCCACTCAAAAGTGAAATTTTAGCGTAGGGTACAGCATTGCACAGAACAGGACACACTTACACAGGGTCTCCCAAGATGCCATCGCATTTTGAGAGACCCGAACCATTACAGTTGTTAAAGTTACAAAAAAAAGTGTAAAAAAGAAAAAAAAATAAAAAAAAATAGTTGTCGTTTTATTGTTCTCTCTATTTTCTCTCTATTGTTCTGCTCTTTTCTACTGTATTCTATTCTGCAATGTTTTATCATGCTTGCTTCTTTTCAGGTATGTAATTTTTTTGTTTTCAGGTGCGCCATTCAGCTGCAGCCCGGAATTATTTATCTTGACAGCAACAGCGTTTGCTCCCACGATACATAAAGCCGTGAATCCAGTGCTGTAGGAGGTGATTTCACCACCACAGTTAAAAAAAAGAGCATATATGCCGAAGCATAGGGGCGGAGGAGCAATTTTGCTCCTAATGCCGCGTACATACAGTCGAAATTCCGACGGAGGCTTGCCCGTGGAAAAGTCCGACCGTGTGTACGCGGCATAACTTTTTTGCGGGAGGATGCCCCCATGCTTCGGCATATATATATTTTAGGCACAGGTTGCGTTAATTATTTATTTATTTTTTACTAGTTTTTTTTTTTGGTATTTGCTTTGCAGGTATGGTATGGTAAGGTCTTACTGTTATACTGTAATGTTACTTTGTTTTAATGTTAACCATCATTTGCTTAGCAGGTACGCCATTCAGTTGCAGCGCGGATCTATTTATCTTGACAGCAACAGCGTTTGCTCCCACGATACATAAAGCCGTGACTCCAATGCTGTAGGAGGTGATTTCATTACCACAGTTAAAAAAAGAGCATATATGCCGAAGCATGGGGGCAGCAGGGGCGGAGGAGCGATTTTGCTCCTAATGCCGCGTACATACGGTCGAAATTCCGACGGAGGCTTTCCCATGGAAAAGTCTGACCGTGTGTATGCAGCATAACCTTTTATGCCGCGTACATACGGTCGAAATTCCGACGGAGCCTTGCCCATGGAAATGTCCGACCGTGTGTACGCGGCATAACTAGCCGCGTACAGGCCCCCGAAAACCAAGCACCGCCTTCAGGATTTCTAAGGGTGTAAATTTTTGATTTTACTCCTCACTGTCTATCACAGTTTCGGAGGCCATGGAATGTCCAGATGGCACAACCCCCCCCCCAAATGACCCCATTTTGGAAAGTAGACACCCCAAGCTATTTGCTGAGAGGTATTTTGAGTATTTTGCAGATCTCGCTTTTTGTCACAAAGTTTTGAAAATTGAAAAAAAAAAATGTTCTTCATTTTCAAAAACAAATGAGAGCTGTAAAATACTCACCATGCCTCTCAGCAAATAGCTTGGGGTGTCTACTTTCCAAAATGGGGTCATTTGTGGGGTTTTTGTGCTATCTTGGCATTTTATGGCCTTCAAAACTGTGATAGGTAGTGAGGAGTGAAATCAAAAATTTACGCCCTTAGAAATCCTGAAGGCGGTGCTTGGTTTTCGGGGCCCCGTACGCAGCTAGGCCCTCAAAAAGTCCCACACATGTGGTATCCTCGTACTCAGGAGAAGCAGCAAAATGTATTGTGGGGTGCAATTCCACATATAACCATGGCATGTTTGAGCAATATATCATTTAGTGACAACTTTTTGTACATTTTTTTTTCTTTTTGTCATTATTCAATCACTTGTGACAAAAAAAATTAAATAATATTCAATGGGCTCAACATGCCTCTCAGCAAATAGCTTGGGGTGTCTAATTTCCAAAATGGGGTCATTTGGGGGGGTTTTGTTCTATCTTGGCATTTTATGGCCTTCAAAACTGTGATAGGTAGTGATAGGTAGTGAGGAGTGAAAACAAAAATTTATGCGCTTAGAAATGTTGAAGGCGGTGCTTGGTTTTTGGGGTCCCGTACGCAGCTAGACTCCCAAAAAGTCCCACACATGTGGTATCTCCGTACTCAGGAGAAGCAGCAGAATGTATTTTGGGGTGTAATTTCACATATGCCCATGGCATGTGTGAGCAATATATCATTTAGTGACAACTTTGTGCAAAAAAAATAAAGTTTGTCATATTCCCGCAACTTGTGGCAAAATATAAAATATTCCATGGACTCAACATGCCTCTCAGTAAATAGCTTGGGGTGTCTACTTTCCAAAATGGGGTCATTTGGAGGGGTTTTGTGCTATTTTGGCATTTTATGGCCTTCGAAACTGTGATAGGTAGTGATAGGTAGTGAGGAGTGAAATCAAAAATTTGCGCCCTTAGAAATCTTGAAGGAGGTGCTTGGTTTTTGGAGCCCCGTACGCGGCTAGGCTCTCAAAAAGTCCCGCACATGTGGTATCCCCGTACTCAGGAGAAGCAGCAAAATTTATTTTGGGGTGCAATTCCACATATAACTATGGCATGTTTGAGCAATATATCATTTAGTGACAACTTTTTGTACATTTTTTTTTTCTTTTTGTCATTATTCAATCATTTGGGCCAAAAAAAAATATTCAATGGGCTCAACATGCCTCTCAGCAAATAGCTTGGGGTGTCTACTTTCCTAAATGGGGTCATTTGGGGGGGTTTTGTGCCATCTTGGCATTTTATGGCCTTCAAAACTGTGATAGGTAGTGAGGAGTGAAATCAAAAATTTGCGCCCTTAGAAATCCTGAAGGCGGTGCTTGGTTTTCGGGGGCCCGTACGCGGCTAGGCTCCTAAAAAGTCCCACACATGTGGTTTCCCCGTACTCAGGAGAAGCAGCAAAATTTATTTTGGGGTGCAATTCCACATATAACCATGGCATGTGTGAGCCAGTTTTTATTTTTAGTCATTATTCAATCACTTGGGACAAAAAAAAAATATTCAATGGGCTCAACATGCCTCTCAGCAATATCCCCAAATACCCCATTATGGAGAAATCCTGAACTTAGACATTTAGCTTCTATTCCAGATCCTAGAGCATGGACAAAATTTGAAGTTAAAAAAATATCACAAGTAATACATGAGGGGAAAATATCCTCATTTGCAGATATGAGAAAAAAACTGGAACATCCCGAGAGCTACCTCTTCAGATATATCCAGCTGGTACATGCGTTGTCAGCCCAGTTCCCACAGGGTACCCCTCAGTTAATGGAAACGGGTTTAGAAAAGATAATGAGGAAGAGAAAGGGGGATGATTTCAATCCTATATAATCATCTGTTAAAGATAGAACAATCAGATATGAATAAACTCCGCGAGTGTTGGGTAAGAGATATTCCAGGATTATCAGCAGAAAATTGGGGAAAGATATATAAATTTCCATTCCAAATTTTAATCTCACTGAGAGACAAACTAATTCAATTTAAAATAACACATAGAAGTTATTTTACACCATACAAATTATCTAAAATATCACCAACTCTCAAAATTGCTGGAGATGTGCAGGTACCCCTGGAAACTTTATCCATATTTTTTGGACTTGTCCAAAGATAATGACATTCTGGAGAAAGATACTGGGAATAATTGATAAAGTGACGTCAGTTGAGCTGGATCTAGAGGCAGAGATCTGCCTACTGGGGGTAGTTGGGGAAAATACGCTCTCTATAGAAAGAAGAACGCAGCTTGGCCTTCTGCTTTTCTATGCAAGAAAGGCAATAGTATTAAATTGGAAGAAGGCCGAAGCTCCCCCACTAGCACAATGGAAAAATCTAATAAATAGTAATCTGATATTGTACAAGGAGACATATTGCAACAGAGGAAAGGAAGAGAAATATGGGAAAATCTGGGAAAATTGGATAGAAAATGCTATGACAGCTGCAGGGGAGGGGGGTCCGTAATTGGGATAGAACTACACCAATGGAGGAAAGGGTTAAGAAACATACAAACCTATCTGTGTGAATGTGAGAATTGATGGGTTATTTTTTGTGTTTTTTTTTTTAAGAGGTGAAATGTATGACGGAGGATGTATAATTTAATTTAAGAAGATAGGATGTATAAGATGTAAAATGTATGATGTGATATGTGAAGAAAAAAGGAAAATCTAATAAAGAAAAAAAAATACCATTAAAAGAATGCTCTATTTGTGGGAAGAAAAGGACGCAAATTTCGTTTGGGTACAACATTGCATGTCCGCACAATTTCCAGTTAAAGCAGCGCAGTGCCAAATTCTGAAAACACCTCTGGTCTTTAAGCTGCATAATGGTCCGGGGCTTAAGTGGTTAAGACATGTTGCAATTTACTTATATTGAATGTAAACACACATAATGATGCCATCATAAGGCACATCACTGAGTGTTGACATAAGTTGTAATTAGGGTTGAGAGGACCCGAACTGTAAAGTTCGGGTCCGTACCAAACTTTTGGGTTTTTGGGTCCCGGACCCGAACCCAAACAATTGACTGTATGTTCGGGTTCGGGTCCGGTGTTCGGCAATATGCATGTAAAGTCGCGCTTGTTTCCCGTGCTTAGAACTGTCCCTGCACAAAGTATCATTTCTGAAGGAAAAAAAGTCATTTAAAACTCACTCGCGGCTATAATGAATTGTCGGCTCCCGGCAATACATAGAAAAGTCATTGGTAAAAAAAATAAAAATGCGTGGGGGTTCCCCCAAATTCAATTACCAGGCCCTTCAGGCCTGGTATGGATATTAAGGGGAACCCTGCAGCAAATAAAAAAAAATGTGTGCGGTTCCCCCCAAATATCCATACCAGGCCCTTCAGGTCTGCATACCTGAAGCTGAAATTTAGGCTCCAGAACCAATTAAGGCACACCCTTTCTAGTAATGCAAAAAGATGGATCTTATTGGTTACTAGGGATGAGCCGAACACCCCCCGGTTCGGTTCGCACCAGAACCTGCGAACGGACCGAAAGTTCGCACAAATTTTAGCACCCTATTAAATACAATGGATGCGAACGTTCGAAATCAAAAGTGCTAATTATCAAGGCTAATATGCAAGTTATTGTCCTAAAAAGGGTTTGGGGACCCGGGTCCTGCCCCAGGGGACATGTATCAATGCAAAATAAGTTTTAAAAACTGCATTTTTTTTGGGAGCAGTGATTTTAATGATGCTTAAAGTGAAAAAAAAGTGAAATATTCCTTTAAATATCGTACCTGGGGGGTGTCTAAAGTATGCCTGTGAAGTGGCACGTGTTTCCCGTGTTTAGAACTGTCCCTGCACAAAATGACATTTCTAAAGGAAAAAAAGTAATTTAAAACTGCTTGCGGCTTTAATGTAATGGTCCCGGCAATATGGATGAAAATCATTGAGAAAAATGGTATGGGTACCCCCCCCCAGCCCACTACCAGCCCCTTTGGGTGTTGTATGGATATTAAGGGGAACCCTGCACCCAAATTTAAAAAAGGCCCTATATACTCTAAACAGCAGTATACAGGCGGTGCAAACAAGACAGGGACTGTAGGTTTGTTCTTAAGTAGAATCTGTTTGTAATTTGGAACAGGTACATATTTTAAGTGTAGCTCCAGCCCAAAAATATAAGCTTTTGGAAAACATAGGGAAGGTTTATTACCCCTGTAACATTTGTTTTGCTGCCTGTGCAGTGTGCACCTATTCAGAACATTTCACCTCACTTTCCGTCCCAATGACAAATGTTTTTTGAAAATTTGTTTTTTTTATTGAAACAAGGATTGGTGATAAAGCATCAGTGGAGAGTGGAGACACTGTTTTCCCATATTAACTCTTACAGGAGATAATTTCCCTCCCTAGGGGTAGATTTCCTCTCACTTCCTATTGTCTCCTTCCGTTTGCAAGTAGGAGTCGTTTGTAAGTTAGATGTTTGAAAGTAGGGGCCTGCCGTATATACTCTGCAGAAATTTGGCCCTCTGGTGTTGGTGTTGCCACAACACTGTAAGCCCTCACAGTTACTCTTGGTGGGTGCTGGAACACCCTGCTGTGAACTATTATATCAAGAATTGTAATTACATGCCATTGTTGAATAGTGGTATGAAAAATTGGGCCTTTGGTGGTGGTGCTGGTGCCACAACACTGTAAGCCCTCACAGTTACTCTTGGTGGGTGCAGGAATGGGCCCTGCTGTGAATTATTAGATCAATAATTGTAATTACATGCCCCTGTTAAACAGGGGCATTAAAATTGGGCCTTAGGCACTGGTGCCACAACACTGCAACCCCTCACAGATACTGTAATTGGAGCGCAGCAATGAGCCCTGTTGCAAAGTATTGCATCAAAAATTGTAATTAGACGCCCCTGTTAAACAGGGGCTGAAAAATTGGGCCTTAGCCACTGGTGGTGGTGCCCAGAACCAAAAATGTTCTTACAAGCTATCAGCATGATCATTGAGGAGGAAGAGGATAGTCACTCAGCATCAGTATAGGCAGTCTAGAAGGGATCTGACATTCCAAAAACAATTATTCGATTACATCAGCATCAGGTGCTTGGTAGCTGGTGGTGATCCAAGACTGATTAATTTTTATGAAGGTCAGGTCGATCAACTGAGTCAGTGGACAGGCGCACCCTGTGATCGGTAACAAAGCCTCCAGCAGCACTGAATGTGCGTTCCGAAAGAACCCTGGATGCAGGACAGGCCAGTAGCTCAATTGCATACTGTGCAAGCTCTGGCCAGAGATCCATCCTCAAGACCCAGTAACCCAGAGGATTTTCGGTGGGAAAGGTGTCCAAGACTGGTCTTGCCCCTAGGTATTCCTGCACCATGTAAACCAGACGCTGGGGATGGTTGCTGGAACCAATCATACCTTGGGGCTGCGTACTAAAAAATTGTCTGAACGCATCGGTCAGACGGCCACCTTCTCCACCGTTCCTTCTTTGACTGACCGAAGCTTCAGCAACACATTGTCCAGGACCAGAATTTGTAACCTCCCAGTCTCTGGGAACGCATTGCACAGACCTTTCTGCAAGGCCTCCCGTGATGCTTCATCCTCTGCTCCCTCTGCGACGGCAAGATAAGGTCCGCAACCTTACCCTTGTAACGTGGATCAAGGAGGGCTGCCAGCCAGTAATGATCCCTCTCCTTGATCGCACGAATACAAGGATCCCTTCGCAGGCTTTGCAGGATAAGGGAGGCCATGCAGCGTAGGTTTGCTGAGGCATTTGTTCCGGAGTCCTCTGGGTCACTAAGGACGACATGATTCGCAGCCACCTCCTCCCAGCAACGTGCAAGTTCATGGGTGTCTTGGGACTGTAATTGATCCCTTGAAGACTGCTGCTGATGCTGAGTGCTAGGCTCCACCTCCATGCTGACACAATCCTCCTCCTCCTCCTCTTCCTGTGTGATAGCCGGGCCAGCAGGAACACTGTCTGGATAAAGGGGGCCTTGAGAGGTAAGGAAGTCCTCCTCTTCGTGCCTCTGTTCTGCCTCAAGTGCCCTGTCCATTATTCCACGCAGCGTGTGCTCCAACAGGTGGACAAGAGGGACAGTGTCACTGATGCATGCACTGTCACTGCTCACCATCCTTGTGGCCTCCTCAAATTGTGCCAGGACAGTGCATGCATCCCTGATCATGGCCCACTGGCGTGGGGAAAAAAATCCAAGCTCCCCTGACCCTGTCCTGGTGCCATATTGCAACAGATACTCATTGATGGCCCTCTGCTGCGTGTGCAGCCGCTGCAGCATGGCCAACGTAGAGTTCCACCTGGTGGGCATGTCACAGATTAGGCAGTTCTTGGGCAGGTTGGATTCCTTTTGCAGGTCAGCCAGCCGAGCACTGGCATTATATGACCGGCGGAAATGCCCACAGAGTTTCCTGGCCTGCTTCAGGACCTCCTGTAAGCCCGGGTACCTGCCCAAGAACCGCTGCACCACCAAGTTAAGGATGTGAGTCAAACAGGGCAGTTGTCCCTGTCGGAGGGCAGAGAGGAGGTTGGTGCCATTGTCTCAAGCCACCTTTCCTGGCTTAAGCTGGCGTGGCATCAACCACCTCTGAGCCTGCCCCTGCAGAGCTGACAGAATCTCTGCCCCAGTGTGGCTCCTGTCCTCCAAGCACACCAGCTCAAGCACCGCATGGCATCATTTTGCCTGCGTACTTGCGTAGCCCATTGAACACCTACGGAGCACCGCTAGTTCCGAGGACAAAGCACAGGTAGAGGCCATGGAGGAAGAAGAAGAGGAGGGGTGGAGGAGAGAGGTGTGTCAGAATCACTGGTAGTAAAATTTTGGAGGCGTGGTGGCGGAACAACCTCCAACGCTACTGCACCTTGTCCTGCATCCTTCCCAGCTTCCAGCAGAGTCACCCAATGCACTGTGAAAGATAGGTAACGTCCCTGTCCATGCCTGCTAGACCATGAGTCAGTGGTAATATGCACCTTACCGCTGACCGCCCTGTCTAGCGAGGCCAAGACATTGCCTTCCACATGCCGGTAGAGAGCCGGAATCGCCTTCCGTGAGAAAAAGTAGCATTTGGGAACCTGCCACTGAGGAACCGCACATTCCACAAACTCACGGAAGGGGGCAGAGTCTACCAACTGAAAAGGCAGCAGTTGAAGTGCTAGCAATTTAGCCAAGCTAGCATTCAACCGCTGGGCATGTGGATGGCTGGGAGCGAACTTCTTTCGGCGGTGCAGCAGCTGGGGCAGGGAAATTTGCATGGTACAATCTGACGTCGGTGTACCGGTGTACCAATAGCAGATTCCCCGCAAGTACTCGGCTGTGACACACCTAATTCTACACCTTCATTCCTCTCAGTGCAGGTTTCAGAGAGGACTGAAGGTATAGTGGGATTGGAGATCCCAGCTGATGAGGAGCAAGGAGAGGTCCGCTTTGTTCTTTGGTGTGGGTCTTTTAGGTAGGCCTGCCAATGAACTGCATGGCAGGTCGACATATGTCTGGTCAAGCACGTGGTGCCCAAGTGGCTGATGTTTAGGCCACGCGAGATACGCCTGAGACATTTGTTGCAAATGGCAACAGGGCGATCTGCTGCACACGTCTGAAAAAAGGCCCACACCAAAGAACTTTTGGCATAACGCGCAGAGACAGCAGTGCCCTGCACATGCGGAGCTCTGCGGTGTGTGATTCAGTCGGTGTGCTGCCCTTAAGCTGGCCCCTAGAGGGGAGATGTGCCTCCTCCTCTCTCCTATCATTGGAGATGTGCCTCCTCCTCTCTCCTATCAGCCACCCATGTGGAGTCAGTGACCTCATCATCCCTTCCCTCCTCATCACTGGAGCAAATCTGGCAGTATGCTGCAGCTGAAGGAACATGACTGCCAGATAGCTGTCCTTGTTGGGCACCCCCTCTCTCTGGGCTCACGTTACTACCCCCTCTCTCTGGGCTCACGTTACTGTCTTCCTCTAGCTGGGTTCCATCATCTGAGCCTTCAAAACGCTGGGCAATATCCTGGAGCATGTACCCAACACTGTGATCAAACAGTTTGAGACTCCACAGGAGGACATGGTGGGGCTAGGGAAGGAGTGACTGATGCCATTGAGCTGAGGGAAGAAGCCGCTTTGGCAGCTACTTTGCCAGACAAAGTACCCTGAGCCTGGGTGAGAGAGGATGAGGAGGATGAGGACGGCTTGGTCATCCACTCTACCAAGTCTTGGGCATGTTGCGGCTCAACATGGCCAGCTGCCAAAAAGAAGATCAAGCGTGTCCCACGGCCACGTGCTGATGAGGATGCACCGCGTCCACGACCAGCACTGTTGCCTCTAGACACAGAGCCTGCTTGCACTCTTTTATTGCCTCATGACTGTCTGCCTCTCCTTGTTTGCCTTCCAGACATACTAATGGCCTGCAGTGAGATGTAGCTGCACAAAGGTGGGATATATGTATATATGTGTATATATATATATATATATATATATATATATGTATGTATTGTGAGGGGGTTAACTCAGCAGTGGGTGTGTGTGACCCCCTGGATGGGTTCAGCACACAAAAACAGGCACAGCAGACAGTGTTAGGAGAAAACAAAAGGGTGTGGTTTTATTTGAACTATATACAGACAAAAAAAATACAGCAAAAACAAAAGAAACAGGAAAAGAAATCCTGGTCAATTTGACCGCTCACTACACACGTTGGTGTCCCTAACTAACAACTGGGTACAGCCTTGTGCTGTCCCAGTCCCTAGCTCCCTGCTTTTAGAAGTTCTTAGCAATAACCACACAGACTTTGGCTCACAGCACAGAGATCACACTCCCCAGACTATCCACACAGATCTGGTTCCAGGTTGTAGCATCTCCCTTAGCATGCTGGGAGTTCTTGTAGAGGCCCTAATGAGCCCACATACTTCAGCTGGGCTCATTTCTTCTTCCCCTGCAAGACTCCCAGCACTCCCCCTAGTGGTATAAATCGGCATAAAGCCTGAATCTAGGACATATATACCTACCATCCTGGATGCAACCTGGTGATTTTATCTGCCTGCTGTCACAGTATGTATGTATGTATATATATATATATATATATATATATATATATATATGTGTGTGTGTGTGTGTGTATATATATATATATATATATATATATATAGATATATATATATATATATATACTGATTAGGCAGCTATCAGAATCAACTGCCTGCTGTGGTATTAGTATGAGAAAAGCAGCAATTGTCTTCAGTTAGTTTTAGGTGAAAACTGTGCAGAGGACACAGTACACTAACTGAAAATACTTGCAGCTCTCTGCCTGTGGTTTTATTATGAGAACACCACTATTAGTCACTAACTGTATTCAGGTAAGTTTTATATGAACGCTATGCAAAGCACACAGTACACTAAGTGAAACACTGACTGCAGCTAGCACAATCACCTGCCTGCCTGTCAGTATAGAGAATAACAGGAACGGATCTAGCTAAACTGAATACAGTGTATAAATATATATACACAACACCTAGGATGCATATATATCCTCTACACACTGTAACTGCAGCTAACTGACTCACCTGCCTGCTCTATCTAACTCAATATAAATGACACTGTCTCTCTCTCTCTGTAAGCTCTCTCTTTAACCAACACCGCAACACACTACACAAGGCCACCTTATATAGGGTGGGGCGTGTACTAAACCCCCCATAGACATAATTGGCTTTGGCCAATTATGGCTCTCCATTTTTTGCGCGCTGTGATTGGCCAAAGCATGTGGGTCATAGTACATGCTTGGCCAATCATCAACCAGCAATGCACTGCGATGCCGCAGTGAATTATGGGCTGTGATGCGCCACTCGAATTTGGTGCGAACGGCCCATAATGTTCGCAATTCGACAAACAACCGAACATGGGTTCGACTCGAACTTGAAGCTCATCCCTATTGGTTACACTGTGTATCATAAACTTCATTCCTCTAGCTCTTATAACTAAATTAATATATATTTTGTAATTAGGCAATGCTCTCCCCTTAATCTGTCATTTGAAACAGTTTGTATATGTAGCGAATAAATACAATGTACTATGTTGCTCATGAACTGTCTATTGTTAAAAGGCAACAAAACAAATGCATCTGAATGTAATCAAGTTTATTCACCCAAATGGTTTATTTGTCTATATGCTGCAAACATTTGTACAGCTAATAGTGAACCATTATCATTGATATCTCTTTACAGTCCGAATAATGGCAAATATTAAGCATGAAAAGATATCACTGACATAAGTCATGTGATATTTTCATTATATTGAGATCTTCTTTTTTTTCTTTTAATATCCTGTAATTACAAAGAAAAGTATGATTATAATTTGAACTACCTTTCCAAGTAAAATTACTGACTTATATATCATTTAATCTAAAAAGCATTAGTTATGAACTTTTGGTCTATAACAATGAATTATGAGTGGTGTTTGGTATAATAACTAGAACTGCATTAATCAAAACATTACTATATTACCAGATATAATTATTAAAGAAAATGAGAATTGAAATTACAGTCTGTATGAACAATACCAGTTATTCAGAAACAAAATAAAATATGTTGAATATGAATTCACTCTGCCACAAAAAAATATGGAAAGGCATTTGGTGGTTACATTTAATTAATAATGTTTCTAAGAATTTAAGCTGGCAGCTATTTGAAACTCATTACAGAGACAAAATGTCTTTCAATTTAATCTAAATTAATCCTGCCTGGAATAATGAGAATATAAATTTAATATCCTAAATGTTCGTCACTTAATTTTAAGCTAACAAATTGGGTAGTCCATACAGATTAGAAATCAACACATTGATAATGGTACACTCTCATTCAACAAAAAAAAAGAGAAAGTTGGGAACATCATGGAGGTAATAATACAGAACTTTTTGGATAGCTGTAAAGATTTGGTGAAATCATGCTTTATTTTGTGGTTTTCTTTTCTAGTCAAAATGTTAACCGCTTCAGCCCCGGACCATTTTGGTGGTCAAAGACCAGGCCACTTTTTGCGATTCGGCACTGCGTTGCTTTAACTGACAATTGCACGGTCGTGCGGCGTGGCCCCCGAAAAAAAATTGACATCTTTTTTTCCCAAAAATAGAGCTTTCTTTTGGTGGTATTTGATCACCTCTGCGGTTTTTATTTTTTGCGCTATAAACAAAAAAAGAGCGACAATTTTTAAAGAAATTCAATATTTTTTACTTTTTGCTATAATAAATATCCCCAAAAAATATATAAAAAAAACATTTTTTTTCCACAGTTTAGTCCGATACGTATTCTTCTACATATTTTTGGTAAAAAAAAAAATCGCAATAAGCGCTTATTGATTGTTTTGCTCAAAAGTTATAGCTTCTACAAAATAGGGGACTGTTTTATGGCATTTTTATAAAAAAAAAATGTTTTACTAGTTATGGCGGCGATCAGCAATTTTTATCGTGACTGCGACATTATGGTGGACACATCGGACACTTTTGACACCATTTTGGGACCATTGTCATTTTTACAACGATCAGTGCTATAAAAATGCACTGATTACTGTAAAAATTACACTGGCAGTGAAAGTGAAGGGGTTAACCACTAGGTGGCGCTACAGGGGTTAAGTGTTTCCTAGGGAGTGATTCTTACTGTTAGGGGGCATGGCTACACGTGACACCTCACTGATGACCGTTCCCGATCACGGGGAACGGTCATCAGTGACAGTGTCACTAGGCAGAATAGGGTAATGCCTTGTTTACAAAGCCATTCCCCTGTTCTGCTCTTGCCGACCGCAATCGTGGGCCGCCCGGGAACATCGAGTTCCCGGGACCTGCGTCCGCACTCGCGAGGCACACAGCGGCGTGCGTTTGCCCGCCGCGTGCCTCACGAGTGCGGACGCAGGTCCCGGGAAGGGACAGGTAGGGACGTACCTGTACGCCCGGGAAGGGACGTACCTGTACGCCAATGTGCCTGCCCGTGCCATTCTGCCGATGTACATCGGCGTGCGGCGGTCGGCAAGTGGTTAAAGCAGAACTAAACCCATTGATTTAACAGTTTTGTTCCTGGCATGCCAGGATTCCTAATTGTCACATTTGCTTGTGCTCTCAACCAAACTGTTGAACCATCAAATAGCTGGTGTCAAAACTGATCACATGTGCAGCATCATGGCAGTTGCAAATCAAACAGAGGCTGAGATGTCAGCTTTCTTGGCTGAAAATATATAGGAGGGTTTAGTTCTCTTTTAATATTTCTCAATCAGATTAGTAAAACATTCCAGTTTTTCTACTGTCAGAGACCTCCTAAACAATAAGGCCGAGTTCACACCATACGTGTAGAAAAACTGATGGAAACTGATGTGCAGATTTCACTCGCAGAGACACAAGTTTACATCAGTTTTTATGCATGCTTCAGTGAGTTTAATAAACATTGCAGATTTATAGGCAGAAGAAAATTTGGACATGTTACTAGTGTTGTGGTGTGAACAGGACACATGGAGAACAATTGTTTTCTTTGTGCTCTTGCAGAACGTGGGCAGAAAATTAATGGTGTAAATGAGGTCTGTTCACACGATCGGATTTTCGATGGAATAAAATCCAATGGATTTTTCCATCGGAAATCCGATGAAGCTGACTTCCATCAGTCTTGCCTACACACCATCAGTCAAAAATCCGACCGTCCCAAACACTCCTAAGAGCCAAGAAAAATTAAGTGCAATGCTTCTGAGCATGCGTTGACTTGATTCTGAGCATGCGTGGGTTTTTTTCTCTGATAGAGTTCCCCACAGACGATCGGAATTTGCTATAGTTTTTTTTTCCATCGGTATAATTTAAAACATGTTCTATTTTTTTATACCGATGGAAAAAAGACCGATGGGGCCCACACACAATCGGTTTGTCCGATGAAAAACGTCCATTGGTCTTTTTTCACCAGAAAAAACGATCGTGTGTACGCGGCATAAGGGTTTTTAGAAGGTAGCACTAAACTGAATTTTAGAGACAGGAGTCTAACACTTAAGTATATTTTAAGTGGAACTACAGCCAAAAAAAAATATTTTTGCTTTTATCTAAAGAATGAAGAAGGAATAGAGCTTCTGACATTCTCTATTGCCCTCACTTTTGGAGAAGGATGACAAATTCTTCAATTCCCAACCAATACAACCCCCCAACTCTGCTCACACCCCAACCATTACATGGGTCATGACTGCCCGGAAAACCCCCACCCCAACTCTGATTACACCCAACTGCTCACCCCCCTTCCCATCCCTACACCTCATCACCCCAACTTCTAAACCCCCCTCCTCCCTGTACCCCCCCAATTCTGATCACCCCCCTTCCCATCCTTCCACCTCTCAGTACCCCCCTCAACTCTGATCACCCCCCTTCCAATCCTGATTCCCCCGACCCCCCCCCATCACTCCGAATCTGATCTCCCCATCCTGGGCACAGATTGGTGTCACTGATGGGGACAGACTGGCATCACTGCTGGGAACTGTTGAGGCTGCACTGATAATCAGGGCACTGATAATCAGTGCCCTGATTATCTGTACAGGTCTCCCCTATGAGGAGATGCAAATGATCGGCTCTCCTCACCTCACTCTCAATGTGAGGTGAGGAGAGACGATAAGTGGCACTTCCTTATTTACTTGTGACATGGGGACAGTATGCAAATATGCGGCCTCTCGGCAGGCGGGCCTTGGCGCTGAGCGGATGCATATTTGCATACCAATTAGCCAACACAGCTGTGCCGAGAGCATGCACCCTGTGCACTCCTGGCACACCGACAGCTAACGGAAAGCTCCTGAACGCTTCTCGCGTTTCAAAACATGTCAGGGGCGTGGCCTGGATGGAGTTAGGCTGAAGCTGCTATCACTTTTTACACACTAGGGTTGTATAGATTTTTCTCTAATTGTTCTACTGTCTATTATAGCCGGTAACAGTAATTATTTTGTTCTCCCGGCAGAGATGGCTCCCCCCCACCCCCTGCTTATTTGTTCTGTGGATTACATGGAGTCAGGACATACTCCTAGCCTGACCTTCACCCTCAGCAGAACACACCAAATGGGGGACATAGATGACGGAGCAGAGACCCATAAGTTGCTTTAGGTTCACCGCTCTAATAGCCGCTAGCAATAATCACATGTAAAATCCATGTTGGTCGATCGATCAACTTGGGTATATTCAGCCTGCCCACACATGGTTTGAATATTGGCCAGCCCCTGCTCAAACGGCCGAGATTCAAACCATCTATGGCTAGCTTTATGCAGCGTTTAGCTGCTCTGCCCAATTCCACCTCTATTAACCACAGAACACCCCAGTTATATAGAGATAAGATGTTCTCACTTAGGGTTGAATTTTTTAAAACTTTGTATAGCAATTCACCCAGTGAAAGTACATGCACATTTGTTCTGTGTGAATGGGGTAATTTTTTTTTTTTTTTTTAGGCTATTCCCTGTGCTGACTAAATGTTGTTTGTTGATTTAAGACATAAAATAGCACACTTGGCTCTTAAATTGTGCTAAATGTCATATCCAGTGCCCAAATGCCCTATTTTCCATTTTGATGTAATGAAAAATGTTTAACCAGCAGAGTAAATTGTCTAATAACATTTGATTTTTTTTGTCCCATTTGAAAATGTTTATGCACTGTCTCTGGGCAAAAAGTGCAGTGAGTCAGTGTTGTCACGCTAAGAAAAAAATCATTACTGGTAGGATCACCAGTTTGAAAATAAAAGTTAGGAAAAAAAGACTTAAAAAAACAATAATGCAGCCACCACATCTAATGACTGGTAAGCTGAAATATGTTACATTGTATTCTTGAGATTAGGTACTCTCAAATTTTTTAATCAGTAAAAATTTGGAAAAAATGAAACGTTTGTAGTTGACAATGTCGATTGCTTCTACGCATATGTAATTTAACAGCACAAAGTATAAATGGCTACTAATATATGTAGGAAAATTTTAATTTTGATTGTTGGCCTGGTTATACAGTTGCCAATGGAGAACAAAAAAAGGATGACAGAGGTCCCAGGAATTTTGTACAGCATGCTGGGGGACCCAGGGGTCAAAAACTGGATGACTCCTGGAATTATAGGTTTATTTATAATGGCTGCTCTAGTTACACTGTTTACACAGTTTGTGAAGTTAAAAAAGACATATCCATCAAGCTCAACCAGTGTAAAAAAAAAAAGAAAAAAAATTATAATGAAAACCTTAGCTTCAACAAAAGAAAAAAAATCCTTCCTGCTTCCACAAGGCAGATTTGGGGAAGGGATCACGGCTCCAGGTGGATGTGTGGAAATGAAACTCTCTTCAAGGTGGAAGCATCAGGTGCAGGCTAAGCATATAGCAATTAAAAGAGTGTGAAACTGTTGAGTGTGAAACACGTCAGCTTTTTTAACCTGTACCCTGCTGTGGTGTGTACTTTTGTTATTTTGCACAATAAAGGCGTTTTTATTGGAGTGGGGCTGCCCAGACCTTCCCTTTTCTAATTGCTTCCACAAGGCAACTGGATATTATCTGGATCAACAATCTCCAGTTATATTCTATTCAATTCAAATTCCACTTATGTAATTATGCTCAGGATCACTTCACCTTAGTTCATAAAGCAATAATTAATCTCACTTAACCAGGTGGGACATACACTCAAGGATGCTTTGTGTCATACCCAGTGAGAGATAAATTGCTAAATGTAGGTGGCATTTGGTAGAAGCAGAACCTCCAAAGGACGACAGATATCCCAGGAGTTTTATACAGCATGCTGGGAGATCCAGGGGTCAAAAACGGGATGGCTACTGGGAATATAGTTTGAATTGATATGGCTGCATTAGTTACATAGTTGGTGAGGTTAAAAAAGACACAAATCCATAAAGCTGAACCAGTGGGAAAAAAACCAAAAAAAAATTGAAAACCTTAGCTTTAACAAAAAAAAAAAAAAAAACGATTCCTACTTCCAAAGGGCAACTGAATATATTCTGGATCAACAATCTCCAGTTATATTCTATTTGGTTAAAATTCTACTTCAGTATTTGGGCTCAGGATCACTTCACCTTGGTTCCTAAAGCAATAATTACCTTTACTTACCCAGGTGGGACATACACTCAAGGATGCTTTGAGTCATACCCAATGAGAAATGAATTGCTAAATGTAGGTGGCATTTGGCAGAAACAGAACCTCCAAAGGATGACGGATACCCCAGGAGTTTTGCACAGCATGATGGGAGACCCCGGAGTCAACAGGACTGAACAGGATGGGAGATCCCATCTGCGGACGTCATTTAACTATAGGCGGGATATGAAAAGGTTAAACATGGTTTCCCCGCATTCAACTTGCAAAGCAGGAGATTGTGACCGGCTCTCTATGGAGTGCGAATTGCACGGGATCACTGAGTGTCTTTTGGTCCATTTCAGATCCGAATTCAGACAAATTTGTGCTGAAATCGAACCTGAAACATTGAATGGAGATGCATTGGACTCCTGCTCTGAGCCGGAACATGCTATGGTGTGAACCCAGACTCAAACTGCTAAAAAGGGAACCCAGGTCTTTGATCAGATGCAGGAACAAACTGTTAGTAAATATTTATGCCTCTTAGTCACCCAAAAGTGCCCTGTTATAATGAATGTAATTAGCAAGTTATAGACGAAGACATACTCTTTCTACAGCATGATTAGTTGTCTACATTGTAGTTGTAATACTGTGCGCTACAATGGTATTGCTTGGATACGATTTCACCACTACATAGGCTACAATGTAAAAGCTAGTGGACAATTGCTAAGTCTTAAAAGCAATCGTTAAGTGATAACGTCTGTGACAAAATGACAAAGCAGGAGCTGTCACTAAGGCGTTGATTTTTTTTTCTTTTTTCTACCTATTAAGAACAAGCTGTGTAATTTATAAATGCCACTATCCAGGAAGGCTTTAAAGCACATCCAAGTGAAAAGTTAATCACAGTACATAACAATCCAAGTTCGATTTTTAGATTAGTTCATTCTGATATATAAGAGGTTTAAAATAGTACAGGAAAACAACATTTATTAAAAATAATTACTGTAAATTCAGTGTTGGAAAAATGTTTTTGGCATGAAGGTTGGATGTAGCTTGTATATCTAAAAATACAGTGGTCAGGCCACGTTTATGGCCCAATGACAACCAAATAGGATGTGGGGGAGGTGTTGCGACACACCAAATTAGAAGAGATTATTATTATCATTATCAAATTTACTTTTCCATTTGGGAAAAAAATTACCCTAAAACTCATTCAGCCAGCATGTTTTATTGTTTTTTTCTTGTCAAAAAGTTGTTTTTAATGCAGAACTACAAAAAACAAAAGCAAGTTTACATATAAAAAGTTATAGAAAATATCAACAATACAAAACTTAGGGAAGATGGGAGTGAAGTAAAATAATAAAAATTAAAGGTAAATAAGAGGCTAAGATTTTGTGTAACCTCTTCAGCCCCGGAAGGATTTGCCCTCTTAATAACCAGGCCCTTTTTTGCGATACGGCACTGCGTCGATTTAACTGACAAATGTGTGGTAATGCGACGCTGTACCCAAACAAAATTGACATCCTCTTTTTCCCACAAATAGAGCTTTTTTTTGGTGGTATTTGAACATCTCTGCGGTTTTTATTTTTTGCGCTATAAACAAAAATAAAGCGACAATTTTGAAAAAAAACAACAACAATATTTTTTACTTTTTGCTATAATAAATATCCCAAAAATATCCCATATTTGCTATAATAAATATCCCCAAAAAATGTAAAAAAATTATTTTTTTCATCAGGCCAATATGCAGTTGCAATAAAAAGTATGTGAACCCTTTGGAATGATATGGATATCTGCACAAATTGGTCTGTGATCTGATCTTCATCTAAAGCCCTGTACACACGATCGGTTTAACTGATGAAAACCGTCCGATGGATGGTTTTCATCAGACAAACCGATCGTGTATGGTACCCATCGGTCTTTTTTCCATCGGATGTAATTTGCGATTGTCTATGGGCAAGTCCATCGGTTAAAAAACCCACGCATGCTCAGAATCAAGTCGACGCATGCTCAGAAGCGTTAAACTTCATTTTTCTCGGCTCATCGGAGTGTTTTACGTCACCACGTTTGGAACGGTCGGTTTTTTGACTGATGGTGTGTGGCCAAGACTGATGAAAAACAGTTTCATCGGATTTCCGATGGTCAAATCCATCGGACGAAAATCCATAGGTTTTCCGATCGTGTGTACAGGGCTTAAGTCACAACAATAGACAATCACAGTCTCCTTAAACTAATAACACACAAATAATTAAATGTTACCATGTTTTTATTGAACACACCATGTAAACATTCACAGTGCAGGAGGAAAAAGTATGTGAACCCCTAGACTAATGAGATCTCCAAGCGCTAATTGGAGTGAGGTGTCAGCCAACTGGAGTCCAATCAATGAGATGAGATTGGAGGTGTTGGTTACAGCTGCCCTGCCCTCTAAAAAACACACACCAGTTCAGGGTTTGCTTTTCACAAGAAGCATTGCCTGATGTGAATGATGCCTCACACAAAAGAGCTCTCAGAAGACCTACGATTAAGAATTGTTGACTTGCATAAAGCCGGAAAGGGTTATAAAAGTATCTCCAAAAGCTTGGTGTTCATCAGTCCACGGTAAGACAAATTGTCTATAAATGGAGAAAGTTCAGCACTGCTGCTACTCTCCCTAGGAGTGGACGTCCTGTAAAGATGACTGCAAGAGCACAGCACAGACTGCTCAATGAGGTGAAGAAGAATCCTAGAGTGTCAGCTAAAGACTTACAAAAGTCTCTGGCATATGCTAACATCCCTGTTAGCAAATCTACGATACGTAAAACACTAAACAAGAATGGATTTCATGGGAGGACACCACAGAGGAAGCCACTGCTGTCTAAAAAAAACATTGCTGCACGTTTACAGTTTGCACAAGAGCACCTGGATGTTCCACAGCAGTACTGGCAAAATATTCTGTGGACAGATGAAACCAAAGTTGAGTTGTTTGGAAGAAACACACAACACTATGTGTGGAGAAAAAGAGGCACAGCACACCAACATAAAAACCTCATCCCAACTGTGAAGTATGGTGGTGGGAGCATCATGGTTTGGGGCTGCTTTGCTGCGTCAGGGTCTGGACGGATTGCTATCATCGAAGGAAAAATGAATTCCCAAGTTTATCAAGACATTTTGCAGGAGAACTTAAGGCCATCTGTCCACCAGCTGAAGCTCAACAGAAGATGAGTGTTGCAACAGGACAACGACCCAAAGCATAAAAGTAAATCAACAACAGAAAGGCTTAAACAGAAGAAAATATGCCTTCTGGAGTGGCCCAGTCAGAGTCCTGACCTCAACCCGATTGAGATGCTGTGGCATGACCTCAAGAAAGCGATTCACACCAGACATCCCAAGAATATTGCTGAACTGAAACAGTTCTGTAAAGAGGAATGGTCAATTACTCCTGATCGTTGTGCACGTCTGATCTGTAACTACAGGAAACGTTTGGTTGAAGTTATTGCTGCCAAAGGAGGTTCAACCAGTTATTAAATCCAAGGGTTCACATACTTTTTCAACCTGCACTGTGAATGTTTACATGGTGTGTTCAATAAAAACATGGTAACATTTAATTATTTGTGTGTTATTAGTTTAAGCAGACTGTGATTGTCTAGTGTTGTGACTTAGATGAAGATCAGATCACATTTTATGACCAATTTGTGCAGAAATCCATATCATTCCAAAAGGGTTCACATACTTTTTATTGCAACTGTATATTCTTCTACATATTTTTGGTAATTTTTTTTTAGCAACAAGCGTATATTAATTGGTTTGAGAAAAAGTTCTAGCATTTACAAAATAGGGAATAGATTTAAGGCATTGTTATTTTTTTTACTAGTAATGGCGGCAATCTGCGATTTTTAGCAGGACTGAACCATTGCGGTCGACAGATCGGAGACTTTTGACACACTTTTGGGACCATTGATATTTATACAGCGCTCAGTGCTATAAAAATGCACTGATTACTGTGTAAATGTCACAGGTAGGGAAGGAGTTAACACTAGGGGGCGATCAAGAGATTAAATGTGTTCCCTCGTGAGTGTTTCTAACGGTGGGGGGATGTGACTGACTAGAGGAAGAGACATATCGCTGTTCCCAACTAGTAGAAACAGACTGTCTCTCCTTTCCTGTCAGAACAGGAATGTGTGTGTGTTTACACACACACACATCCCTGTTTCTGGCTCTCGTGCCTGCGGTCGCGTGTGGCTGGTGGACATTGCTCCTCCATCCATGCGCATCAGGTCCCCCGCCATGCAGCGGGCGCACGTTGTTCTGCATACAGACGGCAGAACTTTTTCAGCCAACATACGCGAAACTACGTTGTTTTTCAGCTCTTTAGCGCCACCCTTTGTGCAACTTCGGTTACTAAGCGCTAAAAGTTTGGCAAAGATCTTCACATCCGTATTGAGAAGGGATATGGGCCTGTAGTTATCAGGACTGGTGGGGTCCTTGTTGGGTTTGGGGATTGTTACAATCACAGCTCTCAACATTTTGGGAGGGAAAGATCCAGAGGAGGAAGCAAGATTGAAGACGGCTCGTAGATGAGGGGCAGTTTCATTAGGAAGGCATTTATAATATTTGTTTGAGAAACCATCGTCTCCTGGGGATTTGTGGTTGGGGAGTTTTTTGATGATCAAACTAATTTCCTGGATTGTGAATGGTTGGGAAATGGACTTGAGTTGATCGTCAGTAAGGTTAGGAAGCTTTACTTTGTTTAAAAAGCCATTGATAAGCTCAGGAGAGGGTTGGGGAGTGGGCTTATCGCTTTGGAGATCATAGAGACTGATAGTAGTCTGCAAAGGTGTTGGCTATATCTTTGGGATTAAAAAGGGTTTTGCGGGATAGGGGGTGAGTAAAAGCAGCTATTTTGTGTTTAAACTGTTTCGATTTGACTTTTTAAGCCAACCAAGCTCCTGCTTTGTTATGCAGGCCATAGTAATTAGCTTTGAGGTATTTTAGGTGGCTTTCAAATTTATAAATCAGGGATCTTAATTTTTGTCTCTCTTGAAGGATCTCATTCGTTAAACGGGGAGTAGGGTTGGTTTTACTGTCTCGCTCTTTTGTGGCTATGAAGTGGAGTAGGTCTTCAATCTGCCTCATACTCTGTTTCTTAGTATATGAAGCTAATTTAATTAATATCCCCCTCATATACGCCTTATAGGTATTCCAGAGTAATTGCCGGAGTATCATTATACATAAAGAAATTATGATGTTCTTGCACAATCTTTTGGTACAATTGCTTGTTCTCCAAGAGGGAGGCGTTCAGTCTCCATAGTGGGGGGGGGTGGGAGTTACGAAGTTTGTCATCAAATTCTAGTGTGATCGGAGCATGGTCTGACCAATAAATTGTACCAATGTCAGCGTGGAGAACATTTTGCAAAGACACTTTATCAGTTAAGAAAAAGTTAATACGGGAATATGAGGAGTGGGCTGCAGATAGGAAGGTAAAGTCCTTCTCAGTCCCGTGGAAACAGCGCCAGATGTCATATAACTCATGCTTGTGGAGTAATGGGGCAATGGAGTGTTCAGGTCTCCTTGTGGAGGTGGTAGAGTCCATGGCAGGGTTTAGGATTGAATTGAAGTCTCCACTTCTTGCTTCTCCTCCAGGGCCTTGGCAAGTAGTGGGGCTAGGAATCTCCTCTGTTTTGTGTTTGGGGCATAAAAGTTGACCAATGTGAAAACCGTTTGGTTCAGTTCACAAATGAGGATGATATATTGTCCCTGGGGATCCGAAATGGTGCGAATGTGGCGAAAAACATCAGAGTCCCGGATGGCAATAAAGACTCCGCAAGCCTTTTTGGGACCATTGGCTAAATATTTATGAGGGAAATGTTGGAAATTCACTCACGGACATTTGTTGGCAGCAAAGTGAGTCTCCTGGGCAAAAATTATGTCTGCTTTGTGGGAACGAGCTTCCTTTACCAGTGCTGCACGCTTAAAGGGGCTGTTGAGGCCCTTAGAGTTAATAGACATAATCTTTAGAGGCATGTAGAGAGTTTGTTATAAGATAGGGTGTTGCCGTATAAGACAGTGTCATATGGAGGAGGAAAGGGAAAGAAGTACCTTATGTGTGGGATGTTCGACATACGTGGAATGGTGCTGTATACGGGAGAGTTGTTCGGGTTGGTAATTTCTGATGAGGTAGAGGTAGAATTTCTCAGGTAGAGGTTCCGCAGATCCAAAAGGTAGCGCCTTTGACATATGCAGTGGGTAGGGTCCATGTGTGGTGTTCGCAGCATCTTGATTGGTGACTAGAAGGGTACAGAGAGTCAAAACAAGGGGTAGGTGGGAGAAAAACAGAAACAACATATATTAAGAAACTCCTGGCTGTGCAGGCACAATGGGCAGCCGGTGCTGCTGTAGGATCGTAGGGGGGGTAAGCAAACTTGCAGTGCTGCGCACTGAACTGTGAAAAAATAGAACAAACTGCGGGTGAGCTCCCAGCCTCACGCTATTGTGTGAGGTATAGTGGCAGGGAGAGGCCTATTTGAGGGCAAGAGGGCCACGTTAGGACCATTCAGCTTGCAGGTGTTCAGGAGAGGGCAGAGCTGGAGGCTGCGCATCAGGAGGGAGGAGTTGCCATTGTTTGAAGAGTTGAATGCCTTTTTACACACTATATATGGGGTATGTTTTGCCATTCCAGGTAACGAGCAATTTGGTGGGAAAGCCCAAACGATAGACAATGCTATTGTTACGTAGGATTTTTGTAAGTGAAGTGAGTTTCTTCCTGTTCATCGCTGTCTGCTGCGATATGTCTGTGAATAGGGATATCCCAATGGATTCTTCTGGGACTGCTGGACTTTGCTTGGCCGCCGCCATAACATGTTATTTTACATGGTAGTAGCGAATGTGTGCCAGTGAATCCCTTGGCACAGTATCAGGTAAAAACTTGGGTTTAGGAATGAGGCACTGAACAAAATTAGTGAGCTCATTGGGGGGTATGGTTTCAGGTATTCCCCTAAATTTAATTTTGTTTCATCTCGCGCAGTCTTCTAAGTCCGCCATTTTGTTTTGAAGGCGCTGGAGCTCAGATTTCTGGTCGGCACATGCATCCACAAGATCGTTATGTGCAGAATAGAGATCCGCCATCTTGGATTCTAAATGCTGGATTTTATCAGTGTGAATTTGAACCGTAACATTTAAGGGGGCAAACATATCTGGAAAGTCACTGAATAATGTCCTCCTGAGTGAGAGGAGCATGTTTTTCATGGTGGTTTCAGAGATAGTTTGCTCTGTGGCAGGGAACAGCTCTATAAGGGACTCTTGTTGTTTAGCCTGTGAGAGAGCCTGCTGCAGCCCAGGAGAGAAAAAGTCTCACTCCCTACGTAGCCTGGTTTTCGCTGGGCTACGGGTGGTGGGAGCAGAAAGGAGGGAGAACTCTCCCAGCTCCTCAAGCTGGGTGTTTGCCTGTCTCCCTGCACCTGGATGGCTGGGCTGTGTGCGGGTCGCTCCGCCTGAGCTAGGTCCGGCGCCATTTTGCCTACCTTGCGGTGGAGCCGCCGGGTAGAAGTCTGTGAGGCACTGGGGCGGTTTAGTTGCCTTCCGCCGCTTTGTCATCTCTTCCCGCGGGTGCCCATCAGTGAGGAGAGCTGGGTCGTAGCTTACAGTGCCTCTTCCCGCCGTCGCTGTGTGTTGCTAAGAGCGTGAGGTGTCAGGAGCTCTCAGTTATGCGGCCATCTTCTCCACCAGCCGGACACGCCCCCCTATTGGGAGCTGTGATTTTAATAATGCTTAAAGTGAAACAATTAAAGTGAAATATTCCTTTAAATTTCGTGCCTGGGGGGTGTCTATAGTATGCCTGTAAAGTGGCGCATTTTTACGTTTTTAGAACATTCCCACAGCAAAAGAACATTTCTAAAGGAAAAAAAGTCATTTAAAACTGATCGTGGCTGTAATGAATTGTCAGGCAATACAGATAAAAGTAATTGAAAAAAACAGCACGGTCCCCCCCCCCAGTCCATTACCAGGCACTTTGGGTCTGGTATGAATATTAAGGGGAACCCCGAACCAAAAAAAAAAATTATGTGGGGGTCCCCCCAAATTCCAGACCAGGCCTTTCAGGTCTGGTATGGATATTAAGGGGAACCCTGATCCAATTTAAAAAAAAAAATGTTGTCCAAATCCATACCAGACCCTCTCGCTGTGACAGCTGTTATATAGCTGAGGGCGGGGCCAACCGGTGATGGTAAGCCAGATTCCGATAAGCCCTCTGCCCGCAGACCCCAACAACCACCGGACAAGGGTTGTGGGGCTGAGACCCTTGTTCTTAAGAACATGGAGACAAGGTGCTTTGGGGTGGGGGGGCAGAGCCCCCCTGCCCTAAATCACCCATCCCCCCTTGCTGAGGGCATGTGGCCTGGTATGGTTCAGGTGGGGGGCACTCTCTCGTCCCCCCTCTTTTCTTGCGGCCTGCCAGGTTGCGTGCTCAGATATGGATATGGTATGGGTTTTTGGGGGTACCCCTACGCCATTTTTTTTTTATTTTGGTGCAGGATTCCCCTTAAAGTCCATACCAGACCTGAAGGGCCTGATAATGGACTGGGGGAACCCATGCCGTTTTTTTCAATGACCTTTATCTGTATTGCCGAGACCCGACAATTCATTACAGCCGCGAGTAGTTTTAAATGATTTATTTTTTCCTGTAGAAATGACATTGTGCTGCTGGACTGTTCTAAACACGGGAAAAAAGCACCACTTTACAGGCATACTATACACACCCCCAGGCACGAAATTTAAAGGAATATTTCACTTTTATTGTTTCACTTTAAGCATTATTAAAATCACTTCTCCCGAAAAACTGCAGTTTTTAAAACTTTTTTTTGCATTGATACATGTCCCCTGGGGCAAGACCCAGGTCCCCAAACACTTTTTATGACAATACCATGCATATAAGCCTTTAAAATTAGCACTTATGATTTTTCATGTTAATCTCCGATAGACTTTTAAACAGTGTTCTGCGGCTTTCGAATTTGCCGCAAACGCAAACTTACGTTCAACTCGAACATCGGGCTCATCCCTAGTAAGAAATACACAGGACAAAATGCATGTTGACAAAGGGAGTGTAAAGGTGGGCAGGGAGTCTACTGACATCACGACGCCATCCAGCTTCGAACAACAGACCCACCCACAGAATCTGCAGTTTTTTGGGTCTCATAACAGACAGAGGGGAGATATTTGACAGGTAAGGATACATGCAGGAGGCATGTATGTCCTTATAGATAACCACTATGGCATTTTTAGTCACCGATCCTCAGGAAGGATAGCCTTAAACTAGAGAGAGTGCAGAGAAGGGCTTCAAAGCTAAAAAAGGGGTTGGAGGACCTTAGTTATGAGGAATGACTACAAACATTAAGCTCATTCTACCTGGAGAAAAAGCTCTTAAGAGGGCATATGATCACAATTTACACATCTTTGACTGTGACTCTAGTATTAGGAAGAAACTGTTTAACCACTTGCTTACTGGGCACTTAAACCTCCTTCCTGCCCAGACCAATTTTCAGCTTTAAGCGCTGTTACACTTTGAATGACAATTGCGCGGACATGCAACAATGTAAACAAATTAAATTTTTATTATTTTTCCCCACAAATAGAGCTTTATTTTGATGGTATGTAATCACTGCTGGGTTTTTAATTTTTTTGTTAAAAAAAACGAAAAAAGACCGAAAATTTTGAAAAAAATCAAAACAAAAACTGTTTTATATTTTGTTATGTTTTGCAAACAGGTAATTTTTCTCCTTCATTGATGTACGCTGATGAGGCAGCCTGATGAGCAGCCTCAAAGGTGGCACTGATGGACACTGATAGGTGATACTGATGGGCAATGATGAAGTGGTATCAGTGGGGACTGATAGGTGGCATTGGTGGGCACTGAGTGGCACTGAAGGGCACTGATGGCAGTGTTGGGCACTGATGGGCACTGTTGGGTGACACTGATAGGCAGCACTGCTAGTTGGCACTGATGAGGCACTGATGGGCACTGATTGGCACCACTGGGCATTAAAGTGGTTGTAAACCCCAATTTCTTTTTTTTTTTAAATAAAAACCTACAAGACAAAGGCATAATGGGCTAGTATGACTAGCATACTAGCTCATTATGAATTACTTACCTTAGATCGAAGCCCCCAAAGCCGCCCTCGTCTCCCCCTCAAGGTTAGTTCTGGGTATCGTCACTCCGCGCAAGCCGGCATTAGCCATTCACAAAACCGGCATTCTCAGTGCGCCTGCGTCATTGTCTATGGCGCGCATACGCCGTAGACATCGGTGCATACTTTTTGGCAAATATCTCCAAAACCATGTAGGTTTAGGAGATATTGCAAACACCTACAGGTAAGCCTTATTCTAGGCTTTCCTGTAGGTGTAACTTCCACCAGAGGGTTTACTTCCATTTTAATATTTGGAACTGATAGGTGGCACTGATTAGTGGCACTGATATGCACTGGTGGGCATGGATGAGGTGGCTGTGGCTCTTCCTCTTTGGGGCCGATGTCCCTTTCACAGAAGCCAGTGATTGGCTTTTTTTTTACGATTTAACGATCTTCGGTTTACATCACATGATCAGCTGTCATTAGCTGACCATGTGGTAAGGGGCATTTCCTAGCACAGAGATATGAAAGTGGTAGTGAATTAACACACACAAACACACCCACACTCAGGTTAAACATGATGGACTGGTGTCTTTAATAAATCTTACCAACTACTCCCTCCTTTCCAAAACAGAATTGCTGTAATATATATATTTATGTATTTTAAATTATTTTTGTTGGCCCCTCCTTTCCGACTAGGGAATGACATGTACCTGGTTCTGCAGCCCCCTGGGAGATGTGATGGACGTGTCCCAGGAGGATGCAGTATTGGCACACAGAATGGCCAGTGGACATACCGGACCACAGGTCAGGGGGCAGGTTCAGTGTGTCATCAGAGATGGCTGCCTGCACTGGAGTTGGCAGCTAGCTGAAAAGGACGAAGATGGAGGTGCGAAACCAGCTGTATGGCACCTGAACAGTGGATCACACTGGTACAATGCTGAATTTACTGTGAGGGTGAGTATGTGTTTTAAGAAGAATGCTGCACTTCATGGGATGGTCAAATGGTTTGGCCCGTGCATCAGTTAGGACCGAACATTTGCCTGTTTGGCTGTTCGCCCGAATTTGCAGGGTGTTAACCCTGATGAACACCCTGCAATGCACTAAGCGATGCACAGTGCATTTTGCGCCCTTATTGAAAAAAGTTTTGCCTATACAGGGCGCAGTGTAAGCTGGTGGTTAAGGAGCGGGGCCGGGAAGCTGGCTGCAGCATCTCTAATGGGGGGGGGACAGGAAACCAGGAAAAAATCTATGGGTTGTGTCCAAGATGGGAGATATATTTGTCCCAGGTTTATGCTGTACACTGATTGATTCAGGGTTTCTGCTGGGTAGTGAGCCTGTTTGGGGCTCAATGAGGGTTAACGAGCTCAGGTGTAACAGATGAAGCACTCATGGCTCTATAAAACTCCCAGGTTTCTTCAACAAGGGGCTCCACCCTAGAACCAGATTCCTGTGTAGGACTGGGGAGCAGCTTCTTCTGAGTGTTGAGATTAAATCTGTATGACTAAAAGACTCTGTTTTTCTGTGTGTCAGGCAGGTTTTTGGGCAGTGGTAGGCTGTTCCAGGCAAGATAGGTTTCTGTGTTTTGCAGTTAGACGCCCAAAGTGGCAAGGGTTTATTTTCTGTTTCGTTTTATTTTTGCTGTTTTTGATACCTGCACTTGTAACCACAGACTTGGAAATTAACCTCTGTTTTGTTTTCACAAAGATCCTGCTGTCTGTCTGTGCCTACTTTACTGTGCTGTGACCCATCCAGGGGGTCCTGCACACCCTGCTACTGAGCTAATCCCTTACACTTGGTAAAGCTGATACAACTGATAAACACATAACTAGAATGTTCCCTTGAATTTCTTCTGAATACCTCTCAGACATAGTAAAAAAAAACATTTGTTATGTTTATTAGCAGAGACAACTTACGTTTGAAGATCCTCTCAGTTCTGTTTTAGCATTCCTATGATGTCCAATTTAAAATGAGAAATGGGGAAAAAAAGCCTCCATGATAGGCGATAATATATTAACATCTTTCTGTTTTACTTATCCAAACAGCACCTCAGTGTACTGTTTATACATTCATAATCGGTAACTTACATTCTTTTACTCTAGACCTCAAATAAAACTGTTCTGAGATCCCAAGCTTGAAGTGATTCAATCTGATAGAAATAGTTAGACAAAGAACAATATTGGCACCATCTCTCCTCGATACTGTACATGAAACAGACTTCATATGCCAGCAGGGGGCTTTAAATAACTTACGAAAAGGTCTATAGCTCCCTTTGAAGTGTGAATGCAAACTTTTTAAAACTTTTATTATTTAAGGAATTTTAAGTTTTATTGCTTTGGTAGTTTTTTCCTGTTTAACCCTCTAGGTGTATAGTGTTATTATACATAGCATTTGCCTTTTCTGAGCATCCAGCATCTATGTTTGAGTCCATGTCTGCTGTGCAATCAAATACCAGGCAAAGAAAGTTAGCTCTTTAGTACATGGTTGTGATTGTGTTTATATTTTAAGCCCCCCCATAAGAAAGCTATATTGTAGACCATGTGTAGGTGCTACAGAACTGAATATTTTTTAAATAAAGTGGAAAATAAAGCCTCGTACACACGATCGGATTTTCAGACGGGAATTGTGTGATGACAGTGCAGCAGCCCTTCTCTGTGCAGCAGCCCCTCAGCCCCCCCCCCAATACTTACTGAGCCCTATTGTAATCCAGTAATGTGCATGAGAGCTTCGGCTCTCTGGGGGCTCTGCCTTCTGATTGGCTGAGACAGAAGTGGGAGCCATTGGCTCACGCTGCTGTCAATCAAAGCCAGTGAGACAATGAGGAGAGAGATAGATTGGGGCTGTGCTACGGCACTGTGTGTGAATGGACACGCAGAGCAGCAGCTTGGAAGCGAGCCTGCTTGGGTACCCCATGGAGCCAGGAGCACCGGCGGGGGACCCGAGAAAGGGAAGATTGTGGCTGCTTTGTGCAAAACCACTGCACAGAGCAGGCAAGTATGACATGTTTGTTATTAAAAAAATTGCTTTTATTATCACTTTAAGTCATGATCATAATACAGAATTATTTTTGGACACAGCATGGGATAGCACCACTATGCATATCACACTGCACATCACACTGCAATGACCATCTGCACTGAATATGTTAATTTTGAATCAATCGTATTTTATTAAATTTCAAGTTGCATATACAAGTAGTATTACAATTTCACTACCAATAAGTAATGAACATTGATTTCAAATAATAATATTCCAGGATTTGGTGTCCAATCTTAGACATGTGGAAACATTTTTAAAAACATTTTAACATTCTGTAGGATGTAGTTCAGTATAGCAAGTTCTTAAAGGATGAACAGGTGTGTAAAAGGGGTTAAATAATAGCAGGTAAGCAAGAGAGCTGCTACATAAATGCGGTATCTGGTTCTGACAACTCTAGGGAGAAAAACTCTGGGGAGATCACAAAGGATAGGCTTGGGGAGCAGCATAAAAGATGGCTTCCCAGTGAATCAAAGGGTGTTATTCTGCCATCATTATAGATGCGCTGTGCAAGATGGGTGTTGAAGCCAAGGTGACCAAAGGGACCATAAGGATTGTCCTTCCCTGATCTTGTTGGAGAACATAAGTTCAAATTGAGATTGTGTGTTAAGGTAGTCCGTGGAAGGGGAGAGATCTGGAGGTTCTGCTTGCTTCCACTTGGATGTGATGGATCTCCTGGCTGTGATCATGCATTGTATGATGAAGGGAAGTTGCCGTTTGGGTCAATCCTCATATTTTAGGAGTAGGAGTGCTGATGAGGGATCTGGATCCAGTTTAAAACCAGTTACTGAGGAGATGAAGTGAAATATTTTGATCCAGAATGGAAATAGTTTAGGACACTGCCACCATGTGTGCAACAGGGATCCTGTTTCTCCACATTGTCTCCAACAAAGTGGTGAGTAGGAAGCATTAGCATGTAGATTTTAGATATGTACATACCACAGGGTGCATATTTGTACTTTGCAATATACTTTAATATTAATAAGGAATTCTATGTAAATTTTGGGAGCTGTTTGATTGATTTTTACCTGCAGCAATAAATCAATAATTAAAGACTGTAATATAGCAAAGTGGTTGTGAGGTCTTACAGCAGCTCTCTGGTCTAATTCTTCCTTCTTCTGGGTCAGCTTTATTTGAAGCACAGGGGGACCCTAAATTAGTTTGATTATCTCAGTTTACTTCCACCTTCAGTAGGGGAGTAACCCGATGTACTAGTTGATGTGTATGTCAGCTTTACTTCTGTGTTCTTGGTCGTAATGTCTAATCTTATATCTTTTTAATTACAGCACTCTGCATGATTTTTACCTGCTATTACAAACCTTGCCAGGACACTTGTTTTCAATGTCAGACAGCAGTCCATTTCAGTTATAATTTGTTATGCTCTTGTTTTAGTAAACCTTGGCTCAGCTTGTTCATTTGCAGTAAATACCTTTAACTCATGTTAATTAGCTCTAATATGATTACTGGAAACAAGAAAGTCAGAAGTAGATGATCACATTGCAAAAATAACAAGGCAGGTGTATAGTATTCTTTCAAGCTCCCTGAAAATTGCCAGTGTTTAGTTTGTTACTAAAAATACAGAAACACTTATTTAAAGCGGAGGTCCACACAAAAATGGAACCTCCACTTTTCGGAACCCTCCCCCCCTCCGGTGTCACATTTTGCACCTTTCAGGGGGGAGGGGTGCACATACCTGTATAATACAGGTATTTGCACCCACTTCCGGGTACACCCCTCCCCCCGCTGTCTCCTGGGAAACACACAGGTCCCAGAACACAGCGGGGGCCAGTTAGGATGTGCAGCACGACTCGCGCATGCCCAGTAGGGAACCGGGAAGTGAAGCCACAACGCTTCACTTCCTGATTCCCACACCGAGGATAGTGGCGGGGGCAGCCGAGAGCCGAGCGATTGATCGGCTTCGGCTGCCGACATCGCGGGCACCCTGGACAGGTAATTGTCCATTTAATAAAAGTCAGTAGCTGCAGTATTTGTAGCTGCTGGCTTTTAATATTATTTTTTTTTAGGAGGACCTCCGCTTTAAAATTATTAAATTATATGAATGAATACTGTATATAATGTTTTAACTAATGTTCAAATATACAGTGGAACCTCGGATTACAAGCATAATCCGTTCCAGGAGAATGCTCGTAATCCAAAGTACTCACATATCAAAGCGAGTTTCCCCATAGAAGTCAATGGAAACAAAAATAATTTGTTCCGCATTGACTTCAATGGCATGCAATACCGCATGTGGCCAGAGGTGGGGAGCGCTGGAGAGCCTTGGAAATGATCGGAAAGGCCAGAGGACAGCTCAGCTGAACTCGGGAAAACCTCGGAAAGGCTCGGGAACAGAGTATTTCTGAGGTTTTCTGAGCATTTCCGATCGGCTCCGATCGGCTCCAATCGGCTCTGGCGCCCCCCACCTCAGGCCAAACAGTACTACTGTGGCTTGAATCCTGCTCATTTTGCGAGACAACATTCACAAACCGAGTCAGGATTTTTAAAAATACAGTGCCCGTATTGCGAAACGCTCGTTAACAGTAATCCGAAGTTCCACTGTATAGCTAATATATAGCTGAATAAGCTAAATAAATCATAAAAAGGGAAACACACCCTTCCTCTGTTATCTGAAATATGGTGTTATATGAAGTTTCAGTCTGGCAGATATAGTGAAAAAGAAGAGCAGCTAATTTTGGCCTCTTTTTTATGTACAGTATATGTATTGAAGATTTTCTTATGTTAATTGGACAAGAGAAAGTACAAAAACTGCCATCTAACACTGGAGTCCAAGCCACCTCTTCCCAGACTTCAAGGAAAATATCTCTACTGCTGCGTACACACGGTCGGAATTTTCGACAAAAAAAGTCCGATGGGAGCTTTTCGTCGGATATTCCTACCGTGTGTATGCCTTTTTCTGTCAGAATTTCCGACGGACTTAAGTAGAGAGCAAGTTCTATATTTTTCTGTCGGAAACTCCGACGGAGGTTTGCCCATTGGAAAGTCCGACTGTGTGTACGCGGCATTAAAGGTTCATCTTGGTAGAAGTGTAATGCTCTGCAAAAACTGTGGCCTGTGTATACTATGTATGCACTTCCTCTCCTATTTGTTTTGAAGGGGTTGTAAAGTGTTAGTAGGAGCTGTGGTTTGTGATTTTATTCTTTTTTTGTATTGGTTTTTGTATCATGTCTTCTGGTGTCAGATTTTGTGTCTATGCATGTCCTGTTTCTTAACCACTTGTCGTCCGCCCACCATCACATGACAACGGAGTGGCGTGGCTCTCGTTCTGGGACGACTTCGTATAATGGCGCCCAGTTTAGCCGCGATCGCGTGCCCTGGGACACAGTGCGACCCTGATCTCAGCTAAGAGCTGCTGCCACGGCTCTTTGCCCGTGTGATCGGCTGTGTCCAATCACAGCCGATCACATGTAAACAAGGAAGTGCCATTTATCGTCTCTCCTCGCCTCACACTGACAGAGTGTGAGGTGAGGAGAGCCGATCAGCGGCATCTTCTTACAGGGAAGATATGTAAAGGTAATAGGTGCACTGATCATCAGTGCCCCGATTACAATGCAGCCCCAGTAGTGCCCATCAGTGACACCAGTCTGTGCTCATCAGTGAGGCCAATCAGTGTTGCCCTTCAGTGCCCAGCAGTGCCTCCCATCAGTGCTGCCCAACTGATGGGCAGCACTTCTGGGCACTGAAAGGCAGCACTGATAGGCAGCCACTCTGTGCCCATCAGTGAGGGCAATCAGTGCTCATCAGTGTCGCCTATCAGTAAATATCAGTGCCTCCTATTAGTGCCCATCAGTGTTGCATATTAATGCCTCCTCATCGATGCTGCAGTAATAGTGCACTAACACACTTCAATATACTGCAGTAAAAGTGCACTAACATACTTCAATATACTGCAGGTATAAAGGTGTCCTGACTAGGGTTGAGCGAATCCGAACTGTAAAGTTCGGGTTTGTACCGGACTTTGGGGTTTTTGGTACCCGGACCCGAACCCGAACAATTTACTGTATGTTCGGGTTCGTGTTTAGTGTTCGGTAGGGATGAGCTCGGTTCGAATCGAACGCATGTTTGACTCGAACATCGCCTGTTCGGCGAAACCAGAACTTTGTGGGCCGTTCGCGCCAAATTCGTGTGATGCGAACGGCCCACAATGCACTGCACCATCGCACTGCATTGCCGGCGCTGTGATTGGCCAAGCATGCACTGTGACCCCGCATGCTTGGCCAATCACAGCGCCGACTTTTCTCAGGCATCTGCAGGAGTTAATGGGTGTTGTGTGCCTCCAGCACAGTATACACCTGTATCTACCCTTTATTGCTGTTCTCTAAGCTAGATAGGCAGGGACAGTGTTCTTTTCTCAGGCATCTGCAGGAGTTAATGGGTGTTGTGTGCCTCCAGCACAGTATGCACCTGTATCTACCCTTTATTGCTGTTCTCTAAGCTAGATAGGCAGGGACAGTGTGTTCTTTTCTCAGGCATCTGCAGGAGTTAGTAGGTGGTGTGTGCCTCCAGCAAAGTATACACTTGTATCTACCCTTTATTACTGTTCTCTAAGCTAGATAGGCAGGGACAGTGTGTTCTTTTCTCAGGCATCTGCAGGAGTTAGTGGGTGTTGTGTGCCCCAGCACAGTATACACCTGTATATACCCGTTATTGCTGTTCTCTAATACAGGCATCTGCAGGAGTTAGTGGGTGTTGTGTGCCCCAGCACAGTATACACCTGTATCTAAACTTTATTGCTGTTCTCTAATACAGGCATCTGCAGGAGTTAGTGGGTGTTGTGTGCCCCAGCACAGTATACACCTGTATATACACTTTTTTGATGTTCTCTAATAAAGGCATCTGCAGGAGTTAGTGGTTGTTGTGTGCCCCAGCACAGTATACACCTGTATCTAAACTTTATTGCTGTTCTCTAATACAGGCATCTGCAGGAGTTAGTGGGTGTTGTGTGCCCCAGCACAGTATACACCTGTATCTACACTTTTTTGCTGTTCTCTAATACAGGCATCTGCAGGAGTTAGTGGGTGTTGTGTGCCCCAGCACAGTATACACCTTTATATACACTTTATTGCTGTTCTCTAATACAGGCATCTGCAGGAGTTAGTGGGTGTTGTGTGCCCCAGCACAATATACACCTGTATAAACACTTTTACTCTTTTGTCCATGGATCGACACAGCCTCTCTATTGACAAAGTGGGTATTATCCGTTAATTAGGAGTGACTAGGCAGAAAAACTTGTAAAAAGTGTTGCATCACACCTTCTACAGTCCCGCCCAGAGGGCGGACCCCCGGGTATATCCTCTCAGTCTGCATCTCACAGATCAGTTTTTTTCTGTCTAGCAAGGAGTAGGACATGGCTCCCTTCGGGCCCATTGGTCCGGGGGGAAAAAGATTATATATATATATTTTTTTTTTTGCTACATTTGTTGTTTCCTGTGATCTTCGATCAACTGCCGACTGGGTGACAGCCGGGATCCTCGATCCTTGTAGTCTCCCCAGTTCCGGCCATCGAGCGTGTGCCGACCCTAGTTACGCGCTGGGTTTTCCACGACATGCATCGGACCGCTCAGCTTCGGCTGACCTTACGGCCGAGTCGCAGCAGCCTGGCCGGTGAGCTTACGCTCCAAGGCTTGCATCGGACCGCTCAGCTTCGGCTGACCTTACGGCCGAGTCGCAGCAGCCTGTCCGGTGAGCGTCACGCTCCAGGGCATACATATGATCGTCCTTTTTGGGTCCAATCACAGCATGCCTGGCCAACAGTCACCTTCCGTGCGCGGACGATGATCTGTTTGGAATGTCTTCCAGCATAATACAAGCAGGATAGGTAAGTAAAACTCCCCTGCCTCGGCTGGGTGATTTAGCTGGACATTCCTGGAGAGATCAAGTAAGTGGCTGTGGCCCCTTTCTTCCCTCTCTTCCTGCCTTTCCCTCCTCCCTGGGCTTCTAGCTAAAGGTTGCTTGATGCTGGGGGTCACCTAAGGGGTTCCACTGGAGCAGGGCTGGCTGTAACTAACATTTAAAAGAAATGTAATTTCTGCTTACCTGTGTGTGTGCTTCCTCCTCCATGCTGTCGGCGGCCATTTTGAGGTGGTCCATGCCGAGTTCGGCCTCTTGTGACTGCATGGCGGCCATCTTCCTGTGGTTTGGCCACACTCACTGACCACTGACCCCTATCAGCTGATCGGCGGCCATGTTTGGCAATATATACATACAGGGTGGACATTCGGCAGCCATCTTTTTGTGGGCTACGGCTGCTTGACCTCTATCTTCGGCTCCGCGGCCATTTTCTTAGAGCCCACATTATCTTCCATACAGACGTTTTTGGCAGCCATTTTGCGAGAGCCTCCGGCCTCTAGGGTGCATTACACTGGCGTGAAAATTCACACAGGAAGTGCTGATAAAAGAAGCAGACTGACACAGCAGCAGTGGGACAGCATCACAGGCGCAGCACACGGCAGCATAGCAGTACCGGTCCAGGGTGGTGAGTCCTCTGGGTAACCCAGCATCTCGGCAGCGCAGGAGGGTGGCCTATTGATTGTCTGAGTGTCAGCGTGTGGTCAGCATGGCATCTGAGCCAGATGTCTTCTCCCCTGAAACACCAGATTTAGCAGCTGGTGCCCCTGAGGTGTCTATGAACGCTATGACGGCAATCCTAGAGGCGTTTGCTGCCAGGGTGGAAGCAGCACACGGGAATACAGGGGGTAGTAAACGCCCCGTCCCCTGCAAGCTTCTGGGGATAATTCTGATGCAGAACCAGGTCCAGCTACGGCTCCGGGCCCAGATTCTGACGCATCAGAGACTGCAGACCGTGACAGGACAGTGAGGATGACTCCAAGTCCAGGTCAGTACGCGAGACGGCTTGGTATCTGACCTTATTACTGCAGTGCGGGATACGCTAAAGTTGGAAAATACTGCAGAAGCAGCAGAGACTCCGGTCCACTTGGGTTTCATAGACCTGCCTGCACTGCTAAGGTGTTCCCTTGTGTGTCTTTTGAAAAACTCTTATACAAGGAATGGGAGAACCCACTGAGGGTCTTTACAGCCCCAAAGAGGTTTGCGGTACGGTACCCCTTTGAGGAGAGTTTTCTGAAGAGATGGACCTCTCCCCCTATAGTGGACCCTTCGGTGTCCAGACTTAATAGAGCCACCACAATTCCTGTAGAAGGGGCTCCTGTTTTCAAGGACCCTGTGGATAAGAAGGCTGAAGCACTCGCTTGCTACCTATACTCAGTGGTAGGCTCGGCAGTACGCCCGGCATTGGCGGGGGCCCTAGTGTCTCACACACTTACTGAATGGGCAAGATTGCTACTCCAGGGATTAAGGAGCGAGATGCTCCTCCTGATGAGATAACATTGGCCGACCTGTTGGTCCAGGGCCTTAGATTTGTCTGTGAGTCAGACATGGATACTATTCCCCTGCTGTCTAAAGCTTCGGTTTATGCAGTAGCAATACGCCGCCTGATCTGGCTAAAAGGCTGGTCTGCGGACCAGACTTCCAAGAAAGCCCTGTTGGATCTGCCTTTTAAAGGCGACAGACTTTTTGGGGCTTCTCTGGATGACATCATCAAGGATGCCACAGGAGGTGAAAGCACTTTGCTTCCCCAAATTATCAAGGGTAAGGGGCCACGCCAAGGGCAAGGGCCCTCCTTTACTGCGCACAAGCGTTTTTTTCGTCCCCCTAGGGCGACAGGGAAAAGACCCCAGGCCGATAAAGCGCCTGCCCAAGGACAAAAGTGTCCTTGGTCCCACATACCCAATAAGCCTGCGGACAAATTTTCGTCCGCATGAAGGTCCACCCCCACCCAGCTCTCGGGTGGGGGGACGTCTTCGCAAATTCGTGACTCAGTGGACAGCTCTAATCTCCGACAGGTGGGTTTGCGAAGTAATCTCCTCAGGCTACAAGATAGAGTTTCTCTCTTGTCCACCGGACAGATTCAACACCTCCAATCTCCAGCTACTACCGACCCGTCTGGAGGCCCTGTAGGGGGCGGTCCAGGGTCTACTGGAACGCGCGGTAGTTATTCCAGTTCCGGAACTGGAACAGGGTTTTTACTCAAATCTGTTCATTGTGCCGAAGAAGGAGGGGGTTCGTCCAATCTTGGATCTCAGAGCCCTCAATTGCTTTGTGAAAGTACAAAGATTTCGGATGGAGTCGGTTCGATCTGTAGTCACGGCTCTCCATCCGGGGGACTTTCTGGCCTCCTTGGACATCAAGGACGCATACCTGCATGTCCCCATATACTCCAGACACCAGATGTTTCTGCGATTCGCTATCGGGAAGAACCACTACCAGTTTGTGGCCCTCCCGTTTGGCCTTGCCTCAGCACCCAGGATGTTCACCAAGGTGCTCGCTCCGATTTTGGCACTTCTAAAACAGCGGGGTATCGCTATCATGGGCTACTTGGACGACCTTCTACTGAAGGCCCCTTCAAGCTCAGAATTAGAGGTAAGCGTGTCTATTACCTGTCAGATACTAAACACGCAAAAGTCAGTATTGGTGCCCACTCAACCCCTAGTGTACCTGGGGTTGATTCTGGATTCCTCAGAGGCAAAGGTATTCCTCCCTGTGGAGAAGTTGCAGACCCTCCGGGCTGCAGTACGGCAGCTGACTTCCAGGAATTGGTCGTCACTCCGTTCTGGCATGCAACTGTTGGGCCTCATGGTAGCTTCCTTCGAGGCGGTCCCATATGCTCAATACATCACTCGAGTGTTACAGAAGGAACAGATGGAACAGATGCCCTTCATCTCTGGATTATCAAATCCGAGTGAGCCACCTAGTCAGGAGATCCCTGGTATGGTGGCTGATAGCACCGGCTCTAATGGCCGGGAAGTCATTTCTTCCGGTTTACAGGATAGTGATCACGACGGACGCCAGCCTTACAGGGTCTGGGGTGTTCAGTCGGCACAAGGTCGCTGGACCCCAGAGGAAGCCCTCCTGCCGATCAATGTCCAGGAAATCCGGGCGATCAGGCTGTGCCTCTTCAAATGGTCTCAGAGGCTGCAAGGGCATCCAGTCAGGATCCAGTCAGACAACGCCACAGCAGTGGCATATGTCAATCATCAAGGAGGAACAAGAAGCTCAGCTGCAGCGTCAGAGGTTGCTTGCATCCTGAAGTGGGCAGAGAGGAGCGTACCGGCTGTGGAAAACTGGCAGGCGGACTACCTGAGCCGTCAGATGCTGGACCAGGGAGAATGGTCCTTACACCCGGAGGTGCTCCAACTCCTCTGCCAAAGATGGGGCACACCAGACTTAGATCTTCTGGCTTCCCGACTCAATCGGAAGGTATTGAGGTTTGTGGCCCGGTCAAGAGACCCATGGGCAGACGCAACGGACGCGTTGGTGGCATCATGGGGTCAGTATCGGCTAATCTAATCTATGCCTTCCCTCCCTTAAGGATTCTTCCTCTTCTGCTCCGCAGAGTGGATGCAGAGGGAATTCCAATGATTCTAATCGCTCCAGATTGGCCTCAGCGTCCTTGGTACGCCGATCTAGTACGTCTGGTAGCAGATGTCCCCTGGCGCCTACCACTACGGAAGGACCTGCTATCGCAAGGTCCCATACTCCATCCTGCTTTACAGTCATTGGCTTTAACGGCATGGCTGTTGAGAACCAGGTACTGAGAGACCGGGACCTGTCAGATTCAGTAATCTCTACTATGAGAAGTGCTCGAAAACTGTCCTCTAGGAAGGTTTATCACCGCACTTGGAAGGCCTACATCTCCATGTGTGAGGAAATGAGATGGCATCCGCGTACCTATTTGGTTTCCAGAATCCTGCTGTTTTTACAGCATGGGGTGGACCAAAGGGCTTGCCCTAAGTACGATTAAGGGACAGATATCTGCCCTGGCTGTCTTTTTTCAGCGACCCCTGGCGGCTCACTCTCTCGTGAGTACATTTGTGCATGGGGTTTGACATGTGGCCCCTCCGGTCCATCCCCCGCTACCTCCGTGGGACTTGAACCTGGTCCTCTCGGTGCTTCAGAAGGCACCGTTTGAGAATATTAGAGATATTCCCCTGTTGACACTTTCTCAGAAAGTGGTCTTTCTGGTGACTGTTACGTCAGTTAGACGAGTCTATGAGCTGGCAGCCTTGTCCTGCAAGGCTCCCTATTTGATTTCCACAAGGATAAGGTGGTGCTGCGGCCGCAGCCTTCCTTTCTTCATACCTATCTGCTACTTCCCTGTTCCGGAAGTCAGACTCACTGTTTGTTTCGGTGGCTGGTCCCTAGAAGGGCCAAGCAGTCTCGTCGGCCACCATCTCTAGGTGGATCTGACAGATAGTAATCCAGGCTTACGCCTTAAAGGGTCAAGCGCCCCCCTTTTTGGTCACGGCGCAATCGACCAGGGCAATAGGTGCCTCTTGGGCTTTCCGACATCAAGCGTCTGTTTCCCAATTACGTAAAGCGGCGACTTGGTCGTCCGCTCACACTTTCACAAAATTCTACAAAGTTGATGTAGATGCATCTTCGGATGCCTCTTTTGGCCGCAAGGTTTTGCAAGCGGCTGTTTAGAATTGCAACTCCTCCGTTGGAGGAGTGCTGTTTTGTGTTTGGGGTGAAGTTTATTTTTATGCTGTTACCACCCCTCGTTTTTTCTCTGACACTGCTTTGGGACGTCCCACTTTGTCAATAGAGAGGCTGTGTCGGTCCATGGATGAAAGAGTAAATAGGATTTTTGTACTCACCATAAAATCCTTTTCTCTGAGTCCATGGACTGACACAGCACCCACCCCTCCTTTTAAGTTTGTACTGCTTTTTGATGAACTGATCTGCGAGATGCAGACTGAGAGGATATACCCGGGGGGTCCGCCCCCTGGGCGAGACTGTAGAAGGTATTATGCAACACTTTTTACAAGTTTTTCTGCCTAGTCACTCCTAATTAACGGATAATACCCACTTTGTCAATAGAGAGGCTGTGTCGGTCCATGAACTCAGAGAAAAGGATTTTACGGTGAGTACAAAAATCCTATTTTTGCTGTTCTCTAATACAGGCATCTGCAGGAGTTAGTGGGTGTTGTGTGCCCCAGCACAGTATACACCTGTATATTGTGAGGGGGTTAACTCAGCAGCGGGTGTGTGTGACCCCCTGGATGGGTTCACCACACAAAAACAGGCACAGCAGACAGTGGTAGGAGAAAACAAAAGGGTGTGGTTTTATTTGAACTATATACAGACAAAAAAATACAGAAAAAACAAAAGAAACAGGAAAATAAATCCTGGTCAACTTAACCGCTCACTACACACGTTGGTGTCCCTAACTAACAACTGGGTACAGCCTTGTGCTGTCCCAGTCCCTAGCTCCCTGCTTTTTAAAGTTCTTAGCAATAACCACACAGGCTTTGGCTCACCGCACAGAGATCACACTCCCCAGACTATCCACACAGATCTGGTTCCAGGTTGGAGCATCTCCCTTAGCATGCTGGCAGTTCTTGTAGAGGCCCTAACGAGCCCACTTACTTCAGCTGGGCTCATTAAATCTTCCCCTGCAAGACTCCCAGCACTCCCCCTAGTGGTATAAATTGGCATAAAGCCTGAATCTAGAACATATATATCTCCCATCCTGAATGCAACCTGGTGATTTTACCTGCCTGCTGTTACAATATACACTTTTTTGCTGTTCTCTAATACAGGTATCTGCAGGTGTTAGTGGGTGTTGTGTGCCCCAGCACAGTATACACCTGTATCTATACTTTTTTGCTGTTCTCTAATAGAGATGGCCTTGCGGTTCGCCCCGCGGTCAGTTTGCGGCGAATTTTGCGCATTCGAGGTTCGCGAAACCGGCGGACATATGGCGCTATTCGCGGCCGGTTCGCGGCCGCCATATTCTTTTACATTGTGGAACTTTGACCTATGACACATCCATCATGTGGTACAGGACAGCCAATTGAGACATTTCAGCAGATGGACATACCCACTACCTTATAACTAGACCTGATCTGGCTGCCATTTTACATTCTGTTATTTGTCAGCGTAGGGACAGGTTGCTGTGTGGAGCAGGGACAGACTGTAATCCTAGCTATTAAGTCCACAAAAGTCCTTTTAAGGACTGGTATAGGTTTACAATTGTTTTGTGTGCAGTATATAGGGGTGTAATACACTTTTAGTTCATTTCAATTGTGCAGCATTGGGACTGCAGTGCTGAGCGGTTCTGCAGCTGTCTTTAGTCAGTGTAGGAAGGTTGCTGTGTGTGTACTAGCAGGGACAGACTCTACTAAAACAAAAGTCCTTCTAAGGACTGGTATAGGTGTACAGTCCACAAAAGTCCTTTTAAGGACTGGTATAGGTGTACTATTTTGTGTGCAGTAAATAGGGGTGTACTACACGCATAAAATACTCTAGGAAGAATAGTATAGTGCATTTCTACTGTGCAGCTTCTGAGCGGTTCTGCAGCTCTTTTCTCAGTTTAGGTAGAAGTTGCCGCTGTGTGTCGCAGGCACAGACTAGCGACTAAAATCGCTAACCAATAAAGCTCCACAAAAGTTCATTTAAGGACTGGTATAGGTGTACTATTTGGTGTGCAGTATATAGGGGTCTAATACACGCATAAAAAACTTTCAAACATACTATATAATATATACTATATACTATACTATATAATATATAGTGCATTTCAACTGTGCAGCATTTCTACTGTGCAGCTTCTGAGCGGTTCTGCTGCAGCTCTTTTCTCGGGTTTAGGGAGAAGTTGCTGCTGTGTGTCGCAGGCACAGACTAGCGACTAAAATCGCTAACCAATAAAGCTCCACAAAAGTTCATTTAAGGACTGGTATAGGTGTACTATTTGGTGTGCAGTATATAGGGGTCTAATACACGCATAAAAAACTTTCAAACATACTATATAATATATACTATACTATATAATATATAGTGCATTTCAACTGTGCAGCTTTTCTACTGTGCAGCTTCTGAGCGGTTCTGCTGCAGCTCTTTTCTCGGGTTTAGGGAGAAGTTGCTGCTGTGTGTCGCAGGCACAGACTAGCGACTAAAATCGCTAACCAATAAAGAGGGACCCCCGTATAAAAAGCATAAAGGGCAAGGACCATTACTGGGTGGCAACGTACTTGGACCCCCGGTACAAGCAAAAAATGGCAGAAATTTTACCACCATCACAGAGGGCTGTCAGAATGGAGCACTTCCAGGCCTTGCTTCGAGAAATGCTGCATTCTGCTTTTGCGTGCGCTGGCAGAGGAATTTCCACTCCCAGAGGAACAGTTGTGGATACCAATCCAACAGCGTCTGCAAGAAGAGGGCGGTTTGAAGATGTCTTGGTCACTTCTGATATGAGATCATTCTTTCAGCCGACCCATCGACAGGTCTCATCCGGATCCAGCATCAGGGAACGCCTAGACCGACAGGTGTCTGACTACATTGGATTAACGGCCGATGTGGATGCTCTGAGAAGTGATGAACCCCTGGACTACTGGGTGGGCAGGCTTGACCTCTGGCCAGAGCTTGCACAATTTGTAATGGAACTGTTGGCTTGCCCCTCGTCCAGTGTCCTGTCCGAAAGGACGTTCAGCGCAGCAGGGGGGATCGTGACCGATAAGCGCACTCGCCTAGCTCACGACAGTGTTGACTACCTCACATTTATAAAAATGAATGAGGCATGGATCTCTGAGGAATTCAACACATGTGACCAGTAGACCATGTTTCATTCAAATTCCTCATGACAGGCCACAAATATCCACCACCACCTATAACAATTATTCATGGTCCCTGTCTTCTTGGGTAAATACAGCGGCATAAAAGGCCTTTTATGTCCGTTGAATGCCAAATTTTTGGGGCCTGTAGTGCCCGAAACGTATTTATCCTGTGAATGCCTAATGTACCTCCAGCCACAGAATACAAAGTTCTTTGCTGTCAGATGAATGCCTGTTGGCAAATTTTTGGGGCCTGTACTGGCCGACACAATTCCGCTAAATTGTGGAACGGATGCGGACCCATTTTACAGACGTGTGAATGGACCCTATATGTATTTGACATGTATTTACCGGCTGCTGTCAGTTCTGGCTGATTTAGGCTGAGCTATTACAATAAAACCGAGCAATATTACAAAAAACTAAATAAACGTTATAACTGTATAAACGATTTATATAACTTATAAAAAAACAAAAACATTTATGGCAACTTTTCCAATAGCAGGATCATCTCCTGCACCCCCTTCATAGCCTGGCCTTGCGTCTCTTCCATGGCCTTCAAGCGCTCCTGAATTGACAAATTTTTCAGATAAGAAAAGAATGCTTGTCGTTGTCGATCACAAATTTGCTTAATACTTCTGTTATGTCATTGTCCATGTTGTGGGACTATGTGTGCACAGCTAGTAATTATTTTGTGGCTGCATATATGACCTGGAGGTTTTTAATGTTCGCCTCCCATTGAAATTAATGGGGCCCGCCGCGAACCCGCGGTTCGCGAACATTTACCCGCGTTCGCGAACCGTCCCGGGAGATGTTCGTCCATCCCTATTCTCTAATACAGGCATCTGCGCCAGCACAGTATACACCTGTATCTACCCTTTTTTGCTGGTGTTCTCTAATAAAGGCATCTGCAGGAGTTAGTGGGTGTTGTGTGCCTCCAGCACAGCACAGTATACACCTGTATCTACCCTTTATTGCTGGTGTTCTCTAACAAAGGCATCTACCCTTTATTGCTGGTGTTCTCTAATTCAGGCATCTGCAGGAGTTAGTGGGTGTTGTGTGCCTCCAGCACAATATACACTACCCAATTGCTGGTTTTCCCATCTCCCTGCAGGCCATTACTATGTCTGGAAGGCCAACAAGAAGAGGCAGACAGTCACGAGCCAAGTAAAGAGGGCAAGCAGGCTCTGTGTCTAGAGACAACAGTGCTGGTCGTGGACGCGGTGCATCGTCATCAGCACGTGGCCATGGGACACGCTTGTCCTTATTTTCAGCAGCTGGACGTGTTGAGCCGCATCATGTGGAAGACTTGGTAGAGTGGATGACCAAGCCCTCCTCATCCTCTCTCACCCAGGCTCAGGGTACTGGCAAAGCAGCTGCCAAAGCGTCCTCTTCCCTTATATCAATGTCATCATCAGTCACTCCTTCCCTAGACCCACCATGTCCTCCTGAGGAGTCCCCCTAACTGTTTGAGCACAGTGTTGGGTACATGCTCCAGGAGGATGCCCAGCATTTTGAAGGGTCTGATGATGATACCCAGCTAGAGGAAGGCAGTAGTGTGAGCGCAGAGAAAGGGGATGCTCAAGAAGGACAGCAATCTGGCAGTCATGTTCCAGCAGCTGCAGCATACTGCCAGATTGGCTCCAGTGATGAGGAGGGAGGGGATGATGAGGTCACTGACTCCACGTGGGTGCCTGATAGGAGAGAGGAGGAGGAGGAGGATGAGGAGGAGGCACATCTCCAACGAGGCAGGATGCCCTCTGGGGGCCAGCATAAGGGCAGCACACCGACTGAATCGCACCGCTGAGCTCCGCCTGTGCAGGGCGCTGCCTTTGCGCGTTATTCCAAAAGTTCTTTGGTGTGGGCCTTTTTTGAGTTGAGTGCATCAGATCGCACCGCAGCTATTTGCAACATATGTCTCAAGCGTATCTCGCGTGGCCAAAACATCAGCCGCTTGGGCACCACATGCTTGACCAGACATATGTTGACCTGCCATGCAGCTCATTGGCAAGCGTACCTTAAAGACCCACACCAAAGAACAAAGCGGGCCTCTCCTTGCTCCTCATCAGCTGGGATCTCCAACCCCACTATACCTTCAGTCCTCTCTGAAACCTGCACTGAGAGGAATGAAGGTGTAGAATTAGGTGTGTCACAGCCAAGTACTTGCGGGCACTCTGCTAGCAGTACACAACGTCCGATTGTAGCAGGCAAATTTCCCTGCCCCAGCTGCTGGACCATCGAAAGAAGTTCACTCCCAGCCATCCACATGCCCAGCGGTTGAATGCTAGCTTGGCTAAATTGCTAGCACTTCAACTGCTGCCTTTTCAGTTGGTAGACTTGGCCCCCTTCCGTGAGTTTGTGCAATGTGCGGTTCCTCAGTGGCAGGTTCCCAAACGCCACTTTTTCTCACGGAAGGCGATTCCGGCTCTCTACTGGCATGTGGAAGGCAATGTCCATGCCTCGCTGGACAGGGCGGTCAGCGGTAAGGTGCATATTACCGCTGACTCATGGTCCAGCAGGCATGGACAGGGACTTTACCTTTCTTTCACGGCCCATTGGGTCACTCTTTTGGCAGCTGGGAAGGATGCAGGACAAGGTGCAGTAGTGTTGGAGGTTGTTCCGCCGCCACGCCTCCAAAATGCTACTACTGGTTGTGACACACCTCTCTCCTCCACCCCCTCCTCTTCTTCTTCCTCCATGGCCTCTTCCTGTGCTTTGTCCTCGGAACCAGCGGTGCTCCATAGGCGTTCAAGGGGCTACGCAAGAACGCAGGCAAAAAGATGCCATGCCGTGCTTGCGCTGGTGTGTTTGGGGGACAGGAGCCACACTGGGGCAGAGGTTCTGTCAGCTCTGCAGGGGCAGGCCGAGAGGTGGTTGATGCCACGCCAGCTTAAGCCAGGAATGGTGGTTTGCGACAATGGCACCAACCTCCTCTCCGCCCTCCGACAGGGACAACTGACCCATGTGCCCTGTGTGGCTCACGTCCTTAACCTGGTGGTGCAGCGGTTCTTGGGCAGGTACCCGGGCTTATAGGATGTCCTGAGGCAGGCCAGGAAAGTCTGTGTGCATTTCTGCAGATCATATAATGCCAGTGCTCAGCTGGCTGAGCTGCAAAAGGAGTTGAACCTGCCCAAGAACCGCCTTATATGTGACATGCCCACCAGGTGGAACTCAACGTTGGCCATGCTGCAGCGGCTGCACACGCAGCAGAGGGCCATCAATGAGTACCTGTGTGACTACGGCACCAGGACAGGGTCAGGGGAGCTCAGGTTTTTTCACCACGCCAGTGGGGCATGATCAGGGATGCATGCACTGTCCTGGCACCATTTGAGGAGGCCACGAGGATGGTGAGCAGTGACAGTGCATGCATCAGTGACACTGTACCTCTTGTCCACCTGTTGGAGCATACACTGCATGGAATAATGGACAGCGCACTTGAGGCAGAACAGAGGCAGGAAGAGGAGGACTTCCTTGCCTCTCAAGGCCCCCTTTACCCAGACTGTGTTCCTTCTGTCCCACCCATTGCACAGGAGGAGGAGGAGGAGGAGGAGGAGGATTCTGTCAGCATGGAGGTGGAGCCTGGCACTCAGCATCAACAGCAGCAGTCTTTTAGGGATGATTTACAGTCCCAAGAAACCTGTGGAATTGTACGTGGCTGGGAGGAGGTGGCTGCGGATCATGTCGTCCTTAGTGACCCAGAGGACTCCGGACCGAATGCCTCAGCTAACCTACGCTGCATGGCCTCCCTGATCCTTCAAAGTCTGCGGAAGGATCCTCGTATTCTTCGGATCAGGGAGAGGGACCATTACTGGCTGGCCACTCTCCTTGATCCACGGTACAAGGGTAAGGTTGCGGACCTTATCTTGCCGTCGCAGAGGGAGCAGAGGATGAGACATCTCCGGGAGGCCTTGCAGAAAGGTCTGTGCAACGCGTTCCCAGAGACTGGGAGGTTACAAACTCCTGGTCCTGGACAACGAGTTGCTGAGGCTTCGGTCAGTAGCAGAAGGAGGGGTGGAGAAGGTGGCCGTCTGACCGATGCGTTCAGACAATTTTTTAGTCCGCAGCCCCAAGGTATGATCGGTTCCAGCAACCATCGCCAGCGTCCGATATACATGGTGCAGGAATACTTGGGCACCTTTCCCACCGAAAATCCTCTGGCTTACTGGGTCTTGAGGATGGATCACTGGCCAGAGCTTGCACAGTATGCAATTGAGCTACTGGCCTGTCCTGCATCCAGCGTTCTTTCAGAACGCACATTCAGTGCTGCTGAAGGCTTTGTCACGGATCAAAGTGTGCGCCTGTCCACCGACTCGGTTGATTGACTGACCTTCATAAAGATGAACCAGTCTTGGATCACCACCAGCTACCAAGCACCTGAAGCTGATGTAACAGAATAATTTATTTTGAAATGTCACATCCCTTCAAGACTGCCTATGCTGATGCTAAGTGACTGTCCTGTTATTTTGACTGACTATCCTCCTCTACCTCAATGATCCGATTCCTGATGATAGCTTGGAAGAACATTTTTGTTTCTGGGTGCCGCCACCAGTGGCTAAGGTCCAATTTTTCAGCCCCTGTTTAACAGGGGCATGTAATTAAAAAGTTTTAAGCAATGCTTTGCAGCAGGGCTCATTCCTGCACTCTAACTAGAGTATCTGGGGGAGGTTGCAGTGTCGTGGCACCAGTGCCTAAGGCCCAATTTTTCAGCCCCTGTTTAACAGGGGCGTGTAATTAAAATTTTTGATGCAATACTTTGCAACAGGGCTCATTGCTGTGCTCCAAGTACAGTATCTGTGAGGGGTTGCAGTGTTGTGGCACCAGTGCCGAAGGCCCAATTTTTCTGCCCCTGTTCAACAGGGGCATGTAATTACAATTCTTGATCTAATAATTCACAGCAGGGCCCATTCATGCGCCCACCAAGAGTAACTGTGAGGGCTTACAGTGTTGTGGCAACACCACCACCACCACCACAGGCCCAATTTTTCTGCCCCTCTTCAACAGGGGCATGCAATTACAATTCTTGATCTAATAATTTACAGCAGGGCCCATTCATGCGCCCACCAAGAGTTACTGTGAGGGCTGACAGTGTTGTAGCACCAGCACCACCACCAAAGGCCCAATTTTTCCTACCACTGTTCAACAATGGCATGTAATTACAATTCCTTATATAATAGTTCACAGCAGGGCGTTCCAGTGCCCAAGAAGAGTAACTGTAAGGGCTCACAGTGTTGTGGCAACACCAACATCTAAGGGGCAAATTTCAGCAGAGTATATACGGCAGGCCCCTATTTTCAAACATCCAACTTACAAACGACTCCTACTTGTAAACGGAAGGAGACAACAGGAAGTGAGAGGAAATCTACCCCTAGGAAGGGAAATTCTCTTCTGTAAGGCCTCGTACACACGGCCGAGATTCTCGTTGAAAAAAGCATGTCGTTTTTTTCGATGAGATTCTTGGACAAGAAACTTGTCCCGGCCGAGTGTACACACGCTCGTTTCAAAGAACCCGCGGTTCTTTGAAAGGAGTGGACGCGGTGACGTCATCGACTACGTCAAGCATGCGCTCGTCACATTCGATGCCGTCGCCGCCATCTTGGTCTACCCTACGTATGCCTAGGAAGCTACCGCGCATGCGTCAAATTCATTTCGAACATGCGCGGGCTTCCGGGAGGACAGGTAAGTGTACACACACTCACTTTTCTCGTCGAGAAACATGCCGAGGAGAATCTCGACGAGAAAATAGAGAGCAGGTTCTCTATTTTCTCGTCGAGGTTTCTTGTCGGTTTTCTCGACGAGAAACCCGATAGCAGCGTACACACGACCGATTTACTCGGCAAGACCTCTCTGCCAGCAAGTTTCTTGCTGGTTCTTGCCGAGAAAATCGGTCGTGTGTACGAGGCCTAAGAGTTAATATGGGAAAAAGGTGTCTCCTCTCTACTGATGCTTTATCACCAATCCTTGTTTCAATAAAAAAACACTTTTCCAAAAACATTTGTCATTGGGATGGAAAGTGAGATGAAATGTTCTGAACAGGTGCACAGACAGCAAAACAAATGTTACAGGGGTGATAACCCTTCCCTATGTTTTCCAAAAAGCTTAAACATATATTTTTTGTCTGGAGCTACACTTAAATAATGTACCTGTTCAAAATTACAAACAGATTCTACTTAAGAACAAACCTACAGTCCCTGTCTTGTTTGCACCGCCTGTATACTGCTGTTAAGAGTATATAGGGCCTTTTTTTATTTTGGGTGCGGGGTTCCCCTTAAAATCCATACAAGACCCAAAGGGGCTGGTAATGGGCTGGGGTAGGGTGGGGGTGATGAGGTAGCCATGCCATTTTTCTCAAAGATGTTCATCCATATTGCCAGGACAAGACATGACATTAAGGCCTCATGCCCACGGACGTTTTTACAGCTGCGTTTTTGAGCGTTTTTTACAGCTTAAAAACGCCTGTCCATGTTAGTCTATAGCTTCATGCCCACCTAACCGTTTTTGAGCTGCAAATAGCATAGACGTTTTTAAGCTGTAAAAAAAAAACAGGACCAGTGCGTTCCTCAGCGTCAGAATTAGGCAGAAAAAAACGTGAGCGTCAAAAAACGCCACGGTCGCGTTTTTCAGCTCCGACTTTTTTTTTTTTCAAAAAAAAACAAAACATTTACAATAACAAGGACAGGCGTTTTTAAGCTGTAAAAAACGCAGCTGTTAAAAACGTCTGTGGGCATGAAGCCTAAAGCCGCAAGCAGTTTTAAATGTCTTTTTTTCCTTTAGAAATGTCATTTTGTGCAGGGACAGTTCTAAACACGGGAAACACATGCCACTTCACAGGCATACTTTAGACACCCCCCAGGTATGATATTTAAAGGAATATTTCACTTTTTTTTTTCACTTTATGCATCATTAACCACTTCAATACAGGGCTTTTTATACCACTTCCATACCGGGCCTATTCTAGCACTTCTCTCCTACATGTACAAATCATCATTCTTTTGCTAGAAAATTACTCAGAACCCCCAAACATTATACATGTTTTTTTAGCAGACACCCTAGGGAATAAAATGACGGTCATTGCAACTTTTTTTCTTGCACGGTATTTGCGCAATAATTTTTCAAACGCCTTTTTAAAAAAAAAAAATGGTTTCATGAATTAAAAAATAACAAAACAGTAAAGTTAGCCCAATTTTTTTGGTAAAATATGAAAGATGATGTTTCGCCGAGTAAATAGATACCTAACATGTCACGCTTTAAAATTGCGCACACTCATGGAATGGCGCCAAACTTCAGTACTTAAAAATCTCTATAGGCGACGCTTAATTTTTTTTTACAGGTTACCAGGTTAGAGTTAGAGGAGGTCTAGTGCTAGAATTGTTGCATGCGCTCTAACGCATGCGGCGATACCTCACATATGTGGTTTGAACGGCGTTTACATATGTGGGCGGGACTTACGTGTGCATTCGCTTCTGATCGCGAGCTACTGGGGACAGGGGCATTTTTATTTTTTTTATTTATTTTTTTACTTATTTTTTTATTTTTTTTTACACTTATTTTCATTTTTTGATCACTTTTATTCCTATTACAAGGAATGTAAACATCCCTTGTAATAGGAATGTGTGTGACAGGTCCTCTTTATTGAGAGATGCGGGGTCAATAAGACCCCACATCTCTCCTCCAGGCTGGAAAACATGAGATCGTGAATTTTTTTTCACTGATCTCATGTTTACTAGCAGCAATGGCGGCTTTGTTTACATCTGAGGACCCGGGCGTGACGTCATCACATCGCGCCCGGGCCTCCGACGGTCATAGAGATGACTGGTGACCATCTGGTCACCAGTCATCTCTATGCTTGTCACGTGACCCACCACTGGCGCCGGACGATTCTCTCCGGGTCCCCGATGGCACGGGAGAGCCCGGAGAAGCACTGGATGGTGGCGGGAGGGGGGGGTGTCCCCTCCCGCCGCCTATAATAACGATCAAGCAGTGGAACCGCCGCTATGATCATTCTTATGGTGCACAGAATCGCCGGCAGAGCAAAAGGATATCTGAATGATGCCTCTAGCTACAGGCATCATTCAGATATCCCCCTTCAAACCCAGGACGTCATATGACGTCCACCCAGGATGGGAGATCCCATCTGTGGACGTCATATGACTATGGCTGGGTATTGAAGTGGTTAAAATGACTGCTCCTGAAAAAACGGCCATTTTTAAAATGTATTTTTGCATTGATACATGTCCCCTGGGGCAGAACCCGGGCCCCCAAACCCTTTTTTAGGACAATAACATGCATATTAGCCGTTATAATTAGCACTTTAGATTTCGAACATTCGCGTCCATTCTATTTAATAGGGTTCTAACGTTCGCGCAAACTTTCGGTCCGTTCGCAGGTTCTGGTGCGAGCCAAACCGGGGGGTGTTCGGCTCATCCCTAGTGTTCGGCAATGTAATGGCACATTTTAAAAAGCTGCAGGGCAGCCAATAATTTTTTTTTAACTTGTGTGCCCTTAGAAGCCATCACAGCCATGCCTACTAATGGCATGGCTGTGATTGGCCAGTGCAGCATGTGACCCAGCCTCTATATAAGCTAGAGGCACATAGCACAGCACGTCACTCTGCTTTAGATAGTGTAGGGAAAGGTTGCTGCTGCTGCTGCTTTGAGGGAGAGAATTAGATGGGAGTCCCGATTCAGAAATCAAATTACTCAGCGATCTACCTTGCTTTTGTTGTGTGGGTGCAGTGCACAATCTTTTATCCTGCCCTGAGCCCAGTGCCAGAGAAAATATAACTTTTATCCGTCTGTTAGTTGGCGTTGGCGGGCATTTTATGCAAGCTCAGTGCACCAGCACTGCATATGTTACTGTGAGATACACACTTTAGATACTGTTCTCCTATTCTGCTATTCAAAAAAATAATAATTTAGGGCAAAAAAAAAAAATTTGGTGCGTTTTCTGCCCAAAAAAAATTTTTTTATGCATTTTCTGCATATCTGTACGTGTGAGATACACACTTTAGATACTGTTCTCCTATTCTGCTTTTCAAAAAAAAAAAACAATTTAGGGCAAGATCCTAAATTTGAGAAATATGATGAGAACTTCAAATAAGGGACGTGGCCCCAGTCGTGGTGCTGCTGGTGGAGCTCCTGTTGCAGGGAGAGGACGTGGTCGATCTGTGCCATCTACACGCACAAGTGAAACACCTTCCTCAGGTGCGAGTAGGCAACAGAGCCTGCAGCGGTATTTGGTTGGGCCTAATGCGGCTCTACGAATGTTGAGGCCAGGACAAGTACAGGCGATAGTAGATTGGGTTGCTGACAGTGCCTCCAGTTCCTTCACATTGTCTCCCACCCAGTCTACTGCTGAAAGATCAGAGTTGGCACCTGCAGCCGATGTTCATCAGTCTTTCACCTCACCCCCTTGCAAATCAGCCAAGCAGTCTGAGCCCCAAGTCATGCAGCAGTCTCTTCTGCTTTTTGATGACTCTGTTAGCAGGGTTTCCCAGGGCCATCCACCTAGCCCTGCCCCAGAAGTGGAAGAGATTGAGTGCACCGATGCCAAACCACTTATGTTTCAAGATGAGTACATGGGAGGACCATCGCAGCACGTCTTGGATGATGAAGAAACACAGGTGCCAACTGCTGCTGCTTTCGCAATTGTGCAGACCGACAAGGAGGGCAGGGGTGAAGACTGGGTGGAAGATGATGTGGAGGACGATGAGATCCTCGACCCCACATGTAATCAACGTGATGCAGGTGACCTGTGTTGTTCGGAGGAAGAGGCGGTGGTCGCACAGAGCCACCAGCACAGCAGAAGAGGGAGCAGGGTGCAAAAGCAGAGCGTCCGTCCCCTAGACAGTATGCCTGCTACTGCCCAACGCAGCAAGGGACCGAGCACACCAAAGCCAGGTCCAAGGAGTTCCCTGGCATGGCAGTTCTTCAGACAATGTGCTGATGACAAGACACGAGTGGTTTGCACGCTGTGCAATCAGAGCTTGAAGAGAGGCATAAACGTTCTCAACCTGAGCACAACCTGCATGACCAGGCATCTAAGACACCTCAAAAACCAAGAAAGGTATCTGGCTCCTCCTGCTTCCTCCTCTGCTGCAGTCTCGGCCTCTTCATCCACCTCTGTAGTGACAGTGGCTCCTGCCACCCCGCAAAGAGAGGATCTGCCAGCACCTGGGTCACCAAACATCTCCACAATGTCCCATGGAAGCGTTCAGCTCTCTATCTCCCAAACACTGGAGCGGAAGAGGAAGTACCCCCCCTTCCCACCTGCGATCCCTGGCCCTGAATGCCAGCATTTCAAAATTCCTGGCCTTTGAAATGCTGTCATTCCATCTAGTGGAGACGCAGAGTTTTAAAAGCCTGATGGCATTGGCTGTCCCACAGTACGTCGTGCCCAGCCGCCACTACTTTTCCAGGTGAGCCATCCCTTCCCTGCACAACCAAGTGGGAGACAAAATCAGGTGTGCACTGCGCAACGCCATCTGTGGCAAGGTCCACCTAACTACGGATACATGGACCAGTAAGCACGGTCAGGGACGTTATATCTCCCTAACAGCACACTGGGTAAATGCAGTGGCGGCTGGGCCTGAGGCGGATAGCAGTTTAGCGCATGTCCTTCCATCACCGAGGATTGCAGGGCGCTTCAGTTTGCCTCCTGTTGCTAACTCCTCCTACTCCGCTTCCTCATCCTCTACCGCCTCCTCATCCGTCAGCGTAACACCTTCACCACCAACTTCAGCACAGCCAGGGGTAAACGACAGCAGGCAGTTTTAAAACTTTCCTGTTTGGGGGAAAAACCCCACACCGCGCAGGAGTTGTGGAGGGACATGGAACAACAGACCGATGAGTGGTTGGTGGCAGTGAGCCTCAAGCCCGGCCTGGTGGTGTGCGATAATGGGTGAAATCTCGTAGCAGCTCTGGGCCTAGCCGGTTTGATGCACATCCCTTGCCTGGCGCATGTGCTGAATTTGGTGGTGCAGAGGTTCCTTAAAAATTACCCCGATATGCCAGAGCTGCTGCAGAAAGTGCACACTTTCGGCGTTCTCACCCTGCTGCTGCTCGCCTGTCAGCGCTGCAGTGTAACTTTGGCCTTCCCGCTCACCGCCTCATATGTGACGTGCCCACAAGGTGGAACTCCACCTTACACATGCTGACCAGACTGTGCGAGCAGCAGCAAGCGATAGTGGAGTTTCAGCTGTAGCACGCACGCGCGAGTCACTCTGCGGAACAGCACCACTTCACCACCAATAACTGGGCCTCCATGCGAGACCTGTGTGCCTTGTTGCGCTGTTTTGAGTACTCCACCAAAATGGCCAGTGCCGATGACGCCGTTCTCAGCGTTACGATCCCAGTTCTATGCTTCCTTGAAAAAATGCTTCAGGCGATGATGGAAGAGGATGTGGCACAGGAGGAGGAGGAGGAAGAGGAAGAGGAGGGATCATTTCCAAGGCTTTCAGGGCAGTCATATACAAGTGGCTCCGAGGGTGGGTTCCTGCACCAAACGCCAGGTACACAATTGTCCAGCAAGGGCACAGTTCTGGAGGATGATGAGGTGGAGGACGAGGAGGAGGAGATGGAGGAGGAGGAGGAACCATGTTCACAGCAGGGTGGCACCCAGACCAGCTCATGGCCATCACTGGTGCGTGGCTGGGGGGATACAGAGGACACAGACGATACACCTCCCACAGAGGACAGCTTTTTGTTGCCTCTGGGCAGCCTGGCACACATGAGCGATTACATGCTGCAGTGTCTCCGCAACGACCGCCAAGTTGCCCACATTCTAACTGGTGCTGATTACTGGGTGGCCATGCTGCTGGATCCCCGTTACAAGGACAACTTACCATCCTTAATTCCCTCATTCCCCAGCGTGATCGTAAATTGCGCGAATACAAGCGCACGCTGGTAGACATGCTGCTGGTAGCATTCCCACCTGGCAGCGGGGTCACAGTGGAAGCACAAGGCGAAGGCAGAGGAGGAGGAAGAGGTCACCAACGCAGCCAGGGCACCGCCAGCACCTCAGAAGGCAGGGTTAGCATGGCCGAAATGTGGAAAAGCTTTGTCAGCATGCTACAACAACCAGCACCACCAGCTGATATGGAACGTCTTAGCAGGAGGCAGCATTTCACCAACATGGTGGAGCAGTATGTGTGCACACGCCTACACGTACTGAATGAAGGGTCTGCCCCCTTCAACTTCTGGGTCTCCAAATTGGGCACATGGCCTGAGCTTGCCTTTTACACCTTGGAGGTGCTGGCCTGCCCTGCAGCCAGTGTATTTTCTGAACGTGTATTTAGAACGGCAGGGGGCGTTATCACAGACAAGCGCAGCCGCCTGTCCAGAGCCAATGTGGACAAGCTCACGTTCATTTAAATGAACCAGGCATGGATCCCACAGGACTTGTCCGTACCTTGTGCAGAATAGACATGTATACCAGCCACTGTTGTATTTTTGATCTTTCTCACTCTTTTGGGGTGTACCCTAATTAAAAAAAAAAAAAAAAAAAAAAAACAGTGTTGGCTACCTCGTCCTCCTCCACCGCCACTTCCACCTACACCGCCACATCCACCGCCACCTCAACCTCCTACTACATATGGACCTCGTCCTCCTAGGTCAAGATTATTATTTTTTATTTTTATGTATTTTATGTTATTTTAAGTTATTTCCCTATCCACATTTGTTTGCAGAGCACTTGCCATGCTCTCGACATTTTTCTGCCATTTGCAGCCCTATAGCCCTTTCCATTACTTTTTTAGAGCCATTTTAGTCCTCAAAAGTTCGGGTCCCCATTGACTTCAATGGGGTTCGGGTTCGGGGTAAAGTTCGGGTCCCGTTCGGGTCCCGAACTCAAACTTTTTTGTGAAGTTCGGCCAAACCCGAATATCCAGGTGTCCGCTCAACTCTAGTCCTGACCCCAAACTCTGACACACTGGAGAGATTAATAAAAGACCACATAGATGAGTTCTTGCTGGAAAAAAATATTTTAAGCAACAGACAGCATGGATTCATGAAAGACAGAAGTTGTCAGACAAACCTGATTTCTTTTTTATGAAGAGGTAAGTAAAACCTTGGACAGAGGGGTTGCGGTGGATGTGGTATACTTGGATTTTGCAAAAGTGTTTGATACAGTTCCCCACACAAGGCTCATGTGCAAGATAAAGTCTACAGGCTTGGAAATATCAGTTTGTAAATGGATAGAAAACTGGCTAAAAGACAGAATTCAGAGAGTAATGGTTAATGATTCTTATTCTGAATGGTGTAAGGTTCTCAGTGGTGTACCCCAAGGTTCAGTGTTAAGACCCTTACTTTTTAATATTCTTTATAAATGATATTGGGTCTGAGATCAAAAGTAACATTTCTGTCTTTGCAGATGACACTAAGCTATGCAGTGGAATAACGTCCTTAAAGGATGTCTCCAATTTACAAGTCAACCTCAATGCCCTGTCTAATTGGGCGACTATGTGGCAAATGAGGTTTAATGTTGATAAATGTAAAGGTATGCACTTGGGGGCTAAGAATATGAATGCATCATACATACTAGGGGGAGTACAACTGGGGGAATCTGTAGTGAAGGATCTGGGGGTTTTGGTAGATCATAAGCTCAATAATGGCATGCAATGCCAAGCTGCGGTTTCCAAAGCGAGCAAAGTCCTTTCTTGTATTAAGAGAGGTATGGACTCCAGAGAGAGAGATATAATTTTGCCACTGTACAAATCATTCGTAAGACCTCATCTGGAATATGCAGTTCAGTTTTGGGCCCCAGTTCTCAAAAAGGATATTGGGGAACTGGAGAAAGTGCAGAGAAGGGCAACCAAACTGATAGAGACATGGAGAAGCTCAGCTATGAGGAAAGACTAGAGGAACTGAATTTATTCACTCTTGAGAAGAAGAGATTAAGGGGGGATATGATCAACATGTACACACATATATATATATGGTCCATATAGTGTCCATATAGTGAACTTGGTGTTGAGTTATTTACTTTACGGTCAACACAAAGGACAAGTGGGCACTCTTTACGTCTAGAGGAAAAGAGATTTCACCTCCAAATACGGAAAGGTTTCTTCACAGTTAGGCCTCGTACACACGACCGATTTTCTCATCCAAAACCGGCAAGAAAAGTGCCGCGAGAGCTTTTTTATCGAGAAAAACGTTTGTGTGTATGGTTTTACGACTCGACGAGAAAATAGCTCTCTATTTTCTCTTCAGGATTCCAGATTTCCTCGTCGTGTTTCTCGTCGGCCTGTTTTGCGACGAGAAAATGGTTTGTGTGTATGCTTTAACGAGTCTTTCAAAAGCGCGCATGCTCAGAAGCAAGTATGAGATGGGCGCGCATCTTCTGGTAAAACAAGCCTTCGTAATGGAGATAGCACATTCGTCACGCTCGAAATTATTGCATCATTTAAATGTTGTGCATTGAAATCTTCTTTAGAATGTTACCGTATATACTCGAGTATAAGCCGAGTTTTTAAGCACAATTTTTTGTGCAGAAAATGCCCCCCTCGGCTTATACACGAGTCACCTTTTTGCGCCTGATCTCCCAGATTTTGGGGAGCCGGTACCAGCCGGCCATAGGTTCCCTGGACCCCAAATTTGGCACACATATATCCACACTCTTCCTCTATAAGTGTGCAAAGTTTCATGTCCGGGGGACCTACGGCCGGGGAGCACCGATTTTTCAAAACCGGGCACCCCTTCCATAGACTCCCATGTTAAACGGTCATTTCTCTGGTTACTTTGGGGACCCGGTACTAGCCGGTAGCAGGTCCTTTGGACCCCAAACTTGGCACACATGTAGCCCCACTCTTTCTCTACAAGTTTGCAAAGTTTCTTTTCCGGGGGACTTAGGGCCGGGGAGAACCGATTTTTCAAAGCCGGGAACCCCTTCCATAGACTCCCATGTTAAACGTCAGTCTAGTCATGGACACAGTGAGGCATGGACACAGTGAGGCATGGACACAGTGAGGCAAAGTGAGGCACACCCTAGGCTTATACTCGAGTCAATAAGTTTTCCCAGTTTTTGTGGTAAAATTAGGTGCCTCGGCTTATATTCGGGTCGGCTTATACTCGAGTATATACGGTACATTAATCAAAACAAAAGAACTTCTTTTGCTGCTGATATTCACACAGAGTTATGACTATATTTTTGTAACCTTTTTCATGCTGCTCTTAAGAAGATTTATGTGTATTATATCGTGCAAGTTTTTATGAATATTTAACATTTTTATATTTTTCAAACTGATGTTAATTTTAATTTCGCAATGTTTTGATATTGATCTCCCATTGAATATTTTAATATATAGTTGTAAAATTTTACACCCTCTTTTTGGGAAATCAGATTCTTTTATTTTTTAGGGGGGTTGTTATCTGTCCCTTTTTTTGTCAGTCAAATGTCTCTGCTTACTCCAAAGCTAAATTTAAAATTTTTACAAATACACATAGTCAAGTATGAACTTAAACAAAAATAACATTTATTCATGTTTCAAATAAAATAAAGAGAAGGCAGCGCTGGAGAACCTGCTGCCATTTGTGCATCCCAGGGACCCCAGAGCACACATCAACCCTGTGTGGACACTAAAATAGGGAGCTTGAGAAGGCCAACATTTCTGAGCACAATCTGATGCTGGCCTCCCAGAGGTCAGGAACAGCAGCAGGTGAGATATATGTCCCAAGTGTGTGGTACTACAACAGGCTGCCTTCTGTCCGACCACAATGAAGCAAGGCCATCACTTCCTCATCTTCCTGGCAACCTTCCCTGCAACCTTTCCTGAAGCCTTCCCTGCAGCCTTCCTTCTTCGTTTGGCTGGAGGCTGGGCCACTGGAGGGGTACTCCTGTCAGGAGGAGGAGGAGGTGGAGGAGAAGGGGGTGGCACAGAAGAACAAGGTGGAGGTGGAGGAGAAGGGGGTGGGGCGGAAGAACAAGGTGGAGGTGGAGGAGAAGGGGGTGGGGCAGAAGAAGAAGGTGGAGGAGAAGGGGGTGGGGCAGAAGAAGAAGGTGGAGGAGAAGGGGGTGGGGCAGAAGAAGAAGGTGGAGGAGAAGGGGGTGGGGCAGAAGAAGAAGGTGGAGGTGGAGGAGGAGGTTGAGGTTGGGACAGTTGTGCCACCTCACAAATTGCAGTATTGGGGGTAATTTTTCCCATCACCCCCTTGTTGAGCAAGGTGATGAGCAGGGGCTTGCATAGGAGGCGTTGCTCCATGCTCCTCACCTTGAACTTTGCCTCCACTAGGCCGGCAATGGCCTCTTCAGGGGATGTGGGCTCTTTGAGGGTGGCATGGGCCTCTTTAATAAGGGCCATTGCTGCCTCACTGGTGGTCCTGTCCCTCCTGCCTCTTTTGGGAAATCGGATGGGAGGCACCTGTGATCTGGTGCTTATCCTTTGCCCTGCCACCTCCTGGCTGCCACTGGGCCCTGCCACCTCCTGGCTGCCACTGGGCCCTGCCACCTCCTGCCTTCCACTGGGCCCTGCCACCTCCTGGCTGCCACTGGGCCCTGCCACCTCCTGGCTGACAGTTTCCAGACCCTCCTCCTGGCTGATTTCATCCTGTGTATGAAAAAGGGACATAGTTTAATATGTTGCTTTAATCTTTGCCTCCAAATTTATAATCATGATTGAACCAATTAGAATGTAAATCCTGAAATCAGTTTCTAAAATTTACAACTACATCAGATTGACTATTTAGCACCCAATTAAGTGCAGACTAATGTCTAGAGATCTTGATTTCACTTGTGGAACTCTAAATAGTTTATGTTTGTCATCTTGACATATTGCACAAACATTAATTTTATCCCAATACATTTTCATGTAATACTATACCTGGCTCCAGATGGCCAAATCAGGATCATCCAGGATGGCTTCCTCCTCTTGCTCCAGAGAAGGCTCAGGTTGGCTGCAGGGAAGTCTGGGGGGAAGAGTGGAGAGTGATGGCCTTGCCTCAATCTGGTCATCCAGGAAGGACATCCTGCTGTAGTACCACAAATTCGGGACATACACATCATCTGCTGCTGCTCCTGACCTCTGAGAAGCCAGGACCTTAGAGTGTTCAGTCCTGTAGGTGCCTCTCAAGCTCCCAATTTTAGTGTCCACCTGTTTTGCTGTGGCTGTGGGCACCTTGGTATGTACAAATGGGAGCAGGGTCTCCAGCGCTGCTTTTCTCACCCCTCTTTTTTTGTGGATGGGGTTTTTCGTCTCCCACAGAGCGGGCAGCTCCCTTACCCGGTCTATAAATTCCGCAAGGAATTCCTTGTCACTTATAAACACATTCATTTTGGGTCTGCAAGTAAAATAAATAATATATAACTAATGTGAGGCACACAGTCTAACCTCCTTAACATCGTAGTCACCATATATATTCTACAACATTCTCAAGACAGTATAGGCCAACAATTTGTCCAAGTCACAAAATCACATACCTTCGTTCGCACGTCCGTAACTTGAACTCCTCTCTCCGCACACCGAACGTAGTATAGTCACATGTGTGTTTGCTATATATACACCACGCATGCGTAAAACTACGAACACGTCGCTCCGCACACGTCGCCCGCCCATGACGTTCTAACTAACATCTTTTCCCCGCCCCTTCTCTTTCGGCGCGCAGACAGATATGGCGGAGTTACAGCAGGTGTCTGATAATTCCGCAACTAACGAGGAGGAGACAAGCCCGGAGACTGAGGAAACGTCACGATCAAGGAGGAGATTCAAGGCATCTAATATGTCTTTTGCGGAGATGGCGGAGATGGTGGACATCTTGCTCAAGTCTGATAATGACGCAAAGCATGGGCCGTATAGCAAACCAAATAGAAGGAAGGCCAAAATCCTCAATAAAGTCGTGAAGAGTCTGAAGACGAATTTCGGGGTGAAACGCTCAAATGAGCAGCTCAGAAAGAGGTGGTCAGACCTCAAACTGAGGGAGCCAGAGCAGTTAAGGAGCATTAAGAGAATGCTAGCAAAAAGTAAGTAAAATGTACACTTTTCGGCTATTAATGTTTTTCTCAACTTGCATGTTGCTCCTTTTTGTGATCTTATCATATTGGACTCCCTTCCATAATTTAATAATTTGAACTTGGTTTGGCACAGTAATCGTTCGTTACATTACAGACACTTCGTTGGGCCACTATCCGCTGTTTTGGCTTATTTTATAGCCACAAAAGTAATTAGACATCTGCGTGTTTTTTTAACATTTTTGTTCAAAAATTTTAGGCTAGATGTGTTTGTAAAGAGAATGAAATGCAAACTTTAGTCAGTGTAAAGGAGAGGACACTCAGCAGCTGCTTCCACATCTGTACTTTGGAGCACTATAGTGTGAGCCACCAGACCCGCCTTTTTTGGGTGTCCCACACAGGTGCATTAGTGATTTTTTGTGGTGCCTCCATGTCTAAAAACTGACAGCCAAAGGTGAATACTAAACATATTATTGGTCAGAAATAATGCATTCATCTTTAACTTTCGCCCAAACACACACTTGTACCCCACTTCCAAACAATTTAGCCTGTTTTTATTTTTCATAGAGAATTTCAGTGTGATAAATAGACCTTTTGTTTGATTCTCATAGGGGAGAGAAGACTGGGAGGAGAACACTCCAGGGAGCACAGGAACCCCACAGCTTCACAACAACCCCAAACTCCCAAAGACCCACAACCGAAGGATGTTGAGGTGGAGGAAGGAGAAGTACAGGAAGGAGAGGTGGATGACGTTGTGGAACTGGTCACCACAACAGGTCAGTATCTGTCACCACAGCTTCAGGTAAGAGATGTAGGCCTGCAGAGTTAGAATACCTTTTTATTTTGTTTTTACGGGATGTAAATGTTGTGGTGAAGGATAGTACACGTTTCTCTGCTGACAGTGCCCTCCGAATAATACAGCAAGTGATGGAATGTAGCACGGAACTGGACAGAATAAAACAAATAATTCATGTGATGGATCAAACATTTAAAGACATTCTAGATGTTTTGGGGAGAATCGAATAAGTCAACCAAACCCCCATTTTTTTTTCAGTTATTACTGTTCATCAACCTTTTATACTGTTTTTGACAATGCAACCAGCCAAAAATTTAATATGCACACAGTGTGTCAACATGTGCCATCTGCCATCAGGGGATATCCATGTACGTCTTTTGGGGGTGCAACCCCTTCCTTGTATCTAAAGTAGGTGAACTGAGGAAGGGGTTGCACCCCCAAAACACGTCCATTGATCACCCCTGATGGCAGATAGCACATGTTGACAATAGGGATCAGGAGTCTCAAATCCCTAGTGGAAAATACAAAATGTGTGCATATTCAATTTTTAGCTGGGCAAGGGGTGGCAAGACCCCATATTAGGACGGGCACATAGAGACATAGTTTGTGTAAGTGAATGTGTCAGATTGCTCAGAGGTATCCAATGTTGTAATTTTTGGAATGTAACTGTTTTTGTATTTTCCTAAGAAATGAATTGGCGGTTTGTGGCCAGGGAAAAAAAATAAAAAAATGAAACGTGTGTGTGCACAGAGTAAAATGTTTGAACAGAAACAACGTGTAGCTTCTTTTTTTCAATACGCTCTAACCTGATTTGTGTTTTTTTTAAGGTTACATAGTGAAATGGTTGTTATTTACTAAAGGAAAATACACTTGGCACTACAAATGCACTAAGACAAACTAGGAGACAGGAAACAAACCTAAGTTAAAATTAGAAATCAGAATTTTATTTAAATCATTCTCCAGGAATCTTTAGCCATAGCCTGGCTTAGGAATTGCCCCCCTACCCGTGAAATATTCCATATATTTGTCCCGAACCTCACGGGCATTTTGGGGGGGCAAGCCAGGACGGGCAGATTCCAGGCCAGCAGGGGATTAGCAGGTGAAAGTCCAGCCTCAGGCAATACTGAGGCCATATATGAATTGGATTTTCTGCTGAGAAAATTGTGTAGCACACAGCAGCATAAAACTACATAGTTTATTTTGTAGTCCGCCAAGTGTATGGAAGTCATAAAAATGCGGAACCGGCTGGCCATTATGCCGAAGGCATTTTCAACGACTCTTCGGCCCCTGGCCAGCCGGTAATTGAACACCCTCTTCTCTGGGGTCAGGGTCCTGTGAGGAAATGGCCTCATAAGATGCGGTCCGAGTCCAAAGGCTTCATCAGCCAAGAAAACAAAGGGGAGTCCTTCAATATTCCCTGCATCCGGTGGCAATGCAAGGTCGTCACTCTGGAGACGGAGGGCAAACTCCGTCTGGATGAAGGATCCCCCATCGGACATCCGGCCATTCTTCCCTACATCAACATAGAGGAATTCATACGTGCTGACACCACTGCCATCAGCACAATGCTATGAAACCCCTTGTAATTGAAGTAGTAGGACCCAGAACGGGGTGGCGGCACGATGCGGACGTGCTTCCCGTCTATGGCACCACCGCAGTTGGGGAAGTCCCACCGCGTGGCAAACTCCGATGCCACAGTCTGCCATTCCTGTGGCATGGAAGGAAGCTGGGGAGTCAAACAAGATGAAAGAAAATTAGAATTTAAAAATATTACATTACAAGGAGATTATAATAAAAAACATTAGAGGCCAACATCAATCAAATTCTACGTTTATTAAGGTGTTTTCAATAAGTATAATGGAAGGCTCATGTTTCATATTCATCACCCCCTCTGATGGTCCATTAATACATTATTTTGGGGGGGGGTAGATGTGTTTGGCCACAGGATAGCAGTGCAGTGGCGGTGCGTCCAGAGTGGGCGCTGGAACACTGCCCCCTCTCTCCTGTGCCCGTCACTCAGAACAATACATAGGTTCTTGCCTTGCATTAACCTATGTATTGTCAATGCCGCCCACTATTCAGGTGTATGGCCCCCTGTTAAGCGACCAACATATGAATAACTGCAACATTTATGGGGTGAAAATTGCATATCAGAAACAGGGAGGCAAATAGGCTTGCACATTACAGCCTGAGGGATGTAATTGGCTTCATAAAAGTTAAATAGGGGACGCAGGGGGGGGGGGAGCATTCCTTGGGTAAACACTGACAGGCTGCTCTGCCAATCATGTTCACCAAGTCTGTTTAATGGTAACATGATTGGCTGATGCAACATCAAGGGAAGGAGAAGACATCAAGGACAGAAGAAGGATGGCGCTGACCACAAGAAGGTATGTGCAGGGCTGGGGACAAAATGGCTGCATTGGAGGGTTACAAAATGGCTGCATTGGAGGGTTACAAAATGGCTGCATTGGAGGGGACAAAATGGCTGCATTGGAGGGTTACAAAATGGCTGCATTGGAGGGTTACAAAATGGCTGCATTGGAGGGTTACAAAATGGCTGCATTGGAGGGTTACAAAATGGCTGCATTGGAGGGGACAACTGGGGGCGTTTAATAGGCACCTTTGCAAAAATGGAGGAAGTTTATTTCTTAAATTGGGGTTGGACCCCCAAACATTTGTTGCAACAGGCGCCCCTGCTGGAAAGGTTAGTGAAGGGAAATATGCATGGAGGAGAAAAAAGGGGCAATCTAAAGCTTCCAGCATGCATGGGGACAAAGGGGACATTCTCAGCATATTACAATCATGGTAATTAGGGAAGGATGAAAGAAATGCAATACATTAGCATACATGGAATACATAAAATGTGATGTTAAAGGAGAAAACTTACCCTAATATAGTCCTCCTGCAGGACTTGTATAATGGCAGAACAGGTGTCTGGGATTATGAGGCCCAGAGCCTGGGGGGAGATGCCTGTCGTGAACTTCAAGTCCTGAAGACTTCTCCCTGTTGCCAGATAACGTAACGTGGCGATGAGCCTCTGCTCAGCACTGATGGCTTCCCGCATAACGGTGTCCTGCCTGGTAATATAGGGGGACACCAAAGCCAACAGTTCCTGAAAAACGGGGTCAGACATCCTCAGAAAATTCCTGTAGTCCTCAGGATTATTCTCGACTATCTCCCGCAGCAGAGGCATGTGGCAGAATTGGTCCCGCTGGAGCAACCAATTCTTGGTCCATGAACTCCTCCTCACACCATTCATGGACTGGTCTTGGTCCAAAACAAGCAGACCAACACCAAGCACACGCACAGCACGAACTCGATGACGAGAACGTCCAGGCGACATGGCTAGGAAACGGTCGTCTTATCAGAACGTACAGAACAGAACGCACTTTAGAACAGCAAGGCCTATGAATAACGTACTGAAAATCAGAAACGAACGGGCAAGAACACACTGTAAAACAGATACGACCTGCCTAGATGCCCTGAAAGTCAAGATACGAACCCACAAGCACAAACTGAACCTCAGAAAACGAACTGAAAAGCACGAAGACTGAAAATCGCGAATCATCTCTTCCCAAACTTTTACTTCACACGCGGTAACACGAGATCAGCAAAAGCAGCCCAAGGGGTGGCGCCAAGAAAATCGATCTTCCCCTTTATAGTGCCGTCGTACGTGCTGGACGTGAGCGCGGAGAACAACGAGGAAATTGGGAAATGTCAGTGTGTACGCATAGAAAGCTTGACGAGAAACTCGTCAAGGTTAACAAGAATCTCGTTGAAAAAAACGACGTGTTTTTAACGACGAGAAACTCGGTCGTGTGTACGAGGCTTAAGAGCTGTGAAAATGTGGAATAGACTCCCTGCAGAGGTGGTTCTGGCCAGCTCAGTAGATTGCTTTAAGAAAGGCCTGGATTCTTTATTAAATGTACATAATATAACTGAGTACTAACATTTATAGGTAAAGTTGATCCGGGGAATATCCGATTTGTCTCTCGGGGGATCAGGAAGGAATTTTTTCCCCTGCTTTAGCAAATTGGATCATGCTCTGCTGGGGTTTTTCACCTTCCTCTGGATCAACTGTGGGTATAGAATTAGGTATATGGGATTGTATGAAATTATTATTTTCTTTTTTTATGGTTGAATTGGATGGACTTGTGTCTTTTTTCAACCTGACTAACTATGTAACTTCAATATACTGCAGTAAACCTGCCCTGACACACTAAACACAGTGGTGAAATTTTCAGGGTCGCAACAGTCGCAGTTGCGACTGGGCCCTGTAATTCCGCCAAGTCCCAGGGGCCCGCCACCTGTCCGTGAGAGGAGCCTGACCGCCGCCCGTGTGAATGGCCCGCCGCCCACTTGATTGTCACTGGTGTCCCGGCCAGCAGCGGACGAACTGAGCACCTGAGCACTGCCTGAGATCCCAGGGTCGGTGGGTGGCGCCATGTACTCTCCTCCCCTTCTGCCGGGCTCTGCGAATCTCCTGCCATGCATCGGCTGATCAGCTCTCTGCTCTACTCTCTGGGATGGACGGCCTGTAATAGAGGACTTACCAGAGCTGGCGCGTCATCGAGGAGACAGTCTTCCCCAGCCTCAAGGTACTGCATGACACTCACAAGCTGCCAGCATCCCGTGATGTCACCTTCGTCCTGACCGAGGGCACCCCAAAAATCACTGGTGTCAGCTGCACGTGACCTCACAGCCCTGAGTGATGTGCTGTATGCCATGATCCAGCAAATGATGCCACCTACTGACACCTTGTCACTGTCATTATTATCCTCTTCATCATCCCCTGTTCCTGTCATTATATTTCCCACTGTCAGCTTCGTACCAACTTACCCCCTGTCATCATCTCTATCCTCATTATAATCCCCTGTGCCTGGCATCCTAATACCCCACCCCCTGTCATCTTCATCCCCCTCGCACCGCTCTGCCAGCTCCTACCGCCCACCCCCTGTCATCTTCATCCCCCTCGCACTGCTCTGTCTGCTCCTTCCGCCCACCCCCTGTCATCTTCATCCCCCCGAACTGCTCTGCCAGCTCCTTCTGCCCACCCCGTCATCTTCTTCCCCCCCAAACCGCTTTGCCAGCTCCTTCCGCCCACCCCCTGTCATCTTTATCCCCCCAAACCTCTCTGCCAGCTCCTTCCGCCCACCCCCTGTCATCTTCATCCCCCCAATCCGCTTTTCCAGCTCCTTCTGCCCACCCTGTCATCTTCATCCCCCTCGCATCGCACTGCCAGCTCCTTCCGCCCATCCCCTGTCATCTTTATTCCCCTGCGCTGATCTGTCTGCTCTTTCCGCCCACCCCCTGTCATCTTCATCCCCCCCAAACCACTCTGCCAGGTCCTTGCGCCCACTCACTGTCATCTTCATCCCCCCGAACCACACTGCCAGCTCCTTCCGCCCACCCCCTGTCATCTTCATCCCCCGCATACCCCACCTCTGACATCCTACCACTCTGCCTCCTGTCATCAACATCCCAATCATCCCCATGTAATAAACCTTTAGCATCCACCACCCTACCCCTGTTATCAACATCTTTTACTTCATCCCCCTTTACCCCACTGACAGCTTCCTACCAACCTACATCCTGTCATCATTATCTCCATCCTCGTCACCCCTGGTGTCCTACCACCCCACCCCCTGTCATCTTCACCCCCCCTGTACCCCACTGCCAGCTTCCTACCACCCCACCCACTATCATCATCATCCCCATACCCCACCTCTCACATCCTACCACCCTCCCCCTGTCATCAACATTCCCATCACCCCCCTGTACCCCACCTCTAGCATCCAACCATCCTACCCACATCATCATCACCCCCCCCCCCCCTGTAACAGCTTCCTGACATTCTACTACCCCACCCATTGTCATCAACATCCCCATTATCCCTCTTTACCCCACCTTTGGCATCCTACCACCCCACTTCCTGTCATCAACATGCCCCTGAACCCTACCTCTGGCATCCTACCACCCCACCCCCTGTCATCATTCCCTTATAACCCACCTCTGGCATTCTACCACCCAACCCCCTGTCATCATCATCCCCCTGTACCCCACCTCTGGCATCCTACCACCCCATTACCTGTCATCATCCCCCTGTACCCCACCTCTGGCATCCTACCACCGCATTACCTGTCATCATCCCCTTGTACCCTGCCTCCTGTCATTATCATCCTCATCCCTCCTGTACCCCACCTCTGGCATTCTATCACCCTACCTCCTATCATTATGGGAGAGATATGATCTCAGCCTCTCATCCCAATGTTGCCACCATCATCCCAAACTGCATCCTGTCATCCAACCAACTGTACCCCAACGGTTGCATCACAGACCACAATACTGCCCTGCTACCCAGTGAGAGGTAATAATGTGCAGTAACCTCTAGCAACCAATCAATGTGCAGTAACCTCTAGGAACCAATCAATGAGTGGTAATGATGTGCAGTAACCTCCAGCAACCAATGGGTAGGCAGTAATGATGTACAGTAACCTCTAGCAACCAATTGGTGAGAGGTAGAGATGCACAGTAACCTCTAGCACCAATCATTGAGTGGTAATATTGTGCAGTAACCTCTAGCAACCAATCAGTGAGCTTGGAGCAATCAGTGAGTGTGAACCAGATCTTTATGTATACATTATTAAAGTATTTTTTTTTTTTAGATAAGTCTATGTCCTTGTTTGTTTTTTGGGAGATTGGGGTGGAGAGCGATATTGCTAGGGGTGTGGGAGTCCAGGAAAATGTTTGCCCAGGGTCCAATGAATATTAAATATGGCCCTGGGTGTCCCCAGGATGGTGGGGTGAGCAGGCCGGCACACACTGGGGTAAACCCATGGAGGTTCCAGCCATCTGTAACACTCTTATATCATGTCCGCAAGGCCAGTCTGAGGTGGGGGGCACTGATGTAAGGGGGGAGTGAATACACTAAGTTGAAGGTGAGTCCCCTCACATTACAGTTCACATTTTAAATGCAAGCTGGAACTCTGTGGACCCTGATGTAAAGTGGAATGCTGTGCACTCTGATGTAGCGGGGTGCTAAATTTAGGGGAAGTGTTTGAGTGGTAATTTACTCAAACACCCTAATTTGTCAGGGGTCTTGCAACCATTTTATCCACAGGAGGAGTATCAGTGTACAGTTCCCTGTGGCCTACAGGTGGCACTGCCATGATAGGCCAGGGTTGAACCACTGATACAGTGCTGTGCTGTGCCTTGTGTGTCCCCTCTCGGCAACCGTGCAGTGGGGCGGAGTTTACCTGCTGTGCATGCTGGGAGAGGATATAAAAGGGGCAGACGCTGCCTGTTCGGGGTTCTTGTTCCGGCCTGCCCCGGGCACCTTAAGCCCGAGGGCAGGGTTGCTCTAGTATCTTCGGGGGTGCGTGTGGTTCCTGTTCCACCCTGGGCACCTTTAGCCCCAGGGTGAGGTACTACCTGCTGTTCCTGTCCGCCCTGGGTATGTAGGCCCAGGGGCTGCAGCAAAGGCCTGGGGCCCAGCACCTTCGGCTGGGGCCCACCGGGGATCGAGGAATCTCAGGGTGCCGCCTTGCGAGGGGACCCGTATCTGGGATGAGGAGGCCGGGGGAGGAACTCTTCCCAAGAACCAGTGCAGCGTCAGCTTCACCAGGTCTGTGGCAGGGACCAACTTCACATGTCTGTGGCAGAGACTGTGCCCCTAGGTAAAATCTGTTTGAGAATCTGAGCAGAGATCTGTAACATTTGTGCCTGGACCTCCTCCACACCTTGTACTGTCCTGTTTCTTTTTTTTTTTTTATAATTGTAATTTTTATTAGTTCAAAAGGTAAAAGAATGTTACAGTACGTATTCAACATATACATCTCAAAGCGTTTATCTGAGAGATAATGGCACATTTTAAAAGGCAGTTGGTACATATAAAATTCACTTATGGAATTAACAAAACCATACCAATACAATATGCAAATATGTCATCAACAAAAGTTTCAAAGGGCGATATGAACAAATACAGGTTATATAAACAGTGCAAGTTAGCTCACAACGAAGGTATCTGCACAGGAATAATAAAGAGAATATAGACTAGGGATGAGCTTCGAGTTCGAGTCAAACTCATGTTCGACTCGAACATTGCCTGTTCGCCCGTTCGCCGAACAATTTGGGGTATTCGCGGCAAATTCAAAAAGTCTATGGGAGAAATCTAAAGTGCCAATTATAAAGGCTTATATGCAAGTTATTGTCCTAAAAAGTGTTTGGGGACCCGGGTCCTGCCCCAGGGGACATGTATCAATGCAAAAAAAAGTTTTAAAAACTGACGTTTTTTTAGGAGCAGTGATTTTAAAAATGCTTAAAGTGAAACAATAAAAGTGAAATATTCCTTTAAATTTCGTACCTGGGGGGTGTGTATGATAGGGGTGCAATGTACAATGTACCCCTTACCAATTCACATAGGGGGGGCAGGATCTGGGGGTCCCCTTTGTTAAAGGGGTCTTCCAGATTCCGATAAGCCCCCCGCCCGCAGACCCCCACAACCACCGGGCAAGGGTTGTGGGGATGAGGCCCTTGTCCCCATCAACATGGGGACATCCTCCCCATGTTGAGGGCATGTGGCCTGGTGCGGTTCAGGAGGGAGGGGGGGCGCTCTCTCGTCCCCCCCTCTTCCCCTGCGGCCGGCCAGGTTGCGTGCTCGGATAAGGGTCTGGTATGGATTTTTGGGGGGACTCCACGCCATTTTTTTAAAAATTTGGGGTGGAGTTCCCCTTAAAATCCATTCCAGATCTGAAGGGCCTGGTATGGATATTTAAGGGGAACCCCGCGCCATATTTTTTTTAATTTGCGGCGGGGTTCCCCTTAATATCCATTCCAGACCTAAAGGGCCTGGTAATTGAATTTGGGGGAACCCCCACGCTTTTTTTTTTTACAATGACTTTTCTATGTATTGATAAAAGCCGACAATTCATTAATAGCCGCGAGTGAGTTTTAAATGACTTTTTTTCCTTCAAAAATGACACTTTGTGCAGGGACAGTTCTAAGCACGGGAAACATGCGCCACTTTACATGCATATCATACACACCCCCCAGGTACGAAATGTAAAGGAATATTTCACTTTTATTTTTTCATTTTAAGCATTATTAAATCACCACTCCCGTAAAAACGTCTATTTTTTAAACCTTTTTTTGCATTGATACATGTCCCCTGGGGCAGGACCCAGGTCCCCAAACACTTTTTAGGACAAAAACTTGCATATTAGCCTTTATAATTAGCACTTTTGATTTCGAACGTTCGAGTCCATTGTATTTACAGTAATAGGGTTCTAAAGTTCACACTAACATTTTGTCTGTTCGCAGGTTCTGGTGCGAACCGAACAGGGGGGTGTTCGGCTCATCCCTGATATAGACTAATCTTAAATCTCTTGTTCTCCATAACTCGAGGAGTCCCAAAGTTCCCACACCCTGTCAAATTGAGTCACTGTGTCATGAACTTTAGCTGTAAGAGATTCAATTTTCCTAACCTCCGCAATTAGTTGTAGGAACTGCAGATGGGGGGGGGGGGGTGGTGGACAGCCAGCACAGCGGTATAGCCCTCTTAGCAGCCAAAAGTATATATGAGGTCAATTGTTTAACAGATTTTGGGACACCTGGAAACGGGAGTCCAAGTAAATAGTTGATCTAGAGGTAGAGGTAGGCTTGTTATAGTCTGAAGGGTATGCATAACCTCCGTCCAGAATGGCCGTATAAGTGAACAGGTCCAAAAGATATGAAAGTGTGAGCCTGTCTCAGTTTTGCATCTCCAACATGTAGGAGAGAGGGCAGGGTTTACTCGATGGAGTCTATCAGGGGTTTTATACCAAAACATTAAAAACTTCACTGCCGTTTCCCTCTGAGCTACACATTTAGAGGACTTAAAAGTTGAGGACCATATAGTAGTCCATAATTGCAAAGGAATAGGGCGCTCCAGTAGTAGACTCCATTTTCGCATGTATAGGTGTGTTTCAGCCGATAAATCTTTAGATTCATGTAGAATGTGATATATGGATGATATGAGATGTAATTGATGAGGACCTTCCGCACAAACGCGTTCAAAGGGAGTAGGTCTTTCTAGGGTGAGAGTAGGGGACAGGGATTGAAAAAAATGTCTAACCTGAAGATAAAAATAAAATAACTTATGAGGAATAGAATATTTTTTTTGGAGAGTTGCAAAATCAAGAAATTTGCGAGTGACCGGGTTGACCAGGTTTCGCAATTGGAACAGTGGAGACTGCATCCATGGTAACAGACGACCATAGACCAAACTATCAGGTAATACTGGATTTAATAGCACGTTAGTAAGAGGAGGACACGATGATGCGAGCGGAAATTTCGATCTACATTTATTTCATATGGATTTGGTGAATAGCATAGATGCAAGACACATGCTCTTCAGTATGGGGTCACTATGTAGGGAGCTAGACCACACTAAAGAGCACGGATGTAACGGATATATAGCTCCCTTTTCTATCTCCGACCACCTATTAGGGCTGCTCTGACATGACCAGGAAACCACCGCCCTCAAATGAGCGGCATACAGTAGTAATATCTAAGGATGTCAGGTGCTCCCAAACCCCCCTGTGACCTTAAGGAAAACACCACCGAGCTGGCCATCCGATGTGTATTATTATTCCATATGAACTTCAAAAATCCTCTGTGAAGGGCCTTAAGCTGGCTGGTAGGAATGGCTACTGGGAGCGTATCAAAGAGATAGAGAAGTCTAGGCAGCACAGACATTTTCAGCACATTGATTCTGCCCAGCATGGTAATAGGATAGGTAGCCCACTGGTGGAGATTTTTATAAATGTCCTGGAACAGAGGGGGAAAATTTGCAGCGTATAAAGTATTGTATGAGGAGGTAATCTTTACGCCCAGATATGTCAGAGCTTATGAACACCACTTATAAGGGTATGTGCTTTGTAATTGTGACAACAAGTCTGGCGGGACATGTATGGGGAGTACTTCAGTTTTAGTTGTATTCATTTTATAGCCCGATATAGATCAAAAAAGTCTGAAGAAGTGCATGCAGGGAAGGGAGCGACATAATGGGACTCGTTATTGTAAGGAGGATGTCATCCGCAAAAAGGGATAGTCTATATTCTCTATGTCTCATCAAGACCCCCTTAATATCAGGGTGACATCTAATAGCCTCTGCTAGCGGCTCTAAACAAAGAATAAAGAGGAGGGGGGATAACGGGCATCCCTGTTTGGTACCATTGGACATGGGAAGAGATGGGGACAAAAAAGAGGCCATTTGTACCTGAGCAGACATGCCTGTGTACAGGGCCTGTATAGCTTTAAAGAAAGGTCCGTCAAACCCAAACCTCCGCAGTACAGAAAACATATAAGGCCAGCTTAAGCGGTCAAATGCCTTTTGGGCATCTAAGCTCAAAATAAGTGTTGGGCGTGGGAATTTTTTTATCAGGTCGATCAAGTCCATGGTACGTCTTGTGTTATCTCCAGCATGTCGGGAGGGAACAAAACCTAGTTGATCTTTGTTTATTAATTTGGGTATGAGTTGGGACAGTCTAGATGAGAGAAGTTTCGTGAAAAATTTATAGTCCGAGTTTAATAGGGCTATAGGCCTATAATTATCTGGTAAGGAATGATCTTTCCCTGGCTTTGGAATTACTGAGATATAGGAATGCGTAAACTGGCTATGTGGAATCTCCCCCCGTAATAGTGACGTATACAAGTTTGTCATATGTGGCTGTAGGGTGGGCAAAAAAGTCTTGTAATATAAGTAGGTGAGGCCGTCAGGTCCTGTGGATTTATGCGTGGGTAAGTCTTTAACAGTTTTCGTAAGCTCCTCAGGGGAGATGGGGGCATTAAGCTTTTCCAGATCCGAGGAATTCAACTTCGGCAGGGGAAGGGTCTGGATGAATTGATCAAACCTATCCTGTGTAAAATAAAAATTGTTTTCGGGGGTAAGACAGTTATATAATTCTTTATAAAAGTTACCAAAAACTTTAGTCATGGTCTGGGGACAATGAGTGGGGGTGCCATCTTTTTGGATCAACAATTCAGGGAAGGAGTGGAATGGACGCGGTCTAAGTTTGTTAACTAGCATTCTATGTGGCTTGTTGGAAAACTCATAAAATTTTTGTTTCACCCACATAAGAGATTTTGTTGCCTTACTATATGCTAGCAATTTCAGTTGATTGCGTAGAGCTACAACCCTACGGAGAGCTTCAACCATTGGGGAACCCAGAAGGCCCTGCTCCGCCCGCTTTGTCAGCTATTAAAGAAATCCGACGACTCTCGCTATCTCTCTTCAGGCGAGAGCCCTCGGCAATACATGTACCATGGAAACAGGCCTTGTGAGCCTCCCAAAGGGTAGAAACCTTTTGTACTGAACCCACATTTAGTTCAAAATATTAATTCAGGCTTCTGGTCAGTCTATGCCTGATAGGAGGTGAACTAAGTAGCTGTTCATTAAGTCTCCAATGGCAAGTCCTAGAGGGTGAGTTGTGCAACAGAAGCTCCAATGAAATAGGGGCATGGTCTGACCACGTTATAGGAGAAATGTTAGAGTCTACTATGAGGGGGAGTAATGGGGATGTAATAAAAAAATGATCTAGTCTTGAGTACATCTTATGTGCCATGGAATAAAAGGTATACTGTCTTTGGGTCGGATGTTTGATTCTCCATGAATCAAGCAGGCGATGCGATCTGACCAATTTCCTAAAGGAAGCAGATTGAGACATCACTCATTGGGAAGGAGTATCCCCAAAGAGCTTGTGACGATCACGCCTATGGGACATAAATCAGATTAAAATCTCCCCCTAGTATCATGAATGGCTGAGAATATCGCTGCAGCTTACAAAAAAAATCATCTAGAAAGACCATTTGGCCTGAATTGGGTGCATATACATTAACCAATGTAAAAGTAGACAACATGTAATCACAAATCAGGATGACAAACCTCCCATGGGGATCTATGTACTTTTCTCTGACCTTTACCGGGCATGATTTTTTAATCAAAATAGCCACTCCAGCTTTGCCAGAAGGAGCAGAAGCCACATAGGAAGTGGGAAAAAATTTAGATGCAAATTTAATCGAACCCCCAGCACGGAAGTGAGTCTCCTGCACTAGTATTATATCTGCCCCTGACCGTCTAAAGTCTTTAAGAGCAATCCAATGTTTTGAAATTGAATTTAGGCCCTTGACAATGTGAGATACTATCTTCAAAGCCATATTAAGTCAATAAAACAACCGCATTGGAGACTTTGAAAACATATCACCTGTATGACTCTGAGTCTTGACCACAAAGTTGCCCTGTACCATAACAGACAATTAGCACTGGTGTGTAATAATTGAGATGCAGTGAAAGAAAGCAAAACAAAAACATCAATGATTGAACCCAGGGGGGGTCCAAAACAAAAAAACATGAGAATCAAAGTTATTTCACCTGAGTAGTAAAAATCACTCAGGAGTCCCATACCGAAGCCTGGGACAATTTGGGGCCACTTGGCAACTCCCATCACATGGACACGTGAAGAGGGGGATCCCCCCGCTCTCCAGCAAAAGGGAGCTTCTTATGAAAGTAAGACTATTAGGTCTGTCGGAAACACTAGTGTCATTTTAATAAAAACAGAGAGAAAAAAAAAAAAAACTTTCAAAACTTTCAAAAACTTTACCCCATGGGTGAGCAGGGATTGATCTCCAAATGTCGGGTAACTTGTCCACTGGTTGTACAGAGTAGTGACTGCAAGAAACAAAAGAAAACAGCAAGAAAAACACAGATCAATTGTCTGACACCAGGGTACAGGCTTTCCAGACAAAAAGAATAAAGCCAGCCTTGACTTCTCGACCTTTCAGCCTCTCAAGGGGGGCGTCTGGAGTTACGGTTAGGAGTGGAGAAAGATTTCATCTGCTTTCTGCGGACTGGGGTCCATTCTCTGGAAGGTGTAGGTGGAGCAATGCGATTTTGCTGTGTTGCAGGTATTGGCATGAAATCATCAGGCATGGGAGGTAGGCCCAGACAGCTTCACCTTCATGTATGTCACGGAGACAATGTTGATTTCCATCACGAGGCACAATCAAGCGAAAAGGAAAACCCCAGAAGTATGGGATGCGCAGACTTTGCAAGTGGGATGTGATCGGGCGCAGGTTCCTGCGTTTGTACTGTCCTGTTTCTTGCTCCACCTTTTCCTATCAGAGACTGTGTTATGGCTAAGAGAAAATAAACTCTGAGTTGGAGTTTCAGCTGGTGTGGACATTCACTTTACTGGGGAAGTCAAGGACTTGTCTCTACTTAACCACTTAAACCCCGGACCATTTGGTAGCTAAAGGACCAGAGGTGAATTCAGAATTTTGCACTGCGCTGCTTTAACTGTAAATTGTGCGGACATGCAATGTTGTACCCAAACAAAATTTGCGTCCTTTTCTTCCCACAAATAGAGCTTTCTTTTAATGGTATTTGATTGCCTCTGCGATTTTTATTTTTTGCGATATAAACGGAAAAAGACCGAAAATTTTGAAAAAAAAATGATATTTTCTACTTTTTGTTATAAGAAAAATCGAATAAACTCAATTTTAGTCATACATTTAGGCCAAAATGTATTCAGCCACATGTCTTTAGTAAAAAAAATGTCAATAAGCGTATATTTATTGGTTTGCGCAAAAGTTATAGCGTTTACAAACTAGGGTACATTTTCTGGAATTTACACAGCTTTAAATTTATGACTGCCTATCTCATTTCTTGAGGTGCTAAAATGGCAGGGCAGTACAAAACCCCCCCAAATGACCCCATTTTAGAAAGTAGACACCCCAAGGAAATTGCTGAGAGGCATGTTGAGCCCATTGAATATTTTTTTTTTTTTGTCCCAAGTGATTGAATAATGACAAAAAAAAAAAATTACAAAAAGTTGTCACTAAATGATATATTGCTCACACATGCCATGGTTATATGTGGAATTGCACCCCAAAATAAATTTTGCTGCTTCTCCTGAGTACGGGGATACCACATGTGTGGGACTTTTTAGGAGCCTAGCTGCGTACGGGACCCCGAAAACCAAGCACCGCCTTCAGGATTTCTAGGCACAAATTTTTGATTTGACTCCTCACTACCTATCACAGTTTCGAAGGCCATAAAATGCCAAAATAGCACAAACCCCCCCCCCCAAATGACCCCATTTTGGAAAGTAGACACCCCAAGCTGTTTGCTGAGAGGCAAGAACATTTTTTTTTTCTTTTTTTTTTCAATTTTCAAAACTTTGTGACAAAAAGCGAGATCTGCAAAATACTCACAATACCTCTCAGCAAATAGCTTGGGGTGTCTACTTTCCAAAATGGGGTCATTTGGGGGGGTTTTGTGCCATCTAGGCATTCCATGGCCTCCGAAACTGTGATAGGTAGTGAGAAGTGAAATCAAAAATTTACACCCTTAGAAAGCCTGAAGGCGGTGATTGGTTTTTGGGGTCCTGTACGCGGCTAGGCTCCCAAAAAGTCTCACACATGTGGTATCCCCGTACTCAGGAGAAGCAACAGAATGTATTTTGGGGTGTAATTCCACATATGCCCATGGCATGTTTGAGCAATATATCATTTAGTGACAACTTTGTGCAAAAAAAAAAAAAATTGTCTTTTTTCCGCAACTTGTGTCAACATATAAAATATTCCATGGACTCGACATGCCTCTCAGTATATAGCTTGGGGTGTCTACTTTCCAAAATGGGGTCATTTGGGGGGGTTTTGAACTGTTCTGGCATTTTATACACAACATTAGGAAGCTTACATCCACTCTTCTAACCACTTGAAGACAAAGCCCTTTTTGACACTTTTTGTTTACATGAAAACTTTTTTTTGCAAGAAAATTATGTTGAACCCCCAAACATTATATATATTTTTAAAGCAAAGGCCCTACAGAATAAAATGGTGGGTGTTTTTTTTTCTACACAGTATTTGCGCAGCGATTTTTCAAACGCATTTTTTGGGGAAAAAACACACTTTTTTTTATTTTAATGCACTAAAACACACTATATTGCCCAAATGTTTGATGAAATAAAAAAGATGATCTTAGGCCGAGTACATAGATACCAAACACGACATGCTTTAAAATTTCGCACAAACGCGCATTGGCGACAAACTACATACATTTTTAAAAGCCTTTAAAAGCCTTTACAGGTTACCCCGTTAGATTTACAGAGGAGGTCTACTGCTAAAATTACTGTCCTCGATCTGACCTTCGCGGTGATACCTCACATGCATGGTGCAATTGCTGTTTACATATGACGCCAGACCGACGCTTGCGTTCGCCATTGGGCAAGAGCAGGACAGGGGTGCTTTTTTTTTTATTATTATTAATTTTGCTTTTTTATTTTATTTTTAAATTATTCCTTCCATATTTTTTTTTTTTATCATTTTTATTGTTATCTCAGGGAATGTAAATATCCCCTATGATAGCAATAGGTAGTGACAGGTACTCTTTTTTTGAAAAAAACTGGGGTCTAGACCCTAGATCTTTCCTCTGCCCTCAAAGCATCTGACCACACCAAGATCGGTGTGATAAAATGCTTTCCCAATTTCCCAATGGCGCTTTTTATATCCGGGGGGACATTCCCTCCCACTGCTTGTAAAAGCAGTCCAGAGGCTAATTAGCCACTAGGATTGCTTTTACATGAAAGCCGGCCGCTGGCTGAAAAGAATGATACCAAGATGATACCTAAACCCGCAGGCATCAATCTGGTATAACCATTCAAAGTCCAGCAACATACCAGTACGTTGCTGGTCCTTGTTGGACATGTATTGTAATCTTTTTTTTTCATGCAGCCAGGTGGCTGAACGAAAAAAGAGATTGATCGGTGGGTATGCCCACCATTAGAATACCGCCCTTCATCCACCCACTTCTAATGATGGGCATACATGCACCATTTATATATGCCGAAGCATGGGGGCATCCTCCCGCAAAAAAGTTATGCCGCACACACATGGTCGGACTTTTCCACGGGCAAGCCTCCGTCGGAATTTCAACCGTATGTACGCGGCATTAGGAGCAAAATCACTCCTCCGCCCCTGCTGCCCCAATGCTTCGGCATATTTGCTTTTTTTTTTTAACTGTGGTGGTGAAATCACCTCCTACAGCACTGGAGTCGCAGGGATCAGGCCTGTCTCTGCGAACGCTGCAGTTATGTGTGTTGTGTTTTGTAAGTGACAGTGATCGATCGATACTGCACTTGGTTGGCCTGGGCTGGACGGAGGGGCAAAATGCAGGTGCTAGCAGGTATCTGGGCTGATCCCGCTAACACTGCGTTTTTGGGAACCCTAAACTGCTGGGGACGCTAGTATAGATCTGATCAGATCAGATATTGATCTGATCAGATACTATACCACTAAGGGGGGTGTATGCTTCACGCGTGGGTGTTAGCGTTACTGGCACTAACCTGACACTGCCTGGGGTGTGACGCAGACCCTCTCTGACGCTAAAACCTAATTGATATCACCCGCCGGGCGATCAGGGGGTTAAACCTTTATTGGGTTATATACGGCGGGTGCCCTGACACTATAAAAAGCAAACTAACTAACCAGCGTCACCCGTAACACTTATATGATTACTGGTGAAAGGGTTAACTAGGGGCAATTAGGGGGTTAAAACCTTTATTAGATAATATATGGGGGTACCTGACGCTATAAAAACCTGCGGCGAACCTAAAAAAATTCCTGGCTACCGATCTGCATCACCGACGCTAAGACAGCGATCAGAAAAATGATCGCTTAGCGACAGTGGTGATAGGGGGTGAAAGGGTTACCTGGGGGGCGATCAAGGGGGTTAAACCTTTATTAGATAATTTATGGGGGTACCTGACGCTATAAAAACCTGCGGCAAACCTAAAAAAAAAATACTGGCTACTGATCTGCATCACCGACGCTAAGACAGCGATCAGAAAAATCATCGCTTAGCGACAGTGGTGATAGGGGGTAAAAGGGTTACCTGGGGGGCGATCAAGGGGGTTAAACCTTTTTTAGATAATTTATGGGGGTACCTGACGCTATAAAAACCTGCGGCGAACCTAAAAAAAATTACTGGCTACCGATCTGCATCACCGACGCTAAGACAGCGATCAGAAAAATTATCGCTTAGCGACAGTGGTGATAGGGGGTGAAATTGTTACCTGGGGGGCGATCAAGGGGGTTAAACCTTTATTAGATAATTTATGGGGGTACCCGACGCTATAAAAACCTGCGGCGAACCTAAAAAAAATTACTGGCTACCGATCTGCATCACCGACGCTAAGACAGTGCTAGGGGGTGAAAGGGTTATCTGGGGGGTGATCAAGGGGGTAAACCTTTATTAGGGGGGGTTAGGGGGCTACACTGGACCTAAAACTAAATGTAGTGACACTTTTACAGTCACAAATGTCACTGATTGCAGTGATCAGTAAATAAATGGTCACTGCAATCAGTGACACTGTGACTGGGGGCTGGGGGGTGATCTGGGGGGGCCTGGGGGGGCGATTTATGTGCCTATGTGTGCTGGTGTTAGTGTAGTGTTTGTGCACTAACCTTGATGTCTTCTCTTGTACGGCACTCGGTATATGTGAGCGCCGCACAAGAGATGACATCACTTCCTCCTGCTTCCTCTGCCTGTGTGTACATTCGACAGACAGAGGGGGCATTTCCATTCGCCGGGAGCGATCGCAGGGGGGTGGCCGGAATCGAACGGCCGTCCCCTCATGTCGGATCGCTCCCCAACGAATTCCGACCGCACACTGTACAGAAGGGGGGTCCGATTGGACCCCCCAACTGTACAAAGGCAATCACGTATGCTCTACGTGATTGTGCCTGTCGGTGCCATTGTGCCGACGTATATATACAGTGAGCGGTCGTTAAGTGGTTAACATAGAGGTGAGAATCATGCTCTGGAGGTTTTCCCGTTTTGGCCGCGGAAGACCCAACAACAACACCGCTCAACCTCTCCACACAGGAGGGTACGGGCTGTTAGTGCGGTGTGTCTCTCTTTTCCTGTGAGGAGCCAAAGTTAATGCAGGTAAGAGGGAGGTGGGTGCGCTACACTGATATAAAGTGATCTCTGGTCACCAGAGCCCCCCCCCCTTACATACACCAAAGTCTGCAGCATTCCCTCTTACATCATGATCCGCAACATTCACATAAAAGTACCCCTTGCACTGTAAGGGGGAATCCTGCAGACTCTGATGTAAGGGGGAACTATGTGATGGCTGGGTTATATTACCCTGACCTTCATGTAAATAGAGAAATATGTTTTTTGACCTTTTTTATAACTTAAACACATTACTAGTAACAGCTGCACAAATGTTATCTATATTTGTGTTTGTGTAATATATATCTACGTTTAATAATATTTGATTAAAGAGTACTGGGTTAGAGAAAGTTTTAGAAACTGTGAATTCATAGTTCATAGAATTTAAGGCTCCTAATATATGCAATTTATACAGTTAATTTCTATCGCTTGAATTATTGTCCCCATTATGGGAGTGAATGGGGCCTCATGTCTAAGATTTGCCTAAGGCCTCAGAAAGCCTAGAGCCGCCTCTGTTGAGGGGGGTGGTAGCTGTGATACTTGAGGGGGGGGGGTGGCAGCAGTGGTACTTAAAGTGGGGTGGTAGCGGTGGTACTTGAGGGTGGTGGCAGTGGTGGTGCCATCCTCTCCCACCACCACATGTGCCTCTTACTGATCCCATCCCCCCACCACTAATCTTATCCATATATATCCCCACCCCCCATTACTTCTACAACAGAGGTGATGGGGGGGGAATATGGATGAGATCAGTGGTGGGGGGATGGGATCAGTAAGAGGCACAGGTGGTGGTGGGAGAGGATGGCACTGCCACCGCAGCCACCCCCCCTCAAGTACAACCACTGCCACCCCCCCTCAACACCAGCACTTCCACTGATCCCATCCCTCCTCCCCACCAGCACTGTTACTGATCCCATTCCCCAGGTCAGATTTAATTGATCCTATGATTGCTTCATAGGATCAGCAACCAATGTATTGCTTCATTTATGTGAAATCCCTGGTGATATGGCCAGTCCCTCTGCTTTCCTATTAAAACTTACCACACTAGGCAGGAGCGCACAGCAAGGTCAGTACTCTAGTTAGGCTGGTAACTCCGTGTGCTCTCCTCCAATGATCAATAAATGTTTTACTTTGTTGTACAGTGTAAAAAAACAATGAAGTATCAAAATCATGCTTTTCGGGGGGGGGGGGGAGCCTTCATGATTTCTTGCACCGGGGCCCTGAAGTTTCTAGTTACGCCTCTGACTAAACTGATACACTTCAATATACTGTAGTAAACCTGTCCTGATACACTAAACTAAAACTAAAGTAAAAAAGGAGGTGGCACAACATTCACGCTGCACTATCACTATATTCACACTACACTGATACTTCATGCTCAATAAAATTACAATAGCACATTATAGTACACTAACATGCTAGTAGCAATGAACCGAGCCCTGTTCTATCTACAGTATCTTCACTCCAATATCACACTGCGCATGGCTGCTCTGGGAACAAACCTTTTATAGTGTGGGGTGGGTCTATGAGCAATGAGCCATGATTGGGCACAGTCGTTATTACTTTCTCCAATCATGGCTCTAACAGTATTCTGTGCCCTGATTGGACAAAGCCTTCATTGCTTCAGCCAGTTAGGGATTCCAATGCACTGTGCACCATGCAGGGCATTGTGAGGCATTCGGCGGGCCGAACAAACTGTTGAACGCCCTGACAATTCAGGTGTTCGCTGAACAGGTGAACAGCCAATGTTCAGGCCGAATTCATGCTCGACCTGAATCATTTGCCCAACACGATCTGTCACACCAAAGTCCAACAGGTACATTCCAACTGTAAGTAACAAAGTTCCAGTGTAGTATGGAATGGGAGTAACAATACACTGACCCCCAGTGGCGACAACTTGTTTCCCTTATGCCGCGTACACACGATCGTGATTCACGGCGGTTAAAAAACCACCGTGAATCATGACATGAAAAACGAGGGAACGGCTTGTTCCCCCACACACGGTCGTTTTTCCCGTCAATTTTTCTCTTATCGAGAAAAACGACCGTGTGTAGGCTCCGTGGCAGTGTTTCCCTATGGGAAAACTGCAGCGGGAAAAAAATGACGGGAAATTACAGCATGTTCTAATTTTTCTCGTCGTTTTTAATGCCGTTTTTCACGTCGTGAAAAATGACAAAAAGACCACACACGGTCGTTTTTCTTGTTGAAAAAAAAAAATGTCATTTTTCACCACGTGAAAAATTATCGTGTGTACGCGGCATAAAAGTCACTGATTCCAGGGACTAAAGACTTGAACTGTAAATGTTGCAAACAATGAAACAGGCAACACAGCCACACAGGTATGAAGAGTGATTGTGATAGTAATGAACTCTTTTAATACATCTACCTAATGGCAACACAGTCCCACAAGAACTTGAAACATGACTCCTGCCTTTTGTAGCAAGAGACTGAGTACCTTTTTCCTCACACGTGGATAACAAGACATACCGGCAATTCAGAGAAGCAGGCCAATATATATCTTTCATGACCCTCCCGCAACTGCTGGTATCAGGAGCACACTCCAGCAGCAAACAGAAAAGGAAGGAGTGAACCCACAGCCCCGAAGATTTTTCCCGGTGAAGAATAGCTTCTGGTGGAACTTTGTACATTTTCTTTTCTTGAACAGCAACAATAATTCCAGCAGGTTTTTTTTTTAAGACAAAGTCAGCAATTCCCACTGGCAACAAGTGTCAAAACCATATGTAGCGATACCTCCAACTAAGAAGGCCGCAGATTTAGTTTGGGCCCTGAAGACAGCTCCGCCAACCCCCGGCAATATACTCGACCCCCTACTGGCACAGCTAGTTCTGACAGCAAAATGTCTATCTTATACTGTATGAGTAATTAAGCACCGAGACAATACTAAAATGAAATAGGTATAGAATTTACTCAAGCTTTAGTTAGGAAAGGGGTTAACATTTATTACAGTTTACAATATATATATATTGCAGAGCCCTGCAACACTAACACACTATGAATATAAAGCTAACAGCAATAAGTGCGCCACACGGGCGACCGTTAGTTAGGCGCCCTGTGGCGCAGTAACCATACAAATTAGAAAACCCCACCAGGCCTGGTTCAAACAGCTAAAACTTAGTCTATAGGGGATGATGTTCTTTTCTTCACCGGCAGGTCTTTAACGGTGGTGCACATTAACAGAGTATAATTTGTAATCCAATGGGAAAGGTAAAGATGGGATAAACACTTTGCTATGCGAACTGAGTTCAGCTCTGATAAGGTTCTTCAGTGAGAGTATCAGGAACAACTTGTGGACCACGGCAGTCTATAGCCCTTCTAACAGTAACAGTATATGGTTTGGGCATACGCCCTCTGACCCAACCGGACTGCGGTCCCAGTCCGGGAACTTCCACCGACTGTGTCACACACAGTCTCTCCAGCGATCGGGTCCCTGATCCAACCAATGCTGTAATAGTTTAAGAAGGAAATTGCTAAATTGTGCATCACCACAGGGTGACACTGTGGATGCACCTAGTATAAATGCGCCAACGTCCCGATAATCAATGGGAGAATATTGTTTAAACTAAAGATGGACTTTAAACGGCACACAGATAGATATTGTAAAAATTCTAAGGGTTTTATTGTTGGTAGAAAAATATAATTGAATTTAGGTAAAAAGTACATTAATACAAGACAATGACATTATGTAACAGTCATCAATAGTTAGTATAGGGTCCCATTTACAAGACTCAACACATCTCCCAGAAATTACATTGACATGTAAAATACACAAAGTAGAATAGGATAATGTATAGCCAACAAACACAAATGAGGAGTTGGACGGTATGCACGAGAGATGGCTGGTCTTATTGATAGGTCCGGTAAATTCAAAGATAAAGATCTTGCTTTCGCTCGACTAGTTTCGCGTTCCAAAACGCTTCGTCGGGAGCATAGTATTGAACAAGGCCGTGTTAAGTAGTGAAACCGGCCTAGGTATTTTTACCTGGCAATCCGTGTATCACAGGGTGCCAGTATTATGTAAACACATTCATGGTAAACAATCATGCGTGATTTAAGTAAAAAAGTAACTATGCACAGGCTACTGATAGGTAGGGAACGTAAATCCAGGTATAATAAGCCATACAATACTGTAGAGGAGTGTGTCAGTCAGAAGCACTTGCTCGAGCCACACAATGGTAGTCTGTTTGGGTGACCCCTAGTGATAGACTGACCCAGCTTGTAGCTTGACAGGGATTATATGCTGGTAGACCTGGATGGAACCTCTCCTGTGTCACACACAGTCTCTCCAGCGATCGGGTCCCTGATCCAACCAATGCTGTAATAGAGCGAAGTCCGATGCCACCCAGGCTCGCAGAGGGGTGGAAGGCTCTTTGGTGCTGCACAAGACCTCAGGCTTCAGGCCTTGCACTCTGACACATCCGCACAGGAGGATCAGTCTCTGAAGTCTCGTGTCCCAAAGAGGCCGAGCCCAGCCTCGCCTCCTCCTCTTATAACCCCTCCCATGAGTCTCTGCGGCGGAAACACTGCTGAACGGGGTTCTCTGCGTTAAAAGGGGAACACCCCGATACACACTCCCCCCACTTAAACTCTTTGGTCTCCAAAGATAAACCTTAACAAAGACTATGTACAACTCTAGTTAATTCTGCAATTGATGTTGGCATAGGGAATTCCCACCAAAACTGAGGGGTAGAATTCCCTTGCCCACAGGTCACATTATCATGGGTGTGCCAGAGAGTGAGCTGGGGTTGCCCTCCACTAAATGGACAGTGGAGGGATCCGGATTTTCAGCATTCCTCCTAGCCGTATTTACAGAGTCCTCTGAGCTATTCCCCATTTGTGGGTAGGTCAGCTTCCTAGGAGGCCGGATGACTCTTCGAGCCCTTTGCTCTCTTGGGATTTCTGGCTCTGGTGCCACAAGCTCCTCTTCCTCTGAGCAACTATCATGGGCATCTTCCCAGTAATCTGCTGAAGGACTAGATGGGATGAACTCTGTGGCTTCTGGGTTCAGTCTTCCTTCTGGAGTGTCTTCAGTGGTTGGAAGATCTATAGTGGATGTTCCTGGAGTTGGGGAAGGCCACAACCAATCAAGTTCTCCTTCTTCATTTTCACTAAGTTGAGAGGCCTCTCCATCTTCGGCTCGGGAGGTCTGCGACCGAGTGTTTGGCCTAGGAGTATCCAGGATAGAGGCCGGTTCAGGGGAGTCTCTCACGGGAGGTATTCTGACTGCCTCAGCAAGTGGGAGCAGGTGGTTTCGATGCCACGTCTTCAGGGGGCCCACCTTTCCTTCCGGCTTCAACTAGTAGACAGGCAGGCCCGGCAACTTCCTACAGATGACATAAGGTTCAGATCTCCATCTATCTGCAAGTTTGTGCTTCCCAGGGACCCCCAGATTGCGTAACAGTACTCGATCCCCGGGCTGTAGGTCTTGTACCCGGACCTTCAAGTCGAAGTTTCTTTTGTTTCGAGCTCCCCTTTGATCTGAGGCCGCTTGAGCTTGTTCATAGGCTACTTTCAGGCTGTGTCTGAGCCTGTCCACATATCCTTTGTGGGATGTGGCTGAGGAATGGTCCAGAGAGGTGCCAAAGGCCAAGTCCACAGGTAGTCTCGCTTCTCTCCCAAACATGAGTCGATATGGGGAGTAGCCTGTAGCATCACTGATGGTGCAGTTGTAAGCATGTACTAGGGCTGCTATGTGTTTGCTCCAATGTTGCTTTTTCTCACTTTCCAGAGTCCCCAACATGTTGAGCAAGGTTCGGTTAAACCTTTCCGGCTGAGCATCTCCTTGTGGGTGGTAAGGTGTAGTTTGAGTCTTCTTGATTCCCAATGAATCCAGGAGTTTCCGGATCAGTTTACTCTCAAAGTCCCTTCCTTGATCTGAATGAAGTCGCTGTGGCAGCCCATAATGGACAAAGTACTTCTCCATAAGTACCTTGGCTACGGTGGAGGCCTTCTGATCTTTGGTTGGGAAAGCTTGGGCATACCGGGTGAAATGGTCGGTTATCACCAGAACATTTCCTAGTCCACTCAGGTCGGGTTCGAGGCAGAGAAAATCAATGTATACCAGATCCATTGGGCCTTGACTTTGTAGATGGCCCATTGGGGCAGCTTGATGGGGTAAAGTCTTCCTCTGGATGCATCGTGCACATGAGTGGCAGTACTCCTCTACCTCTGCCCTCATGCAGGGCCAATAGAACCAACTTCTGACAAGTTGAAAGGTCCTTTCAGCCCCTAGGTGGCCATGATTGTCATGCAGGGAAATCAGAACAGTCTCTCGATGCTTCTCTGGGAGGAACAGTTGCCACTTATCTTCTAAGTCATCAGAGGGGCCCCTTCGGGAGACCACTCCCTGATGTACCTGCAACCTGTCCCATTCTTTCCTCAACAGGCGAGCTGCCTTTGAGGGATGACGCAGGAGTCTGTTTGGATCCTGATTCTCCAGGGCCTCCAGGACCAATCTCCCCATGGGGTCTTCCAATTGGTCACACCTCAACTCCTTCTTGGACAATCTCGGCAGGTTGTCTTCGTCCAATTGAGTCACTCCACAGTAGTGTTTTGGGACTCCCACCATGGTAACTCCTATTTCTTCTGCTCTGGAGCCTCCTCTGGCCTGGAATTCAGCTCCTTGACAAAGGGCCCGCACCCGTCCGGTGCCACTTGGGTCCAATCTTCTACATCACTGGTGGGGGCATGAAATCTCCTGGACAGAGCGTCTGCATCTCTATTCCCAGCCCCTGGCCTATACTTTAGGCTGAAGTTGAATCCAGACAGTGCGGCCAGCCACCTGTGTCCAGTGGCGTCCAGCTTGGCCGTGGTGAAAAGGTAGGTAAGGGGGTTGTTGTCGGTCTTCACAGTGAACTCCGCCCCATACAGGTAGTCTTTGAGCTTGTCTACTACCGCCCACTTAAGGGCCAGGAAATCCAGCTTGTGAGTGGGGTAGTTCTTCTCAGAGGGGGTCAGGCTCCTGCTCACATAGGCAACAGGCCGTTGTTGCCCTTCGTGTTCTTGATAAAGTACTCCTCCCAGACCGTCATGACTAACATCTACGTGTAGTTCATAGGGCTTGGTTGGGTCTGCGTAGGCCAAGACTGGAGCAGTGGTCAGGCTCTTCTTCAATGCCTGGAAGGCCTCTTCACACTTCTTTTTTTTTTTCATTTTAAATTGTTTTATTTTGAAACAAACAGAAAGCAACAACAGATATCATAAGGTACATTCTACATACTTCTTGTGTCACCGACGGACATTTGTCTTCTACTATATATATATCATACAACCTAATATATAATATCCACCATTCTATGTATGTTAAATCCTCACCTCTCGCCCGGACCTTACTCATATTACTCATAAACCTTTAAGTCTTTTGTTTCCCCACCATTGGGCATCCGATCGACCCCCCCCCCCAAGGCCCTGCTTTGTCCTCAGGCTGGCCGGGGGATTTCTGCCCCATTTATTCCTCTATCTTATTGACACTCTCTTTATTTCAACTTAACCCCTCCCCCCCCCCAAAAAAAAAAAATTGAAAGAAAAAAAAAAGAACCCCTAAGGGGGGTTAAAGCTCCCACTCTCTCTCATCTACGCCCCCCGTCCCCCAACAGCCATTCAGTTATGGTCTATTAGGGTTTGCCCCTCCTCTGAGTATTTAAAAACATTCCATTCTGACCATGTTTCAAGATAAACTCCCCTTTTCTGCCGGGAGGTCCAGACCAGGTCCTCCATCATATTCAAGTCTTCTACTCGCTTAAGCCACATCCCTACTGACGGTGGCTGGGTCTGCTTCCACATTGCTGGAATACAGGCTCTTGCCGCATTCATGAGGTGGCAGAGGATCGATCTCCTATACTGTTTCACCGCAGTGTCCGAATCCTGTAACAGGAAGAAAGTCAGGTCCTCCGGCAGCTCCTCCTCTCTGAACTTTTGCGCAATTTCTCGAACCTCCTTCCAGAAACTCTGTATTCTGGGACAAGCCCAGAAGATGTGTATTAACGTCCCTCCATTTCCCCCGCACCGCCAGCACTTATCTGCTATATCTAAGTAACATCTGCTTAATACAGCTGGGGTACGGTACCATTGCGATAGGATCTTAAAATTAATCTCCTGCAATTTTATACAAACTGAGGATTCAAACATGTTACGTAGTATTTTATTCTTTTGCTCCTCCGAAAAAACCCTATCCAACTCCATCTCCCACCTCCTAAAGAAAGGCAGCTGAAACTCTTCGCCAGGGGTATTCAGCAATTCACTAATTTTAGAGAGAGTATGCCGCAATATGCCACTCCCATTACAGTACTCCTCAAACTTTGTTAGCTTTCGTTCATATTTACTCGGTAAGCTCAGGGTATCAAAAAAGTGTCTTAATTGCATTGCCCTCCAAAAGTCCAATTGACATGATCTTTGTCCCGTTATCATCTCCTGAATCGTGGGCCAAGCCCCCGCCCTCAGAAAGTGAGATACTTGAAACAACCCCTGTCCAACCAGTTTGCTAAAGGGTCCCTTCTTCAGTCCCAGTTCAAACTGTGGATTCCCCAGAATGGGGAAAAGGGGTGAGTCTAATGTTGATAATTTCCCCTTCACAAATAGCTCATATCCCATCCGTAGTGTGGGACCTTGAAGGGGTGCGTCTTCACACCCCCCGGGAGGTCCTTATAACACCATGCCGCTCGGTGAAGTAATCCTCTACACTGAGCTTGTTCTAGCTCTGGCCAAATTTTCCCCTCACTATGTCGACTCCAATCAATCAGGCAGCTCAATAAGGCCGCCTGGTAATATTTGTATATATCTGGCATTGACACACCTCCATATCGTTTAGGTAACGACATCAGCGATCCCCTAATTCTTGGGTGTTTATTTGCCCATATAAATCTTCCAAACAGGGACTGTGTCTGTTTAAAAAATTGTTTAGGTATCGCAATAGGGAGCGTCTGGAAGAGGTACAAAAATTTCGGCAAGATGTTCATTTTGATGATATTGCACCTCCCAAACCACGAGTGAAACCCTTTCTGCCATCCATCCAGAAGGATCCGCACTCTAGCTAGTAATGGTAAAAAATTAAGCTTATATATTTGTGAAAAATCCGCCGGGATGGAGGTCCCTAAGTACGTCAATGCTTGATCTGTCCATTTAAATTTGTAGTTAGCTTTCAAAGTGTTAAATTCTTCCTTAGGGATCGCAATTCCCATTGCTTCAGATTTTACGTAATTAATCTTAAAATTTGATAAGTCTCCATATACCTCCAATTCTTGGAGCAGGTTAGGGAGGGAGACCATCGGATTAGTCAGGTTAAACATCATATCATCCGCATACACCGATATCTTATGCTCTATACCTCCCACAGGCACCCCCTTAATATCTGGGTTCATTCGGATCCTACTTAATAGTGGCTCCAGTGACAGGGCAAATAAAAGAGGTGATAACGGGCACCCTTGTCTTGTCCCGTTAGATAACTTAAAAAGTGGGGACATTACTCCATTCACTTTAACCTGAGCTGTGGGCTGAGTATAATTACTTGAAATCCATTGCAGCATCTTATTCCCAAACCCCATGTGTCTCAATACCGCGAGCATAAATTGCCAGTCAATACGATCGAAAGCCTTTTCCGCATCTGTTCCCAGGAAGACACATGGGGTTCGGGATGTGACTACCAAATGGATCAAGTTCAGAGTCTTGATCGTGTTGTCCCGGGCTTCTCGCGTTTGCACAAACCCCACCTGATCTCTATGGACCAGGCAGGGTATGTGCTGGTCTAGTCGCATTGCCAGGATCTTGGAAAAGAGCTTCAGATCCATATTTAATAGCGAGATCGGCCTATAGCTCCCACACTGGGAGGGATCCTTACCTTCCTTCGGTATGACCGCAATCAACGCTTTCAGGAATTCTGTATGAAAGGAACTTGTGCCTCCTAGCCCATTAAACATTTTTAGCAGGAATGGTCCTAAAATAGGGAAGAGAAGTCTGTAATATTGAATTGTAAAGCCATCTGGACCTGGAGCTTTACCTCTCTTCCCCCTTTTCACTGCCTCCTGAATTTCTTCTATAGTAATGGGCCTCTCCAATTCCTGACTTACTGCTGGTGTTAAACTCGGAATACCTGAGGTTGCTATATACTCTTCCATTGTAGTTTGGTTCTGAGAACTTGATTGCAAGTTATACAAAGCTGTATAAAAATTTCCAAACCGCTGAGCTATCTCTCTAGGTAGCCTAAGTTTTTCACCTCCCGCCCCTCTAATCATTGATACATAAGTCTTTGATTGTTGCTCCCTCAGCGAGCTAGCCATTTGCTTCCCACACTTGTTCCCAAATTCGTAATTTTGTCTCCTACCTGTCTGTATTGCCCTCTTTGCTTTGTACAAAAGTAACTCTGTAGTCTGTCTACGCGCCCCCAGCAGGAGCCTTTCCAGGTCTGGATTAGGGCTCCGTTTATGTAGAAGTTCTAACCGTGCGATCTCTGCCAGGAGCGCCGTCAACTTTGCTTCCCTTTCCCTCTTAATCCTTGCCCCATGTTTCATTAAGACTCCCCTTATCACTGCCTTGTGTGCCTCCCAGATCACCCCTGGATCACAATCAGGCGTGTCATTAATCTGGAAATACCACCTTGCTTCTCTCTGTACATCTTCCAATACTGCAGCATCCTGCAGAAGACTTTCATTCAGCCTCCAGGTCACCAATCCAGGAAGCTGAATATCCGCATGGTTGTATTTCAGAGTAGTTGGCGCGTGATCTGACCAGGTGATTTTACCTATTCTTTAACTGCATGTAACTGGTTATGTGGACTAAAAAAGTAATCTATACGGGAGTATATCTTATGGGGAATGGAGTAAAAGGAGTAATCTCTCTCTCCTGAATGTGTCAAGACTCCCTTATCACTGCCTTGTGTGCCTCCCAGATCACCCCTGGATCACAATCAGGCGTGTCATTAATCTGGAAATACCACCTTGCTGCTCTCTGTACATCTTCCAATACTGCAGCATCCTGCAGAAGACTTTCATTCAGCCTCCAGGTCACCAATCCAGGAAGCTGAATATCCGCATGGTTGTATTTCAGAGTAGTTGGCGCGTGATCTGACCAGGTGATTTTACCTATTCTTTAACTGCATGTAACTGGTTATGTGGACTAAAAAAGTAATCTATACGGGAGTATATCTTATGGGGAATGGAGTAAAAGGAGTAATCTCTCTCTCCTGAATGTGTCAATCGCCATACATCTACTAGTCTCTCTTTCTGTATCAGCCGCAAGATCGGTTTCCGGGCACCCGCCGATGCTGCCGAGGTCCCGGTAGAGGTGTCCACACTGGGCACCAAGGGGATATTCAAATCGCCCCCCAAAATCAGCTGCCCTTCCTGAAATACCCCCAGTTTATCCAAGAATTTCCCAAGAAATATGTCCTGTTGTATATTGGGAGCGTAGAACGAGGCCAGTGTTACCACTGACCTCCCAATCGTCCCTTTCATGGCCAGGTATTGTCCCCCGACATCCACCATGGTGTCTGTGCATAACCATGGAATCTTATTCGAGATCAGAATAGATACCCCCCCCTTCTTTGCCACCGGATTGGTGGCATGATATCCAATTGGGTAAGCCCTATTTCTAAGAAAGGGGAGACCTCCCTCTCTAAAATGTGTCTCCTGGATAAAAGCTATCTCACTCCCCGCCCGCTTCAGCTCCCGCAAAAGTATCTGTCTCTTTTCTGGGGTATTTAACCCTTTTGCATTAATCGACATTATCGATAATGCATCCATTTTTTAATGATCAATGCAAGGCTATACTGTAAAGCCGAAAATAGCGACGGCGGTGGGCCGGGGTACACCCAGTGAGAGAGAGCGGGAGACAGACAAAAAAAAAACTCCTCCCCCCCAAAAAAAAAAAAGAAAAAAGGAAACCCCCCCCCCTTCCCTACTCTAATATCAAATGGGAAGAAAGCGCCCCTGCCCTTCCTCCCCAGCGATATGCAAAGCAATTTGCTTTAAACACTCCTACCCTAACTGAGTGTTAACCTACCAGGGGGGCGTTAGTTGCGCATGCTCCCGAGTGAGGGGTCCCCGGCCCGCCCCACCCGCTCCTCCTGTCCCTATATGATACCCACTTTTACCACCTGTCTAATGGGTTATCTTATCTTCCATTAGACCGTTACCCCGTCCGACCCTTTGTTCTGACTCTTATAATCCTACTCCTGCTGACTCCTATAATCCTCAGAGAGGAAAAGAAAAAAAAAAAGGACCCGAAATGCAAACCTGCCAACGCCCCAAAAAAAAAAAAAAAGGGAACTCGAGAGTGCATTGTGGTTGGACACTTCTGATTCCACTGATCTCTGATGGACTCTCCCGGCTTCCTGGCCCTGAGTCATCCTCTTCTCCCTCAGTCTTGAGCAGTTCATTCAATGGTCTAGCAATTCGGGCGAATCCCTCCACAAACCTCCTATAGTAGGAGCAGAAACCCAAGAAGGATCTGAGTTCTGTTACTGTGGTGGGCCGTGGCCAGGAGGTAACTGCCTCCAATTTCTCGGGGTCTGTGGCCACCCCTTCTTCGGACACTATCTTGCACAACAACCTGTTCAGTCTTCTAACATACTCGGAAAGTTTCTCCTCTGGTTGTTGGAAAGTATGTTCAAATTGGTAGACCATCTCTGTCACCTTTTCCAATTGACCAAACTCTTCTTGCAGCATGGCTAGACAGTCTTGAGCCGTGCAATCTGCATTCCCAAACCGAAAACTTTTCACTGCTTCTGCTGCTGCACCTTTAAGGCTTTCCATCACTCGTTGCCTCTTCTGTGCTTCAGGCACCTCCCATGCCTCTACTGCCTGCAATGCCTGCTCCACCCAGGTGTCAAAGTCTTCTTCCCCTGCGGGGACAGGGAGCTTTCCTGAGAATGTCTTTAGTCTCTGGTAGCTAGTCTCTACATGCACCGTGCTTGCCTTCTGACACTTGGTTAGCAGATCCCCTATCGCACCTATCAGTTCTGGTGATATAGCAGTGACAGGTGCAGGCGCCACCGGAGGCGTCGCCCTGCCTCCTTTTTCCGGTGGGGTACGGGCCATAGCCTGTGGTGATCCCGTTGGTGATGGTTCCTTTTTTTCAGCTACTGCGTGCGCCAACCTATAGGTTCTGTTGTCTGTCGTCCGCACACACTTGAGCTTACAGGCCTCTGGCATCCCGTCCCAGTACTCCACTAATGCATACTGATATGAGATGTCTGGGTCTGACTTTATCTCCGTCACCCACGGTGTGTGATCTGGGGACACTGACTTCATTAACTCCTCTACCGTTTCAGTCGACCATTCCTCCCCAGGGAGGATGATGACTATCGACTGGTTTGGCTCTGCGTTAGAGGCTTTGCACCATGCTTCTACTGTTTGTGGGTCCATGCCGGCACTTCTGGCGTTCACCTGCTGCATCGGGATCCCGGACGAGAACCCCCACGTGTAGCGATACCTCCAACTAAGAAGGCCGCAGATTTAATTTGGGCCCTGAAGACAGCTCCGCCAACCCCCGGCAATATACTCGACCCCCTACTGGCACAGCTAGTTCTGACAGCAAAATGTCTATCTTATACTGTATGAGTAATTAAGCAAAGAGACAATACTAAAATGAAATAGGTATAGAATTTACTCAAGCTTTAGTTAGGAAAGGGGTTAACATTTATTACAGTTTACAATATATATATATTGCAGAGCCCTGCAAAACTAACACACTATGAATATAAAGCTAACAGCAATAAGTGCGCCACACGGGCGACCGTTAGTTAGGCGCCCTGTGGCGCAGTAACCATACAAATTAGAAAACCCCACCAGGCCTGGTTCAAACAGCTAAAACTTAGTCTATAGGGGATGATGTTCTTTTCTTCACCGGCAGGTCTTTAACGGTGGTGCACATTAACAGAGTATAATTTGTAATCCAATGGGAAAGGTAAAGATGGGATAAACACTTTGCTATGCGAACTGAGTTCAGCTCTGATAAGGTTCTTCAGTGAGAGTTCTTCCTGAGAACAACTTGTGGGCCACGGCAGTCTATAGACCTATTAACAGTAACAGTATATGGTTTGGGCATACGCCCTCTCACCCAACCGGACTGCGGTCCCAGTCCGGGAACTTCCACCGACTGTGTCACACACACACACACACAGTCTCTCCAGCGATCGGGTCCCCGATCCAACCAATGCTGTAATAGAGCGAAGTCCGATGCCACCCAGGCTCGCAGAGGGGTGGAAGGCTCTTTGGTGCTGCGCAAGACCTCAGGCTTCAGGCCTTGCACTCAGACACATCCGCACAGGAGGATCAGTCTCTGAAGTCTCGTGTCCCAAAGAGGCCGAGCCCAGCCTCGCCTCCTCCTCTTATAACCCCTCCCATGAGTCTCTGCGGCGGAAACACTGCCGAACAGGGTTCTGGGTAATGTAGTCTCTCTGCGTTAAAGGGGAACACCCCGCTACACATAAATGAAGTGACAATGGCTGTAACCACAGCCAAATTGGGTATCTTCACAGAAAAGTGCACCTCAGAATATGCTGTACATAAATATCACTATTTCTGCACATTTTCTATCCCAGTTTGGTTTACCAGCTTCAGACATCGGTGTGGCAAGACATAGCACCAACTATGATGAAAGATAGACAGTCCTCAGTTTCGGCCTCACCTGTAATAGCAGTTAGTGATGAGCCGAACACCCCCGGGTTCGGTTCGCACCAGAACCCGCGAACGGACCGAAAGTTCGTACGAACATTAGAACCCTATTAAATACAATGGATGCGAACGTTTGAATTCTAAAGTGCTAATTATAACGACTATTATGCATGTTATTGTTCTAAAAAGGGTTTGGGAACCCGGGTTCTGCACCAGGGGACATGTATCAATGCAAAAAGAAGTTTTAAAAGCGGTCGTTTTTCGGGAGCAGTCATTTTAATGATGCATAAAGTGAAAAAAAAAAGTCAAATATTCCTTTAAATATCGTACCTGGGGGGTGTCTAAAGTATGCCTGTGAAGTGCCACGTGTTTCCCGTGTTTAGAACTGTCCCTGCACAAAATGACACTTCTAAAGGAAAAAAAAGCCATTTAAAACTGCTTGCGGCTTTAATGTAATGTCTGGTCCCGGTAATATGGATGAAAATCTTTAAGAAAAATGGCATAGCTACCCCATGACCCCCCCCCCCCTACCCCAGCCCATTACCAGCCCCTTTGGGTCTTGTATGGATATTAAGGGGAACACCGCACACAAAATAAAAAAGGCCCTATATACTCTGAACAGCCGTATACAGGCGGTGCATACAAGACAGGGACTGTAGGTTTGTTCTTATGTAGAATGTGTTTGTAATTTTGAACAGGTACATTGTTTAAGTGTAGCTCCAGCCCAAAAATCTATTTTTAAACTTTTTCGAAAACATAGGTAAGGGTTATCACCCCTGTAACATTTGTTTTGCTGTCTGTGCCCCTGTTCAGAACATTTCACCTCACTTTCCGTCCCAATGACAACTGTTTTTGAAATGTGGTGTTTTTCTTGAAACAAGGATTGGTGATAAAGCATCAGTACAGAGGAGACACCTTTCTCCCATATTAATTCTTACAGGAGAGAATTTTCCTTCCTAGGGGTAGATTTCCTCACTTCCTGTTGTCTTCTTGCGTTTGCAAGTAGGAGTCGTTTGTAAGTTGGATGTTTGAAAGTAGGGACCTGCCGTATATACTCTGCAGAAATAGGCCCCTTAGTTGTTGGTGTTGGCACAACACTGTAAGCACTCACAGTTACTCTTGGTTGGTGCTGGAACGCCCTGCTGTCAACTATTATATCAGGAATTGTAATTACATATAATTGTTGAACAGTGGTAGTAAAAATTGGGCCTTTGATGGTGGTGCTGGTGCCACAACACTGTAAGCCCTGACAGTTACTCTTGGTGGGTGCAGGAATGGGCCCTGCTGTGAATTATTAGATCAAGAATTGTAATTACATGCCCCTTTTGAACAGGGGCTGAAAAATTGGGCCTTTCGTGGTGGTGGTGGCGTTGCCACAACACTGTAAGCCCTCAGAGTTACTATTGGTGGGTGCAGCAATGGGCCCTGCTGTGAACTATTAGATCAAGAATTGTAATTACATGCCCCTGTTGAACAGGGGCTGAAAAATTGGGCCTTAGGCACTGGTGGCACAACACTGCAACCCCTCACAGATACTGTACTTGGAGCACAGCAATGAGCCCTGTTGCAAAGTATTGCTTCAAAAATTGTAATTACACGCCCCTGTTAAACAGGGGCTGAAAAATTGGGCCTTAGCCACTGGTGGCGGCACCCATAAACAAAAATGATCTTCCAAGCTATCATCATCAATCGTATCATTGAGGACTCGGAGGAGGAGGATAGCCAGTCAACATAACAGCACAGGCACTCAGCATCAGCATCAGTCTTGAAGGGATGTGACATGTTAAAATCAATTAGTCTGTTATATCAGCATCAGGTGTGTGGTAGCTGGTGGTGATCCAAGACTGGTTCATCTTGATGAAAGTCAGTCGATCAACTGAGTCGGTGGACAGGCGCACCCTGTGATCCGTGACAAATCCTCCAGCAGCACTGAATGTGCGTTCCGAAATAACGCTGGATGCAGGACAGGCCAGTAGCTCAATTGCATACTGTGCAAGCTCTGGCCAGTGATCCATCCTCAAGACCCAGTAAGCCAGAGGATTTTCGGTGGGGAAGGTGTCAAAGTCTGACCTTGCCCCTAGATATTCCTGCACCATGTTTATCAGACGCTGGCGATGGTTGCTGGAACCGATCATACTTTGGGGCTGCGGACTAAAGAATTGTCTGAACGCATCGGTCAGACGGCCACCTTCCCCACCGCTCCTTCTTTGACTGGCCGAAGCCTCAGCAACTCGTTGTCCAGGACCAGGAGTTTGTAACCTCCCAGTCTCTGGGAACGCGTTGCACAGACCTTTCTGCAAGGCCTCCCGGAGTTGTCTCATCCTCTGCTCCCTCTGCGACGGTAACATAAGGTCCGCAACCTTACCCTTGTACCGTGGATCAAGGAGAGTGACCAGCCAGTAATGGTCCCTCTCCTTGATCCGAAGAATACGAGGATCCTTCCGCAGACTTTGCAGGATCAGGGAGGCCATGCAGCGTAGGTTAGCTGAGGCATTCGGTCCGGAGTCCTCTGGGTCACTAAGGACGACATGATCCGCAGCCACCTCCTCCCAGCCACGTACAAGTCCACTGGTTTCTTGGGACTGTAAATCATCCCTAAAAGACTGCTGCTGATGATGCTGAGTGCCAGCCTCCACCTCCATGCTGACACAATCCTCCTCCTCCTCCTCCTCCTCCTCCTCTTCCTGTGCGATGGGTGGGACAGAAGGAACACTGTCTGGGTAAAGGGGGCCTTGAGAGGCAAGGAAGTCCTCCTCTTCCTGCCTCTGTTCTGCCTCAAGTGCCCTGTCCATTATTCCACGCAGCGTGTGCTCCAACAGGTGGACAAGAGGTACAGTGTCACTGATGCATGCACTGTCACTGCTCACCATCCTCGTGGCCTCCTCAAATGGTGCCAGGACAGTGCATGCATCCCTGATCATGCCCCACTGGCGTGGAGAAAAAAAAACAAGCTCCCCTGACCCTGTCCTGGTGCCGTAGTCGCACAGGTACTCATTGATGGCCCTCTGCTGCATGTGCAGCCGCTGCAGCATGGCCAACATTGAGTTCCACCTGGTGGGCATGTCACATATAAGGCGGTTCTTGGGCAGGTTCAACTCCTTTTGCAGCTCAGCCAGGCGAGCACTGGCATTATAAGATCTGCGGAAATGCACACAGACTTTCCTGGCCTGCCTCAGGACATCCTGTAAGCCTGGGTACCTGCCCAAGAACCGCTGCACCACCAGGTTAAGGACGTGAGCCACACAGGGCACATGGGTCAGTTGTCCCTGTCAGAGGGCGGAGAGGAGGTTGGTGCCATTGTCGCAAACCACCATTCCTGGCTTAAGCTGGCGTGGCGTCAACCACCTCTCGGCCTGGCCCTGCAGAGCAGACAGGACCTCTGCCCCAGTGTGGCTTCTGTCCCCCAAACACACCAGCGCAAGCACGGCATGGCATCTTTTTGCCTGCGTACTTGCGTAGCCCCTTGAACGGCTACGGAGCACCGCTGGTTCAGAGGACAAAGCACAGGAAGAGGCCATGGAGGAAGAAGAAGAGGAGGGGGTGGAGGAGAGAGGTGTGTCACAACCAGTAGTAGCATTTTGGAGGCGTGGCGGTGGAACAACCTCCAACACTACTGCACCTTGTCCTGCATCCTTCCCAGCTGCCAAAAGAGTGACCCAATGGGCCGTGAAAGGTAACGTCCCTGTTCATGCCTGCTGGACCATGAGTCAGCGGTAATATGCACCTTACCGCTGACCGCCCTGTCCAGCGAGGCCAAGACATTGCCTTCCACATGCCGGTAGAGAGCCGGAATAGCCTTCCGTGAGAAAAAGTGGCGTTTGGGAACCTGCCACTGAGGAACCGCACATTGCACAAACTCACGGAAGGGGGCCGAGTCTACCAACTGAAAAGGCAGCAGTTGAAGCGCTAGCAATTTAGCCAAGCTAGCATTCAACTGCTGGGCATGTGGATGGCTGGGAGTGAACTTCTTTCGACGGTCCAGCAGCTGGGGCAGGGAAATTTGCCTGCTAGAATCGGACGTCGGTGTACTGCTAGCAGAGTGGCCGCAAGTACTTGGCTGTGAACACACCTAATTCTACACCTTCATTCCTCTCAGTGCATGTTTCAGAGAGGACTGAAGTTATAGTGGGGTTGGAGATCCCAGCTGATGCGGTGCAAGGAGAGGTCCGCTTTGTTCTTTGGTGTGGGTTTTTGAGGTAGGCTTGCCAACGAGCTGCATGGCAGGTCAACATATGTCTGGTCAGGCATGTGGTACCCAAGCGGCTGATGTTTTGGCCACGCGATATACGCTTGAGACATATGTTGCAAATAGCAGCTGTGCGATCTGATGCACTAGCCTCAAAAAAGGCCCAGACCAAAGAACTTTTTGAATGATGGGCAGAGGCAGCGCCCTGCACAGGCGGAGCTCTGCGGTGTGATTCTGTCGGTGTACTGCCCTTACGCTGGCCACCAAAGGGCATCCTGCCTCGTTGGAGATGTGCCTCCTCCTCATCCTCCTCCTCCTCCTCTCTCCTATTAGTCACCTACGTGGAGTCAGTGACCTCATCATCCCCTCCCTCCTCATCACTGGAGCCAATCTGGCAGTATGCTGCAGCTGCTGGAACATGACTGCCAGATTGGTGTCCTTCTTGAGCATCCCCTCTGTCTGCTCTCACGCTACTGCCTTCCTCTAGCTGGGTTTCATCATCAGACCCTTCGAAACGCTGGGCATCCTCCTGGAGCATGTACCCAACACTGTGCTCAAACAGTTCGGGGGACTCCTCAGGAGGAGGACATGGTGGGTCTAGGGAAGGAGTGACTGATGATGAGTCTGACATTGATACCAGGGAAGAGGACGCTTTGGCAGCTGCTTTGCCAGTACCCTGAGCCTGGGTGAGAGAGGATGAGGAGGAGGAGGAGGGCTTGGTCATCCACTCTACCAAGTCTTCGGCATGATGTGGCTCAACATGTCCAGCTGCCGAAAAGAATGACAAGCGTGTCCCATGGCCATGTGCTGATGACAATGCACCGCGTCCACGACCAGCACTGTTGCCCCCAGACACAGAGCCTGCTTGCCCTCTTTTATTGCCTCCTGACTGTCTGCCTCTCCTTGTTTGCCCTCCAGACATTCTAATGGATGGCCTGCAGGGAGATGGGAAAAAAGCAATAAGGGCTACCTTCAGGTGTCCTTCTCTGTCCCTTTACTTAAGGATTTCTAAATATGGTTGAGGATGATTGCTTTCGCACAGAATAGCACAATGACAATTTCCCTGACTGTCCAAAAAACAAGGATTTCAAAGATGGTTGATGAGGAATGCTTTAGCACAGTATAGCACAATGAGAATTTCCCTCACTGTCCTTCCCTGTCCCTACAAACAAGGATTAGCACAGTAAAACACACTGACACTCTCCCTACCTATAGTTTTCTGTCCCTATAAAAAATGTTTTTTTTAAAGATGGTTGATGATGAATGCTTTAGCACAGTATAGCACAATGAGAATTTCCCTCACTGTCCTTCCCTGTCCCTACAAACAAGGATTAGCACAGTAAAACACACTGACACTCTCCCTACCTATAGTTTTCTGTCCCTATAAAAAATGTTTTTTTAAAGATGGTTGATGATGAATGCTTTAGCACAGTATAGCACAATGAGAATTTCCCTCACTGTCCTTCCCTGTCCCTACAAACAAGGATTAGCACAGTAAAACACACTGACACTCTCCCTACCTATAGTTTTCTGTCCCTATAAAAAATGTTTTTTTAAAGATGGTTGATGATGAATGCTTTAGCACAGTATAGCACAATGAGAATTTCCCTCACTGTCCTTCCCTGTCCCTACAAACAAGGATTAGCACAGTAAAACACACTGACACTCTCCCTACCTATAGTTTTCTGTCCCTATAAAAAATGTTTTTTTAAAGATGGTTGATGATGAATGCTTTAGCACAGTATAGCACAATGAGAATTTCCCTCACTGTCCTTCCCTGTCCCTACAAACAAGGATTAGCACAGTAAAACACACTGACACTCTCCCTACCTATAGTTTTCTATCCCTATAAAAAATGTTTTTTTAAAGATGGTTGATGATGAATGCTTTAGCACAGTATAGCACAATGAGAATTTCCCTCACTGTTCTTCCCTGTCCCTACAAACAAGGATTAGCACAGTAAAACACACTGACACTCTCCCTACCTATAGTTTTCTGTCCCTATAAAAAATGTTTTTTTAAAGATGGTTGATGATGAATTCTTTAGCACAGTATAGCACAATGAGAATTTCCCTCACTGTCCTTCCCTGTCCCTACAAACAAGGATTAGGCATCCTGCCTGTGGCCAATCATTGCTCTCCTCGCTGCCGGCGCTGTGATTGGCCAAGCATGCGGGGTCACAGTGCATGCTTGGCCAATCACAGCGCCTGGATGACACTGCGATGGCGTAGTGCATTGTGGGCCGCGAATTAGGCGCGAACGGCCCAAATCGTTCGTTGTTCGGCGAACGATCGAACAGCCGATGTTCGAGTCGAACGTATGTTCGACTCGAACACCGAGCTCATCCCTAGTAGCAGTAGATACAAGCACGCTGATCTACTCAGGGATGACTGGTGCTGTAGGCATCAACTGATCATGGCCAGTGATGGCTGCAGAAGACTCACAGTGAGCAGTTCAGCCTGCCTCTATGCTTTCCAATGGGGTTCAGCCTGCCTCTGGTGACCTGCCATTCTCTGCCAAGCCTGCCTCTGGTGACCTGTAGGGATGAGCCGAACACCCCCCAGTTCGGTTCGCACCAGAACTTGCGAACAGGCAATAAATTTGTTCGAACATCCGAACACCGTTAAAGTCTATGGGACTCGAACATGAAAAATCTAAAGTGCTAATTTTAAAGGCTTATATGCAAGTTATTGTCATAAAAAGTGTTGGGGACCCGGGTCCTGCCCCAGGGGACATGAATCAATGAAAAAAAAGTTTTAAAAATGGCTGAATCAGAGGGGGGCGGGGTCACCTTCACTGGGTGTAAGGCTGAGCGGACCCGATGGGGAACGTGAGAAGGGGCGGGGTCTATTCATTTATTACACTGCAGAGGAATCAAATTGATGTACATATTTTGTTCTTCCTGTGTCATAATCAGAATATGCACATAAATATTACATCTTTGATAGAAATAGGTAATTATCTACCTTTCTATATTATTGTAATAAAGTATTACACGTTTCATATCAACTTTAATTAGGAATTGTACCCGAAAATCAGATCTAAACACTGACACCTTACTGGTCAATAAGAGAAGACAACTTTATAAAGCCAGAAATCCTTTCCAGTTCAATAAAACATTTCACGATGATCCTTCTTGGGCAGTTTATAGCAAATAGTCTAATTTCAGCAATGGTTTCGGCAGAGTTCCAATGCTGGGGGAAGGGAAGAGTAGCTCTGATGAAGACATAACCCCCGGATGTGATGTTTGTTAGAAGAAGCCCGGATGATGGATTTGTTGTGGCTTCTTGGAGTTTTTGTTGGCAGACAGGAGCCCCGAGCTGCAGCACCACCCCTCCTCCAGCCAGAGAGGAGCTTTCCCGTTGCATCAGAGGGGGGCAGGGTCACCCGCACGGCACTGGGAAAGCCCGGGTTTCCCCGCTTGCCGGGGAATAGCCAATGACGTAGGTGGGGTCTGACGTACGAGGGGACGGGGTCACCTGTCAGATCATAGGGTAAGCCCTGCCTACGTCATTGGCTATTCACGGGCAAGCAGGGAAAGCTGGGGCTTACCCTGTGATGTGACGAGTGACCCCGCCCCCTTGTACGTCATGGGGGTTTTGTGTGGAGTGGAGACTGGAGGAGACTGCAGCGCTGGACATCGGATCTCCGCGGGACATAGAGAACAACGCTGGACAGACTGGATTACATCGCTGGAATGAGTTTTTTATTTTTTTATTTTTAATAAAGGACTTACCCAATGGTGTCTGTGTGTTTTTTTACAATTTTTTACACTTTCTTTGTGAAATTGTAGGGGTACAATGTACCCCTTACCAATTCACATAGGGGGGCCATGATCTGGGGGTCCTCTTTGTTAAAGGGGTCTTCCAGATTCCGATAAGCCCCCACCCGCAGACCCCCACAACCACCGGGCAAGGGCTGTGGGGATGAGGCCCTTGTCCCCATCAACATGGGGACATGGTGCTTTGAGGGGTCACAGACCCCAAAAGCATCCTCCCCATGTTGAGGGCATGTGGCCTGGTACGGTTCAGGCGGGGGGCGCTCTCTCGTCCCCCCCTCTTTTCCTGTGGCCTGCCAGGTTGCGTGCTCGGATAAAGGGTCTGGTATGGATTTTTGGGGGGAACTCCATGCCATTTTTTTTTTATTTGGCGTGGAGTTCCCCTTAAAATCCAGACCTGAAGGGTCTGGTATGGATATTTGGGGGGAACCCCATGTCATTTTTTTTTATTTGACGCAGGGTTCCCCTTAATATCCATACCAGACCTGAAGGGCCTGGTAATTGAATTTGGGGGGACCCCCACGCATTTTTTTTTTCATCAATGACTTTCAATGACTGTTCTCTGTATTGCCAGGAGCCGACAATTCATTATAGCCTCGAGTGCTTTTAAATTACCGGTACTTTTTTTCCTTCAGAAATGACACTTTGTGCAGGGACAGTTCTAAGAACGGGAAACAAGCGCTACCTTACTGGCATACTATACACACAAATAAAAAACACACAGAATATCCAAGCTCAACTTACCAACCAATCAGCAACAAAACGAATTCACCTGTCTAACAGTGCGTTTAAAAACAGGGGTTTAGTTGCACGCATTTGCAAATACAGGTGTAAGCTGCAGGCGCCGTCAAGGCTCCCTGTATGCTGCAGTCCTAACTCTAAAATTTAAGGTCTCCTCAATGGAAGCACATGTATGCTGATGAATAGATATAGGGCAGATGACTGGGGGGAGCCCACCCTCCATTAAAGGGGCAGGAGCACACTAAACACCCAGCACATGGAAGCAAAGGTGCTAGTGCGTTGCCTGACCACAATGACAACAATACATATAACAAAAATGTTACTGCCCCCATCTATGACTGGTCTTCACAGCAAGGAGCACTGGATGGGCGGACGCATGTCAATAAAAAACACACAGAATATCCAAGCTCAACTTGCCAACCAATCAGCAACAAAATGAGTTCACCTGTCTAACAGTGCGTTTAAAAACAGGGGTTTAGTTGCACGCATTTGCAAATACATGTGTAAGCTGCAGGCCCCGTCAAGATATAGGGCAGATGACTGGGGGGAGCCCACCCTCCATTAAAGGGGCAGGAGCACACTAAACACCCCCAGTCATCTGCCCTATATCTATCCATCAGCATACATGTGCTTCCATTGAGGAGACCTTAAATTTTAGAGTTAGGACTGCAGCATACAGGGAGCCTTGACGGGGCTTGCAGCTTACACATGTATTTGCAAATGCGTGCAACTAAACCCCTGTTTTTAAACGCACTGTTAGACAGGTGAATTCGTTTTGTTGCTGATTGGTTGGTAAGTTGAGCTTGGATATTCTGTGTGTTTTTTATTGACATGCGTCCGCCCATCCAGTGCTCTTTGCTGTGAAGACCAGTCATAGATGGGGGCAGTGACATTTTTGTTATACTATACACACCCCCTAGGTACGAAATTTAAAGGAATATTTCACTTTTATTGTTTCACTTTAACCACTTCAGCCCCGGGCCAATTATGACACTTCGCTCCTACATGTAAAAATCATCATTTTTGTTGCTAGAAAATGACATAGAACCCGCAAATACTATATATGTTTTTTAGCAAAGACCCTAGAGAATACAATGGCGGTCATTGCAACTTTTTATCTCGCACGGTATTTGCGCAGCAATTTTTCAAACGCAATTTTTTGTGAAGAAAAACAGTTTAATTTAAAAAAAAACAAAAAAAACAGTAAAGTTAGCCCAATTTTTTTACATAATGTGAAAGATGAAGTTACACCGAGTAAATAGATACCTAACATGTCACACTTCAAAATTGCACACGCTTGTGGAATGACGCCAAACTTCGGTACTTAAAAATCCCCATAGAATTATTGCTCTCGCTCACACTTTGCGCGCGACACCTCACATGTGTGGTTTGACACCGTTTTCATATGTGGGCAGGACTTACGTATGTGTTCGCTTCTGCATGCGAGCACACGGGGACAGGGGCACTTTATTTTTTTTTTTCTTTTATTGTTAATTTTACTTATTTTTTTTATTTTGACACTTTAAAAAAAAATACTTTTGATCACTTTTATTCCTATTACAAGGAATGTAAACATCCCTTGTAATAGCAATATGACATGACAGGACCTATTTACAGTGAGATATGGGGTCAATAAGACCCCACATCTCACCACTAGGCTGGGAAGCCTAAAAAAAAAAAAAATATCACAGATTCAAAGCCGAAGCGGCGCAGTTTTTTTGAATGCAGAGGCCGGGCGTGACGTCATAACATCGCGCCCGGCCTCCGACAATCATAAAGACTCCGGCGACCATCTGGTCCACCGGAAATCTCTGATCAACATCCGGGGGCCCTGCGGATCCTGTCACCGACTCACCGATTGCAGAGGTGAGTCGGGAGAAGCACCGGAGGGCGGCGGGAGGTGGGGACGTCCCCTTCTGCTGCCCGTAAGAACGATCAAGCGATGGAACAGCCACTATGATCATTCTTATGGTGCAGGGAATCGCCAGCTGAAACCGTCAATATTTGAATGATGCCTGTAGCTGCAGGCATCATTCAGATATACCCCCACAAAGCCGAGGACGTCATATGACGTACCTTGGGCCTGAAGCGGTTAAGCATTATTAAAATCACTGCTCCCGAAAAAACGGCCGTTTTTAAAACTTTTTTTTGCATTGATACATGTCCCCTGGGGCAGGACCGGGTCCCCAAACACTTTTTATGACAATAACTTGCATATAAGCCTTTAAAATTAGCACTTTAGATTTCTCCCATAGACTTTTACAGGGTGTTCTGCGGCTTTTCGAATTTGCCGCGAACACCCCGAATTGTTCGCTGTTCGACTCGAACTCAAAGCTCATCCCTTTTGACCTGCCATTCTCTAACAAGCCTGCCTCTGGTGACCTGCTGTCATATGCCAAGCCTACCTCTGGTGACCTGCTGTCATCTGCCAAGCCTGCCTCTGGTGTCCTGCCATTCTCTGCCAAGCCAGCGGTGATAATCCACTCTCGGTATTCTGGGTGATCTCCTCTCCGGGGTCCAGCGATGGATGAGCTCTCCTCTCCAGGTCCAGGCTCCAAGGATGATGTACAGCGCAGCGAGGAACAGCATTCTGTCTCCACCGGAGACACCACGGGAATCCCGACAGCCTGACAGGTCTCTTCTGTAGCTGAGGGCGGGGCCACCTGTCACGTGACCCCGTCCCCCTCTGACGCAAGGGGAAACCCGGCCTTCCCCAGTGACGTGCAGGTGACGCACTGATGCAACGGAAACCTGCGGTACAACGTACCCCTTACCAATTCACATGTCGTCCCCCCTCTTTCCTGTGGCCTGCCAGGTTGCGTGCTCAGATAAAGGGTCTGGTATGGATTTTTGGGGTGAACTTTACACCACTTTTTTTTAAATTTGGCGTTGAGTTCCCCTTAAAATCCATACCAGACCTGAAGGGTCTGGTATGGATATTTGGGGGGAACCCCACGTAATTTATTTTTAAAATTTGACGCAGGGTTCCCCTTCATTTCCATACCAGGCCTGAAGGGCCTGGTAATTGAATTTGGGGGGACCCCCACGCATTTATTTATTTTTTTAATCAATGACTTTTCTCTGTATTGCCGGGAGCCGACAATTCATTATAGCCACGAGTGCTTTTAAATGACTTTTTTTCCTTCAGAAATTACACTTTGTGCAGGGACAGTTTTATGCACGGGAACAAGCACTACTTTACAGGCATACTATATACACTCCCTAGGTACGAAATTTAAAGGAATATTTCACTTTTATTGTTTCACTTTAAGCATTATTAACCACTTCCCTACCCAGCCATAGTCAAATGACGTCCACAGATGGGATCTCCCATCCTGGGTGGACGTCATATGACGTCCTCGGCTTTGTAGGGGGATATCTAAATGATTCCTGCAGCTAGAGGCATCATTCAGATATCCTTTTCTTGGGCCGGCGATTCTGTGCACCATAAGAATGATCATAGCGGTGGTTCCGACGCTTGATCGTTCTTATGGGCGGCGGGAGGGGACATCCCCCCTCCCGCCGCCATCCGGTGCTTCTCCGGGCTCTCCCGTGCGATCGGGGACCCGGAGCGAATCTTCCGGCGTCGTTGGTGGGTCACGTGATGAGCATAGAGATGACTGGTGACCAGATGGTCACCAGTCATCTCTATGATCGTCGGAGGCCCGGGCGCGATGTGATGACGTCACGCCCGGGTCCTCAAATGTAAACAAAGCCGCCATTGCGGCTGTAAGTATGAGATCAGTGAAAAAAAATTCACTGATCTCATGCTTTCCAGCCTGGAGGAGAGATGTGGGGTCTTATTGACCCCGCATCTCTCAATAAAGAGGACCTGTCACACACATTCCTATTACAAGGGATGTTTACATTCCTTGTAATAGGAATAAAAGTGATCAAAAAAAAAAAAGAAGTAAAATAATTGTAAAAAAAAAAAAAAATAAGTAAAAAAAAAAAAAAATATAATAAATTTTTTTTTTTAAACGCCCCTGTCCCCGGTAGCTCGCGATCAGAAGCGAATGCACACGTAAGTCGCCCACATATGTAAACACCGTTCAAACCAGGCATGTGAGGTATCGCCGCATGCGTTAGAGTGCATGCAACAATTCTAGCACTAGACCTCCTCTGTAATTCTAACCTGGTAACCTGTAAAAAAAAATTAAGCGTCGCCTATGGAGATTTTTAAGTACCGAAGTTTGGCGCCATTCCATGAGTGTGCGCAATTTAAAGCGTGACATGTTAGGTATCTATTTACTCGGCGTAACATCATCTTTCATATTTTCCCCAAAAATTGGGCCAACTTTACTGTTTTGTTATTTTTTAATTCATGAAACAATTAAAAAAAAAAAAAAAAAAAAGGCTTTTGAAAAATGATTGCGCAAATATCGTGCAAGAAAAAATGTTGCAATGACCGTCATTTTATTCCCTAGGGTGTCTGCTAAAAAAACATATATAATGTTTGGGGGTTCTGAGTAATTTTCTAGCAAAAGAATGATGATTTGTACATGTAGGAGAGAAGTGCTAGAATAGGCCCGGTATTGAAGTGGTACAAAAAGCCCTGTATGGAAGTGGTTAAAATCACTGCTCCTGAAAAAACTGCAGTTTTTAAACCTTTTTTTGCATTGATACATGTCCCCTGGGGCAGGACCCGGATCCCCAAACACTTTTTATGACAATAACTTGCATATAAGCCTTTAAAATTGGCACTTTAGATTTTTCATGTTCGAGTCCCATAGACTTTAACGGTGTTCGGATGTTCGAACAAATTTATTGCCTGTTCGCAAGTTCTGGTGCGAACCAAACTGGGGGGTGTTCGGCTCATCCTTAGTTGTGTGTAATGAATGCATTTTACACATGCACATGAATTGTTTCCCTATTTGTTTGGCTTAGTGGTTCAGTATTTGTTTTTAATTTTGAGCCCTTTACTATTTTTTGAATCAACATTCCATTTTGCTCTTTTCGAACAGAACACATTCAGTTTTGATGGACAAACAGCCATGCAATTTTGTTCAGAAATACACCCCATAAAGTCACTGCTCACTTGACTGTACTTCTGCCTGTGTTCAGAGATTATTCTTTGAAATGTACAGTATTTAAATGATTGCAAGAAAAAGACATGATGCAAATATTCCATTATACAGCTGTACATTTTTGTAAATTGCAAAATAGTTTTCAATGTTATTTCAGTTTAAGTAGACAAATCTTGAGAACATATTGAGATACACATAGTTACTTTTATGCAGAACCTATATAGTTGTCATAGCAACATTTTAATTGAATTCACCTTGGCATTTTTTACTTTCTTTTCATGTGTTCTATAAAAACATATATTTGTTATTTTAGCAGTTGGATCAACTTGTTTTTAACATGATATTTATGAGGCTGTACTGTATATAGTGTTATTGACTTTTTTGAATCAAATTTATTTTTACTGGTATAACATACCGCTAAACAGGAGCTTAGTTTAATTATTTAGTGTCACAAAGAGATATTTTATACCTTTTTAACGGTGTCCTTTTTCTGCTCAATAGTCTCCACAATGTACCTCAAAGTTAATGCCAGTCGAAAGCTAGCTGTATTATAAAGTACAATATGCCTCGCAATAATATGTGTTAATTGTATGGTCAGAATAACAAAAAAATTGATCATGTAGTGTATTCTTCTCAACCAGGGCTCCCACAGTGTTTTAAATGTGTTAAAGTTGCCACCTCATTTCTTTAAACCTGAACACATATTAATTATACAGGTTCTGTGGCTGATTAAGGTGATAATTAACACACTTGGTGCTTTATCTGCTATGAATTAGCCTCAGAACCTGTGTAATTCATATGTGTTCGGGTTTAAAGGGATGAGGTGGCAACCTTAGCATCTAGTCAAGACTACTTTTTCCTTCCACACTGTTGTGTTTATTACATTAACCCATTCTGCTGATGTTGGTGCTTTCTGTGATTGCCAATTTTGTGCTATCACTTTTCTGGCCTGAAACAGACACCTCAATACCGCTACCGTAATGCTCTTTTGCTCTTTCCTCTCCTCCATACAACCTAGTAAACACGTTTTAGCCTCCAGTTCCAATGTTGTCCTGAAGGTTGTATTCACAATGTCCAATACCTTGACCCAGTATCTATATAATTTCGGGCATTTCCACATCATATGTATAAGGTCCCCTGTATCTTGACACCTGGGGCATTTATCATCTGGTTTCCTTCCGAACATATGCAGTCTTTTTGGGGTGTAATAAACTCTATGCACTAAAAATAAGTGTGATACTCGCTGCGACGGGGAGAGTGACACCGATGTCCCCATCTCCAGTATCCATTCCCATTGTTCAGTAGTTATATCTATATCCTTCTCCCATTTCCCTTTGGGTTTTTTTTCACGCTCTGCCCGAGTATGGAACTACCACTAATCTGCGTATATAATTCTGAAATGAGGCCTTTAAAGATTCCTACCTTAATTACCCTTTGAAGAGGTTTTTTTTTTGCCATGTCACTGGATGTGTTTTAAATTGGGTTTGGAGGGCGTGTCTGATCTGCAGATATGTGTAAAATAGGGAGTTTGGAATGGCATACTCTCTACTTATTTCTGAAAAGGATTTCAAGTGATTTTAGTGCCCTTATATAATTGCATCAATCTAGTTATACCCAGCTTTTCCCATTCCTTAATCTTCCCCATGGCTAGGATTTCTTGCAGATATTTGTTATCCCAAAGGGGAAAATATTCTGTTAACCCCTTGTACCCCAAGTCTAGTTTGCCTGCCTGCCATATCCTTGTGACCATATTTAGTGTTGAGTTCTTAACCGGGAAGAAATCGCACTCCAGGGTTTCTATTATGGTGTTATGTAGGGCCATCATTAGCATAATTTTCCCGCCGGCATTCCCTCCTCCCTCCGTACTGCACCCCCCCAGGTGCTGTAGCTGCGCCGCTAAAAAATAGCTGCAAGGGTGTGGGACGGCCAGCCCTCCCTTGTTTGTTGGCAATTGTAATGTTTGAAGGCTAATCCTCGCTTTTCCCTTCTTCCATATAAGTTCCCTAAAAAAGGTCTATTTTTTTTAAACCATTCTTTTCCTATCCATACAGGAGAATTATAGTATGGAGCATGTACAGTAGCTGTGGCATCCAGATCATCTTAATGAGGTTACTTCGTCCAGCCACCGATAAGGGGAGACGTCCCTAAATGTCGGATTTTCGCTTAAACTTGGCTAGGAGTGGCCCTAGGTTGGTACTGATATATTGTTCTGGATCTCGTGTTACCACTATCCCTAGATAATCCATTTTCTCCACTATTTTTAATTGGGGGATATCTGTAAAAAAGATATTTGATATCTGTCTGCACTGCTGCTTTTAGAGATGTTGTGGAGTCCCCCAGAAAAAAGCAGGACATCATCCGCATAAAGTGTGTTTTTTTTCCTCCCCCGTCTTCCTCTGGAACCCTTGTATACCCTGTATGGTTCTAATCGCAATTGCTAATGGCTCTATTGCCAAAGCAAAGAGAAGGGGAGACAGGGGGCAACCCTGCCTTGTCCCCCTCTCTAGCCTGAACATCTTTGAGTGTTCATTGTTAATCTTTATTTTGGCGCTTGGGCAGTTGTAAAGTGTTTTTACCCGTTTAATGAAGGCGGGCCAAACCCAAATTTCTCCAAAACTTGCCAGAGATAGTCCCACTCTAGGCTATCAAAAGCCTTAGTGGCATCTACTGTAGGGATAAAATAGCTCTACCACCTGTGTTCTCGGTTGGCGTCTGTAGGTTCAAGTACACCCTTCTGATGTTGGCGCTAGTGGATCTATTGGGAATGTACTTGTAGATAGTTGAATAATTAATAAACTCTTAAAAAATATTCCAGTATGCATTCTTAATTAAACAAAATATACCTTCTATTGCTTTTAGCCTTCCCCAAATCTCCAAAGTCCTTTCCAATTTAATTTTTTTTTTAAAGTGGTAGTAAAGGCATTTGAAAAAAACAAACAAAAAAAACAAACAAACCCTGCAAGGTAAATTCATAATGTGCTAGTATGCACTGCATACTAGCACATTAAGCACAATATGAAAGACTTACCTTAGAACAAAGGCCTCCAGTGGCACGCTGTCACCACTGCAAAGACTTCCATCCTCACCCAGTCTTCCTTTCGGGTTCGGGGACTCTGGCCATCTGACTGGACGAGCTGCGAAGGCATCACACCCACGCATGAGCACAAGAGTTTTTGCCACAGCATACAGCTCTGAAGGAATGGCACGGCTATGCTGTTCCTTCAGAGTGCATGCGCCAATGACATCACTGGCTGCTGCTCGCTAGAATATCTCCTAAACGGTACAATTTACCTACAGGTCAGCTTTATTATAAGCTTACCTGTAACTAAAAATTAAAAGAAGAGTTTACTACCACTTTAAGAGTTAAGTCTTTTCTAATTTTTACAGTTCAACGTAACCAAAACTTGAATATTCAGTGTATTATTATGCTTGAATGGTGTCTTTTGTGACTGCTACATTCTATACAAGATAAAAAATATTTTCTGCATTAAATTTTAGGATTGGGAAATATTTCAAAATATTATGTTTTTATTTCTCAGAAAACTGGTTACTTCTGTTTCCTATATCATTTAAATGATTGGTTAGTCACATTAAGTTTTAACAATATACAATACATTTTTCATTATGTTGCTGATATAGGGTACAAATGCCCTGAGTAACCTCTATCACCGCTGCGCCAAAGAATAAACAATAAAATAAAAAATAAAAATAACTAAAGCTGCCGCTTAATGTGTAAAAGCCCGTAAACACGGTCGGACTTCCATCGGACTTTTCCGTAAAGTTTTTGTCCGAACAGAGTTGGCCGGGCACACCCATAGCATACACACCACAGGACTTTTCTGCAAACTTTCTGCAAACTTTTTGCAACATCACGTGGTTTTTCTGCTCTTTTCTGCTCTTTACCGCCACCCTTTGGTCAACTTCTGCTATTGTTGGTTGATTTTAACATTAGTTGTTTTGTCCATCGGACAAAAGTCTGATGGTTTTCTGTACACACGGTCGGACTTTGCTTCATCGGACTTTTGTTGGGCAAAAGTTTGTCCATTTGCAGACCCAACTTTTGTCCGATGAAAACAAGAAAAAATAAAAAAAAGTTTGTCGGATGGAGCGTACACACGGTCGGATTGTTGGTCCAACTTTCTCAAAATGAAGTTTGTTGGCCAAAAGTCCGACCGGGTGTACGGGGCTTTAATCTTGAAAGCAGAAAAATCTTAACCCAAAACACCTAAATGAGATAAGACAATAGCAGGGCTACAAAATGGTGCTAAAAATATAATAAACAATAACATATAAACTCAATAACACCATGTGATAAGTTTATGTTATTTTGCTTATCACATGGTGTTATTGAGTTTATATGTTATTGTTTATTATATTTTTAGCACCATTTTGTAGCCCTGCTATTGTCTTATCTCATTTAGGTGTTTTGGGTTAAGATTTTTCTGCTTTCAATACATTTTGCATGTGAAAATGTTTCAAGAAAATATTTGGATAAAAATTCCATCTATGTCCACTAGATGGTGATCGTTGTATGTCTTGTTGGGAATATTTCTATAGGATTTACTTCAGGAAATAAACGGATAAAATAGAAGTGGATAAGAGATGGGTCTTTTGTGCAGTAATATAAGTACCAAGAAACCCACAAAGCTGGCACGGTTTCGCTTTTACTTTGCTTAATTAGATGGAGAAAGTTTTGTAGAAACAGTGTATAGGTCGTAAAGGAAACTTTTTCTGTGAAAAATGTGACATTGCCACATCTAAACTCTTTCTGAAAATATTATATTACTTGTGTCGGTAGCTGCAATACTTTCCAAGTCAGCGACATGCCACCGGTATTCAGAAAATGAAGTCAAAGCTCATGATCAGCTTTGCTTTTGGGGTCAGTGCCTCACACTGTATAATAAAAAATCACAGGATCGGAATGATGGCTAGTCAGCTAGCATTTTCAGAAGGGAAACTACATTTTTGTCATACAAGATTAGGACAATGCACACCAATTTCAGGTGATTGTAAATGTCAGCAAATGTCTACTCTTGACCACTGAAAGTACTTTATCTACAGAATGTGGTCGGGAAGGGGTTAAACAGTATAAACAAGCTTAGCCTCCCTGATTGAGATTTCATCTGATCTTTCTGTTTAGGGGTCATCAGTGTGAGTCTAAAGAACATGTGAGCAAAAAGATCCCAGACTGGAGCTGACTACTTTTAGAACCAATGTCTTCATTTTCTGCAGTAAGGAATACCATACGATAAGTACATTTGGCTTTTCATTTATGTGTGTAATATATCACAATATGCCAGAAGCCTTCAACTGAGTCTGCATATGTTCTCTCACAGTGGATTTGATACACTCTATTTTTTTAAACCCTTTCTTTTTATAGGGATGTAATTGCTATTTTTTTTTTCCATGGTTAATATTGTTTACAACATTTTATTTCTTGTTTTTTACTATACTGAAGGGTGAAAACCACCCAGAAAAAATTGCAGATCATTTCACTTAGGCCCTTTCACACCAGCGGACCGTATGTCCGCTTTTTCATCCATCCGTGTACGGATGAAAAAGGGACATACATTGGTCCCTATGAGACAGGGGTGGATCCAGGGGGGGGGGGGGCAACAGGGCAATTGCCCCCCCCAGACCATCTGTCACATTCACTTGCTTGCTCTGTTTTTTTTTCTTTTGCGCCTGATCTCCCGAAATTTGGGGACCCGGTACCGGCCGGCCATAGGTCCCCTGGACCCCAAACGTGGCACACATGTAGCTCCTCTACAAGTGTGCAAAGTTTGGTGTCTAAGGGACCTACGGCCGGAGAGCACTGATTTTTTAAATCCAGGCACCCCTTCCATAGACTCCAATGTTAAACGGTAATTTCTCCGGTCAATTTGCGGACCCGGCCGTAGGACCCCTGGACCCCAAACTTGGCACACTTGTAGCCCAATGTCTCCTCTATAAATGTGCAAAGTTTGGTGTCTGGGAGACCTACTGCCAGGGAGAACCGATTTTTCAAAGCCGGGCACTCCTTCCATAGACTCCCATGTTAAACATCAGTCTAGTCATGGGCACAGTGAGGCATGGGCACAGTGAGGCATGGGCACAGTGAGGCATGGGCACAGTGAGGCATGGGCACAGTGAGGCATGCAGATGGACACCCTAGGTTTATACTCGAGTCAATATGTTTTCCCCGTTTTTTGGGGTAAAATTTGGTGCCTCGGCTTATATTCGGGTTGGCTTATACTCGAGTATATACAGTACTTGTTCTGCGGCTGCCGCTGCCTCTCTGAGACACTCTCTCAGTTTCTCACATCAGCCGATCAGCGGCGCAGAGAGAGAGAGACTGGTCTAATGTAGTTACACGGCGCACTGACACGATACCAGGAGCGGAGGAGGAGGTGAGTGGAGCCTCTTCCCTGCACTCGTTGCTAACGCCTGGGCCGCTTGGCATCTAGCAACGAGTGACGTCAGTGAGTCACGTCAGGCCGCTCTGCGGGCAGGTGCGATAGCGTGCGGCTCCACAGACGGGTAAGAAAGCGGGCGGCTCCACTTGCGGCGCGGTTTGTGGGCGGGCGGGCAGCGCGGCTCGTGGGCAGACCGCGCTGCTCAGTGTGTTGGCAGCGCAGGTGAGAGTGAGAGAGCAGGCTGAGTGTGTCAGCTGGCCAATCAGCTAGCCGGGAGCTGGGGAGCAGAGAGATGAGATCATCTCTCACCGCCCGTGCCTGCCCTGCATTCCTGCAGTGACTTCCGCCCTCACTGTGCAGGCAGCAGAGAGATTACATTATCTCTCTGCTGCCTGACTCTGGGAGTCTGGGACACAGCAAGAGACAACCAAAACTACACCTTAGCAGGCAAGTTAGTGACAATCCGCAATGTGTGGCAGGCGACGTGGCAAGTGACAATCCGCAAATTGTGTCAGGTAACGTGGCAAATGACAATCTGCATCTGGTGGCAGGCAAGTGACAATCAGCAAGGTGTGGCAGGTGACGTGGCAAGTGACAATCCGCAAGGTGTGGCAGGTGATGTGGCAAGTGACAATCCACAAGGTGTGGCAAGTGACAATCCACAAGATGTGGCAGGTGACGTGGCAAGTGACAATCCGCAACGTGTGGCAAGTGACACGCTCAGGGCTCCCACTAATTGCAGGCGACGGTGGCAAGTGACACACTGGGGACTCCCACTGATTCTGCATTGAACTATTTAATTTTATATTACAATGTAATAATAGAAATAATGCGCTTCAATCATCCTGACACCATAACACCCATGGTGCCGGGATGATTGAAGTGCCGACACCAGCCATTTCCCTGATAAATTTTCCACAAAAAAAACATTTTTTGCCAGTGCCCCCCCGAGAAAAGACTCTGGATCCGCCCCTGCTATGAGATCGCGGGTGTCAGCGGATGAACATGCTCCGTTTTTCTGAATAGAAAAATTCCTATTTTTCTATCCGTCTGCGGAGCGGATCGGATGAACACGGACAGACGGTCCGTGTTCATCCGATCCCCCCCATAGGGGAGAGCGGAGATCTGACAGGGCGGTCCCTGCACAGTGTGCGGGGACCATCGTGTCATCCGCCGGCTCAGCGGGGATCAACAGAGCGATCCCCGCTGAGCAAGCAGAGGTTCACGGGCGGATCATTACTGATCCGTCCCGTGTGAAAGGGGCCTAATTTATAAAAACTGTCCACGGTTTTTCTCGACAAAGTGTATAGCGGTTCTTTATGTACTCCTAGTCTCTGTTTCTCATTATTTCACTTTATATTAATGTTTTCAAGTTTATATCCTGATCGTTTATGTAAATTTTTCATTATTCAACTTTAGTTGAGTTAAGCCTCATACACACGATCGAATTTTCATCGGACAAAGCGTAGGACTTTTGTCCGAAGGGTGTTGGCTGTGAACTTGTATTGCATACAAACGGCAAAGAATTGTTGGCCAACAAACACTAAACTATGTGGTTTTTCAGCTCTTTAGCGCCACCCTTTGGGCAACTTCTACTAATGTTGTGTTATGGTGATCATTGCTTCTGAGCATGCGTGTTTGTACTTTGGAGTTTTGTCGGACGGACTTGTGTACACACGATCGGAAAATCCGACAACGCACACTTGTTGGCAGACAAATTTAAAGCATGCTATCCCACATTTGTCCGTGGAAAATCCGACAATTGTCCGATGGAGCATACAAACGGTCGGATTTTCCGACAACAGCCTGTCATCACACAATTCCCATTGGATAATCCGATCGTGTGTATTAAGCTTAAGTTCACCTTTTCACAAAACATGAAAAAGGTGAAATAAGTCACCCTCCCTGTCCTCTAGGTCCCCACTACACTGACCTCTTTGGATGATTATCTTTCACTAACCATCTTAGCCTATGTAGCAGTCCAGGCAGTTAAAAGCCACGCTCTTCTGTACACCAAATTGTGCTAAACCCTGTCTTTGATTAAGGACTTTTTCTATGGTGTTTTTATTCACCATTTCATTATTGTGAATTAGCGATATGTTTCCATTACTCATTCACAGAGGGAGAAGGATTGGGACCTCCTTATTCTAAAGGTGATTCCATGTGCTCCACTCTCAAACTTACACATTCACCAGGTCAGGGATGTCTGGATGAGGTCTGCATCAACATATGGACATGGTGTCTTAGTAGAGGGAGTGGCTTTTTTAACCCTTGGTAAGGTACCTTCTCAATTTTGAGGGCATGTGGCCTGGTATGGTTCAGTGCTTGCTGCCCTCTTCTTTTCCATGCCAACTAGCTGCAGGCTGGAAAATGATCTGGACCTATCGGGCGCGCGACCCCCACGTCAGGCAGTTAAAGGGGACGTACAGGTACGTTGATGTGCCTGTACGTGCCATTCTGCCAACGTATATCTACTGGAGGCAGTCGGCAAGTGGTTAAATGAACATGTAAATGGATAGTCCAGGAATCCTCTGCCACAGGATTTGAAAGTCCTAAATTTCCAGCCAAACAGCGAACGAACCTTTAAGCCGACTCGGCGAGCTGTGAGGCGAGTAGAGTTATGGATCCCTCTTCAGCGAAGCCACCAGGCCTAACTCGAGACACAAGCACTTTGCCGGTCTTCTCCAGGGCAGGTCCTCCCCTGGTCTCCTTCATGAAGCAGCTTCCTCCACTTGGACGGACAGCTGGGAATCCCTTGTCTTTCTTCCTTTATTTGCAGGCCCGAGCCAGCATAGCTGGGCCTACTAAAAAGAGATGCAGCCTCGGGCCAACGTGGCCCCGAGACCAAAATCACACACACATACCTCGCGTCAGGAGGGCTGCGAGGCGAAGAAGAGCCCCTCACAATGGCGGCCACCCCTTAAGTATCCCTCCCCAGCATGCACAGCGGGGCACCACTCCCACTGAACCGCTGCCGAGAAGGGACACCCAATACACCATGGTCTGCCTGCGTTCCAACATGGACCTGAGGTGGTACCGCCACCTTCAGGCAACAAGGGAAAATACTATCAGGCCCCACCATAGCCAGGACAGAGGCAATTTGACATTAACTATTTACATCTGAGCCTAACTATTGGCTCAGACACCCCCTAAATTTACAATAGCACCCCGATCAATGGGGGCAGGGCGCTACATACACCCCCCTCTACAAAAAGACACTGTTCTCAGTGTCTGGGGAAAAAAAATAAAACCTCAAGCCTGAGGTTTTGGTACCTAAACCAAACTGGAAGGGGAAAGAAACGAAGAGAAAGAAACATAGTATATAAAAGGAACAACATAAATCTTCAAATAAGACATTTATACATCACACATTGAATATCAACACTACCACTCTTCACTAACTATCTAATCCCACCCCATTCTCCGATGGTCTTGACAGCAGATCTGGTACCTAAAAGAAAACACAAATATGCATAGGAAAAATACAGTTAAAGGATCAGGAAATATTAACATAGCAGCAGAACTGCATCTCCGAAGAGATGGAGATTTCCTTCTTTAACCACTTAAGCCCCGGACCATTTGGTAGCTAAAGGACCAGAGGTGATTTCAGAATTTTGCACTGCGCTGCTTTAACTGTAAATTGTGCGGACATGCAATGTTGTACCCAAACAAAATTTGCGTCCTTTTCTTCCCACAAATAGAGCTTTCTTTTAATGGTATTTGATTGCCTCTGCGATTTTTATTTTTTGCGATATAAACGGAAAAAGACCGAAAATTTTGAAAAAAAATGATATTTTCTACTTTTTGTTATAAGAAAAATCGAATAAACTCAATTTTAGTCATACATTTAGGCAAAAATGTATTCAGCCACATGTCTTTAGTAAAAAAAATGTCAATAAGCGTATATTTATTGGTTTGCGCAAAAGTTATAGCGTCTACAAACTAGGGTACATTTTCTGGAATTTACACAGCTTTTAATTTATGACTGCCTATCTCATTTCTTGAGGTGCTAAAATGGCAGGGCAGTACAACCCCCCCCCCCAAATGACCCCATTTTGGAAAGTAGACATCCCAAGGAAATTGCTGAGAGGCATGTTGAGCCCATTGAATATTTTATTTTTTGTCTCAAGTGATTGAATAATGACAAAAAAAAAAAAATTACAAAAAGTTGTCACTAAATGATATATTGCTCACACATGCCATGGTTATATGTGGAATTGCACCCCAAAATACATTTTTCTGCTTCTCCTGAGTACGGGGATACCACATGTGTGGGACTTTTTGGGAGCCTAGCCGCGTACGGGCCCCCGGAAACCAAGCACCGCCTTCAGGATTTCTAAGGGCGCAAATTTTTGATTTCACTCCTCACTGCCTATCACAGTTTTGAAGGCCATAAAATGCCAAAATAGCACAAACCCCCCCAAATGACCCCATTTTAGAAAGTAGACACCCCAAGGAAATTGCTGAGAGGCCTGTTGAGCCCATTGAATATTTTTTTTTGTCCCAAGTGATTGAATAATGACAAAAAAATAAAAATTACAAAAAGTTGTCACTAAATTATATATTGCTCACACATGCCATGGTTATATGTGGAATTACACCCCAAAATACATTTTGCTGCTTCTCCTGAGTACGGGGATACCACATGTGTGGGACTTTTTAGGAGCCTAGCCGCGTACGGGACCCCGAAAACCAAGCACCGCCTTAAGGATTTCTAGGCACAAATTTTTGATTTCACTCCTCACTACCTATCACAGTTTCGAAGGCCATAAAATGCCAAAATAGCACAAAACCACCCCAAATGACCCCATTTTGGAAAGTAGACACCCCAAGCTATTTGCTGAGAGGCATGGTGAGTATTTTACAGCTCTCATTTGTTTTTGAAAATGAAGAAAGAAAATATATATTGTGACAGCAGGAAGGTAAAGTCACCTGGTTGCATCCAGGGGGGTAGATATATTTCGCCCAGATTCAGGCTTTACGCCGATTTATACAGCTAGGTGGAGAGTTGTATAAGCCCAGCTGAGACTAGTGGGCTCATTGATGACTCATACCTCTAGGGAGAGGGCTGGGCGTCGTGCAGGCAGGGAGTTGATGAGGCCAGCTGAAGCCTGTCAGTTCGTTTAAGGCCTCTATAAAAACTCCCAGATTCATTAGATGTTAGCTCATGCCTGGAAGCAGACCTGTGTGGACTGTCTAGGGAGAGTGAACCCCTGTGCGGTGAGAGAAAGCCTGTGTGGCTATATTTTGCTTGGACATTTAAAACCAGGGACTAGGACAGCACTAGGCTGATCCCAGTTGTTAGTTAGGAAACCTGTATGTTTAGTCAGAGGTCAAGTTGACCAGGATTTATTTTGTTTGTTTCTTTTGCTTTGCTGTGTTTTTGTCACTGTAAATAGAAAATAAACGGCACCTTTTTGATTTTGAAAACCACAACCTCCGTCTGCTGGGCCTGTTTTTGTGTGGGGAGCCCATCCCGGGGGTCACACACACCCGCTGCCGAGCTAACCCCCTCACAGTTGGTGGAGAATGCGGGCAGTTTTTTTTTAAGCCAGCATGGAGGAGATACTGAAACAGCTGGCTCTAGCAAATGCCAATCAACAGCAGACAAATGCAGGTTTGCAAAAGAGCCTTGCAGCTCAACAACAGAACTTCGCAGCCCAGCAGCAAGCTCATCAACAGAGTCTTGCAGCCCAGCAGCAAGCTCACCAACAGAGTCTGGAAGCTCAGCAACAAGCCCAGCAACGATCTGAGGCCCGCTTCATAGACCTATTACAGAAGCAAGAGCAGAGACTACAACAAATGGAAGCAGTAATGCAGCAACGTCCGCAGACCAGTGAGGAAAGCCGTCCCACTAATACCGCGTCCTTTGGGGTGAGTCGTTTATTGACAAAAATGACTGGAGAGGATGATCCAGAGGTATTTTTGACCACGTTTGAAAGGACTGCTGAAAGAGAAAAGTGGCCTGAGGAGCAGTGGGCTGGACTGGTGGCTCCTCTGTTAACGGGTGAATCGCAGAAAGCTTACTATGACCTAGAGCCTGACCAAGCAAAAGACTATGTGATGCTAAAAGCTGAAATATTGGCAAGGCTGGGTGTCACCCTGGCTGTCCGGGCTCAGCGTGTGCATAACTGGACTTTCCAGCTTGGAAAACCCCCCAGGTCTCAAATGTATGATCTCATTCACCTGAGCAGAAAGTGGCTACAGCCAGAGACTTTGTCCGCACCAAAGATTGTGGAACGGGTTGTAATGGATCGGTTTTTGAGAGCTCTTCCTACTGCCATCCAAAAGTGGGTAAGCCATGGAGACCCAGAGACGGCCGATGGTCTTGTGGATCGTGTGGAGAAATACTTGGCTACAGAGAACCTGACGGCCTCTTCCAGAGACACTCGGACTTTCCACCCTAAGACCAGACCATCCCCAGGGGCGGATAAGATGATTCCAAGGGGTAAGGGTGGAGAGAGTGAGAGGGTGGGAGCTCTACCCCAAGTTTGGCGAGAACAGCCTGGGAAATCAGCGGCTCAAGAGGCGGCAAGAAGGATCATTTGCTACCGCTGCCGGCAAGCGGGACATATTGCAGCAAATTGCCCGGTTTTGGAGGAACCCATGCAGTGTGACTTTCTGACGGGCAGACGTCAGTCGCTGTGTGCGACAGTCGCATGCACTGCCATTCGGGGAACTGAGAAACATTTATGCAAAATGTGTATTAATGGTAGAAATGTTGTGGTATTGCTGGATTCAGGTAGCCTTGTGACCCTGATAAAGGCTGAATTAGTTAAAACAGAGGTCTCTGGGAATAGCAAGGTAGCTGTTATTTGTGTGCATGGGGACACCCGAGAGTATCCAGTGACTACAGTGTGTTTCGAGACCCCCAAAGGTACCCTTTCTCATCCAGTGGGCTTAGTGTCTCAGTTACCGCATGACGCCATTGTGGGAAGGGATTTTCCGAAGTTCTGGGAACTGTGGGATGATCCTGAGCCCCCCACTGGTGCCCCTATGTACCAGGAATATGATAGCCAGAACTCCTCTGAGAGTGGTGAGGACTCTCCCGAATTTCCCTTGTCAGTATTGGCAGGGGAGACTCAAGAAACTGGAGAGGAGCCCACCTCCTCAGACGAAAACCTACCGTCTGTGGAGTTTTCTGATCTTAAGGTTCACAGGGAAAACTTTGCCACAGAACAGTTGAAAGACCCCGCCCTAATAAAGGCACGGGAAAACGTAGTGAAAATAGATGGCGAGTTAGTGAACCCAGATAATACCTGCACTTACCCATACTTCAGCGTAGAGAAGGACCTACTGTATCGGGTGGCAAAAAGGGCAGAAGAAACCGTTGAGCAGCTTGTGGTGCCCAAACCTTACAGGAAGTTGGTGTTGGAGTTGGCCCATGGGCACATTCTTGGAGGTCATCTGGGGACAGAGAAAACCCGAGAGAGGGTATTACAGAGATTCTATTGGCCTGGGGTGATGAAGGACATAGAAAATTATTGTTCCTCCTGCCCTGTGTGTCAGAGGTCGGCCCCGATGCCACACTTCCGTAGCCCGCTGGTCCCTCTACCCATCATTGAGGTCCCGTTTGAGAGAATCGCAATGGATTTGGTAGGTCCTATAATCAAGTCCGCTAGGGGGCACCAGTACATATTGGTTATAATGGACTATGCCACCCGTTATCCAGAAGCGATCCCTCTCAGAAATACCTCGGCCAAAACCATAGCCAAAGAGCTATCTCTTGTTTTTAGCCGGGTGGGTATTTGTAAAGAACTGCTTACGGACCAAGGTACACCCTTTATGTCCCGGGTTATGAAGGAGCTGTGTAAATTGTTCAAAGTGACGCAATTACGTACATCTGTGTATCACCCCCAAACCGATGGGCTGGTTGAAAGATTCAACAAAACCCTAAAACAAATGTTGAAGAAAGTGGTGGATAGGGATGGAAAGGATTGGGACTGTCTACTTCCTTATTTGATGTTTGCTATTAGGGAGGTGCCCCAATCCTCTACGGGATTCTCCCCCTTTGAGTTACTGTATGGGAGACACCCAAGAGGGCTGTTGGATATTGCCAAGGAAACTTGGGAAAGTGAGAGTTCTCCCCACAGGAGTGTGATTGAGCATGTCGCCCTGATGCAAGATCGAATTGCACAGGTAATGCCCATCGTGAAGGAACATTTGGCCCAAGCGCAGTTGGCACAGCAGAGAGTGTACAACCGTGGAGCCAAGACCCGTACCTTTTCCCCGGGGGATAGGATATTGGTACTTGTCCCTACGGTTGAAAGTAAATTCCTTGCCAAATGGCAAGGCCCCTACGAGATAATGGAAAAAGTGAGCGAAGTGAATTACAAGGTCAGACAACCAGGAAGGCGAAAGCCCGAACAGATCTATCACGTTAATCTGTTGAAAGCCTGGAGGGATAGAGAGTCCCTAGTCGCAGACACTTGGTCACCAGCTCAAACTGGTTGCGTGATTCCTGAGGTTGGAATCGCAGCCACCTTGTCACAACCCCAACAACAGGAGGTTAAGGAGTTTGTGCTTCGCAACAAGGAGGTATTCTCTGAGCTGCCGGGACAAACATCTGGGGTAGAGCATGACATTATTACCCCGCCCGGTGAAAGGGTGAAGTTAAAACCCTATCGGATCCCAGAGGCCCGACGGGAGGCAATACGGGAGGAAGTACAGAAAATGCTGAACTTAGGGGTGATAGAGGAGTCCCAAAGTGATTGGTCTAGTCCCATTGTGTTGGTGCCTAAACCGGATGGGAGCTGGCGATTTTGTAACGATTTTCGTCAGTTGAACAAAGTTACAAAATTTGACACCTACCCCATGCCACGTATAGATGAGTTGATCGACCGGCTGGGAACAGCCCGATACATGACGACTCTTGACCTCACAAAAGGGTATTGGCAAATCCCCCTGGCCAAGTCAGCCAAAGAGAAAACCGCATTTGTAACCCCAGACGGGGCGTTCTAATATAAAAGAATGCCGTTCGGGTTACAGAATGCGCCGGCCACATTCCAGCGGAAAATGGACCAGATGCTGAGGCCCCATCGGAAGTATGCTGCGGCTTACCTGGATGACGTAATTGTCCATAGCACAGATTGGGCCTCACATCTGCCAAAAGTGCAAGCAGTCCTGGACTCTGTTCGGGAAGCAGGGTTTACGGCTAACCCCAAGAAGTGTACCATTGGGCAGGAGGAGGCCAAATATCTTGGGTACACCATTGGGAGGGGAGTAATAAAACCCCAACTCAACAAAGTCGAGGCCATCCAGAGTTGGCCACGTCCCAACAGCAAGAAGCAGGTACGAGCCTTTCTGGGAATCGCTGGGTATTATCGGCGATTCATTCCCCACTTTGCTTCTAAGGCTGTGCCCCTAACCAACCTGACGAAGGGGAAAGGGTCGGTCATGATTAAATGGACCCCCGAGGCTGAGGCAGCATTCCAATTCTTGAAACAAGCCTTATGTAGCCAGCCAGTGTTGTACTCACCCGACTTCTCTAAAGACTTTGTCGTACAAAGTGATGCGTCAGATGTGGGGTTAGGAGCAGTATTGTCCCAGGTCTGGAACGGGGAAGAGCACCCAGTCATTTACCTCAGCAGGAAGTTGAAGTCCCATGAGGTAAATTACGCCACCGTTGAAAAGGAGTGTTTAGCGGTGAAGTGGGCTCTAGATTCCCTTCGGTACTACCTGCTAGGTAGGCACTTTGACATGGTTACGGATCACGCTCCGTTAAAGTGGATGGCTCAAAACAAGGAAACAAATAGAAGAGTGAATAGGTGGTTCCTGGCCCTCCAGGAATTCAACTTCACAGTAAAGCATCGCCCTGGCGTTCAAATGGGGAATGTGGATGCTTTGTCTCGAGTACATGAATGCCTGATTGCTGGTGTTCCAACCCCGAGGTTAAAACAAGAGGGGGGGGTATGTGACAGCAGGAAGGTAAAGTCACCTGGTTGCATCCAGGGGGGTAGATATATTTCGCCCAGATTCAGGCTTTACGCCGATTTATACAGCTAGGTGGAGAGTTGTATAAGCCCAGCTGAGACTAGTGGGCTCATTGATGACTCATACCTCTAGGGAGAGGGCTGGGCGTCGTGCAGGCAGGGAGTTGATGAGGCCAGCTGAAGCCTGTCAGTTCGTTTAAGGCCTCTATAAAAACTCCCAGATTCATTAGATGTTAGCTCATGCCTGGAAGCAGACCTGTGTGGACTGTCTAGGGAGAGTGAACCCCTGTGCGGTGAGAGAAAGCCTGTGTGGCTATATTTTGCTTGGACATTTAAAACCAGGGACTAGGACAGCACTAGGCTGATCCCAGTTGTTAGTTAGGAAACCTGTATGTTTAGTCAGAGGTCAAGTTGACCAGGATTTATTTTGTTTGTTTCTTTTGCTTTGCTGTGTTTTTGTCACTGTAAATAGAAAATAAACGGCACCTTTTTGATTTTGAAAACCACAACCTCCGTCTGCTGGGCCTGTTTTTGTGTGGGGAGCCCATCCCGGGGGTCACACACACCCGCTGCCGAGCTAACCCCCTCACAATATATATTTTTTTTCAATTTTCAAAACTTTGTGACAAAAAGCGAGATCTGCAAAATACTCACAATACATCTCAGCAAATAGCTTGGGGTGTCTACTTTCCAAAATGGGGTCATTTGGGGGGGTTTTGTGCCATCTGGGCATTCCATGGCCTCCGAAACTGTGATAGGCAGTGAGAAGTGAAATCAAAAATTTACACCCTTAGAAAGCCTGTGTCATGGATATGCAGTAGTGTTTGTCTGTCAGCTTACCTTCCTTCCTATGTGTTCATCTTAGAGGCCTGAGCCCTTTCACCTGGCTTCCTTTATAATCTCCTCCCAGCCAGACTCCACCCCAGGCCCTATCACAGAACACTATATTAACCTGTGAACTGCAAGCCTGCTTTGCTGATCAATGTGTTTTTTAGGCATTGTGTGTTTGGGTTCCTGCCTGCCGTGTGCTACGGCTGTCTCTCCGTTACGTTATTGGCTTGTCCCTGACTATCCCTGTCTGCTCGTGACCCTTGACCTTCGGCTCGTCCTTTCGTTATCCTTGTCTGCTTGTGGCCCCTGACCTTCAGCTTGTTATTCAGTTCTCTCTTATCTTGTGCTGCTGCTTCCCCTCTTTTCCCCTTATCCTACGGGGCGTGAGCTAGGAAACTCCAGGGGCCGCGACCTGGTCCCAGCCTGCAGCATAACATCCTCACCACTAGAGGCCCTGGAGAAGACCAGCTGTGTCTTAGACTCCGCGCCCTGGGGAATCTTGGCGCTAGCTTCCGTTAGGATCCCGGTTGTGCTCCTCTGGTCCCGCTTTCCACAACCACCCAGTTTCCTATCCGCAGAAGCCAGCCATAGGGTTCACTACCTCGCGGTGCACTCCTGTCCCCCTACGGTGTGCATCTGTCACCTGGCCACAGGTGACCCTGACAGCCTGAAGGCGGTGCTTGGTTTTTGGGGTCCCGTACGCGGCTAGGCTCCCAAAAAGTCTCACACATGTGGTATCCCCATACTCAGGAGAAGCAACAGAATGTATTTTGGGGTGTAATTCCACATATGCCCATGGCATGTTTGAGCAATATATCATTTAGTGACAACTTTGTGCAAAATAAATAAATAAATAAATAAATTGTCTTTTTTCCGCAACTTGTGTCAACATATAAAATATTCCATGGACTCGACATGCCTCTCAGTATATAGCTTGGGGTGTCTAATTTCCAAAATTGGGTCATTTGGGGGGGTTTTGAACTGTTCTGGCATTTTATACACAACATTAGGAAGCTTACATCCACTCTTCTAACCACTTGAAGACAAAGCCCTTTTTGACACTTTTTGTTTACATGAAAACATTTTTTTTTTTGCAAGAAAATTATGTTGAACCCTTAAACATTATATATATTTTTAAAGCAAAGGCCCTACAGATTAAAATGGTGGGTGTTGCATTTTTTTTTCTACACAGTATTTGCGCAGCGATTTTTCAAACGCATTTTTTGGGGAAAAAATACACTTTTTTTAATTTTAATGCACTAAAACACACTATATTGCCCAAATGTTTGATGAAATAAAAAAGATGATCTTAGGCCGAGTACATAGATACCAAACACGACATGCTTTAAAATTTTGCACAAATGTGCATTGGCGACAAACTACATACATTTTTAAAAGTCTTTAAAAGCCTTTACAGGTTACCCCATTAGATTTACAGAGGACGTCTACTGCTAAAATTACTGCCCTCGATCTGACCTTTGCGGTGATACCTCACATGCATGGTGCAATTGCTGTTTACATATGACGCCATTTTTTTTTATTTTTTTTTATTATTAATTTTGCTTTTTTATTTTATTTTTAAATTGTTCCTTCCATATTTTTTTTATTTTTATCATTTTTATTGTTATCTCAGGGAATGTAAATATCCCCTATGATAGCAATAGGTAGTTACAGGTACTCTTTTTTTTAAAAAACTGGGGTCTTCTAGACCCTAGATCTTTCCTCTGCCCTCAAAGCATCTGACCACACCAAGATCGGTGTGATAAAATGCTTTCCCAATTTCCCAATGGCGCTTTTTATATCCGGGGGGGGGACATTCCCTCCCACTGCTTGTAAAAGCAGTCCAGAGGCTAATTAGCCACTAGGATTGCTTTTACATGAAAGCCGGCCGCTGGCTGAAAAGAATGATACCAAGATGATACCTAAACCCGCAGGCATCATTCTGGTATAAACATTCAAAGTCCAGCAACATACCAGTACATTGCTGGTCCTTGTTGGACATGTATTGTAATCTTTTTTTTTCATGCAGCCAGTTGGCTGAACGAAAAAAGAGATTGATCGGTGGGTATGCCCACCATTAGAATACCGCCCTTCATCCACCCACTTCTAATGATGGGCATACATGCACCATTTATATATGCCGAAGCATGGGGGCATCCTCCCGCAAAAAAGTAATGCCGCACACACATGGTCGGACTTTTCCACGGGCAAGCCTCCGTCGGAATTTCGACCGTATGTACGCGGCATTAGGAGCAAAATCCTCCGTCCCTGCTGCCCCAATGCTTCGGCATATATGCTTTTTTTTTTTTAACTGTGGTGGTGAAATCACCTCCTACAGCACTGGAGTCGCAGGGATCAGGCCTGTCTCTGCGAACGCTGCAGTTATGTGTGTTGTGTTTTGTAAGTGACAGTGATCGATCGATACTGCACTTGGGTGGCCTGGGCTGGACGGAGGGGCAAAACGCAGGTGCTAGCAGGTATCTGGGCTGATCCCGCTAACACTGCGTTTTTGGGAACCCTAAACTGCTGGGGACGCTAGTATAGATCTGATCAGATCAGATATTGATCTGTTCAGATACTATACCACTAAGGGAGGTGTATGCTTCACACGTGGGTGTTAGCGTTACTGGCACTAACCTGACGCTGCCTGGGGTGTGATGCAGACCCTCTCTGATGCTAAAACCTAATTGATATCACCCGCCGGGCGATCAGGGGGTTAAACCTTTATTGGGTTATATATACGGCGGGTGCCCTGACACTATAAAAAGCAAACTAACTAACCAGCGTCACCCGTAACACTTATATGGTGATCACTGGTGAAAGGGTTAACTAGGGGCAATTAGGGGGTTAAAACCTTTATTAGATAATATATGGGGGTACCTGACGCTATAAAAACCTGCGGCGAACCTAAAAAAAATTACTGGCTACCGATCGGCATCACCGACACTAAGACAGTGATCAGAAAAACGATCGCTTAGCGACAGTGGTGATAGGGGGTGAAAGGGTTACCTGGTGGGCGATCAAGGGGGTTAAACCTTTATTAGATAATATATGGGGGTACCTGACGCTATAAAAACCTGCGGCGAACCTAAAAAAAATTACTGGCTACCGATCTGAATCACCGACACTAAGACAGCGATCAGAAAAACGATCGCTTAGCGACAGTGGTGATAGGGGGTGAAAGGGTTACCTGGGGGGCGATCAAGGGGGTTAAACCTTTATTAGATAATTTATGGGGGTACCTGACGCTATAAAAACCTGCGGCGAACCTAAAAAAAATTACTGGCTACCGATCTGCATCACCGACGCTAAGACAGCGATCAGAAAAATGATTGCTTAGCGACGGCGGTGCTAGGGGGTGAAAGGGTTATCTGGGGGGTGATCAAGGGGGTTAAACCTTTAGTAGGTAATATATGGGGGTACCTGACGCTATAAAAACCTGCGGCGAACCTAAAAAAAATTACTGGCTACCGATCTGCATCACAGACGCTAAGACAGCGATCAGAAAAATGATCGCTTAGCGACAGTGGTGATAGGGGGTGAAAGGGTTACCTGGGGGGCGATCAAGGGGGTTAAACCTTCATTAGATAATTTATGGGGGTACCCGACGCTATAAAAACCTGCGGCGAACCTAAAAAAAACTACTGGCTACCGATCTGCATCTCCGACTCTAAGACAGCGATCAGAAAAATGATCGCTTAGAGATGGCGGTGCTAGGGGGTGAAAGAGTTATCTGGGGGGTGATCAGGGGGTTAAACCTTTATTAGGGGGGGGGTTAGGGGGCTACACTGGACCTAAAACTAACTTTAGTGACACTTTTACAGTCACAAATGTCACTGATTGCAGTGATCAGTAACTAAATGGTCACTGCAATCAGTGACACTGTGACTGGGGGCTGGGGGGTGATCTGGGGGTGTCTGGGGGGGCGATTTGTGTGCCTATGTGTCCTGGTGTCAGTGTAGTGTTTTGTGCACTGACCTGATGTCTTCTCTTGTACGGTGCTCGGTATATGTGAGCGCCGCATGAGAGATGACATCACTTCCTCCTGCTTCCTCTGCCTGTGTTTACATTACAGGACAGAGGAAGCATTTTCATTTGCTTGGAGCGATCGCGGGGGGGTGGCCGGAATCGAACGGCCGTCCCCTCATCTCGGATCGCTCCCCAACGAATACCGACCGCTCACTGTATAGGAGGGGGGTCCGATTGGACCCCCCAACTGTACAAAGGCAATCACGTACACTGTACGTGATTGTGCCTTTGTGCCTGTCGGTGCCATTCTGCCGACATACATATACAGTGAGTGGTCGTTAAGTGGTTAAGGTTTTCTAGGGTAAGAAAAAACAATAATCATGTATCCACATGAAGAGTCTTTCCCTACGCTGACAACCACTGCCACCTAGTGTCAGAGGCCTCACATAAATGTCCTTTAAGCAGGGGCTGAAACAACAAACATACAAGGGAACCATGTTGAACTCGGCGTTCTCAGCAACCCTATCCTACCTGACTGATTCCCCAGAGTTCAGTATTATAGCAAGCTTATTTTAGTGTTGGAAACATTTTCTCTTGGGGGAGAATCAAAAGACAAACAAAAGCAATGTCATTTCGCTTGTTTAAGGCAAATAGAATCTGGGATTGGATAGTGTTAGGGACTTCCCCTGTTTGTCCAGGGTGGTGATGAAGTATACCACATCGTCCTTTCCTGGCCTGGAGAGGACAACCCGGTCGGCCAAAATGAACGAGTGATCTAAGTTCCTGAATGGCTTGGGTACTTTTTTATAGTCCCAGATGGCCTCCCCATACCATTGCTCATGGTGAGCTTCAATGTCCATCATTATGTCCTTTGGTACGTATGGGAACTTCAAACCGTACTCTGTAGCCACTCTCTTTATCAACACTCGCTGTAAGCGGGCAAGTTTAGGCAAAGACTGGGAATTCCCCAGCCCGGGTAGTACATAGGCATTAGGTGACTTCCGAATCAAAGGCTGAGTAGGTTGGGACAGGGTTCCCTCATTTTGCAAAGCCTCCTCTACATTCGGGATCTCCACCCAAGGTGTGGTGTCCCCAGAGTCCATAACCGATACCTCAGAGAGACTACATGTCGGGGTAACACACTTCCCCTTGCCCCATCTCAACTCCTGAGACAGGGTCTCAAACAAATCGCCATCCCCGCCGTCAGACAAGGAGTCCAATCTGAGTCCTCCCACTCTTCAGCCGGTAAGTAAGTGCGAGTAGTCACAACAGCCTTTTTCCCAATCTCCTTACCGGTCCCTGTCATGGACTTCCCGGGGACATCACCGCTCATGAGGTCTGGTTCTGGCAGGTGTTGGGGCAGGGCCTGTCCCCAGCCGTGGGAAGCCTTGACATAGCCCACCTTTTGTTTCACAAGTGGGATGAAAGCACAAGTAGCGACAGTAGTATTTGCTGCAATATCCACTGATGGCTCCGTAGTAACAACAACACCTAATCTGGATTCACTTATAGCAGCAGATGCAGTGCGCTCAGGCTGAACCGCTGGGGTGAAGTCCATCTCCTCTGGAGTTACGGTGCCGGTGATCCAGTCTACCCGATAAGCATGGGGGGGCACAGTGGGTTGTTCCACCTCAAATAGGTATTCCCCGCATGATAGACATCGACCGAATGGGCGCAACTGTATGGGCAGTCCATTGCATCCAGGGCACAGCATGCCCAGGGCCTCCACATCCTGGCTTGTATAAAGCTTGAAGCGTCCCTGGGGCTTTAGTCGGATCCCTGTATCTGTGAGCGGGGCTCCAGATTGTGTAGTACCCACAGCATTGGGCATGGAGAACATCCTAGGCCCCGATATGGCTGGTGCCCAAGAAAGAGAAGACATGTTGCTTGATCTGGCAACTTCTGGTCTTTGGCGCCAAACACACTCACATGCTTCACGCAGTTGATGGGAACTCCTCCCAGTTCAGTTCTTTTGGCACGTAGCTCACGGGCTTCCTTCCTTCTGGCTCCGCCCATGAACTACGCAGTTGGCAAAGTGATCTGTACTCCTTAACCCCTTCTTTCTCTCGCTTAAAGCACAGTCGAACACTTTCTCGATGGCAGATGTAATTTCCGGCCAATCCAGAACCAGTGACGCTACTTCCGGTTTTGGTGGAACGCACGCTGTGTACACGGGAAACAACACTGACGCTCGTTTATCACTGCAGTCCTGTGAGTCTCTTTGCTAGCAGCGCCATGCTGTCTGTTCATTAGCGGTACTTCACAAGAATTTTTTATCCCTTTCTTTCTATATGGTCACCTAAATGCCTTTGCTGCTGATACTATGGAGCCTATCTACATGAGATGAAGTCTGCCTGGACTTTAGTTGGTGAGATCTCGTATTTATATTATTTCCCTATCTGATGAGCGGGGCCATTAGAAGGGAATTTTCATCTAGGAACCAACATCTGATTTCTGGTGTGGAAACACTCAGTTCTCCAGGATTGATTTAATGAACTTAAAGTTTGTTCACTATTGTTTTTATTTATACCATAATTGATGTTATGTCATATAAGCCATTCACTTATAGGTGTTTGTGATACAAGCATTTGTGACACATTTCTTTTGTTCACATATCTTTCTGCAAGCGCTGCAAATACCTAATATATTTTCATTTTATTGAGGTGTTAGACCTCTTGTTGCAGCAGCTGCGGAGCCACCCATTCATTTACTCACTTTAACCAATTATCACTGCACAGTCTGTCAGCGCGGGTTTTAATTTTGTTAAAATAGACTTTCAATAAAGCAACAAAAAAAATCCAGTTGTCAGAGGCACCGGCAAGAATCCCGGACGAGTCCCCACATGTAGCACTACCCCCGTAGGAGCTGCTGGTTTAAATTTGGGCCTAGCAGGTTATCTCTAAGATCGTTGATAGGGGACAAAGTCTGCAGTAACTTCAATGTCCACACAAGATGTAAAACCTTCAACTGTGGTTTTATTTTTGCTGCGGTAAAACTTGTAGAGAAAGTAGCAGGTAGAAGGTAGGAAAGATAAGGGGAGGATTCAGGTATGCGGTACAGAGTTCACAAAAATTGTCTAGAGCTCCAATCAGTCTGTCACCACTCTCAACGATCGAGTGGGTATTGATCACCCGGATAGTCCCCTCTCACTTGGCCTAGCAGCCGGGATGATGCACAAACCTGTGTTAGCACAGTCTCTGCCACAGACCGTTTAAATTAACATGTAAATGGATAGTCAAGGAATCCTCTGCCACAGGATTTAAAAGTCCCAAACTTCCAGCCAAACAGCGAACGAACCTTTAAGCCGGCTCGACGAGCTGTGAGGCGAGTAGAGATATGGATCCCTCTTCAGCAAAGCCACCAGGCCTAACCCGAGAAACAAGCACTTTGCCGGTCTCCTCCAGGGCAAGTCCTCCCCTGGTCTCCTTCGTGAAGCAGCTTCCTCCACTTGGACAGACAGCTGGGAATCCCTTGTCTTTCTTCCTTTCTTTGCAGGCCCCAGCCAGCATAGCTGGGCCTACTAAAAAGAGATGCAGCCTCGGGCCAACGTGGCCCCGAGACCAAAATCACACACACATAACTCGCGCCAGGAGGGCCGCGAGGCGAAGAAGAGCCCCTCACAATGGCGTCTGCCCCTTAAGTATCCCTCTCCAGCATGCACAGCGGGGCACCACTCCCACTGAACCGCTGCCGAGAAGGGACACCCAATACACCATGGACTGCCTGCGTTCCAACATGGAACTGAGGTGGTACCGCCACCCTCAGGCAACAAGGGAAAATATTATCAGGCCCCACCATAGCCAGGACAGAGGCAATTTGACATTAATTATTTACATCTGAGCCTAACTATTGGCTCAGACACCCCCTAAATTTACAATAGCGCCCCAATCAATGGGGGCATGGCGCTATATAACTATATAGATCAGACCAAAATGAGGGACAAATAAGGAGGAAAAAGGGACAGAGGGACTTTGTTCCAAATCAGGGACAGTTGGGAGCTATGTAGCAAGCATGTGCCACTGGTCTTGAACCATACTAGGCCATTTGCTCTTCATTTTTTAGAGGGCAACGCCACCCCTTCCCAGCAAGGCACCTTGTTACCATGTTGATATAAATAAGGCCTCATCCCCACAATCCTCCCCTTTACAGAATATATATTAATGGAATTTTTATCATCATTTTTTATTTTTTTTTATACTAGTAATGGCGATGATCAGTGATTTTTTAGCGGGACTACGACATTGCGGCGGACAGATCGGACACGTTTGACACTTTTTTTTGACCAGTGACATTATTACAGTGATCAGAGCTAAAAATAGCCACTGATCACTGTATAAATGGCACTGGCAGGGAAGAGGTTAACACTAGGGGGGGTTATCAAGAGATTAGGTGTTCCCTAGGGAGGTGTTTTCTAACTGTGCAGGGAATGTCCTGACAGGGGGAGTACAGAGAGATTGCTGTTCCTAATCACTAGGTACAGGCAAACACTTTGTACTCCCATGTCAGAACAGGGATCTGTTTGTTTGCATTGACAGATCCCCATTCTGGCTCTCTGTGGAGCGATCTGGCGGCGCGTGCACACCTCCTATAGCTGTTAAAGGGACCGACGTACAGCTACGGAGATTTTCGCAGCCGAGCCAACCTGCCACAGTATAACTGTGGTGGCTGGTCGGCAAGCGGTTAATGTAAATCTACTACGGCAGTGGCCATCAACCCTGTCCTCAGGGCCCACTAACAGGCCAGGTTTTATGTATTACCTTGGGGAGATGCAGACTAGAATAAGGCAATCACTGAGCAACAAATGATATCACCTGTCATGTATCTCAGTTATCTTGCAAACCTGGCCTGTTGGTGGGCCCTGAGGACCGGGTTGATGACCACTGTATTACGGGACATTTTATTTAAATTGTAAATAAGCGAGCAGGGATGCTAGGTGACAGGATTGATAGTGATAACAAGAGACACTGCTGCTCCAGGTCATTCCACGCTGCAACACCTCACCTCACACACCTGCCCCTCTACTAATGCCTACTACTGTCTGAATGTGTGCCAGCTAGGTACTAGGTAGAAATGTGTAGATTTTGGGTCTTTATTGGGTCCTTCGACTGCTATTAGGGACTTAACATGCACATCTCGTGTAGAACTGAAATCTCATGACATTTGCATACACGTTGATATCATTATAGATGACTGTAAAAAAAAAACAAAAAAACAGTAAAAGGCATTGTGCATGCTAGTCTAGGGTATAAAAGTGTGCATGCGCAGCTTGAAATGAGGTCCCAGTGATAACAACCTATGGAATGCTGTCTCTTTTTCTCCACCAGGTCTATCATACTGTTTATTTTTTAACTGTTTATATGATTGGCGCATCCACATTTAAAGTGTTTCTGAAGACTGTTTATGTAACCTTCTAAAAATGTGTTTAGAAACACTTTATGGTTGAATATATTTTTATTAAGTCATAACATTTTTTTTACCTTTAAAGTGGATGTAAACCCAATTCATGAAATTTGAGCTGGGCACATATATTTGCAGTGTTTTGTTAGCTCTCTCCTGAACCGTCCCTCCGTTATCAGCCTTATAACTCCTGACAAATACTCGGACACATCAGATAAAAGCAGCCTGACATTTCTGTCAGGGAATGTTGCTAAAATTGATTAGCAGGGAGCTGGCCCTGTAACAAAACACCTCTGAGAGTTTCATGCTTATGTGGAGAGGGGGTGTGTGCCTTTTCTCCAATCAGAAATTTTAGCTATCTTGGCTGTATGCCCAGACATCACACTCTGTGTTAACCAGGAAGAGACAATCTCCTAAAACTATCTGAACATTCTAAACAGTATATAAATGTGAAGACAGCAGATATAAATGTAAAACCTATGTAGGAAGATCTGGTTCATCCCTGTGTATCATCTGAGGCTGCTCACTTCACTGGGTGTATGGTGGGTTTACATCCACTTTAATGCATTCCCTGCATTAAGGTAAAAATGTAGCAGTATTGCGCCCCCCCCCAATTACTTACCTGAGTCCTCATTTGATCGAGTGTAATGGCCACCTGTAGCGGCTCTCTCCTCTCTCCCTGTATTTACAGGATACAGGGGCAGCTGCAGGAGCCATTGGCTCCTGCTGCTGTTATTTAAATCCTGTGAGTAGAGAAGGGGGGGTGGGCACAAACCACGCTGCATGTGTCTATGAACACACACCCAGCCTGGTGTCTGTCCCCATAGCAAGACACTTGCACCAGAAGGGGACCCCAGAAGAAAAAGTTCAAATTGTTTTGTGCAATTTTTAGGTAGACAAAAAAAAACTATCCTATTGAACCACTTTAATTGCTTTGCAAGCTTATCACATGTTTTTTAAATTTGGATGTTAAAGCGGAGGTGCAGGGAAAAAAAAAGTCAGCAGCTACTAACAGTGTAGCTGCTGACTTTGAATAAGGACACTTACCTGTCCTACTCGCCCGTGATGTGGGTCCTGCCACGGCGATTGATCGCTGCTGGCAGGTCCCGACTCCTCCATCCTGAGTAGGGGAAACAGGCAGTGAAGCCGTAAGGCTTCACTGCCTATTTCCTACTGTGCATGTGCCACTCGCACGGCGCTTTGTGAATGGGCGGCTTGCCTCCTGGGATACACACAGTTCCCAGAAGGCAGCGCGGCCCATTCACAAGAAGAGGAAGCGGAAGGAGACCCACCGCGGACGGAGAAGAGAAACATTAGAGGCAGATTAGGGGACTTCCGCATAGCAACAGGCATTTAGGGTGATAATCTTTTTTTTTTTTTTCTATAAAGTTTTTTTTTTTTTTTTTTTTAGGATTTTTAGTGTAACGATTTTTTTAGAGTGGACCTCCACTTTAAAAACACATGGAAAATCAGGACTTCACCAAATGCATTGACTATCAATGCAACATTTGCTAGATATGGTAACTGATTTTGTTCACTAGGTGTACATACATCTGTGTGCTCATGTAGTGCAAGCATACCTTGGTGAGTTATCCCTGGATTTTTTATTTCCATTAGTAAATCAAGCCCATTGAGCGTTAAGATGTAAAATATGCCTAGCTTAAAAGGATCAGTCAGAAAAGAGCTGTTGAAGTTGCCATTTGCTTACTTGCTCTCCTGACTTCACTACTTGGTGAGTTACTGACCCGGAGAAAGTCTGATCAATTGAGGCATTCGTTAAGCACATGCTTGTTCCAGTTTGATGACTCACTAAACAGTGAAGCAAAGATAATGATGTCATCCTCATAATATGTATCATTCAAAGCAAGTCAGCAATGATAGCTCCCATATTTCTGTCCTGACAGATTCATGTTTAGTTTAGATATGTGACTTTATTAGTAAACTGTCATTATAGACAATGGCAGTAAGTAACAGGTTGATTTCTTGCACTGGTCACTTGCATATGGTTTTTATTAGATTATAAATTTTATTAACGTGTGTTTAAATGTGCAGATCATTAAAAGTAGTGCTGTTTGCCCATGAAAACAATATTGTAACATCGTACTTGAAAAATACTGTATATACAAGTGATGTCTACTTTAATATGCACTTGGGAAGACATTTATATTTCAGCAAAATAAGCAATAAATCCTTGTTTCACCAAAATGGATCAATAATATAAATAAACACATTACAAGCAATGTCACAAAATCATTCACATGATAAATATTGTAGGCCTTTGTACTGAGTAGGTTACTAGATGCAATGTTGAAAACATTAGAGAAAAACAGATGAAGGTATAAAGACTAAAATGTGCTCCCCCTCCATGAGCTGTGAGGGGAGGGGGGTCTTTTTTCCCCTTCTTGCTGAAGAACCCAAGGAAGCGCTTCTTCTGCCTATCCTTTAGCCTTGAATGAATAACTTGTATAGCGCTACAAATGCGAACTGAATTGCCTCAAGGTGCTTTTTGCAGCCAGTGTCTGCCTGGCTAGTGGGGCCATTTACCGCATAGGATCTCGACATGCTTGGACACACATTCGTACACATATATACTGGGCCAATTTGGACAAGATCCAATTAACCTCCCAGCATGTCTTTAGAGTGTGGGAGGAAACCCACGCAGACACAGGGAGAACATGCAAACTCCAGGCAGATGGTGTCATGGTCAGGATTTGAACCAGCAACCCTTTTTGCTGCTAGGTGAAAGTGCTAACCACTACACCACTATGCTGCCTTCACTCCTCCTCATTCTTCAATTTACATCCCTCAAGAATCCCAAACGATTCTTCATCTGCATCCGCTGCAATATCTGCAGCTTCAAGCAATAGGGGGGTAAATTTGACAAGGCGTTTAAAAAGCTTACCTTATGTAGCGGATGGTTGCTACTAGTTACTAACATCCACCATGTTCACTCTGCTGCCAGACCTCCATACATCACTCTTCCGTAGACAATGAACAGTCTTTTGCTTTGTTTTTGTTTATTTGGGGGATATAACCTGGTTGGGGAAGGGGGTATGGGATGCCCAAAGAACAGATCACTTTTGCCATCATGATTAAATAATTGTTGAATCAATAGCACTATGACCAAATAATGGACTCTAATATTTACAGTCTCTCTTCTGCACCAACTCCTGCAGACTGTTATTCCTCCTATACATCAACTCCTGCAGACTGTTACTCCCAGGACTCTTCTCCTCCTGCACAAACTTTACTGTACAATGCTAGTATCTCTGCCCCATCATCTTTACACTGCACTTGGGGTCACTCTGAATGATCCCAGGTGGTCATTGGACTTGTTTAATGCTGATAGGCCAGGGGCCTGCAGTACCCCTTCTTGGCGGCCTAGTTGTTTAGCAGCTTTAGATAGTTGGTGGACTACTAATCCCAGCTAGCCCGACTTGCAAATCCTGCGCCCGCAGGCCGCATCGATTTGACACAGAACACCACAGTCTCTCCTCTGGCCTTGCACCCAGCTCCCTGGCATGCCTCCTCCAGATATCTACTGTGCCTCACTCACCAAACTTCTCCTGCCCTGAGTCCTTGATGAAGAATTTACCCAGACATGCTTACCGACTGCTTCTCCAGCTCCTCTGTTCCAGGGCACCTCCTCCATGACCAGGTAAGGATGAGGCTCCCTTCCAGCTCCCGAGCTCCTCTGCCGAGGCGCGCACCCCCCAGATGGGGATGGGCCTCCTGCTGCAGTCTAACACTCAATTCTTCATTTCACCCAGCGGGGGGTATAAATGGTCCAAAGACTGGGACAGCAGGGTCCTTTGCCTGCTGGAGAATGACCCAGCTTAGAGGGGCTGTCATATCCTCTAAGGCGTTCCAGAGAATTCTACAGTAAGTTTTGTGCAGTTATACCTATTACCAAGTTGCAGGAATAGTTGGAACCAAGTCTGAGAAGGGTTTGGCCAGGAATCTCACGGTACAGTGTTGCCTGATACTGGAAGGAGGGGCCCATGTATACAGGGACACAGTAAGTAGAGGCCTGAGAGAAATCCTAGGGAGAGACTGTTGCTGTTATGCTCTTTTGTTGGAGAGACTGTTCCAGATCTTCTGGCCAGGGCTGTTTCCCGTATGGAATCACCTGTGCTGAATTGTTCACATTTTTCTACACTGAAGGCCCTTTCTGCAGAAGGTAACTGTTTTCAAGATAGCGTCCTCAACCAAGTTTGCATTAGTTCTGGGTATCCCAAGGCTTACCCTAATCCCTATCCCAGTTCTATAAACAATAAGACACAATCTGTTTGGTTTGTGCATGAAAAACTGAGGAAAATACTGTGTGCCTGGTTGAAAATACCTCGTGCCTGGCTGCTCTGCACAAAATATTGAATAGAACCTGGGGCAATCAGCAAGATTAGTTTGAGCTGTGTGCTACAAAGTATTTAAGCACTTTTACTAGGACACATTTTGAGCATGACTAGCCAGCTTTTAATAAAAATTCAACAAAGTTAAAATATCATTACAGATGTTTTTGCATCTCTGATACAAATATGTACACATATACATATTCCACAATATGAATCAATAAATCACAATTTTATGTCATAAATATAGACTCTGCTGCTGATCTCAAATATTTGCAAACTTTTAGATTGTAATCTCTAATGAGAAGGGCCCTCTGATTCCTCTTGTACCAAATTGCAATGTAACTGTAATGTCTGCCTTAATTTTGTTAAGCGATACACAAACTGTTGGCGCTATATAAATCCTGTATAATAATAATAATAAAAATATATGAATTAAGCTACTCAGTCAGCCTCAGGTAACCAGTGTTCAATACTGAAACCATTTATTTTGGGATTTTAGTGTCTACAGTTGCTGGGATGCACCAAACACCCCCCGGTTCGGTTAGCACCAGAACACCTCGAACAGGCAAAAAGTACTAGCGAACATGCAAACCCTATTAAAGTCTATGAGACACGAGCATGAAAAATCAAAAGTCCTTATTTTAAAGGCTTTTTTTGCAAGTTATTGCCTGCCGTAAAAAGTGTATGAGGACCCGGGTACTGCCCTAGGGGACAGGTATCAATTCCAAAAAAAGTTTTTTAAACAATCGTTTTTAAAGGAGCAGTGATTTTAATGATGCTTAAAGTGAAACAATAAAAATCCACTATTCCTTTAAATATCGTCCCTGGGGGGTCCCCTTAGTCTGTCTGTAAAGTGGCACATCTGTACAATGTACAGAACATGCCACAGCAATAATGACATTTCTAAAAGAAAAATGTAATTTAAACTTGCTTGCATCTGTAATGTATTTCCGGCTCACAGCAATATAGATGGAAAAAAAAAAGAAAAAAAAATGCATGCCCCCCCCCCCCCCAGTCCATATCAGGCACTTTTTTTGGTGAATGGGTAGGGGTACAATGTACTCAATACCCATTCACATAGGGGAGGCTGAGATCTGTATTTTTAACATATTGTACACACAAATGTATGCCTTGCATTTCTATTTTAAACAGCATAAGGGTTCACATATACTATAAATACAACTTGATCTGTGAACATAAATCAAAGGGAGGCAAAGGTTTTCAAGACTGGTGATTGCATTGGCCTGCTGTCTAGCTAGACTAACAGTCTGGAACTGTTATAAACAAAACAAGGACTGGGTATAAAATAAACATGGTCCATGCTTTCCTACTTTTCCACATCTTCCATGGGTTCAGTCACCCTTTTATCCACAGAACCGATACACAATCTGACAATCAGCCCAACACTTGAAGTTTTTCACAAAACCTGCAAACTGTACTACATTTCTACCTGCCCACAATCACTGACACCTAAGGACAATTTGAATTTTCCACCAGGTATTCAAAATCCCATTTTTTCACTGACCCTTTAAAAATTTATAGTAACTTATTGCTTGAATGCTTGGAAATTTTATAGGCACAATTTTGATATTTATGAGTCGAGTAGGATTGCCACATCATCCCTTTAATCCAGGACACACATAAATTACACAGGTTCTGTGGCTGATTAAGGTGGTAATTAAACTCACTCGGTGCCTTATCTGCATTAAATCAGCCTCAGAACCTGTGTAATTCATATGTGTCCTGGATTAAAGGGATGGTGTGGCATCTCTAGAGTCGAGATACCCTCCCACCCATAAGGAATTACCTCTAGCTTAAAATGTCATACTGTACTATATATTTTAAAGATAATTTCTCATGCCGCCCTCCTCTTTTGAAAAAATATGTGCTAAAAAGAGCCTTGTACACATATTTTGGCCTATAAATGCTCTACCAGCACATGAATCCCAAAAAATGTATATATAAAATTCTTACTCTCTGTTACACCCAAAGTCCCCCCACCCCCAGTCAAAATACACTCCGTGTACCCCACCACATCTGACCAATGATGGAGTTGCCAAGCAAATAAAGGAACAATGATACATATACAGTTTCTCCCTTCTGGTCTAAGGTTAGGGATCTTAGTATCCAGATTAGTCTCAGTACTCAACTCTGCTGTGTTTTACTGTATATATAGAATATGTCTCTAAGTGCAAAGCTTACTTAATCATACATCTGCTTACTGCAGCAAGGGCCCTAAACCCCATACATTGGATAATACAGTTCCCTTAATCAGGGAAATTATTTATAAATGTGATACTTTCTAGATTATCAACATACACTGTGTGCACAATTAATAGGCAAGTTGAATTTTTGAGGATTGATTTTATTATTGAACAACTACAGTGCTCTCAATCAATCCAAATGTTTGAACATTTAAGAAAGTAAAAGTGAGGTTTTATCTTTCTTAGGAGAATATCTACCTGTATGTGTGCACAATTACTGGGCAACTATTAGTGTGCAGAATTATTATGCAACTAAATGGAAATAAACAAGTCAGCTAAATAGGAATAATAAACAAACAACTCAAAATTTTCAAATAAACATTACTTAAATTTAAAATAATTAAATAAAAAATCAGTGACCTATATAGCCACCCTTCTTTTCAATACCAGTTATAAGACTGCCATGCATGGAGTCTATCAGTTTTTTGATCTGTTAATGATCAACTTTTTGTGCAGCAGCCACCACAGCCTTCCAGACACTGTTCAGAAAGGTATACCATTTCCCTTCACCATAAATCTCCCGTTTAAGAAGGGCCCACAAGTTCTCAATAGGGTTTAGGTCAGGTGAGGGAGAAGGCCATATTATTATTCTTTCATCTTTAAAGGCCTTTACTGGCTAGCCATGCAGTTAAGTACTTTGATGCATGCGCTGGAGCATTGTCCTACAAAAATATCATGATCTTGAAAGATGCAGACTTTTTCCTGTACCACTGCTTGAAGAAAGTGTATTCTAAACAATGGCAGTAGGTTTGGAAGTTAATTTTGAGGCCATCTTCAACCTGAAAAAGTCCAACTAGCTCATGTTTAATAATACCAGCCCAAACCAGTACCCCACCTCCATTTTGCTGACGTCTGAATGGAAGTAGAGCTCTGTGCCTGTTACTGATCCAGCCACAGGCCCATCCATCTGCTCGATCAAAAAAACCTTAAAAAAATCTGTCTTGTACCTCTGGCTCTCCAGGTAGGTTGCAGTTCTGGAAGATGACAGTACTAAGGGTAATAGGTTCCTGGTAGATTCACGTTTGTTTCTTGTGACCCTGTTGACTATTTGCAACAAATTTTTGATGGTTTTGAGATCATGCCCCAATAACTTGGCAATTTCAAGAGTGCTGCATCCCTCTGAATTTTTGACTGTTCAGAGTCAGTTCAATTAATTTTTCGGCCCATTTTGCCTGAGGAACAGAAGCTGCCTAATAATTATGCACACCTTGATATAGGGTGTTGATCTCCTTAGGCCACACCCTCCCTCATTACACAATTACAGATCACCTGATATGCTTAAAGTCAATAAGCATTCAAGTTTATACAGCTTGGAGGTGGACAATATGCATAAAAATTATAATTTGGTAAAAATACTCACTTGCCCAATAATTGTGCACACCGTGTACAAAGCTCAAATGGCTACATATTGATTCACACAGTTTACCTTTAAGTGAATTATTGGGTCTTCTGGTAACATTCCTGTTTAGACATTGAAATCAGGGTCACAGGATTCTCATCCACCTCCCAACATCAGAGTGCTCTCCGTTTCTCTTCCCCTCCACTCCCTTACAGTCATTTCCAACAGACTACAGTATCCCCACAATGTTCATACATTTAAGGAACTTTCCAGCTTAGATAGCTATTATGGAACATTTTTCCCCATTAGATGACATTTTAATAGAATATGACAGAAAAGCCAATTGCAGTACTATCGTGTTTTTATTGTTTGCATGTCGTTTCAGCAACATGGGCTAAAGTGCTCAGGCTAATGAGCCTTTTGTACCATGCATGACAATGCACCCACTCTATGTGTTGCAATACAGTGGCATTCATTGTAAATAGCACCCCAGTGCTTTATACAGTAGAGGAAAATGAGCTGCAGCAGACCACAATGCACATACTGCGGTGCATTGTATTACTGAAAAATGTCATGTACCTTTATTACTCATTGTGGTGTGTTGGCAGCCCAATAATAATGAATGGGATGTTTAAGGCAACACACGCTAGTGCATGCTATAACACATGTTAACACTGCGACAGAACCCCATAAGCGTAAATTAGCCCTTTAGATTTATCCATAAAAATGCAGTTGAAATGCAAACTGGGAAATAGCCCTTTAATGTATATTACTTTGCAATATTTTGTTACTACAGCTTTTACTAATAATACATTGTGTAATTTTTTATGTTCCATATTTTTTGCATTTTGAAGGTCACATAAAACATTCAAGAGAAGTGTGTTTTTTTTTTGCCCATTCATACTAACCTAGGTGGATGATGTAGCATCAGTCCGATGCTGCATCTGTCCCCCAGCGCCTCTGCACTGAGAACAGAGTGATTGAACTTCGCCGATGGCTCGGTTCTCTCAGCTCCCTAAGCGGAGAGCTGCTGACTGTCAATCCTCTCTGCTCCTCCATGCTCACTGGAGTGCTGAGCTGAGAAGGGGTGGGGGGCGGCCGTCTCAGGCTCTCATCGGCTCACTGAGAGGTTGAGACGGGTATCAGTCCAGGCACCTGGCGGATACACCCTTTTTTCTCAGGATGACGTGGTGCCTGGACTGATTCCTGTGACGTCAGTGGAGAGCGGACTTCAGCCCACTCTCTGCTGAAAAGGGGTCACAGGAGTGCAAAACAAATTTCACTCCTGTGACCCATAGTAGAAGCCCAGCCAAACTAGCTTTGGCTAGACTTCTCCTTTAATAAACATTTATTTTTAGAAAAGAAAATATCAGTAAATTTCAAAAGTTTATTGAAATTCTATAGTTAAAATAATCAGTCACACAACTGAACTTCTGGATTTTATGCTATTACAAGCTCAGCCATTGTGCTTGCATATGGTATTTGAACATTACATTGGGCATGTAATATAAATATTCGGACTTGTAATGTGTTTTTTTACCCTCAAGGGTAAATTGCTTCAATTCACAGCAACTATAAATAATCAGATTCTCCAAGATTTAGTATAGTACAATGTCAATCATACTATTTTTTTTTTTTTGTTGATTTCATAGAAAATATGGTTAACAATTGCGTTGATTTAAAAATGCAGTATTTAAGGAACCCCTTGGCATATAGGGACAATGCTTCCTGTTTTTTGCAGGAACACTTTCAATAGAGAAAGAGAATGTAGCATTCCTATCATTATTAAACTAGTTTGGTATGTGGGTGATTCAGGGCCTAAAGTATAATATAACCTTTGTCTGTCTGACAAACTGCATAGAGAAGAAATGTTCCTAGATGGCTTTGTGAGCTTTTACATTCCTGTTTTTTTTGTCAGAACTACAGACATTTCTTTAGGCTTTCAATTTATAATATAAGAAAACAGAACACAGTAAACAGAGAGCTGAGTGTTGTTGCAGGGGCACAGGTCATTTTGAGCCTACAAGGATGGCTCTGGGTGGGTCTTGACTGCAACCCCTTTCTGAACTCATGATAGGAAGTGGAGATATAATTATGTGGGATGGGGCCCTATAGCAAAACTGTTAATGGGCCCTCTTTCTCAGTATTATAGGTAATTTGTTTAAGAATACAGACACAGTATGCATAATGAACATATACAATTGCAGTCATATAGTGGTTCCCAAAATGTATATACATTAATTTTTCCCAAATGTATTTGCAAGATACTTGTAGTCATGCCCCTGTAGGGGTTGCTGAATGTAGTGGTTCCCCTGTCCCCCTGCCCAGCCAGGCATCCATCTCTCAGTCACTCAGAGACATAGAACAGTCCATAAACTTTGTTTTTTAAGGGGATTGAACTTGGATGGGAAATCCGGAATTATGGGATGCCCAGGAATATTCAGTGCAACTTGCTTGGGACTTCTATATACACTCCAATATATACACTTCAGTCTTCTCTCCAGCACAAACTCTTGCTTAAGACCTCTTATCCTTTACTCCTCCAGCACTTCATTTGCTGCAGACTGTTATTCCACCAGCACTTCCCTTGCTGCAGACTGTTACTCCTCCAGACTAGCTAGCACCGCATAGTTAGGCCTGACTTAGCCATACCTCAGTGAACTGCCTTTTGTGGACAGGGACCTCGGGTGTAGAAATAGTTCAGGTGCTAACTGTCCTCTGCTCAGCTACCAATAGTAGTAATGCTATTGGTATCTTGCCCAGATATATCAATTTTATGTGATTAGGATTCTGCAATATTTTTCCTCCTTCACTAATTTTTATGTCTTAATTTCATTCAATTGAAAATTACTTAGACTCATATGAATTTAAGAAATTGGAGACTCTGCATTATTTTTCCTGTTCACCAATTTTTCACATTACACCTATTGACATTCATTTATTTATTCATTTAGCGCTGCACCTCATTTTACATATTTCAGTGTAGGTGTAAGGTCGGTGGGTCAGTGTATGTGTCAGTGTATGTGTCAGTGTATGTGTCAGTCAGTGTAATAGTCAGTGTTAGTGTCAGGTGGGTCAGTGTAATGTGAGTAGTGCAGGAAGTAGGAGTGAGGTGGGTCAGTGTAGGTGTGAGATGGGTCAGTGTAGGAATGAGGTGGGTCAGTGTAGGAGTGAGGTGGGTCAGTGTATGTGTCGGGTGGGTCAGTGTAGGTGTTGGGTGGGTCAGTGTAGGTGTCGGTGGGTCAGTGTAGGTGTCGGTGGGTCAGTGTAGGTGTCGGTGGGTCAGTGTAGGTGTCAGGTGGGTCAGTGTAATGGTCACGTAGGTCAGGTGTGCAAGGTAGTGGTCAGTGTGCAGTGTAGTGGTGTGCGGGTTAGTGGCCAGTGTGAAGTGTAGTGGTCAGTGTGTAGTGTAGTGGTGTGTGTGTTAGTGGTCAGTATGTAGTGTAGTGGTGTGCGGGTTAGTGGTCAGTGTGTAGTGTAGTGTGTGCGGGTTAGTGGTCGTGTGTAGTGTAGTGGAAAGTCCGCAGGTTAGGGGGGGGGCACACATTTCTTGCCTTGCCCCGGGCACTGAAAACCTACGCTACGCCACTGCTCTACAGGAAAATCCACACTCTAGCACCTATTAACTAGAGGGTGCTACATACTACTTCTACCTGCATTAAACACTGTGTAGTCAGACAGTTTGGGACCTCATAGCAGTATCATGGTCTCATTTTGCTCTAGTTTTCATCCTTAGTAGGAAAAGTAGGATTTCACTTGCCATTTTCACTGTATTTCCTTACATATACATGAATAGGATTTATGGGCTTCTCATAAATGCATGACTGGAACCTCTTGGCTTTGGTTAAAAATAAAGCATTGTACCTAGGATAGAAGGAGGTTAAAATTTGATTATGCTTTAAAACACAACAGCATATAGTACATGCAGAATGAGTTAAGCCCTGTAATGGGCTGCTACTAATAATAACATATACAGATCTTACAAGTAAAAAAATAATGTCATGTTTACTTATTGTCATAATGACAGTAGGTTAGAAGATATTTACAACAGAAGGTTGGCTACAAAATTAAAAATTCCTGCATCAATCCAATCCATTCAGGAAGGATCAAAGTAAACTTAAAGCCACTGATTACTGAATTTAATTGTGGATGGTATTATTTATGTATCCTTCAATGAGCTCAATCAGGTCCATACCAAAAATGTTTACACATACTTCAAGCGCATTGCTCAGATACTGATTCAATTAACAAAGCTTTATAAAAAGATGAGGTTCGTCCAATACCATCTCCGAAAAATTATATATTACTAATGGAACCCGCCAAGGCTGTCCCCTGTCTCCTATCATGTTTACTCTAATAATGGAGCCCTTGGCGGAGGCAATCAGAAAATATACCAATATATTAGGGATCAATGACTCTTCGCAGATGATGTGGTCCTAACACTCACCAACCCGGCTAGGGTGCAAACCATACTGCAAGAATACGGTGCAGTCTCATACTACAAACGTAATATCACTAAATCTTGTATACTGCCTGTGAATATTCCTAAAAAAAACTAATATCCCTTCTTAAAGACAAGTCCTCCTTCCAATGGATGTCTAAAAATATCCCCTACCTAGGAATCAAATTAGCCTCCCCAACTTCGTCCACACACTAAGCAAACTTCCCCACCCTACTAGACACTATCAAAATTGACTTAACCACTTAAGCCCCGGACCAATACGGACCATAATGACCAGAGGTGATTTCACAATTCGGCACTGCGCTGCTTTAACTGTAAATTGTGCGGACATGCAATGTTGTACCCAAAAAAAATTTGCGTCCTTTTCTTCCCACAAATAGAGCTTTATTTTAATGGTATTTGATTGCCTCTACGATTTTTTTTTTTTGCAATAAACGGAAAAAGACAGAATTTTTTAAAAAAATATGATATTTTCTAATTTTTGTTATAAGAAAAATCGAATAAACTCAATTTTAGTCATACATTTAGGCCAAAATGTATTCAGCCACATGTCTTTATTACAAAAAAATGTCAATAAGCGTATATTTATTGGTTTGCGCAAAAGTTATAGCGTCTACAACCTAGGGTACATTTTCTGGAATTTACACAGCTTTTAATTTATGACTGCCTATCTCATTTCTTGAGGTGCTAAAATGGCAGGGCAGTACAAACCCCCCCCCCCCCAAATGATCCCATTTTGGAAAGTAGACACCCCAAGGAAATTGCTGAGAGGCCTGTTGAGCCCATTAAATATTCTTTTTTTGTGTCCCAAGTGATTGAATAATGACAAAAAAAAAAAATTACAAAAAAAATGTCAATAAGCGTATATTTATTGGTTTGCGCAAAAGTTATAGCGTCTACAACCTAGGGTACATTTTCTGGAATTTACAGAGCTTTTAATTTATGACTGCCTATCTCATTTCTTGAGGTGCTAAAATGGCAGGGCAGTACAAAACCCCCCCAAATGACCCCATTTTGGAAAGTAGACACCCCAAGGAAATTGCTGAGAGGCATGTTGAGCCCATTGAATATTTTTTTTTTGTGTCCCAAGCAGTGGCGTAGTGTGGGTTGTCAGCGCCCAGGGCAAGGCAAGTAATTTGCGCCCCCCTAACCTGCCGACTTTTAGCTCTCCCCGAGTCCTGTCCCTTCCCTTCCTACAATAGTATTGACCAGCCTGATTCCTACACTGACCACTACACTACACTGACCTACCTGATTCCTATACTTACCACTACACTACACTGACCTACCTGATTCCCACACTGACCACTACACTACACTGACCTACCTGATTCCTATACTTACCACTACACTACACTGACCTACCTGATTCCCACACTGACCACTACACTACACTGACCTACCTGATTCCCACACTGACCACTACACTACACTGACCTACCTGATTCCTATACTTACCACTACACTACACTGACCTACCTGATTCCTATACTTACCACTACACTACACTGACCTACCTGATTCCCACACTGACCACTACACTACACTGACCTACCTGATTCCCACACTGACCACTACACTACACTGACCTACCTGATTCCTCTACTTACCACTACACTACACTGACCTACCTGATTCCCACACTGACCACTACACTGACCACTACACTACACTGACCTACCTGATTCCTACACTGACCACTACACCGACCACTACACTACACTGACCTACCTGATTCCCACACTGACCACTACACTACACTGACCTACCTGATTCATATACTTACCACTACACTACACTGACCTACCTGATTCCCACACTGACCACTACACTACACTGACCTACCTGATTCCCACACTGACCACTATACTTACTACACTGACCTACCTGATTCCCACACTGACCACTACACTACACTGACCTACCTGATTCCCACACTGACCACTACACTGACCACTACACTACACTGACCTACCTGATTCCCACCCTGACCACTACACTACACTGACCTACCTGATTCCCACACTGACCACTACACTGACCACTACACTACACTGACCTACCTGATTCCCACCCTGACCCCTACACTACACTGACCTACCTGATTCCCACACTGACCACTACACTGACCACTACACTACACTGACCTACCTGATTCCCACCCTGACCACTACACTGACCACTATACTACACTGACCTACCCGATTCCCACACTGACCACCACACTGACCTACCTGATTCCCACACTGACCACTATACTACACTGACCTACCTGATTCCCACACTGACCACTACACTGACCACTATACTACACTGACCTACCCGATTCCCACACTGACCACCACACTGACCTACCTGATTCCCACACTGACCACTATACTACACTGACCTACCTGATTCCCACACTGACCACCACACTGACCACTATACTGACCACTGTACTACACTGACCACTACACTGACCAGGGCCAGTGCAAGGATTTTTGCTACCCTAGTTGAAACCTAATTTTGACACCCCCATTGGCTCCGCCCCTGACTATATGGTGTAGGTGGAGATTTTTGTGGCGCCTTCCAATGACCCCCCCCGCCTTATAGTGGAGGTGTGCTGTGCAGTGGAGGTGTGCTGTGCGGTGCAGTGGAGGTGTGCTGTGCGGTGTAGTGGAGGTGTGCTGTGTGGTGTAGTGGAGGTGTGCTGTGTAGTGGAGGTGTGCTGTGCGGTGTAGTGGAGGTGTGCTGTGCGGTGTAGTGGAGGTGTGCTGTGCGGTGTAGTGGAGGTGTGCTGTGCGGTGTAGTGGAGGTGTGATGTGCGGTGTAGTGGAGGTGTGCTGTGCGGTGTAGTGGAGGTGTGCTGTGCGGTGTAGTGGAGGTGTGCTGTGCGGTGTAGTGGAGGTGTGCTGTGCGGTGTAGTGGAGGTGTACTGGGATTGTGATGTCCAGGATGGCATAGCTGTATGACAGGTGGGGGGAGTGGGCTGGTGTGTGGAAGTCCTGCAGATCTCATTGTTCATAGAACACACAGTAAGGGTCCATGCCTCCACCCACTTTCTCTCCTGTCCCTGTGTGTGTTGTACCCCTATTTATGGACCCCTCTCAGCTCCCATCCATGGACCCCTCATCTCATGTGACAGTCCCAGCTCCTGTTAATATCATCTCCCACTGATTCCATGTCGTCCCCCCCCCCCATGGCTGTGACAATCCCAGCTCCACTGATTTCCTCCTGTCCCATTCGTGTGTATATAGAAGTGTGTCTTTCCTCTCTTCCCTCCATCTCTCCTCCAGGCTGCTCCCCCTCTGCTCTCCATTCCTCTCTTCTCCTCCATGCTGTGACTTTCCCTCTCCTGCATTCCTCTCTCCTCCACCCCCTGCTGCCTGCACTCTATTCCCAGCTCTGTGCTCTCCTTCCTCCCCAGCATTGGCTTAGCCTGCCTGGAAGAGTGTCAGCGGCTGCCCTCCTCCCGATCCCCGGTACCTTGCTGAAGTAATCCGGCTTGCCATGTTCGGCACCTTCTTTGCAGCCTCTGATCAGCGATATTCCCCGCCACCATGTTCAATCTCAGGCGCCCTGTGATTGGGCGTATGGGGTCATGTGCGGCGGCGGGGCTGGCCTGTCCACGATCGCGGTAGATCCTGGAGTCCCGCCTCCACCCATGTTCAGTCTCCTGCACCCTGTGATTGGGCGAAGGCGGGACTCCAGGATCTACCGCAATCGTGGACAGGCCAGCCCCGCCGCCGCACATGACCTCATATGCCCAATCACAGGGCGCCTGAGACTGAACATGGCGGCGGGCATGGGGACACGGGGACACAGTACATTTAGGAGGCAGCCACTGGGACACATACTGCCGGGCGCCCCCCTAAATGTTGCGCCCGGTGCGACGGCCCCCCCTGCCCCCCCCACGCTACGCCAGTGGTCCCAAGTGATTGAATAATGACTAAAAAAAATTACAAAAAGTTGTCACTAAATGATATATTTCTCACACATGCCATGATTATATGTGGAATTGCACCCCAAAATACATTTTGCTGCTTCTCCTGAGTACGGGGATTCCACATGTTTGGGACTTTTTAGGAGCCTAGCCGCGTACGGGCCCCCGAAAACCAAGCACCGCCTTCAGGATTTCTAAGGGCGCAAATTTTTGATTTCACTCCTGACTACCTATCACAGTTTCGAAGGCCATAAAATGCCAAAATAGCACAAAACCCCCCCAAATGACCCCATTTTGGAAAGTAGAAACCCCAAGCTATTTACTGAGAGGCATGTTCAGTCCATGGAATATTTTATATTTTGCCACAAGTTGCGGGAATATGACAAACCTTTTTTTTTTTGCACAAAGTTGTCACTAAATGATATATTGCTCACACATGCCATGGGCATATGTGAAATTACACTCCAAAATACATTCTGCTGCTTCTCCTGAGTACGGGGATACCACATGTGTGGGACTTTTTGGGAGCCTAGCCGCGTACGGGACCACAAAAACCAAGCACCGCCTACAAGATTTCTAAGGGCATACATTTTTGATTTCACTCCTCACTACCTATCACTACCTATCACAGGTTTGAAGGCCATATAATGCCAAGATAGCACAAAACCCCCCCAAATGACCCCATTTTGGAAAGTAGACACCCCAAGCTATTTGCTGAGAGGCATGTTGAGCCCATTGAATATTTTTTTTTGTCCCAAGTGATTGAATAATGACAAAAAGAAAAAAAAATGTACAAAAAGTTGTCACTAAATGATATATTGCTCAAACATGCCATGGTTATATGTGGAATTGCACCCCACAATACATTTTGCTGCTTCTCCTGAGTACGGGGATACCACATGTGTGGGACTTTGTGAGAGCCTAGCCGCGTATGGGGCCCCAAAAACCAAGCACCGCCTTCAGGATTTCTAAGGGCGTAAATTTTTGATTTCACTCCTCACTACCTTGAAGGCCATAAAATGCCAAGATAGCACAAAACCCCCACAAATTACCCCATTTTGGAAAGTAGACACCCCAAGCTATTTGCTGAGAGGCATGGTGAGTATTTTACAGCTCTCATTTGTTTTTGAAAATGAAGAAAGAACATTTTTTTTTCTTTTTTCAATTTTCAAAACTTTGTGACAAAAAGCGAGATCTGCAAAATACTCAACATACCTCTCAGCAAATAGCTTGGGGTGTCTACTTTCCAAAATGGGGTCATTTGGGGGGGTCTTGTGCCATCTGGGCATTCCATGGCCTCCGAAACTGTGATAGGCAGTGAGGAGTGAAATCAAAAATTTACACCCTTAGAAATCCTGAAGGCGGTGCTTGGTTTTCGGGGTCCTGTACGCGGCTAGGCTCCCAAAATGTCTCACACATGTGGTATCCCCGTACTCAAGAGAAGCAACAGAATGTATTTTGGGGTGCAATTCCACATATAACCATGGCATGTTTGAGCAATATATCATTTAGTGACAACTTTTTGTACATTTTTTTTCTTTTTGTCATTATTCAATCACTTGGGACAAAAAAATATATATATATATATTAAATGGGCTCAACATGCCTCTCAGCAAATAGCTTGGGGTGTCTACTTTCCAAAATGTGGTCATTTGGGGGGGGGGGGGTTTGAACTGTCCTGGCATTTTATGCACAACATTAGGAAGCTTATGTCACACATCATCCACTCTTCTGACACTTTTTGTTTACATGAAAACATTTTTTTTTTGCAAGAAAATTACATTGAACCCCCAAACATTATACATTTTTTTTAAAGAAAAGGCCCTACAGATTAAAATAGTGGGTGTTGCATTTTTTTTTCCACACAGTATTTGCGCAGCGATTTTTCAAACGCATTATTGCTGGGAAAAACACACTTTTTTATTTTGAATGCACTAAAACACACTATATTGCCCAAATGTTTGATTAAATTAAAAGATGATCTTAGGCCGAGTACATGGATACCAAACACGACATGCTTTAAAATTGCGCACAAACGCGCAGCGGCGACAAACTACATACATTTTTAAAAGGCTTTAAAAGCCTTTACAGGTTACCACATTAGATTTACAGAGGAGGTCTACTGCTAAAATTACTGCACTCGATCTGACCTTTGCGGTGATACCTCACATGCATGGTGCAATTGCTGTTTACATATGACGCTAGACCGACGCTTGCGTTCGCCTTTGCGCAAGAGCAGGGGGGGACAGGGGTGCATTTTTTTTATTTTTTTTATTTATTTTGCTTTTTTATTTTATTTTTAAACTGTTCCTTCCATATTTATTTTTTTTTACCATTTTTATTGCTACCACTTTTGGACCACGATTATTTCTTACCTGGTCTAGTAGACCCGGGATATAGGATGTGGTCGCCAGAAGGACCTCTTTTATTACATCAGGTTCTGCGAGCAAATGCTCTTAAGCCTCTTGAGGAAATTCTCGGCCTCAAGCCGATTACGTTTTTGGACAAATGGAGATATAACCAGTTACAGGGCTTTCTTAGAACCTTGCCTCAGCCGCTCAAAGGAATACAGGACTTAAATAGTATTGAGGAAATCTTCAATTCAACGGAGTCACCGGAACATAGTATCTCGGTATTTTACAAATCACTTATCAAGCTCCAAGGAGACACTTACCCTCCCTTCTTTGCTAAGTGGGAGGCAGACCTGGAATCCAGTATCCCAGATAGCCAAAAGGACAAAGTCCTGCAGTTGTCTCATATCTCTTCAATAGCATCAAAGATGGCTGAGGTCAATTACAAATTGCTAACTAGATGGCACTATACCCCATCAAAGCTTCATCAGATGTTCCCTGCCAACTCCCCATTGTGTTGGAGGAACTGCGGGAACAGAGCAACTCATGCTCATATATGGTGGTCGTGCCCACTTATCCGCCCCTACTGGGCTAGCATTATTGGTATCATCCAACAAATATCCAGTATTAATCTTCCTGTTGATGCATGGACCATCCTCTTTCATGCTACTAAGGAGTCTGTCAGAAAATATAAATGTTCTCTAGTTCCACATCTGCTTAACACGGCTAAAGCACTTATACCTACCCTTTGGGGCCAGCCTGAGATTCCATCCGTGAAAAAGTGGTTTCAAAAAATATCAGAGGTACCTCTCATGGAAGAAAATACTCATCGTAACAAGGACACTTTCCAACGACATATCCTAACTTGGACTCCGTGGATGGAATTCAAGGACACCACAACCTATAGAGAGATACTTGCACAATCTCACTGAGACTCAATCTATATTTACTGAATAAGCTATTAATATCTTAAAGCTGATTATTTGGGGCTATTGTCGGAACTACTCCCTAGGAGTCTAAAATGTACTGAGACATACATATTATTAGATACCATGCATGCCGGCCTATTTTTCCTTCCCCCCCCCTTTATCTTTTCCTAATTTCTCCCCCCCTCCCCCCCTTTTTTATTTTTATTTTTTATATTTAGAGAGAGAATTTAACAAAGTTGTGATAAATTATTTACGATCAATGCACATAGGGAAGAGGGGGGGGGGGTGAATTTTTTGTGTATAAGTTTTTTTTTTAAATTTATTTATTTATTTATTTATTTATTTATTCTCCTTTTTTTTCTCTCCTCTCTCTTTCACATATAAGTTGGGTCACTTTATCAATATAGCCAATTGTAAATTTATTTCCTAGTTTTTTTTAGATAGTCCATTAATGGACCTTAACACCAGGGTTTTTGGTGTGAAGTAGTTTTTGGGATCACCTCACTTTAAGGGGCATCAATATTGGTGTCTCATCACATAAGATATCAGGGGGAGAATAAGGGGATGTTATTCCCCTATCCCCCCTCCCCTCCTTAATTTTTCACTCCCCCCCCCCTCCTTTTATTTTTTTATTCTCTTCCTTTTTTTTTTTCTCCTTCTTTTCTTCCCCATTGTCACATATTGGTGAGGTCACTTATCCCTGTCACTTTTTATTTTTACATATATGTTTTGTCACTCCATCAACACAGCCATTTGCAAATTCATCCTTCAGTCATTTATATAGCCCACTTCTGGACTCTAATATTTGGGGCCCCTTCTTCTAATTTTTTTATTTTTTTATTTTTATTTTTTGTTTGAAGAAGTTTTACTAAATGATATATTGCTCACACATGCCATGGTTATATGTGGAATTGCACCCCAAAATACATTCTGCTGCTTCTCCTGAGTACGGGGATACCACATGTGTGGGACTTTTTAGGAGCCTAGCCGCGTACGGGCCCCCGAAAACCAAGCACCGCCTTCAGGATTTCTAAGGGCGCAAATTTTTGATTTCACTCCTCACTACCTATCACAGTTTTGAAGGCCATAAAATGCCAAAATAGCACAAAACCCCCCTAAATTACCAAATTTTAGAAAGTAGACACCCCAAGGAAATTGCTGAGAGGCCTGTTGAGCCCATTGAATATTTTTTTTTTTGGTCCCAAGTGATTGAATAATGACAAAAAAAATAAAAATAAAAAAAATTACAAAAAGTTGTCACTAAATGATATATTGCTCACACATGCCATGGTTATATGTGGAATTGCACCCCAAAATACATTCTGCTGCTTCTCCTGAGTACGGGGATACCACATGTGTGGGACTTTTTAGGAGCCTAGCCACGTACGGGACCCCGGAAACCAAGCACCGCCTTCAGGATTTCTAAGGGCGCAAATTTTTGATTTCACTCCTCACTACCTATCACAGTTTTGAAGGCCATAAAATGCCAAAATAGCACAAAACCCCCCCAAATGACCCCATTTTGGAATGTAGACACCCCAAGCTGTTTGCTGAGAGGCATGGTGAGTATTTTACAGCTCTCATTTGTTTTTGAAAATGAAGAAAGAACATTTTTTTTTTTTTCTTTTTTTTTTTTCAATTTTCAAAACTTTGTGACAAAAAGCGAGATCTGCAAAATACTCACAATACCTCTCAGCAAATAGCTTGGGGTGTCTACTTTCCAAAATGGGGTCATTTGGGGGGGGTTTTGTGCCATCTGGGCATTCCATGGACTCCGAAACTGTGATAGGCAGTGAGAAGTGAAATCAAAAATTGACACCCTTAGAAAGCCTGAAGGCGGTGATTGGTTTTTGGGGTCCCGTACGCGGCTAGGCTCCCAAAAAGTCTCACACATGTGGTATCCCCGTACTCAGGAGAAGCAACAGAATGTATTTTGGGGTGTAATTCCACATATGCCCATGGCATGTTTGAGCAATATATCATTTAGTGACAACTTTGTGCAAAAAAAAATAAAAATTTTTATTTTTTCCGCAACTTGTGTCAACATATAAAATATTCCATGGACTCGACATGCCTCTCAGTATATAGCTTGGGGTGTCTACTTTCCAAAATGGGGTCATTTGGGGGGGGTTTGAACTGTTCTGGCATTTTATACACAACATTAGGAAGCTTACATCCACTCTTCTAAGCACTTGAAGACAAAGACCTTTTTGACACTTTTTGTTTACATGAAAACATATTTTTTTTTGCAAGAAAATTATGTTGAACCCCCAAACATTATATATATTTTTAAAGCAAAGGCTCTACAGAATAAAATGGTGGGTGTTGCATTTTTTTTTTCTACACAGTATTTGCGCAGCGATTTTTCAAACGCATTTTTTGGGGAAAAAATACACTTTTTTTAATTTTAATGCACTAAAACACACTATATTGCCCAAATGTTTGATGAAATAAAAAAGATGATCTTAGGCCGAGTACATAGATACCAAACACGACATGCTTTAAAATTTCGCACAAACGCGCATTGGCGACAAACTACATACATTTTTAAAAGCCTTTAAAAGCCTTTACAGGTTACCCTGTTAGATTTACAGAGGACGTCTACTGCTAAAATTACTGCCCTCGATCTGACCTTTGCGGTGATACCTCACATGCATGGTGCAATTGCTGTTTACATATGATGCCAGACCGACGCTTGCGTTCGCCATTGGGCAAGAGCAGGGCAGGACAGGGGTGCTTTTTTTTTTTTTTTTTTTTTTTTTATTAATTTTGCTTTTTTATTTTATTTTTAAACTGTTGCTTCCATATTTATTTATTTATTATCATTTTTATTGTTATCTCAGGGAATGTAAATATCCCCTATGATAGCAATAGGTAATGACAGGTACTCTTTTTTGAAAAAACTGGTGTGATAAAATGCTTTCCCAATTTCCCAATGGCGCTTTTTATATCCGGGGGGGGGGGACATTCCCTCCCACTGCTTGTAAAAGCAGTCCAGAGGCTAATTAGCCACTAGGATTGCTTTTACATGAAAGCCGGCCGCTGGCTGAAAAGAATGATACCAAGATGATACCTAAACCCGCAGGCATCATTCTGGTATAAACATTCAAAGTCCAGCAACATACCAGTACGTTGCTGGTCCTTGTTGGACATGTATTGTAATCTTTTTTTTCATGCAGCCTGTTGGCTGAACGAAAAAAAAAGATTGATCGGTGGGTATGCCCACCATTAGAATACCGCCCTTCATCCACCCACTTCTAATGATGGGCATTGTGACAGCAGGAAGGTAAAGTCACCTGGTTGCATCCAGGGGGGTAGATATATTTCGCCCAGATTCAGGCTTTACGCCGACTTATACAACTAGGTGGAGAGTTGTATAAGCCCAGCTAAGGCTAGTGGGCTCATGGATGACTCATACCTCTAGGGAGAGTGTGGGGCGTCGTACAGACAGGGAGTTGATGAGACCAGCTGAAGCTTGTCAGCTCATTTAGGCCTCTATAAGAACTCCCAGCTTCATTAGATGTTAGCTCATGCCTGGACCCAGACCTGTGTGGACTGTCTAGGGAGAGTGAACCCCTGTGCGGTGAGACAAAGCCTGTGTGGCTATTTGCTTGGACATTTAAAACCAGGGACTTAGGGACTAGGACAGCACTAGGCTGATCCCAGTTGTTAGTTAGGAAACCTGTATGTTTAGTCAGAGGTCAAGTTGACCAGGATTTATTTTGTTTATATGTTTCTTTTGGCTTTGCTGTGTTTTGTCACCGTAAATAGAAAATAAACCGCACCTTTTTTTTGATTTTGAAAACCACAACCTCCGTTTGCTGGGCCTGTTTTTGTGTGGGGAGCCCATCCCGGGGGTCACACACACCCGCTGCCGAGCTAACCCCCTCACAGTTGGTGGAGAACCAGTGGCAGTTTTTTTAAGCCAGCATGGAGGAGATACTGAAGCAGCTGGCTCTAGCAAATGCCAATCAACAGCAGACAAATGCAGGTTTGCAAAAGAGCCTTGCAGCTCAACAACAGAACTTCGCAGCCCAGCAGCAAGCTCATCAACAGAGCCTTGCAGCCCAGCAGCAAGCTCACCAACAGAGTCTGGAAGCTCAGCAACAAGCCCAGCAGCAATCTGAGGCCCGCTTCATAGACCTGTTACAGAAGCAAGAGCAGAGACTACAACAAATGGAAGCAGTAATGCAGCAACGTCCGCAGACCAGTGAGGAAAGCCGTCCCACTAATACCGCGTCCTTTGGGGTGAGTCGTTTATTGACAAAAATGACTGGAGAGGATGATCCAGAGGTATTTTTGACCACATTTGAAAGGACTGCTGAAAGAGAAAAGTGGCCTGAGGAGCAGTGGGCTGGACTGGTGGCTCCTCTGTTAACTGGTGAATCGCAGAAGGCTTACTATGACCTAGAGCCTGACCAAGCAAAAGACTATGTGATGCTAAAAGCTGAGATATTGGCAAGGCTGGGTGTCACCCAGGCTGTCCGGGCTCAGCGTGTGCATAACTGGACTTTCCAGCTTGGAAAACCCCCCAGGTCTCAAATGTATGATCTCATTCACCTGAGCAGAAAGTGGCTACAGCCAGAGACTTAGTCCGCACCAAAGATTGTGGAACGTGTTGTAATGGATCGGTTTTTGAGAGCTCTTCCTACTGCCATCCAAAAGTGGGTAAGCCATGGAGACCCAGAGACGGCCGATGGTCTTGTGGATCGTGTGGAGAAATACTTGGCTACAGAGAACCTGACGGCGTCTTCCAGAGACACTCGGACTTTCCACCCTAAGACCAGACCATCCCCAGGGGCGGATAAGAGGATTCCAAGGGGTAAGGGTGGAGAGAGTGAGAGGGTGGGAGCTCTACCCCAAGTTTGGCGAGAACAGCCTGGGAAATCAGCGGCTCAAGAGGCGGCAAGAAGGATCGTTTGCTACCGCTGCCGGCAAGCGGGACATATTGCAGCCAATTGCCCGGTTGTGGAGGAACCCATGCAGTGTGACTTTCTGACGGGCAGACGTCAGTCGCTGTGTGCGACAGTCGCATGCACTGCCATTCGAGGAATTGAGAAACATTTATGCAAAATGTGTGTTAATGGTAGAAATGTTGTGGTATTGCTGGATTCAGGTAGCCTTGTGACCCTGATAAAGGCTGAGTTAGTTAAAACAGAGGTCTCTGGGAATAGCAAGGTAGCTGTTATTTGTGTGCATGGGGACACCCGAGAGTATCCAGTGACTACAGTGTGTTTCGAGACCCCCAAAGGTACCCTCTCTCATCCAGTGGGCTTAGTATCTCAGTTACCGTATGACGCCATTGTGGGAAGGGATTTTCCGAAGTTCTGGGAACTGTGGGATGATCCTGAGCCCCCCACTGGTGCCCCTATGTACCAGGAATGTGATAGCCAGAACTCCCCTGAGAGTGGTGAGGACTCTCCGGAATTTCCCTTATCAGTATTGGCAGGGGAGACTCAAGAAACTGGAGAGGAGCCCACCTCCTCAGACGAAAACCTACCGTCTGTGGAGTTTTCTGATCTTGAGGTTCACAGGGAAAACTTTGCCACAGAACAGTTGAAAGACCCCGCCCTAATAAAGGCACGCGAAAACGTAGTGAAAATAGATGGCGAGTTAGTGAACCCAGATAATACCTGCACTTACCCATACTTCAGCGTAGAGAAGGACCTACTGTATCGGGTGGCAAAAAGGGCAGAAGAAACCGTTGAGCAGCTTGTGGTGCCCAAACCTTACAGGAAGTTGGTGTTGGAGTTGGCCCATGGGCACATTCTTGGAGGTCATCTGGGGACAGAGAAAACCCGAGAGAGGGTATTACAGAGATTCTATTGGCCGGGGGTGATGAAGGACATAGAAAATTATTGTTCCTCCTGCCCTGTGTGTCAGAGGTCGGCCCCGATGCCACATTTCCGTAGCCCGCTGGTCCCTCTACCCATCATTGAGGTCCCGTTTGAGAGGATCGCCATGGATTTGGTAGGTCCTATAATCAAGTCCGCTAGGGGGCACCAGTACATATTAGTTATAATGGACTATGCCACCCGTTATCCAGAAGCGATCCCTCTCCGAAATACCTCGGCCAAAACCATAGCCAAAGAGCTATCTCTTGTGTTTAGCCGGGTGGGTATTTGTAAAGAACTGCTTACGGACCAAGGTACACCCTTTATGTCCCGGGTTATGAAGGAGCTGTGTAAATTGTTCAAAGTGACGCAATTACGTACATCTGTGTATCACCCCCAAACCGATGGGCTGGTTGAAAGATTCAACAAAACCCTAAAACAAATGTTGAAGAAAGTGGTGGATAGAGATGGAAAGGATTGGGACTGTCTACTTCCTTATCTGATGTTTGCTATTAGGGAGGTGCCCCAATCCTCTACGGGATTCTCCCCCTTTGAGTTACTGTATGGGAGACACCCAAGAGGGCTGTTGGATATTGCCAAGGAAACTTGGGAAAGTGAGAGTTCTCCCCACAGGAGTGTGATTGAGCATGTCGCCCTGATGCAAGACCGAATTGCACAGGTAATGCCCACCGTGAAGGAACATTTGGCCCAAGCGCAGTTAGCACAGCAGAGAGTGTACAACCGTGGAGCCAAGACCCGTACCTTTTCCCCGGGGGATAGGATACTGGTACTTGTCCCTACGGTTGAAAGTAAATTCCTTGCCAAATGGCAAGGCCCCTACGAGATAATGGAAAAAGTGAGCGAAGTGAATTACAAGGTCAGACAACCAGGAAGGCGAAAGCCCGAACAGATCTATCACGTTAATCTGTTGAAAGCCTGGAGGGATAGAGAGTCCCTAGTCGCAGACACTTGGTCACCAGCTCAAACTGGTTGCGTGATTCCTGAGGTTGGAATAGCAGCCACCTTGTCACAACCCCAACAACAGGAGGTTAAGGAGTTTGTGCTTCGCAACAAGGAGGTATTCTCTGAGCTGCCGGGACAAACATTTGGGGTAGAGCATGACATCATTACCCCGCCCGGTGAAAGGGTGAAGTTAAAACCCTATCGGATCCCAGAGGCCCGACGGGAGGCAATACGGGAGGAAGTACAGAAAATGCTGAACTTAGGGGTGATAGAGGAGTCCCAAAGTGATTGGTCTAGTCCCATTGTGTTGGTGCCTAAACCGGATGGGAGCTGGCGATTTTGTAACGATTTTCGTCAGTTGAACAAAGTTACAAAATTTGACACCTACCCCATGCCACGTATAGATGAGTTGATCGACCGGCTGGGAACAGCCCGATACATGACGACTCTTGACCTCACAAAAGGGTATTGGCAAATCCCCCTGGCCAAATTGGCCAAAGAGAAAACCGCATTTGTAACCCCAGACGGGGCGTTCCAATATAAAAGAATGCCGTTCGGGTTACAGAATGCGCCGGCCACATTCCAGCGGAAAATGGACCAGATGCTGAGGCCCCATCGGAAGTATGCTGCGGCTTACCTGGATGACGTAATTGTCCATAGCACAGATTGGGCCTCACATCTGCCAAAAGTGCAAGCAGTCCTGGACTCTGTTCGGGAAGCGGGGTTTACGGCTAACCCCAAGAAGTGTACCATTGGGCAGGAGGAGGCCAAATATCTTGGGTACACCATTGGGAGGGGAGTAATAAAACCCCAACTCAACAAAGTCGAGGCCATCCAGAGTTGGCCACGTCCCAACAGCAAGAAGCAGGTACGAGCCTTTCTGGGAATCGCTGGGTATTATCGGCGATTCATTCCCCACTTTGCTTCTAAGGCTGTGCCCCTAACCAACCTAACGAAGGGGAAAGGGTCGGTCATGATTAAATGGACCCCCGAGGCTGAGGCAGCATTCCAATTCTTGAAACAAGCCTTATGTAGCCAGCCAGTGTTGTACTCACCCGACTTCTCTAAAGACTTTGTCGTACAAAGTGATGCGTCAGATGTGGGGTTAGGAGCAGTATTGTCCCAGGTCTGGAACGGGGAAGAGCACCCAGTCATTTACCTCAGCAGGAAGTTGAAGTCCCATGAGGTAAATTACGCCACCGTTGAAAAGGAGTGTTTAGCGGTGAAGTGGGCTCTAGATTCCCTTCGGTACTACCTGCTAGGTAGGCACTTTGACATGGTTACGGATCACGCTCCGTTAAAGTGGATGGCTCAAAACAAGGAAACAAATAGAAGAGTGAATAGGTGGTTCCTGGCCCTCCAGGAATTCAACTTCACAGTAAAGCATCGCCCTGGCGTTCAAATGGGGAATGTGGATGCTTTGTCTCGAGTACATGAATGCCTGATTGCTGGTGTTCCAACCCCGAGGTTAAAACAAGAGGGGGGGGTATGTGACAGCAGGAAGGTAAAGTCACCTGGTTGCATCCAGGGGGGTAGATATATTTCGCCCAGATTCAGGCTTTACGCCGACTTATACAACTAGGTGGAGAGTTGTATAAGCCCAGCTAAGGCTAGTGGGCTCATGGATGACTCATACCTCTAGGGAGAGTGTGGGGCGTCGTACAGACAGGGAGTTGATGAGACCAGCTGAAGCTTGTCAGCTCATTTAGGCCTCTATAAGAACTCCCAGCTTCATTAGATGTTACCTCATGCCTGGACCCAGACCTGTGTGGACTGTCTAGGGAGAGTGAACCCCTGTGCGGTGAGACAAAGCCTGTGTGGCTATTTGCTTGGACATTTAAAACCAGGGACTTAGGGACTAGGACAGCACTAGGCTGATCCCAGTTGTTAGTTAGGAAACCTGTATGTTTAGTCAGAGGTCAAGTTGACCAGGATTTATTTTGTTTATATGTTTCTTTTGGCTTTGCTGTGTTTTGTCACTGTAAATAGAAAATAAACCGCACCTTTTTTTTGATTTTGAAAACCACAACCTCCGTTTGCTGGGCCTGTTTTTGTGTGGGGAGCCCATCCCGGGGGTCACACACACCCGCTGCCGAGCTAACCCCCTCGCAGCATACATGCACCATTTATATATGCCGAAGCATGGGGGCATCTTCTCGCAAAAGTTATGCCGCGTACACATGGTCAGACTTTTCCACGGGCAAGCCTCCGTCGGAATTTCGACCGTATGTACGCGGCATTAGAAGCAAAATCGCTCCTCCGCTCCTCTGCCCCTGCTGCCCCAATGCTTCGGCATATATGCTTTTTTTTTTTTAACTGTGGTGGTGAAATCACCTCCTACAGCACTGGAGTCGCAGGGATCAGGCCTGTCTCTGTGAACGCTGCAGTTATGTGTGTTGTGTTTTGTAAGTGACAGTGATTGATCGATACTGCACTTGGGTGGCCTGGGCTGGACGGAGGGGCAAAACGCAGGTGCTAGCAGGTATCTGGGCTGATCCCGCTAACACTGCATTTTTGGGAACCCTAAACTGCTGGGGACGCTAGTATAGATCTGATCAGATCAGATATTGAGCTGATCAGATACTATACCACTAAGGGGGGTGTATGCTTCACGCGTGGGTGTTAGCGCTACTGGCACTAACCTGACGCTGCCTGGGGTGTGACGCAGACCCTCTCTGACACTAAAACCTAATTGATATCACCCGCCGGGCGATCAGGGGGTTAAACCTTTATTGGGTTATATACGGCGGGTGCCCTGACACTATAAAAAGCAAACTAACTAACCAGCGTCACCCGTAACACTTATATGATGATCACTGGTGAAAGGGTTAACTAGGGGCAATTAGGGGGTTAAAACCTTTATTAGGTAATATATGGGGGTACCTGACGCTATATAAAAACCTGACGGCGAGCCTAAAAAAAATTACTGGCTACCTATCGGCATCACCGACACTAAAACAACGATCATAAAAACGATCGCTTAGCGACAGTGGTGATAGGGGGTGAAAGGGTTACCTGGGGGGCGATCAGGGGGTTAAACCTTTATTAGATAATATATGGGGGTACCTGACGCTATAAAAACCTGCGGCGAACCTAAAAAAAAATTACTGGCTACCGATCTGCATCACCGACGCTAAGACAGCGATCAGAAAAATGATCGCTTAGCGACAGTGGTGATAGGGAGTGAAAGGGTTACCTGGGGGGCGATTAAGGGGGTTAAACCTTTATTAGGTAATATATTGGGGTACCTGACGCTATAAAAACCTGCGGCAAACCTAAAAAAAATTACTGGCTACCGATCTGCATCACCGACGCTAAGACAGCGATCAGAAAAATTATCGCTTAGTGACAGTGGTGATAGGGGGTGAAATGGTTACCTGGGGGGCGATCAAGGGGGTTAAACCTTTATTAGGTAATATATGGGGGTACCCGACGCTATAAAAACCTGCGGCGAACCTAAAAAAAATTACTGGCTACCGATCAGCATCACCGACGCTAAGACATCGATCAGAAAAATGATCGCATAGCGACGGCGGTGCTAGGGGGTGAAAGGGTTACCTGGGGGGTGATCAAGGGGGTTAAACCTTTATTAGGTAATATATGGGGGTACCCGACGCTATAAAAACATGCGGCAAACCTAAAAAAAATTACTGGCTACCGATCAGCATCGCCGACGCTAAGACAGCGATCAGAAAAATTATCGCTTAGTGACAGTGGTGATAGGGGGTGAAAGGGTTACCTGGGGGGCGATCAAGGGGGTTAAACCTTTATTAGGTAATATATGGGGGTACCCGACGCTATAAAAACCTGCGGCAAACCTAAAAAAAATTACTGGCTTCCGATCAGCATCACCGACGCTAAGACATCGATCAGAAAAATGATTGCTTAGAGACGGCGGTGCTAGGGGGTGAAAGGGTTATCTGGGGGGTGATCAGGGGGTTAAACCTTTATTAGGGGGGGTTAGGGGGCTACACTGGACCTAAAACTAAATGTAGTGACACTTTTACAGTCACAAATGTCACTGATTGCAGTGATCACTAAATAAATGGTCACTGCAATCAGTGACACTGTGACTGGGGGCTGGGGGGTGATCTGGGGGGTGATCTGGGGGTGTCTGGGGGGGCCTGGGGGGCGATTTATGTGCCTATGTGTCCTGGTGTCAGTGTAGTGTTGTGTGCACTAACCTGCATCTTCTCCTGTACGGCGCTCGGTATATGTGAGCGCCGCAGGAGAGATGACATCACTTCCTCCTGCCTGGCAGGCAGGGGAAGCTCTCTCATTCGCCGGGAGCGATCAAGAGAGGGGGGCCCGAATCGAACGGCCGTCCCCTCATGCCGGATCGCTCCCGAACAACTAACGACCGCTCACTGTATAGAAGGGGGGTCCGATCGGACCCCCCAACTATACAAAGGCAATCACGTATATGTACGTGATTCTGCCTGTCGGTGCCATTCTGCCGACGTATATTTACAGTGGGCGGTCGTTAAGTGGTTAACAACTGTAATGGTTTGGGTCTCGATGCGATGGCATCTTGGGAGACCCTGTGTAAGTGTGTCCTGTTCTGTGCAATGCTGTACCCTACGCTAAAACTTCACTTTTGAGTGGAAGCGTTCAAAACATTTACCAATGCAAAGACCAGGATTGTCAGGACAGCGTGGACAAAAATACCAGGTGTCACGCCTAAATCCGCGCTTACTACAGACACAACATCTTTTTGGGGGGGCTCGTTGGGTAGGGGTACTCTCGAGGACATACGGATAATGCCTCTCATGCAGCCGGCTTACTGCATTTGGTTGGGGATGGTGAGGTGCAGAACCGCCTGGATACAGGAGTTCTGTGACTATCTCATCCTGGAATTTTAGGAGAGATAACGTCCCGCCTGAAGCTCTGTATAGCACATGAGCGTTCAGCAAAGCCAATTGAAATAAGGATAGAGACACTTTTTTGTACCAGCGTCTCGCCTTACAGTCAATTAGATACGGTGCCAACAACTGGTCGTTGAGGTCCACCCCTCCCATATTTTGGTTATATTCGTGGACACAGAGGGGTTTCTCCACAACACCAGTCGTCGTACAAATTTGGACTGTCGTGTCTGCATGAAGGGAGGTAAGAAGGAAAACATTCTTATTATCTCTCCACTTCACAGCGAGCAAGTTATTACACTTCAAGCAGGCTCTCTCCCCCAGCCTAAGACGGGAATCTACAAGCCTCTGGGGAAAGCCCCGGCGATTAGGTTGCACGGTGCCACATGCTCCAATCTGATGATCAAACAAGTGACTAAACAGTGGCACGCTCGTGTAATAATTGTCCACATACAAGTGGTACCCCTTTCCGAATAAGGGTGACACCAAGTTCCACACTATATTGCCAGCGCTCCCTATGTAATCTGGGCAGTTGACCGGCTCAACCTGACTATCTTTTCCCTCATAAACCCTGTCACAGAACTTATAGAGCTTGACCCTGTATCTGGCACGCTTGCTGGGAAGGTACTGCTTGAAAGACAAGCGGCCAGAAAATTTAATCAGGGACTCATCAACGCAGACAACTTGATTGGGAATAAACAAGGCTGCAAAACGTTTGTTGAAGTGGTTTATGAGGGGCCGAATTTTGTAGAGCCGGTCGTATTCAGGGTCTCCACATGGACGACAAAGTTCATTGTCGTTGAAATGCATGAACCGCAAGATCTGCTCATATAGTTTCCTGGGCATGGAGGCAGAGAACACGGGCATGTGGTCAATTGGGTGCGTGGACCAATAAGCACGCAATGACGGGAATTTATGTGTGCCCATGTTGAGGGAAAGGCCCAGAAAGGTCTTAAATTTGGAAACCGTAATTGGTTTCCAATCTTTGGCAATGGAAGGCAACTGGGGATTAGCGGCGATGAATTGACCAGCATATAAATTACTCTGGTCCACAATAGATCTATAGAGATCTTCCGTGAAAAACAGCGAATAAAAATCAATTGGCATAAAATCAGCTGTTTCCACCTGAATACCGGGTTGGGCAGTGAATGGGGGAAGTACGGGTTCTGCGGAAGTGGTGGGGACCCAATCAGGATAGGCAAATTCTGCAGGAAGGGCACTATGGGCACGATGGGCCTGCCTTTGTCTTCTTCTTGGTGGCAGCGGGACACTACTTGTGCTTGCCACCTCACCAGCTTGAACTGCACTTATGGGACTTGCCACGTCACCACGTGATACTGCAGTGCTGGATGTACACCCAGGCTTTACTAGGCCGCTGGTGCTTGCCAATTCACCAGAAGGAATGGCGGCGCTACTACTCTGCTCCATGATACGAGAGCCCTGCGGTTCTTGCTCCTCAACAACCTCAGAAGATCGGGATCGCGTATGCCTGACCTTAGCAGGGACCTCATCTTTGTCGTCAGAGCTATCTGACATGGAGCCGCTGACTTCACTGTCTTCTATGGGAAGATATTCTGGGCCTGAATCTGACAGATGCGTGACCTCCTCTTCACTATCTGTCATGCTCAGAATCTCGTAGGTCTCTTTACTAGTGTACCTTCGATTTGCCATTTTGGGCTCTAAATTTAGGGGTACACTAGTAAGATTCACAGGTAAAAAATCACCTGACTGTCAGCAAATGTATCAAACGCTTAAAAAAAAACTGTTAGCGATCGCAGCGATCAGGACTGTCTCTGCGAACGCTGCAGTTATGTGTGTTGTGTTTGGTAAGTGACAGTGATCGATCGATACTGCACTTGGGTGGGCTGGGCTGGGCGGAGGGGCTAAACGCAGGTGCTAGCAGGTATCTGGGATGATCCCGCTAACACTGCGTTTTTGGGAACCCTAAACCGCTGGGGACGCTAGTATAGATCTGATCAGATCAGATATTGATCTGTTCAGATACTATACCACTAAGGGAGGTGTATGCTTTGCGCGTGGGTGTTAGCGTTACTGGCACTAACCTAATGCTGCCTGGGGCGATGCAGACTCTCTCTGGCGCTAAAACCTAATTGATATCAGCCGCCGGGCGATCAGGGGGTTAAACCTTTATTGGGTTATATACGGCGGGTGCCCTGATGCTATAAAAAGCAAACTAACCAACCAGCGTCACCCGTAACACTTATATGGTGATCACTGGTGAAAGGGTTAACTAGGGGCAATCAGGGGGTTAAAACCTTTATTAGGTTATATATGGGGGTACCTGACGCTATATAAAAACCTGACGGGTAACCTACATAACGAAATAACTAACTGGCTAACCAGTGTCACCAGTGACACTTATACGGTGATCACTGGTGAAAGGGTTAACTCTAGGGGCAATCAGGGGGTTAAAATAATATATGGGAGTACCTGACGCTATAAAAACCTGCGGCGAACCTAAAAATAAATAACTGCCTATCTAGGGCACCACCGGCACTAATACAGCGATCGGAAAAACGATTGCTTAGTGACGCTGGCATTAGGGGGTGAAAGGGTTACCTGGGGGGCGATCAAGGGGTTAAACCTTTATTAGGGGGGGTTAGGGGGCTACCCTGGACCTAAAGGGGCCTAAACCTAACTGCCCTGCAACTTTTTACTGTCACAAATGACACTGATTGCAGTGATCAGTAAAAAAATGACCACTGCAAACGGTGCACTGTGACTGGGGGTACTGGGGGTGACCTGGGGGGTGATCTGGGGGTGACTGGGGAGTGTAAGTGTGCCTACATGTACTGGTGCACTTACTGTAAGATGTCTTCTCTCCTCGCGCCGGATCGAAAAGACCGCCGCATAGAGAGATGACATCACTTCCTCTGCCTGTGTTTACATTACACAGGCAGAGGAAGATTCTCATTCGCCGGGAGCGATCGCGAGGGGGTGGCTGGAAACGAATGGCCATCCCCTCATCACGGATCGCTCCCGGAACGATGCTGACCGCTCACTGTATAGAAGGGGGGTCCGATGGGACCCCCCAACTATACGAAGGCAGGCACGTACAGGTACGTGATTGTGCCTGTCCGTGCCATTCTGCCGACGTATATATACAGTGAGCGGTCGTTAAGTGGTTAAACCACATCTCCTCCTACGAACTCACCTGGTTAGGCAGAATAGCAGCCCTAAAGATGCTTCTCCTACCCAAACTCATTTATTACTTCAGAACTATCCCCATTTGTTTGCCAGAGTCGTTTTTTAACCTCACAGATAAGCTTTTCAGACAATTCATATGGAAAAGTAAAATGTCTAAAATCCATATTCCATAATCCAAAGACACAGATTTACAGATTTACAGTCATCCATAACTATTATCGGGCAGCAATACTGGATCAAATGAAAGCCTGGTTTGAACCAGAATCTGCTAAACTTCGGGTGCAAATTGAAAAGTCCAATCTAAACAATAGAGACCTACTCTCCCTACTTTTAGCTAAACTAACAAATATACAATTAAACTGCCCTAAATTCCCTTCAATAGCAGCGACCCTTTCTGAATGGGAAAAAAATACATACTTACATTGACCCTACCACTAAAATGCGTCACAAACTTAGGCACACATCTCCAAATATATGAATACTTATACTTATACTTATGAATATATGAATACTTAATACCAAATCTTAGGATTCACCCCTGGTTACAGGAAAACATACTCACATATAAAGCATTACTTTCTAAACAGCCGGTATCACATACATATGCCCTGATCCAACTACAGCATTTCCATGTTACCCACGCAGCAACATTCTATGAAATACACAAAGACATATGGCAATACCTCATGAACAATTACGACAATCCTAAAGGGTTGTCTTGGTTCTATGCCCTCCTGCAAAACAAGCATAACTTTACCAAAACTTCCAACATGACTAATTGGGAAAAGGAACTGGGCACAACACATTCACATACAGAATGGAGAGATGCGATTCAAACTTGCTACTGGTATTCCCATTGTACTAATCACTGGGACCTAATGTTAAAAATCCTTCACAGATCTTATCTCACCCCAGTAAGAATGTCTTTAATCTTCCCTTCGGAACCCAACTCCTGTTGGAGACAATGTGGTGCAAAGGGCAGCATTATTCACATATTATGGGAGTGTAAAAATATTGGCAGCTTTTGGTACGCAGTCTTTAAATGAATTTCCTCCATAACTGGCTTTATCATTAAACCAAATCCTCAATTAGCCTTTCTTAACCTCCCCATAAAGAAAGTACCAACCCAACTCAGGAGCATAATAACTCGTATTCTTTTTGCGGCCCGTCTGACGATTACAGCTAAATGGAAAACTACCTTAGCCCCTAACACTTTGCTATTCAATCTAACACTTTAAAGGTCTTTAATGCACATTGGTCACCATGGACCTCTAGGTTCCAAGATTATGCTTGACCTTATAAATGGATGCCTTACAACCAATTAATATATAATCAATCCTCTTGTTCTGGTACAGTTGTATTTGTTTTTACTTTCCTTATACTTTATACTGTACCTTCTTTATTGTTCACTATATAGTGGCTTGCCTACAATTGACGAGTAATACATTTACTTTCTCCTGATAAAATATATAATCCACCTGTACATAAACTCTTCAGGGGTCTGTGGCATCCACATTGTGAAGTAGGATGCCCGGTCCCTCCAACCAATAGAGAGACACTCAGGTTTGTTATTTATTACTGTGTTATATCAATTTTGTCTATCATACTTTACAATGCTACTATTGTAAATTTTTCTCATCGAAAATTAATAATAATAATTGAAAAGTAAAAAGATTAGGTTTGTTATTTTCAGCTTTGTTACTGTGATTTTCAAATCTTGTTGGATTGAAAATTAACTATTTTTTGAAAGTAAGATTTTTTTTCCTGGTGTTTTAGCCAATTTAGGCTGTTATGTCATTAACCAATTTCAAAGGCACAGTACACAGTTGGCAAATGAAAGGCTATGTGTGTCTAGCTAGGACATCCGATTACTACAGAGCAGCTAGTCTGAAATATTTCTGCTCTGCTGCAAATTTTAGAATTAACCCCCTCAACCCTTGAACTATGGTTACCTCTTTCACAGTAAGTTCAGCCTATACATCAATGCAACTTTTATTTTATTTTAAAATACAAACTAGTACAAACAGTTTATAAAACAGCCATAACTTTTTTACTAATTTTAAATCAAATAATATGTCTGGTTATTTATATAAGCCATATTGCAAAGCAAGAGCAATATATTCAAAAATGGTTAGCTTTGTATATTAAAGTTTTTCAGGTCCGCACAGATATCTGCAGTGTTAATTTGACTGATGAGTGCTGCCATATAACCAGATAGATCTATTATGTTACCATAGGATAATACCACTTAAGAGACTGACATGATACTGATACAAAAAAAAAACAGAAAATGGCATAAAAATGCAGTATGAACTCCACATATATATGCAAACTCAGCAAAAGTCCACCAAAGTCCTAATTAGGCACATCAGGGTTTAACTCTTGGTGGCTACCATACACTTATATGAAGCACCTCAAGAAGACTGGAGAGATCTCCAGAATTTACAGATAAGAACATCAGAAGGTGCAATCTAAGTGAAGTGAAAACATTTATCTATTATAAAAATGAAAAGTGATTATCATCAGAACTCCTCCTGGTGAGGTATTCATCTCAGTAATGGCAGGAAACAGGAATCCAGTCCAGAGTATGCATTCACTGCCTCTTGGTGGGTCTGCCTAGGATGCTAAGGATCTCTCTGATTGCATAGCAAACAGGGGAGTGACATCAGACACCAGGAGATGTCAAGGAGGTGTGGCTACATGTTTCAAGGCTGCCATGCCTCTTTCTCAAGCCTGCCCTATCCAAACAAGACCTATCTATTTACATACTAAATGGGACTACAGGGCACAACCTAACTAAATTAATGTAAAACCATATTAAAAAGCACCAGGGCTATTCTACATGTATCTGTGCATTAATAAAATTGAGAATAAGATTGTAATAATGTCTAATAAAAACAGGATTACCATATAGTGCATGTATACACAAAAAGTATAAAAAAAAAAAAAACTGACTGAAATAAAATATGTAGGAAAAACAGAATGAAGCCTATTTAAACACACACAATATGGCTGTGAAAAAGTTTGCATTTAGAGATGTACACACCGACTGAAAAAAATAAGGTTTAGTGCAATGAAGGAAGAAAACCTGAAAAGCCACTAGAGGGAGCAGTAGCATTGTATTCGCTGACTAAAAGAAATCAATACTGTTATTTGAATATTCCTATTTGTCCATTCAAACCCCCTGGAGACAGGGAGTTCAAAGTGAAGATCCAATATGTCTCTCTCACACAATTTTGTAAGCATTCTATAGCTAATATTTAGTTAGAAATGGATTCAATGATCCAGACTCAAAAATCGTCTGGTGATTTATCATGGAACTCCACAAAATGTCTTGGAACTTTATGTTTGGTGTTCCCATTCTCCACAAACTTTTTGTAATCCCCAAATCTTGCACGTAGTGTTCCTGTTTTTATTAAACAATATTGGCTACAAAATTTTATATCTTGTAGCTTTGCATACTGTGCTACCTAAGAAAGTTGCATGTCCACACAGATATTTGCAGTGTTAATTAGACTGATGTGTGCTGCCATGTAACCAGAGAGATCTAATATGTTACCAGAGGATCAGTGGTGTATCATCCATGGGTGCGAGCTGAACACAGGCCCAAGGGGTATGGGGCCCACTGTGCTCTGACCCACAGTGCACCCGTGGGGAGACAATTCTGAGATGCTGCAGCCGCAACTGTCACTGTCCTTTTGTCTGGCTCCTTTCACACTTGTCATACTTCTGATGCCATTAACTGTATACAGTGCTGCCAAGTACATACACCGCTGGCATGGATTTTCCTCCCTCCATCTCTCTCTATCGCTCTGGCTCAATGCACTCAATGCTGCTGGCAGAAAGCTTACATGGGGTGAAGGTGGAGCTGCTGGCTGCTTCTGACAAACGCTGGTGGGATGGGAGCTCATTGCATGAGTTTGGAAGTCCAGCCGGGAGGCATGATTGCTGCTGGAGTTCATTCTGAGGGATGTGTGGGGGAGGTAAGTTGGCAGGGTTTTCTGAGCTGTCAGGAGGGACTTAGGTGAAGGACTTGAGGAACGGGGTTGAGATGGCATGCAGAGTCAGGAGGGGGCATGAGAGAAATATCTGCAAGAAGGTGGGAGGCCAGTACTGGTGCTGTGGGCCTGCTTGAGTGTCTGTTCCACTTTCGGGGCGTGTCCAAGATGGCGACGTGAGCGGTCGCATTCTCCACGAGCTTTGCTGACTTCCTCTTAATTACCCAAATCCACGGCTTGTATAGCCCCTAATTTCCTACCTGGGGACACCTGGATGCGGCAGAGAACTCCCCGAGCACAGTCCGGTAGGGGCAAAAGACTGAAGTTCCCCCTGGTTCCGGCGGACACGCCATCGCCTCCTGGCCCACACGTGAAGCTCTGCACCAGACCCACTCCAAGCATGGCCTTTCAGACTCCTCTTGCGGAGCCCCCTGACTCCAGGCCGCCCTGGCTGGCGTAGGTGATGACGGCTATTGCAACTTGCCAGTCCACCCTCACGGCCAAAATAGAGGCGGTGCAGCTGGATGTAAGTCTCATCCGCCAGGACATGGACAAACTCCGCTCCAGGGTAACAGAGACGGAGCAGCGCATAGGGCTGGTGATGGATAAATTCCTGGAGCACTCGGCGTCTCCCCGCTCCCTCCATACTAAAGTGAAGGCCCTGGAGTACAGAGCGGAAAACGCAGAAAATAGGAACCGGAGGAACAACCTCCGAATTATTGGCCTGCTGGAGGGGGCAGAGGGGGGACCCGACGGCCTTTGTTGAAACCTTGCTGCGCTCCCTCCTCCCTGACACGCGCTTCTCTCCCCACTACACTGCTGAACCGACGCACCGTGTCCTGCCAAAGCCGGGCCCCTCAGGGGCACCCCCGAGAACCTTCATCCTTCGCCTGCTTAATTTCCGGGATTAGGATGAAGTTCTCCGCGCCTCCAGACAGAAGGGAGACCTCCGCTATCAAAACGTCAAACTGATGATATTCCCGGACTACTCTGTCGAGATCCAGAGGCTTCACAAGTCCTTCGACCATGTCAAGGGAGCTCTGAGGGCCCACAGCATCAAGTATAGCGTGCTATTTCCTGCAAGGCTCCGAGTTCACGATGGGGAGACGTCCCGGTTCTTCCATGACCCTAAAGAGGCCTCTGCCTGGCTTGATTCCTTGCCGCCGCATCGTTGATCGCACCAACAGTGAGTACTTTCCCTCATGTTTGCTTTGGGTGATTCTGCAGTGATCCTGACTAGCTCTACTGACTTTTTGTCCCCCTTTTTTTTCTGCCGCCTGCTGACCCCCCACTCTTCTTGCAGCAGTCTCCCCCCTGGTTCTCTCCTCCCCAGACTGCTCCATATGTTCCACCTGACTTAGCTGTTGAAATGCTGCACCCCTCTTGGAGCAAGCAACCTGGGACTGTTCACCATGATACGGGGGGAAGCCTGCACTAATATCCCAGGGGGTGGGGGGGGTTTCCTTTGGTTTTGTTTTGCTGTAACACAAGCTTTCCGCCCCTGACAAGCTCAGGTGAATAGTTCATTATGCAACTCCTTGTTTGATCTGCATCCACCACCTATTGCACAGGAATTTTGCTTACCCGTTGGATGTTACTACTCCTGCAGTGGGGCACTTGGAGACTATTGACCCCTTGTCTTGCCCCTATTCACTTCACACAGCCCCACTAGCTTTCATGATTTGGCAGAGGAGACAGAAGTGCGGAGAGGACGGGCTCTCTTGGACACCCCCGGCAGAGATCCGGAGGGGTCCATCTCGCCTCTTGCACAGATCCCCCCTTTGCAGCCAATGTGCTGAGTTGGGACTGGGGAATGGAAGCTCTTCCCGGTTTTGGGGGAAAGAGCAGGGTGGGGGGGGTGTTTACCGCCCTTTTTGGGCTTTTTTGGTTTTGTTCTTTGTTCTTTTGTTTAGAGTTTAGATGTTTTATTGATTATGCACTGTATAACACAATGTATTTGTTTGACTTACTTGGGGAGCAGGGTTCCATCCTTGGCCCACTCCGGGCCCTATCGCCAGGTCTTCTGAGCTTCTGCCTGTCCCATCCTATTTTCCCACGCAATTTGGCCACCATGTCGGCCCTTAATATTCTGTCCTGGAACACCAGGGGCCTCAACTCTCCGGTCAAGAGGTCACTGGTGTTTCAACTTATTAAGTCACATAGTCCCCACATATGCATTCTTCGAGAAACACACCTAGTGGGTAGCAGGACCCTAGCCCTCAAGAAACCATGGGTGGGCAGCCACTATCATGCTACCTACTCCACCTTTGCTAGAGGGGTAAGTATTCTGGTGAATAAGTCGCTACCTTTCAAGCTCCTGGACCTGGCGCTGGACCCGTATGGCAGATATGTCATTATTAATGCCAGAATCCTATCCCAGACTTGGTCTCTTGTGGGCTTATACCTGCCCCCCCCCGCATCGTTGACACTACTGAACAAGATAACAGCCATATTGGCTGATTTTGCCACAGATCACATGGTCCTGCTGGGGGATTTCAATATGGACCCTGACCATAGTGTTGACAGACTGGCGGGTGCGGGTCCCCCCTGTCCTGGGTTGTTAGCCTGGGCAGCAACGTATGGCTTGACGGATGTCTGACGGTGGAGACACCCTCAGATGAGGGCCTGCTCTATGCGGCTCCGCAGGCTAGGGTTTACACCAATGCGTGTCTCTCTGAGCCGTTCCCACTGGGCCGTGGCACGAGACAGGGTTGTCCCCTGTCCCTGGGCCTGTTCACCCTGGCCATAGAGCCTCTGGCCGCCCTTATTAGAGCGGATGGAGAGATACGGGGCGTACAGGTTGGGACTATTCTTGAAAAAATCTCTCTTTACGCAGACGACGCCCTGCTATATCTAGGTGACTCCTCCACCTCCCTTGGTAGAGTGCTGGCCCAATTTGATATCTTTAGTGGATTCTCGGGTGTACGCATCAATTGGGACAAATCTGAACTGTTCTCGCTCCATCTCTCCCCCATCAGGTCTAACTCCCAGACGCAGCTTAAATCGGTGGCGGAAATCAAATATTTGGGGATAAAGATCACAGCGGAGTTAGGGGAATATATGGCCCGTAATCTACACCCTCTTATGCAGCAGGTCACTACCAGATACGCAGCGTGGTGCTCCCTCCCCCTGACACCTGTGGGGCGGGTTAACCTCCTGAAAATGGTGCTATTGCCCAAGTTCTTATACTTTTTCAGGAATACCCCCGTCCACATCCCCAAGGCTTTTTTACGGAGACTGGAGGGGCAGCTGGGGACTTTTGTCTGGGCCAGGAGACCTCCCAGGGTGGCGAAGCAGATACTTCATCTTCCCCTCTCTGGCGGTGGTTTTGAGCTTCCCAACTTTCAGATTTATTACTGGACAGCCGTATTGATCACTGTCCGTTGGTGGTTCTCCCAGCCCAGACAGAACCCGGCGGTCACACTGGAGGCAGCTGTGCTCGGGTCGTACGCCGCACTAAGTAATCTCGCATTTAGAGGTGAACGGGCTGCCCCCTCTGTTACTACCCCCATGAAGACCACGATTAGAGCCTGGTGTGAAGCTAGAGTAATATACGTGAAACCCTCTCATGTATCCCCTCATACGCCCCTCTGGGGCAACCCTACCCTGCCTCATTTCAACTCCCTGCCAGACCCCTCGGTGTGGGCGGGTAAAGGTATAACGACCCTGAAACACATAGTCAAGGACGGCAAACTTATGTCTTTCCATAGCATGAAGGCCCTGTATTCATTCCCAGCGAGATGGACATTCCGCTACTGGCAGCTGAAGCATGCCTTCGGTGCCCAATTCCCGGACAGACTGACGCTGTAGTCAGACTCCGTTGAGCGGCTCTTGACTTCCAGTGCGATGGGGCAACCTCTCTCCTCCTTATACCTCTATCTGACGGTGGCTCACGACACCAAGCTGACCAGAACCTTCGCAAAATGGCAGGCTGACATACCCGAACTGGACAACGAGAAATGGGAGGAGTGTGTATCCACATATATTCCGTCACTAATAGCGGCTAGGGACAGGTTTATACAGATCAAATTCTTGCATAGGGCCTACTGCACCCCACAAAGACTGGCCTGGATATTTCCAGATAGAGACCCCCTATGCCCCAGGTGTAGGTGGGAGGTGGGCTCATTCTGGCACATGGTTTGGTCATGCTCGGAGATTCAGCCTTACTGGACACAGATAGCAGGCACCTTGAGCGCGGTCTCCGGACTTCGGGTCCCCTTGGACCCCCTGACCCTTCTCCTGAGTCACTTGGAGGAGATTCAGGGGGACAGATACACCAGATTATTCCTGAATTTCTCCCTGTGCTATGCCAGAAGAGAAATTCTTCTCAAATGGAAGTCAGTAGACCCGCCTAGATTGGAGTCCTTGACTACTACTATTAACTCAGTACTGCCCCTGTACAGACTTACTTATGAGAGCAGACAGTGCCCTGCGAAGTTTGATAAAATATGGTCGGGATGGATTGATGCTAATGGTTGAGAGGGGCCGCTAGTAGGCTCCCATGGCTACTCACTCACACACACTATTTTTGCCTACCCCCCCCCAAACGGGTCCAATCATTTGCCATCCGGTTTGGAAATCTGGACAGGGAATCTGCAAGGGACATACCGACTGACTACCATGGTTGAGGATAGGGATTAGTTGCCCTTCCTACTGTAAGAAGATGCACGTTGTAATTATGGACTTGGAATACTGCTTAACCTTACTATGTTTGCTGTACCTGTCTGATTGCGATTCCTTATGCATGTGCTATTGTAAAGCTGTTTTGTCTTTCAATAAAACATCTGTCTGTTCCACTTTCTTACACATACAAGGTGGTATCAAAAGGTTTATAGACTAGTTTTGTAACATGCCAACAGATGACAGCACAGGGCTGCACACACAGTCACAGGGAGCACCAACCTTCATAAGTCATTGTGCCAAAAGACATTGTCCTGTGTACATCAGGAGCTGTGCAAATGGTGCTATTCTGATCATGTGCATTACCATGTCTATTATTTCATCATGGACAACAAGTTAGAACAAAGAGCAAATGTGAAATTTAGCGTCAAACTGGGAAAATCTGCCAGAGAGACTTTTAACATGATTCGCCAAGTTTACGGCGATGCTGCACTCAACAATCTCAACCCCCGAAAATGCATTGCAAACTTGCCGAATAATCTCAAACGCCTCTGTGGCCGCAGTTTTTCACATTTGCTCTTTGTTCTAACTTGCTGTCCATGATAAAACAGTAGACGTGGTAAAGCACATAGTCAGACTAGACATGTGCAAAAGGAAAAAATTTGTTTCGTTTCGTTTTAATTCGTTAATTAATTAATTTCGTTTAGTTAGATTCGTTAAATTTGTTAAATTCGTTTTCGGATTTCGTTTTGTTTTCGACTGAATTCGAAAATCGGTCGCATTCGAAAATATTTCAACCGAATTCGAAAATATTTCTACCGGATTCGAAATTATTTCAACATGATTCGAAATTATTTCAACCGCATTTGAAACTATTTCAACCGGATTCGAAAATATTTTGCGACCCGACTTTGGGTCCACGTATCTCAGGGTCACTTAGTAATAGAAACCCCAAATTTGGAGATATTATAGTGCTAGTTCTACTGTGTTTGCATACCAAATTTGGGGTTTCTAGCTACAAGTGGCCCCGAGATATGTGGCCCCAAATTCGGGTCGCAAAATGTCATTCTCTGCTGCAGAAAAGTGTTTGACATTTTGCGACCCGATTTTGGGTCCACGTATCTCGGGGTCACTTAGTGATAGAAACCCCAAATTTTGTGTGCAAACACAGGAGAACTAGCACTAAAACATCCCCAAATTTGGGGTTTCTATCGCCAACTAACCCCGAGATATGTGGACCCAAAGTCGGGTCGCAAAATATTTTTGAATCCGGTTGAAATAGTTTCAAATGCGGTTGAAATAGTTTTAAATGCGGTTGAAATAATTTCGAATCATGTTGATACTATTTAAAGCGGATTCGAAAATATTTTGCGACCCGACTTTGAAAAAAAAAATGAAATTGATTCTAACAGTCTGCAGGAGATCTGCAAAAAAAAAAAGAAGTGAAATGGCTGTTAATAGTCTACAGGAGATCTGCTAAAAAAGAAATAGATGCTAATAGTCTGCAGGAGACCTGGTGAGAAAACTAAATAGATACTAATAGTCTGCAGGAGATCTGCAAAAAAAATAAAAATAAATGCTAATAGTCTGCAGGAGATCTTATGTAAAAAATAGTAATCTGCAAAAAAAAAATTAAACATGAAATAGATAGTATCTATATTCTATTCTATTCTATTGTTTTTCTAGTGTATTCTCTATTTCTATTCTAATCTATTCTATCCAAAGTTAAAATTAATTAATTACATTTTTTTTAATTCCTACTATTCGAAATTCAAATGTATTCTATTCGAAATTCGAATTTCATAAGATGGTTGCACGTGCCACGTGACCTGCCACGTGACCTAGTTGTGGATTGTCTACTTGCCACGTCACCTGCCACAAGTTATGGGGCTCCTGGCACCAAGTGATCCCCAGATATGGGCGATATTTCAAGTACTTTTCTGCAGCAGAGAATGACATTTTGTGACCCGACTTTGGGGCCACGTATCTCGGGGCCACTTATAGCTAGAAACCCCAAATTTGGTATGCAAACACAGTAGAACTAGCATTACAACGGGGTTACTTGGTGATAGAAACCCCAAATTTGGGGTTATTGTAGTGCCAGTTGTAATGTGTTTACATACCAAATATTTTGGGATTTCTAGCTATAAGTGGCCCCGAGATACGTGGCCTCAAAGTCGGGTCACAAAATTTAATTCTCTGCTGCAGAAAAGCACTTGACAGATCGCCCCTATCTGGGGGTCACTTGGTGCTAGGAACCCCATAACTTGTGGCAGGTGACGTGGCAAGTGGACAATCCACAACTTGGTCACGTGGCACTCATGGCAGGTGTTGTGGTAAGTGGACAATGACATACAGCATATGTACTTGCCTTGCGATCGACATCCGTGACAGCCATTTCACATCTTTTTTTTTATGTGACAGATGTATATAAGTAAGTAAATAACCTTCTTCCAAAATTTATAATTCAAATAGAAAAGATTAGAACAGAATAGAAAAAAAAATATAATTTAGAAGAATAAAATAGAAAGAATATACAACCATCTTCTGAAATTCGAATTTCGAATAGAATAAATTTGAATTTCGAATAGTATGAATTCAAATTTTTTAATTAATTAATTAATTTTAACTTTGGATAGAAAAGATTATAATAAAATAGAAAATAGACTAGAAAAACAATAACCCCAAATTTGGGGTTTCTATCACCAAGTAACCCCGAGATACATGGACCCAAATTCGGGTCACAAAATATTTTCGAATCCGGTTGAAATAGTTTCAAATGCAGTTGAAATAATTTCGAATCATGTTGATACTATTTCAACCGGATTCGAAAATATTTTGCGACCCGACTTTGGGTCCATGTATTTTGGGGTTACTTGGTGATAGAAACCCAAAATTTGGAGATGTTGTAGTGCTAGTTCTACTGTGTTTGCATACCAAATTTGGGGTTTCTAGCTACAAGTGGCCCCGAGATATGTGGCCCCAAAATCGGGTCGCAAAATGTCATTCTCTGCTCCAGTAAAGTGCTTGACATTTTGCGACCCGAATTTGGGTCCACGTATCTCGGGGTCACTTAGTGATAGAAACACCAAATTTGGTATGCAAACACAGAAGAACTAGCCCTACAACATCTCCAAATTTGGGGTTTCTATCACCAAGGAACCCCGAGATACATGGACCCAAAGTCGGGTCAAAAATATTTTTAGATTCGAAAAAATTCGGATTCGGTTAAATTCGTTAGTATTGTAATTCGGTAATTCGGATGCATCCGAATGTCCGAATAATGAAAAATTCGTCCGAATTTCGATTCGGAACGAAACGAAATGCACATGTCTAAGTCAGACTAGCACCAGTTGAACAGCTCTTGATGTACACGGGATGATGTCTTTTGGCACACTGACTTATGAAGGTCAGTGCTCCCTGTGACTGTGAGTGCAGCCTTACCTGACACATACCGTCATTAGTTAAGTGAATGTCCCACACATAATGTACACACTACAATGGCTTGTTGAATGCACAGAAATAAAGACATGCCCCTGTAACTTTTTTGAAATGTTGGCAACTATGTCCTGTTGGTCTCACAGTCACACACAGATTCTGTTGATGGAAGTGCAGGTGGCTGTCTAAGGGCAGGATCAGCATCACTGGGGGAGGGGCGTGGCACTGATGTTATCCTAACCACTGGGAGCCAAGGAGAAAAGAAATACCACTGCCACTGCGATTTGTCAGAGGTGTGAACTATTGATTTAGAGAGGGGGAAAGTTGTGCAGACTGTGACAGACAGAGCTGGGGTGGGGTAATAAATGTATTGAGTGGCAGACTGACCAAGGGGGCAAAATTCTGCTGCTGAACAAGAAAAAATAACTGTCTATTCCCAGCTTAACAGAATCCTGCACTATACTGTACATGCTATATTGTACAGTACACGCTCCTGCACTATATACACTATCTTGTACATTACACACTCCTGCACTATATTGTACATTGTATTCTCCTGCACTATATTGTACATTACGCACTCCTGCACCATATAAACTATCTTGTATATTACATACTCCTGCACTATATACAGTACACTATATTATACATTGCATTCTCCTGCACTATATAAGCTATATTGTACATTGCATGCTCCTGCATTATATAAGCTATATTGCACATTGCACATGCCTGCACTATCCTGTACATTAGATACTCCTGCACTACAGTATAGACATCGTATTGTACATTACACACTCGTGCACTATATACACTATATTGTACAGCACAGATTTCTGCACTATATATACTGTACTGTATCATATATTACAGTGTCACGAAAGTCACGTCTACCTCAATGCAGGTTGGCAGACACTATAGCTAGCTACTGTGTACTTCACCTATAGCAGCCCCCTTTCCCTTAAGACAAGCAGGCCTACTGGTACTTGGTTGCACCACACCACACTAGGGAAGACGCAAACAGAGCAAACAGACTACTTGCAGTTAAGCAGACAGATAGTGTGGTTCTAAGACGGTCCAGGTAATAAGGCAGGCTGAGTTTAGGGAATAATCCAATATCCAATCCAATGACAGTCTAGGTAATAAGGCAGGCTGAGTTTAGGGAATAGTCCAATATCCGATCCAGGTCATACACAGGGAAATCCAACAGAAAAGCAATGCAGACAAATGGGAGGCTTGAACAGGAATAATGCAGGTAACTGTCTCTATCACAAGCAAGGGATAGAGTTTCGGTTTGCTTATATCAGGTGACTGATCAGATCAATCACCTTGCAGGTGAACAGACAGGGGAAAAGCAACAGCCAACACCCGGGTGCTGGAAGCCTGGAATGAGAAACAGGGGCACTAAGTAATCAGTACATACAGACTAATCACCACAGTGTTCATTGTCTCAACAGTTGCTGGTTGCTAAGCAGTTTCTGACTATTTTAATGAAGTTTAAGGTATGCTCAGACAAAGTGTTAGCTCTCTGTCTATTTTCAGTGTACACAAAACATATGTAATGACAGTGTTTAATTTTTAACCACTTCCTTACTGGGCACTTAAACCCCCTTCCTGCCCAGGCCAATTTTTAGCTTTCATCGCTGATGCACTTTGAATGACAATTGCGCGGTCATACAACGCTGTACCCAAATGACATTTTTATCATTTTTTTCATACAAATAGAGCTTTCTTTTAGTGGTATTTAGTCACCTCTGGGGTTTTTATTTTTTGCTAAACAAACAAAAAAAGATGAAAAAAAATCATGTTTCATAGTTTGTTATAAAATTTTGCAAACAGGTAATTTTTCTCCTTCATTGATATGCGCTGATGAGGCGGCACTGGTGGGCACTGATAGGCACAGATAAGGCGGTACTGATGGGGACAGATAAGGCGGCACTGATGGCCACTGATGGGGGGCACTGATAGATGGCACTGATAGGTGGCACTGATAGGTGGCACTGATGGGCACTGGTAGGTGACACTGATGGGCACTGGTAGTTGACACTAATGGGCGGCACTGGTAGGTGACACTGATTGGTGACACTAATAGGTGGCACTGTGGGCACTGATGGGTGGCACTGTGGGCACTGATGGGTGGCACTGTGGGCACTGATAGGTGACACTGTGGGCACTGGTAGGCGGCGCTGGTGGGCACTGGTAGGTGTCACTGTTGTGTACTGGTAGGTGGCACTTGCAGTTGGCACAGATAAGCAGGCGTCTGCTCTCCTTGATTGGGACCAATGTCCCTCTGACAGCCGCCGGTGATCGGCTTTTTTTTTCTCCTCACGCTATCTACGTGAGGAGAAAAAATAGCCCATTACCGGCTCTGTTTACATCACATGATCAGCTGTCATTGGCTAACAGCTGATAACGTGGTAAGGGGTCAGGATCGACCCCTTACTCTGATCTGTGATCAGCCGAGTCTCATTGACTTGCTGATCACAGAGCACGCCGCGCGTGCCCTGCAGGGGTCGCGCAGACCGCTCCAGCATGGGAGGACATCCATGGACGCCCTCCCGGCAAATTAGGTCCACGCTGTAGCTTTATTTCGGCTATAGCGAAGATCTGAAGTAGTTAAAATAGTGAGTGCTGAGGTTTGTATATGTCTGTGAGACTCTGGCTTGCGGGACAGTAGTTTTAGCATACTTTATGAGTACAAGAAGACTTTTGTTTTATTTATCTTAACTATGCCCCTTTTAAAGAGTAACCCCACTTTTATAGGGAAAAAAAATAGCAGATAAAAAAATAATAATATAGTATATACAACTGCGATTTAAGTCATATTGTAATTGAATGTTATTAAAAATGTCCTTTCCTTTTCAATCTGCAGCTCTGTAATTTTTTGTAAAATGCAATGCAATATGGCTACCTGGAGGTGTTCTGTACACAGAATGTGTACAGAACCCCTCTCTGAAACATAATTTCCTGCTTGTGTGATTGGCTCACTATTTTCCCCAGAAGTCTGCCCTTAGATACAAGTCAGATTGCCAGCATCCCTTGCAACAAAAATGAAATTTTTGCTGAAATACTCCCAATAGGAAATCACGTCTAAAGACCCTGCAAGTTTTCTCATTAGAGCCTTGCAGGTGCAGCAGCTGATTTATAATGATGAAAACACTCCCATTAACCACTTAAGCCCTGGACCAATACGCAGCATAAAGACCAGAGGTGATTTTACAATTTGGCACTGCGCTGCTTTAACTGGAAATTGCGCGGACATGCAATGTTGTACCCAAACGAAATATGCCTCCTTTTCTTCCCACAAATAGAGCTTTCTTTTAATGGTATTTGATTGCCTCTGCGATTTTTATTTTTTGCAATATAAACGGAAAAAACAGAAAATTTGGAAAAAAAAAGATATTTTCTAATTTTGTTATAAGAAAAGTCTAATAAACTCAATTTTAGTCATACATTTAGGCCAAAATGTATTCAGCCACATGTCTTTAGTAAAAAAAATGCCAATAAGCGTATATTTATTGGTTTGCGCAAAAGTTATAGCGTCTACAAACTAGGGTACATTTCTGGAATTAATGTTGAGCCCATTGAATATTTTTTTTGTCCCAAGTGATTAAATAATGACAAAAAGAAAAAAAAGATGTACAAAAGATGGCATGTTTGAGCAATATATCATTTAGTGACAACTTTTTGTACTTTTTTTTTTCTTTTTGTCATTATTCAATCACTTGGGACAAAAGAAAAAAATATTCAATGGGCTCAACATGCCTCTCAGCAAATAGCTTGGGGTGTCTACTTTCAAAAATGGGGTCATTTGGGGGGGTTTTGAACTGTCCTGGCATTTTATGCACAACATTAGGAAGCTTATGTCGCACATCATCCACTCTTATAAGCACTTGAAGACAAAGCCCTTTCTGACACTTTTTGTTTACATGAAAACATTTTTTTTTTCAAGAAAATTACGTTGAACCCCAAAACATTATATATTTTTTTAAAGCAAAGGCCCTACAGATTAAAATGGTGGGTGTTGCATTTTTTTTCCACACAGTATTTGTGCAGCGATTTTTCAAACTGATTTTTTTGGGGAAAAAATACACTTTTTTAATTTTAATGCACTAAAACACACTATATTGCCCAAATGTTTGATGAAATAAAAAAGATGATCTTAGGCCGAGTACATGGATACCAAACACGACACCCTTTAAAATTGCGCACAAACGCGCAGCGGCGACAAACTACATACATTTTTAAAAGCCTTTAAAAGACTTTACAGGTTACCACATTAGATTTACAGAGGAGGTCTACTGCTAAAATGACTGCCCTTGATCTGACCTATCTCGGTGATACATCACATGCATGGTGCAATTGCTGTTTACATATGACGCCAGACCGACGCTTGCGTTCGCCTTTGCGCAAGAGCAGGGGGGGCAGGGGTGCTTTTTTTAAATTATTATTTATTTTGCTTTTTTGTTTTATTTTTAAACTGTTCCTTCCATTTTTATTATTTTTTACCATTTTTATTGTTATCTCAGGGAATGTAAATATCCCCTATGATAGCAATAGGTAGTGTCAGGTACTCTTTTTTTGAAAAAAAATGGGGTCTATTAGACCCTACATCTTTCCTCTGCCCTCAAAGCATCTGACCACACCAAGATCGGTGTGATAAAATGCTTTCCCAATGGCGCTGTTTATATCCGGGGGGGAGACATTCCCTCCCACTGCTTGTAAAAGCAGTCTAGAGGCTAATTATCTGCTAGGATTGCTTTTACATGAAAGCCGACCGCTGGCTGAAAAGAATGATACCAAGATGATACCTAAACCCGCAGGCATCATTCTGGTATAACCATTCAAAGTCCAGCAACATACCAGTACATTGCTGGTCCTTGTTGGACATGTATTGTAATCTTTTTTTTCATGCAGCCTGTTGGCTGAATGAAAAAAAGAGATTGATCGGTGGGTATGCCCACCATTAGAATACCTCCCTTCATCCACCCACTTCTAATGATGGGCATACATGCACCATTTATATATGCCGAAGCATGGGGGCATCCTCCCGCAAAAAAGTTATGCCGCGTACACACGGTCGGACTTTTCCACGGGCAAGCCTCCGTTGGAATTTCGACCGTATGTACGCGGCATAAAAGGTTATGCCGCGTACACACGGTCGGACTTTTCCACGGGCAAGCCTCCGTCGGAATTTCGACCGTATGTACGCGGCATTAGGAGCAAAATCGCTCCTCCGTTCCTGCTGCCCCCATGCTTCGGCATATATGCTCTTTGTGAAATCACCTCCTACAGCACTGGAGTCACGGCTTTATGTATCGTGGGAGCAAACGCTGTTGCTGTCAAGATAAATAAATCTGCGCTGCAGCTGAATGGCGCACCTGAAAACAAAAAATTACATACCTGAAAAGCAAGCATGATAAAACATTGCAGAATAGAATACAGTAAAAAAGAGCAGAACAATAGAGAGGAAATAGAGAGAGAGAGAGAGAACAATAAAACAACAACTATTTTTGTGTTTTTTATTTAATATTTTTTTTGTGTTTTTAATTTTTTACGTATTTTTTTGTTTTTTTTTTACACTTTTTTTTGTAACTTTAACAACTGTAACGGTTCGGGTCTCTCAAAATGCGATGGCATCTTGGGATACCCTGTGTAAGTTTGTCCTAGTCTGTGAAATGCTGTACCCTACGCTAAAACTTCACTTTTGTGTGGAAGCGTTCAAAACATTTACCAACGCACAGACCAGGATTGTCAGGACAGAGTGGACAAAAATAACGGGTGTCACGCCTAAATCCGCGCTTGCTACAGACACGACATCTTTTTTGGGGGCTCGTTGGGTAGGGGTACTCTCGACGACATACGGAAAATGCCTCTCATGCAGCCGGCTTACTGCATTTGGTTGGGGATGGTGAGGTGCAGAACCGCCTGGATACAGGAGGTCTGTGACTATCTCATCCTGGAATTTGAGGAAGGATAAAGTCCCGCCTGAAGCTCTGTATAGCACATGAGCGTTCAGCAAAGCCAATTGAAATAAGGATAGAGACACTTTTTCGTACCAGCGTCTCGCCTTACGGGCAATGTGATACGCCGCCAACAACTGGTCGTTGAGGTCCACCCCTCCCATATTTTGGTTATATTCGTGGACACAGAGGGGTTTCTCCACAACACCAGTCGCCGTACGAATTTGGACTGTCGTGTCTGCATGAAGGGAGGTAAGAAGGAAAACATTCTTATTATCCCTCCACTTCACAGCGAGAAAATTATTACACTTCAAGCAGGCTCCCTCCCCCAGCCTAAGACGGGAATCTACAAGCCCCTGGGGAAAGCCCCAGCGATTAGGTCGCACGGTGCCACATGCTCCAATCTGATGATCAAACAAGTGACTAAACAGTGGCGCGCTTGTGTAATAATTGTCCACATACAAGTGGTACCCCTTTCCGAATAAGGGTGACACCAAGTTCCACACTATTTTGCCAGCGCTCCCTATGTAATCTGGGCAGTTCTCCGGCTCTACCTTACTATCTTTTCCCTCATAAACCGTAAAGCTTCAAACATAGCCTGTTGACCTGTCACAGAACTTATAGAGCTTGACCCCGTATCTGGCACGCTTGCTGGGAAGGTACTGTTTGAAAGACAAGCTTCCAGAAAATTTAATCAGGGACTCATCAACGCAGACAACTTGATCGGGAGTAAACAAGGCTGCAAATCGTTTGTTGAAGTGGTTTATGAGGGTCCGAATTTTGTAGAGCCGATCAAATTCAGGGTCTCCACATGGATGACAAAGTTCATTGTCGTTGAAGTGCATGAACCGCAAGATCTGCTCGCATCGTTTCCTGGACATGGAGGCAGAGAACACGGGCATATGGTCAATTGGGCGCGTGGACCAATAAGCGCGCAATGACGGGAATTTATGTGTGCCCATGTTGAGGGAAAGGCCCAAAAAGGTTTTAAATTCAGAAACCGTAATTGGTTTCCGATCGCTGGCAATGGAAGGCAACTGGGGATTTGCGGCGATGAATTGACCAGCATATAAATTACTCTGGTCCACAATAGATCTATAAAGATCTTCCGTGAAAAACAGCAAAAAAAAAATCAAGTGGCGTAAAATCAGCTGTTTCCACCTGAATACCAGGTTGGCCAGTGAATGGGGGAAGTACGGATTCTGCAGAAGTGTTGGGCACCCAATCAGGATAGGAAAATTCTGCAGGAAGGGCACTATGGGCACGACGGGCCTGCCTTTGTCTTCTTCTTGGTGGCAGCGGGACACTACTTGTGCTTGCCACCTCGCCAGCTTGAACTGCACTTATGGGACTCGCCACGTCACCACGTGATACTGCAGTGCTCCAGGCTGTACTAGGCCGCTGGTGCTTTCCAGTTCACCAGAAGGAATAGCGGCACTAGTACTACTCTGCTCTATAATATAAGAGCCCTGTGGTTCTTGCTCCTCAACAACATCAGAAGATCGGGGTCGGGTATGCCTGACCTTAGCAGGGACCTCATCATCTTCGTCGTCAGTGCTATCTGACATGGAGCCGCTGTCTTCTACGGGGATGTATTCTGAGCCTGAATCTGACAGATACGTGACCTCCTCTTCACTATCTGTCATGCTCAGAATCTCGTAGGCCTCTTTACTAGTGTACCTTCGATTTGCCATTTTGGACTCTAAATTTAGTGGTACACTAGTAAGATTCACAGGTAAAAAAGCACCTGACTGTCAGCAAATGTATCAAACGCTACCAAAAAAACTGTTAGCGATCACAGGGATCAGGCCTGTCTCTGCGAACGCTGCAGTTATGTGTGTTGTGTTTGGTAAGTGACAGTGATCGATTGATACTGCACTTGGGTGATCTGGGCTGGACGGAGGGGCTAAACGCAGGTGCTAGCAGGTATCTGGGCTGATCCCGCTAACACTGCGTTTTTGGGAACCCTAAACCGCTGGGGACGCTAATATAGATCTGATCAGATACTATACCACTAAGGGAGGTGTATGCTTTGCGCGTGGGTGTTAGCGTTACTGGCACTAACCTGACGCTGCCTGGGGCGACGCAGACCCTCTCTGACGCTAAAACCTAATTGATATCACCCGCCGGGCGATCAAGGGGTTAAACCTTTATTGGGTTATATACGGCGGGTGCCCCGATGCTATAAAAGCAAACTAACCAACCAGCATCACCCGTAACACTTATACGGTGATCACTGGTGAAAGGATTAACTAGGGGCAATAAAACCTTTATTAGGTAATAAATGGGGGTACCTGACGATATATAAAAACCTGACGGGTAACCTAAATAACAAAATAACTAACTGGCTAACCAGTGTCACCAGTGACACTTATACGGTGATCACTGATGAAAGGGTTAACTCTAGGGGCAATCAGGGGGTTAAGATAATATATGGGGGTACCTGACGCTATTAAAACCTGGCGGCGAACCTAAAAAAATAACTGGCTACCTAGGGGCACCACCAACACTAATACAGCGATCAAAAAAACGATTGCTTAGTGACGCTGGCGATAGGGGGTGAAAGGGTTACCTGGGGGGCGATCAAGGGGTTAAACCTTTATTAGGGGGGGTTAGGGGGCTACCCTGGACCTAAATGGGCCTAAACCTAACTGCCCTGACACTTTTTACAGTCACAAATGACACTAAATGCAGTGATCAGTAAATAAATGATCACTGCAATCAGTGACACTGTGACTGGGGGTGCAGGGCGTGATCTGGGGGCTGATCTGGGGATGACTGGGGGGTGAAATGTGTGCCTATGTGTACCTACATGTTAATGTAGTGTTGGTGCACTAACCTGATGTATTCTCTCCACGTCGCTCTAGACGAAAAGACCGCCGCATGGAGAGATGACATCACTTCCTCTGCCTGTGTTTACATTACACAGGCAGAGGAAGAATGTCATTCGCCGGGAGCGATCGCGAGGGGGTGGCCAGAAACCAACGGCCGCCCCCTCATCCCGGATCACCGGTAAACAGAAAACGACTGCTTCATGTACCAGGGGGGGGGGGGACCGATCGGACCCCCCACCCATACGAAGGCAGTCACGTACAGGTACGTGATTGTGCCTGTCCGTGCCATTCTGCCGACGTATATGTACATAGGGCGGTCGTTAAGTGGTTAAATACACTTTCCACATGGACAAAGACAAACAGACAGGGATTTCTACAGAATAACAAAGGGTAGGAATCTGCAACAAAGTTTGTTAAAATCCTTCCAATGTACATAGATCAATAAAAATAAACAGTATTCAGCGCAGAAAAACACACTAATAGCAACAGGAATTGCAAGCTGACACTTAAGGTTAATTAAAATTTATACCTCACATGGACAGAAAAAAGCAAAAAATGGTGCAGCGCAATAAAACTCAATGATAACTGTATAAATAATAGTCCATATGTAATCATCCAGGAATGTCACTTAATGGTAATTAATAATCCATAAAAAATCATCCCAGAATGTCACTTCATGCACATTGATAGATCAAAGCACAGCAGTTTCCCCCAAGTGAACTGGCAGACAAGACAATGAAGCAGTGATTGAGGTCCCTCCACCACAGATACTCTAGCCCAGGGGTGTCCAACCTTTTGAAGAGCGAGGGCCACTTAAGCGACTTGGTAAACGGTCGTGGGCCACAATGAGTGTAGCGGGCGGGTAATAGGTCCATGTCCACTCTGCATATGCAGAGCAGACACAGACACAACCCGCTCTACTCTATGGGCCCTCCCGTCAGCCTAGATGGAAGGAGAAGATCCCCTTCTGTTTGGGTTTTTTAGCGGCTCGATTGGAGATAGATGGGTGTAAATGGACACAAGTCCGTTTACATCTGCCGCTTCACAGAGGTGAATGGAGGGTCTGATTGGCAGCAAACAGGAACGAAAAAGTCTTCTGGACTGCAGCACTCAAAAATTAAAGCCTTTATTTTAAAATAAGGAATCCAAAATACACACTGTACAACGGTACACAGGTCAAAAAAATATGGCTGACATGTTTCGCACTGTGCTAGTGCTTATTCATAGCACAGTGCGAAACATGTCAGCCATATTTTTTTGACCTGTGTACCGTTGTACATGGTGTATTTTGGATTCCTTATTTTAAAATAAAGGCTTTTATTTTTGAGTGCTGCAGTCCAGAAGACTTTTTCGTTCCTGTTTGCTGTCAATAGCATTGCTTGCACCTTTGTCTGCTGGGAGGAGGTGATTTGAAGGATTCCCACACCTGAGCGGCTCCCTTTCTCTAGGGTCTGATTGGGTCGGACTTATCGTGTGAAAGGAGCTTAGGGCTGCTTTCATATGGATGTGCTGCTGTTTACCCACACCACGGGTACAGTGCAGTGCACCCATGGCTTTCTTGTGGGTTAGCTGCACTTTGCCATAGACTTCTATTATATCCTGCAGATGTAGTGCACTTTCTGAGCACACCAAACCCAAAGGTAAAAACAGAACTCTGGCTCAGTGCAGGTAACCCACAGGTGCACCTGGGGATCAGTTTGAAAGCAGCCCGCTAACCACTGCAGAACAGATATGCCCAAATATACACTGTGATATTAGTAATAAACTTACCTTTAATAATAGTCTTCCATTCAGGTATTGCCAGCTCTTGCTGTCCCAGGCAGAGTGCATTTGGTATCACTCCACCTGTGACAGGAGCTGGCGCTATACAGGCAGCATCGGCTTATGTGGCTCTTCTCCGCAGCTGCTTGTTTATTCTACTGCTGGTATTATTCACAACACTGATGCTCTGGGATGGCAACCTGCGATCTGTGCTTGCCAACCCGCCATCCCAGAGCAGGAGGCCGCGGGCCACATCAGATGGCTCCGCGGGCCACATGTGGCCCCCGGGCCACTGGTTGGGCAACCCTGCTTTAGCCTCTTACCTCATACATTCGACCTGAAACAGGTCACTGAACCTTAAACCCATTCCTGGGGTGATGACCGTGGATCGATAAGCCGTTGAACTCCCTCAGCATATAATGTTATGAAAGAGAGGAAGGGGACAGACTAGTGCTCTCTGTATGAACTTGTTTAATATCCAGATAAAATATTAAAATCTACTTACAAACGTTACACTTACAAACGAGTGTCGATTGTACAGGCATATAATGTTGTTTCCAACCTGAAAGATGGACGCGGGTGACGTCACCATTAAGTGACATTCCTGGATGATTACATGTGGACTATTATTTATACAGTTATCATTGAGTTTTATTGCGCTGCACTATTTTTTGCTTTTTTAATGTACATAGATCACCCAGAGGGGAATGTTTTTTTTATTCAACAAAAGTGAAGTTACTCGTTAAGCCCCTCCTACTCTTAACATTGTGGTCACATCCACAATTTGCCACGGATCACTATGCTCACCGTATTATTACTCTACAAAAGGTGCCCAGGGGTGATTCTAGCAACTCTCCTGGCACAATGAAAAACGATGCCTGCCCACTTTATAGGGCTGGAGAACAAGAATGGACAGGATCTATATAGGCGTTCACCACAGATGCTCTATTTGGGACCTTGAAGGAATATCACAACTCCATTGTTGCCCATTTGAAACAACCTATTAAGACCCTCCCCCCAAAAGTTTTATGTGAACATCTAGCCATAGCAACTACAACCATCTCCCCACATTCCACTCGTGATCAACTATTTCTATATGAGATGGGGTTAGCTCATACTTGAGCCAAATATCTTAAGATATGATTTTATATACGTATCTAGCACTATAGCATTACGTTCCACAATTTCCTATATATGCCAGGAGAGACTGATACCTAAGTATCAATATGAAATAAACAAATAAACACTATAAACAAATAAACACAGAGGCTCTGGGACACAAATCTGAAAAATTAAAAAATAAAACAAGTGCATTAAACCAATATTGAAAAGATAAATAATAAATGTGTCTTGTGATATCATACAAACAACAAACTAGTTAAAAAGTAAATGCCAGGATGACCATCTAACACATATAAAAGACCGGCACATGCTAATCACATGCAACTTGTTTCAAAGCCACCTGGATACAGTTATATCTACCTACTTTCACCAGAATCCTATCCCTGAGGAAGTCATGTGATACGTGACATAACGCATAGGACAGAAGCGTGGTGATGATACTTCCGGTGTGGCACCCTGATACACTTTATCCTGTTTACATGCTGTTTAAGGGTCTGTGAGCCTTGAATGTTATGTGAGTGTAGTTCTTCTTCTTTTTTTTCTTTTTTTTTCATTTAGCATTCAGCAGTGCAGCACTTGTTCTATTTATTATGTTACCAGACTACCATAAGTTTGCACACGGGGGGCCTGGGCGCACCCCAATCCGGAGAGAAGCAACCTGTTGATCAAGATATACCTGTTGATTGTGGGCAGGTGATAGGTAGACCGCAATCCTTGCCAGCCCTTGAACCTGAAAAGAAAGGGTGGCAGTATTTGCTGAAACCAATCTGTATATTCCTCCTGCAGCAGCTTCTCCTCCTCTCTCTCCCGCCAGCATTTAGCTGCAACAGAAGGAAAATACAGGGGATCAGTACCAGTATATATCACCCCTCCTACACCTCCTGTCCCTGTTCCTCTTCTTTCTGCCACCTGCGCCCCGCAGTGTGCTCCCCTGCCCCCCTCCCCCCGCAGTGCTGTGCCTGCTTCCTCTCCTCTCCCTCCTCTTCGACCAGTCGCTGCGGCGGATGTTTCAGGATGGAGAGTGGGGCCGCTGGTAAATATGTAATTTACCTGCCCCTTACTTTTCTGAGTGAACACAGTGATTAGTGTATATGTATGTACATGTATGTACTGTGTGTGTGTGTATATAGATATATATATACAGTATATAATCAATGCGCATGTGTGTTTGAGCTTTGGGGTGCACACTCTAATGCAATAGGCTGCGCACACCTATGCAGACTACTATTAACATTCCTGGGGATTGTGATGTGGGACTGCTGCTAGAGACTGTCTTATGAGACTGCTAAGTTACTAGAGGCTGCCATGTGAGAATGCTATATTTCCAACTGCCTTGTGAAACTTCTATGTTACAAAAACTGTCATATTGGTCTGTGGTGTTACCAGGAATTTCCATGTGACACTGATAATTTCCCAAAAATACTGCTTAAAAATTATATTAATTGAGCAAATTACCATGTGAGACTGCTTTGTTCTTTGAGATATTAAACCAAAAATATATTTTGAGGGGAGGAGGTGGGGGGATTGTTTGATGGAAATGAAAATTATTAATCTACTGAATTCAAAGACACCCCAAAAATCAAAGTGAAACATTGATGCAGCAGGCTAGTCCATTTTGCTGAAATTTCATTACAGAAACTCAAGATGGTGCTCAGTAGTTTGTATGGCCCCCAAGTGCTTGTTAACATGCCTGGCAACATTTAGCATGCTCCTAATGAGATGACGGATGGTGTCCTGGGGTATTTTCTCCAAGATCTGGACCAGGGCATCACTGAGCTCCTGAACAGACTGAGGTGCAACTTGGCAGCGCCGGATGGACCAAAACATAATGTCCTAGAGGTGTTCTATTGGATTTAGGTCAGGCGAGAGTGGATGGCATTCAGTGTTATCAATTCCTTCATCCTCCAGGAACTGGCTGCATACTCTTGCCACATGAGGCCGGGCATTGTCGTGCACCGGGGCCCAGAACCCACTGCACCAGCGTAGGGTCTGACAATGGGTCCAAGTATTTCATCCTGATACCTAATGGCAGTCAGGGTGCCATTATCTAGCCCAGTGTTTCTCAACTCCAGTCCTCAAGGCGCCCCAACGGGTCATGTTTTCAGGCTTTCCATTCGTTTGTACAGGTGATTTGATCAGTTTCACTGCCTTAGTAATTATCACAGCCGTTTCATCTGAGGGAAATCCTGAAAACATGACCTTTTGGGGTGCCTTGAGGACTGGAGTTGAGAAACACTGGTCTAGCCCGTAGAGGCCTATGTGTACCTTCATGAATATGCCTTCCAGACCATCACTGACCTACCAAACCAGTCATGCTGAATGATGTTACAGGCAGCATAAAGTTCTTCACTGTTTCTCCACACCCTTTCATGTCTGTCACATGTGCTCAGGGTGAACCTGTTTTCATCTGTGAAAAGCACAGGGTGCCAGTAGCGGACCTGCCAATTCTGGTGTTCAATGGCAAATGCCAATCGAGCTCCACAGTGTTGGGCTGTGAGCACAGGGCCCACTAGAGGACGTTGGGCCCTCAGTCCACCCTCATGAAGTCTGTTTCTGATTGTTTGGTCAGAGACATTGAAACCATTGGCCTGCTGGCAGTGCTCACCCTGTTCCTCCTTGCACAAAGGAGCAGATACCGGTCCTGCTGATGGGTTAAGGACCTTCTATGGCCCTGTCCAGCTCTCCTAGAGTAACTGCCTGTCTCCTGGAATCTCCTCTCTGCTCTTGAGACTATGCTGGGAGACACAGCAAACCTTCTGGGAATGGCACATATTGATGCGCCATCCTAGAGGAGTTGGACTGCCAGTGCAACCTCTATAGGTTCCAGGTATCGCCTCATGCTACCAGTAGTGACACTGACCCTAGCCAAATGCTTATCTAGTGAAACACAGTCAGAAAAAGTGAGCAGGGAAAAAATAAAATCAGTGGCCTCGACCTCCAAAACAGGAATGGTTTTACAGGTGATCTCATTGTTGCCCCTCTAGTGCACCTGTTGTTAATTTCATTACCACCAAAGCAGCTAAAACTGATTAACAACCCCCTCTGCTGCTTAACTGACCACATCAATATCCCAGGAGTTTAATTGACTTGATGCTACACTCTGATTTAAAAGTGTTCCTTAAATTTTTTGAGTAGTGTATATTGCAGATTTTGCGCTCTTAATTTTTAGTAAATCAACCATTTTTTTTACATTTTACATGCCCCCCCAACTGACTTGGTGAATGTGCTTTGCAGCTTAGAACAAAATGTGGTAATGCATGGGAATTAAACTAATATGTATGGCAATGCACTGCCAACATTTCTTTTGGTGTGCTTTGGTGCGTTAGGAAGCCCATTCAAATGAATGGGCAGACTAATGCAGCACATTTTAAACAAATGGCATTATGCATATGAGCTTACGCAGTGCATCAGAATGAAGGTGCCATAAACGTTTCTGAAAAATCCAGTAAGACTATCATGTTATGCTGCTTTGTTTGCAAAGAGACTACTATGTGAGGCTATTGTTTCAAAACACAGTGAGATTTGAGATGGCTATGTCACCAAACTGCCATTACAAATTTCCACAGCGAGTACCATATTTGCAAATACTGATGTCAGGCTGCTGTATTATCAGACTACTATGTTCCTTTCAGGACCTTATAAGGAGGCATCTTTACTATCTCTGTTCTTGGGGCATTTAAGCCTTAAATTGATACTAAAGGGTTTTTTTGGGGGTTTTTTTTTTTGTTAAAAATAGTGATGACATGTTCATTCACTGATTGTTTTATATTTACTATTAGATTTTGTAGTGATATTTTTACAGCCTGCTTTTCTTCATTGATGGCCAGTTTTTTACAACCAGGAAGTTGTTGTAGCACCTTACTTCCTGCAAGTGAAACTCAGATACATAATTTCCTGCTTGTCACTGTTTTTCTCCACTTCCTGTTCTCCACTTCTGGTTTCCTGGAATGCCAGTGAGTGATTGCTTTTTAAATCCATTTCCGGTTTGCAGCATATATATATATAGCAACTCTTGTATATGTGGCCACGCCCCTGATGACGTCTGATTATGATGAAACTCAGGGTGAGGAGTTGGGTTACGTGACATTGTCAAGCTCGACAGTCGACCATCACACTGGTTGGAAACATTGATCGTTTTTATTAGATTGAAATTCGCTTTTTACCGTGTTGTTTGTGAGTATTCTGGCCTTTGCTGTACTCTTAATAAATGTACTTGTCAGTAATACTGTGCAATTAAGTTTTTTATACCCATTTACATGATGTCCTGATGTGATGAGAGTCTGTCTAAGGAGGATCCTATTGGTGCTCATGCAATTTATCACCCTATGTGTATGTTGAAATTTAAGTGGAGGATTTTCAAGTGTGTTTGACTGTTTTTGATTAAGTAGTCCAGTCATTGGGGTAAGAGTCAGTGTGAATCTTTCCTTCTTGGTGATGGATTACTCCCAGCACTTTCCTTTGTGTGGGCCTACACCTATTGGACTATTTTTATTGAGATGTCGTATTTTCTCAAAATTTTTCATTAATTCTTAGCGCTGCACTTTGTGATTTATATAAAAATAACAAACATATTATACTTACCTGCCCTGTGCACACAGAGCAGCCCATATCCTCCTCTTCTGGGGTACCTCTTCAGTGCACCTGGCTCCTCCCTCCTGTTGAGTGCCCCCACAGCATGCACCCACTTGCTATGGGTGCACCTGAGCCGAGCTGCAGCTCCGCGTGCCCATTCAGACATGGAGCCACGGCCTGGGCCTGCCCCCTTTCTTACCTCACTTTGATTGACAGGAGCCAATGGCGCCTCATTGCTGTCTCAACCAATGAGGGGAGTCCCCGGCAGCCAAGACATTCCTACAACATTGCTGGATCTAGATGGACCTCAGGTAGGTATTTGGGGGGTGGGATCTGCTGCACACAGAAGGCTTTTCATTCTATTGCATAGAGTACATTAAGATAAAAAAAAAACTTCTGCCTTTACAATCACTTTAATTCATAGCTGTATACGGTATAGTTTTAAATGGGTTTTTTACTATATATTTTTTTAATGTGAACCTGCCACAAGACTAATATATACAGTGCTTTGAGCAGAGGCTTATCTAGTGAAAATGGCGCCTAGGGCAAGCACTGAAACTGTGCCCCTGTCAAAACATTTGAAACACATCTTTCAGATAACCTTAACAAAAAAAAACAACTAACAAAACTAAAAGTCAAAATTTATAAATATAAAATTGTAGTATATTTGTGATGGTGACACCTCCTATTGTAAGTGGAGTTATTTTATTTATTTAGGGGGTTTTACCAATTGCTTGAGGGGGTGTTACCATTACTTATATATTGCGCCCATTGGCTCAGTAAGCAGCAGGAGGTGGATCAGCTCCTGCTCTTAACTCTTTCTTGTACTGTGGCTTGCAGGCAGCCATTCCTATAGTATGAGGCTGTTGGTTCCTTTCTGCTGCTTCTATAGTCAATAACAGGAGGGTGGGGGGAGCTGCAGGGCGCTCCTATACACACACACAGAGCCACTAGGAATAAAGAGCTGCAGTGTCAGGACTGTGAAGCTGGAGAGGAGGGAAAGCACAGCTCACCTCTCGGCTCCTTTCCCCTCTCCTGCACGGCAGCCTATTTTGAAAATAATCTAGGGGGACACAACTGCCTAAAAACGTCTTTCCCCCTTTGTGCACTGCAGGGAGGAGGTGGGTGGAGCTAAGCAGTGGGCACGGAGGAAGAGGAAGTTAAATCCTCCTCCGCTCTGAATGCTGGTCTCTGCTTCTCTCCTCCTCCTGATGTCACTAGTTGCTAGACGCGAGGCGGGCCGTGGCTAGCAACCAGTTTGGGCAGTGAGCCAGAGGCCAGTGGTAAAAGACCTAAAGCAGTCTCCGCCGGCCAGGATCCCACCCCAATTTTACAATGAGTAACAGTGGCGATACCAGGGCCATTTTAAGAAGAGTTCTCTGTAAGTGCCTTGCTGCCCAGCCACTCAGGAGCTTCATATGGCACCCATGGAACTTGCCATATCTGCCATACCCTGGATACGCCACTGGCTTTGAGCAGTGGTTATAATACAGTGGCTTTCATTTTTATTTGCTTTAAAAAGCTAATTATCTGAATTAGCTAGATAGCTTTCCGCTAGAAGCTGCCATTGTCGCATACTACTGCATTGCACTGACTGCATTCTACATGCACTGCTCTGTAATTCATATGAGTCTTGCCCTACAGACAATGACAGACTGCATCAAGTTAATAACCCCATGATATGTTGTCTCTATAAACTTGCTAGTTAACAAAGTTAAAAAAAAAATATTAAAGCTTTTATGATGGACAATGACTACAGCCTACTTGTAAGATTGTTTCTTTTTCTGTGCAGTCAGATATATATATATATATATATATATATATATATATATATATATATATATGGATATATTAGCTCCCCTCATGTGATATAACTGCTTTACCCTGAAAATTGAGAATTTCATTCTCTAAAGGTACAATTATTTCTCCCGAGAGTCTTTGTTCTGCCCCTCTCTGATATAAAAACTCTGCTTGACCTTGTATGCAATGTCTAAACAATATAAATTGTATATTTGCAACAAGATACAAAAAAATCAAATCAATATTACTATAAATAATGCATTTCTTTTAGAACATTTTTTCATCAGCTACTAAAGATTGCGGAAAACATGTCTACACATCATACAAACACATGAAAGAAAATTGTTTATGATAATGACTGCTCCATAACAAGCACAATCCTAAACCCCTTCCAAGGTTTCCTTTTATTTTGGATCTTGACCTGCTGAGCTATAGATTTATAATAGTTGAAGGCATGTTTGCAGTGCTAAACAAATATAATATAATCTCATTATTAAGCTATTTTTCTTAAAGAAAATCTACACATAAACACATAAGACCCAAATAATTCTTCCCTGTATGTGTATAATGCTCAGCTGTGAAACCGGTTAACTGCTAATGAAAGTTATGTAACCTTACATGTACACTGTGAAAGCAAAGAAGTTGTTCATTCCAGCAAAGAGCTATGATGACCAAAGGTCAATATGATAGTAATACGAACAATGTGCCATAGAATTAAATATTTTCCTCAGGTTCTCAAGTATGTTTTGTTGGAAAAAAATTACACGAGAACATGCAACCATTTGTCTGTGTGTGTGTGTGTGTGTGTATATATATATATATATATATATATATATATATATTATATAAAATAGTAAAATAGTAAAATATTTGTGAAGACAGTTATTATTATTTTTAACATTTAATTTAAATGTATTATTAATTATGTTATACATTATAATTTATTTAAAAAAAAACTTGAACATTGGGTGTACAGCGAATACCGAACATTATGGGGTGTTCCGTGGCAAATTTGAGTGCCGCAGAATGCCCCATAATGCACTGCGAGATCACAGTGCATTGGCGTCCTATAATTGGCCAAAGCATGCACCTGACCTGTATGCTTTGGCCAATCACAGTGCACTCTGCTGAGAGCCATAATTGGCCAAAGACAGGGTGCATTTGGCCAATCATGGCTCAGGGCGCCAAGTCCACGCCCCACACCATATAAGGCCCTTTGGGTCTGGTATGAATATTAAGGGGAACCCTGAACCCAAATGAAAAAAAATTGCTAGGGGACCCCCAAATTCCATATCAGACCTGAAGGGGGGTGTTAGGCTCATCCCTACCTGCGATGTCTATCCATCTTCAATCACAGCACAGACGGTCCCAAATAAAATAAAAAAAAAAATGAAAAACTCTGCATCCATAGGAGGCGTCCACCCGACTGCCGTCTTTTCGCGTTGACAGCTGCTATATAGCAAAGGGCAGTGCCACCCGGTGATGTAAATGGGTGACCCTCTGGCATATCTGTCACATGATGTCAGAAGGGGGTGGGGTCACCCGGTTACGTCAATGGATGGTCCCACCCTTGCCTATATAAGAGCTGTCTAAGCAGAAAGACGGCAGTCGCAGGGACGCCATGATTTACAATGGATTTACATCGCGGGACACTTTTTTTTTAATAAAGGAATTGTCAAAAACTGTCTCCTGGCATTTTTACTTTTTTTACCCTTTTTTTGGTAAGTGGGTAGGGGTACTATGTACCCCATACTTATTCACATACTTCCAGATTCTGATAAGCCCCCCACCTGCAGACCCCCACAACCACCGGGTTGCGGGGATGAGGCCCTTGTCCCCATCAACATGGGGACACGGTGCTTTGGAGGGACCCCTTAAATAATTGGAGTGGGGGTTCCCCTTAACCACTTCAATACTGGGCACATTTGCCCCTTCCTTCCCAGGCCAATTTTCAGCTTTCAGCGCTCTCGCACTTTCAATGACAATTGCGAGGTCAGGCAACACAATTTTTTACCTGTTCACATGCTCTGCTGTGAACCGAACAGTGGGGTGTTCGGCTCATCCCTATAACTTACATACAGATGCTCCTAAGGTAAAGTTAGGCTTAGGATTAGTGGTTAGGGTGTTAGGTTTAAGGCTAATGTTGATGGTTATTGTAAAGGAACGTTACTGGGTTAAATTATCGTGTTTAGCTAGTTAATTTTTTTGATTTGTTTAGGTGTTAGTGGGCTAGTTTAAATTTTTGAGTTCAATGTCAGAGTAGATATAATCTTAAAGGATTTATAAAGGTTCGTTTTTTATTTTCTAAATAGGTTCCTTTAAGCTGGTGCATTGTTGGTTCACTTATGTTTTCCTTCGATTTCCCTTCTAAATGTTTTTTTCTTTGTTTTCTTTGTCTGAATTTCTCACTTCCTGTTCCTCCTCAGTAAGCTGTTCAGTAAGCTGTTCTGGTTGACTAAACACCGCTCGGATGATGGTGTGAAGTTTACTGAGGAGAAACAGGAAGTGAGAAATTCAGACAAAGAAAAAAAACATTTAGAAGGGAAATCGAAGGAAAAGGTAAGTGAACCAACAATGCACTAGCTTAAAGGAACCTATTTAGAAAATAAAAAACAAACCTTTACAACCCCTTTAAGGGTATATTTAAAAATGTCCCCTTCCCCCATCTCCCACCTATGCTGACTAACATGTGTAAACAAAATGCGTATACCTACCTATTTTCAGCCCACTCTGGTCTGGTCACATGGTCCTCTGCTTTAGTGAGTGTAGCCTGCAGGGGAGAGGAGAGAGTCCCCATCGCATCACTCATAGGCTCCCATGTCCCAACAGTTCACTGACAAAAGGAAGGTGAATAACATGACCTGACTGGTAAGTATACACATTTTTTCTACACAGACTAGTTAGCATAGTGTTAGTCAGGAATGCGACTTTGTTCTTAATGGTTAGGATTAGGGTTACATTTCAGTGTTCGAAGGTAAGTTACGTGTTAAGGATTTATTTTAAATGAGTTGGTTAGATGTTAAAATTTGAGATAGTCATAGGTAAGTTGGAAGAGTGATGATAAGTTTTAGTGTAAAAAAGTAAATTACAAAGATATTGGTGCCTTACATCCAAATTTCCACCATTTAGTTCTGGCATCTAAAAGTAGTGTAACACTTCCCCTGTAGGCACTGCAGTTATGCATTACCCATTCTAATTATGCACACACCTGATTTTTCAGAATGCTACAGACCTTAGGCAGTTGAAAAGCGCACTTGTTTCCATTTTATGTTTTGTCACATTTATCGGCTCTTTTCTATATGCAACATTGGTGCAAAATTAAGAAGTCATAACTGTTTTCAAATTCCTCCTGAGCTACTTTAAGTTGCTTAATGACCCAGTCATCAGAAATGTTAACTGGTCCACCATGCTGTTTAATCACTTGCATGCAAATATGCTTTCATGTTTAACTTTGAGCTTTTTGCTGCACATTGATCATTTTGTTTAATAAGGTGTGACTGATCTGAATTACTATGCACGATGGTATCCTGCTCTAAATGTTTCACCTTCCTAATTAATTAAAACAAAACAACCTTTACGGACTATCAAAGCATCCATGTAAGCATTCTTTATGTACAAAATCTTAGGACTTCTTAAACAAACAAGTGTCTGACTGTGCTTTAAAGCCCACTGTAAAGCTTACGTTTGTGGGTGACTTGGCAGACCTTCCCATGGAACAGTAATTGTGCAGCCAAAATTAATGAGTGGGAGGGTGGGCAATAATGACAATAAATTAAAATGTTGATAATTTTAACAGAAAACAATTAAGACACTATTTTTACTAAGTGTACCAGTGCCCTGTTACAATTCACTCAGATCCAATGCTTGCAAATAATTAATTTTTATTGACCACTACATTAACATCCTCAATCATAAACATGAACAGTTTTCTAAAGACAATAGATAATGTACGTGTTTAGTGAATAGAGGTTAATTGCTTATATATGGTTGAGATTAAAAGAGTTTTTAGGATGAATTAAAATTTGATTGGATCTTTGGATCATTGCATCTGGCCTTTTCATTTTTACAACAGATTTACTATATAACCTTACCTTGTTTTGGCAGGACCAGGAACTGTGATTACATATTCTGCTGTTACTGGCTGGCTCATTGGACTCAATTTGCCAATAAACATGTACTAGATGGTATGGTAACCCTTCTGAATTAAAAATCACATGGGATAAATTGAAAGCAATGCTCTAGTTTTATTCTAATATGGAAAACCACTTTGGTATGCATAGGAATGAGCTTTGTTCAGCACAGTATATATGCAAATTTAATGAACTACCTGAAATGACCTCAGAAAGCTCCATGGGATGTCCTCAACTATACAGATGTGGCCAGCCATGCAACACAGTAAATTAAATTTCTACTGTTCATTGAGCATTCAGGGGTTCATTCTCCAACCTTCTGATGCTGACAGCTGCCAGATTAGTCACACATCACCTTTACTTTCCTCATATAAGCGAAAGGAATGCATGGAACTACAGAAAACATTGCCAAGTTTTTGGAAGGGCCTGTACAACCAAAAGGAATATGTCAGTTATAAATATAGTGTGGTGAACTAGGGCATCCTTGGCTTCTTATCTTTTCAGTGGCAAGATTTTTTCAGTGGCAAGATCCCCTTAGTTGATTATACCAACTTTCAGTTAGTTAGTTACCACTCCTCCTGCGTCATGCTTATAAATATGAAATATATTAAATGTTCACCAGGAAAATTTGGGACCCCTTGTAGCAGCAGAAATATTTGTATAGGTCTGGAAGCAAAAGAGCAGATATCTTATCACCAGACTCTCAAGATGAAATGTAAGATATTTCCTTATCTCTTACCAGGAATGGAAATATCACTTTTGGGATAGGATGTATTTATCATGGGTATATTAGACTATTTTTTTTTAAAAGGGCATTTTGTGTATCTCATTAAAAATGTTAAGTGTGTTGCTAGTTTGTCTCTCATCAAGTAAATGTAATGAATGTCTGTAAATCATAAAAGAGGTAAATTATGGGTTATGGGTAATCCAAAGAGAGGACATGTACTGGTTTTGATCAATTTCTACCCCCTTGGTAGATTGTCTCCTTACCAACAAGATTATGATAGTGATATACAAATACCTCAATGGTGAGCCCAGCATGGGGAGGAAACCATTCAGTTTTATGGAGTATAAGAAGATACAGGTCACTCAATGAGGTTGGAAGAGTAGCAGTTTAACCTCAAGGGTTAGGAGTTAGGGGGTTTTTCACTATCAAGGCAGTAAGGATGTAAATATCACTTCTACATTTGGTGGTGTCAGCGGGAAGTATTGATAGCTTCAAAAAACTCTTAGATGGGCATCTTAGCGAGCAGAGTATACAGGGACATGGGATATGATTTTAGACATGAGCACACACACACATCCACACAGGTTGAACTGGATGGACTGGTGTCTTTATTTGACTTTACCAACTATGTACTTAAGTAAGATTTCATTGTAAGTACTATATGCATTTAAAATAGATCCAGCTGCACCGATGCTGATCCAATGAGCAGTGAGACTTCAGGTGACCGCATTGGGGAACAGGTAAGTATTGCAACCAAAGCTGTATTTTCCATTTTACAAAAACGATGCTAATTATTTATTAAAGCAAAATGGGATCCCGGGGTTTAATATTCCATGCACTAGTTAAGAAAGTTGAAAAGCTCAAAAAACATGGTGGTCCTTTAGATTTAAATTTACTGCTTTTAAGATAAATAAAAGCAAATTATAATGCCTTGAGTATTTTTTTTTTTAAATGGTATTGTGTTTTAATAAACTGATATTTTTATCAATTATATGCAGTCATTGTTGAAAATGTTTTTTATATAAAATAAATACACAGTAGCACAGAGTAAAATCCACAATTTTGTTGTGTATTTTCTCAGACCATGCATTTAATACAGTCCATGTAAAGTATTCCCTGCAGCTCCTTGGAGGCTTGACAAACGGGAAGTAGATCTTAAACCCATTGCTTTTCATCACCTGCACTTTTCCTTCTCCACATGTTCCTATATGCTACTGTAGATGCTATTCTCATTGACAGCTGAGCGGGTCTAGCATGTCAGTGCCAACTTTATGTGTGACAACTCACCGGTGATTTAGAAAGTTTGAGACCTCTGTGGCACTCTAATCTGTGGAGATTTTTTATGCCTGAAGACCTCTACCTGTGGGTGGATATTGTTTATATTGCCAATAAATGTTTCAGATCTTTAACACATTCCTTCTCCTTTTCTGTTTTTACATCAAATGAACATTTAATATATGAAAAAGGATCTCTAGAATGGATTAGCCAAAAAGTAAGTATAGAATGTGTTGCCTGCCTTGCAGCTTGCTTGTCTTACTGAAACCTCGGGCAAAGTTGTCCAATAAAATGCACATCTTACTCTTTCACCTGGATGTTCAGTTAAATTATTGAGCTTGCTAACCATTGGTTAAACCCCCTTCCTGTCTAGGCCAGTTTTCATCTTCAGCAATATAATACTTTCCCGGACAAATACTCGGTCATGCAACACAGTACCTAAATACATTTTATATATATTTTTTTTAAAACAGCTAGAGATTTCTTCTGGTGGTATTTAACCGCTTAAGGACCACCGCCTGTACATATACGTCGGCAGAGCGGCATGGACAGGCATAACCACGTACCTGTATGTCCCCTTTAAGATGCTGCTGTGTGGTCGCACTCGCGACCCTGCCGCCTTCTCCGTGAGCAAGACCGTGGGTCCCGCGGACTCGATTGCCGCAGGGACACCCGCGATCGTCTAACGGAGAGATACAGCGGGGAGATGCTTATGTAAACAAGCATCTCCCCGCTCTGCCTAGTGACAATGACACTGATCTCCGCTCCCTGTAGTCGGAGCGGAGATCAGTGTCATGTCACACACAGCCCATCCCCCCTACAGTTAGAAACACTCATCAGGGCACACTTAACCCCTACAGCGCCACCTACTGGTTAACCCCTTCACTGCCAGTGTCATTTTCACAGTTATCAGTGCATTTTTATAGCACTGATCGCTGTAAAAATGACAATGCTCCCAAAAATGTGTCCGCCATAATGTCGCAGTCATGATAAAAATCACTGATCGCTACCATAACTAGTAAAAAAAAAAATATTAATAAAAATGCCATAAAACAGTCCCCTATGTTGTAGACGCTATAACGTTTGTGCAATTATTTTTACCAAAAATATGTAGAAGAATACGTATCGGCCTAAACTGTGGAAAAAAAATATTTTTATATATTTTTTGGGGATATTTATTATAGCAAAAACTAAAATAATATTGTTTTTTTTCAAAATTGTCGCTCTATTTTTGTTTATAGCGCAAAAAATAAAAACCACAGAGGTGATCAAATACCACCAAAAGAAAGCTCTATTTGTGGGAAAAAAAGGACGCAAATTTTGTTTGGGTACAAAATTGCATGACCGCGCAATTACCAGTTAAAGCAGCGCAGTGCGAAATTGTAAAAAGACCTCTGATCCATAAGCTTCGTACACACGGCTGGTTTTCTCGTCAAGAAACGACAAGAAAACTGCCGGGAGAGCTTTCTTGCTGAGAAAACCGGCCATGTGTACGAGGCTTTCAGGTTTCTCGTCAAGAAAACTGACCAGAATCTCGACGAGAAAAATAGAGAACCTGCTCTCTATTTTCTCATCGAGATTCTCGTCGGCCTGTTTCCCGACGAGAAACCCGAGTGTGTGCATACTTACCTGTCGCCGTGGAAACCCGCGCATGCTCAAATTGACTCTGACGCATGTGCGGTAGCTTCCTAGGCATAGGTAGGGTGTAGCAAGATGGCGGCGGCATCGAATGTGACGAGCGCACGCTCATCGTAGTCTTTGACAACACCTCATTCGTTCCATTCAAAAGAACGGCGGTTCTTTTGAATCAAGCGTGTGTACACTTGGCCGGGACAAGATTCTTGTCAAGAATCTTGTCAGGAAAAACAACGTGTTTTTTTCATCAAAAAAAAAAAGTATGCAAATTATTTGCAGGTAAAAAAAATGTGCATTTCTTATATTATGGGTATTCACCATGATTATATTTTGCAGTTATTATCAGGAACAATGTTGTCTAGTGTGGTACTGTGTAATGGTTCCTATTTTTCTGGCATTGAGGTTTCTATATTCTCAGAATGTGTATTCTGTAATGGCAGCAAGCTTTTAATGTTGCTGCACTTCCTAGATACAACTATAAACAGTGTACTGTGTATTACAAATATTATTTGCAGCCCAAACTAGACAATTTTCTATAATAATTAATAACTGCCCTACTACGTATTTTAATTTACTATTTCTTGTCATGTTGTGGTGTGAGCTACAGATAGCATATTTCAAAATCAAAAGGAGTTTTGCTTAACTCTTTAAGAGAGTAATAGAAAACACAAAGGCACAGGAAAACACATGCAATCTGATTTATGGTAATCTTCATGATTTACATGGCAGTACTTCTAAAGGTAATAATATTAGTTCCAACGATCTGTTCTCCCTGGGGTTTAAACATGTTCCATTACTCAGATAGCAGAGTTATTAAGTCTCCTGCACATCCCGCATCAATCACTCAGTTTGATGCTGTGATTTCTAGAAACATGGAAAGGAAAGAATGCACTCTTATTTCCTGAAAACAAATATTTTCTTGGGATCTAATGTAATTATGGTTAGTACAGGTTTTAATGTGTAATCTTCTATTTAATGATATCTTTTGAGGGCAAGGAATACCAGATCAATGCTCTGGCACTTTTTTCTAAAGCCAGGGAGTAATCATGTGTGTTTTTTTTCCAAGGTTGTGGACATCGAGGCAGCAAATTAGTATGTCTGTACCCTTAATTGAGGGTTCAGTGTAATGACACTGTCTAAAAGTCTAAAGAAATACCATAGAGTTTGCCATGTAAATACCCATTGCAATCTCCATCTAAGATATGTTCGGTCCGCTGAAGGAAGGAACTTGGGAAGCTCCAGTAACAAATAGGAATACCCGGAACATCGCGACAATAGCCATTAGGAAAAACGTTTCCTTTGTGATGGTTTCCTTTTTGACGGAGTTCTTGAAGCTTGTGTGTGTTCCAATTTCATATGGGGCATGAGTAAAATAAAGATGGATCTACAGTTCCTCCAAGTCTATTCCCCTCTCTATGATACTCCCAAATGGTCCAACACATCCTTCCATAATCAATAGGAATTGTAATTCTTGAATACACAGTGATCAGTTCATATACAGTGCCTGTTGTAAAAAGATCTCCTGACGAAGCCGTAAAAGGCGAAACATGTAGAGACAAGTCAGATGTACACTTACTGTTGGTATATTGTACTGATCTACTGTATATGTGATAATTTTATGTTTTTCCAATATGAACTTTTATCAATACATTTTCGATTGTTGTAAATCTGTTGTTTATGTGCTTAAAAAGTCCTAACAAACCTTCTATCTATTTCATCCATCTAAGATATAGTTTACAGCCACAGTAGTACAAATAAATGTTATAGTTTCCACCCATTACCTTATCATTCTGGCACTAAAGCCCTTATGCTTTAAATTATTTTAAGAATCACACCATTGGGAATAGGGATACCAGAATTGTATGCAAAATGAAATAATGACAATGTACATGAACACAGATGAGTATTGCTTTTTGTGTGCATTAAACGGAAAATCAAGTACATTTATAGTATAGAAAATAAAATAATAAAAGCCAGCATTAGGGATTTCAAAATATAGGCAGCTAACACCAAGGTTTGACATACAAAAATCCAAAAGAATGTTCAACGTGAAAATGTAGTGCCAAAAACAAAAAAAATATTTATACAAGCAAATAATGTGAAAAAGTCTCTTTCAAATTCAACTTCCATGTATTTCCTTCTTCACCATAACATGTGCATCAAATGAAGATACAAAAAACTTCATTCACCCATCAAAGTGAAAACCCACTGGAATCAGTCTCTGTTTAACCCCTTGGTGCCAGCGCCTCCCGAAGCTTTACGGGGTTTCATATGCCGGAAGGTGGGACAGGGTTTATGATCATATGACGGCAGTCACATGATCAGAAAGCTCCTGATCGCAAGCAGTGATCAGGAGCTTTCTGTTAGCCACTTTCTGTTAGCCATTTTCTGTTAGCGTGCAGGTCATGTGTTCTCATCACAGCTGTGTTTGCAATGTGGTATGGAAATAGGGGGCCACTCGGCGTCAAGGCCCATGCAGCGCCAAAAGGTTGAATGAACTACAGGCAACAAAAAAGCATGTCAGTAATTATTAGGATTTCCCTTTAAATTTCCTCCAGCCTCTGTCTAAATCCTCCAAATCTTTAGCTCCACACCAGTGTATCAGATTGCTGTGTAGACAAAGCTCACATTACAGAGCAATAAAAGGGAAACCATAGTGTAGTATTTAACCACTTTATGACCAGGCAATTTTCCTTTTCAGGACTGTGCTAATTTTACTGGCAATTGTGCGGTCATAAAACACTGTATGCAAATTACATTTATATAATTTTTTTCGCACAAATAGAGCTTTCTTTTGGTGGTATTTAATCACCACTGGGTTTTTTTATTTTTTGCTATATAAAAGAAAAAAAAATATTTTCTGTTTTGTGTTAAAAAATATTTTCATTAAAATTAAACTTCTTTATAAATTTAGGTGAAAATGTTTTCTGATACATGTCTTTGGTAAAAAAAAAAAAAAATCCCAATAATTGTATAATAATTGATTTGTGTGAAAGCTATAGAATATACAAATTATTCTAATGTGCTTATGGTCTATCTCAATTCTTAAGGTCCTTAAAATGCCAGGACAGTACAAACACCCCCCAAATTACACCTTTTTGGAAAGTAGACTGTCTGAGGTACTTAGTAAGAGGCATGCAGTAAGAAGTTATAATTTTTGTCACAATTTTTTAGAAATGAAAAAATGAAATAGTATGTTTTTTTTGTTTTACCCATTTCTCATATACAGTGACCAGTGAAGTAAGTGTCATCATATGACTGGTGTGGCAGTGATCAGGGATACTGACTGGTGAAAAAAAAAAAATTGTATTCAACTTTTTAATTTTTTTTAACCTTTTTTTTCTACTTTTTTATTTTACTTTTTATTACATGCTTCCATCAGAGTAGTTCAGTGTCACCATAGTGACACTGTACTACTTTGAGGGGGTGATAGGGGATTTTATTTTTACAGTTTGATGTGATTAGGGATGAGCCGAACACTCCCCGGTTCGGTTCTCACCAGAACATGCGACCTGGCAAAAACAAGTCATCATTTCCTGTTTGGATGCCATATTGCAGAAGTCCAACTAAAGACTCTACATATTGTGGTGGATTTCCAAGCAAATCAATGTCAAATAAATATAATTTGCTTCCTCGTGCAAATTAATATATTTAAATAGTCACATCAGTATATTTAAAAACTAAAAAAATATTATATAAAAATAGGTTATATAAAATTATTGGAAACACACCAAAAAGCAAACTGAAGTCCAAGTAGACTACATATCACAACAAATAAAAACAATACATAAATGTACCTAAAAACTTATAAAAAGATAAAAAAAGAAGAAAAAAATATAAGGAATAAAAACACGGAGACTGAAAGGGGTCAGTATAGTCGACAATATTAACTGATATCCAAAAAACAATATATGTCCCAGTCAACATTGAGACTATGTGGAGACTATGTTTCGAACTAAGGGTGAGTTTTCACTTTGATTGTGATTGAAGTTTTATGGATCTTGGATCTACAGAAAACTTGCCATGCCTTTTACTAAATATCTCAGACTGTCTACTTTCCACAAAAAATTGTCATTTGGGGGGTATTTTTACTGTCCTGGAATTTTAAGGATCTCAAGTATGAGATAGGCCATCAGTACATCAGGATCAATTGATTTTCAAATATATATATACCATAGTTTGTAGATGTTATAGCTTTCACATAAGCGTACATATTCGCCAGCACACCATGGATTGTCAAATTTCGGCCAAAAAAGTTTTAATGAAAATAAATCACATCACAAAGGTGCAACGTTTTGGAGTCGCGCAGGACCCCTTGTCAGGCATGTGATAGCTTTCACATAAACTGCACTTTTGGGGATTTTTTTTTTTTTTACCAAAGACATGTAACAAAATACATTTTGTCTTAAATTTATGAAGAAATTTGATTTTATTGGATGTGTTTTATAACAGGAAGTAGAAAATATATATTTTTTTTATATAGCACAAAATGAAAACCACCAAAAGAAATCTCTACTTGTGTGAAAAAAATTATATAAATTAAATTTACATACAGTTTTGCCTGACCGTGCAATTGTCAGTTAAAGTAGTGCAGTGTTAATAGCAAAAAATAGCCTGGTCATGAAGAGGGTAAAACCTTCCGAGGGTCAAGTGGTTTATTTCTCTGACATGAGAACCTTGTCTACACAGCAATCTGATGCACCTGTGCAGAGCCAAAGATTTGGAGGATCTATTCTAGACAGAAGCTTGAGCGAATTTAAAGGAGAATAATAATAATTACTGACATGCTTTTGCTGCTTGTAGTTTAATCAGCCACTGATTCTGGTGAGTTTTCAGTTTGATAGGTGATTGAGGTTTTATGACTCTTTATTCGATGTGCATGTTATGGTGAAGAAGGAAATACAGTGAAGTTGAATTTTAAAGTCTTTTTCAAATTATTTGTTTGTATAAGTATTTAAGTTTTTTGGCACTACATTTTCATGTTTAACATATTTTTAGTATACAACACTGTACACATATTTTAATGCTGAACCCTGGTCATGATTAATAATAAATGATAAATGGATATTGAAAAAAAAAAATATATATATATTTTTTACTAGGGGTGAGGTAAAAGCGAATACTACCTTAATCCAAGAGCCTAAGACAGCCAACCTCCTTCACTAAACTCTCCAGCACCAGAATGTTGCACTCCCACTTCATCATGTATAATGCAGGGCCAACAATAAAGGGTATGGAATTATTTTCTGTGTGTGTGTGTGTACATGTTCATGCTCATTCAATATATTACCAGGGACACCTGCCCTTACACGCACATGAAATTTAATGGCATTCTAGTCTTAGTACGTAGGGTTCAATATTGAGATGGTCCACCCTTTGCAGCTATAAAAGCTTAGACTCTTCTGGGAAGGCTGTCCACAAGGTTTAGGAGTGTGTCTATGGGAACGTTTTACCATTCTTCCTCCAGAAGCACGTTTGTGAGGTTAGGCACTGATGTGGACGACAATACCTGGCTCACAGTCCCTGTTCTAATTCATCCCAAAGGTGTTTTATCGGGTTAAGGTCATGTTGGAACAGGAAGGGGCCATCCCCAAACCGTTCCAACAAAGTTGGGAGCATGACGCCTTAAAGGAACACTAAAGGTTCCCGTTTAAAAAATAAAAATAACAAACATGTTATACTTACCTCCACTGTGCAGCTCGTTTTGCACACAGTGGCCCCAATCCTGGTCTTCTGGGGTCCCTCGGCAGCTGTTTCAGCTCCTCCTCGCAAGGACTCCACACCATAATGCAAGCGAGCTCCCATGGTGTGGAGTTAGTGCGGGCACGCTCCCGTGATACAGCGGCGGCCATAGCCGCCGACTGTATCACTCGGCCCCGCCCCCGGCGTGCCGCGTCATTGGATGTGATTGACAGCAGCGCCAGCCAATGGCTGCTTTCAATCCATCCATTGTAGCCAATCAACGGCCGGGCTCAGGAACTCGGAGGATGACGGGAGCGAGCGCGGGACTTTCGAGGGGCCAGATAAGTAAAACGGGGGCTCGGGGGGGGGGCGGTATTGTCGAATGTTTTTTCACCTAGGATGCATTAAGGTGAAAAAACATGTACCTTTACAACCCCTTTAAGAGTTCACTTCACTGGAACTAAGGCGCCAAGCCCAACCCCTGAAAAACAACCCCACACCATAACCCCCCCTCCACAAAATAATTTGGACCAGTGCACAAAGAAAGGTTCATAAAAATATATATGAGCGAGTTTGGGGTGGAGGAACTTGACTGGCCTGCACAGAGTCTTGACCTCAACCCGATAGAACTCTTTGGGATGAATTAGAGCGGAGACTGCAAGCCAGGCTTTCTCATCCACACCAGTGCCTGAACTCCAGAGATGCACTTCTGGAAGAATGATCAAACATTCTCATAGACACACTCCTTAACCTTGTGGTCAGCCTTCCCTGAAGAGTTGAAGCTGCTATAGCTGCAAATACTGGGCTAACTCAATATTGAACCCTACAGAGTAAGACCGGGATGCCATTAAAGTTCATGTGTGTCCCAATACTTTTGGTATTATATTGTGTCTGCTATGCAAACATACCATACAAAATTGCTTCTGCTCTTGTTCATTAAGTATGTATTCTGCTCATCCACTATGAAAGAAAAGAAAACATTGAAACATTTTATTACATGAAGATCAGGACCAGGACAAGGGGTGGACAGGAGTGGCAGCTACAGCAGGCATTGTGGTATCATGCAAGGTGAACGGGCACCGCAAGGAGATTGGGGGCAAAGGTTTTGTGTTGGGAGGGGAAATTTGGGGATAAGGGGTGTTAGGAGTGGTGATTTAGTGGGATTTGTGTTGGAAGGGAGATTGGAGGAAGAGGATTTGCGCACAGAGCGGGTATTTGGGGGTTTGTGCTAGAAGAAGTGATATGGTAGAGGGGGGGAAATTGTGCCAGGAAGGGAATTTTTTTTGGAGGGGGCGGGGGTGGGGATTTGTGCTAGTAGGGATGATTGTGGGGTATTTGTGCCAGGGGGGAATTTGTGCTGAGATGGGGGATTTCGAGTGGGGGGATGTGTACTCAAGATGGGAAAATTGAGCGGTAGAGGATTTGTCCTAGAAGGAGTGATTTTTTGGGGGTGGAGAGCATTTGTGCTGGGGGGATTTGGGCAAAGGGGGGAAAAAAGATTTGTGCAGTGGATGAATTTGTACTGAGTGGAGGGGAAATATATTCATGCAGATTAGTGCTGAATTTTTGCTGACACATAATGCTCATACATTTGGGGGGAGTGGCGCAGTTTGGCATGTTCACCCTGGGCTTTAGATGAACTTGTTCTGGGACTGATGAAGATACATTGTTACCTAAAGTTTTAACACAGGGTCAGATCCATAGCACATAACAGGCTCTAGCAGCAGTGCTTCAACAATAGATCATGTGACAGAATACTGCCTAAAATGTTTAGCATGTATATGATATTGAGCATTTATAATACACAAATTCATTCAATTTGCTGTTTCATTTAAACATTTTAAACATTAAAATTCAAATGATATGTTTGCATTTTCAATAACAGTTTAATAAGAGTGACCAGAACAAGCCCATGGGAACTAAATCCCATTTTTTTGTTGTATATACAGTTTCAGATTTTTCCGTGATTGTTTAAATATTGGCCAAATTCTAAACCTTGTTGTTGTCCAATATGCTTTGTCTTGATAGACATTACTCCAAAACATTCCTTATATTTGTCCTTCAATATCCACCCCATATCACACTTTTTATGTTCTGCAAGTCTGTTTGCTTTATGTTTCTCGGAATTTGTTGACTCCTTTCAACCTTACAAAAAAAAAAAAAACACTTTAACACACTGTTTTCACTGAAAAGAAATATTGACAGATCGGACTGTCCTTGAACTGATTCTGAGAATATCCCTCTAGCTTTTATGATGAAGAAACAACACAAGTTTTAACACAAACATTCACTGAAGAATATTAATTTTGGTTTACTGCAATTGCTGTCGTTTTGACTGCCTTGTTATGAAATTGTCACGCTGACAGTTGGTAAGCACAATTAGTTTCTTATGTGACCTTGCTGATTTATAATAGGTAGGTAGTAGATTGGATTCCTATTATCCCTTGACATGGGCTTTCAGTTTCATTACCTATAATTGTAAATGTTAGCGCTGATGGATAGTCATGGCATACATCTAACACAGCCAGAGTAAATGACAAAAACAATTCATTTTGGAAGTATTTGTGTGACATCCACTTTTGTTTTTTTTTAATTAATTTTGATGCCAGTAATTCCTATAATTTATATTGTCTGGCTTTAACAATGTTTACGATTCACACAGTCATTATCTGTACAGAATTTCAAATGACCTTCAAGTTGAAGTCAACTTGCCTTCTGCTGTCACTCACTGCTTAGGCTTAAGATTTACAACAATTGGACATGTTGTATCACAGAAAATAAAACAGAACGTTTTTTTTTTCGAGTACTATCACATCCAATGTTCTGGACTGGCTTTTTAAATGATACAATAGTATATTTTTTCAGTTGTTGTTTTATTTTGTATTAGGCTTTTTTTCTATTTCAGTTTGTATTCTAGTTCACACTGCAGATAATATTTGTAAATTGTTAATTATTGTACTTTTAACTACAACAATACGGTGCTTTTTTAACCTTTGTACTACTTAAGGAATGAAGTTTATATTCACAACAATACAGTACTTTTTTAACCTTTGTACTACTAAAGGAATAAAGTTTATATTCACAAAAATATAGTGCGTATTTAACCTTTGTACTACTAAAAGAATGACGTTTATATTTGTGTATATATATATATATATATATATATATATATATATATATACTGTATATATACATATATATATATATGTACTGTGTGCGTATATATATATATATATATATATATATATATATATATTGTGGGGGGTTCGCTCGGCAGCGGGTGTATGTGATCCCCTGGATGGGCTCCCCACACAAAAACAGGCCCAGCAGACGGAGGTTGTGGTTTTCAAGATCAAAAAGGTGCGGTTTATTTCTCTATTTACAGTGACAAAAAACACAGCAAAGCAAAAAGAAACATAAACAAAATAAACCCTGGTCAGCTTGACCTCTGACTAAACATGCAGGTTTCCTAACTAACAACTGGGATCAGCCTGGTGCTGTCCTAGTCCCTAAGTCCCTGGTTTAGTAAATGTCCAAACAAATAGCCACACAGGCTTTGTCTCACCGCACAGGGGTTCACTCTCCCTAGACAGTCCACACAGGTCTGGTTCCAGGCATGAGCATACACCTAATGAAGCTGGGAGTTTTTATAGAGGCCTTAAACGAGCTGACAAGCTTCAGCTGGTCTCATCAACTCCCTGCCTGCACGACGCCCAGCACTCTCCCTAGAGGTATGAATCATCCATGAGCCCACTAGCCTCAGCTGGGCTTCATCAACTCCCTCCCTAGTTGTATAAGTCGGCATAAAGCCTGAATCTGGGAGAAATATATCTACCCCCCTGGATGCAACCAGGTGACTTTACCTTCCTGCTGTCACATACCCCCCCCCCCTCTTGTTTTAACCTTGGGATTGGAACACCAGCAATCAGGCATTCATGTACTCGAGACAAAGCATCCACATTCCCCATTTGAACGCCAGGGCGGTGCTTTACTGTGAAGTTGAATTCCTGTAGGGCCAGGAACCACCTATTCACTCTTCTATTTGTCCCCTTGTTTTGAGCCATCCACTTTAACGGAGCGTGATCCGTAACCATGTCAAAGTGCCTACCTAGCAGATAGTACCGAAGGGAATCTAGAGCCCACTTCACCGCTAAACACTCCTTTTCAACCGTGGCGTAATTTACCTCATGGGACTTCAACTTCCTGCTGAGGTAAATGACTGGGTGCTCTTCCCCGTTCCAGACCTGGGACAATACTGCTCCTAACCCCACATCTGACGCATCACTTTGTACGACAAAGTCTTTAGAGAAGTCGGGTGAGTACAACACTGGCTGGCTACATAAGGCTTGTTTCAAGAATTGGAATGCTGCCTCAGCCTCGGGGGTCCATTTAATCATGACCGACCCTTTCCCTTTCGTCAGGTTGGTTAGGGGCACAGCCTTAGAAGCAAAGTGGGGAATGAAGCGCCGATAATAACCCGTGATTCCCAGAAAGGCCCGTACCTGCTTCTTGCTGTTGGGACGTGGCCAACTCTGGATGGCCTCGACTTTGTTGAGTTGGGGTTTTATTACTCCCCTGCCAATGGTGTACCCAAGATATTTGGCCTCCTCCTGCCCAATGGTACACTTCTTGGGGTTAGCCGTAAACCCCGCTTCCCGGATAGAGTCTAGGACTGCTTGCACTTTTGGCAGATGTGAGGCCCAATCTGTGCTATGGACAATTACGTCATCCAGGTAAGCCGCAGCATACTTCCGATGGGGCCTCAGTATCTGGTCCATTTTCCGCTGGAATGTGGCCGGCGCATTCTGTAACCCAAACGGCATTCTCTTATATTGGAACGCCCCGTCTGGGGTTACAAATGCGGTTTTCTCTTTGGCCGACTTGGCCAGGGGAATTTGCCAATACCCTTTTGTGAGGTCAAGAGTCGTCATGTATCGGGCTGTTCCCAGCCGGTCGATCAACTCATCTATACGTGGCATGGGGTAGGTGTCAAATTTTGTAACTTTGTTCAACTGACGAAAATCGTTACAAAATCGCCAGCTCCCATCCGGTTTAGGCACCAACACAATGGGACTAGACCAATCACTTTGGGACTCCTCTATCACCCCTAAGTTCAGCATTTTCTGTACTTCCTCCCGTATTGCCTCCCGTCGGGCCTCTGGGATCCGATAGGGTTTTAACTTCACCCTTTCACCGGGCGGGGTAATAATATCATGCTCTACCCCAGATGTTTGTCCCGGCAGCTCAGAGAACACCTCCTTGTTGCGAAGCACCAACTCCTTCACCTCCTGTTGTTGGGGTTGTGACAAGGTGGCTGCTATTCCAACCTCCGGAATCACGCAACCAGTTTGAGCTGGTGACCAAGTTTCTGCGACTAGGGACTCTCTATCCCTCCAGGCTTTCAACAGATTAACGTGATAGATCTGTTCGGGCTTTCGCCTTCCTGGTTGTCTGACCTTGTAATTCACTTCGCTCACTTTTTCCATTATCTCGTAGGGGCCTTGCCATTTGGCAAGGAATTTACTTTCAACCGTAGGGACAAGTACCAATATCCTATCCCCCGGGGAAAAGGTACGGGTCTTGGCTCCACGGTTGTACACTCTCTGCTGTGCCAACTGCGCTTGGGCCAAATGTTCCTTCACGATGGGCATTACCTGTGCAATTCGATCTTGCATCAGGGCGACATGCTCAATCACACTCCTGTGGGGAGAACTCTCACTTTCCCAAGTTTCCTTGGCAATATCCAACAGTCCTCTTGGGTGTCTCCCATACAGTAACTCAAAGGGGGAGAATCCCGTAGAGGATTGGGGCACCTCCCTAATAGCAAACATCAAATAAGGAAGTAGACAGTCCCAATCCTTTCCATCTCTATCCACCACTTTCTTCAACATTTGTTTTAGGGTTTTGTTGAATCTTTCAACCAGCCCATCGGTTTGGGGGTGATACACAGACGTACGCAATTGCGTCACTTTGAACAATTTACACAGCTCTTTCATAACCCGGGACATAAAGGGTGTACCTTGGTCCGTAAGCAGTTCTTTACAAATACCCACCCGGCTAAAAACAAGAGATAGCTCTTTGGCTATGGTTTTGGCCGAGGTATTTCGGAGAGGGATCGCTTCTGGATAACGGGTGGCATAGTCCATTATAACTAATATGTACTGGTGCCCCCTAGCGGACTTGATTATAGGACCTACCAAATCCATTGCGACCCTCTCAAACGGGACCTCAATGATGGGTAGAGGGACCAGCGGGCTACGGAAATGTGGCATCGGGGCCGACCTCTGACACACAGGGCAGGAGGAACAATAATTTTCTATGTCCTTCATCACCCCAGGCCAATAGAATCTCTGTAATACCCTCTCTCGGGTTTTCTCTGTCCCCAGATGACCTCCAAGAATGTGCCCATGGGCCAACTCCAACACCAACTTCCTGTAAGGTTTGGGCACCACAAGCTACTCAACGGTTTCTTCTGCCCTTTTTGCCACCCGATACAGTAGGTCCTTCTCTACGCTGAAGTATGGGTGAGTGCAGGTATTATCTGGGTTCACTAACTCGCCATCTATTTCCACTACGTTTTCCCGTGCCTTTATTAGGGCGGGGTCTTTTAACTGTTCTGTGGCAAAATTTTCCCTGTGAACCTCAAGATCAGAAAACTCCACAGACGGTAGGTTTTTGTCTGAGGAGGTGGGCTCCTCTCCAGTTTCTTGAGTCTCGCCTGCCAATACTGACAAGGGAAATTCTGGAGAGTCCTCACCACTCTCAGAGGAGTTCTGGCTATCACCTTCCTGGTACATAGGGGCACCAGTGGGGGGCTCAGGATCATCCCACAGTTCCCAGAACTTCGGAAAATCCCTTCCCACAATGGCATCATGCGGTAATTGAGATACTAACCCCACTGGATGAGAGAGGGTACCTTTGGGGGTCTTGAAACACACTGTAGTCACTGGATACTCTCGGGTGTCCCCATGCACACACATAACAGCTACCTTGCTATTCCCAGAGACCTCTGTTTTAACTAATTCAGCCTTTATCAGGGTCACAAGGCTACCTGAATCCAGTAATACCACAACATTTCTACCATTAATACACATTTTGTATAAATGTTTCTCAGTGCCCCGAATGGCAGTGCATGCGACTGTCGCACACAGCGACTGACGTCTGTCCGTCAGAAAGTCACATTGCATGGGTTCCTCCACAACCGGGCAATTTGCTGCAATATGTCCCGCTTGCCGGCAGCGGTAGCAAACAATCCATTTGGCTGCCTCTTGAGCCCCTGACTTCCCAGGCTGTTCTCGCCAAACTTTGGGTAGAGCTCCCACCCTCTCACTCTCTCCACCCTCACCCCTTGGAATCCTCTTATCCGCCCCTGGGGATGGTCTGGTCTTAGGGTGGAAAGTCCGAGAGTCTCTGGAAGAGGCCATCAGGTTCTCTGTAGCCAAGTATTTCTCTACACGATCCACAAGACCACCGGCCGTCTCTGGGTCTCCATGGCTTACCCACTTTTGGATGGCAGTAGGAAGAGCTCTCAAAAACCGATCCATTACAACACGTTCCACAATCTCTGGTGCGGACAAAGTCTCTGGCTGTAGCCACTTCCTGCTCAGGTGAATGAGATCATACATTTGAGACCTGGGGGGTTTTCCAAGCTGGAAAGTCCAGTTATGCACACGCTGAGCCCGGACAGCCAGGGTGACACCCAGCCTTGCCAATATTTCAGCTTTTAGCATCACATAGTCTTTTGCTTGGTCAGGCTCTAGGTCATAGTAAGCCTTCTGCGATTCACCAGTTAACAGAGGAGCCACCAGTCCAGCCCACTGCTCCTCAGGCCACTTTTCTCTTTCAGCAGTCCTTTCAAATGTGGTCAAAAATACCTCTGGATCATCCTCTCCAGTCATTTTTGTCAATAAACGACTCACCCCAAAGGACGCGGTATTAGTGGGACGGCTTTCCTCACTGGTCTGCGGACGTTGCTGCATTACTGCTTCCATTTGTTGTAGTCTCTGCTCTTGCTTCTGTAACAGGTCTATGAAGCGGGCCTCAGATTGCTGCTGGGCTTGTTGCTGAGCTTCCAGACTCTGTTGGTGAGCTTGCTGCTGGGCTGCAAGGCTCTGTTGATGAGCTTGCTGCTGGGCTGCGAAGCTCTGTTGTTGAGCTGCAAGGCTCTTTTGCAAACCTGCATTTGTCTGCTGTTGATTGGCATTTGCTAGAGCCAGCTGTTTCAGTATCTCCTCCATGCTGGCTTAAAAAAAAACTGCCACTGGTTCTCCACCAACTGTGGGGGGTTCGCTCGGCAGCGGGTGTATGTGATCCCCTGGATGGGCTCCCCACACAAAAACAGGCCCAGCAGACGGAGGTTGTGGTTTTCAAGATCAAAAAGGTGCGGTTTATTTCTCTATTTACAGTGACAAAAAACACAGCAAAGCAAAAAGAAACATAAACAAAATAAACCCTGGTCAGCTTGACCTCTGACTAAACATGCAGGTTTCCTAACTAACCACTGGGATCAGCCTGGTGCTGTCCTAGTCCCTAAGTCCCTGGTTTAGTAAATGTCCAAACAAATAGCCACACAGGCTTTGTCTCACCGCACAGGGGTTCACTCTCCCTAGACAGTCCACACAGGTCTGGTTCCAGGCATGAGCATACACCTAATGAAGCTGGGAGTTTTTATAGAGGCCTTAAACGAGCTGACAAGCTTCAGCTGGTCTCATCAACTCCCTGCCTGCACGACGCCCAGCACTCTCCCTAGAGGTATGAATCATCCATGAGCCCACTAGCCTCAGCTGGGCTTCATCAACTCCCTCCCTAGTTGTATAAGTCGGCATAAAGCCTGAATCTGGGAGAAATATATCTACCCCCCTGGATGCAACCAGGTGACTTTACCTTCCTGCTGTCACAATATATAAGAAAAAACTTTCTCTAATAGAAAAAAAGTTCAAGCTGTGTGTGTTTGTGCTTGACAGTCTGCATAAACTGGCAGAGTTTGCTGAGGGCTTTCTTTTCAATTACTATGTACAGGTGAGGATTGTACTGCAGTGTAGTGGGCTACAAATTCTTGTGTAGCCCCTTCCCCTCCAGGTGTACATTTCAAAGACCACACAGTCTATCTTAGGACTATCTTTTTGTGGGTCAGCAACATCTGTCATAGCTGTTTATTTGTTTTTATTTCCATTTATGTCATTTATTCATTTGTTTCCTAGGTTAAAATAATGGTTGAAGTTTAGTATTTTTTTTTTATTATTTAATTTAAATTCATGGGGTCTTTTTTAATTTCAAAATTCACATGATGCAAAAATGCCTTTTGTTCGCATTTGCATCACATCACTGCATACTTGCAGAAGAAAAAGTAATGTGAACCAGAACACCACAGCACGTTCAAAAAGAAATGTCAGGTAGACTTAACATGATAGAGTTTGAAAGTAGCCTTAGGGTGCATCTGGAATTTTGGCATCTTTTGAGCAGGGAGGGGCCAAACACCCCCTGTTTGGTTTACAGCAGAACTCCCGAACAGGGAAAATGTTCTAACCTGAACAGCAACCTCATTGAAGACTATGGAAGACGATTCAGAGCAGGAAAAATCAAAAGTGCCCATTTTGAAGACTTATATGCAAGTAATTGGCCAATAAAATGGGTATTGGGGTCTGAGTACAGCCCTGGGGATATGTATCAATAAAAAAATGATCAGAGCAGTGATTTTATTGATGCTTAAAGTGCAACAATGAAACTAAAAAAAATCTTTTAAATGTCGTGCCTGGGGGCCCACCTTAACCACTTAAGGACCAGCCACTGTATATATACGTCAGCAGAATGGCTCGTACAGGCACAATCACGTACCTGTATGTCCGCTTTAACTGCCGGACGTTGGGGTCGCGTGCGTGCTCGTGACCCCCCTGCCTTCCCCGTGAGTCAGACCGCGGGTCCCGTGGACTCGATTGCCGCGGGGATCCCCGCGATCGACTCACGGAGGCATGGAGCGGGGAGATGTTAGTGTAAACAAAACATCTCCCCGCTCCCCTACTGACAATGTCACCGATCTCCGCTCTGTGTAATCAGAGAGGAGATCGTGACATGTTACTCATAGCCATGCCCCCACACAGTAGTAATCACTCCCCTAGGCACACTTAACCCCTTCATCGCCCCTAGTGGTTAAGCCCTTCACTGCCAGTGTCATTTTCACAGTAACAAGTGCATTTTTATAGCACTGATCGCTGTGAAAATGACAATGGTCCCAAAAATGTGTCAAAAGTGTCCGATGTGTCCGCCATAATGTCACAGTCACAAAAAAAACGCTGATCGCCGCCATTACTAGTAAAAAAAAAAAAAAATTATAAAAATGCCATAAAACGACCCCCTATTTTGTAAACGCTATAACTTTTGCCCAAACCAATCAATAAATGCCAATCGCGATTTTTTTTACCAAAAATATGTAGAAGAATACGTATCGGCCTAAACAGAGGAAAAAAATAAATTTTATATATTTTTTTGGGGATAGTTATTATAGCAAAAAGTAAAAAATATTGTTTTTTTTTTCAAAATTGTCGCTCTATTTTTGTTTATAGTGCAAAAAATAAAAACCACAGAGGTGATCAAATACCACCAAAAGAAAGCTCTATTTGTGGGAAAAAAAGGACGTAAATTTTGTTTGGGAGCCACGATGCACGACCGCGCAATTGTCAGTTAAAGCGACGCAGTGCCGAATCGCAAAAAGGGGCCTGGTCTTTATGCTGCGTAGTGGTCCGGGGCTTAAGTGGTTAATGTGCCTGTAAAATCGTGCATTTGTAGCATTTACAGAACAGGCTACAGCAAAACTACAAAACTAAAACTAAAGCAAGCCCCCAGACCCCCCCCCCCCCCTCCGATGTACCCATTCACCAAAAATTGGTCAAAAAGTAAGAAAAACAGGAGTCAGCTTTTGCCAAATCCCTCAATGTAAATCCAATGTCAATCACGACACCCAACAGACCCGAAAAATAGAAAAAAAATGCTTCCGCCTTCTGGGAGTTTTATTTGCAAATAATGCCATTTTTTTCTTTATTTATTTTTTACACTTCTTGCACTTTTTTTTATTCAGCTGCCAGCGGGGAAACCCATTGACAGCTGATGACTCATCATTTGTTAAGGATGCGTTGGCCGTCTTCCTGACCCGTTCCTTGACAATGAGCTTACACTGCTCCCTAATTGGGCAAAGCTTTGCCTAATCAGGGCACAGAATGCACTGTGCATTGCAGGGTGATCATCCGGGCGAACACCCAGTGAACACCCTGCAAATTCGGGTGTTTGACAAGCAGCCAAACAGGCAAATGTTCGATCCGAATTCATGTTTGGGCCAAACCGTTTGCCCATCCCTACTTTTAAGTAAAGGCCAAAATGGTACGATGCAATGAGGTAGAAAATAGCAACATGTATGAAACAAGAAAAGCAGCTCCAGGTGAGTGAGTCTCTGGTTAATCCCCACACACACTAGTCAGGTGCTAGCCCAGCTCGCATGCTGTGTAACATAAGGAAATAATTCCGGACAGCTGCACTTCCAAAAATCCTTTTATTTTTTTAAGCTTCATATGACAAGTGGTTGACAGGTGTGTTTCTCCTAGAGCACATACTCTGTGTTGTCATAGACCAGGTACTAAAGACACAGCAGCAGAAGGAATAGGACTTCAGAGCCAGCAGGTTCTTTTTTTAATGCCTACATCTCTGTGAGGTAAAGCAATCAGGAAGGGGTTATTTGGGGTGCTGGGAGCGAGGAAGATGTTGAAATAGGACACAATTTGAGGGGGACCTTTCACCCCTCCAAAACCCTGTGATGTTTTGGGGTGTACTTGGTTTTGGTGAGATTGTTGAGGTGCCACACAAAATGTATGCAGGTTGACCCCAGCTGCAAAGTTTCTGATGTTTGCTGCAGTGTTGTGGCTTAATCTGGTGCTCAGGAACTCTAAAGGTACCATTCCACTGCTGGACCTCAGTGTTTCCGCTGTTGGACTGCAACTGTATAATTTCTAATGTTTCCTGCAGGGTAAATCCTGCATTTCACTTCAAAGTTTGCAGCCTATTGCAGTGCTCTGGCACAAAAAAATATATGTAGCTATTGTCCCTCAAATCTCTCAAATTATACATTCTCATTCATATTTTACAATAAAGTAGCATCAAGTCTCTCTCTTATAATATTTTAATAATATATAAAAAAAGCTGATTACATACTGTCAAGCCACTGTACAAAATTTGTAGCTATTGTCTCCCAGAGAATCCCTTTTCTTCTCTTCTGTTTTCTGTCTCTGAGGAAGAGGGGATCTCCTCAGACATTCAGAGGGTCTTCTTGTGGTTAGGACTCGCTCAGTTGACCAGGTTGTCTAGGACACTGTTGAAACACATATGCTTGACATTTTATGCTGTTTAATAAAGCTATCGCAAAGGTACTGCACAAGGCTGGTGCATCATCTATGTTTATATTTTCCAACCTGCAGCTGTGGCAATTGCTTTTTACCTCCCAAAGAACAAGCTTGATTTTATCTGAAATCCTATAAGTGTGAACCCCTCTTTTTTAAAATAAAAGATCTTACGGAATTACACTATGTGGATTGATTTGTTTTACATGTCTGATGCTAATGGAATGAGTTAACATCTGCTGCATACTTTCACCTACTACTCCATCCACAGATTACTCTATTGAGGCCAATCCCTCGTCATGCCTGTTTGACCCATGTGCTATATGGTACACACGTCCACCTGATCTTGTTGACTTTATTCACCCCAGTATGGTTCACCCAATCAAGATGGACTAATATACTTATGCTATGTTATTATCCTTTCATATTTTACACATCAAGTGTTTATTATTTAATTTGTCTGCTATTTTAGCGCTACACTATTGTTTTTTATACAACTATATACAGTCCATATATACGCTCCTCTTCTGCCTCCTGCACAAATCTTGCTTGCAGAAACACTCAAGCCTGTCTGGAACACTGTTTAGGTGGGATATGACAAGGCACTCAGCCAGATCCAGAAATAGCCCTTTACAGGCATGGGCCCCTTTAGTGTGTAGAAAAGTCCCAGTATCCAGCTACCTTCCTGTGGCTACTGATCCCAGCACCCCCTCTTCAGGCACTGCCAGCCCACCTGGCTGCAACTGCCCCTTTCACCAGTCCTCTTGGCTAATCTTCCACAGTCATCCCAGACTGAATCTGCAGCCATCCCAGACTTCCACTCTTCAGTCCTCTCAGGCTGTCTCTGACTCCTTCCTAACTGTCTCACTCATCAGCCACCCGGCTGTCTTCTCCCTGGAGATCTCCTGGACATGCTCCCTGGCTCCTGCTGTATTCACACCTGCTCATGTGCAACTGGACCGGATCACTCCTTGTATCGTCAGATGATCCCTCCTGCATCCGAGCCCCAGATCCCAGGTAACCCCCCAGACTAGGGGGTTACCCTCAAGGGCCCCCAGAAAACCTCCTCAGAAATCTATATCCAGCTTCCACCCAAACTCCACTGCCCGTGCTGGCCTGACCCTGAGTATTTAAGAGGTTTCTCCCCCTGCCAGCTTATTTGGCCGGGGATTGGTTGGGGCCCTCATCAATACTCTAGGCAGCTCCTCCTAACCTCCCTCCTTTTCTTCTGGAAGTTTCTGCAAAGTTCCAGCAAGTAGAGGTATTAGAGAAGCTGCCTGATGAGTCATTCCAGCCTCCCTGGATCACTCACCCTGACCCAGATTCAAACACACAGGCTCCGCTGCCAGCCAAGCCAAACAATTTACCTACACTACAGAAAAAACCCTATTACAATAGCACACTAAGCTAGAGGGTGCTACATTAGTAATCAATGCACAATGATCAGACTATGGAATGGGCTGAATATGAGATCCCAGCAGACTATGGGAAGGTGCAACTGGAGTAAGAATGGTCGATTCTTGAAAAAGACTTATGGGGAAGGAATAGAAAGTATAATTCTGTTTAAGTGGATTGCATTCCCTCCACTTATCAAGGAGGGAAGCCTGTTGCAGTAGTTAGCAAAAGGTCAAGGAGGGGGGATGTGATTTAGGAATGTAGGGAGACCTATCTAGATGTGGCTGCAACATCTGATTTGAGTCGTCGCAGAGAATCATTGTCCTCTCACAATGTGCCTAGATAACATGAAGCAAATGGGAGAATAAAGGATTGGGATTATCATTGGGTGCATAATAGGAGACTAAGGTTGTCTTGGTATCTTGCAGTAGGCCAACCAGAAAAAGATAACGGCATTCTGTGTCATTGATCTCTTGGTGAATGAAACCGAGTGGTTAAAGGCCAGCTAATACACTGCTGTGTTTTGTTTGTGCAGATGCCAGAAATACCTGTGGGCAGCGGGAACTAAAATATTCGGGGGGGAGGGGGATTGTACTGCAAAATGGGTTTCCTGGAGGGCCACTATTCCTATCTTTAAAGGTGCAAAGGATTGAAAGGCCTTGACCCTTTTGTGGGGAGAATTGAGACCTTTAACATTCAATGACAGAACATTTAAAGTGGTTGAAAATCTCAGTCATGGAATCTAAGCAAAGCACATATATCTGCAGTGTTTACTTATCACTCTCCAAAGCTCTAAGTGTTGTTTCTCTCTGGTGCTTGATTCCTCTGTTATCAGCATGTCCCACTTCTGAGAAATGTTCCCAATGCATGAGATAACATTTGTGTCAGGGAGGGAGATATGCACTGAGCTTGTCTATTACACAGTTCTTCTGCTGTGTCAAGGGGAGTGTGTGCCTTTCCTCCAATCAGCTCTCACACTTTAACAGCAGCGTCTCCTCCCCCTCCTCTGTGCTCCTGACAAATGAAGAAAGATTATAACATTTTTCTGACCTTTTCAAGGGGTGTAGAGAAGAGAAGACTTCAGATAAACAAGTAAAAACAATGTATTAGGATTTGTTTAATCTCTGTGTATCTTCGGAGGCTGTTCACTTCACTGGGTATATGTGAGGGTTTACAACCACTTTAAGGGGGCCATGGGGAAATCTGAGAGAAATTAGTGTATGTGGGCCCTAAGCAACTAGAGAGCAAAAGACCCCAAGAAAGAAGAAAAGAAGGGAGGGGAAAAAAAACAAGAAAGCAAGAAGTAACATAAATTATGATTAAAAAAATAAAATAAAATCTGTAGGGCAACAAAGGGAAGGTGGGGGGAAAAAGGTCAGGGGGCAGAATGGTGGAAGCCACATAGGTAGTGCAATCAGGAGCATGTAACATTACTTTCAATAGTAACCAGACATTCAACCAGTGTCAGGTTACAAACAATTGCAGCTGAAAATAATAAGTAGGTTGGTAAATGACACAATTAAGAGGGACTAAGTACTATAACTGTGCAAACTATGTAAAAAGGTCTGAACAAAAACTAAGATATCAAAACGGTAAATAAGATCACAGAAGGAAATGAGCTCCCACAGTTTCAGAGACTGGATCCAGTGTTTCCAGTTGGAGATCTTCAAGCTGGTGTTGCAAAGACTCTAGTGTAGAGCAGGTATGCTGTTTTCCACTATAGGAATCTCTGAGTATATTTAAGCTTTTATTTCAGAAGAATTTGGATCTGGGGTGTCATGGCTTGGTGGTTCGCCACTGTGAGTGGTGCCAAGTCAGAGAAGATTTGGTAGGTATGACCTTGGAATTGTAGAATATCCTTAGAGTGGGCAGCCGACAAAAGTTGTTTCTGAAGCATTGTTTTCATCGTTTCCGTTTGAGAAATGACCGATTGAGGAATAACGGGGAAACTGCTGTAACTGAAAGCAGTGTCCTCTTCCCCATAACTTTCCAGAGACTCTGACTGGAAGGATTGAGCATGTGTAGCTGTGTGGATGCCTTTGCTGCCATCTTGAAAGAGGCTTGGGTCAGGGCCTCCTTGATGGGTTTAGGCTTGTTATTCACCTGATGGCCCATGAGAACCATCCCGCAAATGCTGTTAGCACTGTATCATGAGTTAGCCGTGGAGAAGAGAGAGCTCAGACCTGACATAAACATCAGTGATGCTGCAGGAAGTGTGTAGCTCTAGTAATAATTGTCAGCCATGCCGAACCTTACGCACCTCTGGGTGCATATGTTTTTATGCATTTCAGTGTCCAAACTTTAAAAATATTCTTAGGTATTTTATGTAGATTGAGATAGTTGCTGTGCGGCTGTATATCGATTCTTTCATTATGCATCTCCATACAACCAGGAGGCCAATGTTTATTTCTAACTTTCCTCCTTTGGAGTGGGTCATGGATTATTTCATTGTTGCTCCCTCATAGCTGACGATTTTGTATGTCATATGAAGGTATAGATATAACATATTGTCTGACTTGTACCCAAAGAGTTGATATTTTAGAGCACAACCAAAGGCGATAGGTTGGAGTAGGCCATAGCTGACGATTTTGTATGTCATATGAAGGTATAGATATAACATATTGTCTGACTTGTACCCAAAGAGTTGATATTTTAGAGCACAACCAAAGGCGATAGGTTGGAGTAGGCCTTGAATTCTACAGTTTGGAGAGTCTGATGTGGAGGCACCCATTTTGGTTTGCAGGGCTTAGTCCTATTGACACAATGGTGCATAGCAAGCAATACAATACCAATTGCTCATATATAGCAGCATGATGACTGTAGTCATTACAATACGAAATAAAAAATGAATATAACAAAATTAGTGACTTTGCCTCTAACCAAAGTAAGATAAAACAAGGATGACAAACAGTCCTCTACTTATCAGAAGAAATTAAGATTTAACCATGAACAATGTTAGAACAGATGAATTAAGATACATGGCAATGGAAAATCCTGAGCGCTCTAGTTGACACCATGTCCATGGAATGTCAGTAAACATAGAACGATATAGGAACCATTGTAATTAGACAAAAGATTTAAAAAGAGTAGTTTAGTGAGAAAAGTATACTTATTGAAGGCATCACATGTAGAGCCAAGTTATCTGCCTTGAATCAAGTCAAGAGTCAGGCACAGTCAACATAATAGGCTGGAGCGTGGTGAAGATAGGTGTTGCCAATGCTACTTCCATTGTTTTCTGAATGTCTGGCTTTTCTGAGGGGGAGGACTAGTTTCCATGCTCATGTAAATTGTTTCTGTTTTTTTAGACCTCTTTTTACAGTACAACACAAGTTACCTGTTGCATGTGCTAAAGATCTTAAAGTGATTGTAAATGATCACCTTGTAAAACAATCTATTCAGTTTAAAATTGGAATGAAAGGCAAAACATTTGTATATAGATATAAAAAACATTCTAAATACCTTTTTGTTTTATAAGAGATCACATTCCCTCTGCTCCCTCTGTTCTCAGCTGCATAGGAGCTGAGGGGAAAAGAAACAGCATTACAATGAGCTTCCCAGTGAATGGCGGTGTAGGGTGGGTGTGTCAGCACAAGTCTGATCATTGGAGGTGAGCAGGCCGAGTTCCCAGCATAGCTAGAACACTGAGCATGATATGTTCTCTTGCTTAGTCCTATGGACACAATGGTGCATAGCAAGCAATACAATGCCAATTGTGGTCAGTTTTTAATAGGAAAGCACAGGGACTGGCAGGATCACTAGGGAATTCACATAAAGGAAGCAATAGAAAGAGAACAGGATACTTTCCCATACACGGACATGGTACAGCAGGCACATATTAGGAATATGCAATGTTGTAAGTATCAAACACTTTAACCACTTGCCGAACGCACTATAGCCGCACGACGGCTACAGTGAGGCTCAAGAACTCTGGGAGGGTTTACTTTGACATCCTCCCAGAATCGCACCCCCTGGGGTGCGCACAAGGGAGTATCCATGACAGCCGGGTCCAGAGGACCCAGAGCATTACGGATCATGGTAAATGGCTGCTGATAGTGGCTATTTATCACGTGATTGTTCTGTCAAATGACGGAGCGATCACATGTAAACAAACCGGCGTCATGTCCGGTTTCTCTCTTCCCTCTCCGTACAGTGTGAGTGGAGAGGGGAGAGATCAGATGCAGCAGTGCTGTGGGTTGGATGTGTAGTGCCCACAGCGCTGCTCAGTGACAAATCCAGCACTCATCCATCCCTCTGCATTAGCCATCCATTTCTCTGCATTAGCCATCCACGCTCAGCCATCCCACCAGCCACGCTCAGTCATCCCACCATCCACGCTCAGCCATCCCACCAGCCACGCTCAGCCATCCCACCATCCACGCTCAGCCATCCCACCAGCCACACTCAGCCATCCCACCAGCCATGCTCAGCCATCCTGCCAGCCACGCTCAGCCATTCCGCCATCCACATTCAGCCATCCCACCAGCCACGCTCAGCCATCCCACCATCCACGCTCATCCATCCCACCATCCACGCTCAGCCATCCATGCTCAGCCATCCCGCCATCCACGCTCAGCCATCCAGCCATCCACACTCATCCATCCATGCTCAGACATCCCTCTGTCATACTTATCCACCCATCCATGCTCAGCCATCCATACTCAGCAATACTCATCCATCCATCCATGCTCAGCCATCCCATCCACCCCCAGCCATACTCAGCCGTACCCAGCCATACTCAGCCATACCAAGTGTGAGGGGGTTAGCTCGGCAGCGGGTGTGTGTGACCCCCGGGGTGGGCTCCCCACACAAAAACAGGCCCAGCAAACGGAGGTTGTGGTTTTCAAAATCAAAAAGGTGCGGTTTATTTTCTATTTACAGTGACAAAACACAGCAAAGCAAAAGAAACATAAACAAAATAAATCCTGGTCAACTTGACCTCTGACTAAACATACAGGTTTCCTAACTAACAACTGGGATCAGCCTAGTGCTGTCCTAGTCCCTAAGTCCCTGGTTTTAAATGTCCAAGCAAATAGCCACACAGGCTTTGTCTCACCGCACAGGGGTTCACTCTCCCTAGACAGTCCACACAGGTCTCGGTCCAGGCATGAGCAAACACCTAATGAATCTGGGAGTTCTTATAGAGGCCTAAATGAGCTGACAAGCTTCAGCTGGTCTCATCAACTCCCTGTCTGCACGACGCCCCACACTCTCCCTAGAGGTATGAGTCATCCATGAGCCCACTAGCCTCAGCTGGGCTTATACAACTCTCCACCTAGTTGTATAAGTCGGCGTAAAGCCTGAATCTGGGCGAAATATATCTACCCCCCTGGATGCAACCAGGTGACTTTGCCTTCCTGCTGTCACATACCCCGCCCTCTTGTTTTAACCTCGGGGTTGGAACACCAGCAATCAGGCATTCATGTACTCGAGACAAAGCATCCACATTCCCCATTTGAACGCCAGGGCGATGCTTTACTGTGAAGTTGAATTCCTGGAGGGCCAGGAACCACCTATTCACTCTTCTATTTGTTTCCTTGTTTTGAGCCATCCACTTTAACGGAGCGTGATCCGTAACCATGTCAAAGTGCCTACCTAGCAGGTAGTACCGAAGGGAATCTAGAGCCCACTTCACCGCTAAACACTCCTTTTCAACGGTGGCGTAATTTACCTCATGGGACTTCAACTTCCTGCTGAGGTAAATGACTGGGTGCTCTTCCCCGTTCCAGACCTGGGACAATACTGCTCCTAACCCCACATCTGACGCATCACTTTGTACGACAAAGTCTTTAGAGAAGTCGGGTGAGTACAACACTGGCTGGCTACATAAGGCTTGTTTCAAGAATTGGAATGCTGCCTCAGCCTCGGGGGTCCATTTAATCATGACCGACCCTTTCCCCTTCGTCAGGTTGGTTAGGGGCACAGCCTTAGAAGCAAAGTGGGGAATGAATCGCCGATAATACCCAGCGATTCCCAGAAAGGCTCGTACCTGCTTCTTGCTGTTGGGACGTGGCCAACTCTGGATGGCCTCGATTTTGTTGAGTTGGGGTTTTATTACTCCCCTCCCAATGGTGTACCCAAGATATTTGGCCTCCTCCTGCCCAATGGTACACTTCTTGGGGTTAGCCGTAAACCCCGCTTCCCGAACAGAGTCCAGGACTGCTTGCACTTTTGGCAGATGTGAGGCCCAATCTGTGCTATGGACAATTACGTCATCCAGGTAAGCCGCAGCATACTTCCGATGGGGCCTCAGCATCTGGTCCATTTTCCGCTGGAATGTGGCCGGCGCATTCTGTAACCCGAACGGCATTCTTTTATATTGGAACGCCCCGTCTGGGGTTACAAATGCGGTTTTCTCTTTGGCCGACTTGGCCAGGGGGATTTGCCAATACCCTTTTGTGAGGTCAAGAGTCGTCATGTATCGGGCTGTTCCCAGCCGGTCGATCAACTCATCAATACGTGGCATGGGGTAGGTGTAAAATTTTGTAACTTTGTTCAACTGACGAAAATCGTTACAAAATCGCCAGCTCCCATCCGGTTTAGGCACCAACACAATGGGACTAGACCAATCACTTTGGGACTCCTCTATCACCCCTAAGTTCAGCATTTTCTGTACTTCCTCCCGTATTGCCTCCCGTCGGGCCTCTGGGATCCGATAGGGTTTTAACTTCACCCTTTCACCGGGCGGGGTAATGATGTCATGCTCTACCCCAGATGTTTGTCCCGGCAGCTCAGAGAATACCTCCTTGTTGCGAAGCACAAACTCCTTAACCTCCTGTTGTTGGGGTTGTGACAAGGTGGCTGCTATTCCAACCTCAGGAATCACGCAACCAGTTTGAGCTGGTGACCAAGTGTCTGCGACTAGAGACTCTCTATCCCTCCAGGCTTTCAACAGATTAACGTGATAGATCTGTTCGGGCTTTCGCCTTCCTGGTTGTCTGACCTTGTAATTCACTTCGCTCACTTTTTCCATTATCTCATAGGGGCCTTGCCATTTGGCAAGGAATTTACTTTCAACCGTAGGGACAAGTACCAGTATCCTATCCCCCGGGGAAAAGGTACGTGTCTTGGCTCCACGGTTGTACACTCTCTGCTGTGCTAACTGCGCTTGGGCCAAATGTTCCTTCACGATGGGCATTACCTGTGCAATTCGGTCTTGCATCAGGGCGACATGCTCAATCACACTCCTGTGGGGAGAACTCTCACTTTCCCAAGTTTCCTTGGCAATATCCAACAGCCCTCTTGGGTGTCTCCCATACAGTAACTCAAAGGGGGAGAATCCCGTAGAGGATTGGGGCACCTCCCTAATAGCAAACATCAGATAAGGAAGTAGACAGTCCCAATCCTTTCCATCTCTATCCACCACTTTCTTCAACATTTGTTTTAGGGTTTTGTTGAATCTTTCAACCAGCCCATCGGTTTGGGGGTGATACACAGATGTACGTAATTGCGTCACTTTGAACAATTTACACAGCTCCTTCATAACCCGGGACATAAAGGGTGTACCTTGGTCCGTAAGCAGTTCTTTACAAATACCCACCCGGCTAAACACAAGAGATAGCTCTTTGGCTATGGTTTTGGCCGAGGTATTTCGGAGAGGGATCGCTTCTGGATAACGGGTGGCATAGTCCATTATAACTAATATGTACTGGTGCCCCCTAGCGGACTTGATTATAGGACCTACCAAATCCATGGCGATCCTCTCAAACGGGACCTCAATGATGGGTAGAGGGACCAGCGGGCTACGGAAATGTGGCATCGGGGCCGACCTCTGACACACAGGGCAGGAGGAACAATAATTTTCTATGTCCTTCATCACCCCCGGCCAATAGAATCTCTGTAATACCCTCTCTCGGGTTTTCTCTGTCCCCAGATGACCTCCAAGAATGTGCCCATGGGCCAACTCCAACACCAACTTCCTGTAAGGTTTGGGCACCACAAGCTGCTCAACGGTTTCTTCTGCCCTTTTTGCCACCCGATACAGTAGGTCCTTCTCTACGCTGAAGTATGGGTAAGTGCAGGTATTATCTGGGTTCACTAACTCGCCATCTATTTTCACTACGTTTTCCCGTGCCTTTATTAGGGCGGGGTCTCTCAACTGTTCTGTGGCAAAGTTTTCCCTGTGAACCTCAAGATCAGAAAACTCCACAGACGGTAGGTTTTCGTCTGAGGAGGTGGGCTCCTCTCCAGTTTCTTGAGTCTCCCCTGCCAATACTGATAAGGGAAATTCCGGAGAGTCCTCACCACTCTCAGGGGAGTTCTGGCTATCCCATTCCTGGTACATAGGGGCACCAGTGGGGGGCTCAGGATCATCCCACAGTTCCCAGAACTTCGGAAAATCCCTTCCCACAATGGCGTCATGCGGTAACTGAGATACTAAGCCCACTGGATGAGAGAGGGTACCTTTGGGGGTTTCGAAACACACTGTAGTCACTGGATACTCTCGGGTGTCCCCATGCACACAAATAACAGCTACCTTGCTATTCCCAGAGACCTCTGTTTTAACTAACTCAGCCTTTATCAGGGTCACAAGGCTACCTGAATCCAGCAATACCACAACATTTCTACCATTAACACACATTTTGCATAAATGTTTCTCAGTTCCTCGAATGGCAGTGCATGCGACTGTCGCACACAGCGACTGACGTCTGCCCGTCAGAAAGTCACACTGCATGGGTTCCTCCACAACCGGGCAATTGGCTGCAATATGTCCCGCTTGCCGGCAGCGGTAGCAAACGATCCTTCTTGCCGCCTCTTGAGCCGCTGATTTCCCAGGCTGTTCTCGCCAAACTTGGGGTAGAGCTCCCACCCTCTCACTCTCTCCACCCTCACCCCTTGGAATCCTCTTATCCGCCCCTGGGGATGGTCTGGTCTTAGGGTGGAAAGTCCGAGTGTCTCTGGAAGAGGCCGTCAGGTTCTCTGTAGCCAAGTATTTCTCCACACGATCCACAAGACCATCGGCCGTCTCTGGGTCTCCATGGCTTACCCACTTTTGGATGGCAGTAGGAAGAGCTCTCAAAAACCGATCCATTACAACACGTTCCACAATCTTTGGTGCGGACAAAGTCTCTGGCTGTAGCCACTTTCTGCTCAGGTGAATGAGATCATACATTTGAGACCTGGGGGGTTTTCCAAGCTGGAAAGTCCAGTTATGCACACGCTGAGCCCGGACAGCCTGGGTGACACCCAGCCTTGCCAATATTTCAGCTTTTAGCATCACATAGTCTTTTGCTTGGTTAGGCTCTAGGTCATAGTAAGCTTTCTGCGATTCACCAGTTAACAGAGGAGCCACCAGTCCAGCCCACTGCTCCTCAGGCCACTTTTCTCTTTCAGCGGTCCTTTCAAATGTGGTCAAAAATACCTCTGGATCATCCTCTCCAGTCATTTTTGTCAATAAACGACTCACCCCAAAGGACGCGGTATTAGTGGGACGGCTTTCCTCACTGGTCTGCGGACGTTGCTGCATTACTGCTTCCATCTGTTGTTGTAGTCTCTGCTCTTGCTTCTGCAACAGGTCTATGAAGCGGGCCTCAGATTGCTGCTGGGCTTGTTGCTGAGCCTCCAGACTCTGTTGCAAAGTTGTGTTTGTCTGCTGCTGGGCTGCAAGGCTCTGTTGATGAGCTTGCTGCTGGGCTGCGAAGTTCTGTTGTTGAGCTGCAAGGCTCTGTTGATGAGCTGCAAGGCTCTTTTGCAAACCTGCGTTTGTCTGCTGTTGATTGGCATTTGCTAGAGCCAGCTGCTTCAGTATCTCCTCCATGCTGGCTTAAAAAAAAACTGCCACTGGTTCTCCACCAACTGTGAGGGGGTTAGCTCGGCAGCAGGTGTGTGTGACCCCCGGGGTGGGCTCCCCACACAAAAACAGGCCCAGCAAACGGAGGTTGTGGTTTTCAAAATCAAAAAGGTGCGGTTTATTTTCTATTTACAGTGACAAAACACAGCAAAGCAAAAGAAACATAAACAAAATAAATCCTGGTCAACTTGACCTCTGACTAAACATACAGGTTTCCTAACTAACAACTGGGATCAGCCTAGTGCTGTCCTAGTCCCTAAGTCCCTGGTTTTAAATGTCCAAGCAAATAGCCACACAGGCTTTGTCTCACCGCACAGGGGTTCACTCTCCCTAGACAGTCCACACAGGTCTCGGTCCAGGCATGAGCAAACACCTAATGAATCTGGGAGTTCTTATAGAGGCCTAAATGAGCTGACAAGCTTCAGCTGGTCTCATCAACTCCCTGTCTGCACGACGCCCCACACTCTCCCTAGAGGTATGAGTCATCCATGAGCCCACTAGCCTCAGCTGGGCTTATACAACTCTCCACCTAGTTGTATAAGTCGGCGTAAAGCCTGAATCTGGGCGAAATATATCTACCCCCCTGGATGCAACCAGGTGACTTTGCCTTCCTGCTGTCACACAAGCCATACTCAGCCGTACCCAGCTGTACTCCACCATACGCAGCCATACTCAGCCGTACCCAGCCATACTCAGCCATAGGGATGAGCTTCGAGTTCGAGTCAAACTCATGTTCGACTCGAACATTGCCTGTTCGCCCGTTCGCCGAACAGCGAACAATTTGGGGTGTTCGCGGCAAATTCGAAAAGTCTATGGGAGAAATCTAAAGTGCTAATTTTAAAGGCTTATATGCAAGTTATTGTCATAAAAAGTGTTTGGGGACCCGGGTCCTGCCCCAGGGGACATGTATCAATGCAAAAAAAAAGTTTTAAAAACTGTAGTTTTTTCGGGAGCAGTGATTTTAATAATGCTTAAAGTGAAACAATAAAAGTGAAATATTCCTTTAAATTTCGTACCTAGGGTGTGTGTATAGTATACATGTAATGTCGCGCTTGTTTCCCGTGCTTAGAACTGTCCCTGCACAGTGTCATTTCTGACTGAAAAAAAGTCATTTAAAACTCACGGCTATAATGAATTGTCGGCTCCCGGCAATACATAGAAAAGTCATTGATAGAAAAAAAAAAAAGCGTGGGGGTCCACCCAAATTCAATTACCAGGCCCTTAAGGTCTGGTATGGATATTAAGGGGAACCCTGCAGCAAATTTAAAAAAAAATGCGCGGGGGTTCCCTCCAAATATCCATACCAGGCCCTTCAGGTCTGGTATGGATTGTAAGGGAAACTCCACCCCAAATGTAAAAAAAAATTGCCTGGAGTTCCCACAAAAATCCATACCAGACCCTTTATCCGAGCACACAACCTGGCAGGCCGCAGGAAAAGAGGGGGGATGAGAAAGCGCCCCCCCTCCTGAACCGTACCAGGCCACATACCCTCAACATGGGGAGGATGCCCCCATGTTGATGGGGACAAGGGCCTCATCCCCACAACCCTTGCCTGGTGGTTGTGGGGGTCTGCGGGCAGGGGGCTTATCCGAATCTGGAAGACCCCTTTAACGAAGGGGACCCCCAGATCCCGCCCCCCCTATGTAAATTGGTAAGGGGTACATTTCACGAAGAAAGTGTAAAAAAAATGTAAAAAAAAACACAGACACCTTGGAAAAGTCCTTTATTAAAAATGAAAAAATAAAAAATAAAAAAAACATTCCAGCGATGAAATCCAGTGTCCCGTGGTGATCCGATGTCCAGCGCTGTTCACACAAAACGTCATTGGCTGAGCCTGAGCGGACCTGATGGGGAACTTCCTCCGCAGTGTATTAAATGAATAGACCCGCCCCTTCTAAAGTTCCCCATCAGGTCCGCTCAGCCAATGACGTATGTGTAAGGCTAAGCGGACCAGATGCGGAATGTGAGAAGGGGCGGGTCTATTCATTTATTACACTGCGAGGCAGTTCCCCATCAGGTCCGCTCAGCCAATGACGTAGGCAGGGTCTGACATACAAGGGGGCGGACCTGATGGGGAATTTCCTCCACAGTGTAATAAATGAATAGACCCGTCCCTTCTCACGTTCCGCATCTGGTCCGCTTAGCCTTACACCTACGTCATTGGCTGAGCGGACCTGATGGGGAACTTTAGAAGGGGCGGGTCTATTCATTTAATACACTGTGGAGGAAGTTCCCCATCAGGTCCGCTCAGGCTCAGCCAATGACGTTTCGTGTGGACAGCGCTGGACATCGGATCGCCGCGGGACACTGGATTTCATCGCTGGAATGGGTTTTTTTTTTTTTTTTTAATAAAGGAATTTTCCAAGGTGTTTGTGTGTTTTTTTTACATTTTTTTTACACTTTCTTAGTGAAATGGTAGGGGTACAATGTATTCCTTACCAATTCACCTAGGGGGGCCGGGATCTGGGGGTCCCCTTTGTTAAAGGGGTCTTCCAGATTCCAATAAGCCCCCTGCCCGCAGACCCCCACAACCACCGGGCAAGAGTTGTGGGGATGAGGCCCTTGTCCCCATCAACATGGGGACATCCTCTACATGTTGAGGGCATGTGGCCTGGTATGGTTCAGGAGGGGGGGCGCTCTCTCGTCCCCCCCTCTTTTCCTGCGGCCTGCCAGGTTGCGTGCTTGGATAAAGGGTATGGATTTTTGGGGGAACTCCACGCCATTTTTTTTTTTAATTTGAGGTGGCGTTCCCCTTAAAATCCATACCAGACCTGAAGGGCCTGGAATGGATATATACGGGAACCACACGTCATTTCTTTTTTTAAATTTGCGGCAGGGTTCCCCTTAATATCCATACCAGACCTGAAGGGCCTGGTAATTGAATTTGGGGGGACCCCCACGCTTTTTTTTTTTTTTATTAACGACTTTTCTATGTGTTACCGGGAGCCGACAATTCATTATAGCCGCGAGTGAGTTTTAAATGACTTTTTTTCCTTAAGAAATTACACTTTGTGCAGGGACAGTTCTAAGCAAGGGAAACAAGCGCGACTTTACAGGCATACTATACACACACCCTAGGTACAAAATTTAAAGGAATATTTCACTTTTATTGTTTCACTTTAAGCATTATTAAAATCACTGCTACCGAAAAAACGGCAGTTTTTAAAAAAAAAATTGCATTGATACATGTCCCCTGGGGCAGGACCCGGGTCCCCAAACACTTTTTAGGACAATAACTTGCATATTAGCCTTTATAATCAGCATTTTTGATTTTGAGCGTTCGAGTCCATTGTATTTAATAGGGTTCTAAAGTTCACGCGAACATTCTGGCTGTTCGCAGGTTCTGGTGTGAACCGAACAGGGGGGTGTTCGGCTCATCCCTACTCAGCCATACTGAGCCGTACCCAGTCATGCTCAGCCATACTCAGCAATACCCAGCCATACTCAATCATTCTCTGCCATATCCAGCCATACCCAGCCATGCTCAGCCATACCCAGCCGTGCTCAGCCATACCCAGCTGTACTCTGCCTCTGTATGTGGCCAGGCTGTGGAAAAGTCTCCCACATGTGGTATTGCCATACTTAGGAGGAGTAGGAGAATCTATTTTGGGGTGTCATTTTTGGTATGTACATGCTATGTGTTAGAAATATTGTATAAATGGACAACTTTGTGTTAAAAAAAAAGTTTACATTTTCTTTCCACATTTTCCCAAAAATTTTAGAAAAGAATGACATGTTTAAAAGACTCATTTTGCCTCATAGATTATACGTGATTAATTACCACCAAAAGAAAGCTCTATTTGTGGGAATAAATGGACACAAATTTCATATGGGTACAATGTTGTATGACTGAGTAATTGTCATTCAAAATGTGAGAGCACCGAAAGCTGAAAATTGGTCTGGTTAGGAAGGGGGTTTAAGTGCCCAGTGGTCAAGTGGTTAATATCAAAATATGAAATTTGCTGCAGAAGCTAATTACAGTTAATTTGTTATACAAACATTGCACAAAACTGAAATTTAATGAGGTTGCTTTAGAGCTTGGCTATGAAAATTGTCCATGATCAAAATGAAAGATCATCCAGTGCTACAACTATTTGTGATTAAGGATGATTTTCTACTACACTGTAATTTGCATAAGCTGCATTCAGAACTGATATGATCTAATGTGTTTGTATTGTCAGTGATTTCTTAGTTAGCAACAGTCATTGCATAATTTTAGTTAACAGTTTATATGTATCTAGCAGATAACAGAAAATAACATTCAAATACATTTTTTCAGTTATTAGAAGTGCACTGATTTGGATAGATGGTTAGATTTTTATACTGTTAAATCAAGTTAGGGAGTCTTAAAACAAGACCTTATAGATGAGACAGTGAGTCCAAATCAATAAAGGAATAGGTGCAATTTATACCATACACTGCAGTGGAGGGACACACCCCACAGAGACCCGACTCATGTGAAAGCGAGTGAAAATGTTTCTAACGTTATAGCTACAGGCTATATAATTTATAGTTATGAATAATAGACTTGTGCACAACGGAAAAATTCGTTCCGTTTCGGTTCGTTTCTTTCCGGTCCTGTTGATTCGTAATCATTCGTAATTTTGCTAGACGGGATTTTTCGTGTTCGGACTCATTCGTATTTTTGCAAGCGACATTTTTCGTTGAATTTTTTGTTGCTTTATAATTCGTACTTTCGGTAGAGTACGTTGTTTTTCGTTGATTCTGGACACAACTCCTACTTTCGTAACTTTTTTTGGGTTCGTTGATTCGTAATTTTCTGTGTCTCTCTCACAACGACGCTGCCTATTATGCCTAATGTGCTTCGAATGGATTTGTACTTTTCTAAATACATAGCGGTTATTTGTAACGATTCGAAATCTCGTATTTTACTTTCGTTTTTTACATGCGGCTATAGGCTCCGCCCCTGTACACCATTTTGAGAGGGTTCAGCACGGTGAGGGAGAAGCAGAGAACAGAGCAGAGTGAGTGTTATTGTGCTTCGAATGGATTCGAAATCTCGTATTTTACTTTTGTTTTTTCATGCGGCTATAGCCTCCGCCCCCTGTACACCATTTTGAGAGGGAGTTCAGCATGGTGAGGGAGAAGCAGAGAGCAGAGTGAGTGTTATTGTGCTTCGAATGGATTCGTACATTCGTAACTTTTTTCATAACGAATTATGCCGAAGACCTTCGGGCATTCGCTATTTTGCGGTATAATTTATTTCGGATTCGGTTTTATTCGTAATTGCTCTGTTCGGAAATTCGAATGCTTCCGAATGTCCGAAAGTTGCTAAATTCGGACGAATTTCGATTCGTTACGAAACGAATTGCACAAGCCTAATGAATAAGCATAAGATCTGTGTGTGACCACTTAGGGACCAGCTCACGCCGATATACGTCAGCACTTTGAAGAGGGATATCTTTGTTATGGCAGCAGCTAGCTGCCATAACCCAGATATCCTCTTCTTCAGTGAGCGGTCCTCTTTCAGGTAAAAGTGGTCTCTGCGGCGGATTAACCGCAAGATCACTTTTATCGGCGGCAGGAGAGGGGCCCCCCTCCCGTCGCTCTCTGGTGCTCTCCGCCACTTACCGGAGCCATCGGCAGCTGCGGAGGTGATCGGGTCCTCCTCTGCTGCTTGTTATGAAGGTAGTGAAGGGAAGATGGCCCCCACCCATCTCCATACCATTGCAGGGCGTAAGCGACGTTAAAACGTCAATTCCGCCCATAGCTCTTAAAGAGACATTTTTTTTATTATTTTTTTTCAAATGACAATTTTTTTTGTAATTTAATTTTAATGTAAATATGAGATCTGAGTTCTTTGTGACCCCAGATCTCATATTTAAGAGGTCCTGTCATGTTTTTTTTTTCTATTACAAGGGATGTTTACATTCCTTGTAATAGGAATAAAAGTGACACATTTTTTTTTAAAACCAACAGTGTAAAATTAAAATAAAAGCTAAAATAAATAAGAAAAAATAAATGTGCCCCGTCCCACCGAGCTCGCGTGCAGAAGCGAACGCATTTGTGAGCAGCGCCCGCATATGAAAATGGCATTCAAACCACACATGTGAGGTATCACCGCGATCGGTAGAGTGAGAGCAATAATTTTAGCCCTAGACCTCCTCTGTAACTTAACCACTTCCATACTGGGCACTTATACACCTTCCTGCCCAGAACAATTTTCAGCTTTCAGCGCTGTTGCAATTTGAATGACAATTGCGCAGTTGTGCTACACTGTACCCAAACTAAATTTGTATAATTTTCTTCCCACAAATAGAGCTTTCTTTTGGTGGTATTTGATCACCTCTGCGATTTTTATTTTCTGCTAAAAAAGTTAAAAAAAGACCTAAAATTTTGAAAAAAAAACTTATTTTTTTGGTTTCAGTTACAAAACGTTGTAAATAAGTACGTTTTCTCCTGCACTGATGGGCACTGATGGGGCTGCACCAACGGGCACTGATAAGGCGGCACTGATGGGCACCGATGAGGCGGCACTGATGGGCACCGATAGGCGGCACGGATGGGCACCCATAGGCAGCACGGATGGGCACCGATAGGCGGCACAGATGGGCACCGATAGGCAGCATCGATGGGCACCAATAGGTGGCACAGATGGGCACAGGTAGTCGGCACAGATGGGCACAGATAGGCAGCACGGATGGGCACAGATAGGCACAGATAGGCGGCACGGATGGGCACAGATAGGCGGCACGGATGGGCACAGATAGGCGGCATGGAGGGGCACCCCGTAATTGCTGATCGAGAAGAGAGAGGCCAATTTTGGGTCATGTACAGTGACCTACGTGATCATGAGGATACATTTTTGGACTACACTAGGATGTCCATAAAAAGGTTAGTCAAGCTTATTTGGATTCATGAGGTTTGACATTGTTCCTTTCTTATCATGTCCACTAATAAACCCCACTTTTTTTTTTTTTGATCACAGCTTTAGGGTTTACTCAGTAGTCGGTTGCAATGAATAGACACATATTTCCGTAACAGGAGCGACTAATCATCACACTGAGGTAATTTTTTCTTATCTTTTGTAATTTTTTAAAGACTGATACATGAAGAACCGAGTATTAATATTTTTTGTATATGCATACAATAAACACCAAACACACGTTTTTAAAGCAAAACAAATACATTTCTTTTTTTTAAATATAAAATATTATTGAAATATAACTTTTTCTGTTTGTTTTTCACATATACAGCTCAACAATATAAAAAAAGTAATAGAGCTAACGTAGCTCATAACACAAAAACATATTTTTTTCGAGGTGATGGAATGTTTGGGAGGACTTGACTGCCTCATTAGGTGACATCACCACATTCATGGCATGGCCATAATGTGACCAGGTGGAGGTAGATGGATTCTCATTATGCTGCCAATTAGAAGGTGGTGGTGTTGGCAGAGGAAGGTAATTAGAAGGTGGTGGTGTTGGCAGAGAAAGGTAATTAGAAGTTGGTGGTGTTGGCAGAGGAAGGTAATTAGAAGGTGGTGGTGGTGTGGCAGAGGAAGGATGGTGGCAGAATGTGGTGATGACAACCGAGGAAATGGTAAAGAATGTGGTGCTGGCAGATGGGGCGGGGGGGACTTGCATAGGGACCATAAGGTGGTGGAGGTTCCGAGGACCTATAGTGGTGGTATAAAAGTTGCGATGTAATGGATGGTACCTGCTAACATGTCTGCCTGGAGTTCTGATGGTACCTTCTCCATCAGACCTTCCAGACATCTTGCAGAAACCTGCACATGAGACTTGTTACTGTTCATTCTTTCAGACGTACTGGCCATAATGTCCAACATGCGATTGAAATCAGGTTCAGGAGCCCTCATTCTTGTGGCTCTAGCAGGTACACGAGCACAAATGGGTGGTGTGGACTCCTCATCTCCCACAGGCGTCGCAGATGTAGACCGTGCTGGAGTCGACAATTGGCTCTCCGGCTCTTGACCTGCTTGATCACCTGATGCTTGGCTTGCTTGCTGACTGTTAGCATCTGTGTCCAAATCGTACTATCCTCCCAGCAGTTTTCAGTACTGAAAATAGAAATTAATTATTATAACTTTCTCTTTACATTTTGTTAAATGACATTCGTACAGATGATAGCTTACCGCCCCAAAGCCAGCAATGGCCGAAGGAACTAAAATTATTTGGCATGCATGTAATCTCTCGGAGCACACACCGCTGATCCACTCCTAAATAGGGATGAGCTTCGAGTTCGAGTCAAACTCATGTTCGACTCGAACATTGCCTGTTTGCACATTCGCCGAACAGCGAACAATTTGAGGTGTTCGCGGCAAATTTGAAAAGCCGCGGAACACCCTGTAAAAGTCTATGGGAGAAATCTAAAGTGCTAATTTTAAAGGCTTATATGCAAGTTATTGTCATATAAAGTGTTTGGGGACCCGGGTCCTGCCCCAGGGGACATGTATGAATGCAAAAAAAAGTTTTAAAAACTAAAGTTTTTTCGGGAGCAGTGATTTTAATAATGCTTAAAGTGAAACAATAAAAATGAAATATTCCTTTAAATTTCGTACCTGGGGACGTGGGGTTCCACCCAAATATCCATACAGGACCCTTCAGGTCTGGTATGGATTTCAAGGGGAACTCCCCCCTGAATTTAAAAAAAAAATGGCGTGGAGTTCCCCCAAAAATCCATACCAGACCTTTTATCCAAGCACGCAACCTGGCAGGCCGCAGGAAAATAGGGGGGACGAGAGAGCGCCCCCCCCTCCTGAACCGTACCAGGCCACATGCCCTCAATATGGGGAGGATGCTTTGGGGGTCTGTGACCCCTCAAAGCACCATGTACCCATGTTGATGGGGACAAGGGCCTCATCCCCACAACCCTTGCCCAGTGGTTGTGGGGGTCTGCGGGCAGGGGGCTTATCGGAATCTGGAAGACCCCTTCAACAAAGGGGACCCCCAGATCCTGCCCCCCCTATGTGAATTGGTAAGGGGTACATTGTACCCCTACCATTTCACAAAGAAAGTGTAATTTTTTTAAAAAAAAAAACACACAGACACCGTTGGGAAAGTCCTTTATTAAAAATAAAAAAAATGAAAAATAAAAAACCCATTCCAGCGATGTAATCCAGTGTCCCGCAGCAATCAGATGTCCAGCGCTGCAGTCTACACTCCACACGAAACATCATTGGCTGAGCGGACCTACTCATGCCGAGGAAGTTCCCCATCAGGTTCGCTCAGCCAATGACGTAGGCGGGGTCTGCGGTACGAGGGGGCGGGGCGCCCCCTCGTACTGTTTTTCTGGTTCTGTTATTTATAATGTACTAAATAACAATCATCCTATTATCTCCCTATGGTCGGTTTGGTGGTTAGTTATTTTTGCCTGGGTTTATCTTACCTTTATCATCCTTCACACGGGCAGTTAGGTCTGCACAGTTTGTGAAAACTTGGCTAGCAATCTGGTTCCATGCCCTCCTCTTGCTCGCTCAAAGTTTGTAGCATGGATCTCTGGAATCATAGAGACATGGGTGTTCCTTTACCATTCTGATAAAGCTCTCCTAAAAGACATACTTTCTCATCCACTTCCCCCGCCATATTGCTGGCCTCCATGTCTGCTAACCAAAAAATGGTGATCTGTGCACTTCCTGTGTATGTTTATGTAATTTCCTTTATGTAAATCTATTTCACTTGAGCAGATAAAAGCGACAAAACACCCGTAGAAACGCTCGATGTTGCGCTAGACGCTTTAATCGAGCATTTCCATTAGTTTCTATGGGAATACAAACGCTCCAAAAACGCCCAACTCAGCCCCATTCCAGCGACAAAAAAGGGTCCAGAACTGCTAGAAGTTCACCATTGGATTAGTTGCCCTACTTTTTCCCTAGCAAGTCTGGTACCCTCCCCCAGCCCTACTCAGCTTATCTTCAAAAGACATATTTCTGATACTTAAAACAGCTCTTCTTGCTTTGTTTTACAGCACCACTGTTGTTACTCTCTTAACATAGTTCTCTAAGTGTTCATTATACTGATATTTTATGCCTATGTGTATGATTATTCTATACCGTTTTGACTACTCATAAATCTTCATCCTTTGATGACAAAATAGAAGCCACTCGTTACTATCCATTATTCTTTGCTCCCATTTGTCTCTTATGTTCGCAAATTTAACGCCAGGGTATGCCCAATTGGCGATGTTTTTGTATTACTCCTTATCTTTGAAAAATAATAAACATCTAAATAAAAAAAATAAAAAAAGGGTCCAGAACTTGTTTGAGCTTCAGGCGTTCGGCTTCAGGCAACTTGGAGTGGAGATGTGAACCATCTCCATTGAGAATAATGGATTTTTTCCCCTCTAGCGTTTTGTAGCTTCAGGCTTCAAGCTACAAAACGCTCAGGTGTGAATGGGGCCTTAGTCCTAAAATATTTTCTCTTGATTATTAGCCAGTGTAAAAGCATATGTCACATTTCTATCAATTTCAGCTGTTTCTTAATCAGTCATTGTAAAAAAAACTGGGGTAGAATTTGGCAATTCCAAGTATATAGAACCTTGCCAGAGATGCTGCCCTCTAAAGCTAATCTCTGTGTCAAGGCAGCACAAAGTATTTTGCACAATAATTATCCTTTATGTTGTTTTTCAAAACATGCTTAGTAACAAATTCATATACTGACAATTTAAGTTAAATAGATAGATGATTTTATAATACATATGTACTTCCCATGGTGTTTGTTTTTGTTGGTAAAATTAAAGCATATTGCAAATGCTTGTTTATATCAACAGTAGCTAAGCTAATAATGGTCTTTATTTTGTAGAAGTGTTTGTGTTCTATAAATTAATGAAGCACAGCAGTCTTTTCTGGTCCACTTAAACACATTATTATTGTTAATTCCCTAGTAAAGTAATTCTAGACATGCACAATGACATAAATTATATTGATCACATGTTCCTGCTTTATTGTATTGCTGGATAAATGTCAATACTAATATATTGTGGAATGGGCATGTGTTGTATGATCACTGGGTCTGCTTTTTCACCCAATGACTTTAAAAGTTATGTACTATATTATTCATTGATTTTAATCTAAAGCCCCAATACCACATTTTGGGGACCACATAATAGCTCCAGTGACGGCCCGTCCATAGGGGGCGCATGGGTTCTTCCCCCACCTATCCATGCTTCTGGCCCCTTAATCTACATGCAGGGCACCGGACGCATGGATTTCAATGGGGGATTATTATTATTTTTTTGAAGCACGTGATTCGAGCCAAAAGCTCTAATAGGCTTCAAAAAAGGGTGGGCCCGGGCACAGAGCACTGCGCCCCAAAGCCCACCCACTTGTGTGGCAATAGTGAATGAATATTCGCTATTGTCACACTGATTCTGCCTTCTGGCAAATCAGGAAGCAGGTCTTGAGACCCGTTTCCCGATTGATCGAAAGGAGAAGCTACCCTATTGGCTGAGGAAGGAGACGCACAGTGAAGCCCTGATGCCGAGGAGGAGACACAAAACTAATATGAGATGTGTAAATCTACTAAAACATATATACACATATATATTATTGATTTTGTATTCCTGATAAAGGAATTGCATTGGCTCCACCCCTTATCCTAATTCACTTTAGAATACATCTAGACCATTAATTCTTGGTGTAACATTTTAATCATAGATTCATTAATTTACAAGCCCAAAATCAGGAAATCATTTGGCATGGAAAAGCTGCCAGACCAGAATCCAAAACCTAGTCCAAATACCAATATTATTTGTTCTATCAATAGGATAATCCCAGGGTTTTATTTATTCTCTATGGTACTATATTATGCCACCACTTTAATGCAAATTTATTGCTGTAGCCTTGTAATGCTGGCACTGTACTTTGTATATGCCACTGATTCCATGCCTTTTCTTGTCCCTGCTGACCTTAATATTCACATTCTTTATTTTTGACCCCCTGAGGCCCAAAAAAAGGCAAAAATCCCCGAAAGTGTTAAATAGGGATGAGCTGAACTGCCCTGGGTTTAGTTCAAGCAGGGCTCTGCAAATTTTAAATATGTTCGGATGTCAAAACTGAACCCCACTGAAATGAAATGGAGCCAAATCTGTCAAACTAGAAATGTCCATTTTCTGGTTTAATAAGAAAAGTTTTTTTTTCAAAGCACTTACAGTTACAAAGGAAACATTGTTTTAATTTGCCAGCAAAGTACAGTTCCTTGAAAAAGTATTCATACCACTTGAAATTTTCCACATTTTGACATGTTACAACCAAAACCGTAAATGTATTTTTTGGGGATTTTATGTGATAGACCAACACAAAGTGGCACATAATTGGAAGGACAATCATAAATGGTTTTTAAAATGTTTTACAAATAAATATCTGAACAGTGTGGTGTGCATTTGTATTCAGCCCCATTTACTCTGATACTCTTAACTAAAAACTGTGGGAATCAATTGCCTTCAGAAGTCACCTAATTAGCAAATAGAGTCCACCTGTGTGTAATTTAATCTCAGTATAAATATGTCTGTTCTGTGAAGCCCTCAGTTTGTTAGAGAACTTTAGTGAACAAACAGCATCATGAAGGCCAAGGAACACACCAGACAGGTCAGTTGTGGAGAAGTTTAAAGCAGGATTAGGTTATAAAAAAAATATCCCAAGCTTTGAACATTTAACAGAGCACTGCTCAATCCATCATCCGAAAATGGAAAGAGTATGGCACAACTGCAAACCTACCTAGACATGGCTTTCCACTTAAATTGACAGGCCAGGCAAGGAGAGCATTAATCAGAGAAGCAGCCAAGAGGCCCATGGTAACTCTGGAGGAGCTGCAGAGATCCACAGCTCAGGTGGGAGAATCTGTCCACAGGACAACTGTTAGTCGTGCACTCCACAAATCTGAACTTTATGGAAGAGTGGCAAGAAGAAAGCCATTGTTGAAAGAAAGCCATAAGAAGTCCCATTTGCAGTTTGCGAGAAGCCATGTGGGGGACACAGCAAACACGTGTTAAAATGTGCTCTGGTCAGATGAGACCAAAATTAAATTTTTTGCCCAAAAAGAAAAATGCTATGTGTGGCAGAAAACTAACACTGCACATCACCCTGAACACACCATCCCCACCGTGAAACATGGTGGTGGCAGCATCATGGTGTGGGGGTGCTTTTCTTCAGCAGGGAAGAAAACCTGTTAGGGTCTGCAAAAGATTTGAGACTGCGGCAGAGGTTCACTTTCCAGCAGGACAATGACCCTAAACATACAGCCAGAGCTACAATTAAATGGTTTAGATCAAAGTATATTCATGTGTTAAAATAACCCAAAGTCCAGACCTAAATCCAATTGAGAATCTGTGACAAGACTTGAAAATTGCTGTTCACAGATGCTCTATATCCAATCTGACAGAGCTTGAGCTATTTTGCAAAAAAGAATACGCAAACATGTCACTCTCTAGATGTGCAAAGCTGGTAGAGACATCCCCAAAAAGACTGTAATTGCAGCAAAAGGTGGTTCTACAAAGTAAAGTATTGACTCAGGGGGCCTGAATACAAATGCCCGCCACACTTTTCACATATTTATTTGTAAGAAAAATTGAAAACCATTCATCATTTTCCTTCCAGTTCACAATTATGTGCCACTTTGTGTTAGTCTATCACATAAAATCCCAGTAAAATACATTTTTAGTTGTAACATGGCAAAATGTGGAAAATTTCAAGGGGTATGAATACTTTTTAAAGACACTGTATATTTCCATTCTATTTAAATAAAATGTCACACAGACTGCTCCAAATGTTTCTCAATATATTTGGCAGTTTTTGAGTGTTCTGTGTGCCTTTTGTTAAATTATTGGACAATGAAATATCATTTGCACACAATTTAAGAAATGGGAAATAAATCAGAGCTAATTCCATCTGCCACCCATGCTTGTAAGGTCAATTTTCCACACCATAATATCCCCTGTCACAAACTATGCTTTTTCTTTGTCCAAATTTTTATTGGAAACAGGGTGTGGGAGATGGGTATGCTAATTGTAATGGGTGTGATGGGTATGCTAAAGGTAAAATTACTTTTACTACTTACTGTTGTGAGTACCTATACTTGTTTGTGTATTAAATGTACTTTTATACTGCGCTTAGAGTGGCGCCTGTGTTTCATCCTCAGGGAATCCCTTCAACAGACTCTGTAACCATAGTAAAACCTTACAGATATTTCTATAACCATTATACAACAGCTTTCAGTTTTCCATGCACATGCTCTTGAAGAGTGGATGAATCCACAAAATGCATAGAGCTACTATATGCCATGTTTTTATGCCCACTATATGTTTTACCTTATGATCACCTGTACCATGTGATTTGTGAAATGTTATCATTGTGTGGCCAATTGTTATTGCTGTATATATATCCACTGAATGAATTATTGGTTTCTTTGTTCTCATAATTACCTTCATGCAACCTTTCATCGATTTCCAATAAATGTAATTACCTACACCTGCCTGCTTCATTTAAAGTCCCAACCCTTAGTCGTTCTTCTTTAATCTAGATAGGGATGGAGGCAACCGACCTTACCCGGTCACTGCCTCATTTAAAGTCCCAAGTTTCTCCTTCCCCCATTTCCCCCATTTTCACAATACAATACACAACAGAGAACAAAGAGCTTGCAAAAACAGGGGTGTCTAGGAACAGCTTCCATAAAGGGCCAATATGGGACAGCACAGTCTATCAAACACCCAGTAGGGACAGATAAGCAGTCAGGCAGGAAGTTTCTAGTAGTCCACATGGATAGCTGAAGGGATGCCCCATAACTCTAGCTCTGGTTTAGAGCTGGAGTGACCAGTGGATATGTCTTAGGTTGGGGTGGGACCACCTTCACACCTTACCCTAGAAATTGGAGGTGACTCTGGACTATGTGGACACATTCTATCACAAACCTGTCACAAACTATGCTTTTTCTTTGTTCAAATTTATATTGGAAACAAGGTGTGGGGGAGATGGGTATGCTAATTGTAAACATGTCAATAATTGGTCAGTGGGAGACCCCACCTTTTTGTTTTTAAATTTGGTTGACAGCTAGGGGACTGTCATTTGTAGGGAGTGAGTGTCGACTTAGGACATGTCTGAAGGCATTGTTCACTGTGGTTGCATCCCTAGATGATGTGATTGATGATGGATTTACATTGTAAGACTTTTGTTAAATAAAAGACTTGTCTAAAAGCCCCCCACCTGCAGACCCCCTATAACTTTAAGGCCAGGGTTTTGGGAAAGCCACCTTTGTACTAAACACAGGGAAAATTTGCTGTGCCAAAGCTCCCCCCCACCTCATGTTGAGGGCATGTTGCCTGGTATGGTTCAAGTGGAGGTTCATGCTCATCCTCCCCTTTCCAGGACAGCCAGCCTGCATGCTCTGATCTGATTAGAGTCATGTATGGATTTGTGAGGTGCATGCTTTTCCCCTATTTTTTTGCATGGGGATTCACCTCAAAATCTGTACCAGGCCCTAAAGGTTTTTTTCCTTCAGTTTACATTCGCCTGTTTCTTAGGTATCCCTAACTGACAGCTGAATGGGCCTGGTGGGGATATGTCACTGGTTGTTAGAATGCCAGCAACCTTAGGCCTCTTACCAACCAGTCTTAGCAGGAAACTGTAATATTTATCAGTGGTAATATTACCACTGCTAATTGTGCTGAATAACTGAAGTATCCACTAGGGATGAGCCAAACAGCCCCCAGTTCGGTTCACATCAGAACATGCGAACAGGAAATATATTTGTTCAAACATCCGAACACCGTTGAAGTCTATGGGACTCGAACATGAAAAATCTAAAGTGCTAATTTTAAAGGCTTATATGCAAGTTATTGTCATTTAAAGTGTTTGGGGAAACTTAATGCCACCTCGATTGACTTTTTAGATGTCAATCTGTCAGTCGCCAATGGCAGGGTAGCCACTAGCATCTACAGAAAACCCACAGCCGGTAACGCACTCCTTAGAGCCGATTCGAGTCACCCCAGCCACACCATTCGTGGGGTCCCAGTCGGCCAATTTCTTAGGCTCCGACGGCTGTGCAGTACACCTGAGGATTTCTCTAGTGAAGCTGCCAACATGACCTAACGGTTTATTAGCAGGGGGTACTCACCCAAAATAGTGAAAAAAGCCTGTGATTCTGCCATTGCCATCCCCAGGGAAACATTGCTTCAGAAACATTCTAATAAATCCAAGAAACCATCAGCCATGTTATACAAAGGGGCTCCAGTTTTTTCCACACGATTTAGTTGTGAATTTAGCAAAATAAAATCGATTATTTTAAAATATCTCCCAATCCTTTTGAATGACCCCGCTTACCATGAAATTCTTTCTAAAGGGGTTAAAACTGTATCTCATAGAGCCCCCACTTTAGGAAGTCGCTTATCACCGAGTCTTTTTCTCAGTAAACCCCCAGTAGCTAATTGGTTGCATTTTCAGGGTACCTTCCGATGCGGCATGACTAATTGCAACTACTGTAGACACATCAAAACAGGTGATATAGTTGAATCGAGCACTAATCACAATACCTTTAACATCAAGCAATTCATTAATTGCAACACCAAGTTTGTGGTATATGTGATAAAGTGCGAATCATGTAACATCCAGTACGTCAGAAGACGACCCGTAGACTCAAGGACAGGTTGTATGACCATTTGTATGATATCCAGAAGGATAGGAATACGAATGTTGCCAGGCATTGGGTCTCCGTGCACCACAAGAACGTATTAAGTCTCTCCATACAGGGGATTGAGAATATCAATACACCTGTTAGGGGGGGAGATAGGTTCAGGACACCGTGCAGGCGTGAGGTCTTTTGGATTTTCTCATTGGATACGAGAATACCGGCTGGCCTCAACTTTGAATGGGATGTTTCCCACTACTACGATTAGTCCTCGCACCTGCACAGTGTCCTTTCCAAAGTGTCTTTTCCTACATGCAGTATGGAAGCTGTAGTTTACAGCTGACAACTTTTTTTTGTTTTGTTCTGTTTTGCTTTGTTCACTCTGATTTAGCCCCTTGGCGGTGGGGACACCACCATGTATATGTATATGTATATATATATATACACACCATTGGGTGCTGGCTAGGACTCTTTTGCAACATCGCCAACATCTACAACACCACCATTCTCCATTGTTGCTTGCCAGCCATGTAATATTCTAAAGTTCTGCTATTTTTAAAGGGACCCTGTCTTTTCCCTTTTTTTCCTTTTAGTTCTGAATTTTTTCATCCATACACCATTCAGGAAATTGAACGGACTTGGTCTTCTCTTTTGCACAACCTTCCAACTAGTGGCTGATTGACTTTGATTTTAATTGTGTTCTAATTGTGTTATAATTTTATACGCTGGTGGTTTACATATTGTATATATGTGTGTTTTGGTCATTTTTTGTTTTGTTTTAAGTCATATTATGTTCAATTTTGTGATTGTGGATCACGTCTAGCCCTCATGAATACACACATACTGCTCACATAAGTTAATTTACACTCAGTATTCATGGGTTATACGTGTCCTCTATTTGTGGCATCTTATGTGTTAACTTGATGATAGACAGGTATGTGTATTTTTGCTTCATACATTCATGGGGTTGATTTCTCTTATTCAATATGTGTCTGGATTCCGCAACAAGGTTTCGGATCCCCATGACACATTTGTCTAAATTTATGCCACACATGTAGCGATATCGTGCATTAGTCAAATGCACTATTGGCACACAAGTGGTTATAGTTGGACTGGTTACTCAGATAATCTTTTCATTTTCAACATTACACCCCATTCATGTTACACATACACACATGCCCCTCTTTGAAATTTGAAATGTGAAATTTTTTACTTTAAATTTATATGTATGTTTCTATACATCCATCTCTTTTTCATTTTTTCATTTTTTCATTGTTTCATTCATATCATACAGGTTCTGGCTCAGGATATATATAAACATCAATATTTCCCTATACCTAATCATTGATTCCATATTTTATATTTTGCATTACTTCAATATGACCTACACTTAGAATAATCTACTGTCGAGCGACAGCCAATGGCACGAGTTTAATCGTTTGTCGTGCATACATGCACATTGATTGTGCATGTTGCATATGCTCAATACCGGCTTGGTGCGCTGCACATGGGACACACATTCATGCATGGTAAAAACCACAACACAATACAAGTCCAATTAATCAATTTAAATAGAAGTCCTTTATTCACAGTTAATATATACACAATAATAATAATAATGATATAATAGACAGTCTATTACTTAAAACAAATAACATAAAAATAGGAATGTGTTTAGGCTATCAAGATCAAGAACAACACACTGATAGATTGATTGCACTGACACGTCCACACAAAAATAAAGTAACAAATAATATATATATTAAACGCTATTACATAAGAATGCTGTAGTTTACATGCGTAGCATCGTATGGTTTACAACGCACCTTACCAAACTAATTTACTTATATCGCTGTCATGTCCATTGCGTTTACCATCTTTAATATATTTAATTTATCACAAAACATATACTCACATATTTTTTTATTTTTTTTATGTTTTCACGTTTTTGTTCTTGTTTATCCAGCCTAACCTCATTAACTCTCACTCTTGCTTTCCAATGGGACTAAAATTACTTACATAATTTTCATGTCCTGGTGGTTTCACATCCAGCAGTCACTTGTTCTTTCCTTCGTTGTTCCCATATATAATTTTCATATATATAATTGATCTTGGCCACACACATCACATACCATTTTGACTTTATTCTATCTTACTAATTCCATTCCTATTTTAGTGTTTATTACATCCTGATATGATTATATCACATTTTATTATTATTTACATGATTTTATTCACACACACATATCCTTCACATATACTTTTTTTTTTTTCTTCATTGATTTTTGGAGAATGATACTCTCCTCTCTTATTACAGTGATCGGATGATCACACTGCTTCACTAGAATCACTCACTTACAAGTAGATCATTGAATAATTGTTTTCACATGGTGCTGGATCACATGATCCCTTTTCTTTTAGGGTATATATTGGTTTAATTTTTGTGCATTAGGTAGCTATGAATAAGCACTAGCATAGTGCGAAACATGTTAGCCGGATTTTTTTGACCTGTGTGCCGTGATGTATAGCATGTATTTTGGATTCCTTATTTTAAAATAAAGGCTTTTATTTTTTGGAGTGCTGCAGTCCAGAAGACTTGTTCGTTCCTGTTTGCTGTCAATAGCATTGCTTGCACCCTCGGCTGCTGGGAGGAGGTGATTTGAAGGATTTCCACACCTGAGTGGCTCCCTTTCTTCTGTTTCTTAGGTATACCTAGCTGACAGCTGAATGGGCCTGGTGGGGATATGTCACTGGAATGCCAGCAACCTTAGAACTCTTAATAACCAGTCTTAGCAGGAAACTGTAATATTTATCAGTGATAATATTACCACTGCTAAATGTGCTGAAGCAGGAAACCTTGGACAATGGTCATGGCATTAGCTTAAACTGGGGTATATGAATAATTAAAAGATAAAGAAGCTGCATACTCAATGATTAAATCAGCTGCTAAAAGTACTAAGAAAAATGGAGGGTTTAATAACACTCAAAGGTCTCTGCTTATATAAGTCCTATGACCCCATTCTTAAACAACCCCATCTTTCTTCTGGCAATGCATAAATCCTCATTTGGTAGGTAGAACAAACAAAATTACTGTAGGAAAATCATGGCTCTGTAAAGGGGCCACTCCAGTTTTAACTCAGCTGGGGTATCCCCGGCATCCTCTACTGCAAGTAAGTGGCTTGCATACTGTAAATGTTTCTCGTTTATCTATTCAGTTTCCAACAGATTAGCATTGGCATTCCATTCCATTCTGTGTCCAGTGAGGACTTACTCTTATGCAATTCCCTCCCAACACAAAACATCACCCAAATGTATTCTATATTATTAGATACAGATAATACAACGTTTACAGTCCAAAATTATAAATTTTGTGATTGGCAGTAAAAACACATGTAAAAAACATAAGAAAAAAGTCCAAAGTTTTATCAAAAAATGCTCATATAAAAGTGCTACGTGCTGCAAATTCTTCAAAAAAAGTGTTGAAGTGCTTCAAGAAAAATCCTGTGCAGTGTGCCACACTCCCCTCTTGTATCTCCACTCACCAGAAGGAATAGACCCACAGCTTTTCATTTTGGGGGTCAAACAGGCATGTATCTGGTGTAGGGAATACCAGGTCTCACAGGCTTCCTTTTCAGAGCTCCACAACTGCTCCTAAATAACTGAAGTATCCACCATGCTCAAATGAAAAGAAAAGGTACTGATAGTGAAGTACTGTAAAAAGTATTTTATAGCACAATAAAAATAATCCACTTACAGAATTTTAGAAACACAGGGACAAGTTTCTTTGCCAAAGCTCCCCCCGCCCCATGTTGAGGGCATGTTGCCTGGTATGGTTCAAGTGGAAGTTCATGCTCATCCTCCCCTTTCCAGGGCAGCCAGCCTGCATGCTCTGATCTGATTAGAGTCATGTATGGATTTGTGAGGTGCATAATTTTCCCCTATTTTTTGCATGGGGATTCACCTCGAAATCTATACCAGGCCTTTAAGGTTTTTTTTCTTTAGTTTACATTCACCTGTTTCTTAGGTATCCCTAACTGACAGCTGAATGGGCCCGGTGGGGATATGTCACTGATTGTTAGAATGCCAGCAACCTTAGGCCTCTTACCAACCAGTCTTAGCAGGAAACTGTAATATTTATCAGTGGTAATATTACCACTGCTAATTGTGCTGAATAACTGAAGTATCCACTAGGGATGAGCCGAACACCCCCCAGTTCGGTTCACATCAGAACATGCGAACAGGAAATAAATTTGTTCAAACATCCGAACACCGTTGAAGTCTATGGGACTCAAACATGAAAAATCTAAAGTGCTAATTTTAAAGGTTTATATGCAAGTTATTGTCATATAAAGTGTTTGGGGACCCGGGTCCTGCCCCAGGGGACATGTATCAATGCAAAATAAGTTTTAAAAACTGCTGTTTTTTCGGGAGCAGTGATTTTAATAATGCTTAAAGCGAAACAATAAAAGTGAAATATTCCTTTAAATTTCGTACCTAGGGGGTGTGTATAGTATGCCTGTAAAGTAGCGCATGTTTCCGGTGCTTAGAACTGTCCCTGCACAAAGTGTAATTTCTGAAGGAAAAAAAGTAATTTAAAAGTACTCGCGGCTGTAATAAATTGTCGGCTCCCGGCAATAGAGAAAAGTCATTGAAAGTCATTGATAAAAAAATTAAAAATAAAATGCGTGGGGGTCCCCCAAATTCAATTTCCAGGCCCTTCAGGTCTGGTATGGATTTTAAGGGGAACTCCGCGCAAAATAAAAAAAAAATTATGTGGGGTTCCCCCCAAAAATCCATACCAGAACCTTTATCCGAGCACGCAACCTGGCAGGCCGCAGGAAAAGAGGGGGGACGAGAGAGTGCCCCCCTTCCTGAACCGTACCAGGCCACATGCCCTCAACATGGGGAGGATGCTTTGAGGGTCTGTGACCCCTCAAAGCACCATGTCCCCATGTTGATGGGGAAAAGGGCCTCATCCCCACAACCCTTGCCCGGTGGTTGTGGGGGTCTGCGAGCAGGGGGCTTATCGGAATCTGGAAGACCCCTTTAACAAAGGGGACCCCCAGATTCTGCCCCCCATGTGAATTGGTAAGGAGTACCCCTACCATTTCACAAAGAAAGTGTAAAAAAAATTAAAAAACACACAGACACCGTTGGGATAAGTCCTTTATTAAAAATAAAAAAAAATTAAAATAAAAAAAGATTCCAGCAGTGGTAATCCACTCTCGGTCTCCACTCCAATGCTGTCGGTATCCTGCAATGGATGATCTCCTCTCCAGGTCCAGGCTCCAGCGATGAGATGTCCAACGCAGTGAGGAACAGCATCCTGTCTCCACCGGAGACACCCTGGGAATAACGTTGCGGCAGACTGACATGTCTTGTATGTAGCTGAGAACGGGGCCACCCATCACGTGACCCCGTCCCCCTCTGATGCAAGGGGTAACCCGGGCTTACCCAGTGACGTGCGGGGGACCCTGCCCCCCTCTGATGCAACGGGAAACCTGCGTGTGGATATTTGGGGGGAACCCCATGTCATTTTTTTTTTATTTGACGCAGGGTTCCCCTTAATATCCATACCAGACCTGAAGGGCCTGGTATTTGAATTTGGGGGGACCCCGACACATATTTTTTTATTTTTTTATCAATGACTTTCAATGACTTTTCTCTGTATTGCCAGGAGCCGACAATTCATTATAGCCGCGAGTACTTTTAAATGACTTTTTTTCCTTCAGAAATGACATTTTGTGCAGGACAGTTCTAAGCGTGGGAAACAAGCGCTACTTTACAGGCATACTATACACACCCCCTAGGTACGAAATTTAAAGGAATATTTCACTTTTATTGTTTCACTTTAAGCATTATTAAGATCACTGCTCCTGAAAAAACTGCAGTTTTTAAAACTGTTTTTGCATTGATATATGTCCCCTGGTGCATGACCAAGGTCCCCAAACACTTTTTATAACAATAACTTGCATATAAGCCTTTAAAATGATCACTTTACATTTCTCCCATAGACTTTTACAGGGTGTTCCGCGGCTTTTCGAATTTGCCGCGAACACCCCAAATTGTTCGCTGTTCGGAAAACTGGCGAACAGGCTATGTTCGAGTCGAACATGAGTTCGACTCGAACTCAAAGCTCATCCCTAGTATCCACCATGCTCAAATAAATAGAAAAGGTACTGATCGTGAAGTACTGTACAAAGTCTTTAATAGCACAATAAAAAGAATCCACTTACAGAATTTTAGAAAAAAAAGGTCATAAGAAATGATGAGGCTCTTCCGGGTTGGCATAAATGTCCTTGATAACGCCCCATGGGAGGGGTGAAACGCGTTGGTGCAATTTCCGGTTTCTAGACCTTTTTTTTTTTTACTCGATGGACATGTGTCTTTTTCAAACTATCTAACTATGTAACAATGGGATTGTTAAAATTTGTGAGGCATTGCATAATATAACCAAAATGTTGTGATATAAATAAAATTTTACATGTGTGTACAGTCTTAAACATTCATTATATTTAGACAGTCTGTACATTATTTTTAAACAGTGATTACAAAGGCATACATTACGGTATATAATTTCCTAATTAGATACTAATACAGGGGTCAGACAGTGCTGCTGCTGAATAATTTTTCCTTTCTATTTTAGGTCATGTGAATGAAAAGACTTGGAACAGATGCAAGAACAGGCATACCATTGTCCAGGATGATAATTTGTTAAAGTCTTATGGAAATTCCTGACACTGAAAGATGCTCAAATGCCATTTTAAAAATTGAAAAAAAAAAAGGAAAATGTCAATGAGAATACAGCTGATATGTCTGCATCAACATCTGTTATCACTAATGAGGGTGCTTACTTTATTCTGACTCTAATTTTATTTTTAAATATTAAAAATTGAGAAATACATTGTGATCTAGTAGAACAATGATATAGCTTTTCTTTGTGACATTTTAGGTAACAATGGGTAAGAATTATAACAGGTATTTTAATTAAATGGGAAACATATAAACAAGTTTTGTGTTTTTTTTTTTTTTTTTTAATGCAATAATTATTAAATCTGATCTGATGGCTAGGCAAGTTGGTTTCTGATACATTTTGTATGTCCTTTAAATGTCCATCTATTATTTGTAGACTTTATTGAAGAACAGAAAAAAAAAACTTTTTGGCAATGTCAGAAAATTACCTGCAGAGAAATATCTGAATATAAATGAGGCACACACAAAGTTGTCAAGCAAATTTTTTGTTTTTAGTTTAATATTTTTTATAGTTTTTTTACAATGTTTAACATCACTTTACAATTGCAATTGTTGCATTGAAGTTTAACAGTATGACAGATAGTAAATGTATAGACACAAAAGATATGCAAAACAGACAATATGTTCGTTGTCTAGCAAAGGCATACATTGGTCTTAAACAGGTTGTTATGACAGAAAATTTCAAAAGGGTTTCCAGTAGAGATGTATACATTAGAGTACCGGTAATTAGAGTTAATTAAAGGTTTGCTGGATTTGGAGCCATGGGAGTTCCTAAATTTCGCAGTTGAGCCTGATTGTAAGGCTGAATATTGTTTGTACTCTTTAATCAGTTTAAGGTGTGTTTTTACATCTGAGATGTTAGGGACAATAGACTTTCTCCATTTCCTCATTATCATTAATCTGGCAGCAACGAAAATATGCATAACTATAGTTCTGAACTTCATTGGGAAAAGAGGTGAGATCCCTAAGCTAAGGATTACCAGTGGCAGAGAGGGTTTTAGTATAATACCCGTTAGGTCTGATATGATTGAAAATACGTTTTTCCAGTAGGGAGATATATGAGGGCAGTCCCACAGGATATGTATCAAGAAGCCCATGTGCGAGCAACCTCGCCAACAAGTGTCACCCATCTAAATTTGCAAACTTGTGCATTTGGACCGGGGTCAGGTACCATTGAAGGCTTTTGAGATAGTTCCCAATAGTTGACACTCTAATGCCGTGTACGATTTCCGACAACAAATGTTCGATGGGAGCTTTTTGTCGGAAATTCCGACCGTGTGTAGCCTCCATCGGACATTTGCTGTCGGAATTTCCGACAACAAAAATTTGAGAGCTGGTTCTCAAATTTTCCATCAACAAAATCCGTTCTCGTAAATTCCGATCGCGTGTGGACAATTCCGACGCACAAAATTCCACGCATGCTCTGAATCAAGTACGAGATGGAAGCGCTCGGTCTGGTAAAACTAGCGTTCGTAATGGAGATAGCACATTCGTCACACTGTTACGGACTGAAAAGCACAAGGCTGAAAAGTGCGAATCGTCTCTCACCAAACTTCTACTAACACGACTGGTATTGAATTTCCATTAAATAGTGCCGTCGTACGTCTTGTACGTCACCGCATTCATGGTGTTCGGAATTTCCGACAACATTTATGTGACCGTGTGTATGCAAAACAAGTTTGAGCCAACATCCTTTGGGAAAAAATCCACGGTTTTGTTGTCAGAATTTCCGATCGTCTGTACGCGGCATTAGAAGCTACTTGGTTGTAGTAGATGACCTGATGCCATTGTAAGTCTGAGAAAGATATTTTCAAATCTCTTTCCCACCTCTTGAGAGCAGGCTCTTTAGTAAATAGGCCCTTGTCGTGGATGAGTGTGTAAAACATGGATAATTATTTTGTTTTAAAAAAAAAGTATGCAGACCTTTAAACCACTAGCAAGGACCACAATTGCAATCTACAAACTTGGACAGATAACAGGATAGGATACTATTTATGTATGTTTTTTTTTCTATCTCCAACACATTACACAGCTCTCTACAGAGTACATAAAAATATCATTTATTTCCCAGATAAGCTTACAACTTATATAATACATATTTATATTGACATATATACACATAGCACACATTATACAGTATATTCTATTGATCGGATGTCATTCGTCCCATTAATAAGGACACAGCAAGTGATCTTTTCCATCAACATGTGTAACAATGATTACTAAAGCAATCAAGGGAATCCATGGATGAGTTCCCATTGTTCTCAGTCAGAAGCTGTTAGTTTTCAGAATGTTGGTTTTGGCACTGCTGCTTCCATTGCTGGTTATTATACTTCAAAATGGTATTGACTTTATTATAGAGAACTATATTATAAGTCAGACCACTGTTTCTCAACCTTTTTCCAGTCAAGGCACCCTTTAAAATTTGGCACAATTTCAAAACACCCCATTCGAAAATATGAAAATCAAATCTTATGCCCTGTACACACGATCGGATTTTCAGATGAAAAAAGTCCAATGGACTTTTTTCATCGGAAATTTCGATCGTGTGTGGGCCCCATCAGACTTTTTTCCATCGGAGTAAAAAAATAGAACATGTTTTAATTTTTTCCGATGGAAAAAAATTTGATGGGAAATTCCGATCGTCTGTGTGGAATTCCATCAGAGAAAAATCCACGCATGCTCAGAATCAATGCGACGCATGCTCGGAAGCATTGAACTTCATTTTTCTCGGCTCGTCATAGTGTTTTACGTCACCGCGTTTTGAACGGTTGGAATTTAGTCTGACAGTGTGTATGCAAGACTGATAGAAGTCAGCTTCATTCGAATTCCGACAAAAAATTACATCGGATTTTATTCCATCGGAAATCCGATCGTGTTTACAGAGCATAATAGTTTTACATAATGCAGCATCATCCACATACGTAGGACACCCAACATTAGAGGTGATTTATTCTTATAAGCAGTATACCTTTTCACACTGCAAGAAAAACAGAAATGGAAGGCGCTTACACCTAGTGCATTACCAGAGATAATTTAATAATAAGAATTTTTTGTATAAAAGTTGGTACTCACATAATGCAACTAACAAAAGGCCATAAACACGGGGTACAGCTAACGTGTTTTGGGGGCGCACCCCCTTCCTCAGAGCTAGGCTAGTCTCACACACCATGGGCAAGCGCTTTTATGGGGAATGGTGGAATTGAAAATTGTGCTTGCCCATGGTGTGCGAAACTAGTCTAGCTGTACCCCATGTTCTGTGCATGTCCATGCACTGTGTTTATGGCCTTTTGTTAGTTGCATTTTGTGAGTACCCACTTTTATACAAAAAAATCTTATTATTAAATTATCTCTGGTAATGCACTAGGTGTGCGCGCCTTCCATTTCTGTTTTTCTTCTAGTTCCTTTCGGATTACCCCATCTGAGGAAGGCAGCATCCACCTAGATTTGGGATACCATATATACCTTTTACGCCACCAGTTTATCTGACATCTGTTACGCCACACCTTGGAAGACCTATTAGTGCTGGAAGTGACTGTGTTTTTTGTATTTCTACCTTTTCACACTGGTACTACTGACTAGTATTCTATCATGAAAGGGAAGGGGCAAATGGTTCTGTTTGGTTCTGTTGGACCCTCTTGGCTCGAGCTGGACTAAGGATCTGTGGAAGTGACTCTCTGACCGGTCGGATATTCAAGACACCATTACACAGTGAATGGATATACAAGAATATATGGTTTATTGGCTACATGTCCTTTTTATGCAAAACAAAGAGAACTGCCTCCCTCGTATGAACCAATCAGCAAAGAGGCAAAAACATCATGAGTTAACCAAAAATAGATTCCAACAGGTTTTAGACTTTTTTGCAGAAGTGGTAATTTAACATACGTCATTGCGGTCAGTCTGACATTTGAAACAGGAAGATAAGAACATTATACGTCAATGCGGTCAACCTGGCAGTTAAAGCAGAAGAGAGATAAGAACTTTCTCGGAGTAAGCTTAACCACAAAGTCACATGTCAACCTAAATATGCCTGACAGTTAAAACAGAAGAAAGATATGCTTGACCAAAAAGTCACATCCTGCTTTACACTTCAGACAAACATATTCTGTACTAATATATATATTTCAACATATATATTTAAGAAGAATTTTAATCATGATTATTAGTTCATATTGGTTCATACCTTACAACCCCTCCTTTTGATCATGGCTTCAAGAATTGAAGCCCATAGATCATTAGATTATTCATTATACCATTTTTGTTTAGTATGTACCGTGGACATCATCAAAATAGTTTCCTTAGAACTCTGTCTCTTTTTACCAGTGATCTTTCCAATTACCCAGACAATTAATTTAAATACTAAATATAACAGTAGAATGAAGATTAACACCATTACTACTGTTATAGCCATTTGTCTGAGGAATGAGAGAATACCTGTGCCCCCGAATCCTCCCTCTCCAAAGGGGCTCCATGTTTTCGCGATATCCCTCGCCTCCTGTTGCAATTTATTTACCTCTTTCCTATGTTGGGCAATTACATCATAGTAATCAGGAATCTCAACAGATGTGTTGTGGATCCAAGTGCAGCACTCATAGTCCTCCGTAACTTCACACAGGCCAGTGAGTGCAGCACTCATGCTTTCAATAGCAAGATCATGAAGTTCTAATTGTTTTCTGATTGCTCTAGTTTCAATGTTTTAACTAGTAATATCATCAGAATTCTTTGCCAATACATCATCTATAATATTTGTATAATTATTAAGCCTTTTCATTAAATCTATCCCCCAACCTGTCCAGGAAGGGAACCAGGCCCAAGCCATATCTTTTTCGAAAAATAACTCCCTTTTATTTCAGTGTTTGAGGGGGTACCTAGGATGCATGCTAGCTTCAAGGAGGTGTGTTCCCTTGCTATCTCCTACTATGTCCATAATGGGGACTAGGGATGCAAGATAACACCATCCTTGGGGTTCAGTGGGGATCCAAGGGTGACAACTTTTTCCACAACAAATATAAATACTGTCTCCTAGAGCTAAAGGTCGTTTGTTGAATATTGTAGTCATTTCATCAGAAAAACCAGAAAAGGTTAAACTTGACAATAATTTTCCTACTGTGGAAGTGGAACTGGAGTTAAGAAAGTTTATTAGAGTGCTGTTTAGGGCAGGTTCTGAAGTGTGAAAGAAAGGGCTTTCAATTGAAGTCATTGGAAAGTTAATTGTAGCTTGTTGGCACACTTCAGCTCCCTTTGTGGAGTTTCCCAACCTAAAACACCAGTCTGGGGAATGACTTCTACCAATAATTTGGAAAGTAAGGTTATTATCTGAAAGCGTTCTTGTGACATTTGTAAGGACGACAGGTGGTGTGCCGTTTAGGAGAGGGGTGAAGTTTAGAGGTACTGCCATTAGGGGGGATCCTAACAGTGCTAGGATGGAGTTTACTACATATCCAACATTTTTCATAACCTGATTTTTGAGCATAAGCATATTTAAATTTAAGCAGCAGTATTTTACCACTAAAATTGACTTCCATACTTCTTTTTGGTCTGTTAGAATTATGTGACCAACAGTGTCCTATGATTATGAGCATTAAAATAAACAATGTGGTCATTAAGGAAAAAATAAAAAGTTTCCCCCGAAGTGATCCCTCCTTTTGGACCATTAGTGTCTATGGGTATGGAACTCTGAGTTTCTTGTTTTTTATGGTCCACTAGGGAGTATTTTCCGGATCCTTTTCTGGAATACTCTCCGAAACAGAGGTCTTTGTCTTCTCCTTCACCTTCTTCCAGTTTCCCTTTGGAAATGTCTTTAGTCTGGATGCATGGATCCATTGTGGTCCTTGATCTGTAAGAACAGCTGTTCTGGCAATCTTCAGAATTTCAAATGGTCCTTGGAAGATAGGGCCTGGTTGTTTCCGGACAGCAAGTTGTTTTATCAGTACTTTGTCTCCTGGGATATACGGATGTGTAGGCTCTGTGGAGAGAGGAGGGAAAGTGACAGCAACTTTGTCCTCTGTTTCACTAAGGCTACTTACCAGATATTTCACGTACTCTTCCTGTAAAGAATAAAGATTAACCTCCTCTCCCTCATCAGGTTTCCTCTGTGCTGGCCTACCCATAAGTATTTCAAATGGTGACAATCCTGTTCTGGAATTAGGGGCTGTATCAGTTTGATTATTTGGGTGGCCCTTGGATCTCCATTATTTATGGCTGTACTCACAAATAGTTGATCATTGTCTATTTCACAACTTTTATATAATTTATGTAATCTACTGACAAAGGTGTAGAACTCCTCTCCTGACTGTTGTTTGCAAGATATCAAATCATGCAACATAGTGGTGTTTTTATATGCCTTGAGCCAAGCCTGTAACAATGTGTTCCAAAAAACATTCCAATCCTCCCCATCCTCATATAACTTTGCGTCCTTGGCCCATTGACCTATATTTATGTCAGCTTGGGAATCGGGGTCTATATTTTGAAGTATGGTATTAAGATCTTCAGGAGACATTCTTGTTCCTGAACAGTATCTTTGCAGAAAGGTCACCGCCTGTCTGGGGTCCTTTCTTGGTTTGGGACATGTGTCTCTAATTTCCTTGACCGTACCCAATGGTAATGGTATTTGTACCTGTGTATCTCCTATTGTAATGAAAGGAAAAGCCAGACTAATTGGAGCTGTCAGATCATGTTCATCATCTGATGATGTGGGTGCCTGGTGTTGAGGGGTCCTACTGAAGCTACTCTAAAAATCCTTACTTAACCCATCTCCAGATATATAATCAGCCTTCTTCACTAGATTGGTTTCTGGGTAGCCCGAGTTTCTAAATCCACGTATTATCCCCTTTATTTCTCCTAATCTATCTCTATGTTCCTGTAACTCTCTTCTATCTCCTTTTATCACTTTTTCTTCATCTTCCTCTTTTTTAATACACTGTTCTTCCTCCTTTACTAATTGACTTAAACGTTCCTGTATCTGTCTTCTATCTTCCCCCTCTCATAACCAATTAGTTCCCTTTTGTTTAGCTATGGTTAATACTCCTGCTATAACATTTGGATCTAACGAGGGGTATATTTTCTTTGGGACAAGGGATTCATCTTTTACCATAGCATATGGAGGTGGTTTTTCTTGATAAAAATTAGGGGGAGCTTATGGACTTCCTATTGCGTCTTCTAATTGTTCTTTCTTTTCCATTTTTATACTTGTATATTTCTTTCTATATTCCTTCATACCTTTTGCCCAAATCTTACAACATTTAGTCATGTAATCTTTGTCAAAGTATTTTATGGGATAATTATACTGTTTATGTTGGCCACATATTCTGGTCACTTCCTCCCACTCTTCCTTGGAACATGGTCCGTATTCACTTAACCCCGACACCTCAAATTGGTGTGCTCTTTTTAGAACTAGTGACTAAAAAGGATCAGTATAATTTTTCCCATAATTGACTTTAATGTAATCAATCGGAGAGGGTTGGTGCTGCTTACCTTCAGCTTCCTTTCCTGCTTGATTACCCATTTTAACAAACAATAATTTTTTTATTCTTATACTTTAAAATTAAAAAAATTCTGTCTTGCTTTCTCTATTTCATTCCAGGGGCGGAAAATGTCCTCAAACTTATGACAATTTATAGATTTATGACAAGGAACCCAATGTTCTCCTTTTTTAAATACAACCAGACACTGTATTTCTGCTACACTTAGTCCCTCGAACACCGGACTGGGGGGTAGTATGTTGTGTATATTAGACCTTAACATATGTTGTTTCGATCCCTGGAACATAGGACCCTTGCCAATTTTGACATGATACCCCCCTGGAACAATTGCCACTAATGACGTGGTCTTCCCTTTGTAAGCAAACAATAAACCAGTTTTACATTCAGGACAACAATATACAGTTGACATTTAAAAAAGTAACCCTTTTTGTGTACACCTTTAAATATAGAGTTTCCACAGATCCGTCCTATGTAGAGAAGAATTTAAGATTCTTTCTCAATCTTATAACCTGGTCTGGCCAACCTAGTGAGACCCTCTGTATCTATTCTAAATCTACCTTTCAATCTTAACAGAGTCCCAGAAAACTTGTAGTTTTCTCGAGAGTCTACTTTATGGTGAACCAATTGACAAGGCAAGACTGTTGTTCCCAATAATAATTAAAGGGGGTCTTACCTGTTCAATTGGATCACCCCACTTCTGGTACCACTGAAAGGTACTGGTTCTGTTTGGTTCTGTTGGACCCTCTTGGTTTGAGCTGGACTCAGGATCTGTGGAAGTGACTCTCTGACCGGTCGGATATTCAAGACACCATTACACAGTGAATGGATATACAAGAATATATGGTTTATTGGCTACATGTCCTTTTTATGCAAAACAAAGAGAGTTGCCTCCCTTGTATGAACCAATCAGCAATAAGCAAAAACATCATGAGTTAACCAAAAATAGATTCTAACAGGTTTTAGACTTTTTTGCAGAAGTGGTCATTTAACATACGTCATTGCGGTCAGTCTGACATTTGAAACAGAAAGATAAGAACATTATACGTCAATGCGGTCAACCTGGCAGTTAAAGCAGAAGAGAGATAAGAACTTTTTCTCGGAGTAAGCTTAACCACAAAGTCACATGTCAACCTAAATATGCCTGACAGTTAAAACAGAAGAAAGATAGGCTTGACCACAAAGTCACATCCTGCTTTACACTTCAGAAAAACATATTCTGTACTAATATATATATTTCAACATATATATTTAAGAAGAATTTTAATCATGATTATTAGTTCATATTGGTTCATACCTTACAGCGCACGCCTGACGTCCTCCTTATCAACCAATTATCAGTTGTATGGATGCCAGTGGCTGGCCTGCACAGTGCCCAAGGTTGCAATGCTGCACAATAAAAAACTGTGACATTGTATAAAAAAATGCAGGCTTGATCCACTCACTGGCTTGTTGAAAATTTTTGGCCAATTTGGGGCAATCTCTAGGCATTTGCCAAGGCACCCCTAAAGAACCCAGAAGGCACCATAGTTGAAAAATGTTGAGTTAGACTATTGTTAGAGCCAAATATTTACTTTTAGTTTTAGGGTAAAGGTTAAGGTTGGCTCTTAGAGGTTTAGTTAACCCCTTGACACCACCACCCCCAGTCCATTAAGAGGATCTAAATATCTGTAGGTGGAGGTAGGCTTTATGATCCCGTGACTGCTGTGATTGACTGTCAAAGCAGTCACATGATCAGAAGCTCCCAATAGCAAGTATACATTGAGAGCTGCCCATGACAGCAAAGTTACTGCATTGAGATAGCCCGCTGAGTGTGCTCTCAGCACAAAAAAGCCATTTCCAATGGACGCATAAGCGCTCTGGCTCAGTGTTAAAGTCCACCAGCCCAGCCACCGCATATATTTTTATGGTCGGTGGTATACATGTGCATGATGAAAAAAATTGCTTTGTTTCGTTTAGATTTGTTATTAATCTAGTTATTTCGTTTAGTTAAATTTGGTTGATTTGTTCAATTTGTATTTGGGATTTGTATTCATAATTCGTAATCGTAATTCGTTCTATGCACAATACTGTGGTATTAGTAGTTTTAGCCAGCTGAGAAAAAAAATGTCAAGTACAAATGCTTTTAAATATTTATATTTTACTGGTTTCTTTTTATCAATTTTACATTTGCAAAGTGAATGAAGAAAAGAAAAATCTTCATCAAATGATTACATTGACTCTTTAAATCACCTTTGGCTTAACAAAAAAAATATATTATTTCAAAATGTTACACTAATAACACACAATATGTTTACAGTTCGAATTCAAATGAAATTCCATGTAAAATTCTAGTTGAATTTCAATTGAAATTTCTGAAATTCGGGTGAATGTTGTTTTGTTATTTGGAGAATTCGTTAAAATTAGCTTGTACTAAGGTTGGGGCAGGGCGGCGCCAGCGGAGACAGACATGCCCTGCTGAAGCTCCATGACTCTCAGGACTCCACAGCCAAATAAAGCACCCGTTCAGCTCGGTTCCCGGTGGAACCAGGTGTGGGAACAGCTGGTGAGACAAAAGAGTCTATTTATGTTTAGAAGGGGTGCAGGCTTGAACAGGAAAACATCTAATCTCAAAGTCAGTCAGACCAGAACAGCATTGAAAATGGCACCTCCCCCTTCTCCTCACACAAGCACCTCACGAGCTGCTAAACAAAGACAGAAACAGCAGAAGCAGCAATCCCAGGCTGCTCTTGTGGAGAATGACACAGATAATGATAATGACTATGAATATACTGACCCACTACAGGTCACCAACACAGATACCATTAACCCAAACATATTAAAGCAGTTTGAAAAGATGCTTCAGAAGGCACTTAAGAAAACTTCAGAACACATCACAAGCAGTTTGTCAAATGAAATTAGGGAATTAGGTCAGCGCACTTCTGACCTAGAAGATAGAGTAGATGACATGGAAATTGATGTACAGTCCCACCTGCATGAACTAGAGGATTTAAAAGCAGAGAATCTCATCCTAAACTCACGTTTAGAAGACTTTGAGAATAGGGCCCGTCGTTTAAACTTGCGCATTCGTGGAATTCCTGAGGCAATTATTGATCTCCAGTCCACAGTAACTGCCCTATTTCGGAGCTGCAGCCATCAATCACTATGGACCGCCTGGAGATAGACAGAATTCATAGGGCTCTGATCCCTCTCAAAGCTACAGGACCACGGCGCGACATTATAGTGAAACTTCACTATTTCCGTACAAAAGAACAGCTTCTTGCCGCAGCCCGTATAAAAGACTCTCTTATTTTCCAAGGCAATCCATATCAAATTTTTACTGACTTGTCTCCAACTACGGTTGCTAAAAGACGGGCACTAAAACCCCTTCTTCAGATCCTACAGCAAAACCAAATATTATATCAATGGGGTTTTCCATTTTCCATGCGGTTTACACATCTAAGTTCAAAATATACTGTAGATGTAAATCAGCTGACGAATTGCAAAAGGTACTACAGGACCTTCACCTATTGGACAGATCATTCTCCTTGTCAGATACTTTACACAAGCAAACTGCATCCTACAAAGCAAATGAAACTTCTAACTCCAAAAGCAATGGAAATCATCACAGTTCTACTAAACGCTTTCGCTTTAACTCGCCTGACAGAAATCCTGCAGACACTATGGACTGAGAAACAGCTTTTTCATGTTTTATATTGGAACTTCTCTCCACGGGGAGCTCTGAGATTGCTCAATTTTCCTTTTTTTTCCCCCTTTTTTGTGAAGGCCTATCGGCCTTTATCAGCACTATTACTTATAGTTCATCTCTATTTAAGCAAGTTCGCTGTTACATTATTTTTTTTTCTCTTGAATCTACCCTACACCACATATATAATTTTTTTTATATATAGACGGGTGCTAAATATTTTTTCTTCATTTTTCTTTTTTTTAAATAAATGATTAAGTGGCTGTTGCGGTTCTGAGAGCTAGTTACTGCTCTCGCCACTACTCTGCCCTGGGTTTCTCCTCCTATCTGTTTTTGGAGGAGCTTCCTTGGATAGATTTTTGGCCTCTGGGTTTGTATTTTCTACTCGCCCATTACGCCGTATTTTTAATTATTCTTTGCATACTTGATTTATCATTAAATGCTTATATGATTCTTCTTCCTATCTTTTCTTTTTCCATCTTTTCTATCTTTTCTTCTAGAACTCAGCTCCTCCCCGGGATAAGTATATTTAAATATTTTGCATATATATTGCATGTTTATATTGATTTCCTGATATGTGAATGGTCCCCTTAAATATGTTATCTTTGAATGTGCAAGGCCTCAACATACCTCAAAAGCGCACAAAAACATTTTGCTCACTAGCTTCAACAAAGGCACATGTAATTTGTCTCCAAGAGACCCACTTTACTAAAAATTCCGCTCCTAAATATTTTGGCTCTTTGTACCCTCAGGTTTTTACAGCCTCGGCTGACACAAAGCAGCGTGGTGTACTGATAGCGTTTCATCGCACAACTCCCTTCTCACTTCAGACAGAGATCAAAGATCCTGAAGGGCGGTATCTCATACTTACTGGGCATATAACTAACTCTCCAGTTACTGTGGTGTCATACTACACCCCACATAAAACCCCTTCATCCTTCCTCTCTCACTTGTTACAGGTAGTTGAAACTCATAAAACTGGCACGCTACTAATTTGTGGAGATTCAAATCAAGTCCTTTATCCATTTTTAGACAAATCCCCTATTCCTAGCACACCTATCTCCCGTAAAAACACATTTCAACAATTACTCCAGCAACATCACTTATTAGATACCTGGTGAGAAGCAAACCCAGCTGAGCGACAATTTACTTTCTACTCACATCCTCACAATTCACTCTCCCGAATAGACCACATACTTATAAATGTACCTATGGCCCCTGAACTTCTCTCTTCCTCCATTATACCCTTCACATGGACTGATCATAGTGCAGTGTTAACCTCATTCACCTCTGCAATTCCAAAAGCACAAGACCCCACTTGGCAGATAAATAACATGCTATCCCACCCATCCCACTATGCAGATTTAGAGACAGCCTTAAAAGATTATATTTATTTTAATAAAACCTCTGATATCTCTCCTCTGACATTGTGGGAGGATCATAAATCAGTGCTCCGTGGAGCATGTATTTAAAAAGCCTCATACCTCAAAAAGGAAAAACGGCTGCTCCAACATAAACTAGAGGCAGAATTTAATTCAACCCATGCACTCTTTCGGGCAAACCCTAATCCTACTACGAAATCACACCTGGATAGAGCACGTCTAGACCTTGACCTTTTTCTCTCAAACTCTGCTGTTAAAACGCTAAGTAAATATAGGCATTCATTCTATCTTAAAGCCAATAAACCTATGACACTCCTTGACCGGGCCCTTAAAAAATCAATACTCTCCTCCAAACGGATACGTCTAAAATTGTCCCACGCCACCTACACCAGTAACCCAGTAAAAATTCTTCACACTTTCCAAAAACATCTTGCCACATTATACAATAAAGAAGAACCCCTAAATCAGGCCTCTGCAGATTCCTTTTTTTCCCACATCACACTTCCATCTATTCCCTTGGTCAACCGGGATAGCCTTGAAAGCCCTATAACCACTAATGAAATTAACATGGCAATACAATCTCTTAAGCTAAATAAACGTCCAGGCCCAGACAGCTTTTCAGCCATGCATTATAAGAAATTTGCACATATATTAACCCCACTATTGACCAAAGCCTTCAATTCTATACTCTCTGGGCATTCCTTCCGACCTGAAAGACTGATAGCTATTATTTCCATGATCCCTAAACCAAATTCAGATGAATCAGCTCCCTCCAATTACAGACCCATCTCTCTACTTAATTTGGACATAAAACTTTTAGCGAAAGTTTTGGCAACACGTTTAAATAATATAATAGGATCTTTAATCCACAAGGACCAAGTAGGCTTTATCCCAAAACGCCAATCTGGTGATGCGGTACGTAGAGTGGCCTTACTTACCCATATTGCCCAAAAAAGATGGATACCTCTTTGCCTGTTATCCCTAGATATCAAAAAGGCTTTTGATACTGTATCATGGCTCTACCTCCAATTTGTCCTACAACGCTGGGGATTTGGCCCCCACTTCCTTAGTTGGATCTCGTCACTGTATAACCACCCCAAAGCCTATATGAAATATGCAGGTTATAATTTCAACCTATTTAACATCCTTCGAGGAACCCATCAAGGTTGTCCTCTTTCCTCAATTCTATTTGCCCTTCTCATTGAACCCTTAGCTCAATCTATCCGTTCTGATCCATCTATTAAAGGCCTTGAGATAGCTGGACATCAGCATAAAATTTGCTTATTTGCTGACGACATTTTACTTTTTATGTCCTCTCCCCATATCTCTGCTCCTAACTTAATACAGACGTTAGACCAATTTGCCCGTATTTCAGGTTTGCATGTCAATCTGCAAAAATCCTCAGCACTCAATATCTCCTTATCTTCCTCAGAATTACAACAAGCACAGGTATCCCTTCCCTTTTCCTGGTCCACTAGGCATCTAGCCTACCTGGGAATAAACCTCACGTCTCATATTACAGGACTCTTCTCAGCCAATTACCCACCTATATTACGCCAAATCACCTCTTTGTTAACACATTGGTCTTCTCTTCCTATATCGTGGATAGGTAAAATGAATATTATTAAAATGTCTATACTTCCCAAAATTCTGTACTTTTTTCGAGTTTTACCCATCTCTCTACCGGCATACTTCTTAAGAATACTACAAAGTAGAATAACAAAATATGTTTGGAGTACATCGAAACCCCATTTACCTAAGCATACTCTTTACCTCCCTAAATGTAAAGGTGGTCTTGGATTTCCTAATTTATCTACCTACTACTACGCGGCCCAACTAACACAATTAACCAAATACCATTCAACCTCGGAAATTCCTCTTTGGGTAACTCTAGAATCAATAGATTGCAATCCTTATTCTATCTCCAATCTTTTATGGCTGAGACCTTCTGATCATAAAAGAATCACTAACCCAGTTACCAAAAACTCATTAACTATTTGGAACAGATTTAAAATAACAAATTAGTTACAATCTCCTCACACTCCACTTTTATCATTTATTAAAAATCCCCTTTTTTATCCTGCCTGGAAATTCCCCAAATCTTTTAAAGCCTGGACTAACTCTAAATTAATCCATCTTCATGACCTGACGTCCCAGACTACCTTTATACCGTTCCCAGTTTTATGTGAAAAACATGGTCTTCCAAACTCTGAGCTTTTTAGATATCTGCAGATTAAAAACTTTTTTACACCCTGTATCCAAAGCAGAACCAAACTTAATAAATTATCACACTTCGAAACCAAATGTAAAAATGATCCCCATGCAAATGGACTGATCTCTAACCTCTATGCTCAACTCATCACTAAACCTGTTTCTGACCCTCCTTCTTATGTAGCTAAATGGGAGGCAGATCTCAATCTTACTCTTGAAATATCTGATTGGGCTGCAATCTGGAATAATACAAAATCTTCCTCACAAAACATAACAGCTTTGGAAACTAATTACAAAGTACTCACCCGCTGGTATTTGGTCCCAATTACTCCTTATCAGGGATGAGCCGAACACCCCCCTGTTCGGTTCGCACCAGAACCTGCGAACAGACAGAATGTTTGCGTGAACTTTAGAACCCTATTAAATACAATGGACTTGAACGTTCGAAATCTAAAGTGCTAATTATAAAGGCTTATATGCAAGTTATTGTCCTAAAAAGTGTTTGGGGACCCGGGTCCTGCCCCAGGGGACATGTATCAATGCGAAAAGAAATTTTAAAAACGGCAGTTTTTTCAGGAGCAGTGATTTTAATAATGCTTAAAATTAAAAAATAAAAGTGAAATATTCCTTTAAATTTTGTACCTAGGGGGTGGGTATGATATGCATGTAAAGTGGCACATGTTTCCCATGCTTAGAACTGTCCCTGCATAAAATTTCATTCTTGAAGGAAAAAAAGTCATTTAAAACTCACTCGCGGCTATTAATGAATTGTCGGCTCCCGGCAATACATACAAAAGTCATTGATAAAAATAAAAAAAAAGTGTGGGGGTCCCCCAGAATTCCATTACCAGGCCCTTCAGGTCTGGTATAGATATTAAGGGGAACCCCGCCGCAAATTTAAAAAAAAATGCGTGTGGTTCCCCCAAATATCCATACCAGGCCCTTCAGATCTGGCATGGATTTTAAGGGGAACTCCACCCCAAATTTAAAAAAAAATGGCGTGGAGTCCCCCCAAAAATCCATACCAGACTCTTATCCAAGCACGCAACCTGGCAGGCCGCAGGAAAAGAGGGGGGATGAGAGAGCGCCCCCCCTCCTGAACCGTACCAGGCCACATGCCCTTAACATGGGGAGGATGTCCCCATGTTGATGGGGACAAGGTCCTCATCCCCACAACCCTTGCCCGGTGGTTGTGGGGGTCTGCGGGCGGGGGGGCTTATTGGAATCTGGAAGACCCCTTTAACAAAGGGGACCCCCAGATCCCAGCACCCCCCTATGTGAATTGGTAAGGGGTACATTGTACCCCTACCATTTCACGAAGAAAGTGTCAAAAAAACAAACCACACAAACACCTTGGAAAAGTCCTTTATTTAAAAAAAAAACAACATTCCAGCGGTGAAATCCAGTGTCCCACGGCAATCCGATGTCCAGCGCTGTCCGTCATTGGCTGAGCCTGAGCGGACCTGATGGGGAACTTCCTCCGCAGTCTATTACATGTATAGACCCGCCCCTTCTAAAGTTCCCCATCAGGTCCGCTCAGCCAATGACTTGGTGTAAGGCTGAGGACCTGATGCAGAACATGAGAAGGGGCGGGTCTATTCATGAATTACACAGTGAAGGAAGTTCCCCATCAGGTCCGCCCCCTCGCTATGTCAGACCGCGCCTACATCATTGGCCTGAGCGGACCTGATGGGGAACTTCCTTCACTGTGTAAATTTAAATTACACAGTGAAGGAAGTTCCCCACTCAGGCCAATGATGTAGGCGGGGTCTGACATACCGAGGGGGCGGACCTGATGGGGAACTTCCTTCACTGTGTAATACATGTATAGACCCGCCCCTTCTCATGTTCCGCATCTGCCGTTTTTAAAACTTTTTTTTGCATTGATACATGTCCCCTGGGGCAGGACCCGGGTCCTCAAACACTTTTTAGGACAATAACTTGCATATAAGCCTTTATAATTAGCACTTTAGATTTCTCCCATAGACTTTTCGAATTTGCTGCGAACACCCCAATTTGTTCGATGTTCGGCGAACGGGCGAACAGGCAATGTTCGAGTCGAACATGAGTTCGACTCAAACTCGAAGCTCATCCCTACTCCTTATTATGTTTTCGTGGCTGTGGTGATCTTGGCTCCTATCTACACACTTGGTGGGATTGTCCCGTAGTTCAAAAGTTCTGGAGTGATATATTTCTCATACTCTCAGCCTTGTTTGCAATATCCATCCTTCCAGTACCTTCAATAGCACTCTTAAATCTCAAATCGGCAACACTCACCTATAAACAATTTAAACTCTTATTGCAGATCACAACAGCCGCGAAACAGACCATAGCTAAAGCATGGAGAACTGACAATTTGGTATTAAATGAAACCAAGCATAGAATTAACCAAGCTATGGTCCATGTCAAAATGGAAGCCATAATTCAAGATAAAATAAATTCCTTTAAAGATATTTGGCAACCATGGATAACTCAGTATTTGCCACCAAACTTTGATGACACCTTGTTGATGCCTTGATGTTTTACACTCTCTCGCAGTAACTATCTATAAGCAAATGGCTATTGATGCATTTATCCCCGGGGATTCTTCCTGTCACTTCCTCTTCTCCTTCTCTTCTTCCTGCTCTTCCCCTTCTCTTTTTCTCAACTTTTTTATATGTTTTTTTTTTTTGTGTTTTTTTTTATTTTATTTTTTTCATATATATAGGTTCAACAAGTATACCTACATATGTTCCTCTCAATTTTTTTAGGCACAGATACTTGATTTTTAAGAGTTATATAGTAGCGATTGTTCTGTCTCATACCTTTTGAGGCTTTAATACATTTCTTTATCCTCCTTAGGTGTTTACCTTTAAGGCTTCAATTGTAATTCTCATTCTGAGTCTACACTTTATTTAGACTAAGTGAAGTAACTCACTCTGATTATTGAGTGAAGCAATTGTCTCTTGATCCATGATATATATATGATTTCATATGCTAATTTTGAACCTATTGTAGTGATTACTGTGATTGTTGCTTTATTTATTTATTTTTTGTTATTATTTCTCTGTAACTTGATAAAATTCAATAAACAAATTTGAACATAAAATTAGCTTGTACTGTAATTCGGGGATTCAGATATATCCGAATCTCCGAATAACAAACAATTTGTCCAAATATTTATTTGGAATGAAACAAACTGCACATGTCTAGTCGGTGAGAACAGGTTAATTGTTAAAGTGGAACTTTGTTTTTTAATATTCTTATATGCCATCTTAAAGTAAAAATGCTAAATTTTACAGCTATCTCTGGAACAAGAGTAAATGGTAAAGAAAGTGAAGGAAAATTTCCCTAACAGGACACAGCAAGAAAAAAAAGCTGGGTATTAATTATTGGCTACTCTATCCAAATCTAAAAAATGTCTTTAGATGTGCTTTAACCTAACCCCAGAGTTATCTCTAAACACTTGGACTTTTCTAGCATCCTTAACACCTAACCACTACACCTGGACATTGCTGGAATAACCAACTTATTGTTAGGGCTGTCGCCACAGACAGCGCTGTTTCTCTTTTAGGTTATATGGCATCCAGCATCATCCAAACCTTGGGGGAGTGGTTAAATGTTGTTGAGAGTTGCATTTAGGTTTTAGATTAAGCATAAGGATGTTTGTATACAAGTGTTCAAAGGATTAGGGGTTAAAGTGTAACTGCATGTGTCCATGTTAATGTTATGACTGTTGTTCTAAAAGAACCCCTCAGTAGATTTTTTTCTGACAAGTGCTAACACCAGTTACTCATAGGTGTGTGCAGCCTATTGCACTAGGGTATGCACCCCAAAGCTCAAATGCACATGCACAGTAAAGCAGGGCACAGTGTCAGTAGAGCCGTGAATGGTGTCTGTAGGGATGAGATTGGTGTCAGTAGTAATTTGTTTTTATTATTTTATTTTATTATTTTTTACAATTTATTTTTATTTTTTATTTTAGTTTTTCAATATATATATATTTATTTTTATTTATTGTTACAATTTTGTTAGGAGTCCCATTGAGGGGCTTTGGTGAAATAGCAGAGAAAGGGACTGAGGACAGAGATTCCCCAGTCCCTTTCTCTGTAGCCTCAGCTGCCACAAGGGTAGAGGTGTTCAGCAGTGGGAATCTGCATCGCACAAGGTACACCCAGCACACCCTATGCGTATGCCTATGCAATCACTTATGTACTTAGCTTCACAGATTACTTAATAAAATTTTTATATCACTTGAATAACATCTACTTTGTATAAGTTAAAAATAAGAAGCCTGTCATTGCCAGATTAGGATTTTTGTAGAAAGGCTTAAATAAAATGTGCAAAGACTTATACAAGGTTGTGGAAACAAAAATTTAGTAAAGAGCTGCAGGTCATTGGGTTGTACTTATACTATAGCTTCAGTTAGCTTATCTGCGACACAGTTAAAATTGTTATCTTGATAACCTTAATTTGCCGATAAAATTATCTCAACTTTCACAAATATTTTTGTGTTGATGTCACTACTGTTGTAGGGATACTTTACTGTGGACATGATTTATTACACACATATGCATATAACTGTCAACCTAACAAAATAATAGCATATTGAAATGTCACTGACGTGCAAAGATGATGTTATAGCATTTTCACTTATACAGGATTGCTATGGGCATTGAGCTGGCACTTTGAATAAAGGCATCTTCACACACCAAAAGCTCAGTTGTATGCTACATTAACTACATGTATATAAGATTTTGGATGACATGAGCACAGTTGTTCACACTTTTTCTATTTCCATGAATATTTGGGTCTTTGCATTTAAGCCCTTGAGCATTTTTTGCTGGTAAAACTGATTCTGAAAGGTGTATAAAATAATCTAAGACAGCAAAATATGTCATATGACATTGTTTAGTATAATATTGGAGACAATTGTCTGTTCATAAAGGCAACAGGTGTTAAGAAAAACAGTAAAATCACCGTTACCTGATTGAAACAGTCATTGGTTTTGATGAGGAGCAGAGCATTTTTTTTTGTTTGTTTTTGCATATAGTTATCTGAGTATAACTATTTTTTTTATACTGGATTTAGAACAATGAAAGGGAACACCTGCATGGGCTTGACTACTTCACAATATTACATTTTTTTTTTTAAGGCTGTTAGGTAAGAGACTCAGACTTTCAGTCATATCTGGTAGGTTTATTTACTACCCTAGCCCTGAACATCTCAGACATATAGTGGATTGACAGGATGGATTGACAGATGTACTGGGCTCATCGAGTTCTGGGCCCCAAAACACCAGTGGGAGAATGACCCAGGGACTTTATTGTGTAATTCCATGACTATGATAGCAAATAAGCTTTAGTCAAGTCAAGCTTTATTGTCATTCTACTACACGTGAGAACATATGGTAGAACGAAATGTCGTATCTCACAGGGCCACTGTACTACATACTAATTAAACATAATTATAAATATACAAAGAATAAAACACAGCGAAGAACTTAAAAAAAAAATATATAAACCTATACACATCTGGGAACAACATAACTGTACATATACTGTGTATTTCCAAGAGTCTGTGGAGCAGCAAGTGTTTATAAAAGTGTCTAGTGCATATTCAACAGTAAAAGGAAGGGGGAGTGAGATGTTCCTGGTCACAATATATAGGTTGTAGAAGAGTTTTCAAAGAGGATTGGAGTTGAGGGCTCTCACAGCCTGGGGGAAAAAAACAGTTGAGCAGTACTCCGGTACCTTTTATCTGATGGCAAGAGCTGGAAGAGACTGTGTGAGGGATGGGTAGGATCCTTCACGGTACTAATAGCTTTGCTGGAGCATCGTGTATGGAAAATGTCCAGGATAGAGGGGAGAGAGACACCAATAATCTTTTTAGCCATCTTCACTAGCCGCTGCAGTTCCCATACCAGACATTGATGCAGCTGGTCAGCACGCTCTTAATGGTTCCCCTTTAGATTGTAGTAAGGATGGGTGGAGGGAGACTGGGTTTTTAAAGGCAGCAGAGAAAATATAGGCGCTGTTGTGCCTTCTTGGTTAGTGACGTGATGTTGGTGGTCCAGGTAAGATCCTCTGAGATGTGCACTCCGAGGAATTTAGTACTGCTAACTCTCTCCACAGTCATGCTGTCGTTGGTCAGTGGGTGGGGGGTGTGATCAACAGAATTTCTCAAGAAATCCATAACAACCTCCTTTGTTTTGCTTACAGCTTGTTTGTACCATTTAACCAGTTGTGCCACTTCCTCTCTGTAGAGTGTTTCATCATTGTTGCTGATGAGACCTACCACAGTTGTGTCATCCGCAAACTTGATGATATGGTTGGAGATGAACTTGTCTGTACATTCATGGGTCAGCAGTGTGAAGAGCAGCGGGCTGAGCACACATCCCTGTGGGGCACCCATGCTCAGTGTGGTAGTGCTCAAGGTGCTGTAGCCGGCACGGACTGACTGAGGTCTTCTGGTTAAAAAGTCCAGTATCCAATTACAGAGGAGCAGGTTGAGGCCCAGCGAGTTCAATATAGTGATAAGTTGCTGAGGAATCATTGTAATAAATTCTGAGCTAAAGTCAATAAACAGCATTCTAACAAAAGAGTCTTTCTGTGGCTATGGGCCAGGTGGAGGGTAGAGAATATTGCATCGTCCATGGAACGGTTTGGACTGTATGCAAACTGATATAGGTCCAGCGTGTATGGAAGACTGGACTTAATGTGATGCATGACTAACCTCTCAAAGCACTTCATCATTATTGGAGTTAGTACTATGGGGCAATAGTAATTCAAACAGGTGTCTTCTTTGGCACTGGAATTATGGTGGTTGATTTAAGACATGTAGAGACAACTGCCTGGCTCAGCGACATTTTAAAGATATATGTGAGGACATCTGTCGGCTGTACAGCACAGTCTCTCAGTACACATCCAGGTATGTCATCAGGGCCAGTAGCCTTCCATCGGTTGACCCTGAACAGGGTCTTCCTTACGTCGGCTGGAGAAAAGCATAGCACCCACGAGACAGATTGGCTCTTGCTGTTTTAAGAGCTGCTTTTGTGATGGAGTTTATAAAATTATTATTTTATATGAATGATCTTTCTCTCTATTATCTACTCAAATATGGGTTTAGAAATGACTCTTGTATACAGCTGCACATATGGTTCACTGCCCCCACTCAGGAATTTAGAGTAACTAGTATCCTTTTGAGGATGTGTCTGCAAGGAACAATAGAAGCACTCCTTTGAAAGAAGATTTGATGTGCACACACACACACACACTGAGATATGTTTGTACAATAAGAAAATTATTGATGTTCATATTGGGAACTAGAAAGTTAATGTATGCTAACTAAGGATATAAGTTAGAGTATTATCATGTGTGTGTTTGGGTCGTCTAAGCTAAAATGGCTGCCGAGCTGAAGAATGAACAGCATGTGGCTTGACACGTAGAAGAAATAGACTCAAGAGGAAGATGACCATATATAGAATCAGCCAATCATATGTACATGTTTGTGATGACGATTGCTTATGTCACTTAGTTTATTTAAGGGGCTGTGACCCAGAATAAAGCTCTGTTGTGATGAAGAAGTTACGCTGATCACAGTATTCTAGCGTGATTTGTTTCTACAAGCATGCATGTACAATTCACTTCAGCATACATTTGAACCAGCGGCAGAATAAGGAATAGTTTTCTGGTATTGGACCAGAACCGATCTATTACAATTTGGCTCCCAACGTGGATTCTGAATTCTGATTTCTGCCAGAGCCGACCTAGCTATAGATGTCAGCGGTTGGAGATGTGTCTGCCGGGACGTGGCCTGATCATCTGCGATACACGGTAAGTGAATACTGTTCTATTCCTTACCTGTGTTATTCCGGTTCAGTCACCCTCCCTTTCGCTCACATTCAGTCGGCTCTTCCGAGATCAGCAAAGACGGGTAACTTCTTGTCCAGAACCAATTTACTAAGAACCCGTCGACCTATTCTGCCGGCTGTTATTTATGTTATGTTTTGTTCTGTGTTGACTTGAATGTGGCTATTTCAGCGGACTGTCTGTGTGTGAAGGGGAGACACAATAGTTCCTTGCCAGGGCTGGTCCTGGTTCAAGAGAGAGGTGTCATAAGGTAGGTTTAGACACAGAATTTCCTTGTCTGTTTTCTTTAGTAAGACTCAGATTGAAGAGAGGGTGTCATTAAATAAATAATTATGTGTGTGGGATTCCTTGTTAATAATGATTGAAGAGAGGGCGCCGGGATGTGCGCGGGATTCCTTGTCATTTATGATTGAAGAGAGGGCGCCGGGAACATATATATATGTGTGTATGGAGTCACTGGATTCCTTGCTAAGCTTCCATAATTTGCTGGAGCATCGTAGTTAAGAGAGGCTGGCTCCATACATTTAGATAAATATATAATACGAGCCAGGTTTGTTCGGGGTCACATTTTACCTCCATACAGACAGCAGAGCTGAAATAGTGTGTCATATTCTAATCCTGTGTATGTAGTTTATTGTCTGTTTATGTCCTACCTGTCCATGTGGAGGTGGTTGGGGTTTTAGTTAAGCTGATCTAAGTATATGATATACGGGAGGTATATTGGGCCTTAAGATGCCTGTTTAACGAGCTTGGCAGATATTACAGTGTTTCGAGTAGACGTGCAGTTTAACCTGTCTTTTACAGCTCATTTTGGGACAGAAGCACAACGCCCAGCTTTGTTTCCCCCCCTTCCGGCCATAAAATTCCTCAGGCTGTATAGAGAGAGTCAAATTTCCCCCCCTTCTTTTCTCTCCTGTTGGGGGCTTGCTGCCTCTTCTGTGAGAGAACAAAAAGAAAAGGGGGATTGTTTTTTTAAACCTACTGATGTGTTTTTTTTTCCAAGACGTTTAACCCTTTAACATCCCTTCTAGCCTATGGCTGATTTTTAACCCTGAGTGTACTTTTTCATTATGAGGTCTGGAGTTTTTGGATTTGCTGTTTTTAGGTTGAGCCTTTGCTACAAAGCTATTTGACACTATTCACAGGATATAGTTACATAGTGGGGAGGGCGGATCCTGCCATATAGCAGAAACTGAACTGACATAGGGGTTGGCAGAACTCTTAACTGCTGCTATATTATAATATTTTAGTTTTCACATTTCGCTAATTAAAGTGTGGTTGAACATATGCTTGCTCATCCAATCCAGCTCTGCTTTGGAACAATATTGGTGCTAACTGCAGTATGTATTAATTATCTTCTAAAGCACGGGTGAGATATCTTTTGTCATATCTCCTGACATTGACTTTAAGTCTTGCGATTAGATTGATTATGGGATATGTTGAACCATTGATTCATTCCAAATTTAACATAAGTGTTGTTTGATTCATCACACTGTGTGCATAATGTAACGTTTTTTTTTTTTTTATGTATTTTAAGAGGGTAAAGAGATCTGTTTGTCTTGAGAAAGATAACATAGTGTCATATTAATAAAGAGTACTTACCTTCCGTGAAGTAATGGAAAGACGTTTCACAAGAGTTCCCAAGTTTTAAATAATCTAGTATCATTTAAGTATTGAACTTTGCATAGGGCTTGCATAGAAATGTATGTTCATATTGTCTGAACAAGAACAAAGCCTGCCTCCACCCTATACTGGTAGCCATTACTGGGCGTGTGAGGCATGTGGGAGGTCCCCGGGTTCTGCACCTAATGCAGTTGTAAGTTGGAGGACCTCCTACAGAAGTCCCTCCCCTCGCAAGCAGGCGTTCCTCCACCCTCATCCCAGCCATCCATATCCCTATACCCCATGTGCCCAGTATTGAATGCAGATGGCAGCTTTTACTGCCCACCGGTCATTGCCCTGTGATGCCTTCAATACCGGGTTATATTACAAAGAGCATTATCGCATGCTATCAAGTGCTTTCGTACCGGGTTTGAGAGAACCGATATGGATAGGGCTGATAGTGGCCCGACCAGAGTAGTGCAGGACCTTATAGCAGTGAATGAGGCCATCCTTCCACACACTCTTCTGTCAGGGGTGCCCCTGTCTGCAAATTTTTCGCCGTCAGAGATTTAGCGTGTGAAGCCATACAGGCCATTCTGCTCCCCGGTAATGCTAAGGCCCTACATGCATTTTTGAGACTGATCTCTTACTGAAGAGCTTGGATACCTGCGGCTTCCCTTCTCATGCAACCCCTGTATGACAACCTGCTATGTGCCCCCTTTGCGCTGTCCGAAGAAGCGCTCAATAACTTTTACCTTTTGACAAAGGCGATCTACGCTGCTCCTGTTCTCAGTCTCCCTGATTATGGTAAGCCCTTTTGCCTGTTCATATCTGAGATACAGGGCCACACTTCAGGGGTGTTGACACAAAGTCATGGACTCCGTAACTGCCCCATCGGTTACTATTCAACCCGCCTGGACCCAGTTGCCAGAGGAGGCCCATCATGTCTCTGAGCTGTTTTTGCTGCCCAGGCCCTGCTGGACTGAACTTCTGACATTGTTCTGGGCCATCCCCTTCTGCTGCTTGCCCCTCACTATCTCTCTGCCATTCTGAATCGGGTGCAACCCTAGCATTTGCCCTCTGGTTGCAATGCTGTTTACTCATGCCTGCCGATGTGACTCTACTTCGATGCCAGTGACTCTACCCTGCTACTCTCCTTCCTTTTGTCCAAGGGGGGTATCATGACATGTCTCTGGATGAACAGGAAGAAGAGAACGCAGACCTACCTGCTCCTACCCTAGATGAAGATGAACATGATTGCTTTGAACTCATGAAGGCGGAAACCACCCATCTACCCTTTGTCCTTGAAGCCCTGATCCCAATGCCTCAACTCACCTTGTATCAGTATGGGTGGATGATCTTTGGACTGTAGGAACCCGCCCATGTCTCCCCAGAGCTTTGTACCCAGCTGTGGTGCAATGGGCCCATGGAGCAACCCATCTCTCAAAGACTTTGATGAACTCACTTATAAACAAACATTATGTAGCTCCAGGAATAACGACTTTAACTAATCAATACTGAAAGTCCTGCCACACTTGCCTAGCATGCAACCCTGGAAGGCTAGAGAAACCACCCCCGAAACACTCAGCTAGACTGCTCTACCCCTTCCACAGGATACAGATTGATCAAATGCCAAAGAGTGGTAGATTTGAGTACGCTCTAGTGGTGGTAGACATGTTCTCAGGATGGCCCGAGGCTTATCCAGTCGCAGATCAGACAGCGAAAACCACGGCTAAGAAATTGCTTTTGGAGGTGGTTTGCAGATATGGGGTACCTGAGGTGATAGAGAGTGATCAAGGTCCTGCGTTCACTGCCACAGTCACAAAAGAAATATGGTTGGCCCTAGGTACCACATTAGCGTTTCACACACCTTATCACCCTGTTAGATTGTTATTACCCACAACAGTTGCAATTACAGTATGATACTTTGATAGATTATGTGACCGCTCTTGTAAAAGAATTAACTAACATCCATGTGCGAGTATATTCTTCCATTACAGATCCTGATCTAGATACCGGTACTTACAGTATACTTCCTGATGATTGGGTGATGGTTAAGAAGTTCATCTGAAAGCATTCCCTGGAGCCAAGATATGCAACAAGGCTCCAGTTCCTGAGGACCATGAACCACCCGCATCAGAATGAAACTATATATCTTTTTTCTTATAGCAACTGTGCACGCACAGGAGGTGGCTATCAAACAAATAGATGGTGTAACACACTTTTGGTATAATTCATCAGACACACATGTAGCTACCTTCATATTTGATTTCTGTGCTATAAATCTTTCTTTTTTTTCAAATATAATTTTTATTGAGTTTTCCAAAGAAACAGGAAAAGAAAAAAAAAAAAAGAAGGAACCTGGGCTGAGCCCGCCAAGATACAAAAGTAGCTCATACTAGTGGAGGACGCAGCCTCCTAATCACATAACACAGGAATACCAATACATTACACAATGAATAATATATGTCCTGAAATTCCCGTTATCAATTACTATTCTCATAACTACTTATATAACAAAAAAAAAAAGGGGGGGGAGAGGAAAGAATGAAGGACGGTGTTAAGCCGAAAACGCTTAACTGTTCCGAGATCAGATAAATCACAGCCCCCAACAATATGTTAAGTATTTTAGATCTCAAAAGAGATCTTTTCCCTCATCCGAATGTACAAACATATTCCAGCTAGCCCATGTCGCTTTATAGGTTCCCTGTCTATCCTGTGCAGTCATTATTAGATCCTCCATTTTATCTATGTTTTCCACCTTCCGCAGCCACATCGCCACTGACGGTGGATTCTGAGCTTTCCACATCATAGGGATGCAGGCTTTAGCAGCATTGATCAGATGCCTCAACAAAGATTTTTTATATACCCGGGGAGCCAGAGTCGACACGAGAAATAGAAAAAACGCTGGATCGTTTGGAATCAGGAAGTCAGTAAATCGCTGCGATGTATTACACACCATCGTCCAAAAGTCGATCAATTTAGGACAGGACCAGAATATGTGTAGCATCGTACCCCTTTCCTCGCCGCAACGGCAGCAATGTTCTGGTATATCTGGGAAAATCACATGCAGATGAACAGGTGTCAGATACCACCTTGTCAAAATTTTATAGTTGGTTTCCTGTATTTTTGTGCATATCGAGGACTTAAGGGAGAGACTAATCATATTCTGTTTTTGGGTCGGAGAAAACGTACGGTCTAGATCAGTTTCCCACCTCGCAATACAGGGCAAATCAGGTTGTTGTTCTGGCGTATTTTGGAGAGCATACATTTTAGATAGAGTCTGTGGTAGCGGATCTATGCCCGAGCAGTATTCCTCAAACATGTTCAGGGGTCTAGTATAGCTCCGGGGGTTCGGGATGGTCAGAAGAAAGTGCTGCAGCTGTGCCGCATTCCAGAACTCAAGTCCAAAAGGGCCTGCAGTATCCATCAGTTCCAGAATGGTGGGCCATCTATCGCTAATTACAAACTGAGAAGCAGTCATAAGGCCAGAAGTCCTTAGTTGCCTAAATTGCGTAGGTGGGAGCCCCGGGGAAAATCTAGGATTACCTAGAATCGGGGTCAAAGGCGATGTCATGGCTGCTAAAGAGGGTTTTAAGATAGCACGAGTGCTCTGTCACAAGGTATTACCTATTAATGGATGTGATTTCAGTTCAGTGGGTAGAGAGTCTCCACACCACAAGGCGGTCCGTAAAGGGATGTCAGTCTGGTGTTGTTCTATTTGTGCCCATAATTTAGACTCATAATGTCGCCGCCAATCGATCACCACTATAAATCTTTCCCCCTCCATTTAACTGGCAGTGTAACTTGTTCCGGATGCAGATTACCAACGGAAATATATATATATATGTGACAGAACAGACTGTGACCACTGGGAATCTGTGGGTTGGAATACAGGGGATGACTGGGGATAGAAGCCACAGAGTGCCCTGAACAGGAAAGACAAATATGGATATGGAGTCATTATTCAGCAGACTGACCTTATTAAAAACAGGCATATGGTCAAGTCATGATGGGGAAAAGGGATATAGCACGAAACTCACCCTAACCATAAGGAATCCCAGTCCTACGAATGCAGGCACATATGTTATGGGGGTACGGTATGATGGGGGGGGATAGGGGCCCAAGTGGACAGTTTCAATTTAAAGACATTTATAATTCATCTGAATGGGAGGCCCTTCAAATAGAAAGTGATCCCATTTAAACCACATGTACATATGCACACCCTAGGAGATATGGTAGCCATAGCTGATCCCACATTTGAAGACACGATGGAAGCAGAGACTGGTTTCTCGGATGTCAACCTGTGGCTCGAATGGATGAGATATAGTGTAGGGAAACATAACAGGTCCAACTGTTATGTGTGTGGTGGAGCTAGACCCCATTTGGGAACAGTGCCATTAAACATATGTCCCACTCAAGAGGAGTGTTTTCTGAGCCTGTTTACCAATACTTCCACTGATTCCTCCCAGTGTGAAACATGGAAAAGAGAATATCCCATAGTAACTAAGACATCCAAGCCCGGGGAGGGTATTACTATATATCCCGGTAATTACACGTTATGGGAACTACCAGGGAATAGGGAAGTTCTTAGGGAACTTCTCTATGGGATACTGTGCCTCATACAGTAGTGTAACCACAGATCTGGTACAGAATCAAACTCAGTCATACTCCAATTGAAGGGCAATTGCTCAAAACATGTCGGGTTTTTAGTCTGCTGCCACCCTTGTTATCACGCAATTATTTCAATTTTTTCCTTGAGGTCCTCTTTCTTTGTATTTGCATCTATTAATGCTGCATGTACCATTTTTTACTACGATGATATGCCAATAAAGGCTATATTTTTCTATACCATACCCTGGTTTTATTTACATTATATGGAGCCATCCATTTTTTTCTCTTTATGATATCGTGTTTCCAAGCGGTATCTCCAACGGATAGTTCATAAAGAGTTACATCTTTTGGGATAACCATCTACCGTCGCCGCTTTGATATCGGGAGGAGAGGTTCGTGACTAGTGATGTCGCGAACATAAAATTTTCCGTTCGCGAACGGCGAGCGCGAACTGCCGCAAATGTTCGCGAACGGGCGAACCCGGCGAACCGCCATAGACTTCAATAGGCAGGCGAATTTTAAAGCCCACAGGGACTCTTTCTGGCCACAATAGTGATGAAAAAGTTGTTTCAAGGGGACTAACACCTGGACTGTGGCATGCCGGAGGGGGATCCATGGCAAAACTCCCATGGAAAATTACGTAGTTGACGCAGAGTCGGGTTTTAATCCATAAAGGGCATAAATCACCTAACATTCCTAATGTGTTTGGAATAACGTGCTTTAAAACATCAGGTATGATGTTGTATCGATCAGGTAGTGTAAGGGTTACGCCCGCTTCACAGTGACAGACCAAACTCGGACAGACCAAACTCCCCGTTTAACGCACCGCAAACAACTGCAAACAGTCCATTTGCACAACCGCAAGGCTTTAATGATCACCTTAGATGATCACAAAGAAAATTTATGTTTTTTCTATGCAAAATTATCAAGCCGATCGCTTTTGGTCTGTTCACAATGAAGCAACGACCTTACCATCTGGGGTGTGCCAACAACGCCATTGCCAACACACTCATAGAGGTGGTCGCTTCATTGTGATACGCAAGCCCCTTCACCACAACAAGGTAATGATCACGAAGGGGAATTGACACAGGTATGTGTTTTTTTGTTTGTTTTTTTTGCAGCCACAGTGCAGCACCAGAGCCCAGAAAAATTAGGCATGTACACATGCCTGTAAAATTAGGCATTGTTGCAGCCGCTGCTGTAGCAGCGGCCAGAAAAAAATATGTTTTTCAGGCAGAAAGTGCCCTAAAACATTGCGGCTTGTGGACCATTTTTAGCCCAAGGCAGCTCATCTCATCAGGCCTTTTTTAGTCAAATGTATCGCCCACTGTCAGTCCCTTCGGGATCCATGCCTCATTCATCTTAATAAAGGTGAGGTAATCTAGACTTTTTTGACCTAGGCGACTTCTCTTCTCAGTGACAATACCTCCTGCTGCACTGAAGGTCCTTTCTGAAAGGACACTTGAAGCGGGGCAGGCCAGAAGTTCTATCGCAAATTGAGATAGCTCAGGCCACAGGTCAAGCCTGCACACCCAGTAGTCAAGGGGTTCATCGCTCCTCAGAGTGTCGATATCTGCAGTTAAGGCGAGGTAGTCTGCTACCTGTCGGTCGAGTCGTTCTCTGAGGGTGGACCCCGAAGGGCTGTGGCGATGCGTAGGACTTAAAAAGCTCCGCATGTCCTCCATCAACAATACGTCTGTAAAGCGTCCTGTCCTTGCCGGCATGGTCGTGGTAGGAGGAGGATTACTTTCACCTCTTCCCCTGTTAGATTCCCGTTGTGCTGTGACATCACCCTTATACGCTGTGTAAAGCATACTTTTTAATTTATTTTGGAACTGCTGCATCCTTTCCGTCTTCCTGTAATTCGGTAACATTTCTGGCACTTTCTGCTTATACCGGGGGTCTAGTAGCGTGGCCACCCAATACAGGTCGTTCTCCTTCAGCCTTTTTATACGAGGGTCCCTCAACAGGCACGACAGCATGAAAGACCCCATTTGCACAAGGTTGAATGCCGAGCTACTCATGTCCTGTTCCTCGTCCTCACTGATCTCACTGAAGGTCTGTTCTTCCCCCCAGCCACGTACAACACCACGGGTACCAGATAGGTGACAACGAGCACCCTGGGATGCCTGCTGTGGTTGGTCTTCCTCCTCCTCCTCAAAGCCACATTCCTCCTCTGACTCCTCTTCCTCAGACTCCTCTTCCAGCGTTGCCGCAGGTCCAGCAAGCGATGCTGATAAGGCTGTTTCTGGTGGTGGTGATGGTGACCACAACTCTTCCTCTTCCTCTTCACGCTCATCTACGGCCTGATCCAGCACTCTTCGCAGGGCACGCTCCAGGAAGAAAACAAATGGGATGATGTCGCTGATGGTGCCTTCAGTGCGACTGACTAGGTTTGTCACCTCCTCAAAAGGACGCATGAGCCTACAGGCATTGCGCATGAGCGTCCAGTAACGTGGCAAAAAAATTCCCAGCTGCGCAGAGGCTGTCCTAGCACCCCGGTCATACAAATACTTGTTGACGGCTTTTTCTTGTTGGAGCAGGCGGTCGAACATTAGGAGTGTTGAATTCCAACGTGTCGGGCTGTCGCAAATCAAGCGCCTCACTGGCATGTTGTTTCGCCGCTGGATATCTGAAAAGTGCGCCATGGCTGTGTAGGAACGCCTGAAATGGCCACACACCTTCCTGGCCTGCTTGAGGACATCCTGTAAGTCTGGGTACTTATGCACAAAGCGTTGTACAATCAGATTTAACACATGTGCCATGCACGGCACATGTGTCAACTTGCCCAAATTCAATGCCGCCAACAAATTGCTTCCGTTGTCACACACCACTTTGCCGATCTCCAGTTGGTGCGGAGTCAGCCACTGATTCACCTGTGCGTTCAGGGCGGACAGGAGTGCTGGTCCGGTGTGACTCTCTGCTTTCAGGCAAGTCAACCCCAAGACAGCGTGACACTGTCGTATCCGGGATGTGGAATAGCCCCTGGGGAGCTGGGGGGGTGCTGTTGATGTGGAGCAAGACGCAGCAGCAGAAGAGGACTCAGCCGAGGAGGTTATCGAAGAGGATGGAGTAGGAGGAGTAGAGGAGGTGACAGCAGGCCTGCCTGCAAGTCGTGGTGGTGTCACCACCAACTCCTCTGCAGAGCCACGCATTACATGCTTGGCAGCCGTCAGCAGGTTTACCCAATGAGCAGTGTAGGTGATATACCTGCCCTGACCGTGCTTTGCAGACCAGGTATCAGTGGTCAGATGGACCCTTGCCCCAACACTGTGTGCCAGACATGCCATGACTTCCTTTTGCACAATAGAGTACAGGTTGGGGATTGCCTTTTGTGAAAATAAATTTCGGCCGGGTACCTTCCACTGCGGTGTCCCAATAGCTACAAATTTTTTGAAGGCCTCAGACTCCACCAGCTTGTATGGTAAAAGCTGGCGGGCTAAGAGTTCCGACAAGCCAGCTGTCAGACGCCGGGCAAGGGGGTGACTCTGTGACATTGGCTTCTTACGCTCAAACATGTCCTTGACAGACACCTGACTGTGGGCAGATGAGCAGGAACTGCTCAAGGCGAGAGACGTAGTGTCAGATGGTTGAGAGGGGGCAAGGAGGACAGCAGTGGTTGACGTGGCTGAAGATGCTGGACCAGGAGGAGGATGGTGGCTTTGAGCTTGTGTGCTGCTTGTACTCGTCATCATGTGTTGATCCCATAGGCGTTTGTGATGTGAGATCATGTGCCTTCGCAAAGCAGTTGTACCTAGGTGGGTGTTGGATTTCCCACGACTCAGTTTCTTTTGGCACAGGTTGCAAATGGCATCGCTGTTATCAGAGGCAGACACACAAAAAAAATGCCACACTGCTGAGCTTTGCAATGGCGGCATTCTGGTGGTGGCAACAGCATGCGTTGATTGGCGTGCTGTCTGGCTGACCCCGGGTGCCGATACATGCTGTCTGACTGTGCCACTAGCTCCTTGCGACGACCTACCCCTCCTTCCAACTCGTCTCCTCCTCCTCTCTGTCTCCCCATCTGAACGTTCCCCCTGTTCTTCTTCTCTTCGAGCGGGCACCCACGTGACATCCACATCGTCATCATCAACCGCTTCACTTGTATCTGACAACTCAGCAAAGGAAGCAGCAGCGGGTACAACATCATCATCATCACACCGTACATCCATGTGTGTAATGCTGCCTGACTGAGACATATCCCTTTTATCTACATCCTCTGGCAATAATGTTTGCGCATCACTCATTTCTTCCAACTCATGTGTAAATAACTCCTCTGACAGATCAAGTGAAGCAACTGTGGTGCTAGTGTTGGTGGTGGCGGAAGGCGGGCGAGTGGGAACTTGAGAGGTGCCCAAAGCTGAGCTGGAGAAGGATGGTGCGTCAAGGTTCCGAGCGGAAGCTGTAGAAGATTGGCTGTCCTGTGTTAGCCAGTCAACTATGTCCTCAGAACTTTTCGAGTTCAGGGTACGTGGCCCCTGAACACTGGGCATTATTCTTGGGCCAAAGGGAATCACAGCACCACGACCACGACAGCCCCTGCGGGGTGGCCTGCCTCTGCCTGTCATTTTTTTTAGATTAGTTTAGTTGTACTATGCGTGCAAGCTACTGTGACACCAGATATGAGTGGCACTGTGCACTGGCAGAAGTTGGCACAGTAGACACTGTAGGTCTGACACACACGCTGGCAGGCAACTGACTGCTCATCTACTGCAGTCAAAACTGTTGTGGTTTTTTTTATGTAAGCTACTGTGCCGGGGGAAAAAAACAAGCAGACTGGTGTTTTACCAGCCCTAAAAAGGGCTTTTTGGGGTGCTGTCAGGACGCTGTGCTTACAGCAGAGATCAGATGAGTCTTTCAGGAGTGGAGTGAACACTGAATACACTTGCCTATAGCTTTCCCTATAAAATCAGCAGCAGCTAAACTGTCCCTCCTCTGGCTAACACTGCAGCTTAAGTACAGACTGAATCTAAAATAGATGCTGTCCAGGAAAAAAAAAAAGCAGACTGGTGTTTTACCAGCCCTAAAAAGGGCTTTTTGGGGTGCTGTCAGGACGCTGTGCTTACAGCAGAGATCAGATGAGTCTTTCAGGAGTGGAGTGAACACTGAATACACTTGCCTATAGCTTTCCCTATAAAATCAGCAGCAGCTAAACTGTCCCTCCTCTGGCTAACACTGTAGCTTAAGTACAGACTGAATCTAAAATAGATGCTGTCCAGGAAAAAACAAAAAAGCAGACTGGTGTTTTACCAGCCCTAAAAAGGGCTTTTTGGGGTGCTGTCAGGACGCTGTGCTTACAGCAGAGATCAGATGAGTCTTTCAGGAGTGGAGTGAACACTGAATACACTGGCCTAGCCTAGCTTTCCCTATAAAATCAGCAGCAGCTAAACTGTCCCTCCTCTGGCTAACACTGTAGCTTAAGTTCAGACTGAATCTAAAATAGATGCTGTCCAGGAAAAAACAAAAAAGCAGACTGGTGTTTTACCAGCCCTAAAAAGGGCTTTTTGGGGTGCTGTCAGGACGCTGTGCTTACAGCAGAGATCAGATGAGTCTTTCAGGAGTGGAGTGAACACTGAATACACTGGCCTAGCCTAGCTTTCCCTATAAAATCAGCAGCAGCTAAACTGTCCCTCCTCTGGCTAACACTGTAGCTTAAGTTCAGACTGAATCTAAAATAGATGCTGTCCAGAAAAAAAAAACAAGCAGACTGGTGTTTTACCAGCCCTAAAAAGGGCTTTTTGGGGTACTGTCAGGACGCTGTGCTTACAGCAGAGATCAGATGAGTCTTTCAGGAGTGGAGTGAACACTGAATACACTTGCCTATAGCTTTCCCTATAAAATCAGCAGCAGCTAAACTGTCCCTCCTCTGGCTAACACTGTAGCTTAAGTACAGACTGAATCTAAAATAGATGCTGTCCAGGAAAAAACAAAAAAGCAGACTGGTGTTTTACCAGCCCTAAAAAGGGCTTTTTGGGGTGCTGTCAGGACGCTGTGCTTACAGCAGAGATCAGATGAGTCTTTCAGGAGTGGAGTGAACACTGAATACACTGGCCTAGCCTAGCTTTCCCTATAAAATCAGCAGCAGCTAAACTGTCCCTCCTCTGGCTAACACTGTAGCTTAAGTTCAGACTGAATCTAAAATAGATGCTGTCCAGAAAAAAAAAACAAGCAGACTGGTGTTTTACCAGCCCTAAAAAGGGCTTTTTGGGGTGCTGTCAGGACGCTGTGCTTACAGCAGAGATCAGATGAGTCTTTCAGGAGTGGAGTGAACACTGAATACACTGGCCTAGCCTAGCTTTCCCTATAAAATCAGCAGCAGCTAAACTGTCCCTCCTCTGGCTAACACTGTAGCTTAAGTTCAGACTAATTCTAAAATAGATGCTGTCCAGGAAAAAACAAAAAAGCAGACTGGTGTTTTACCAGCCCTAAAAAGGGCTTTTTGGGGTGCTGTCAGGACGCTGTGCTTACAGCAGAGATCAGATGAGTCTTTCAGGAGTGGAGTGAACACTGAATACACTTGCCTATAGCTTTCCCTATAAAATCAGCAGCAGCTAAACTGTCCCTCCTCTGGCTAACACTGCAGCTTAAGTACAGACTGAATCTAAAATAGATGCTGTCCAGGAAAAAACAAAAAAGCAGACTGGTGTTTTACCAGCCCTAAAAAGGGCTTTTTGGGGTGCTGTCAGGACGCTGTGCTTACAGCAGAGATCAGATGAGTCTTTCAGGAGTGGAGTGAACACTGAATACACTTGCCTATAGCTTTCCCTATAAAATCAGCAGCAGCTAAACTGTCCCTCCTCTGGCTAACACTGCAGCTTAAGTACAGACTGAATCTAAAATAGATGCTGTCCAGGAAAAAAAAAAAAGCAGACTGGTGTTTTACCAGCCCTAAAAAGGGCTTTTTGGGGTGCTGTCAGGACGCTGTGCTTACAGCAGAGATCAGATGAGTCTTTCAGGAGTGGAGTGAACACTGAATACACTTGCCTAGCCTAGCTTTCCCTATAAAATAAGCAGCAGCTAAACTGTCCCTCCTCTCGCTAAGACTGCAGCTTGAGAATGAATCTAAAATGGATGCTGTCCAGGAGGTGGGAGGGTCTGGGAGGGAGGGTATGCTGCTGATTGGCTGGAATGTGTCTGCTGACTGTGAGGTACAGGGTCAAAGTTTGCTCAATGATAATGAATAGGGGGCGGACCGAACATCGCATATGTTCGCCGGCCGCGGCGAACGCGAACAAGCTATGTTCGCCGGGAACTGTTCGCCGGCGAATAGTTCTGTACATCTCTATTCGTGACATCCATATTGGAGCATCTACCCTGGAGTTCCCGTCCAGGCTTATTAACATCAGAGTCACGGTAAGAGTATCCATTACCTACCTGTGTACGGAAGACGTTGGAATACAACTTTATACCCATCCCTGTTGTTTTCCACATGATTTACAACGTGAACACCTTCAAAATCTTACAGTGAATTCAGTATGTCCATTATGGATTGGATACAGACTTCACCTTTTGTTTGAGTTTCTTATGGGACATTTTTATTGTAACACTTATGTGTTTTTGGTGTATTATTTTTTCACATATCCACATGCTTTGTATATGCTTGGTACTTTTCAACTTTTCACCATTTGAATATCTGGGTAGAGTACCTACATGTATCTACCCTTTAAGGGTTTTTTCTGTTATTGATATTCACTTTGTTTAGGTCAGCGCTGCATATGTTTTATCTTCACATTTTTTAACAATATAGTTTTATTGTTTATGTCAGCAGCTTATTCTTTCACAGGCAGCGCAATTTTCTTTTTTTCTTTATATATTTGTGTTTGGGAGACGTGTATTGGATCTGTGGGGACATGAAGATTAGGACTAGGTTACCAGGCCAATGGACAGGGGAGTGTGCACTTGCCAAAGTCATAATGCCCCTGCACATCTTTTCGGGAGGTGACCTACTGGTAAAAGGGGAGCACTCATCTAAATCCAGCAGGAAGCGTAGAAGTGCCCCAGCTGGTAGTTTTGACCCCATGTATATATAGATGCCACATGAGTCCCAAGGGGGGTCCCAGATGATTTCAAAGCAAGAGATCAAGTAGCTGCAGGATTTGAGTCCCTGATTCCCATAATCACTGTAAATAAGAATGTAGATTGGATTAATTATATTTACTATAACCAACAGAGGTTTGTTAACTATACCAGGGATGCACTCCAGGGTTTAGCTGAACAACTAGAGGCCACTTCACAAATGACTTTCCAAAATCATATGGCCTTAGACATGATTTTAGCTGAGAAGGGGGGTGTGTGTACGTGTACATGTTGTACGTACATTCCGGACAATACAGGCCCAAATGGTAAGGTAACCTTGGCCATTAAGAAATTAGAGGATCTCTCAAAAGAGTTAAAAAGAAATTCGGGACTGACCGATCCCTGGGATCAGTACTTTGGGTGGATGAGTGGGTGGCAACGCATTTGTACTCAAATAGGCATAGCAATTTTGATGCTGCTTACATTAGCTGTGATAGTGGTTTGCTGTATTATGCCCTGTATGAAGAAGCTGTGGAGGTGACTCCTACTTTTTTGAATTTAGGTGATATTAGAGATCCGATAAAGGAGGAGGAAGAGGGACCGTATACTCCATTGCAGTCCTTGCCTGTTAATAATACATACAGCATTCTCAAATGATAAGGGAAAGAATAGTGCTTGACTGTTCTCCTGACCATTTTGTTGAGTAAAGACACTGGGCAAGCCATGTCCGACCTCTATGCGAAATGCAAAAATGGTCCTGATGTCAGGGGGTGCAGGTAAGGCCATACAGCATAGGGACAGTACTGATAAAATAGTCATTTTAAGGGGGGACTGTAATGGAGTTTATAAAATGATTATTTTATATGAATGATCTTTCTCTCTATTATCTACTCAAATATGGGTTTAGAGATGACTCTTGTATACAGCTGCACATATGGTTCACTGCCCCCACTCAGGAATTTAGAGTAACTAGTATCCTTTTGAGAATGTGTCTGCAAGGAACAATAGAAGCACTCCTTTGAACGAAGATTTGATGTGCACACACACACACACTGAGATATGTTTGTACAATAATAAACTTATTGATGTTCATATTGGGAACTATAAAGTTAATGTATGCTAACTAAGGATATAAGTTAGAGTATTATCATGTGTGTGTTTGGGTAAATCTTATAACCGGACAGTAGTATTATTTTCCTTGATTGAAAAGTTGTAACAGAGATATTGATCCCGGAGTGAAAATGAGGAACAGATGTTCTGTCCACTCTTCAACTTACTCCCTCCTTCCGGCCCAATCCATCGTCTAAGCTAAAATGGCTGCCGAGCTGAAGAATGAACAGCATGTGGCTTGACACGTGGAAGAAATAGACTCAAGAGGAAGACGACCATATATGGAATCAGCCAATCATATGTACACGTTTGTGATGACGATTGCTTATATCACTTAGTTTATATAAGGGGCTGTGACCCAGAATAAAGCTCTATTGTGATGAAGAAGTTACGCTGATCACAGTATTCTAGCGTGATTTGTTTCTACAAGCATGCATGTACAATTCACTTCAGCATACATTTGAACCATCGTCAGAATAAGGAATAGTTTTCTGGTATTGGACCAGAACCTATCTATTACACTTTATCTCCTGATCTAAATACCTCATCTCTGGTCTTTAGCAGCCCATGAACCTCTGCTGTCATCCATGGCTTCTGGTTGGCACGTGTGGTGATAATATTGGTGACTGTCACATCATCTATGCACTTTTTGATGAAAGCAGTCACTGTTTCAGTATACTCTTGTAAGTCTGTATTACTAATAAAAACTCACAATAAGTTGGCACTTGACTTTAGGGGAGGGAAGATTCAGATCTTCAGTGACCTATTCCCTTATACCAAAATGTGCTAAACATCACACCTTGAGACACATCACCTCCCACCTCCAGAAATACCAGATACCATACAGATGGGGCTTTTCATTTAGGCTTATTGCCACTAAAGATGAATTGCAATAGAGCATTCATAAATTCCAGAAAAGGGTGGCCTTCCTCAAAAGTCTTGGACTATCCCCACTCCTGGAAAAGCACTGATTCTTCCAATCCTGAGTTTTTGTCTGACCATGACTCCTAGCAAGCTCTGGACCTCAGCCAAGTCTTAGCAGAAGAGTCACTTCACAATGCCACAAAGCCCTTTTTCTCCTAGACGGCCTACTTGAACTAACCTGGTGAGTTATGCTCACTGTAAATGCTGTCTTTCTACACTGCTGAACTGTCTGCAGACTCAAATCCTTTAGGGGATACCCAAGCATGCCCATGAGGCATCTTACTCAATTTATCAGATTTATTTAAGTGTTAAGATAAATATAGCGTGGTGCCCTGGTGGTTGGTCCCAAGATTTTCTTTTGATTTGCTTACTCTTTATGTTACACATGGACCACAATACTGTTTACAGTTTAATTGACATTTGGTCATGGTTTCTAGTTTACCGTATATACTCGAGTATAAGCCGACCCGAATATAAGCCGAGGCACCTAATTTTACCACAAAAAACTGGGAAAACGTATTGACTCGAGTATAAGCCTAGGGTGTCCATCTGCATGCCTCACTGTGTCCATCTGCATGCCTCACTGTGCCTCACTTTGCCTCACTGTGTCCATCTGCATGCCTCACTTTGCCTCACTGTGTCCATCTGCATGCCTCACTGTGCCCATGCCTCACTGTGTCCATGACTAGACTGACGTTTAACATGGGAGTCTATGGAAAGGGTGCCCGGCTTTGAAAATTCGGTGCTCCCCGACCTTAGGTCCTCCAGACACAAGACTTTGCACACTTGTAGAGGAGACATGGGGCTACATGTGTGCCAAGTTTGGGATCCAAGGGACCGATGGCTGGCCGGTACCGGGTCCTCAAAGTCACCAGAGAAATTACCGTTTAACATGGGAGTCTATGGAAGGGGTGCCCGGCTTTGAAAAATCGGTGCTCCCCGGCCGTAGGTCCTCCGGACAAAAAACTTTGCACACTTGTAGAAGAAGAGCGGGGCTACATGTGTGCCAAGATTGGGATCAAGGGGACCTATGGCCAGCCGATACCGGGTCCTCAAATTTCGGGAGATCAGGCACGAAAAGGTGACTCGAGTATAAGCTGAGGGGGGCATTTTCAGCACAAAAAATGTGCTGAAAAACTCGGCTTATACTCGAGTATATACGGTATATGTTATGTTTGTTCTTTTCAGTTATCTATTACTGTACTGTGTATTAAATTTTTCTCAGCCTTATTGACACTTGCAATATGTTGCACACCTAATATGTCTTTGAGGTTAATATCTTATGGCAGAGGTTTAAATTCTATTAGGAAGTGGTGGTTAGCTTTGAAGGAGTTCAAGTCTTTTGGGGCAAATGTGATTACGGTGCAAGAAATACACTTTCAAGAGAACAGCTTCTTCAAATTTGATTAAAAATATTTTCCAAACTCATATGTAGTCTCAAACCCCTCTGGAAAGCTGTCACTCAACGTTTTGATTAAATGCACTTGTCCTCTGAGGGATTTGTCCTCTTCCAGGAATCCCCATGGTCCTTTTCCTATCTTAGACATTAAAAAGGGAAAGGAAGTCCACTGACTGACAGGTACCCTACTTATGTCCCTAATTTGAATCAAATTCAATTTCTTACATAAATATTTAATAAGGTACAATGTTTAACCCATCTGTACATGATTATTTAAGGAGACTTTAGTTATTTCTCCATCAAAGGACAGACAGGCACTGTCCCAGGACACCCCCCCCCCTTCCACTTATGGGTGGTTTCCTCATTACAGAATCAAATCAAGGTGTTAGATCTAAAAAAAAGTGGCCAGATCACTCCTGTGGACTAGACAAAAATTCTATGAATACTCCAATAAGTACCACAGGATTCTGGCGAATAAGCTTAGGGCCAGACCGTTCCAGTCCATGCCTGATTATCTATTTCAACAGAATGGTACCCCCACTTACTGTTGTTATGCTATGGCTAAGACCTTTAAACATTTCAGTAACAAATTATATAATTGTCTTAAACCGGACACTCAACATCCCTTTAGTTCAGAGGATGTTGATACATTTTGTGCCTCCCTTAAACTATCAAAACTTTTCCCCATGGACCTGACACTCTTAAATACAGATATAACTCTAGAGGAACTCTCAGAGGTTATTAAACACTTACCGTACATTTACATGAAATCTCCTGGTCCTGATGCAGTTCCCTACTTCTACTATAAGTAATTTTTATCAGTTTTGGCACCTTATTTGCTGGAGCTTTATCCCTCCTTGCTCAAGGGGGAAATAACCCACTCTCAATTCCTACACTTTCAGATTACAGTCATTCTGAAACCAGGCACATATCCAGCATCCCCTAAAACTATAGACTTTATAAAATTGTACTGCAAATTTTAGCTAATAGGCTATCACAATTTGCTCCCTCTTATCCAAATATAGAATATTACAAGCTTAAAGCATGTGCTATCGACACACTATTCACAATATGCAAAAAGCATCCACAATATTAAAAAAATATAAAAAAATTGATTAGTGTCAATTAAGTCCAATAAAGACTAAAGTATGTTATTAATATCACTACAAAGAAAGTGTCTTCCACCAGCTACTGGAAATCCTCTCTACAATGAGTGAGCAGCAGAACTAAATTGCACTTACCGACATTAAAGCTGCCAGGGGAAAAGCAGCAACATGCGCGTTTGTGTAAACAGGATCCTTTATACGTGGTCAACCAGCTCCATTTTCACAATGGGGACACCATGCAGTATCACCGCTGACCACTGGGGACAGTCAGAAGATTTATGGATACTGTCTGTAAAAAAAGTGCTCACCACATGGAGCCACAAGCAGGGCACCACATACAGTGTAGTATATTTATTAAAAAGTATAGATTTCACATAAAAAAGTAGAAGGCTTCATCCAATTGCCAGTAAAACAATTGTCATGACAAATAATACAGTGCACTTACAAAGAGAGCTGCTGGTTCCAAGCATGGAAGTGGCGGCGAGACGTCAGCCTGTACTGTAGCTCCTGTTATAAAATAAACACTGTGCTGATTTATTGCAGCAATTTATGTACTGGAAGTATAAGTATACAAGTTAATTTTTATTAGTTAGGCAATTATTGTATGCCTTACCCAACTAGAGGGTACCACCATTACTTTGGATTAGTTAGTAGTTGATCATTTCACATTTGGTATTGTTTAAATACTAATTGTGCAATGATCTTTTATTAAATTGATTGTGCTAGAGAACACTGACCTGGGGGGTGGTAATTGTACTGGGGGATACAGGCCTGGGGGGTGATTTATCTGGTGGACAGAATCAGTCTCAGACTTCTGCATTATATGCATTAACCACTTAAGCCCCGGACCATTTGGTAGCTAAAGGACCAGAGGTGAATTCAGAATTTTGCACTGCGCTGCTTTAACTGTAAATTGTGCAGACATGCAATGTTGTACCCAAACGAAATTTGCGTCCTTTTCTTCCCACAAATAGAGCTTTCTTTTAATGGTATTTGATTGCCTCTGCAATTTTTATTTTGTGCGACATAAACGGAAAAAGACCGAAAATTTTGAAAAAAAATGATATTTTCTACTTTTTGTTATAAGAAAAATCGAATAAACTCAATTTTAGTCATACATTTAGGCCAAAATTTATTCAGCCACATGTTTTTAGTAAAAAAAAATGTCAATAAGCGTATATTTATTGGTTTGCGCAAAAGTTATAGAGTTTACAAACTAGGGTACATTTTCTGAAATTTACACAGCTTTAAATTTATGACTGCCTATCTCATTTCTTGAGGTGCTAAAATGACAGGGCAGTACAAAACCCCCCAAATGACCCCATTTTGGAAAGTAGACACCCCAAGGAAATTGCTGAGAGGCATGTTGAGCCCATTGAATTTTTTTTTGTCTTAAGTGATTGAATAATGACTAAAAAAAATAAAAAATAAAAATTACAAAAAGTTGTCACTAAATGATATATTGCTCACACATGCCATGGTTATATGTGGAATTGCACCCCAAAATACATTTTGCTGCTTCTCCTGAGTACGGGGATACCACATGTGTGGGACTTTTTGGGAGCCTAGCCGCGTACGGGACCCCGGAAACCAAGCACCGCCTTCAGGATTTCTAAGGGCGCAAATTTTTGATTTCACTCCTCACTACCTATCACAGTTTCGAAGGCCATAAAATGCAAAAATAGCACAAAACCCCCACAAATGACCCCATTTTAGAAAGTAGACACCCCAAGGAAATTGCTGAGAGGCCTGTTGAGCCCATTGAATATATATATTTTTTTGTCCCAAGTGATTGAATAATGACAAAAAAAAATAAAAAATTACAAAAAGTTGTCACTAAATGATATATTGCTCACACATGCCATGGTTATATGTGGAATTACACCCCAAAATAAAATTTTCTGCTTCTCCTGAGTACGGGGATACCACATGTGTGGGACTTTTTAGGAGCCTAGCCGCGTACGGGACCCCGAAAACCAAGCACCGCCTTTAGGATTTCTAGGCACAAATTTTTGATTTCACTCCTCACTACCTATCACAGTTTTGAAGGCCATAAAATGCCAAAATAGCACAAAACCCCCCCAAATGACCCCATTTTGGAATATAGACATCCCAAGCTATTTGCTGAGAGGCATGGCGAGTATTTTACAGCTCTCATTTGTTTTTGAAAATGAAGAAAGAAAATATATATATATATATATATATATTTTTTTTCAATTTTCAAAACTTTGTGACAAAAAGCGAGATCTGCAAAATACTCACAATACCTCTCAGCAAATAGCTTGGGGTGTCTACTTTCCAAAATGGGGTCATTTGGGGGGGGGGTTTGTGCCATCTGGGCATTCCATGGCCTCCGAAACTGTGATAGGCAGTGAGAAGTGAAATCAAAAATTTACACCCTTAGAAAGCCTGAAGGCGGTGCTTGGTTTTTGGGGTCCCGTACGCGGCTAGGCTCCCAAAAAGTCTCACACATGTGGTATCCCCGTACTCAGGAGAAGCAACAGAATGTATTTTGGGGTGTAATTCCACATATGCCCATGGCATGTTTGAGCAATATATCATTTAGTTACAACTTTGTGCAAAAAAAAAAAAAAAATAAAAAAAATTTCGTTTTTCCGCAACTTGTGTCAACATATAAAATATTCCATGGACTCGACATGCCTCTCAGTATATAGCTTGGGGTGTCTATTTTCCAAAATGGGGTCATTTGGGGGGGTTTTGAACTGTTCTGGCATTTTATACACAACATTAGGAAGCTTACATCCACTCTTCTAACCACTTGAAGACAAAGCCCTTTTTGACACTTTTTGTTTACATGAAAACATTTTTTTTTTGCAAGAAAATTATGTTGAACCCCCAAACATTATATATATTTTTAAAGCAAATACCCTACAGATGAAAATGGTGGGTGTTGCATATTTTTTTTCTACACAGTATTTGCGCAGCGATTTTTCAAACGCATTTTTTGGGTTAAAAAATACACTTTTTTTAATTTTAATGCACTAAAACACACTATATTGCCCAAATGTTTGATGAAATAAAAAAGATGATCTTAGGCCGAGTACATAGATACCAAACACGACATGCTTTAAAATTTCGCACAAACGCGCATTGGCGACAAACTACATACATTTTTAAAAGCCTTTAAAAGCCTTTACAGGTTACCCCAGTAGATTTACAGAGGAGGTCTACTGCTAAAATGACTGCCCTCGATCTGACCTTCACGTTGATACCTCACATGCATGGTGCAATTGCTGTTTACATATGACGCCAGACCGACGCTTGCGTTCGCCATTGGGCAAGAGCAGGGCAGGACAGGGGTGCTTTTTTTTTTTTTTTTATTATTAATTTTGCTTTTTTATTTTAGTTTTAAATTGTTCCTTCCAAGTATTTTTTTTAATCATTTTTATTGTTATCTCAGGGAATGTAAATATCCCCTATGATAGCAATAGGTAGTGACAGGTACTCTTTTTTTGAAAAAACTGGGGTCTTCTAGACCCTAGATTTTTCCTCTGCCCTTAAAGCATCTGACCACACCAAGATCGGTGTGATAAAATGCTTTCCCAATTTCCCAATGGCGCTTTTTATATCCGGGGGGGCATTCCCTCCCACTGCTTGTAAAAGCAGTCCAGAGGCTAATTAGCCGCTAGGATTGCTTTTACATGAAAGCCGGCCGCAGGCTGAAAAGAATGATACCAAGATGATACCTAAACCCGCAGGCATCTTTCTGGTATAAACATTCAAAGTCCAGCAACATACCAGTACGTTGCTGGTCCTTGTTGGACATGTATTGTAATCTTTTTTTTTCACGAAAAAAGAGATTGATCGGTGGGTATGCCCACCATTAGAATACCGCCCTTCATCCACCCACTTCCAATGATGGGCATACACGCACCATTTATATATGCCGAAGCATGGGGGCATCCTCCCACAAAAAAGTTATGCCGCACACACATGGTCGGACTTTTCCACGGGCAAGCCTCCGTCGGAATTTCGACCGTATGTACGCGGCATTAGGAGCAAAATCGCTCCTCCGCTCCTGCTGCCCCAATGCTTCGGCATATATGCTTTTTTTATTTATCTGTGGTGGTGAAATCACCTCCTACAGCACTGGAGTCACAGGGATCAGGCCTGTCTCTGCGAACGCTGCAGTTATGTGTGTTTTTGTTTTGTAAGTGACAGTGATCGATCGATACTGCACTTAGGTGGCCTGGGCTGGACGGAGGGGCAAAACGCAGGTGCCAGCAGGTATCTGGGCTGATCCCGCTAACACTGCGTTTTTGGGAACCCTAAACTGCTGGGGACGCTAGTATAGATCTGATCAGATCAGATATTGATCTGTTCAGATACTATACCACTAAGGGGGGTGTATGCTTCACGCGTGGGTGTTAGCGTTACTGGCACTAACCTGACGCTGCCTGGGGTGTGACGCAGACCCTCTCTGATGCTAAAACCTAATTGATATCACCCGACGGGCGATCAGGGGGTTAAACCTTTATTGGGTTATATACGGCGGGTGCCCTGACACTATAAAAAGCAAACTAACTAACCAGCGCCACCCGTAACACTTATATGGTGATCACTGGTGAAAGGGTTAACTAGGGGCAATCAGGGGGTTAAAACCTTATTAGATAATATATGGGGGTACCTGACGCTATAAAAACCTGCGGCGAACCTAAAAAAAATTACTGGCTACCGATCTGCATCACTGACACTAAGACAGCGATCAGAAAAACGATTGCTTAGCGACAGTGGTGATAGGGGGTGAAAGGTTTACCTGGGGGGCGATCAAGGGGGTTAAACCTTTACTAGATAATATATTGGGGTACCTGACGCTATAAAAACCTGCGGCGAACCTAAAAAAAATTACTGGCTACCGATCTGAATCACAGACACTAAGACAGCGTTTAGAAAAACGATCGCTTAGCGACAGTGGTGATAGGGGGTGAAAGGGTTACCTGGGGGGCGATCAAGGGGGTTAAACCTTTATTAGATAATTCATTGGGGTACCTGACGCTATAAAAACCTGCGGCAAACCTAAAAAAAATTACCAGCTACCGATCTGCATCACCGACACTAAGACAGCGTTTAGAAAAACGATCGCTTAGCGACAGTGGTGATAGGGGGTGAAAGGGTTACCTGGGGGGCGATCAAGGGGGTTAAACCCTTATTAGATAATATATTGGGGTACCTGACGCTATAAAAACCTGCGGCAAACCTAAAAAAAATTACCGGCTACCAATCTGCATCACTGACACTAAGACAGCGTTTAGAAAAACGATCGCTTAGCGACAGTGGTGATAGGGGGTGAAAGGGTTACCTGGGGGGCGATCAAGGGGGTTAAACCTTTATTAGATAATATATTGGGGTACCTGACGCTATAAAAACATGCGGCGAACCTAAAAAAAATTACTGGCTGCCGATCGGCATCACTGACGCTAAGACAGCGATCAGAAAAATGATCGCTTAGCGACAGTGGTGATAGGGGGTGAAAGGGTTATCTGGGGGGTGATCAGGGGGTTAAACCTTTATTAGGGGGGTTAGGGGGCTACACTGGACCTAAAACTGAATGTACTGACACTTTTACAGTCACAAATGTCACTGATTGCAGTGATCAGTAAATAAATGGTCACTACAATCAGTGACACTGTGACTGGGGGCTGGGGGGGTGATCTGGGGGGTGATCTGGGGGTGTCTGGGGGTGTCTGGGGGGGCCTGGGGGGGCGATTTATGTCCCTATGTGTCCTGGTGTCAGTGTAGTGTTGTGTGCACTGACCTGATGTCTTCTCTTGTACGGCGCTCGGTATATGTGAGCGCCGCACCAGAGATGACATCACTTCCTCCTGCTTCCTCTGCCTGACACAGACAGAGGGGGCATTTCCATTCGCCAGGAGTGATCGCGAGGGGGTGGCCGGAACGCTCCCGGACACTTAGCCACCACTCACTGTATAGGAGGGGGGTCCGATTGGACCCCCCAACTATACAAAGGCAATCACGTATGCTCTACGTGATTGTGCCTGTCGGTGCCATTCTGCCGACGTATATATACAGTGAGCGGTCGTTAAGTGGTTAAAGGATAAGTTCACCTTTACAGAAAAATCTGTAAAATGAACTTACACAGGACCCCCTCCTCACCCCCCCCCTAGTCCCTGCTGACCTGAATTGTAGCGATTCCCTGTTCTGAGCCCCGGTATAGCCACCTCACCAGTCCGGGCTCAGAAATCCCCTCAGATGAATCTAAAAAACATACCCCATCAGAAGGGATGTTTTGGAGCATTCAGATTGGTCAGCGCTATCACATGGGCAGCGCCGACCAATCAGAAGCTGCTCTAGCCCGTCCTGTCAGCTGGGAAGAAGAAGCGTGAATGCTGAAGGGATGTCTAAGCCCCGGACTCCTGATGCGGCTATACTGGGGCTCAGAATGGGGGATGGTCGAGCAACAGGTCAGTGGGACTGGGGAGTGAGGAGGGGGTCCTGTGTAAGTTCACCTTACAGATTTTTCTGTAAGGGTGAACTTAAACTTTCATTTGTACAATACAGACACCTGCACTATGTACACTATATTTTACACTACGCACTCCTCCTGCACTATATACACTACATCACTCACCTGGAATCAAGTTCCACTCACCTGGACTGGCACTAGTTACTTTTTTGCACCCCCCCGCTGGTCGCACAGCTTAAAGCCTGCTCAGTCTGCACGCTTCTGTTTTGTGAGTAGCTGCACCTGTCATCTGCCGGCTTCAGCACATGATTTAGCCCTTCATCTGTCGGCCGCCGCTGCGAAGCGGCCGCACCGCGGCCGTGTCGGAGACGCGGCAGAGACAAGGCCGTTTGTGGCCGTTCGTGGGCGACACGGGAGACCAGGGGGCCCCCTGACGGCTGTGAGGTCATTGTTAAGGAGGTCACCAGGTGGCTGATAAGGATTGCAACTGCTCTTCAAGACTATATTATTTATTTATTTATTTTTTCTTTGAATTCCTCACTGGTTTAAATTTTTGCTTAAGGTTTGAGTTTGCACCCTTATGGATTTTATTTATAGGTTGTCACACATTTTAAACTGTTTGATTTAGCTCTATGGACTCTCTACACTGTTTATTATGTATTAGGCCCCCGGCCCTCTAGCATTGTTACTATCTGAAGGGACTGGGTTCACTCCTATCATGCTTATGAGCACTCCTGGGTTGGTTTCGTTTTTGGTGTATTTTTATGCGAAGCTTTCTGTTTTAGTTTTAACTATAGGCTTTAGTGCTTCTCCCATTGGAGTTGTGAGACTTCCTGCTAGCGTAGTGTTGATTGCTCTCTTTTAGACATAACAATAGCCAACATGGCTCGGTATGGACTTGGCCCTCCTGCTAAGACCATTTCACACTCAGTCCCCGTTTTTAAGGACCCGCAGTCCCCATTATTTTTATTACCAGAGGACACCATGTGTATCTCGCATACTAATGTGACTCCTCAGTTTGAGGCCAATTGTTTTAATTCACACACTTCGTCTTCTCATAGATCGTTCTCACGGGTCAATGCTTCTAATACACTTCCTCATCCACTAAGAAACCTTCCTGCATCGTCCTTAACAGGGGGTCTTCTAAATTGCAGGTCGGCAGTGGCTAATGCAGCTAATATCGCGGCCCTTATTATGAATGAGGATCTGGATTTTCTTTGTCTCACCGAGACTTGGCTTCAAGATTTTAAAGCCCCTATCTCGCATGAGCTGGTCCCTCCCCATTATAAAATATTTCAATGTAACCGCCCAAATCTTTTGAAAATTTAGTTTTTTCTTTTCAAGTAGCTAGCAAGCTCACTTATGGGTTTGCTTTGATTTATCGCCCCCCTGCGTTAAAACTTGATTTTGTTTTTGAATTTCTCAGTCTAGCCTCACAGATGTCCATTGTGTTCAAAGGCTCCTGCATCTTGGGTGATTTAAACTTTTGGGCGGAGGATCTAAGTGATTCCCCCACTCAATCCCTTATCCAAGAACTGTTGCTTTTGGGGTATAGGCAATATGTGACAGCGGCCACCCACACTGCTGTTCATCAGGGATGAGCCGAACACCCCCCTGTTCGTTTCGCACCAGAACAGACAGAATGTTCGCATGAACTTTAGAACCCTATTAAATACAATGGACTCGAACGTTCGAAATCTAAAGTGCTAATTATAAAGGCTAATATGCAATTTATTGTCCTAAAAAGTGTTTGGGGACCCGGGTCCTGCCCCAGGGGACATGTATCAAGGCAAAAAAAAGTTAAAAAAATAGAAGTTTTTACGGGAGCGGTGATTTTAATAATGCTTAAAATGAAAAAATAAAAGTGAAATTTTCCTTTAAATTTCGTACCTAGGGGGTGTGTATGATATGCATGTAAAGTGGCGCATGTTTCCCGTGCTTAGAACTGTCCCTGCACACAATGTCATTTTTGAAGGAAAAAAAGTCATTTAAAACTCACTCACGGCTATTAATGAATTGTCGGCTTTTATTAATACATAGAAAAGTCATTGATAAAAAATAAAAAAAAAGCGTGGGGGTTCCCCCAAATTCAATTACCAGGCCCTTAAGGTCTGGAATGGATATTAAGGGGAAGCCCGCCGCAAATTAAAAAAAAGGGCATGTGGACTGGTACGGTTCAAGAGGGAGGGGGGCGCTCTCTCGTCCCCCCCTCTTCCCCTGCGGCCGGCCAGGTTGAGTGCTCGGTTAAGGGTCTGGTATGGATTTTTGGGGGGACTCCACGCCATATTTTTTTTAATTTGGGGTGGAGTTCCTCTTAAAATCCATGCCAGATCTGAAGGGCCTGGTATGGATATTTAGGGGGAACCGCACGCCATTTTTTTTTAAATTTGCGGCAGGGTTCCCCTTAATATCCATTCCAGACCTTAAGGGCCTGGTAATTGAATTTGGGGGAACCCCCACGCTTTTTTTTTTTTATCAATGACTTTTCTGAGTATTGATAAAAGCCGACAATTCATTAATAGTGAGTGAGTGAGTTTTAAATGACTTTTTTTCCTTCAGAAATTACACTTTGTGCAGGGACAGTTCTAAGCACGGGAAACATGCGCCACTTTACATGCATATCATACACACCCCCCAGGTACGAAATTTAAAGGAAAATTTCACTTTTATTTTTTCACTTTAAGCATTATTAAAATCACTGCTCCTAAAAAAACAGGCGTTTTTAAAACTTTTTTTTGCATTGATACATGTCCCCTGGGGCAGGACCCGGGTCCCCAAACACTTTTTAGGACAATAACTTGCATATAAGCCTTTATAATTAGCACTTTAGATTTCTCCCATAGACTTTTCGAATTTGCCGCGAACACCCCAAATTGTTTGTTGTTCGGCGAAAGGGCGAACAGGCAATGTTCGAGTCAAACATGAGTTTGACTCGAACTCGAAGCTCATCCTTACTGGTCATGTGTTGGATTGGCTCCTGTTCAGTGGATTGTCGGCAACCTGTGCGCTGCCTAGGGAGTTGACCTGGTCGGATCACAGGTTTATTTCCTTTGGCCTGGCCCTACCGGAAGGGAAACCTCCACATATCCCAGATCGCTCTGGCCCCAAGGTTTTCTCAAGAAACTTTTCAAAAGTCTGCCCAGACAGATTTGGAAACCTTGTGGCTACGGGTATTAACCAGCCAAACTTTTTTGAGCTGGGCGACCCGGTAGAGAAACAGAGTATTTTTCAGGAGTCGGTTGAAGTGGCTCTTGATGTGTTAGCACCCCGTAGGATGAGATCTAATCCCCGTCCCCTGGGCAAGAGCCCGCAATGGTTTACAGAGGAGCTTAGGCTCCTCAAAAAGTGGGTTCGGTCCAGGGAGAGACGCTGGCGGAAGTTCCTTCTGGAAGCTGACAAAAAACTGCATCTGGTGGTCCTCTATCTTTATAAGAGGGCTATTAGAGAGGCTAAAAAGATCTACTTCCGAGAGCAAATCAGGAAGGCAGCCAACAGCACGGCCGAACTTTTCAAGATCTCCTCAGAGTTAACCCATCCCGAAGCTACCAGCTCTGCTCCCAAGGAGTCACGGGACTGGTGCCAGGAGCTCGCTTACTTCTTTGTCTCTAAAGTTAAGACCATTAGAGACAACATTCCCAGCCTAGAGACTGTGCAAGAGGACATCGGCCACACAGTGTTGGCCCCTGGATTGCCCGGTTTCCAACCAGTTATGGTTATACAGGTGGTTGAGGTAATTGCCTCTTTGAAACCATCTTCCTCTCCATTAGATGTCTGTCCTGCCGGGCTGGTTAAAAAATCTGCTGCCCTTTTAGCCCCCTTTATTGGGGAGACAATCAACTGCTGCTTCAGGACAGGTACTGTCCCAGGCGCTCTGAAGCGGGCCGTGGACTTGGCCCTGCTGAAGAAACCAACCTTGGACCCGGACATACTGGGCAACTACAGGCCGATTTCCATCTTGCCTTTTGTGGCAAAGGTGATAGAGCGCCTGGTGGTTATCCAGCTACAGGCTTACCTTGAGTCTTTCCATCTCTTGGACGAATTCCAGTCCAGATTTCGACCTGGACATGGAACAGAGACGAGCCTCATCTGTGTCTATGATGATGTCCTTCACAGCTTGGACAGGGGTAACTCAGTAGCTCTGGTTCTTTTGGATCTGTCGGCCGCATTTGATACCATTAATCATGGAATCTTACTGGAGCGGATAAAGTCAGTTTTGGGTATGAGTGGGTCGGCTTTGGCATGGGTGGCCTCTTTCTTGGAGGGCAGAGTTCAGGGAGTAAAGACTGGCCCCTTTTACTCTAAGTCCACTGCCCTGGATTGCGGAGTGCCACAGGGCTCTGCCTTGTCTCCCCTGCTGTTTAATATCTATATGAGGCCCCTTGCCGACCTGCTAAAGTCCCACGCCGTCCATTACCATGTTTATGCGGACATGCCACCCTTGCCAGCTGTTTGGAGGCCATCAACACATGGATGTCTGCCAACTTCCTGAAACTTAATGGGGGAAAAACTGAGGTGATCATCTTCAGCGATCTGGCCACCCCTCCAGATATCCTACCTTGGCTACCTCATTTGGTCCTGCTCCGGAGGTGGCCCCCCAGGTCCGTGATCTGGGATTTGTCCTAGATTCAGGTTTAACTTTGGCTCCTCAGGTAAAGAGGATCATCAGTGCATGTCACTGGCAGCTAAAACTCCTGAGGGGGCTGTTTAAATATTTGGATTTCTCGGACAGAAAAACTGTCATCTGCGCCACGATAGGTAGCTGCCTAGATTACTGCAACTCTCTTTATCTGGGATTGCCAAAGATGTTAGTGCAGAAGCTTCAACTTATTCAAAATGCTGCGGCTAGGTTACTCATGGATGTCCCGCTGAGGGATCATATCACCCCTGTCCTCTGCGCCTTGCACTGGCTGCCGGTCCACTATCGCACCTTATTTAAGGCCGGATGTATTATGTTTAAGATAATGAGAGGCCTGGCCACAAGCTATCTCTGCTCTCGTTTCATAAACAAGCTTTTGTTAGATCACTTAGATCTACCTGCAGAGATCTCCTCCACATCTCGGTGCCCAAGAAGATCCAGCATGGTGGTCGGGCCTTCTCCCACCAGGGTGCCGTTTGGGGAATAGCCTCCCTGTCGAGCTCCAGGAGGCCCCTACTATTCCGGTCTTCCGTGGGTTACTGAAGACTTGGCTTTTCACGCAAGCCTTCCCTGCGTAGCCTCTCTCTTCCACCCTTTCTGCCACTCTGTGCTGCTTCTGGTTCCTGGGTCCTCTTTTCCCAGAAACTCTGCTATGCGCGTCGGGACCCTTCGGGGTAAGACCGCGCTATATTAAGATACCTCTCAACTCAACTCAACTCAACATTGTTCATTACACACTCCTGTACGATATACACTATATTGTACATTGCATACTTCTGACCAAAATGTTTATTTTCCCAACAGTTGCTGGCAGTTAAGCAGTCTCGGTCTATTTTAATGAAGTTAATATTTAACATAGTCTCAGACAAAGTGTTAGCTCTACCTATTTTCAGTGCACACAAATCATATGTAATGTAATTTTTATTTTATTTTCTAAATGATTGTGCTGAGGTTTATTTATGTTTGTGAGACTCTTACTTGTGGCACAGCAATCTAAACATATTTTTATATGAGCTAAAAGGCTTTTGTTTTATTTAACATGCCCATTTAAGCCACTCTCACTGTTAATGCAATTTGGCCACACCCACTTTTTGCTGTGACACTCTATGCAAACCACATTGCTATTCGTCTTGTTGTGCCCAAAAGTGCCCTAGGTCCTTTACAAATTTAGCAACACCCCTGGTACAGTGAAAGCCACGCCCTGTACTCACTACAGTGAACTAAGCATACCTCATTCTGTTTTTATTGAGCAATGAGGCACAACTGCACACAGGCCCACTGATGTCATAAAACACCCCTGCTCTCCATTAGGCCTGCCAACCATATCCATCTCTTTGCAATGATATTGTAATAATCCATTACAACATTTAGGCTGAACTTACTGAGTGATCCTCGTGTGAGCTATTTATTCTTTATTTAATTTCCTTTATCATTCTCTGTGCATATCCTTCCAATATCCTGAAATGCTTTGGGTTAAGCCCCAAGCACTCCTATGTATTGTTTATTTGTTGTTGTTCAACTTCACTCTACACTTATCTTTTTTACTATGACCCCTTATGTGCCTGGTAGTGCCGTGAAATACTCTGATGCTTCTCTTTGTCTTTTTTTTTTATTTTTGGTAATTGCAATCTCATTCTACCTTGATTACCGTGGCCCCTAGAGGTGTGGTGTTGAGTTCACTTGGTTTCTTCACAGAATTGACTACATTAAACTTATCTAGCTTTGCCTTGACAATGTCTTTTTTTGTCACCTACATACAGTATGTACTATCTGGGTTTCATGTCATTGCACAAGTAATGCTGATATCTCTATTGTCGTTCTCTCTTTTACTCAATGCTTTGTTGTCTTTGAAAACCCAATAAAAATGCAATAAAATAAAAAGGGCCAAAAACTGTGTAAGCTAAGGCTCAGTTCACACTAAGCTGACTCCAAAGTCATGGGATTTTCAGTGCAACTTTGGAGTCAGACTTTGATAAGACTGATGTGACTTTGAAATTACTTTGAAAATCTATGGCATTAAAGTGGTTGTAAACCTATATAAAAAAAAAACAGGCATAATGAGCTAGTATGCATCGCATACTAGCTCATTATAAAATGCTTACCTTACAGTATCTCACAAAAGTAAGTACGCCCCTCACATTTTTGTAAATATTTTATTATATCTTTTCATGTGACAACAATGAAGAAATAACACTTTGCTATAATATAAAGTAGTGGTTGTACAGCTTGTATAACAATTAACTTTGCTGTCCCCTCAAAATAACTCAACACAGCCATTATTGTCTAAACCGCTGACAACAAAAGCGAGTACACCCCTAAGTGAAAATGTTCAAATTGTGCCCAAAGTGTCAATATTTTGTGCGACCAGCATTATTTTCCTGCACTGCCTTAACCCTCTTGGGCATGGAGTTCACCAGAGCTTCGCAGGTTGCCACTGGATTCCCCTTCCACTCCTCCATGATGACTTTACGGAGCTGGTGGATGTTAGAGACCTTGCGCTCCTCCACCTCTGTTTGAGAATGCCCCACAGATGCTCAATAGGCTTTAGGTCTGGAGACATGCTTGGCCAATCCATCACCTTTACCCTCAGCTTCTTTAACAAGGCAGTAGTCATCTTGGAGGTGTGCTTGGGGTCGTTATGTTGGAATCCTGCCCTGCGGCCCAGTCTCCAAAGGCAGGGGATCATGCTCTGCTTCAATATGTCACAGTACATGTTGTCATTCATGATTCCCTCAATGAACTGTAGCTCCCCAGCACTTATGCAGCCCCAGACATGACACTCCCACCACCAGGCTTGACTGTAGTCAAGACACACTTGTCTTTGTACTCCTCACCTGGTTGCCACCACACACGCTTGACACCATCTGAACTAAATACGTTTATCTTGGTCTAATTAGACCACAGGATATGGTTCCAGTAATCCATGTCCTTAGTCTGCTTGTCTTCAGCAAACTGTTTGCGGGCTTTCTTGTGCATCATCTTTAAAAGAGGTTTCCTTCTGGGACGACAGCCATGCAGACCAATTTGATGCAGCGTGCAGCGTATGGTCTGAGCACTGACAGGCGGACCCCCCCATCCCTTCAACCTCTGCAGCAATGCTGGCAGCACTCATACGTCTATTTCCCAAAGACAACCTCTGGATATGACGCTGAGTGCGTGCATTCAACTTCTTTGGTTGACCATGGCGAGGTCTGTTCTGAGTGGAACCTGTTAAACCGCTGTATGGTCTTGGCCACCATGCTGCATCTCAGTTTCAGGGTCTTGGCAATCTTATTAAAGTCTAGGCCATTTTTATGTAGAGCAACAATTATTTTTTTCAGATCCTCAGAGAGTTCTTTGCCATGAGGTGCCATGTTGAACTTCCAGTGACCAGTATGAGAGAGTGAGAGTGATAACACCAAATTTAACACACCTGCCCCCCATCCACACCTGAGACCTTGTAACACTAACGAGTCACATGACAACGGTGAGAGAAAATGGCTAATTGGGCCCAATTTGAACATTTTCACTTAGGGGTTTACTCAATTTTGTTGCCAGCGGTTTAGACATTAATGGCTGTGTGTTGAGTTATTTTGAAGGGACAGCAAATTTACACTGTTATATAAACTGTAAAATCACTACTTTACATTGTAGCAAAGTGTAATTTCTTCAGTGTTGTTACATAAAAAGATGTAATAAAGTATTTACAAAAATGTGAGGGGTGTACTCACTTTTGTGAGATACAGTAGATCAAAGCTATTGCAACGGTCACCGTACACCGATGAGACTGGTGACATGTCTCCTGAAATTATTTCCGGGTTTGTGAGCTCCAGCGCTGTGATTGGCCGGAGCTGCAATGACTGTCCCCCGCAAATGCGCGAAGGAGCCACCGGTCACAACACGGGCCCTTTAGAAACGGCACAATCTAGCCGTTTCTTCAGTGCGCATGAGCCGATGACATTGGCGCAAGGGTATATGGTAAATATCTCCTAAATCATGCAGGTTTAGAAGATATTTACAGTACCTACAGGTAAGCCTTATTATAGGCTTACCTGTAGGTACAAGTGGCGTAACAGGGTTTACAACCACTTTAAAGTCATGTCAAAGTCAGATCAATGCAGGAACCTTTTCTAAAGTCGGAGCAACTTCAGTAGTGCTAATTATGACAGCTCTCATTGACTAACATGGAATTTTACATGTCATGGGAATTGGGGTCTCACAAGTCCAATCCTAAGTCGCGGCAGTGCGAACTAAGCCTTACGTAAATAACAATGGGCAGTGTTGATGGGCACACACATGGACGTCCGCAGAACTTTTTTCAGGGGGGGCACCATTTTAAGGTCACCTGTGCTCCGCCCCTTTTTGGTCAACGTCATGGAGGGGGGGCTTGAGTGGGCGGTGCCGCCCTGGCTGGATCTACATCTCTCTCTCTCTCCTCAGTAGGTCATCATTTTAGAATTAAAATGATTGCCCTCATTCTGATGTGCGCAGTGATATATGTGTAGGGCAAACACAATTTTCCAAACCTAGGTGACCTAACACATGTGTTTTTGTATGTGTGTGTGAGGGTGGGGGGATAGGGGAGGCCTCTAAAAAAAAATATTATTGTTTATGTGTCTATTTAAACAGTTAAAACGTTTAACCACTTAACGACCGCCCACTGTAAATATACGTCAGCAGAATGGCACCGACAGGCAGAATCACGTACATATACGTGATTGCCTTTGTATAGTTGGGGGGTCCGATCGGACCCCCCTTCTTTACAGTGGGTGGTCGTTTTACCTTCGGGAGCGATCCGGCATGAGGGGACGGCTGTTCGATTCCGGCCACCCCCTCTCGATCGCTCCCGGCGAATGAGAGAGCTTCCCCTGCCTGCCAGGAAGGAGGAAGTGATGTCATCTCTCCTGGGGCGCTCACATATACCGAGCGCCGTACAGGAGAAGATGCAGGTTAGTACACACAACACTACACTGACACCAGGACACATAGGCACATAAATCGCCCCCCCAGACACCCCCAGATCACCCCCCAGCCCCCAGTCACAGTGTCACTGATTGCAGTGACCATTTATTTAGTGATCACTGCAATCAGTGACATTTGTGACTGTAAAAGTGTCACTACATTTAGTTTTAGGTCCAGTGTAGCCCCCTAACCCCCCTAATAAAGGTTTAACCCCCTGATCACCCCCCAGATAACCCTTTCACCCCCTAGCACCGCCGTCACTAAGCAATCATTTTTCTGATCGATGTCTTAGCATCGGTGATGCTGATCGGTAACCAGTAATTTTTTTAAGGTTCGCCGCAGGTTTTTATAGCGTCGGGTACCCCCATATATTACCTAATGAAGGTTTAACCCCCTTGATCGCCCCCCAGGTAACCCTTTCACCCCCTATCACCACTGTCACTAAGTTATAATTTTTCTGATCGATGTCTTAGCGTCGGCGATGCTGATCGGTAGCCAGTAATTTTTTTTAGGTTCGCCGCAGGTTTTTATAGCGTCGAGTACCCACATATATTACCTAATAAAGGTTTAACCCCCTTGATCACCCCCCAGGTAACCCTTTCACCCCCTAGCACCGCCGTCGCTATTCGATCATTTTTCTGATCGATGTCTTAGCGTCGGTGATGCTGATCGGTAGCCAGTAATTTTTTTTAGGTTCGCCGCAGGTTTTTATAGCGTCGGGTACCCCCATATATTACCTAATAAAGGTTTAACCCCCTTGATCGCCCCCCCAGGTAACCCTTTCACCCCCTATCACCACTGTCACTAAGTGATAATTTTTCTGATCGATGTCTTAGCGTCGGCGATGCTGATCGGTAGCCAGTAATTTTTTTTAGGTTCGCCGCAGGTTTTTATAGCGTCAGGTACCCCCATATATTATCTAATAAAGGTTTAACCCCCTGATCGCCCCCCAGGTAACCCTTTCACCCCTATCACCACTGTCGCTAAGCAATCGTTTTTATGATCGTTGTCTTAGTGTCGGTGATGCCGATAGGTAGCCAGTATTTTTTTTTTAGATTCGCCGTCAGGTTTTTATATAGCGTCAGGTACCCCCATATGTTACCTAATAAAGGTTTTAACCCCCTAATTGCCCCTAGTTAACCCTTTCACCAGTGATCATCATATAAGTGTTACGGGTGACGCTGGTTAGTTAGTTTGCTTTTTATAGTGTCAGGGCACCTGCCGTATATAACCCAATAAAGGTTTAACCCCCTGATCGCCCGGCGGGTGATATCAGTTAGGTTTTAGCGTCAGAGAGGGTCTGCGTCACACCCCAGGCAGCGTCAGGTTAGTGCCAGTAGCGCTAACACCCACACGTGAAGCATACACCCCCCTTAGTGGTATAGTATCTGAACAGATCAATATCTGATCTGATCAGATCTATACTAGCGTCCCCAGCAGTTTAGGGTTCCCAAAAACGCACTGTTAGTGGGATCAGCCCAGATACCTGCTAGCACCTGTGTTTTGCCCCTCCGTCCAGCCCAGGCCACCGAAGTGCAGTATCGATCGATCACTGTCACTTGCAAAACACAACACACATAACTGCAGCGTTCGCAGAGACAGGCCTGATCCCTGCGACTCCAGTGCTGTAGGAGGGGATTTCACCACCACAGTTAAAAAAAAAAGCATATATGCCGAAGCATTGGGGCAGCAGGAGCGGAGGAGTGATTTTGCTCCTAATGCCGCGTATATACGGTCGAAATTCCGACGGAGGCTTGCCCGTGGAAAAGTCTGACCATGTGTACGCGGCATAACTTTTGCGAGAAGATGCCCCCATGCTTCGGCATATATAAATGGTGCATGTATGCCCATCATTAGAAGTGGGTGGATGAAGGGCGGTATTATAATGGTGGGCATACCCACCGATCAATCTTTTTTTTTCGTTCAGCCAACAGGCTGCATGAAAAAAAAGATTACAATACATGTCCAACAAGGACCAGCAACGTACTGGTATGTTGCTGGACTTTGAATGTTTATACCAGAATGATGCCTGCGGGTTTAGGTATCATCTTGGTATCATTCTTTTCAGCCAGCGGCCGGATTTCATGTAAAAGCAATCCTAGTGGCTAATTAGCCTCTGGACTGCTTTTACAAGCAGTGGGAGGGAATGTCCCCCCCCCGGATATAAAAAGCGCCATTGGGAAATTGGGAAAGCATTTTATCATACCGATCTTGGTGTGGTCAGATGCTTTGAGGGCAGAGGAAAGATCTAGGGTCCAATAGACCCCAGTTTTTTCAAAAAAGAGTACCTGTCATTACCTATTGCTATCATAGGGGATATTTACATTCCCTGAGATAACAATAAAAGTGATAAAAATAAATAAATATGGAAGCAACAGTTTAAAAATAAAATAAAAAAGCAAAATTAATAATAAAAAAAAAAAAAAGCACCCCTGTCCTGCCCTGCTCTTGCCCAATGGCGAACGCAAGCGTCGGTCTGGCGTCATATGTAAACAGCAATTGCACCATGCATGTGAGGTATCACCGCGAAGGTCAGATCGAGGGCAGTAATTTTAGCAGTAGACCTCCTCTGTAAATCTAACGGGGTAACCTGTAAATGCTTTTAAAGGCTTTTAAAAATGTATGTAGTTTGTCGCCAATGCGCGTTTGTGCAAAATTTTAAAGCATGTCGTGTTTGGTATCTATGTACTCGGCCTAAGATCATCTTTTTTATTTCATCAAACATTTGGGCAATATAGTGTGTTTTAGTGCATTAAAATTAAAAAAAGTGTATTTTTTCCCAAAAAAATGCGTTTGAAAAATCGCTGCGCAAATACTGTGTAGAAAAAAAAAATGCAACACCCACCATTTTATTCTGTAGGGCCTTTGCTTTAAAAATATATATAATGTTTGGGGGTTCAACATAATTTTCTTGCAAAAAAAAATATGTTTTCATGTAAACTAAAAGTGTCAAAAAGGGCTTTGTCTTCAAGTGGTTAGAAGAGTGGATGTAAGCTTCCTAATGTTGTGTATAAAATGCCAGAACAGTTCAAAACCCCCCCAAATTACCCCATTTTGGAAAGTAGACACCCCAAGCTATATACTGAGAGGCATGTCGAGTCCATGGAATATTTTATATGTTGACACAAGTTGCGGAAAAAATAAATTTTTTTTTTTTTTTTTTTGCACAAAGTTGTCACTAAATGATATATTGCTCAAACATGCCATGGGCATATGTGGAATTACACCCCAAAATACATTCTGTTGCTTCTCCTGAGTACGGGGATACCACATGTGTGAGACTTTTTGGGAGCCTAGCCGCGTACGGGACCCCAAAAACCAAGCACCGCCTTCAGGCTTTCTAAGGGTGTCAATTTTTGATTTCACTTCTCACTGCCTATCACAGTTTCGGAGGCCATGGAATGCCCAGATGGCACAAAACCCCCCCAAATGACCCCATTTTGGAAAGTAGACACCCCAAGCTATTTGCTGAGAGGTATTGTGAGTATTTTTCAGATCTCGCTTTTTGTCACAAAGTTTTGAAAATTGAAAAAATAAAATAAAAAAAAAATGTTCTTTCTTCATTTTCAAAAACAAATGAGAGCTGTAAAATACTCGCCATGCCTCTCAGCAAATAGCTTGGGATGTCTATATTCCAAAATGGGGTCATTTGGGGGGTTTTGTGCTATTTTGGCATTTTATGGCCTTCAAAACTGTGATAGGTAGTGAGGAGTGAAATCAAAAATTTGCGCCCTTAGAAATCCTGGAGGCGGTGCTTGGTTTCCGAGGTCCCGTACGTGGCTAGGCTCCTAAAAAGTCCCACACATGTGGTATCCCCATACTCAGGAGAAGCAGCAGAATGTATTTTGGGGTGCAATTCCACATATAACCATGGCATGTGTGAGCAATATATCATTTAGTGACAACTTTTTGTAATTTTTTTTTTTTTTTTGTCATTATTCAATCACTTGGGACAAAAAAAAAAATATTCAATGGGCTCAACAGGCCTCTCAGCAATTTCCTTGGGGTGTCTACTTTCTAAAATGGGGTCATTTGGGGGGGTTTTGTGCTATTTTGGCATTTTATGGCCTTCAAAACTGTGATAGGTAGTGAGGAGTGAAATCAAAAATTTGCGCCCTTAGAAATCCTGAAGGTGGTGCTTGGTTTCCGGGGTCCCGTACGTGGCTAGGCTCCTAAAAAGTCCCACACATGTGGTATCCCCGTACTCAGGAGAAGCAGCAGAATGTATTTTGGGGTGCAATTCCACATATAACTATGGCATGTGTGAGCAATATATCATTTAGTGACAACTTTTTGTAATTTTTTATTTTTTTTTGTCATTATTCAATCACTTGGGACAAAAAAAAATATTCAATGGGCTCAACATGCCTCTCAGCAATTTCCTTGGGGTGTCTACTTTCTAAAATGGGGTCGTTTGGGGGGGTTTTGTACTGCCCTGTCATTTTAGCACCTCAAGAAATGAGATAGGCAGTCATAAATTAAAAGCTGTGTAAATTCCAGAAAATGTACCCTAGTTTGTAAACGCTATAACTTTTGCGCAAACCGATAAATATACGCTTATTGACATTTTTTTACTAAAGACATGTGGCTGAATACATTTTGGCCTAAATGTATGACTAAAATTGAGTTTATTCGATTTTTCTTATAACAAAAAGTAGAAAATATCATTTTTTTCAAAATTTTCGGTCTTTTTCCGTTTATATCGCAAAAAATAAAAATCACAGAGGCAATCAAATACCATTAAAAGAAATCTCTATTTGTGGGAAGAAAAGGACGCAAATTTCGTTTGGGTACAACATTGCATGTCTGCACAATTTACAGTTAAAGCAGCGCAGTGCAAAATTCTGAATTCACCTCTGGTCCTTTAGCTACCAAATGGTCCGGGGCTTAAGTGGTTAAAATGATTTTTTTTCATGACTTTATTGTTACCGTATAGGGAACCAATAGCCCCTATGTGATAGCATATAGGTGACTAGGTGGCGGGGGTGGCACATCATAGCGGTTGTGGAAGTGATCAGCCAACATTTGGATTTACAAAAGTACACACACTCCTGGCTACTATTGCATGTGTTATTGCATGAGTGTGTTAAAAGAACATATCTGCAGCACATAAAAAATCTGAAGCTCCAGCAAGTGGCTGGGGATTCAGATTTCTCTCCCCCCCATCCTGGCACTGATTGGTCTGATCGGGTCTGCCTGTAAGTTTTTCAGGCGGACTCGATCAGACCCTCCATTGTCCTCTATGGAGTGGTAGATGTAAACAGACTTGTGTCCGTTTATACCTGCCTACATCCAATCCAATCTAATCTGCCAAAAACAAATGTAGGGGATCTTTTCCCTTCTGTCTGGGCAGATGGGATTGGAGGGCAGTTGGGTGTAAACACACAAGTATGTTTACATCTCATCACCCATAGTGCAGAGTGGCCTGTGTGGGCTCTGCTCAGCAGGGGATCAACACACAGATCCCTGACTGAACATGTGGATAGGAAGCAGATTCTGCCCTTCTGTCCCCATGTAATCTTCTCTGTTTTGCCCCCATGTCCCTTTCTGTCCCCATTTCTCTTTTTCCCTTGCACACTGTTCCTATGTTCCTATCTATTCCTCACCTCTAGAGGGTCCCCCCAATGGTGTACATGTCAGTGGGCTGTCTTATGCAAAGCAAAGCAGTAATATTTACCTTTCATCCCTCCAATCCGTGCTGATCCAGATCCTGTGCTTGCTGACTCCTCCCTCTAGTCTCACTGGGCTCCTCCCCTAGTCTCACTGGACTCCTCCCCAACCTCTCTCGCCTCCAGTTCAGCTGTGATTGTTGACTCTGTGCTTGACTGGAGGCATTTCTGCTACCGCCCACATGGGCGGGAATTGTTTATTGCGGGCTGGAGCCTGGAGAGAGAAAAGCAGGGTTATTACCTTTCCTTCCGTGTGAAGGACAGGTTATTATGCCCTTCACACGTAACTCAGAGAGAAGGAGCAGTAGCAGCCTGGAGTGATGAGCAAATGGAAGCTAGTGTGACTTGGAGGCAGTGGCTGATGTTCACAGAATCACAGCACAGTGCTGCATGTCACTGTGTGCGCTGTGTGACTTGTGCTGAGCCGGGTATAGGTGTAAGCGGGGCCAGCGTCAGCATCAGATTTTCTTGAGGGACCTGTGGTTTAGTGCCCTCCCTCTCCTGGCACCTTGAGCCTTTCCTCCCTTATGCTGGCGCCGTCTCTGCACCCACCCAGGATCAGCCTGGCCCCTGAGTGTCTGTGTGCAGATTTCTTGCTCCGTGGGGGCACTAGCCCCCCCCCATTGCCCCTACCTGCGGACACCCATGGGCACACATTTTCTAGTTTTAAATGAGATTTCAATATGGCAGAGGGTTTCATTTTGTGCCTTTCATTACCTAAAAACAATTTCCTACCATGTTATCTTGTCTATGTTATACCCATGTCTGATTACTAAAAGTATAGAGAGTGCTTATTTGACAAAGTGAGTTAAGTGTTTAACTTAACAAACATAGTGAGATTGCGTTCACTTTGAATACTCAATCTTGTGCAGGAAAGAAAAGTATTTTGCTTTGTACATGATAAACTGACGTTAACAGAGCACCACTGCGTATCAGCACTGAGACCCGGTTCACAGTGGTGCGACATGCGCTCCGACTTTGAGAGCACATGTCGCATGACATGTAAGAATCAATGTTTCCCTAAGAGAGCCGTCTTAAATGATCCGACTTGTGTTGGTCCGACTTTGGAAAAGGTTCCTGCACTACTTTGGTCCGACTTCTGTCCAATTTCAGCCCATAGAATTTAATGGGAGTCGCATCCAAGTTGGATCCTCATCTTAATTTATGTGATTTGAGTCTGAAATTACAGGAAGATTGCACAGGCATTTCCTGAAGATGTTTCTAAGTTTTGTCGAAGTCGCATCAAAGTCGCATTGAAGTCACGTCAAAGTCACACCAAAGTCACCTGGCAAAGTAGTGCGACTTTCATGTCAGATCAGTGTGAACCCAGCCTCAGACAGGTAGGGCTAACCAGGCTCAGCTGCATGCAAACGTGCTAGCAAGACACAATCAGGCTCCATGCACACTATTGTTTTTTTAAGCTCCTAGAAGCTGTTATTAGCATTTTTGTTTCTGCTCCTAGAAGCTAAATAGTGTTAACCTATGTGTCTATGCACACTACTTTAGACTATTAGCATTTTTTGAGATTCAGAGTCTAGGAGCAGAAAAACTAAATTGTAGAGTTTCTTGGAGTGTTTTTCCAGCAGAAACAAATGCTGAATGCTTCTAAATGCTGCTAAAATACTAGTACCAGCTTTTTTTGAGCTTTTTATTTTCTTTATCATGTACTGTAAAAACGCTAATTAAATTTGAATGCTCCTTACTGCTCCTAAAAGCTTATAAAAGCTATTAAATGCTACTAAAATACTACTAGAAGCTGGCACAAAAATGCTATTATCAGCATTTTTCATCCAGCGTTTTTATGGCATTTTTATAGTGTGCATGGAGTCTTAGACAGAAGAGGTAGCAGAGTGAGTAGAGTTGATGGCTTATCAGAGAGCTGCTGCTCTTTTATTATCCAATCAGCAGTACTGCCTAGTTTTCACAGAAATTTGTGTTGCTCTTGTGGCTATTCTGCCTAGCAGAATAATATGAATTACAAAGTACTACAAATCCTTTGCTGTTTGAGATTTAACACATTTTTATTTTAAACATGTAGTGATATAAATCACAAAAATGAAAACATAGTTCTTCAACATTGGCATACAGTATATGAAGTTAACCCCTTTTTTTTAAAATAAGTATTTAGATGTTTGCATTGATTTTAAAATATATGTTACCAAAAATGCATTACTTTGTCTATGTGTGTTATGTGTTTGCTCATGTGGATAGTTATGATTGTAGTCTGTTTTTATTTGATCCTGCTAGCCCCCTTCTTTCTTTTGTAATCTGACCAGGTCAAGCATGGAAGCAGCTCTGTGTGGTCTTTTTGTGCTTCAAAGTATCTTTCTTGGGAATAAAGGAACATGGTGCTTACCGATAGCGTGCCTATATCTTCTGTAGTCAGTATGGCCACCAGACCCCTCGTCACTGCTGCCTGTAGGAGAGCAACACACACAGATGGGAACCTACTTCCCCACTGTGTGTAATGTAATATTTTCTCCACGTCCTTGCTATAGGGACAACCGGCCTGCTATGAGGGAAAGGAAGTGAAGGAATCAATTAGGGGTTCTCAACCCTGTTCTCAAGTACCCCCAACAGGCCATGCTTGCAGGTTTTCCTTTATCTTGCACAGGTGCTTTAATATCAGAGTCAATGGCTTGGTACTTTGGACAGCTACTTTATCCAAGAGAAATTCCCAAAACATGGCCTGTTGGGGGTACTTGAGGACAGGGTTGAGAACCACTGAGTTAGGTAACATGACTGCCAAATAAAGCATGCCAATGTAAAAATAATGATTTTTTAAGTTAAAATTTTATATAATTTCAAAATGTATTTTTATGTTAAACTATAGGGTTTTAAAGTCCTGTGTGCACAAATACTATAACCTAAATAATGTATCTCTATATTTCATAAACTTCTCATAGGTACAATTTGTGTACATGTTCTAAGTCAATAAACTGTTCTGGATGTTAGAAATGGAATTCTACTCATTTCTTTGCTCATATATTATTTATTCCTCAAGAGAAAGGAAATCACTGGAATGCCTTATCCTCCAAGGCCTTGTATACACAATATTGTTGTGTTTTTGGGGTTTTATTTTTGTTATGCTGTGCTTGTGAGACAGAACAACAGTGACAAATGCAGCTATATGATGAGCTGATGTCTACAAAATATTTTCACCTGTCAGATTATATGGCATTTTACTTGGAAAAAAAACACTATTGAAGCATTAAAAATGCACAGTGGACAAAGTCTAAAAGCACTCTGTACAGCTAGGAAACACTGGTGTGGCAAGACCTTGTACTGGATCACAAGAATAGCCACTGAATCAATTCTGTCTCTAGCTTCAGATTCTGCAAAAAGTCCAGCAACAATTTGCGACACAGACCAATATTGAGTCCTATCTACTGTATTTTATTTTAGTAAAGTACTCTTAATCCTAATGAAAGTGATTCTGTAGCTGCTACAATTCACTGCTTCAAAATTGCTTGTGTGACATAATGGATGTTAAACTTCCCTTGCATCTAATACTAAACTTTGTATTACTAAAGTGAAATAAGACTTGCATGCGTGACCAAATGACTATATATGCTCAAAGGCAATTTTTGACAGTTACACAAAATGACTTAATCGTGTAGTTTTGCAATGAAATTAATAATAATTCACACAAGTTTAAAGAAATCACAATAATGTGACAATTTAATTTTTTTTTCACCAAATGTTAAACAAATTCCATTTTAAATATCTTCATATAAATGTATGTAGATTTAAGACAAAAATAGGAGATTGAAGCTATAGTTTGAATTAGTTTGAAGGGATTGCATATAAATTCTTAATTTGTTCATTATGGTCAGGATTAAAAAAATAAATTAGAAAGGTTATTTTAAAATGTTAACAAAAATTAAACCAGAAAAGTATTCCAATTTGAGGAGGTGCTGTGATTATATCAAAAATTATTATATAATTGAAAACTAAAACACCAAGTGCAAATTTAATGTCAAAAAATCAATCAATCTAAAGTCCATAAAATAATATTTACACTTTGAATTATTCTCTTCCACTAAGTGACCATTCGTACCACCGCGTGTGAAAATATATCCTTCCACCCCCTTCAGATATTGCTCTCACCAGCTCCCCATGCCACTCACGGGTATGATTGGCATAAAATGCTGTAAAATGTGGGAACCCCACCACTCCTCATATGTAATAAACCAATTCTTTCCTCTTCATATTGCTCCAACACCATGCATTGAAAAAGAAGGGGCTTGCATAGCCTAATACTGCATTCACTCTTTATTAAAATTTAAAGTGGTTGTAAAGGCTGAAGGTTTTTTGCCTTCATGCATTTTATACAAATCTAACTTCCTGCTTCATCATAGGGGAGGGCTCCATGACTAGGCAACCTCTCTTAAATAAAAACAAAGAAAAATTCCCAGCTCAACTTACCAGCCTGCAACAAACCAAATTGTCCTGTGTAACAGTTCACGCTAAAAACATGGGTTTAGTTTGCACACATTTGCAACTACATGCATAAGCTGCAGAGACCCTGACAAGGCACCCCAGTATTGTTTTGCCGTCCTAATTCTATACATTTTGAGAGCCTCCATAGTAGAAACACATATATAATAATGGATGGATTGAGGGCAATTTGCCTGGAGGGAGCCCAGTCCTCCTTAAAGGCATAGGGGCGCACTGGACACTCAGTAGATCACACAATGGAAGCAAAGGTGTCCAGTGCCCCCCCTCCACCAAATAACTAACAGTAGAAACAAATGCCAATTGCCCCAACTCATAACTGGCCTTAACAAACATAGAAGGGTGACGCATGTCAAACAAAAACAAATACAAATTCCCAGCTTAACTTACCACCCAGCCTAGAAACAAACTGAATTGTCCGGTCTAACAGTTCAAGTTAAAAAAGGGGTTTAGTTAGCACACATTTGCAAATACAGGCGTAAGTTGCAAAGGCCATGACAAAACACCCCAGTATTATCTGCAGTCCTAACTTTATACATTTTGAGAGCCTCCATAGTAGAAGCACATACTGTATATAGTATTGGATGGATTTATGGGCAGGTTTTCCTGGAGGGTACAACCGGTTGCTGTGTAACCTCTCCCAGACACGTTTCTCACTTTCTGCTTCATCAAAAGGGGTGGCTCAACAGCAAGGCAACCTCTCTTAAATAGCTGAATTCCTGAACAAATGAACCCATTAAGTGCCTGTGGATTCATCCCACCAGCACAAGTAAACATGAAGGCAAAAGAGGACACCTTATACCACAGTGTGATGTGATCGACACCATCGGACAATAAAGGATGCTTATCTATTTAAAGCAACCACAAACTGCAAATCTTATTAAAAGTGCCCACAACATTATTAAATAAACAAATTAAAAAAATTATAACTGATCCACAATTCATACAAACATTTTTAAATCAGTATACAAAATAGATAAACTACAATTTTTTTTTTTAAATAACTAAAATTTGTATATATAAACAAAACCTACCATTTAATCCATCAACATATCTCCCTCTATACTGAACATTGTTAATACTGCAAATATTCCCCTAAAAATGTATTAAATTATGCAACACCTGGAAGAACTAGTAATCACTAATAAAGCAGTTGATATCTACATAAATAGTTAATCCCCCTGGATTAAGGGACTTCAGCGTGTGAATCATTTAGTTTACCCCCTGGGGAGTTCCCTAACCCTATTGGATCCTCTTCATGAAGGATATACTCTATCCACTCCCCAAAAGTCTGGATGGGTCCTTACCTAAAATGTAAAGAAACACAGTTTTTTTTTTTATCAAAGGTTTATTGATGGCCTTCTGATAAGGGATCTGAGGGGATCTGAGGGGTTGGCAAAATAGTTTATGGCTCAATTGAATTATAATAATATTAAATTGAATTATCAATTGAGCTGAGAAGAAATTAACTTCTTGGATGTAACTATCTTTGGACAAGGAAGTTGGTTGTCAACAAAGGTATATTTCAAACCGACAGATAAAAATAGTTATTTGTTCATTCACAGCGGACATCATCCGCTATTGCTAAAAAAAACATTCCCAAAGGGCAGGTGATGAGAGTCAGGAGGAATTGCACTAATGACTCTGATTTATTTGCCCAATCCCAAATCATTAAAGAAATATTCTTCCAAAAGTGGTATTCTGCAAGACAGTTGGATAAGACAATTTACAAAGTAAGGTCAATATCTAGAGAGGAATGCGTAAGTGTTATGCCTGAACAAGTAGAAAATAATACACATGAGTGGGGATTCATCTTGGATTTCCATTGTCACTATCTTCCAAAAACATTGGCATGTTTTGTGCATGTATAAGGTATTGGGGCCAATATTACCTAAGTCACCTTTATTTATATTCATGTTCAGGAGTTCAACTATTTAGGAGAGGTTGCCTAGTGTGGAGCCACCCCCTATGATAAAGCAGGAAGTGCAAAACGTGTCTGAGTGTTTCAATTGAGAGGGAGATAACACTTTTGGATGCCATTAAAAGGCTATTGACCTCAAATGATTTTGACCATTTAGAACTACCAGTATGTTTAGGATTTTTTTAAATAGAATCTTTCCTCCTTGATTTAAGGAACCTAATGCATTTTTCACCTTATCTTCACTCACAGGCATTTTAAGCATATCAGATTAACATTTTACAATTAATTTTGCTCCTTCTTTCATATCAATTTGCACTAAATTATTTGACATTGCAAAATCTTACATCACAACTGTCTACCTGGACAGTAAATGCATCTATTCTAAATGAAAACCTTGTCAGAATTGCAAAAAGCACTTATGTACATTTGGACACCTATAACTACAGATGCAATGAATAACTTTCTCTCTCCCATTAAAAGGATCCAGTGAGAAGCAAACTTTCAAGGAATAGGACTTAATTATTACAGTAAACACAGGACGTTGTTTATCAGAAGAGCATGGTGTCGCTAAATGCAGTAGCTGCACTATGCTGGAGACAACCTAGCATCGGTATCAGCATTGGTCTCATCCCGCTGGGAGATTAAAATGCAGGGCATTCAGTAGAACATGTCTCAAAGGAAAGACAAAGCCTCTTGCCCCCACAGACTCACCAACTGCCTCACTAAAGCTGAAATGACACAGCAAGATGGTGTCAGTCTCGGACACAGAACTCCCTCCTCCCAGCTGTAACCAGCAGAGTATCAAATATCACTCAGACATGGAAGACCCAGCAACAGAGACCCCTGCCACCTACTCTCAGAGGAAAGAGAGATACAAAAGAGATGCTCCATCTCCTGCTCCTTCTCCTATTAAACCTCAGGTGAGTAAAATACTGAGCCACATGTCCCTGATCTTGATTTATGTGAAGACAGACTTTCCCCTTTATAGACATACATTCAAATATGGCATTTCCTTCAGACTCCGGATTAGAACTCCAACAACACCTAGTGTTGACTAATAATTTACTGCTGTTCAGTAGCCATTCACAAAAGGCACTTACAGCCTGTCATGCATGACACACAACATACAATAAAGTGACTGTGCTGTACTCAAATCTTTACATCCTTAAAGACTACCCTTATGAGGCAATTCCAACTACTGAGTGACTGACCGAAGAACAGCTCACAGATCTCTCAACAGAATTCACTCAAGCTGAGATTAAAAAAAACTATCTCAGGCTTACCCTTACATAAAGAAAAAAGACAGCTGTATAGTACAGACTGTGAAAAGTAGGCAGTAAAAGTTAACCAAGCAGTGGGGTGGGGGGGTACTCATGAGCAGCGACACCCTGTTTACCGGAGCCTCCGATGGTGTGGGTCCATCCTGAGATGAACTCTCACAACCTGACGCCATCATTGAGGCCTCAGCCTCAAGTCCTGAACCTCTGCTGCTGCCGTTCTCTGGGGATTTGATTCTGCCGTCAGACATGGGGGACAGCCTGGGAGGTTCCCCCGACTCAGCCAGCGCCGTCTCTGTGAGGCAGGCAGAGCTATCTGCAGCTACCACCAAGCTGGCTACTCATCTGACCAGAGAGATCAGAGAGCTGGACACCCGCAAAAATGAGCTGGAGGAGAAGATGGACGCTGTCGCAACGGTCCTTGAGAATCATTAACAGGACCTAGCTGACATTAGGAAAGAACTGGAGGCTGCTCTCTTACACATGGAAGATTTTGAGAATAGGGCAAGGAGGAGTAATCTGCACCTCCGGGGCCTCCCAGAGTCCATAGAGGATCACATCTCCACTAGACATGTGCACACTGAAATATTTTGTTTCAGAATTTCGTTTTCGTCCGAAAAATACATTTATTTAGTTACTCCCGAAATTTGTTTTGATTAATTTAGTTTTTCGTTAGAAATTGCATTCGTCCAAAAATCTGAATTAATTAAGGTCAAATCTGTCATTGAAGGCTTATGGTGTCTTGTCGAATGTTCAAAGAAGATTCGACAGAGCAGCAAAACTGTACGACGCTGCAATCATACATTTCCGGTCGAATGTTCCGCCTACAAGCTATAGTAGTATTCTAATGTTGTATGACTAGTAATAATTATATTTATTAATTACTATTACTAGTCAACCAACATTAGATTTCTTCTATAGCCTATGGGCGGATGCATTTGACCGGAAATGTACGATTGCAGCGTCGTACAGTTTAGCTGCACCGTCAAATCTTCTAACTTTCGACAGATCTTCAATCTTCAATCTTCGTCGTTCATGTTGAATTGACAAGTTAGTTCTAGCTATTTTACTGCTCCTCCTCTTTGGTTACAATCAGCCAATAACATTCATCATCATCATTATTTTTATTTTACTTCCCCCACCCAATTCCAGCAGCGATCTTTTCTCTCTATGTCAAATCTTTTCTCTCTATGTAGAATAACCTTGGACTAATAGAGTTAAGGTTAGGCACATTCGACCACAGGTTTGATAGACACAGATTGTTATTGTCAGCGTCACGTCGAATCTCCTATCTATATCGAACTGTTGTCACAACGAAAATGAAAATAAAGCATTTGTTTATGTTGGATCTTTCAGTTTTTGGATTCTGTGCTTTCGTTTTCGTTTGTTAAAACGATAACGAAAATATCTGAAATTCGGACGAAAATGCATTTGAACGAAAAAGAATGCACATGTCTAATCTCCACTGCAACTGCCGTATTCCAGGAGCTGGTCCCTGCTATCACAATCGATCGGCTTGAGTTTGATTGGATCCATCGAGCCCTGGGCCCCAAAAGATCTGAAGGGCCCCCCATGACATTGTGATCAAATTCACTTATTACCGCACCAAGGAGACCCTGTTTTGGGTGGCATGGGACTCATCCGATCTCTCCTTCCAGCGGCCTCCCTACCAGTTCTTCGCTGACCTGTCTCCCATAACTATTCAGAAACGCCGCCTGATGAAGCCCTAAACAACGTCTCTCCTGCCACCAAATCTGCTACCGCTGGGGTTTCCCCTTCAAGCTGTCTTTCACTTACCAGGGGCGCCCGCACACCATGACCACCGTGGAAGAAGCTTGATCCGTCCTAGATCCATAACTAGGGCTTTCACACTGGAGTGGTGCACTGGCAGGATGCTCAAAAAAGTCCTGCTAGCCGCATCTTTGAGGCGCTGTAGGAGCAGTGTATACACCGCTCCTACAGCACCCCTGCCCCTTGAAATCAGAGGACAATGCCACCGAACCGCCTGCAAAGTGCTGCTGCAGCGGTCCTTTGCGGTCAGTTTTAACCCTTTTTCGGCCACTAGCGGGAGTTGAAAGCGATTGGTAGTGGACAAAAAACGGCGGTAAAGCACTGTTAAAAATTAGTGGTGCTTTACCGCCGCCGCCGCCCGCGCCCAGTGTGAAAGTAGCCTTAAGGCCTAATCACTTAGCTGCTCCTTACAAACTCTTCCCTGGCTGGAGCCCGCGGGGAAGAGAGAGATCACCTGGACCTCCTCAAATGTTTATACATTTCCCCAGCGTGCACCAGTGGCAATGAAACTCCTACAGGGTGGTTAAAGGTAGCATGCATATTCATAAGTCAGCTTTACTGTAGATTTTCATACTAATAATGGAAGAATGGAGAAACCACAGCTCCTCTGAATTTAGAGGAAAAATTAACAAGTAGACTATTAATCTGCACAGGTTGCCTACCACCCAACAGGATTTACATTACATTTAGATAGTGGCCCCTGTCTAGAACAGAGTAGCTACATTTCATTATAGTGAGTAAACATATGCAAATAATTACATCATCGCCCTATGACTAGTCAAATATTTAGCATTAAAAATAGTAATAAATTCAATAGATAAAGGCAATATTCTTTCTGGAAAAAAAGATTTTCCAAGGCTGCAAAACCAAACACCAGTTACTAAAAAAACAATGTTTCAAATACATGTTTATGTAGTTTTTTTGCACTTATATATATAAAAATCCTTCCGTATCCATATTTCCTCTTCCTTAAACCTAACCATGTACATTATAAAGTCTAGTCATATGTTTTTATATACATGCCTATATATTTTTCCTCCCCATCTTATATAAATACTAATATCATCATTATTTTCCTAAAACTCAATTAAGCTCATCTAAAAAAAAAAAAGAACAAGAGAAAAAAAAAAAAAAAACAACAAAGAAAATAAGAGAGGCGTATCCAAATAGATGGCTTATTTTACTTTACCACCTTAATCAATTTAAAAGTTTCAAAACTTCCCATTAAGGTCCTAAAATCATCTGTTTCCATATACTGTATATTATGCAGTGGGTCCACCTTAAAGAAAATATCTTGCATCTATCATGTTGTTGTGCAACTTTTTCCTGCATACTCATTAAATGGCACATCTCTATTGCCCATTCCCCAATTGTTGGGAGAAACCTGGGATTTCTAAAAGCAACACCATCTTGGGTGTCCGCTCATAATCTATTGGAACTACCCTGTTATATACCTGTTCTATTTTATCCCAAAACTGCTTATTTAGAGGGCAGCTCCACCATATTTGTATGAGTGCACCAACACTCGAGAGGCATCGGCAACATTTACAGGTATTTTAATTTATAACGGATATTTGGTGCAACTTATAAGGAGATCTATACTATTGAGTTAGCAACTTATAGTTTCTTTCTTGCATCTCGCTAGCCATACTCTATTATGTGTAAGTGGTGAACATGTATTCCTGGAGTGTAGTTTATAAACAGCATTCTAGAACACACACACACAAGTGGCAAGTGCATCTGTAAATAGCTGTGATTTGAGTTGCCATCAGACGGCTCCGATTACAGAGACAGGGGTGGATTAACTAAAACCAGAGAGTGCAAAATCTGGCTGCAGCTCTGCATAGAAACCACTCAGATTCCTTTTTTTTAAAAGCTTAATTGAACAAGCAGAATTTTGAAGCTGATTGGCTACCATGTATAGCTGCACCAGATTTTGCACTCTCCAGTCTTAGTAAATCAACCCCACAGTATACAGAGCCAATTCAAGTGGCTTTGTTCCTTGTGATCACTGTGATGGCAATCACACTAGTGTTCAAATTTGGGAGCCCTCCCTTTCCTATCACACGGGAGGCAGGGGAGGAAGTAGCCTTTATCAAGCAATGGGGAATGAATGCAGGGATAAGCAGCAGCAGATAGTGAGGAGTTTTAACTGATTGTGGGATTTTTTTAAGCCCTTTCACCCCCCCCCCCCTATACAACTCATCCCCATGCTATCTCTATGTGTCCTGTAAATGAACCATTCACAACCCTTATCCTGCACATTAATCTGCTCATTTAAAGCGGAGCTCCACCCTAAAGTGGAAATTCCGCTCATCGGAACCCTCCCCCCCTCCGGTGTCACAATTGACACCTTTCAGGGGGGAGGGGGGTTCAGATACCTGTCTAAGACAGGTATTTTCACCCACTTCCGGGAGTCCTCTCTGCGGGAAATCTGCGGGAAGTACGTCACTTCCCGCAGAATACCCGTTGTGTTCTGGGTGACACTCGGCTCCCAGAACACAGGGGAATCAGTCAGAACGGCGCAGCGCGACTCGCGCATGCGCCGCAGGGAACCGGGCAGTGAAGCCGCAAGGCTTCACTTCCTGGTTCCCTCACCGAAGATGGCGGTGGGGGCAGCAGAGTGACGAGCGATTGCTTGTCCTCTGCTGCGGAAGTTGCTGGACTCCAGGACAGGTAAGTGTCCTAATATTAAAAGTCAGCAGCTGCTGTAGCTGTAGCTGCTGGCTTTTAATATTATTTTTTTCGGCGGAGCTCCGCTTTAAATCCTCCCTCTGGGTATAACCTATACATTAACCACTTCAGCCCCGGAAGACTTGGCTGCTCAATGACCAGGCCATTTTTTGCGATACGACACTGCGTCGCTTCTACTGACAATTTTGCGGTCATGCGACGCTGTACTCAAACAAAATTGACGACCTTTTTTCCCACAAATAGAGCTTTCTTTTGGTAGTATTTGATCATCTCTGCGGTTTTTATTTTTTGCGCTATAAACAAGAACAAAAAAGAAACAATCTTGAAAAAAACACAATATTTTCTACTTTTTGCTATAATAAATATCCCTAATTTAAAAAAAAAAAATCCTCAGTTTAGGCCATATGTATTATTCTACATATTTTTGGTAATAAAAATCGCAATAAGCATATATTGATTGGTTTGCACAAAAGTTATAGCGTCTACAAAATAGGGAAAGGATTTATGGCATTTTTGTTATTATTATTTTTTTACTAGTAATGGCGGTGATCAGCGATTTTTATTGGGACTGTAACATTATGGCTGACAGATCGGACACTTTTGACACATTTTTGGGACCATTGACAATTATACAACGATCAGTGCTATAAAAATGCACTGATTACTGTGTAAATGTCACTGGCGGGGAAGAGGTTAACACTAGGGGGTGATCAAGGGGTTAACTATGTTCCGTCGTGTGTGTTCTAACTGTAGGGGAATAGGATTCACTAGAGGAGATGACAGATCATTGTTCCTAGCTAGTAGGAACACAAAATCTGTCTCTCCTCTCCTCACAGAACAGGGATTTGTGTGTCTACACACACACACACACGTCCCTGTTCTGGCTCTCGTGGCCGCAATCACCCATGGTCAGCGGTCATCATGACTGCCGGCCATACACATCGGCACCCCTCACAGTGCAGCTATCCCACTTAAAGGGGCCAATGTACAGCTACGACAGTTCGTGGGAATGTGCCGACCTGCCGCAGTATAGTGACTGCGGCTGGTCGGCAAGCAGTTAATGATGAGCTGTGTGCCACTACCAAGCTCCAAGTTTTAACCACATCAATACTAGCACATTTTTTTATTTCCAAATACATTGTGGCAAAAAATCTGATTACCTTGGGAGCCCACTTTCCAAAAAAAAAAGTTTTTCTTTTTTCAAAATTTTATTTTTTTTAGTAAAAAAACAAAACGTGTTTATTAAAAAAAATTACCCAAAAAAATCTAACCTGTGTCAAAAAAATGGTCTAAATTAATTTGGGCTGTGCTGCATGACCAAGTAATTGTCAGTCAAACTATCACAGCATTAACAATTGAAAAATAGCCTGATAGTAAAGGGATATTACAGGATGGTGCTCAAGTGGTTAAACAAAATGTAGTATGTAATATGTTTATTCAGATTTACAGGCAAAGAATCCTTGCCCCAGGCACGCACTACAGTAATTGTCCAGATGCACAAAATATTTAAATTTAGTGTGCATCATATTTTCCCTATTGAAAACACAGTAAATTTAAGCCATTCGATTGGATATTTGGTAAATGTCATTTTGCTGTAATGAGAAAAGCCATTTGGGAAAGAGAAGAAACAATGGGATAATTCTTTCAAATGATACCATTTAGATCTATTTGAAAAGACAGCATTGTCAATAAGGAATGAACAGCAATCCGGCAGATTTTTCCAGTCCTCAAATTGTTTCGAACAAAAGCTTTCTGTTTACTGCTTGTAACACTTCCTCGTAAACATTAAAATAGAAATTAGGTCACTTTTTAATGTTACATCTCATTTATTATTATCACAAACAGCATATGTATGGTATACAGTTACTACTAAATGTATAGCTTTATACTGTATTAGTTCATATGTATTTCATGTGACACTGTGATCTTGATTTAATAGCAAGTGAAGAGCAGTGCAGTAAAGTGCTCTCATCAAGTATCAATCATGATTATCATTTTGAGTCATTTTTTTACACATGACAGTTTCAATCTCATTTGCTCTTTATTCGGCTAATGTATATAACGATACAGTATATACCAGTCACAAAGCCAAATAATGAAAGAACTAAACAAAAGTGAACATCACCTCAGTTGTCATGGAAGCATGCACATAGGCATTTGCATGTACTGAAAAAAACTATATGCACACTTTATTACCAAAAGTATTGAGAGCTGCCTTTACACACACATGAACTTTATCCACTTCAGCACCAGACCATTTGGCTGGTCAAAGACCAGGCCACTTTTTGCAATTCGGCACTGCATCGCTTTAACTGACAATTGCGCGGTCGTGCGACGTGGCTCTGAAACAAAATTGACGTCCTTTTTTTCCCACAAAAAGAGCTTTCTTTTGGTGGTATTTGATCCCCTCTGCGGTTTTTATTTTTTGCGCTATAAACAAAAATAGAGCGACAATTTTGAAAAAAATGCAATATTTTTTACTTTTTGCTATAATAAATATCCCCCAAAAATATATAAAAAAACATATTTTTTCCTCAATTTAGGCTGATATATATTCTTCTACATATTTTTGGTAAAAAAAAAACAAAAACGCAATAAGCGTTTATTGATTGGTTTGCGCAAAAGTTATAGCGTTTACAAAATAGGGGGTAGTTTTATGGCATTTTTTTATTTACTAGTAATGGCGGTGATCAGTGATTTTTATTGTGACTGCGACATTATGGCGGACACATCGAACACTTTTGACACCATTTTGGGACCATTGACAATTATACAATGATCAGCGCTTTAAAAATGCACTGATTACTGTAAAAATGACACTGGCAGTGAAGGTGTTAACCACTAGGTGGCGCTAAAGTGGTTAAGTCAGTCCTAGGGACAGGGGCGGATCCAGAGTCTTTTCTCGGGAGGGGCACTGCCAATGGTTGTTATGGTGTCAGGATGATTGAAGTGCATTATTTCTATTATTACATTGTAATATGAAATTAAATAGTTCAATGCAGAATCAGTGGGAGCCCCAAGTGTGTCACTTGCCACCGTCGCCTGCAATTAGTGGCAGCCCTGAGCGTGTCACTTGCCACACGTTACGGATTGTCACTTGCCACGTCATCTGCCACATCTTGTGGATTGTCACTTGCCACACCTTGTGGATTGTCACTTGCCACATCACCTGCCACACCTTGCGGATTGTCACTAGCCACACCTTGCGGATTGTCACTTGCCACGTCACATGCCGCACCTTGCTGATTGTCACTTGCCTGCCACCAGATGCAGATTGTCATTTGCAACGTCACCTGACACAATTTGCGGATTGTCACTTGCCACGTCGCCTGCCACACCTTGCGGATTGTAACTAACTTGCCTGCTAAGGTGTAGTTTTGGTTGTCTCTTGCTGTGTCCCAGACTCCCAGAGTCAGGCAGCAGAGAGATAATGTAATCTCTCTGCTGCCTGCACAGTGAGGGCGGAAGTCACTGCAGGAATGCAGGGCAGGCACGGGCGGTGAGAGATGATCTCATCTCTCTGCTCCCCTGCTCCCGGCTAGCTAATTGGCCAGCTGCCACACTGAGTCTGCTCTCTCACTCTCACCTGCGCTGCCAACACACTGAGCAGCACGGTCTGCCCACGAACCGCGCCGCCCGCCCACAAACCGCGCTGCAAGCAGAGCCGCCCGCTTTCTTACCCGTCTGTGAAGCCGCACGCTATCGCACCTGCCCGCAGAGCGGCCCAACGTGACTCACTGACGTCACTCGTTGCTAGACGCCAAGCGGCCCAGGCATTAGCAATGAGTGCAGGGAAGAGGCTCCACCCACCTCCTCCTCCGCTCCTGGTATCGTGTCAGTGCGCTGTGTAACTACATTAGACGAGTCTCTCTCTCAGCGCCGCTGATCGGCTGATGTGAGAAACTGAGAGAGAGACTCAGAGAGGCAGCGGCAGCCGCAGAAAAAGTACTGTATATACTCGAGTATAAGCTGACCCGAATATAAACCGAGGCACCTAATTTTACCCCAAAAAACTGGGAAAACGTATTGACTCAAGTATAAGCCTAGGGTGTCCATCTGCATGCCCCACTGTGCCCATGCTTCACTGTGCCCATGACTAGACTGATGTTTAACATGGGAGTCAATGGAAGGAGTGCCCGGATTTTAAAAATCAGTTCACCCCGGCCGTAAGTCTCCCAGACACCAAACTTTCCAAACTTGTAGAGGAGACATGGGGCTACATGTGAGCCAAGTTTGGGGTCCAGGGGACCCACGACCGGTCGGTACCCGGGTCCGCAAAATCACCGGAGAAATTACCATTTAACATTGGAGTCTATGGAAGGGGTGCCCGGTTTTAAAAAATCAGTGCTCCCCGGCTGTAGGTCCCCCAGACACCAAGCTTTGCATACTTGTAGAGGAGACATGGGGCTACATGTGAGCCAAGTTTGGGGTCCAGGGAACCTACGACCGGTCGGTACCGGGTCCGCAAAATCCCCGGAGAAATTACCATTTAACATTGGAGTCTATAGAAAGGGGTGCCCGGTTTTAAAAAATCAGTGTTCCTCGGCTGTAGGTCCCCCAGACACCAAACTTTGCATACTTGTAGAGGAGACATGGGGCTACATGTGAGCCCGGTACCGGGTCCCCAAAGTTCGGGAGATCAGGCGCAAAAAAAAAACAGAGCAAGCAAGTGAGTGTGACAGATGGTCTCGGGGGGGCAATTGCCCTGTTGCCCCCCCCTGGATCCGCCCCTGCCTAGGGAGTGATTCTTACTGTTAGGGGGAGGTGCTACCAGTGACACGTCACTGTTCACCGTTCCCGATCACGAAAACGGTGAGATCAGTGACGTCACTAGGCAGAACAGGGGAATGCCTTGTTTACAAAGGCATCCTTCTGTTCTGCCTTTGCCGTCCGCAATCAAGAGCCGCCCGGGAACATCGAGTTCCCGGGACCCACGAGCACACTCATGAGGCACGCGGCGGGTGCGCGCGCTGGGCGGCAAATTTAAAGGGACGTACAGGTACGCCCATTTGCCTGCCCGTGCCATTGTGTCGACGTATATGTGTGTGCGGCGGTTGGCAAGTGGTTAATGGCATCCCAGTCTAAGTCCGTAGGGTTCAAAATTTAGTTGGCCCAACATTTGCAGCTATAACAGCTTCAACTGTTCTGGGAAGGCTGTCCACAAGGTTTAGGAGTGTGTCTATTGGAATGTTTGACCATTCTTCCAGAAGCACATTTGTGAGGTCAGGCACTGATGTAGACGAGAAGGTCTGGCTCGCAGTCTGTGCTCTAATTCATTCTAAAGGTGTTCTATCAGGTTGAGGTCAGGACTGTGTGAAAGCCAGTCAAGTTCCTCCACCCCAAACTCGCTCATCCACACTATATTGCCAAAAGTATTGGGCCACCCCTCCAAATCATTCGGTGGAGGGGGGATTATGGTGTAGGATTGTTTTTCAAGGGTTGGGCTTGGCCCCTTAGTTCCGATGAAGGGATCTCTTAAGGCATCAGCATACAAAGACATTTTGGACAATTGCATGCTCTCAACTTTGTGGGAACAGTTTGGGGATGGCCCCTTCCAACATGACTACACACCAGTGCACAAAGCAAGGTCCATAAACACATGGATGAGTGAGTTTGGGGTGAAGGGACTTGAATGGCCTGCACAGAGTCCTGCACAGAGTCCTGATCTCAACCCAATAGAACACCTTCGGGATGAATTAGAGCGCAGTCAGCAAGCCAGGCCTTCTCATCCACATTGCCTGACCTCACAAATGTGCTTCTGGAAGAATGGTCAAACATTCCTATAGACACACTCCTAAACCTTGTGGACAGCCTTCCAAGAAAAGTTGGAGCTGTTATAGCAGCAAAGGGTGGGCCAGCTGAATATTGAGCCCTACAGACTAAGACTGGAATGCCATTCTAGTTCATGTGCGTGTAAAGGCAGGCACCCCAATATTTTTGGTAATATAGTGTATATACACTCACTGACCTATTTATTATGTACAAAAATAAAACGAAACAACAGTCTTTGCGCTAAATGTATGGAATCCAATCCAAAAGCACACTGACCAAGGGATTCATCAAGGGAAAAGCCCTGTACACACGATCGGATTTCCTATGGTTTTTAAACCAATGGATTTTTCCATCGGAAAACCGATGAAGCTGACTTCCATCAGTCTTGCCTACACACCATCAGTCAAAAAACCGATCGTTCCAAATGCGGTGACGTAAAACACTCAGATGAGCTGAGAAAAATGAAGTTCAATGCTTCTGAGCATGCGTCGACTTGATTCTGAGCATGCGTGGGTTTTTTAACCGATGGACTTGCCCATAGACGATCGGAATTTGCTATCGGTTTTTTATCCATCAGAAAAAATTAAAACATGTTCTGTTTTTTGACACCGATGGAAAAAAGACCGATGGGGCCCATACACGATCGGTTTGTCCGATGAAAAAAATCCATCGGACTGTTTTCATCAGTAAAACTGATCGTATGTACGCGGCTAAAGAGTTAATACAAAAGTATCTGACACCACACTCTTTGCAGTCCAGTGATCGATGGGAGACTGATAGCTGAGGAAACATAAGAGCAATACAAGCGCACAGGCTCATGGAGCAAATAACGTTTGTTTATTGTAATATAAAAGATAAAATAGATACACTTACATACGTAGGTGAATCGTGAGCCTCAAAGTCCCTCCTGTAAAGAGCCCAGTTCAATTGTTCAATTGCTTGGTAACACAGATTGCTAATCAACCAATCACATGGCAGCAACTCAATGCATTTAGGCATCTAGACGTGGTAAAGACGACTTGCTGAAGTTCAAACCGAGCATCAGAATGGGGAAAAAATGGGATTTAAGTGTGGTATGATTGTTGGGTGCCAGTCGGGCTGGTTTGAGTATTCCAAAAACTGCTGATCTACTAGGATTTTAACGCACAGCCATCTCTAGGGTTTACAGAGAATGGCTTGAAAAAAGAGGTGAGAGGAGAATGGGCAGACTGGTTTGAGATGATAGAAAGGCAGCAGTAACTCAAATAACTACCCATAACAACCAAGGTATGCAGAATACCATCTATGAATGCACAACACATTGAACCTTGAAGCGGATGGGCTACAGAAACAGAAGACTATACCGGGTGCTACTCCTGTCAGCTAAGAACCGGAAACTGAAGCTACAATTCACATAGGTTAACCAAAATTGGACAATAGAAGATTGAAAAAACGTTGCCTGGTCTGATGAGTCTCAATTTCAGCTGTGACATTCAGAAGGCAGGGTGAGAATTTGGTGTAAACAAGATGAAAGTATGAATCCATCTTGCCTTGTATCAATGGTTCAGGCTGGTGGTGGTGATGTAAATGTGTGGGGTATATTTTCTTGGCACACTTTGGGATCCTTAGTACCAGGTGTTCATCGATTTATGACTACAGTGTACCCATCGTCTGATGACTACTTCCAGCAGGATAATGCACCATGTCACAAAGCTCAAATCTTCTCAAACTGATTTCTTGAACATGACAATGAGGTTACTGTACTCCAGTGGCCTCCACAGTCACCAGATCTCAATCCAATAGAGCACCTTTGGGGTGTGTTGGAATGGGAGATTTGCATCCTGGATGTGCAGCTGACATATCTGCAGCAACCGCGTGATGCTATCATGTCCTTATGGACCAAAATCTCTGAGAAATGTTTCCAACACTTTGTTAAATCTATGCCATGAAGAATTAAGGCAGTTCTGAAGGCACAAAGGGGTCCAAACCGGTACTAGCAAGGTGTACCTAATAAAGTGTCTGGTGAGTGTATATACAGTATGTGTGTGCAGGGCCGCCATCAGGGGGGTACAGGCAGCACACCTGTAAGGGGCCCGGATGGCAACCCCCCTTTTATTTATTTTTAATTTATTTTTTGTAAGGGGCCCGGAGGTCCCCAGTGCCCCGGATGGCAACCCCTTTTTTTTTATTTAAAAAAAATTATTTTTTTATATATTTTTTTTTGTTGTAAGGGGCCCAGAGGCCTGGAGGTCCCCAGAGGCCCGGATGGCAACCCCCCTTTTTTTTTCCGCCAGCACTTAAAGCCCCCCGACCTCAATAATTTTCAGAACCCATACCCGCTTCTCAATTCGCAGCGGTAGCATCCCCCCGGTTCTCTGCTCCAGGGGGCCCCATGCCTGAAGCTGTGTAAGGGGCCCCAAAATTCCTGACGGCGGCTCTGTGTGTGTGTGTATATATATACCGTATTTATCGGCGTATAACACGCACAGGCGTATAACACGCACCCTAATGTTAACGGGGAAGTTTCAGGAAAAAACTTTCCACAGCCCCCTGCGTATAACACGCAGGCACAGTTTACCCTCTATTTTCAGGGTAAAAAAGTGAGTGCTATACGCCAATAAATACAGTATATATATATATATATATATATATATATATATATATATATATACACACATATACATATACTTTATAAATGTTGACTAGCACAATGACATGAGAAGAAAGACTTGACAATGACATGAGAAGTAAAACCATGTGCATGCACAAAAATGACACATTAAAGTGAAAATTATTACATTGTAAAAACTACCATAATTTCCAATTATAGTTTAACCTCATCAGATGGAAGAGGGCCAGAACTAAAGAAATGACAATGCTTCATTATTATTTATAGAAGAATTAATGAATTAACAGCAGGAATGTAATGTTCCTAAGTTAGCTTTCTCCCTGGAAATCATTATAACTCCACAATCTAAATGTTCTATGATAATAGGATTCATGTTGTTTCACAGTATTTCAGATTTGCCATTAGCAGACAGAATAGCCAACCTTTGTATTTTATGCCAAAGTACCAGCTCATTTATGGGTTGAAAGAGGTACTTCATTATACGGCCACCGGAATGTAAAATGACCAAAAAAAAATTTCATATAATAATAATATGGTCTCATTAATGATTCTTCAGGGAAAACGAATTTGTAAGTTTTAGTAGATACTAGTAAGAGAAGCTTGTGAATTATTCCAGTTCCCAAAGTTATGTAGGCTCATTCACATAGGGCAGTCCTTGCCATTCCCCTAAAAAATGATCAGTGGTGAATCGCTTTCCAGAGGGTGTTTGACAATCGGTGAGGAGATGATATGTGGCTTCCTCGCCACCTGATTTAACCTTGTTAACCCCCTGCACTTCTGCATCGTTTATACTTGGATTAGTCATGTTTGGTGATGGTAATGTCCGCCAAATGCTGTTTCATTTTTGGTGCAGCCTGAACCACAACATTGTGGAAATAGCATACAGTCCTGAGAAGCTGCATGCCCAAGTTTATGTGAGCAGTTAGGGGGTAGTAAAGACATGGCTCAACTGCCTGGTTTTACCACCCCTTAGCTGCATGTGTGAGTGAAGCCTAAGTAGCAGGAATGTACCTAGTTTTTATTAAGACTATGTTGTTCCATTTCCCCATATATTTTTTTTTATTGCATATTTATTGGTATATTTGGATATACAAAAAACAAAGTATGCAGCAAGTACAAAAAAAGAATAGGAAGAGTACATTAAATAACCAAGTTAAATCATAGAAAGACAAACTTCTGACATGACTGGAGGGTCAGAATAAAACACAGTACTATCAATTGGCATAATACAATATAAAACTCCGACATAGCAAACATGAACATGTCAGATAAAAAATGAAGTATGTAAAGGCAAAGTAGGGCGGGAAGGGACACCATGTATCTCAGAACATAAAAATTCAAGGGCTCAGCATTTCAAGAACAAATGAACATAAGAGATATTCATCTAGCGGCCTGGAAGGGATGTTTCAGGGCAATAGACAGAATCATCAATCGACATAGTCAGGTGTTCCATCCTGCGTGTATCAGCTATGTTAGTTAGGAGTTGAGAGCTAGTGGGAGGGGAAGAAGACAGCCAACAACATGGGTTTGCTCTTTTTGCCGCTAATAGTATAAAGGCCATCAGCCTCCGCAAAGGTTTAGGGATACCTGGGAGGGGGAGGCCCAGCAAATAATCTATAGGATTTAAAGGTAGAGTCACATGTGACAAAAGGGATTTTATAAGGGAATAATCCCAGGAAATATGATAATGGATACCTACATCCGTACCGCATCTCCAGCACATCCGGGAGGTTTTTAGGTTACAAGCATGTAAAATGTCTTTGGTCCTATACCAGAACATAAGGATTTTAAAAGCAGTCTCTCTCTGCCCGACGGATCATGACACTTTAGAAGCAGATCCCCAAATTTTATCCCAATCTGATAGGGAGATAGATTGTTGGAAAGCATGGGCCCATTTACTCATATAGGAATGGCTAGACTCGGTCAAGGGAGTAGCCTCATGGATAATTTTGTATATAGCTGAAATCAAATGAGGTTCATATGGGCCTTGAGCACACATGAGTTTGAAACCAGTAGGTAATAATCTAGGAGATTTAGCAGAAAAAAAAAAAAATTGTAAATAAGAGTAAAAAAGGGATTTTGGAACCTGATATTTAGATTGTAGATCTGTAAAGGATAAAAGTGTACGAGTCACTGGATAACCTAAATGACAAAAAACCCCAGCTTGGGTCCAGGGAATCATACGGTTATAAGACTATCAGGGATATCTAGGTTGAATAATACATTCAAAAGTGGAGGGCAAGGAGAAGAGAGAGAGAGAGTACTTTCCAGAACATGTTTTCCAAATGGTCAATGTAAATAACATTGGAGCTAGACCGAGACTTCTTAATTGTGGCATATGTCTGTCTAAAGGTGCCCATAACATAAAACATGGGTGTACAGGAGATGTAATTCCCATTTTAATCTTGGACCATCTGTTTGGGGCGCAACGTGATGCCCAGGAGATGACAGATCGTAGATGTGTGGCAAAGTATTTCAGTAAACCTGGTGCACCCAGACCACCTCTAGATCTTAAAGATTGGACCACGACCCTGCAATCCTATGGGTAGCATTATTCCATATAAAATTGAGAAAATGTATTTGAAGTAGTTTCAATTGGGATAGCGGGATACGAACTGGAAGTGTCTCAAACAGATACACCAATTTTGGAAGAATGAACATCTTAAGCACGTTAATTCTTCCAAGGAGGGAGAGAGGGAGGGTGGTCCAATGCTTCAGTAAACAATTGATTTCTGTAAATAAGGGGGGAAAATTGGCCTGATAAAGGGTAGAGTGGAAAGGGTTAGATAAACACCTAAATATTTGAGTGCATGGGAACACCAATGATATTTGAAATTTTGCTGGAGAGTGTTGAGGAGAGGCGAGGGAATGTTTATGGGGAGGGCCTCAGTTTTGATATGGTTAATCTTAAAACCTGATAGAGCACCAAAGGAGCTAAAAATCGTATGTATTGAAGGGAGGGAGATAAGTGGGTGAGTTAACGTTAGTAGTACATTGTCAGAAAAAAGAGAAAGCTTATACTCCCTCTGTCGCAGTCGCACCCCTTAAATGTCAGGTTGAGAACACAAATGGCAGCATTTAGAGGCTCCAAGCTTAGAATAAACAGTAAGAGTGATAGTGGCCATACCTGCCTGGTGCCATTGCACAGGGGAAACGATCGTGACAGATGGAAGGCAAGTTGTACCTGGGAGGTTGGTATAGAATATAATGCTCGTAAGTCATGAATGAATGGACCATAAAAACCAAAATGGGAGTGTAGCAAACATGAAGGACCAATTCAGGCAGGCAAAAGCCTTTTGGGCATCTAAGCTTAAAACCAAGGCAGGGTATTTAGTTTTAGTTAGGAGATCTAAAAGATCAATAGTACATCTAGTGTTATCATCTGCTTGTCTGGTAGGGACAAAAACTCACTTGATTGCTATGAATTAAGGATGGTAGAAGTATTGGAAGTCTGTTTGCAAGGATTCTGGTAAACATTTTGTAGTCCGAGTTTAATAATGCAATAGGGTGGTAATTATCAGGAATGGACAGATCCTTGCCTGGTTTCGGGATGACTGTAATACGGCCATGACGAAATTGAGGATGGGGGATAGTACCCTTCATCAGGGAGGCAAAGAGGTTTAACAAATGTGGAGCTATAGCTGGAGGAAAGGTCTTATAAAAGGAGTAAGGTAAACCGCCTGGCCCCGGGGGATTTATGTGATGGCAAATGTCGGATGATCTCTGCTAATTCTTCAGCCGTAATAGGCATGTTTAGCATAGATCTATATGCTAAGGATAATTTAGGGAGCTGCAAAAGATGCAAAGAAGGAGTTAAACTCTCCCTGCGGAAAAACGAGAATGTGGGTCTGCACTCAAACAGTTACAGGTATATAGCTTGTGGTACAAGTCCCCAAAAACCTTGGACATAGTATGAGGGCAATAGGTTGGAGTACCATCTGGTTGGAGTAGAAAATCAGGCATGGTAAGAAAAGGGCGGGGTTTAAACCTTTGTACACGCATTCTATTGGGTTTGTTGGCATATTCATAAAATTTTTGTCTGGCCCATAATATTGACTTTGAGATCTTAGTCATATCTAAAGATTTAATATGGTTACCTAAAGAAACAACAGACGATCCCCCATAGGGGAAAGAAGCAAGCGCATCTCAGCAGTACGCAATCAGTCAAGTAACAGCATTTTATGAAAGGTGGACTCTCGTTTCATTCGCCCCTAAAAAAAGCCTTATGGGCTTCCCATCATAGGGTGGAGGTCTCCAACACTGTACCGTCATTAAGTTGGAAAAACTCTGACAGCTTTTGTAGGAGTTGATCTTTGATTTTAGGAATCCACAGGAGGGATTAATTGAGACGTCAATGACATGTTTTTTTAGTCAGGGCAGACATGGTGAGATCCAGAAGCATAGGTGCATGATCCGACCAGGTTATGGAATCAATTTCAGAGGATACCAAATGCGTTAATAAGGTTGCAGACACAAAAAAAAGGTCTAGATGGGAATAAAGTATATGTGAGGGGGAGTAAAATGTATATTTCTTATGAGTGGGGTGTTTGACCCGCCTATAGTCGTAAAGGTTATGGAACCTGGTAAGTTTACGGAACGAGGTGGACAGTCTTTGAGTATAGATTGATGGGGTGGATTGGAAAAGGGCGCGTTTGTCTTTAGTTAGGGACATGCACATGTTAAAATCACCGCCCATAATCATAAAGGGTTGTAAAAAGGTGTGCATTTTCTCAAATACCTCTGTTAAAAATGCTATATGTCCTGAGTTAGGTGTATATATATATATATATATATATATATATATATATATGTTAACCAAAGTAAAAGTTGTGTTCATGTAAGCAGAGTTCAACTGGCCACAAGGGCCCAGGAAGGATGATTCAATCTGTAATGAACACGTACGTTTAATTAAAATCACTACACTAGCCTTTCCAGAAGGATCGGAAGCGACAAAGGCGGTGGGAAATAGTTTGGAAGCAAACTTAAAATTTAGTCTCCTGAACCATGATCACATCAGCTTTAGACGTTTTGAATTCTTTCAAAGCTAGCCATCTCTTATGGATAGAATTCAAACCTTTGACATTACATAAAAAAAATACTTTAAGCCATAATGAGCTATACATAAGCAATGCTGTAGTCTTCTGATCAAACAAAAGAAAAGGTGTTGTCCATGGTGTACAGAAAAAAAGAGTCTGTGGTGAACAAAAAAATCAAAAAAAGATTAAAGAGATAGCAAACAAAATAGGAGGTGCAACCAGATACAGGTTAAAAAAAACCTGGAAAAATAACAAAAAAAACAACAATGATGGTGAGTGGCCTCTGGGGGTCCAAACCCTCAGAAATCCAAGGCACATGCCAAGAATAATGGAGAAAAGCACGGTGGGCCGTGAGACTAGGCAAGTAGGCCCCGTCATCTTCCGAACAGCTTGAAAGTAGAACAAAGGGAAGAGCCAAACAAATAACGGTAGATATGGTGTTCATCCCTCGGGTGAAGGAACAGATCTCTACACCGAGATCTTCAACACCCAGATGGAACATCAACCATCTGCGCAAAAACAAATCAACTGGTATATCAGTAGGAGGCCATCAGTTGGGGTATCTAGATGATGCAGCCTGTTGAGGGGTGGTGGAAGCTTTCTTTGATCTCTGTCACACAGGGGGTCCAGATCTTTCTAGGGATGAAGAATGGCTGAGGAGCTGGAAGGGGCAGTTGGAGCTCATCTTCAGGCAGTGGTGGAAGGCCTAGGTTATGTAAAAAGGCTTCAAAGGCTCCCTCATGGAGATCCAGCACTGAGTATTGTACCCCATCTTTGGAGGCTGACAGCCAAAAGAGGAACCCCCAGCAGTAGACGACCTGATGGTTTTGTAAGTGGGTAGTGACAGGTCGCGGGCTCCGTTGTTTAGCTAAAGTGATAGGTGATAAATCACTAAAGTTGTGGATCTTGGTGCCTTTATAACCCAGACAGCTTCTATTACGGGTGGCTGTAGTGAAGATTTCTTTACTCTCATACTAACGGAAGCAGACAATAATGTCCCTGGGATTGGTCCCAGATGGTGGTTTGGGAGCCAGAGATCTGTGTGCCCTATCAAGGCGCTAATCAATACGTGGAATGTGGGGGGCCAGGGTAACAAAAAGGTCCAGAAGATAAGGACGTATTTCTTTGTTAGTTATGGACTCGGGGACTCCACAAATCCGTAGATTCTGGCGGCGCTCCCTGTTTTCCAGGTCTTCTTGCTGTATTTGAATTTTAGAGACTGTATGCTTGATGGCAGCATTATCTTCTTCCAAAACATGTACACACTGCCCCAATTCATCAAATTTGTTTTCAAGGGTATCAGTACGTTCCCCTAGTTGAGTCATTTCCCCCTTGAGTTCATGTGCAATCTTCCCCACCTCTCTGATAAAATTGTGGGTTAAATCCTGCAGCTTCACATCCAGAACCTCCACAGTGACTGCTGCGGCAGGCCCTGTTGGTGTTAGTGGGGGACCCCCTATGGATAGCCCATACATGAGTGCAAGTGGGTCAGTGGGCTCTGGCGGGTCATCCTGAGTGCCCGAGGCCGGGGATTGTGTCCTAAGCAGAAACCGCTCCATGAGCTGAGAGAGCTGAGACTCAGTGTAAGACTGGTATAGGTGTTTTTGAAAACAAAACTTACCCATGGAATGCCTGGGCTCTTCCGGAGGTAGATGGTGTTGCTCCTGTGGCGATAGATGCATTTGGAGCAGAGTGGGAGCCTCAGAAAAAGAGACGGGAACTGGAGCCTGGTGTCACGTACCTGATCCGAAGCCAATATGCAGAGAGAGGCTCCCCTTGCGGCTAGGTTCGGTATACCTCTGAAAGTGCCACAGAAGGTATACAGCCCGAAGTAGAACGGGTTGCTGGCAGGATCTGGATTGGTCCAGAAGAACATCACCTTGTGAGGACTGCCAGGGCGTGGTGGTGCACAGGAGGTCAGGAACTTCACGCTGTGCTTGGAATAGACCGTGCTTCAGAGGACAGCAGTGGACACCCAGCTGAGGGTCAAACATAGGATGGCCAGTGGACACCCGGCTGAGGGTCAAACACAGGATGGCCAGTGGACGCCCGGCTGAGGGTCAAACACAGGATGGCCAGAAGCAAGAGCAAGTCTGTGAAGTAAGCTGAGGTCATAAACTTGTAATCAAGCAGGAGCAAGTCCATATAGCAAGCCGGGGTCATGCACAGGTAATCAGGCAGAGGCAAAGTCCTTATAGCAAGCTGGGGTCATGCACAGGTTATCAGGCAAAGGCAAAGTCCATATAGCAAAGCCAGGGTCATGCACGGATAATCAGCAGAAGGAAGGTCAAGGCGCAAGCCAGGGGATGAGCCAGGAGAGAAGGTCAACAGGTCTGGAACAAGCCGTGTCAATAACAGGAGATCCAAAAAGTAACACAGAGGTTCAGTAGTACAGGAAGCTGACGACAATCCAGCAAATTGGGTCAGACAGTGGCAGCCTTTTATAGGCCAACAGGGGGATCCACCTGTCACATGATGTGCCTATGGCGCACATTTCTTCTACTGGCAAGATTGCCAGTACTTCCACAGCCATTTCCCTAAAAACCTGGAGATCACGCGTCCGCCATCTTACAAGCCACGCATGCGCCCCCCATTTCCCCATTTTTCATGTTTGCAATCCATTAATATTTATTTTTCTTTATTCAGATTTTATTTATTGAAGAGTTTTTACATAAATTTTATCCATATTAAAGTCTAACAAAGTGGAAGAAATCCATAACTATTACTATTTTAAAAAATGTTTTATCCACCTCCTTCTACCTATCCTGCCTAACCTGTAAAAAAAAGATATGTGTACTTACCTGTTTTCAAGCTGCTCTGGTCACATGATCCTGCAGCGCTGTATAAGGGAACGCTCGACCACAGTTGTAAAATCCGTGATGTCCACCCCCATAGGCTTTCATAGCCCAGCCATTGCCGGTGCTCTCTCCTCTTCCCTGCAGCAGCCACTCACTGACACAGAGGAGCTGGAGCGGCTGGATAACATGACCCACAGGGGAATATTCAAAAGAGGTAAGTACAAACATATTTTTTAAAACAGATTAGGCAGGATAGGTAGGCGGAAGGGAAAGGAAACAATTTTAAGAATCATTATATTAAGGCTTTTCTACCGGTTTAATATTTAACCACTTCCTGCCTGTAGGACATCATATGATGTCCTGAGGTTGAAGTGGTGATATCTGAATGATGCCTGCAGCTACAGGTATCATTCAGATACAGTGAAACCTTGGATTGCGAGTAACGCTGTTAACGAGTGTTTCGCAATAGGAGTACTGTATTTTGTAAAAAAATGGAGGAGAATAAGGACATGGGATGGAGTAGATGGGACTGGAGAAGGATGACATAGGATGGAGGAGATGGAACTGGAGGAGGAGGAGAAGGACATGGGATCGGGGAGATGAGACTGAAAGAGGAGGACATGGGATGGGACACAGTGGGACTGCCAGTGGGCGGCCCTGGGGAATGTTGATGGTTAGGTCTGGGGATGGGGGGCCCAGGCCTAAAACTGTGTAAGGGGTCCCAAAATTTTTGGCAGAGACGTTTGAGAGGGGATATGATTTCAGTTTACAAATACAATACTGGTGACCGCACAATAGGGATAAAACTTTTCCGCGGAAGGGAGTTTAATACGTGGCCACTCATTAAAATTAGAAGAAAATCGCCTTAAACTGCGTAGAGGGTTCTTTACTGTAAGAGCGGCAATGATGTGCTATTCTCTTCCACAGGCGGTGGTTTCAGCAGGGAGCATCGATAGTTTAAAAAACTATTAGATAAGCACCTGAACAACCACAACATACAGGGATATACAATGTAACAGGGGCTGATCCAGGTGGGTGGGGAAAACAGGGCAATTGCCCACCCTCCCGAGACCATCTGTCACTCTCGCTTGCTCTAGTTTTTATTTTTTTTGCGCCTGATCTCCCGAACTTTGGGGACTCGTTACCGGCCGGCCGTAGGTCCCCTTGACCCTAATCGTGGCACAAATGTAGCCCCATGTCTCCTTTAGAAGTGTGCAAAGTTTGGTGTCTGAGGAACCTACGGCCGGGGAGCACTAATTTTTTAAACCCGGGCACCCCTTCTATAGACTCCAATGTTAAATGGTCATTTCTCCGGGGATTTTGCGGACCCGGTACCGGCCGGTCGTAGGTCCCCTGGACCCCAAACGTGGCATAAATGTAGCCCCATTTCTCCTCTACAAGTGTGCACAGTTTGGTGTCTGGGGGTACTACGGCCGGGGAGAACCGATTTTTCAAAGCTGGGCACTCCTTCCATAGACTCCCATGTTAAACATCAGTCTAGTCATGGGCACAGTGAAGCATGTGCACAGTGAGGCATGGGCACAGTGAGGCAAAGTGAGGCAAAGTGAGGCATGCAGATGGACACCCTAGGCTTATACTCGAGTCAATAAGTTTTCCCAGTTTTTTGGGGTAAAATTACTGTAGGTGCCTCGGCTTATATTCGGGTCGGCTTATACTCGAGTATATACAGTACTTGTTCTGTGGCTGCCGCTGCCTCTCTGAGTCTCTCTTTCTCAGTTTCTCACATCAGCCAATCAGCGGCGCCGAGAGAGAGACTGTCTAATGTAGTTACGCGGCTCACTGACACGATACCAGGAGCGGAGGAGGAGGTGGGTGGAGCCTCTTCCCTGCACTCGTTGCTAACGCCTGGGCCGCTTGGCGTCTAGCAACGAGTGACGTCAGTGAGTCACGACAGGCCGCTCTGCGGGCAGGTGTGATAGCGCGCGGCTCCACAGACGGGTAAGAAAGCGGGCGGCTCCGCTTGCGGCGCGGTTTGTGGGCAGGCGGCATGGTTCGTGGGCAGACCGTGCTGCTCAGTGTGTTGGTAGCGCAGGTGAGAGTTACAGAGCAGGCTCAGTGTGGCAGCTGGCCAATCAGCTAGCCGGGAGCGGGGGAGCAGAGAGAGGAGATCATCTACATCTGGTGGCAGGCAAGTGACAATCAGCAAGGTGTGGCAGGTGATGTGGCAAGTGACAATCCGCAAGGTGTGGCAGGCGACGTGGCAAGTGACAATCCGCGAATTGTGTCAGGTGACGTGGCAAATGACAATCTGCATCTGGTGGCAGGCAAGTGACAATCAGCAAGGTGTGGCAGGCGACGTGGCATTTGACAATCCGCAAGGTGTGGCAGGTGATGTGGCAAGTGACAATCCACAAGATGTGGCAGGTGACGTGGCAAGTGACAATCCGCAACGTGTGGCAAGTGACACGCTCAGGGCTCCCACTAATTGCAGGTGACGGTGGCAAGTGACACACTGGGGACTCCCACTGATTCTGCATTGAACTATTTAATTTTATATTACAATGTAATAATAGAAATAATGCGCTTCAATCATCCTGACACCATAACAACCATGGTGCCGGGATGATTGAAGCGCCGACACCAGCCATTTCCCCGATAAATTTCCCACAAAAAAAAACATATTTTTTGGCAGTGCCCCTCCCGAGAAAAGACTCTGGATCCGCCCCTGCAATGTAATACTGGCATAAAATCACACACACAGGTTGGACTTGATGGATTTGTGTCTTTTTTCAACCTCACCTACTATGTAACTATGTTTAGGGCAAAAAAAAAAGAAGGTGGAGCTCTGGGATTCTATTTCAGGGTTTTACCAGGCTAAACTTAACTACTTTTCTGTTAAAAAGTCAGTTTACAGAACTAAATAAGTGTATCTCAGATTACAATCACAGGTGAATGAGTTAGAAGAGTGACATATCCAGGGCTTTTTTTCAGGGGGAACTTGGTGGAACTCAGTTCCACCACTTCTGGCTCAGACCCTGGGGGGGGGGGCTACTCACCACAATCACTTGTAAACACAGAAGTCTGGTTTCTGTGTTTACAAGTGACAGCTCTGCACTCTATGTGTAATCCCCCTGAACTCTGCACTCTGTATGTAATGCAATCCTGGTATTTAATGCCCCCTTAAGACCCTCCTACTGTTCGTGAAATTTGACTGACCACACCCACTATTTGATGTGATTTGAAGGGTGTGTGTGGGTGGAGGGGTTTTGGGGGCTCGTGGTTGAGTTCCATCACCTATTGTTTGAGAAAAAAAGCCCTGGACATATCCATTTTCAAATTCTTTACAGATCCAGGGTTTTATTTAGAATAGTCTGAATGAGAAGTCTTTTGAGAAGTCCTTTAATGCTCTGTAGAATAGGGTGACCAGACATCCCCATTTTCTGGGGACAGTCCCCAGATTGAGGACACTGTCCCTGGACCAAGTCTGTCCCCGGTTTTGTCCCCGGATTGGATTTGGACAGGGGCTGGGGCAATTTCAAAGACAGAGTGCAGAATGAAAAAAAATAATAATCTGAATTACACCCCCCCTGCTCTGCAGCTCCTACTAGATTAGGGGGGTGTATTTTTTCCATTATCTGTGCCCCTTTCTGATGATCATGTGCTGGTCGGAGCGGAGGAAATATTTCTTCAGTTTCGGGAGCATGCCCATTCAGCTCCGCTCACATGTTCTTCTGCCTTGGCTCAAGTCCCGGCCAGCTGCCTGCTTGCTTATCTCCTTGCCTTCCCTGGTGGAGTGATCTTCCTCCGCTCCCCACCCAGTAGTAGCCGGGGCCCGGAGAGTAAGACTTGATAGGCTGTGAGGCGGGCAGCAGGGCGACGAGCAGCAAATTGCTGATTGCCGCCATTACTAGTAAAAAAAAAAAAAAAAATATGTCCCCGGATTTAATGTTAAAAATCTGGTCCCCTTACTGTAGAATCTGTGCCATAGGTTCACACTGTATTAGACTCATTTAAAAAAACAAAACATAATTTATACATAATTAAAATATGGAGTACTTCTAAACCTAACCTGGAGCTAAAGTCTACTATAGTTACCTATAGAATTGGCATCCTTGGCTATCTTGATTGGCTGGCCTGAGGTGATTTAACTCCCACACATGCGCACAAGAGCTAAATCAACCAATCACTAAGGCATGCCAAGAATATACATGGCTTAACCCCACCACACCGACGTAACACATATATATGCAGCCCTAAAGAACTGGGCTTTCTTCTGTGGGGCCGCATATATATATGCGTACATGTGTTCTGGTCAGGATCGTGCCCGCAGCAAGGAGACCGGAGTGTCAGTGACAGTTTCCAGTCTCAAACTATTGATTGGCAAGCAGGAGAATTGGCCCCCAGACATGTGATCAAAGTGACAGCCAATCACAATGAGCACATGAATGGGAAGCCTGTCAAACAGCTTCCTTGTGTCTTTTTCTCCTCAGATCATCTGTAAGGAGAAAGTAATACAGTGTTTCTTTTTTTTTTTTGAGGAAACAAATGTGTCAAATAAAAATGTAATCAGCCCACATTAGTTCACAGTTTAGACTCTGATCACCCCTGTTAGTATTAGTTAGCTAGTATAGTGTATTGACAGCTTCTCTTCAGTTCATTTCTAATAGTGACAGTTTCAGTTTTAGAGTTAGTGATCCTACAATAATTAGTGTACCTGTCAGTGTTAGTGACAGTGTTCTTGTCACCATTCTCAGCGTGTTCCTATTACTGCTAGTGTACCTGTCACCATTGTCTCAGCCTTAGTGTTCCTATTGCCACTAGTCTCAGAGATAGCATTCCTATCACCACCAGTCTCAGTGTTAGCACTCCTTTTCACCGCTAGTATCGCCGTTAGCGTTCCTATCACCACTAGTCTCAGTGTTAGCGTGCTTGTCACTTTTATTCTCAGCGTTAGTGTTTCTGTCACTGGTAAATATCAGAGTCAGTGTTTTATATATATATATATATATATATATATATATATATATATATATATATATATATATATAAAGTTTTAGATTTACTGCTCTTTTAGCGTGTGCTCATACTGTCAGCATTGATGTCAGTGGTACTGTTATGCCCTGTACACACGGTCGATTTTTCCGATGAAAAAAGTCCGATGGACTTTTTTCATCGGAAAAAACGATCGTGTGTGGGCCCCATCAGGCTTTTTTCCATCGGTGTTAAAAAATAGAAACTTTTTTAAATTTTTCCAATGGAAAAAAAACGATACCAAATTCTGATCATCTGTGTGGAACTTCAACGGAGAAAAAACCCACGCATGCTCAGAATCAAGTTGACGCATGCTCAGAAGCATTGAACTTCATTTTTCTCAGCTCATCTGAGTGTTTTACGTCACAGCGTTTTGGACGGTCAGAATTTTGTCTGATGGCGTGTAGGCAAGACTGATGAAAGTCAGCTTCATCGGAATTCCGATGGAAAATTCCATCAGATTTTATTCCATTGGAAATCCGATCGTGTGTACAGGGCATAAGTGTCAGTTTCTGAATTTTAGGGGGAAAAAAATCAGTGTGAGTTAGTCCTTGACCCGTGGCAGTTCTCCTGTCAGTGTTGTTGCTAGTGTCAGTGTTTTAGGGGAAAAAGTTTTAGATTTCAGTATTTTATCAATAAGGTTTACTTTTGCATAGTCTGGGGTCTGTAGAGTGCCTATATTTTTTTTTTTAAAGTCAAGAAGGCTGTATACTGTTAAAGAGGCATATGCCCTCATGTGTTCTGACAGTTCTGAGTCAGGCTCAGAAGATGATGATTTCATCTGTGACAGTGAAAGTGTCACTTGAGGTAGCTCCTCTGAAAGGCCCAGTACTAGCAGGCAGCAAGAGGACGCACAGTTGCTGCACACATCAGTTGCACCACATCAGTTGCTGCACAGCAGTATACCTCTTAGTGGATATCAGCGAGATCTTTCACCCACCAAATACCAACATTTATTGACAGACTAGGCATAAATATTAATGTTGAAAATTTTGGCCCTGTGGATTTCTTCAAGGTATTCGTGGGTGACAAGCTCCTAGAGCATATCTTTGATTAAACTAATCTTTATGCCACCCAGTTTCTGGTGCAACACCTGACATCTTCTCACAGGAAGAGATGGGTGCCAACATACATTACAGAAAACACAATTGTACTGGGTGTCTCACTCAGCATAGGCCCAGTCCGAAAGCCCCAAATTCAGTAGTATTGGACCTCTCGTCCCATCCATGCCACACGATCTTTGGGTGGAGTCAACCTCTCTGACCAGGTCTTCCAGCCCTACCTGGTGCTGAGGAAATCAAACATCTGGTACAAAAAGGTTGTGATATACTTTATCCAGGTGACTATGCACAATTTATTTGTCCTTTATAAAAAATCTGGTGGTACTGACACCTTCCTGCAGTACCAAGAAAAAAATGATAGAACACCTGGTGTTTCAAGAAGACCCCAGACAACCTGCAGAATCAGAGGATGTTAGGAGACTAACATTAAGACATTGTGTGTGCCCTATCCCCTCCACATTAACCAACAGAATCCCCAGGAAGAAGTGTTGTGTGTGCGGCAAAAATGGCAGAAGATGTGATACCTGTTACCACTGTTACCACTGTCCCATGTGCTCTCCCAAACCAGGCCTGTGCATCCACCCTTGCTACGAAATTTACCACATCATCCCACATTACTAGAAACCAGCAATATCGTGAGGAAGGCGGTAACATTTTGCCTTATTTCTCCCCTTTTATTTATTTTAACTTTTTATCATATTACTATTATTATTATTTATTATTATAATACAGCATTAAAATTGTGCCAGTCATTTAACCAGCATTTTAAGGTTTTGGGTTAGCCCTTAAAGGTCAAGTTCATTTTTTGCAGGTAAAAAAGTATGCATTTCTTCTTTTTTGTTAGGAACTTGTAAAGCATTGCACCCACGGTCAGTGGTGGGTGTAATGCCACGAACCTGCAGACTCTCTGTGTATCTGTCTGCCTGAACCTCCAATATGGACAGGTAGATTCACGATGACAGGAAGCATCACTAAACTACCTAGAGAACTCAACAACGCCCTGGTAGTTCATTGAAAACTGCAAGCAGACAGCTGCAAAGGCTGTCGGTACTTGTAGTTTTCACATTTGATCACATTAGATTGTGACAGCAATCAGGGGATTGTCTCTCCCCACTTGCTGTAACAAAAATGGGGGATCGAGGGGCAGTGGGGGCAGATGCATCTGTAACATGTTACATTTTACACTCATGTTCAGGGTGTAACATATAACATGTTACAAAAGGTGATCTTATCTTTAGCGCACACTCTCAGCACAGTTTTGTGTTTACATAAGGCTTCTCTGCATGAAAGCTTACCTGCTGAAAGACTGCATATATGCATGCAGCTTGCAGGAAGAGGTCTTTTTGTCACGCTGGCCCCGCACATATCTGATATTGATTGGCGCCTGGATAGGGCCCATAGACCTTTGGCCCCTAAACCCCCCCCTCGGGGATCCAATCCGAGGGACATAATAGTTTGTTTTTCTTATTATGACAGTAAGGAAGCCCTAACAGTAGGGATGAGCTTCGTGTTCGAGTCAAACCCACCTTCGACTCGAACATCGGCTGTTCCGCTGTTCATGCGAACATTATGGGCCATTTGCGCCAAATTCGAGTGGCGCGTCATGGCCCATAATTCGCTGCGGCATTGCAGTGCATTGCTGGCTGATGATTGGCCAAGCATGCACTATGACCCGTATGCTTTGGCCAATCACATCGCAGAAAAAATGGAGAGCCGTAATTGGCCAAAGCCAGGGTGGCTTTGGCCAATTATGGCTCAGGGGGTTTAGTACACGCCCCCACACTATATAAGGCCGCTGGCTTGGTGGCCTTGTGTAGTGTGTTGGAGTTGTTTAATGAGAGATTACAGAGACAGACAGTGTCATTTATATTGTGTTAGATAGAGCAGGCAGGCGAGTCAGTTAGCTGCAGTTACAGTGTGTAGAGGATATACACGGTAATCACAGGTGATCCTATACACTGTATACACAGGTGATCCTAGGTGTTGTATATATATTTATACACTGTATTCAGTTTAGCTAGATCAGTTCCTGTTATTCTCTATACTGTGACAGGCAGGCAGGTTATTGTGCTAGCTGCAATCAGTATTTCACTTAGTGTACTGTGTGCTTTGCATAGCATTCACCTAAAGCTTACCTGAATACAGTTAGTGACTAATAGTGGTGTTCTCATAGTTAAACCACAGGCAGAGAGCTGCAAGTATTTTCAGTTAGTGTACTGTGTCCCTATCTGCACAGTTTTCACCTAAAACTAACTGAAGACAATTGCTGCTTTCCCCATACTAATACCACAGCAGGCAGTTTATTCTGATAGCTGCATTATCAGTACAGATATATATATGTATATATATATATATATATATATATATATATATATATATATATACATACATCCCACCTTTGTGCAGCTACATCTCACTGGAGGCCATTAGTAAGGCAAACAAGGAGAGGCAGACAGTCACGAGGCAATAAAAGAGGGCAAGCAGGCTCTGTGTCTAGAGGCAGCAGTGCTGCTGGTCGTGGACACAGTGCATCCTCATTAGCACGTGGCCGTGGGACACGCTTGTCCTTCTTTTTGGCAGCTGGCCATGTTGAGCCGAAACATGCCCAAGACTTGGTAGAGTGGATGACCAAGCCGTCCTCCTCCTCCTCGTCCTCTCTCACCCAGGCTCAGGGTACTTTGTCTGGCAAAGCAGCTGCCAAAGCGGCCTCTTCCCTCGGCTCAATGGCATCAGTCACTCCTTCCCTAGCCCCACCATGTCATCTTGAGGATTCCCCCGAACTGTTTGAGCACAGTGTTGGGTACATGCTCCAGGAGGATGCCCAGCGTTTTGAAGGCTCCGATGATGGAACCCAGCTGGAGGAAGGCAGTAACGTGAGCCCAGAGAGAGGGGGTAGTAATGTGAGCCCAGAAAGAGGGGGTGCCCAACAAGGACAGCTATCTGGCAGTCATGTTCCCCCAGCTGCAGAATACTGCCAGATTTGCTCCAGTGATGAGGAGGGATGGGATGATGAGGTCATTGGCTCCACTTGGGTGCCTGATAGGAGAGAGGAGGAGGAGGAGGAAGAGGAGGAGGCACATCTCCAACGAGGCAGGATGCCCTTCAGGGGCCAGCTTTTTTTTTTTAACAGAGAGTTTTTATTAGACAAATCAGCATTACAATACAACCAGTAAATAGCACATCCTCCAGTGCAGAGCAAACAAACAGGATAATGCGTCACATCCGGGGGATCACACCCCTCTCATTCGTTGCTAAATGCAAATAATCAACAAACATTGGCCCAACCCCGGTCGTGCATAAAACGACTCTAGTTCACCCCTCCCCGGCCACACAACAACCCTGAGTAGCAGTAAAGTCCAGGGACCAAGAGGGGTAGGGGGGGGGGAAGCCATCCCCAACAAACAGCCCAGTCAGTCACACCCAGGGGGAGGTTCCAAGTCAGAGCGAGTGGTCTGCCATGAAGACCAAATTTTGTCGAACTTCGCGGGGCACTGTCTACTCTCATAAGTCAATTTATATAGAGAAAGTACTGAGTCGACTGAGCGCTGCCAGGCGGCGCATGTGGGGGGGTCCTCAGATTTCCACTTGAGCAGGATTTCCCTCCTAGCATAAAATAGTGAGAAGGTCAGGCAGAGTTTACAATATCTATCCCCTTCCACGTCCTCCATATGATTCAGCAGTAGGATCTTGGGGTCAGTCGGCACGTTTAAACCAGTCACGTCCGTCAGTCTGGAAGCCACATCCACCCAATAGGGCTGGAGTTTCGGACACGACCAGACCATGTGCCAAAACGTACCTATCTTCTGCCTGCATCTCTGACAATTAGGATCTCGCTGCGGTTAAATACGTGCCAGCCTCTGCGGGGTGTAGTAGGCTCTGTGGAGAAATTTAAATTGTATAAACCTATCCTTTGCAGCTATCATAACAGGGATATAAGATGCAAGGCAATCCCTCCACTCCTCCTCGTCCAGTGACGGAATATCAGCCCTCCATTCCTCCCACGGCTTAGTAAGCTTGGTATCATACTGTACTGTGAGGTACAGGTAGAGGGACGAGAGGGGGCGGTCCATGAGGGCGGAGGATAAGAGTCGCTCAATAGAGTCTGACTCCAGGGTTATAGGCTCTGGGAATTGGGCCTCAAAAGCATGTCTCAGCTGCCAGTACCTAAATTGGAAAGAGACCGGCAGGAGATACGCCTGCCTGAGTTCCTGGAAAGGCATAATCGTACCTGCTTTCACTATATGTTTCAGAGTAACGATTCCCTTTTTTGCCCACAGGGATGGATCTGGGATACTATTCATGTGAGGCAGCATAGGGTTAGCCCACAAGGGCATATGCGGGGATACCAAGTTGGGTCGCCGGTACATTAGTCGAGCCTCCTGCCAGACCTTAACTGTGGTCCGCATGAGGGTCATCATACAGGGGCTGGCCCTGAGGCCACGAAATGGTAGATTGCTCAAAGCCGCATAAGAGCCCACAATAGCCGCCTCAAGTGTGACCGCCGGATTTTGTCTAGGCTGGGAGAACCACCATCTCACCGTAACCAGGACAGCTGCCCAGTAGTAAAGCAAAAAATTAGGGAGCGCCAGTCCACCTCCGGACAAAGACAAATACAAGGTCTTCCTCGCCACCCGGGAGGGTCTCCCAGCCCAGACAAAAGAGATCAGCAAGCTGTCCAACCTCCGGAAGAAAGACCTAGGGATATACGAGGGGGTATTGCGAAAGAAGTACAGGAATTTCGGGAGAAAGACCATCTTCAAAAGGTTGACTCTACCCACTGGCGTCAGAGGGAGGGACTGCCACACCGCGCACTTGGTCACTAGTTAGGTCATGAGTGGTTGTATGTTTTTGCCAACGTAGTCGCCAATCTTGCCGCTAATCTTGATGCCCAGGTATGTAAACTCGTCTACCCACTTGAGCCGCGTTCGTGACGTGGGACGCAGGGCCGAGGGACATAGGGGAAACAAGACCGATTTGTCCCAGTTGATGCGAATACCGGAGTAGCCCCCAAATTGATCAATCAGATCTAAAGCCACCTGCAGGGATGAAGAGGCGTCCGCCAGGTATAGCAGGGCATCATCCGCATACAGAGACAGCTTTTCTTCAATTGGGCCTATTTTCAATCCCCGGACCCTCGTCTCAGCTCTCAACAGGATGGCCAGTGGTTCCAAAGCAAGGGCAAATAAACCCGGGGAGAGGGGGCACCCCTGTCTCGTGCCGCGACCCAAGGGGAAGACGTCTGATAGGCAGCCGTTGGTCCGAATTCTAGCAGATGGGGAGCTATATAACATGCGTACCCATTTCAGGAAGCCTGGCCCAAACCCGAAGCTGTCGAGCACCCCCCAGAGGTAGCCCCACTCTACAGAGTCGAAGGCCTTCTCTGCATCAAGTGAGGCCACCACTCCCGTCGACCCCTCACCAGCCCCATCAATGTGGGTGAGGAGGCGTCTAATGTTAATATCCCTTCCCCTACCCGGCATAAAGCCTGTTTGATCCGAGTGTACCAGGGCAGTAATGACAGAGTTCAGTCTTGTTGCCAAGATCTTGGCCAGGATCTTCGCATCAACGTTCAGCAACGAGATAGGGCGATACGAGGAACAGAGGGAAGGGTCCTTCGCCGGCTTCGGGATCACCACTATGACCGTCTCACCCATGGAAACAGGGAGCTCTCCCTGCTGCGCGGACACCGCGAATAGGGAATGTAGTCTGGGCACTAGTTCGTCTGCATAGTGTTTGTAGAACTCTACAGGAATTCCATCAGGCCCAGGTGTCTTGCCAGATTGCATAGATTTAAGGGCCCGCTGGATCTCCTGCACCGTGACAGGGGCGTCGAGTCGCTCACGGTAGGTCGCCGTAAGGACCAGAATGTCAATGTCTCCCAAATACTTCACCAGGTCCTCATCACCATAATCCACCCTTGAGCCATAGAGTGCACGATAGAAGTCGGCAAAGCACTGATTAATACCCCCGGGAGAGCTTACCCGCTCCCCCGTGGGGCCCGTAATATGGGAGACACTGACCCCCCCTCCTGCTCCCTGGAAAGCCAAGCCAGCATCTTACCCGACCTCTCCCCCTGTTCAAAAATCCTATGGGACTGAGCGAGTAGCTTTTTTTGGGTAAGTGAGGTACGGATACTAAGGACCTCCCCCGTCAGGAGCTGCAGGTGGGCATAGTGTTGGGGGTCACGGGTCCTAATAAAGGTCTCTTCTGCACTGGCAGCCTCCCTTTCCGCCCTCACTAAGTCTGCGCTGCGTTCCCTACGAACTCTGGCAATAATGGTTTGGTAGTGTCCTCTCGTGGAGGCTTTAAAGGCATCCCATACAGTCCCGGTCCCCGCCGTGCCCTCATTGTCCGCCCAATAACCGGTCAGTTCAGTTTGGAACTGGTCGTCCACAGAGGTGTCCGAGATCCAAAACCTGGAAGTCTCCACAGGCGAACAGGATGGCCCCTAGAGGAATCCAGCACTAAAAGCAATGGTGCGTGATCTGAGATCCCCCTAGGCAGGATCCGCACATCCGTAACCCTTTGCAGGACCGGTCTGCCCGCATATACCAGATCTATGCGGGAGAACGTCCTGTGGGAGGCCGAGTGGCAGGTGTAGGCCAAGTCCCGAGGATGTTTCCACCTCCACAGGTCCGTCAGCCCATAGACATCAGCCCAGTCAGCCAACCCAGAGTAGTGTCGACCTCCCCCAAAAACACAGTATTATCAGAGGTGAACTTGGCCACCCTGCTCGTTATGTGGTTCAGCAGCAACAGGGAGGCTGGCGGGGGAAGATATAGACCCACTATGGTCCAGGTCAGCGAATGAATCACGGCATGAATTATGACGTATCTACCATCAGGATCGAGAATCAGGTCTAGGAGCCGGAACGGGAGGGACTTTAACACAAGTATACTGACCCCTCTAGAAAAGCTAGAATAGGTAGAGTGATAGTGGTGGCCCACCCATGGCTTTTTAAGTGAGAGAATTCTACTCCCCATGAGGTGCGTTTCCTGTAGGACACAAATATGCGGGTTATAAGACTTAATAAATTGGAACACCAGGGAGCGTTTGGTCGGGGAATTCAACCCCCTGGTGTTCCACGATAGGATATTAACTGCTGACATGGACCGTCAGATTGATAGGGGGGATAGGATGACACCGCATGACTCCGGGACCTGACCCCCAGACCCAGGATGTACACATCTGCAAACAGAGCAATGCTGAAGTATCAACGTTTTGAATGTAAAGCAAAAACATAATGAAAACAAAAACAACAAAAAGAAAAAAACAGATCAGAACAAGAAAAATAGCCCCAGTAGGGCAACAATCCCCACCCCCCACCCCACCCAACCCCCTAAAACTGAGGAGGGTATCCATCCCAAACAATAACAGCTCGCCGGCTGCAAAGGGGGTTCCGTGCAAGAGGCAAACTCAGCCCCCCAGGTAAATTCTGGGGGGGGCCGAGCAACTGTCTGAGCGACTCTCTAAGTGCGAGACTTCCGCTGGTAATGCAACAAGCTGTAAGGGACAGGGGTTCAGGAGGATGGAAGCGGACAGGAACGCGTCCCAGCAGTGCAGTCGATCCAGTGACAAGGGAGTAAACGTGGTATGGTCCCCAGTGTCACACGGGGGGGGTAAAAAGACCCAAAAAAGGGGAAAAAGGAGTGTTCTCCTGACCACGTCAGGGGCGCTAACTTCGGTTCCCACATCGGCGGGGGCCAGCCGTCACCATCGGAGCTGCACACACCAAGGGGATTAGCCGGACACAACAGGTGCAACAACAGGTGTGAGAGCTCCGTCCAGGGGGCTAGTCCGCGGGCCTCACCAATATAGGCAAATTCAAAACAAGTGTGGTATCAAATAGTACATACCATGCGTCCAATCAGCGGGCCCGCGGCAGCGACTCCAACCAGACAGACACCTCCCTGGGATTAGTGAAGAAGCGGGTCGACTCCCCGTCCTGTACTCTCAGACGGGCCGGGAAAAGGATGCTGTAACGGATGTTGCGCGCCCTCAGAGTCGCCTTGACCTGGTCGAACGACTTCCTGAGCTTCTGTGTTTCTACCGAATAATCGGGGAAGACCATCAGCTTGACGTTCTGGAATCGTAGGTCGCCCATGAGCCTGGAGGCACGGAGAACTTCGTCCCGATCCCGGAAGTTGAGCAGGCGGAGAATGAAGGTTCGCGGCGGGGTTCCAGGAGGTCCCGGCTTAGGAGGAATGCGGTGCGCCCTTTCCACCACATATTGGGGTGACATGCGAGCCTCGGGGAGGAGGGTACGCAGCATACCCTCTATAAAGCCTATAGGGTCACTCCCCTCTACCCCCTCGGGTAGACCGACAATGCGGAGGTTGTTGCGCCGGTTTCTGTTTTTGACGTCCTCGGCTCTATATTCAAGGGCTTTGACTTTGGTTTGGAGAGTGCGGAGCGCTGCGCCCTGTTCTGCGACCACATCTTCAGTGTTACTAACTCTCTGCTCGGTCTCCGCCATCCTGGTCCTAAGCTTGTCCATGTCCTGGCGGATAAGGCCTACATCCATCTGGACGGCCTCTATTTTTGTGGTTAAGGTGGACTGGCATGTGGCAATGGCCGCCATGACTTCCGCCAGCCAGGGCGGTCGGGCTTCAGCCGAGTCCATGGGGCCTATCTGTGAGGCCTTGTGGGAGCTCCGGGTGGTACGGCTTTGCACCGGGAGATCAGCGGGCGTTGGAGGGGGGTCCGGTAACGGTGGAAAAGTTAGTTTTCTGCCCCCTTTGTTGGACCTTGCACCCGAGCTCCGGCGCCGCATTCAGGGTGCGCACTGTGCCCTGAATATATAGTTGGCGGCTTTAGGGGTTCCCCCGTGTTCCCCCTGGAGAGTCACAAGAGGAGAAGGGGGGGAGAAGGCCCCGGCTGTGGCCTAGCAGGTCGAGCGGGCCTGGACGCAGGATTGATGGATGGATGGATGGGTCAGCAGTCAGTGTGTCCACCTCTGTCCAGCCGCCCACAGCCCGCGTCAGCCCACCTCTCTCATGTGCAGGGGGCCGCAGCGCTCCTCCGCTCCGGAGCTCCGATGGCCTCCAGGAAAGTCCGCGGCTGCGGCCTAGCAGCGCGAGCGGGCCCGGATGCAGGATGGACGGGGGAGTGAGCAGCAACCGATGTGTCCTCCACTACCTCCGTCGCCCACAGCCGTCGCCAGTGCACCAATCCGAATTGCAGGGGGCCTCAGCGCAGCTCCGGCCCGATCCGGACCCCCCAACGCCGCCAGGAAAGACCGCGGCCGCGGCCTAGTTACCTGCGGAGGAGCCGGAATTCGCCTGTGGAGGGGTTAGCAGCCGTCAGGAGGACTGCCTCACTCCCCTCTCTATTGCGCCCCACTCCCCCAGTCAGCAGGGGTGGATGAATCGGCCTCTAACTGCCCAGGATCCGGGTAAGAAGCTGAAAGCAGCGGAGCCCTCAGTAAAAGCAGCCGCTCACAGCGCCATCTTGGCCACGCCCCCAGGGGCCAGCTTAAGGGCAGCACACGACTGCATCACACCGCAGAGCTCCGCATGTGCAGGGCGCTGCTGTCTCTGCACGTAATTCCAAAAGTTCTTTGGTGTGGGCCTTTTTTCAGACGTTTACAGCAGATCGCACCGTTGCCATTTGCAACATATGTCTAAATCGCATTTCGCGTGGCCAAAACATCAGCCGCTTGGGCACCACGTGCTTGACCAGACATATGTCGACCTGCCATGCAGTCCATTGGCAAGCTTACCTAAAAGACCCATACCAAAGAACAAAGCGCACCTCTCCTTGCTCCTTAACAGCTGGGATCTCCAACCCCACTATACCTTCAGTCCTCTCTGAAACCTGCCCTGAGAGGAATGAAGGTGTAGAATTAGGTGTGTCACAGTCACAGCCAAGTACTTGCGGGCAATCTCCTTTCGGTACACCGACGTCCGATTGTAGCAGGCAAATTTCCCTGCCCCAGCTGCTGCAGCACCGAAAGAAGTTCGCTCCCAGCCATCCACATGCCCAGCGGTTGAATGCTAGCTTGGCTAAATTGCTAGCACTTCAACTGCTGCCTTTTCAGTTGGTAGACTCTGCCCCCTTCCGTGAGTTTGTGGAATGTGTGGTTCCTCAGTGGCAGGTTTCCAAATGCCACTTTTTCTCATGGAAGGTGATTCTGGCAATCTACCAGCATGTAAAAGGCAATGTCTTGGCCTCGCTGGACAGAGCGGTCAGCGGTAAGGTGCATATTACCGCTGACTCATGGTCCAGCAGTCATGGACAGGGACATTACCTATCTTTCACGGCGCATTGGGTGACTCTGCTGGCAGCTGGGAAGGATGCAGGACAAGGTGCAGTAGTGTTGGAGGTTGTTCCACCACCACGCCTCCAAAATGTTACTACATGTGATTCTGACACACCTCTCTCCTCCACCCCCTCCTCTTTTTCTTCCTCCATGGCCTCTTCCTCTGCTTATTTGTCCTCGGAACCAGCAGTGCTCCGTAGGCATTCAAGGGGCTACGCAAGTACGCAGGCAAAAAGATGCCATGTGGTGCTTGAGCTGGTGTGCTTGGGGGACAGGAGCCACACTGGGGCAGAGATTCTGTCAGCTCTGCAGGGGCAGGCTCAGAGGTGGTTGACGCCACGCCAGCTTAAGCTAGGAAAGGTGGTTTCCGACAATGGCACCAACCTTCTCTCCGCCCTCCGACAGGGACAACTGACCCATGTGCTCTTTTTGGCTCACATCCTTAACTTGGTGGTGCAGCGGTTCTTGGGCAGGTACCCGGGCTTACAGGAGGTCCTGAAGCAGGCCAGGAAACTCTGTGGGCATTTCCGCCGGTCATATAATGCCAGTGCTCGGCTGTCTGACCTGCAAAAGGATTACAACCTGCCCAAGAACCTCCTAATCTGTGACATGCCCACCAGGTGGAACTCTACGTTGGCCATGCTGCAGCGGCTTAACACGCAGCAGAGGGCCATCAATGAGTATCTGTAGCAATATGGCACCAGGACAGTGTCAGGGGAGCTTGGATTTTTTTCTCCACGCCAGTGGGCCATGATCAGGGATGCATGCACAGTCCTGGCACCATTTGAGGAGGCCACGAGGATGGTGAGCAGTGACAGTGCATGCATCAGTGACACTGTCCCTCTTGTCCACCTGTTGGAGCACACGCTGCGTGGAATAATGGACAGGGCACTTGAGGCAGAACAGAGGCAGGAAGAGGAGGACTTCCTTACCTCTCAAGGCCCCCTTTATCCAGACAGTGTTCCTGCTGGCCCGGCTATCACACAGGAAGAGGACGAGGAGGAGGAGGAGGAGGATTGTGTCAGCATGGAGGTGGAGACTAGCACTCAGCATCAGCAGCAGTCTTCAAGGGATTAATTACAGTCCCAAGACACCCATGGACTTGTACGTGGCTGGGAGGAGGTGGCTGCGGATCATGTCGTCCTCAGTGACCCAGAGGACTCCACACCGAATGCCTCAGCAAACTTACGCTGCATGGCCTCCCTGATCCTGCAAAGCCTGCGGAAGGATCCACGTTACAAGGGTAAGGTTGCGGACCTTATCTTGCAGAGGGAGCAGAGGATGAGGCATCTTCAAGAGGCCTTGCAGAAAGGTCTGTGCAACACGTTCCCAGAGACTAGGAGATTACAAATTCCTGGTCCTGGACAACATGTTGCTGGGGCTTCAGTGAGTCAAAGAAGGAGCGGTGGAGAAGGTGGGCGTCTGACCGATGCGTTCAGAATTTTTTTTAGTCTGCAGCCCCAAGGTATGATCGGTTCCAGCAACCATCGCCAGCGTCTGGTTTACATGGTGCAGGAATACCTAGGGGCAAGATCAGACTTGGACACCTTTCCCACAGAAAATCCTCTGGGTTACTGGGTCTTGAGAATGGATCACTGGCCAGAGCTTGCACAGTATGTAATTGAGATACTGGCCTGTCCTGCATCCAGCGTTCTTTCGGAACGCACATTCAGTGCTGCTGGAGGCTTTGTAACCGATCGACTGACCTTCATAAAAATTAATCAGTCTTGGATCACCACCAGCTACCAAGCACCTGATGCTGATGTAACAGAATAATTTTCTTTTAAATGTCAGATCCCTTCAAGACTGCCTATGCTGATGCAGAGTGACTATCCTGTTATGCTGAGTGACTATCCTCTTCCTCCACAATAATCATGCTGATAGCTTGAAAGAACATTTTGGTTCTGGGTACCGCCACCAGTGGCTAAGGCCCAATTTTTCAGCCCCTGTTTAACAGGGGCGTGTATTTACAATTTTTTATGCAATGCTTTGCAGCAGGGCTCATTGCTGTGCTCCAAGTACAATATCTGTGAGGGGTTGCAGTGTTGTGGCACCAGCACCAGTGCCCAAGGCCTAATTTTTCTGCCCCTGTTTAACAGGGGCATGTAATTACAATGTTTGATGCAATACTTTGCAACAGGGCTCATTGCTGCGCTCCAAGTACAGTATCTGTGAGGGGTTGCAGTGTTGTGGCACCAGCACCAGTGCCTAAGGCCCAATTTTTCTTACAGGGGCATGTAATTACAATTCTTGATCTAATAATTCACAGCAGGGCCCATTCCTGCGCCCACCAAGAGTAACTGTGAGGATTTACATTGTTGTGGCACCAGCACCACCGCCACCACCAAAGTCCCAATTTTTCAGGCCCTGTTCAACAGGGGCATGCAATTACAATTCTTGATCTAATAATTCACAGCAGGGCCCATTCATGCGCCCACTAAGAGCAACTGTGAGGGCTTACAGTGGCACCAGCACCACCACCAAAGGCCCAATTTTTCCTACCACTGTTCAACAATGGCATGTAATTACAATTCCTGATATAATAGTTCACAGCAGGGCATTCCAGCGCCCACCAAGAGGAACTGTGAGGGCTTACAGTGTTGAGGCAACACCAACACCTAAGGGGCAAATTTCTGCAGAGTATATACGGCAGGCCCCTACTTTCAAACATCCAACTTACAAACGACTCCTACTTGCAATTGGAAGGAGTCAACAGGAAGTGAGAGGAAATCTACCCCTAGGAAGGGAAATTCTCCCCTGTAAGAGTTAATATGGGAAAAAGGTGTCTCCTCTCTACTGATGCTTTATCACCAATCCTTGTTTCAATAAAAAAAAACAATTTTCCAAAGCATTTGTTATTGGGACGGAAGGTGAGGTGAAATGTTCTGAACAGGTGCACAGACAGCAAAACAAATGTTACAGGGGTGATAACCCTTCCCTATGTTCTCCAAAAAGCTTAAAAATTTATTTTTTGGGCTGGAGCTACACTTAAAAATTTACATGTTCCAAATTACAAACAGATTCTACTTAAGAACAAAGCTACAGTCCCTGTCTTGTTTGCACCGCCTGTATACTGCTGTTCAGAGTATATAGGGCCTTTTTTTATTTTGGGTGCAGGGTTCCCCGTAATATCCATACAAGATCCAAAGGGGCTGGTAGTGGGCTGGGGTGGGTACCCATGCCATTTTTCTCAATGATTTTCATCCATATTGCCAGGATCAAACATTACAGTACATTAAACCCGCAAGCAGTTTTAAATTACTTTTTTTCCTTTAGAAATGTCATTTTGTGCAGGAACAGTTCTAAACACGGGAAACACGTGGCACTTCACAGGCATATTTTGGAAACCCCCCTAGGTACGATATTTTAAGGAATATTTCACTTTTTTTTTCACTTTATGCATCATTAAAATCACTGCTCACGCAAAAACGGCCGTTTTAAAAACTTTTTTCTGCATTGATACGTGGCCCCTGGGGCAGGACCCGGGTCCCCAATCCCTTTTTAGGACAATAACTTGCATATTAGCCGTTATAATTAGCACTTTTGATTTCGAACGTTCGCGTCCATTGTATTTAATAGGGTTCTAAAGTTTGCACAAACTTTTGGTCCGTTCGCAGGCTCTGGTGCGAACCGAACAGGGGGGTGTTCGGGTCATCCCTAGTGAGTGCCCTGATATCAAAGGCGTACATCTCAGACATACATAATACAAACTATCCCTTTTTGCGGATGACGTTCTTCTTACGCTCACGCACCCACACACTTCCCTGCCATCCCTGCATGACATCTTATCCTCCTTTATAGTGATGAGCCGAACACCCCCGGGTTCGGTTCGCACCAGAACCCGCGAACGGACCGAAAGTTCGTACGAACATTAGAACCCTATTAAATACAATGGATGCGAACGTTCGAATTCTAAAGTGCTAATTATAACAACTATTATGCATGTTATTGTCCTAAAAAGGGTTTGGGAACCCGGGTTCTGCACCAGGGGACATGTATCAATGCAAAAAGAAGTTTTAAAAACGGTCGTTTTTCGGGAGCAGTCATTTTAATGATGCATAAAGTGAAAAAAAAAAGTCAAATATTCCTTTAAATATCGTACCTGGGGGGTGTCTAAAGTATGCCTGTGAAGTGCCACGTGTTTCCCGTGTTTAGAACTGTCCCTGCACAAAATGACACTTCTAAAGGAAAAAAAAGCCATTTAAAACTTCTTGCGGCTTTAATGTAATGTCTGGTCCCGGTAATATGGATGAAAATCTTTAAGAAAAATGGCATAGCTACCCCATGACCCCCCCCCCTACCCCAGCCCATTACCAGCCCCTTTGGGTCTTGTATGGATATTAAGGGGAACCCCGCACATAAAATAAAAAAGGCCCTATATACTCTGAACAGCCGTATACAGGCGGTGCATACAAGACAGGGACTGTAGGTTTGTTCTTATGTAGAATGTGTTTGTAATTTTGAACAGGTACATTGTTGAACTGTAGCTCCAGCCCAAAAATCTATTTTTAAACTTTTTGGGAAACATAGGTAAGGGTTATCACCCCTGTAACATTTGTTTTGCTGTCTGTGCCCCTGTTCAGAACATTTCACCTCACTTTCCGTCCCAATGACAACTGTTTTTGAAATGTGGTGTTTTTCTTGAAACAAGGATTGCTGATAAAGCATCAGTACAGAGGAGACACCTTTCTCCCATATTTATTCTTACAGGAGAGAATTTTCCTTCCTAGGGGTAGATTTCCTCTCACTTCCTGTTGTCTTCTTTCGTTTGCAAGTAGGAGTCGTTTGTAAGTTGGATGTTTGAAAGTAGGGACCTGCCGTATATACTCTGCAGAAATAGGCCCCTTAGTTGTTGGTGTTGGCACAACACTGTAAGCACTCACAGTTACTCTTGGTTGGTGCTGGAACGCCCTGCTGTCAACTATTATATCAGGAATTTTAATTACATATAATTGTTGAACAGTGGTAGTAAAAATTGGGGCTTTGATGGTGGTGCTGGTGCCACAACACTGTAAGCCCTGACAGTTACTCTTGGTGGGTGCAGCAATGGGCCCTGCTGTGAATTATTAGATCAAGAATTGTAATTGCATGCCCCTGTTGAACAGGGGCTGAAAAATTGGGCTTTTCGTGGTGGTGGTGGTGGTGGTGGTGTTGCCACAACACTGTAAGCCCTCAGAGTTACTCTTGGTGGGTGCAGGAATGGACCCTGCTGTGAATTATTAGATCAAGAATTGTAATTACATGCCCCTTTTGAACAGTGGCTGAAAAATTGGGCCTTTCGTGGTGGTGGTGGTGGTGGCGTTGCCACAACACTGTAAGCCCTCAGACTTACTCTTGGTGGGTGCAGGAATGGGCCCTGCTGTGAATTATTACATCAAGAATTGTAATTGCATGCCCCTGTTGAACAGGGGCTGAAAAATTGGGCCTTAGGCACTGGTGGCACAACACTACAACCCCTCACAGATACTGTACTTGGAGCACAGCAATGAGCCCTGTTGCAAAGTATTGCTTCAAAAATTGTAATGACACGCCCCTGTTAAACATGGGCTGAAAAATTGGGCCTTAGGCACTGGTGGCACAACACTACAATCCCTCACAGATACTGTACTTGGAGCACAGCAATGAGCCCTATGGCAAATTATTGCTAAAAAAATTGTAAGTACACGCCCCTGTAAAACAGGGGCTGAAAAATTGGGCCTTAGCCACTGGTGGCGGCACCCATAAACAAAAATGATCTTCCAAGCTATCATCATCAATCGTATAATTGAGGATTCGGAGGAGGAGGATAGCCAGTCAACATAACAGCACAGGCACTCAGCATCAGCATCAGTCTTGAAGGGACGTGACATGTTAAAATCAATTAGTCTGTTATATCAGCATCAGGTGTGTGGTAGCTGGTGGTGATCCAAGACTGGTTCATCTTGATGAAAGTCAGTCGATCAACCGAGTCGGTGGACAGGCGCACCCTGTGATCCGTGACAAATCCTCCAGCAGCACTGAATGTGCGTTCCGAAAGAACGCTGGATGCAGGACAGGCCAGTAGCTCAATTGCATACTGTGCAAGCTCTGGCCAGTGATCCATCCTCAAGACCCAGTAAGCCAGAGGATTTTCGGTGGGGAAGGTGTCCAAGTCTGACCTTGCCCCTAGATATTCCTGCACCATGTTTATCAGACGCTGGCGATGGTTGCTGGAACCGATCATACATTGGGGCTGCGGACTAAAGAATTGTCTGAACGCATCGGTCAGACGGCCACCTTCCCCACCGCTCCTTCTTTGACTGGCCGAAGCCTCAGCAACTCGTTGTCCTGGACCAGGAGTTTGTAACCTCCCAGTCTCTGGGAACGCGTTGCACAGACCTTTCTGCAAGGCCTCCCGGAGTTGTCTCATCCTCTGCTCCCTCTGCGACGGTACGATAAGGTCCGCAACCTTACCCTTGTACCGTGGATCAAGGAGAGTGGCCAGCCAGTAATGGTCCCTCTCCTTGATCCGAAGAATACGAGGATCCTTCCGCAGACTTTGCAGGATCAGGGAGGCCATGCAGCGTAGGTTTGCTGAGGCATTCGCTCCGGAGTCCTCTGGGTCACTAAGGACGACATGATCCGCAGTCACCTCCTCCCAGCCACGTACAAGTCCACTGGTTTCTTGGGACTGTAAATCATCCCTAAAAGACTGCTGCTGATGATGCTGAGTGCCAGCCTCCACCTCCATGCTGACACAATCCTCCTCCTCCTCCTCCTCCTCCTCCTCCTCCTCCTCCTCTTCCTGTGCGATGGGTGGGACAGAAGGAACACTGTCTGGGTAAAGGGGGCCTTGAGAGGCAAGGAAGTCCTCCTCTTCCTGCCTCTGTTCTGCCTCAAGTGCCCTGTCCATTATTCCACGCAGCGTGTGCTCCAACAGGTGGACAAGAGGTACAGTGTCACTGATGCATGCACTGTCACTGCTCACCATCCTCGTGGCCTCCTCAAATGGTGCCAGGACAGTGCATGCATCCCTGATCATGCCCCACTGGCGTGGAGAAAAAAAACCAAGCTCCCCTGACCCTGTCCTGGTGCCGTAGTCGCACAGGTACTCATTGATGGCCCTCTGCTGCGTGTGCAGCCGCTGCAGCATGGCCAACGTTGAGTTCCACCTGGTGGGCATGTCACATATAAGGCGGTTCTTGGGCAGGTTCAACTCCTTTTGCAGCTCAGCCAGGCGAGCACTGGCATTATAAGATCTGCGGAAATGCACACAGACTTTCCTGGCCTGCCTCAGGACATCCTGTAAGCCCGGGTACCTGCCCAAGAACCGCTGCACCACCAGGTTAAGGACGTGAGCCACACAGGGCACATGGGTCAGTTGTCCCTGTCGGAGGGCGGAGAGGAGGTTGGTGCCATTGTCGCAAACCACCATTCCTGGCTTAAGCTGGCGTGGCGTCAACCACCTCTCGGCCTGGCCCTGCAGAGCAGACAGGACCTCTGCCCCAGTGTGGCTTCTGTCCCCCAAACACACCAGCGCAAGCACGGCATGGCATCTTTTTGCCTGCGTACTTGCGTAGCCCCGTGAACGGCTACGGAGCACCGCTGGTTCATAGGACAAACCACAGGAAGAGGCCATGGAGGAAGAAGAAGAGGAGGGGGTGGAGGAGAGAGGTGTGTCACAACCAGTAGTAGCATTTTGGAGGCGTGGCGGTGGGACAACCTCCAACACTACTGCACCTTGTCCTGCATCCTTCCCAGCTGCCAAAAGAGTGACCCAATGGGCCGTGAAAGAAAGGTAACGTCCCTGTCCATGCCTGCTGGACCATGAGTCAGCGGTAATATGCACCTTACCGCTGACCGCCCTGTCCAGCGAGGCCAAGACATTGCCTTCCACATGCCGGTAGAGAGCCGGAATAGCCTTCCGTGAGAAAAAGTGGCGTTTGGGAACCTGCCACTGAGGAACCGCACATTGCACAAACTCACGGAAGGGGGCCGAGTCTACCAACTGAAAAGGCAGCAGTTGAAGCGCTAGCAATTTAGCCAAGCTAGCATTCAACCGCTGGGCATGTGGATGACTGGGAGTGAACTTCTTTCGACGGTCCAGCAGCTGGGGCAGGGAAATTTGCCTGCTAGAATCGGACGTCGGTGTACTGCTAGCAGAGTGGCCGCAAGTACTTGGCTGTGACACACCTAATTCTACACCTTCATTCCTCTCAGTGCATGTTTCAGAGAGGACTGAAGTTATAGTGGGGTTGGAGATCCCAGCTGATGCGGTGCAAGGAGAGGTCCGCTTTGTTCTTTGGTGTGGGTCTTTGAGGTAGGCTTGCCAACGAGCTGCATGGCAGGTCAACATATGTCTGGTCAGGCATGTGGTACCCAAGCGGCTGATGTTTTGGCCACGCGATATACGCTTGAGACATATGTTGCAAACAGCAGCTGTGCGATCTGATGCACTAGCCTCAAAAAAGGCCCACACCAAGGAACTTTTTGAATGACGGGCAGAGGCAGCGCCCTGCACAGGCGGAGCTCTGCGGTGTGATTCCGTTGGTGTACTGCCCTTACGCTGGCCACCAAAGGGCATCCTGTCTCGTTGGAGATGTGCCTCCTCCTCATCCTCCTCCTCCTCTCTCCTATTAGGCACCCACGTGGAGTCAGTGACCTCATCATCCCCTCCCTCCTCATCACTGGAGCCAATCTGGCAGTATGCTGCAGCTGCTGGAACATGACTGCCAGATTGGTGTCCTTCTTGAGCATCCCCTCTGTCTGCTCTCACCCTACTGCCTTCCTGTAGCTGGGTTTCATCATCAGACCCTTCGAAACGCTGGGCATCCTCCTGGAGCATGTACCCAACACTGTGCTCAAACAGTTCGGGGGACTCCTCAGGAGGAGGACATGGTGGGTCTAGGGAAGGAGTGACTGATGATGAGTCTGACATTGATACCAGGGAAGAGGACGCTTTGGCAGCTGCTTTGCCAGTACCCTGAGCCTGGGTGAGAGAGGATGAGGAGGAGGAGGAGGGCTTGGTCATCCACTCTACCAAGTCTTCGGCATGATGTGGCTCAACATGTCCAGCTGCGGAAAAGAAGGACAAGCGTGTCCCATGGCCATGTGCTGATGACAATGCACCGCGTCCACGACCAGCACTGTTGCCCCCAGACACAGAGCCTGCTTGCCCTCTTTTATTGCCTCCTGACTGTCTGCCTCTCCTTGTTTGCCTTCCAGACATTCTAATAGATGGCCTGCAGGGAGATGGGAAAAAAGCAATAAGGGCTACCTTCAGGTGTCCTTCTCTGTCCCTTGAAACAAGGACTTGCACAGTGAAAGAAACTGACACTCTCCCTACCTACAGTTTTCTGTCCCTAGAAAAAATGTTTTTTTTAAGCACAATATAGCACAAGGAGAATTCACTCACTGTCCTTCCAGGTCCCTAGAAACAAGGACTTGCACAGTGAAAGAAACTGACACTCTCCCTACCTACAGTTTTCTGTCCCTAGAAAAAATGTTTTTTTTAAGCACACTATAGCACAAGGAGAATTCACTCACTGTCCTTCCAGGTCCCTGGAAACAAGGACTTGCACAGTGAAAGAAACTGACACTCTCCCTACCTACAGTTTTCTGTCCCTAGAAAAAATGTTTTTTTTAAGCACACTATAGCACAAGGAGCATTCACTCACTGTCCTTCCAGGTCCCTGGAAACAAGGACTTGCACAGTGAAAGAAACTGACACTCTCCCTACCTACAGTTTTCTGTCCCTAGAAAAAATGTTTTTTTTAAGCACAATATAGCACAAGGAGAATTCACTCACTGTCCTTCCAGGTCCCTAGAAACAAGGACTTGCACAGTGAAAGAAACTGACACTCTCCCTACCTACAGTTTTCTGTCCCTAGAAAAAATGTTTTTTTTAAGCACAATATAGCACAAGGAGAATTCACTCACTGTCCTTCCAGGTCCCTGGAAACAAGGACTTGCACAGTGAAAGAAACTGACACTCTCCCTACCTACAGTTTTCTGTCCCTAGAAAAAATGTTTTTTTTAAGCACAATATAGCACAAGGAGAATTCACTCACTGTCCTTCCAGGTCCCTAGAAACAAGGACTTGCACAGTGAAAGAAACTGACACTCTCCCTACCTACAGTTTTCTGTCCCTAGAAAAAATGTTTTTTTTAAGCACAATATAGCACAAGGAGAATTCACTCACTGTCCTTCCAGGTCCCTAGAAACAAGGACTTGCACAGTGAAAGAAACTGACACTCTCCCTACCTACAGTTTTCTGTCCCTAGAAAAAATGTTTTTTTTAAGCACAATATAGCACAAGGAGAATTCACTCACTGTCCTTCCAGGTCCCTAGAAACAAGGACTTGCACAGTGAAAGAAACTGACACTCTCCCTACCTACAGTTTTCTGTCCCTAGAAAAAATGTTTTTTTTAAGCACACTATAGCACAAGGAGAATTCACTCACTGTCCTTCCCAGTCCCTAGAAACAAGGACTTGCACAGTGAAAGAAACTGACACTCTCCCTACCTACAGTTTTCTGTCCCTAGAAAAAATGTTTTTTTTAAGCACAATATAGCACAAGGAGAATTCACTCACTGTCCTTCCAGGTCCCTAGAAACAAGGACTTGCACAGTGAAAGAAACTGACACTCTCCCTACCTACAGTTTTCTGTCCCTAGAAAAAATGTTTTTTTTAAGCACAATATAGCACAAGGAGAATTCACTCACTGTCCTTCCAGGTCCCTAGAAACAAGGACTTGCACAGTGAAAGAAACTGACACTCTCCCTACCTACAGTTTTCTGTCCCTAGAAAAAATGTTTTTTTTAAGCACACTATAGCACAAGGAGAATTCATTCACTGTCCTTCCCAGTCCCTAGAAACAAGGACTTGCACAGTGAAAGAAACTGACACTCTCCCTACCTACAGTTTTCTGTCCCTAGAAAAAATGTTTTTTTTAAGCACAATATAGCACAAGGAGAATTCACTCACTGTCCTTCCAGGTCCCTGGAAACAAGGACTTGCACAGTGAAAGAAACTGACACTCTCCCTACCTACAGTTTTCTGTCCCTAGAAAAAATGTTTTTTTAAGCACAATATAGCACAAGGAGAATTCACTCACTGTCCTTCCAGGTCCCTGGAAACAAGGACTTGCACAGTGAAAGAAACTGACACTCTCCCTACCTACAGTTTTCTGTCCCTAGAAAAAATGTTTTTTTTAAGCACAATATAGCACAAGGAGAATTCACTCACTGTCCTTCCAGGTCCCTGGAAACAAGGACTTGCACAGTGAAAGAAACTGACACTCTCCCTACCTACAGTTTTCTGTCCCTAGAAAAAATGTTTTTTTTAAGCACACTATAGCACAAGGAGAATTCACTCACTGTCCTTCCAGGTCCCTGGAAACAAGGACTTGCACAGTGAAAGAAACTGACACTCTCCCTACCTAGAGTTTTCTGTCCCTAGAAAAAATGTTTTTTTTAAGCACACTATAGCACAAGGAGCATTCACTCACTGTCCTTCCAGGTCCCTGGAAACAAGGACTTGCACAGTGAAAGAAACTGACACTCTCCCTACCTACAGTTTTCTGTCCCTAGAAAAAATGTTTTTTTTAAGCACAATATAGCACAAGGAGAATTCACTCACTGTCCTTCCAGGTCCCTGGAAACAAGGACTTGCACAGTGAAAGAAACTGACACTCTCCCTACCTACAGTTTTCTGTCCCTAGAAAAAATGTTTTTTTTAAGCACAATATAGCACAAGGAGAATTCACTCACTGTCTTTCCAGGTCCCTGGAAACAAGGACTTGCACAGTGAAAGAAACTGACACTCTCCCTACCTACAGTTTTCTGTCCCTAGAAAAAATGTTTTTTTTAAGCACAATATAGCACAAGGAGAATTCACTCACTGTCCTTCCAGGTCCCTAGAAACAAGGACTTGCACAGTGAAAGAAACTGACACTCTCCCTACCTACAGTTTTCTGTCCCTAGAAAAAATGTTTTTTTTAAGCACAATATAGCACAAGGAGAATTCACTCACTGTCCTTCCAGGTCCCTGGAAACAAGGACTTGCACAGTGAAAGAAACTGACACTCTCCCTACCTACAGTTTTCTGTCCCTAGAAAAAATGTTTTTTTTAAGCACAATATAGCACAAGGAGAATTCACTCACTGTCCTTCCAGGTCCCTAGAAACAAGGACTTGCACAGTGAAAGAAACTGACACTCTCCCTACCTACAGTTTTCTGTCCCTAGAAAAAATGTTTTTTTTTAAGCACACTATAGCACAAGCACAAAACACACTGACACTCTCCCTACCTATCCTTCTCTTTCCCTAAACTAAAGGAATCCAGGTTAAGCAAGAAAGAAATAAAAGTCACTGTCCCTGCCTATGCTGCTCTATCCCTGCTCCGGAACACACTACACTAGGCCGCCGTGCTGGCGGCCTTTTATAGTGTGGGGCGTGTACTAAACACCCTCAGCAATAATTGGCCACAGGCATCCTGCCTGTGGCCAATCATTGCTCTCCTCGCTGCCGGCGCTGTGATTGGCCAAGCATGCGGGGTCACAGTGCATGCTTGGCCAATCACAGCGCCTGGATGACACTGCGATGGCGTAGTGCATTGTGGGCCGTTCGCGTCACTCGAATTTGGCGCGAACGGCCCAAATCGTTCGATCTTCGTCGAACGATCGAACAGCCGATGTTCGAGTCGAACGTATGTTCGACTCGAACACGAAGCTCATCCCTACTCCTTTAGTGGTCTCTCCGGTTTTAAAATGAATGCTGCTAAAACAGAAGCCCTACTTATTAAAATTCCTCCCTCTCACTTAGCCTCCCTTCAACGTAATTATAATTATCATTGGTGTTCCCAGTCACTTAAGTATTTGGGTGTCCAGTTCACGGCTTCATATTCCACCCTATATCAAGCTAACTTCCCTCCCCTGTTTACGGAAATTAACCGCCTACTGACTCATTGGACCACCATCCCCCTATCCCTTCTTGGACGAAATAACGTTCTTAAAATGTCCACTCTTCCTAAATTGTTATATTTGTTTGAAACGCTACCAGTGGCGATTCCACTGTCGCAGCTGAAAACCCTTCAGAGGAGAAGTCTCTGATTTATTTGGAATAATGCCTCCCACAGGATGGCAGGGACGGTGTTCCTGGCTCGGAAAAAAAGGGGGGGGTTGGGAGGCCCGGATTTTATTAAATACTACTATGCCTCGCACCTGAGAGTACTTACCTCCTGGACTGCCCGGAAAGCCCCGAACAGGTGGGCAGAGATAGAAATGAGTGTCACTGCCCCGATTCACCCATGCAATATGCTTTGGCCTTCTACTGCCCTTCACATGCCCCAATTAAGAAATATATGACTAGCCCCGATGCTATTAACATTGTCCATTTGATAGAGGTGTTCTGAGCGTTACTCTCTTTCCTCCCCATGCCCACCACTTTTAAATGTTCTTTTTAATCCAGACATTCCAGATAGCTTGTCTTATGATCTCATGTTACCTTGGACTCGGGCAGGGATTTTCCAGTTATGACACTTAGTCAATCCAGCGACACGACACTTACTGTCCCTTTCTGATTTGCAAAAGCAGCATTAGATCCCCAAAACACTTTTTTACTCATATTTGCAGATTAGACATTTTTTCTCCACTCGATCACCTTCTTTGTCCTTAGAGAAGCCAACGGAATTTGAAGCCCTATGCTCCAGAGGTCCTCACAAACCCCAAATGATTTCCGCCATCTATAAAATTTTACATGAGGCTGTCCCTATGACAATAAACAGTCATCATTACATGAAAAAATGGTCTCAGATCCTACAGCATGACATCTCCTTGTTGGATTGGGGGAGCATCTGGAAGTCCACTTCCAAGTCTTCCCAGTGTGTGTCTCATAAGGAAACCGCATATAAAGTTCTAATGTTCTGGTATAGGACCACAGATCTTCTACATGCTCACAATCCGACAATCTCAAGACAATGCTGGAGATGCAACAATGCTGTGGGTTCTCACTACCATATTTTTTGGGAATGCCCCTTCGTCTATCAGTTTTGGATCCAGATCCAAACGCTGCTGGAAACACTCATGGGGACCACCATACCTCTGACGCCTATGCAATATTTACTTGGTCTCCCTTTCCCAGGTATTTCTAATTCTCAACGGAGATTGATGTTTTTCATTTGGCTCTCTACCTCTCCCCCTACATTCCCACAACTCCTCACTACTTTAGCAGACATACGTAGAATGGAACACCTGACCGCCATAGTGGAAGGTTCGGAGCAGAAATTTTCTAAACTTTGGTCAACAAGGGATGAATCTGATTACTGCTCAGAGGGAAAGGATTCCAGTTAGTTGATTTATGTCATCTCTGTATCTTCTTAATAACCTATGTTGGAAAATCTCAATGTTATCTATGCAGTATTTTGTTATATATCTATATTGTCTTTATGATTTACTTACAGATCTGGTCTGTGATTTTTGCAGTTCTGTAACCCTATGATTGTTCTTCTCCCACTCAAGTCACATGTTTATTCACATTGATGTTCTTAAGTTCTTTTTCTTATTCTTTGTTTTTTTTGGACAGTGTATACTTGCAAAACCCAAAGTGTTATTGTTCATTGTGATTCTTTTGTATGCCTTGCAAAAATTATAAACAATAAAATAATAATAATAATAAATACACTACCTGCACGCTACTAACTAACCTGCCTGCCTAATCTAGCTCAATCTATCTCTGTCCACACACTATACATGGCCGTTATGTAAGCAGCCTTATATAGTGTGGGGCGTGGACTTAGTCCCCCTGAGCCATGATTGGCCAAAGGCACCCTGCCTTTGGCCAATTATGGCTCTTGCAGCAGAGCACGCTGTGATTAGCCAAAGCATGCAGGCCAAGTGCATGCTTTGGCCAATCATCAGACGTCAATGTACTGCGATCTTGCAGTGCATTATGGGGTGTTCCGCGGCGCTTAAATTTTCCGCAAATTATGTTCAGTTAATTTGCGAGCAAACGAACACCTAATGTTTGAGCCGAACGGAAGTTCGACTCGAACCGCGGGCCCATCCCTATTTGTTAGCTAAATAGATAGCATTTTTTAACTTCCTTTGCCTGAAAGAAACTTCCAACTTGGCCAACTGAGTAGAATTAAGTCACTGCCTCGGTGACTAAAGAAATAAAATATGTTAAAAACATTATAGATTCCCTTCAATATCTACTTAGCAATATTTATGCATTTAAATACGCATGAAAATGTATCCATTTCCTGAGGTGGAGGACTGGCACAAATGAAGTGCACAAATCCATAAATGCATCCTTAATGTGGCCTTGATTGAGGCAGGTTACAAGGTCCACGCCAGATGGTATTCAGTGCCTGAACGCCTGTCCAAAATGTACCCGGGCACCTCGGCTACCTGTTTCAGGAGCTGTGGCCAGATAGGCTCTACGTTACATGTGTGGTGGTCGTGTCCAAGGTCTTCCGCTTTTGGATGAGGGTTCACCTCTTTTATTTTTTCAGTTATAATGGTTAACATCACTAAGGATGCGAGTATTGCCCTACTAAATAAACCTGTTGATAATGTTCCACGACATACACAAACCTTAAGCACTTCAATACAGGGCATTTTCACCCCCTTCCTGCCCAGGCCAATTTTTAGTTTTCAGCGCTGTCGCATTTTGAATGACAATTGCGCGGTCATGCAACACTGTACTCAAATTAAATTTGTATGTTTTTTAAACAAAAGAAGAGTGACAAGTTTGAAAAAAACACATATATTTTTTACTTTTTGTTATAATGAACATCCCAATAAAAAAAAAACAAAAAAACAAATTTTTCCCTCAGTTTAGGCCGATGTGTATTCTTCTACATATTTTTGGTAATAAAAATCGCAATAAGCGTATTTCTTTTTCGTACATCACGGGACACAGAGCGACTTAGTCATTACTAATGGGTTATATAGTTTACCTTCAGGTGTTGGCACTGGCCAATTCCAAACCGGAAGTACCCTCCCCTATATAAGCCCCTCCCACCCGGGAGCACCTCAGTTTTTTGCCAGTGTCTAAGGTGTTGGCCAAAGAGTAACATGTGTTTTCACTGGGCTTGCGTACAGGTTCTTTTGGGCCTTAGTAAGCTGTTCCGGATCCCACCAAAAAAGCTTCATAGCTAAACGGTCGGTACCCGGGCCTTGCAGCAGAAGAGCAAGGTTTTGCCTGTAATGCTTCTCTTAGGAGGGCTGGACCCTGGGATCCAGAGCTCTGGTCATACCCACGACCAAGACGCTGTCTGTGCAGGGTGCTATACAGGTCCAGGGGAGTGGAATCCTTGGGAACCCGGTCCCTGAAGGTTTAATTACAATGCCTGCCGTGATAGGTGAAGTTTGGACTTTTGTGGACCAAACAAAGTCCTGCGGCGGGGATCAGGTAAGTGGGGGCCCTCAGGAACTTGGTTCTATTGGGGGACCCCCAAGCCTAATTTGTCTTTCTGTCTGTTACCTAACGGTATTCCCGCTAAATATCTGTGTTTGCCTATAACTACTGAAAATGTAAAATTTTAATAGTAGTCAAGAAAAAAAAAAAAAAACAGGGACCGCGGTACCTGTGTTAAACCACTAGAGGCCGCTGTAGTCCATTTTTCTTGTAAATGTGGATCTTTGGTTTTCTCAACTCAAAAGATCCAGGCAGCTGGTAAGTTTCTCTGAGGGAATCCACTTCCTCTGCCCTGTTGCTGCGTTCATCCACCGCACAGGCCCTCCGGCAAAAAGGGCCCTGGCTCCTAGTCCTCTGTTGGTTTTCGAAAAGGGCGCCATTGGCGCACGGGCGCGCGCACGGGCGCGTGCACGCGCCTCCTATGAAAAAAAAGGGGCGGGGCGGGTGGATGACGCTCGATGCGCGCCGCGGCGCTTCTGCGCATGTGCGGGCGTCCCAGCATGGTTAAAAGACACAGTACAAGTGTCAGCTGCATGCAAACAGAGCTAGCAACAAACAGTGGCACACAGAGGCGGTTGATGCAGGCATCCCCATAGAAAGGCACTTTAGTGGACACCAGCTGGTATATAGCAGCACCTGTGTTAGACTATTACCAGCAAAAATTGGTGTATGACGACGGGAATACCTCAGCTTTGTGCTTAAAGGATATGTCGTCCAGACGCTCCGGAAATAGATCTTCCAGGAAGCCAAAGGGGTCTCCATCGGGCTCTGAGGATATTGGGCATGCTTGCACTGCACCAATCTCCCCTGAGAATGCAGAGGTCAGTAGCCGTAGAAACCCCGCAGGAATGCCTGGTGCTGCGGCTGTCCCCAGTCCACCAGCTCCTGTATATATAACAGAGGAGGTTTTATCCTCAACTCTGGGAGGATTGGAAGAGAGATTAACAGCATTGATCGCTGCTTCCCTGTCACAGGAAAAGCGCGTCCGATCTCCGTCTCCTCCTTCAGAGTGCCTGTTAGTGGAGGAACAGCCCCACACAGAGATCGACCTACCTGAAGGGGATCAGGATGAGGTTGATTCACTTATAGAGGAATCAACAGTGGAAGAACCTTTCTCAGCTTCTCAGGCTGAAAGATTATGGGTTCAGTCTCTGACTAACATGGTCCGATCAGCATTTAAAATGCCTTTGGCGGAACCACCATCCACTACGGTTTCCTCGCTGGGGTCGCTAAAAGCTCCCCAGGCGGTCTGTTCCTTCCCAATCCACCCTTTATTAGAAGGGCTTATTTACCAGGATTGGGAGCATCCTGATAAAATATTTGCTCCCCCCAAGAGATTTCCGGTGATCTATCCCATGGAGGATAAGTTCATAAGAAAATGGAGGGTCCCTATAGTGGACGCAGCCATCTCTTCTGTTAACAAATCACTGACATGTCCAGTAGATAATGTTCCAATGTTCAAAGACCCAATAGATAAAAAATTGGAGTCTTTACTAAAATCTGCTTTCTCTACAGCAAGTATGGTGACACAACCTGCGGTAGCAGCGATTGGAGTCTGCCAAGCAGTGAAAGATCAGTTGAAACAAGTCTTAAGGGACTTACCAGATCAGCAGGCTCATGCCCTAGCTGACCTGCCTAGAGCCTTGTGTTTTGCGGTGGACGCCATAAAGGATACAATCCAACAGGCCTCCCGCTTTACGCTGTCTATAGTACATATGCGTAGGCTTCTGTGGCTCAAAAACTGGTCTGCTGAAGCTCCCTGTAAAAAACTGCTGGTTAGCTTCCCATTTCATGGAGAACGCTTATTTGGAGAAGATCTGGACAAATATATCCAGAAAATTTCTGCCGGTAAAAGTTCACTCTTACCGGTTAAGAACAAGGGTAGAAGTCCTTCTTTTAAGAGGCCTACCTCTCCAGTCCCGGGCACATCGGCTGTGAAGCAGTTCCGACGGCCTCCGCGGTCAAATTCAGGGGGCAGAAATCAGGGACAATCACAGGGTAACAAGAAGCCCTGGATCAAGAGAGGTACAAAACCTCCCCCTAAGGCATGAAGTATTGCCCCCGCTCAATCGGGTGGGGGGAAGACTTCAGTTGTTCACAGAGACCTGGCGGGACACCATCAGAGACAGATGGGTGCTCTCCGCAGTAAGTCTGGGATACAAGCTGGAGTTAAAAGGCACTCCTCCTGCCCAATTTATGAGGTCAAACGTGCCAAGAGATCCCCAAAAGAGAGGATCCCTCCTTCTGGCACTAGAACAACTATTGCTCCAAGGGGTAATCATGAAGGTTCCCCTGGAAGAAAGCGGATTCGGGTTTTACTCGAACCTTTTCACAGTCCCCAAACCAAATGGGGACGTGAGGCCCATATTAAATCTAAAAGGGCTAAACAAGTTCCTAAATATCAGGACCTTTCGGATGGAGTCGATCCGATCAGTGGCCACCGCCCTACAAGGGCAGGAATGGCTAGCCTCGATCGACATAAGGGATGCTTATCTGCATATTCCCATCTTTCCGGCCCATCAGAAATTTCTACGCTTTGCAGTAGAAGGGCGCCATTTTCAGTTCAGAGCCTTACCTTTCGGTCTGGCCACAGCACCACGAGTGTTCACAAAAATTCTGGCCCCATTATTGGCCAATCTAAGAACACAGGGTGTAACGATAATGGCATATCTAGACGACCTGCTACTAATAGACCACTCAGTGGAAAAGCTGGAAGTAGCTATTCACAAGACAATCGAGTATCTGGAATATCACGGTTGGATTATCAACCGGGACAAGTCAGCTCTAAGACCAGTCAAAAGTCTGGAATACTTAGGGCTAAGGCTGGATTCAAATCAGAGAAAGATTTTCTTACCTCCAGAGAAGGTGTCGTCTTTAAGAAATTTGACCCACTTAGTGGGTACAAAAAGAAAACCATCCATACGTCTCTGCATGAGGCTGCTGGGAAAGATGGTGGCTTCATTCGAAGCGGTACCCTACGGTCAATTCCATTCAAGGAATTTGCAAAGGGCCATACTGTCAGCCTGGAACAAAAAAGTTCAGGCTTTAGACTTACCAATGTCCCTGTCCCCTTCCGTTCGCAAGAGCCTCCATTGGTGGTTGGTGCCCCAGAATCTGGAAAGAGGGAAACCCTTCAGTCCGGTTTCTTGGAAGGTGGTCACTACAGATGCCAGCCTCATCGGCTGGGGGGCAGTGCTGGAGCAATGGTCTCTCCAGGGCAGGTGGTCAGAAGCAGAAAAGGCCCTGCCCATCAATCTCTTAGAGATACGAGCAGCCCGGTATGCCCTAGTAGCATGGACATCCAAACTCCAGGGGTCCCCTGTCAGAATTCAATCAGACAATGCCACGGCAGTGGCATATATCAATCATCAGGGTGGCACCAAAAGTCGTGCAGCCCAGAAGGAAGCAAATTGCATCCTGGAGTGGGCAGAAAGATATGTCCCAGCCATATCCGCGGTTTTCATCCCAGGAGTGGAAAATTGGAGAGCGGACTTTCTAAGTCGCCAACAATTATGCCCGGGGGAATGGTCTCTTCACCCCGAGGTTTTCCAGGCAATATGCCAGCGGTGGGGAACACCGGATGTAGATCTGCTAGCATCCAGATTCAACGCAAAGGTGGACAGGTTTGTGTCTCGCACAAGGGATCCCCTAGCTTGCGGCTCGGATGCCCTAGTGTTCCCTTGGGATCGGTTCAAGCTGATATATGCATTCCCACCGCCACAATTGTTACCGCAATTACTCCGCAGAATCAGGGTAGAAAAGAAACCAGTGATTCTGGTGGCTCCAGCGTGGCCCCGAAGGGCATGGTACGCGGAGATTGTAAAAATGTCAGTGAGGAGTCCTTGGACCCTCCCACTTCGTCCGGACCTGCTGTCGCAAGGACCGATATACCACCCTTCCTTACCAGCCCTAGGTTTGACGGCCTGGCTATTGAAGCCCACATTCTGAAAAAGAGAGGGCTCTCTAATTCTGTGGTATCTACCATGATCAATGCCAGGAAACCGGTATCCAGGCAGATCTATTATAGGATCTGGAAAGCGTACATTACGTGGTGTGAGACCAAGAAATGGCATCCACGTAAGTACAGGATAGGGAGGATTCTGGACTTCCTACAGTGGGCTGTAGATAGGAAGCTGGCCTTGAGTACTATCAAGGGTCAGATTTCGGCCTTGTCAATATTTTTTCAAAGGCCCTTGGCTTCGCATTCACTAGTCAAAGCCTTTATACAAGGAGTGATGCGTATTAGCCCTCCGGTTAGTATTCCCATATGTCCTTGGGACTTAAACCTGGTTCTGTCGGTTCTACAGAAACAACCGTTTGAACCATTACAACACATTTCCTTGGTTCTTCTCACCAGGAAATTGGTTTTCTTAGTAGCCATTTGTTCGGCTAAAAGAGTGTCGGAATTAGCAGCTATGTCCTGTAAGGAGCCATATCTGGTTGTCCATAAGGACAGAGTAGTATTACGTCCTCATCCAGCCTTTCTTCCTAAGGTGGTATCGAGGTTTCATTTGAACCAAGATGTGGTTCTTCCTTCTTTTTTCCCCAAACCTAGCTCAGTAGAGGAAAAGTTATTACATTCTTTGGATGTGGTAAGAGCAGTTAAAGCTTATCTAAAAGCCACTGCTCAGATTCGCAGAACGGATTCTTTGTTTGTTCTGCCGGAAGGCCCCAGAAGGGGTCAGGCAGCATCAAAATCTACTTTAGCCAAGTGGATTCGACAGGTCATAATACAAGCCTATGGCTTGAGAAAGAGACCGCCTCCGTTCAAAGTTAGGGCGCACTCCACAAGAGCGGTTGGAACTTCATGGGCAGTGCATCACCAGGCCTCCCTGGCTCAAGTATGTAAGGCCGCAACATGGTCTTCGGTACACACGTTTACTAGATTCTATCAGGTAGACGTTAGAAGTCAGGAGGATGTCGCCTTTGGGCGCAGTGTGTTGCAGGCCGCAAAAGATCCTCATGCCTGATGGCGCCCAGCTTATGTACCCCCCCCTCATTTGGCATTGCTTTGGGACGTCCCATTAGTAATGACTAAGTCGCTCTGTGTCCCGTGATGTACGAAAAAGAAAAAGGGATTTTTATAACAGCTTACCTGTAAAATCCTTTTCTTGGAGTACATCACGGGACACAGAGCTCCCACCCCTCTTTTTGGGACACTTATTGCTTGGCTACAAAACTGAGGTGCTCCCGGGTGGGAGGGGCTTATATAGGGGAGGGTACTTCCGGTTTGGAATTGGCCAGTGCCAACACCTGAAGGTAAACTATATAACCCATTAGTAATGACTAAGTCGCTCTGTGTCCCGTGATGTACTCCAAGAAAAGGATTTTACAGGTAAGCTGTTATAAAAATCCCTTTATTGATTGGTTTGCGCAAAAGTTATAGCGTCTACAAAATAGGGGATAGATTTATTTAGGCATTTTATTTTTACTAGTAATGGCGGTGATCTGCGATTTTTATCGTGACTGTGACATTGCGACGGACATATCGGACACTTTTTTGGGACCATTCACATTTATACAGCGATCGGTGCTATAAAAATGCACTGATTACTGTGTAAATGTGACTGGCAGGGAAGGGGTTAACACTGGGGGGCGATCAAGGGGATAATTGTGTGTCCTAGGGAGTGATTCTAACTGTAGGGGGCTGGGACTCACAAGGGGGAGGAGACCAATCGGTGTTCCTCTGTACTGGGAACACACCATCGGTCTCCTCTCACCTGACAGGACGTGGATCTGTGTGTTTACACACACAGATCCATGGTCCTGCTGTGTTAATGGGCAATCACGGGTACACCAGCTCCTGAACGACGCGGTGGGAGATCCCTCCTGCGAACGTCACATGACTATGGGCGGGATGGGAAGTGGTTAATTTACTTTATATTTCTAGATGCCAAGATCACTATAGCAACAGCATGGAAAAGCCTTCGCAAAGATATTGCAATAGTTAAACGAAAACTCACGTGGATCATGTTGAATGAAAAAATTGTGTGTCCTATGTGATAAACAATCCATTTTTGATCACATATGGTCCCCTTGGCTAGCTTACCTGCAGGTCCCAGATACTTGAATCTGGCCATTTGAATAGGCTGATGTAGGATCCTCGGACAGAACCCCTTTCCTTTTCTTCTTCTCTTTTCCCTTTCTTATTTCTTTCGTTGATTCCTTGATTACGGCCAGCCTTGGCTTCATGTTCTCTTAGCCCAAACTTTATCCCCCCCTTTTATTTTTCTCTATCTATTTATTTTTCTTTCTTATTCAAGATAGCGAGGTCTACATTTGGGGACTCAAAGCCTCTGTTGTGGGACTGTAATAATGCCTGGTAACGAGTAAACTTTAGTGGACCGTGATCTCTGGGGATAGGCTTCTCTACATAGGGGGCCTAACTGCCAGAGATTAAGCTTTACGGCGGTCTTGACCTCGAAATCATGGGTTTATTGACCCACATTATGACTCCGGGGGTGATTGTGAGGAGACCACCCCACAGTGTTTATAAGGTTCTGGTTTTTCTACATCCATGTTTTAGCACAAAACATATTATTCCTGCTTTTATAAGTTGGTGACTAAATGCTCACCTGAGTTTAGAGAAGACATCACTCAATTGCCGAGAGATTCAGTAACCTTGTTTTTCCCCTACTCATGTATCATCTCTTCCTGTTTATAAAGAGCATGCAAGGATTGTTTGTGGCTCTGCACAATGTTCATATTACTATTACTAAGTTTGAAAAAATAGAAACATTAAAAGTTTTTTTTTATTCTGTCCAAAACATACATATTTCAAAATTATTTCATTTTAAACAATCTTATGTGACCTTACCTGAAGCTGCATAGCTCCTAAAGACCAATGTAAATGTATTATACCAGACTATTCTACCATGGCTTAAATTTAGAGACTTGTATGTTGGCTGAGCAGAGGTGAGAGCAGAAGAGTGCTTGGACACATAACAGTAGAATAACCATAAGGTGGAAGTTATTGATTAATCACTTTTGAGATCATATATGTTGTGTGACATCAAGGAGTCCAGGTGATGGTGGCAAGGATTGGTCACCCAATCACTTAATTTTGTGAGTTTTCGTCTGCACAGTAAATATTTTCATTTTAATCAAGAACAAAGCAATATGTAGGGTTTGTTTTTCTGAATGACTGCTGAGCACAGAATATATCTGCAGAAGCATCTTAAAGGGATAGTACAGCAAAATTACCGTAAAATAAGCAAGAGATTGAGTGAAACCAATTTCATTCTGGGGAACTACAGATAAATGTTTGGAGTCCATAAATAAATAAAAGCCATTCTTGTCCGTACATAGCATGTAGGGTCATGAAGTCCAGGTGAGGGCACATCTGGTCATAGTGGCACAGTTTGAACAGTATATAAGTATATAATCTTTAGCACATTTGAGCATCTTATTTTGTGAGTATTTCATGAGTGAAATATTGTGGGGGGTTGGCCCCTTACTGTTCCAAGTATTTTTGTGGAGGGTTGGCCCCGTTACTGTTCCAAGATGACTGTGCACCAGTGCACAAAGCAAAGTCCATAAAGACATGGATGAGCGAGTTCGGGGTGAAGGAACTTGACTGGCCTGCACAGAGCCCTGACCTCAACCCAATAGAACACCTTTGGGATGAATTAGAGTGGAGACTTCGAGCCAGGCCTTCTCGTCCAAATCAGTGCCTGACCTCACAAATGCGCTTCTGGAAGAACGGTCAAACCATCCCATAGACACACTCTTAAACCTTGTGGACAGCCTTCTCAGAAAAGTTGAAGCTGTTATAGCTGCAAAGGGTGGGCCAACTCAATACTGAACCCTACGCACTAAGACTGGGATGCCTTTAAAGTTCATGTGCGTGTAGGCAGGTGTCCTAATACTTTTGGTAATATGATTGATATATATATATATATATATATATATATATACACACACACATACATACACATTATATATACAAACACACATACTGATTTGCCTACTTGTTATAAATAAATGTCTGCACAGTTCATCGTGTTCTGTTTGCAAGAAAGATATTTAATTAGGCTGCTAAACAACACTAAGTCTTAGAAAAAAATGCTAAATGTAGCTTGTTTACAAAAAGACTGTGCAACAATAAAAACTACTGACCTTTTATTTTATTGGTCACAAATTAAACTGACTGGGAAAAATGCACAGCAGAAGGAAGAAAGACTTTTGATGGCTGTTGGACCTCATTTGACAGTTAATAAAACCCACCAAGTGTACATTATGTTAGATTAGCCAAGATCTGGATTCCATATGACAACTCATTATTAAAGGCAAATGGAAGATATTTTCATATACGCCCTGAAGTGATGCATGTTAAAATATGTATAGCAAACTATTGAATGTCAAGGACACTTTTTCTACGTGCAATGATAAAATTCATGCAATGTGTAGTTTGGAAACTATTGTGTATACATCCAAGGACTTGGAAACAGCACAATTAATGTTTATTGAAAGCTGTCATTCTCTGGGCTTAATCCAGCTGTTCAGTAAACAGGTAATAACAAAAAAATATGGAAAAACAGGGCAAAAAACATGAACGCTCTTTGATTCAGAATCCTTCTTTACATTTAAGTCATATAAGCCTATATTTCAGAACATTCATTCTACTAAGCCAGAACAAATAGCTAAAAGAAGCCCCAACAACGTACAACGTATACAACGTAAAAGAAAACACTTTTATACATGTTAAGAAGCCAATGTTTATTTATGTACGGTATATTACTAATAATAAATTGTCATTTTACAAACAAGTGTATTCACTTTAATTCCTTCATACACTTTTTTTTGTTAATTTTTCGTAATAGTTATTGTTTTATTCTCCTCAATTAATGCGCTACCAGATTTGTGATCCAGAGCTGTGAAAGTACCATTTGAGTGAGTTTCCATTTAGGAGAGTACCATTTATTCTAAGAAAGATTACATCAGAATTCACTGGTAAATTGGAACCAAAACTTGTACTGCTAACAAATATTTACACCACTGGATCACAAAAAATTGGTTTTATGACATTTAAAGGGGGTTTGTTTTGGGTTGCTAAGGCTGGAGGGAAGAGTGTCATTACCAGGATTTAGGCTATTCCTTTAGACCCCTTTCACACTGGGACAGTGCAGGGGTTAGTGGTAAAGCACCGCTAGTCTTAGCAGCGCTTTACTGCTGTTATAGCGGCGTTTTTTCCGTCACTAGCGTAGTGCTTTTAGCCCCCGATAGTGGTCAAAGAAAGGGTTAATAGCACCTGTGTTGTGGCGCTTCCGAAGCACTTTGCAGGTGCTTAGGCAGCACTGCCCATTTATTTCAATGGGCAGGGGCGGTGCGGGAGCAGCGTATACACCGCTCCCACACTGCCCCAAAGATGCTGCTTGCAGGACTTTTTTTTTCATCCTGCAAGCACACCACCCTAGTGTGAAAGCACTCCGGCTTTCACACTGGGGTGGCTTGAGAGGCATTTTTCAGGTGCTATACAGGCGCTATTTTAGCGCTAAAATGCTTGAAAGGTGCCCCAGTGTGAAAGGGGTCTATAGGCTGAGAAAAACTCACCTCAGATAGCTGTTACCTGGAAATCAAGGTGATTGGCTAGCTCCCTGCTGTCCATGTTTAAAGCACCTGTTGCACACACCACCTGTGCTTGTGATAGCAGATACTACCTTGTGTGCTCTTGCTTCACCCAGCTTGTATCTTCTTTGTTAATTATCATCTATGACAAAGCTTGCTCTCACCCTGCTCTCTCCTCGCTGTGATTGTGTACTCTTTGGACTCTGATCTACTTGAGAGTGATCCTCCTCATCTAGACTAATGCCCCGTACACGCGATCGGAAATTCTGACAAGAAAACTGTGGATTTTTTCTGACGGAATGTTTGCTCAAACTTGTGTTGCATACACATGGTCACACAAATCTTGTCTGAAATTCCAACCGTCAAGAACGCGGTGACGTACAAGACGTACGAGATCAATGAAGTTCAATAGGCAGTTTGTCTCTTCTGCTTGATTCTGAGCATGCGTGTTTTTTTGCATGTCAGAATTGCATACAGACAAGCGGAATTTCCGACAAGAACTTTTTCCATCTGAAAAATTGAGAACCTGCTTTCAATCTTTTACTGGCAAAAATTCTGACAGAAAATGTTGGATGGATCATACACACAGTCGGAATATCCGACCAAAAGCTCACATCCAACTTTTTTGGATGGAAAATCCTATCGTGTGTACAGGGCATAAGCTTATGTCTGACTGTGTTATCAAACTCTGTTACTACTTGGCCTGCTCTAACCTGTTCCTCCTATGCACCAGTCTTTGCTGTGACGCTAACATTTGCAGTAGTTCACCACAAGTACCCACAAGCTTGCTCTGCCTACAGTCCTGCTTGTGATATGTTTTATCTATTACTAAAATATCTATTTTGAACATGCCTTTCCTGACACAGGGCACCAGTATACCAAAATGAGAGGTTTACAAAAGGAATCTAATTGAGGAGTTCAGTTTGCAAAGAAAGGCGTTACATTTTTCCAGGATATCTCAAGTAGGATTATGCCAAGACAAATGTGTAGGCCAGGACAGCAGTATGGAATGGAAAGAGTTACCATGCTTTCAGCAGAACTCACTAAATAAATTGCAACCTAATAGAGCAGCAGGCTAGAACCCTAGTATACAAAACAAAAACAAAAAGAAAAGAGGTTATGAAAGTGGATCATTCCAAAAGAAAGCTGAAAGCTGGGACTCTACTTTACAACTATTGGCTCCATTTCATGCTGTTCACAATGTCATACTAGCATACTACATATCAGGAAGCAAGGACTTAAACGGGTTGTAAAGGTTCGTTTTTTATTTTCTAAATAGGTTCCTTTAAGCTAGTGCATTGTTGGTTCACTTAACTTTTCCTTTGATTTACCTTCTAAATGTTTTTTTTCTTTGTCTGAATTTCTCACTTACTGTTTCTCCTCAGTAAACTTCACACCATCATCCGAGTGGTGTGGAGTCAGCCAGAACAGCTTACTGAACAGCTTACTGAGGAGGAACAGGAAGTGAGAAATTCAGACAAAGAAAACTAAGAAAAAAAACATTTAGAAGGTAAATCAAAGGTAAAGGTAAGTGAACCAACAATGCTCTAGCTTAAAGGAACCTATTTAGAAAATAAAAAACAAACCTTTACAACCCCTTTAAAGGTTAATATGGTTTAATCTCCAGGCCTCATTCACATTGGAGTACCTATCCACACCTTACATGGAATGTGCATGTTTGTGCAGCCAGCCGCCTGTTATTGATTTGAAAATTCTGCCTGCACAGGTATGCATGAAACACCTGAGCATTCAGTACATCAACAGGTATGCCTGCGTATATGAGGCCTTGAATATATAGTTATACAGCATATGTATATTCATACAATATATATATATAATAATAGTTATTGTGCTAATGTACTACCAATGTACTACCATTCCCTGCTGTGACTTATCTCTGGTGTAAACTCCACCCTGACAATATGCACTCTGTTGTGACAGTCAGAGGCAGCATTATATGTCACCCAATAATACCCCTTCCTTGAGGCTGGGTTCACACTAGTGCAAATTGGATGCGGGTTTCCCCACATCCAATTTGCATGACAGGAGACTGTGACCAGCTGTCAAACACATCTCCGTGGCGGCCACGAAGTGGATTGCACAGGGGTCCTGTGCATCTTTGGCTCTGTTTCATGTCTAAATTCAGGCAAAAATTCGGGCCTGATTCTTCCCTGAAATGGATAACAGGGACGCACCGGATCCCTGCTGTGAGCCATGTCCGCCTAAAGTGTGAACCCAACCTAATAGTGCCTCGTACCCCCTCTGATAAAATGTCTTCTAACAACAGCTTGTAAGGAAATGGATTCATCATAACTGCAGCTTTTTCTTGACTCAGAGCACTCAGAACACTTTCCTGAGACAAGCTGCGGCAGAAAAAAATGCAGAAAGACAGTAGGTAGACACATCCCCCTTTCCCTCTGCATTCCTTTTGTCTCAGAAGGTTACCTAAACTGAGGCAAACTGCAGTTACAATGGATCAGTCTCCTTCCAAGCTGTTGTTGGATTAGCCATGTGGGGAGAGGGCCAGGCCAGACTTCATAACTAGACTTATACCTTGTACACACGGTCGGATTTTCCGTCGGGATAAACTCCGACGGATTTTTCAGACAGAATTCGGTTCAAGCTGTCTTCCATACACACTGTCATACCAAATTCCGACCATCAAGAACGCAGTGACATACAACACTATGACGAGCCGAGAAAAATTAAGTTCAATGCTTCCGAGAATGCGTCAACTTGATTCTGAGCATGCGTGTTTTTTTCTCCGTCGGAGTTCCATACAGACGAATGGAATTTCCGGCAGAAAAAAAGAGAACATGTTCCCTTTCTAACTCCGTCAGAATTTCCAACGGAAAAAGTCTGATGGGCCATACACACGGTCGGAATATCCGATGAAAAAATTCCGTCTGACTTTTTCCATCGGAAATTCCAACCGTGTGTACGCGGCATAAGGAAGCTAAATAGGACAAAGTACTACATGTACTTCGTCCCATGGCAATAAACAATGTAAAATATTGCAATAATAGATCTTCTTTAAATGTAATTGAAATATTCCTGAAATTTAATTTTCTCATATTTTCATATTGTATGTTGTTTGGTACAGATTCAGTTAACTGTAAGACAATTGTGTTGTGCGCCGCATGACTATATACTGTACGTCAACACTTTGAAGAGGGATATCTCTGTTATGGCAGCAGCTTTCTGCCATAACCCAGATATCCTCATCTTCAGGCGGCGGTCCGGTTTACGATAATGGTGGTCTCTGTGGCATATTCGTCGCAAGAATCAGGCGATCAGGTCCTCTCTTGTGCTGGGTATGGGGACGAGTGAGGGGAAGATGGCCCCCACCCATCTCCGTACCACAGCAGGGCGGAAGCAATGTCAAAACGTCACTTTTGCCCATAGCTCTTAAAGGGCCATTTTTTTTTGTCATTTTTCCAAATGACAATTTTTTTTTTATTGCATTTTAGTCCAAATATGAGATCTGAGGTCTTTTTGATCCCAGATCTCATACTTAACCACTTCCCGCCCAGTCAATAGCACATTGACGTCTGGGAAGTGGTTCTGTTATCCTGACTGGGCGTCATATGACGTCCAGCAGGATAACATGCCGGCGCGTGCCCGTGGGGGCGCGCAGCGCGGCGATCGCGAGTGCGGCGTGTCAGTCTGACAACCCACATCTCCGATCGTGATAAGAAGTCTCTGTTAGAGGCTTCTTACCACGTGATCAGCTGTGACCAATCACAGCTGATCATCGCGTGAACCAGGAGGTGCGGTAAACGGCATTCCTCAGTTCGCTCTAACAGGGAGAGCCGATCGGCGTCTCTCCTTGTCAGAGGGGGGGTCTGTAATGATAATCAGCACATTGATTATCAGCAAAGCCCCCTCAAATGTACCAATCACCTGCCCAGCAGTGCCCCAATAATAAACTCTGCAAGTGCCCACCACAGTGCCAATCACTGCCCACCACAGTGCCAATCACTGCCCACCACAGTGCTAATCAATACCCAGCAGTAACACCTTTCAGTACCTCATCATCAGTGCTGCCCATCAGTGCTGCTCATCAGTGTCACCTGTCAGTGCCAATCAGTACTACCAATCAGTGCCGCCTGTCAGTGCCCATCACAGCTGCCTGTCAGTGCCCATCAATGCCACCTGTCAGTGCCCATCAGTGCCGCCTGTCAGTGCCCATCAGTGCCGCCTATTGGTGCCCATCAGTGCTGCATACCAGTGCTGCCTATCAGTGCCCATCAATTCTACATATCAGTGCCTCCTCATCAGTGCCCATCAGTGCCGCCTCATCAGTGCCCATCAGTGCCGCCTCATCAGTGCCCGTGAGTGAAGGGGGAAACTAAATTTTATGACAGAAACTAATTTTTTTTGTTTGTTTAGCAAAAAATAAAAACTGCAGAGGTGATCAAATACCACCAAAAGAAAGATCTATTTGTGGGAAGAAAATTATAAAAATTTTGTTTGGGTACAGTGTTGCATGACCGCGCAATTGTCATTCAAAGTGTGACAGCGCTGAAAGCTGAACATTTTCCTGGGCAGGAAGGGGCGTAAGTGCCTGGTATTGAAGTGGTTAAGAGGACCTGTCATTCTTTTTTCTATTACAAGGGATGTTTACATTCCTTGTTATAGGAATAAACATGACACAATTTTTTTTAATAAAAAAATAAAAATAAAAGGTAAAATAAATAAGGAAAACATTTTTTTAGGTGTGCCCCGTCCCGCCGAGCTTGGGTGCAGTAGCGAACTCATACATGAGCAGCCCCTGCATATGAAAACGGTGTTCAAGCCACACATGTGAGGTATTGCCGCGATCGGTAGAGCGAGGGAAATAATTTTAGCCCTAGATCTCCTCTGTAACCCAAAACATGCAAACTGTAGAATTTTTTAAACGTCGCCTATGGAGATTTTTAAGGGTAAAAGTTTGTCGCCATTCCACGAGCGTGCGCAATTTGAAGCATGACATGTTGGGTAACAATTAACATTATCTTTCACAATATATAAAAAATTGGGCTAACTTTATTGTTGTCTTATTTTTTAATTAAAAAAAGTGTATTTTTTCCCAAAAAAGTGCGATTGTAAGACCGCTGCGCAAATACGGTGTGACATAAAGTATTGCAACGACCATCATTTTATTCTCTAGGGTGTTAGAAATTTTTTTTATAATGTTTGGGTGTTTTAAGTAATTTTCTAGCAAAAAAAAATTGTTTTTAACTTGTAAACAACATATCTGAAAAAGAGGCTTGGTCCGGCTCGTTCTCACTAATGCTGTCTGCTTGATACCCTGCCTCGGCTTGTTTTGGACTCCTCTTCTGCCTGCTGCTCTGTTTATCTGCCTGAACATTCTCAACACGGCTTGCCTAACCCTGCACCTGCTCATCCAGCCTGTCATGGCTCCGCTCTGAAATCCGCATCTGGATCCTAATCCAGCTGCGATCCCAGCCTGCTACGGCCCTGGTCTGCCTAACCACCACCAGCCTGCCTGCTGCACATCCATCCATGGACAACCTGTCTGCCTGCTGCACATCTGTCCACGGACAACCAGCCATACAGACTACAGGACTGATCTGCTGCACATCCATCCATGGACAACCTGCCTGCCTGCTGCACATCTGTCCATGGACAACCAGCCATACAGACTACAGGACTGATCTCAGGCACTCCTACGCCACCGTGCTTCTGTGGCTGCTGTCTCAACTTCCTCTACACGTCAGGCTCACGAACCAGGTACGTGACAATAACATGTTTGTTTTTTGTTTTTTAATTGCCTTTAATATCACTTTAACCACTTGCCTACAGGGCACTTACACCCCTTTCCTGCCCAAGCCATTTTTTAGCTTTCAGCGCTGTCTCACTTTGAATGACAATTGCGTGGTCATGCTACAGTTCACTGTACCCAAACTGTTTTTTTTAATTTTCTTCACACAAATAGAGCTTTCTTTTGGTGGTATTAATCACTCCTGGGTTTTTTATTTTTTACCCCAAAAAAAAGACCAAAAATCTTGAATTTTTTATATTTTACTTAGTTTTTGTCTGTAAATTTTGTAACTAAGTATTTTTTTGCCTTCACTGATGTGCGCTGATGAGGCGGCACTGATGGGCACTGATAGGCTGAACTGGTGGGCATTAATGAGGTGGCACTTATGGGCACTGATTAGGTGGCACTGATGAGGAGGCACTAATATGCTGCACTTATGGGCACTGATATGTGGCACTGGTGGGCACTGATAGGCGGCATGGATAGGTGGTACTGATGGGCACTGGTGGGCATTGATGGGTGTCACTGATCGGCAACACTGATGGGCATTGATCGACAGCAGTGATGGGCATTGATCGGCAGCACTGATAGGCGTCGCTAATGGACTGGCATCGCTAATGGACACTGATTGGTGGCACTTGTGGGCAGTGGTGGGCACTGGTAGCTGCCACTGGTGGGCAATGGTGGGCACTGATTGGTGACACTATATTGCTGTATTGTAATCAGGACACTGATGATCAGTGCCCTGATTACTTGTGTAGATGTCCCCCTGGTGTGGAGATGCCGCTTATCGTCTCTCCTCATCACACACTCTGTCAGTGTGAGGTGATGATTACCGGCATCTCCATGTTTACTTGTGACCGGCTGTGATTGGACACAGTCGATCACATGGTTAAAGAGCCACAGATGCAGCTCTTTACAGAGATCGGGGTCGTGCTTTGTCCTAGCCATGCTGCGCAGAATGAGAGCCGCACCACCCCGCCGTCATTTGAGGGTGGGTGGGCGGCAACTAGTTAATAACCTATTGCTTTAAACAATTGTAATACCCTATGTCTACAGTACATGCCTTCTGGATTGTTATATTCTTAAAAATAAAGAATTTATATTAAAAAAAAACACATATAATCTTATCAGGCTTTGTGCTGAATGAAAGGTCACAGCATTAAGCTGGACCACCATGGGTTAGCTCAAAGGGGAAAGGATTGCAGTTCTCCTGCTTTGTTTTATCCCCACAGGTTGTTTGAGCTTGAGGCAAAATCCCTGGGCAGCAACAGCCATGGGATTGGTGGACAGGGGCGAGCAGCTGATTGGCCAGTTCAGCTCTGACTAGCCCGCGCGGGTGAAGCTATCAGAAGAGCGGGGAGCAGTTTACCTCAGACCGTTCAGGACCAGGCAGCGGCGCAGAGCTCCTGCACTATGAAGCGCCGTTCTCCCAGCAGCCGTGAGGCCCTCTTGTGTCAGCTGTTGGAGAGGGCGGAGAGCAGAGGCGGTGAGGAATGGTTAGTGCGGTGCCTGGAGGAGGAGAGCGGTCCAGCTCCATCTGTCCATATTCCCCCTGAAACAGAAGAAGGCTCATCTGGGGGTGGAACAAGACAGCAGCCTGCTAGGAAGAAGAAGCGTCAGAGGACAGCGGCTTCTCCTCAGCTGACAGGTCAGGAGAGAGCAGTCAATATCCTGTCACAGAGTGCTTCTCATCCGCGGGAGTGCAGCGCTACTCACCCTATACCTGAGGAGGCGAGTGAGCACAAAGAGGTGTTCCATGATGGTGAGATGTCTGTCATTTCTCCCAGTTCTAAATTTTCAGTGTTAATTGATTATTTGTCTAATGTTTTACTACAGTTTAAAGGGGCACATGTTAATGGTGCAGATAATATTGCAAGTTTGCAAGGGGCACAGGTGGCTGGTGCAAAACACACTGTAAATTCCAGTGAAATTTTAGGGGCACAAGTAATTGGTGCGGAGCAAGGCATTAAGCTGCGGTGTAATGCATTGGATGAATGTCAGAGGGCACAGAAGGCTGGTGCTGAAATTATGTGTTTTAACACTTCTATTGAAGCTAATAAAAGCATGGCTAATAAGCATTTTATGAATGATGTTGGTGCCATTTGGCAGGATGTTAATGTTCCTATCGTACAGGACCAAGAACAAATGTCTACCCGCTCTAGGGTTGTTACCCCTCAATTGTCTATTAACCCCTCACAGCTCCTTAGACCCTCTGCGGGCATGGTGAGTGAATCTTCTTTTAAAGAGCCCCTCCCATGTGAGATATCACCACTGGGTTTTCATTTACCCAAATCAGTTAAAGACAAGATTTGGAGGTGAGAATTCCTTGATATACTATCATTGTTACCGGCCTCCAAAGAATTCTTATCCAAATCTGATAGGCAGGCTGGTGATAGGTCGGAGGAAGATAGGAGAAGGGCTATCCCTAGAACCTTCCAGAACTGGTTGCAAGCCTTTTGCATCTATGCAGCAGTTATTGGGGAACGCTTCCCTGGTAAATGCTCAGGTTTGTTTCAACACTTGGACATAGTTGCTGAAGCATTTCGCCACTTTGGAGGTTCTGCTTGGTTCACATACGACGAGAATTTTCGTAAAAAATTGGCAGTCCATCCCTCATTACACTGGGGTTCTAAGGACGTGGGTTTGTGGTTGAGTCTAATGTTACCAACTAAACCGCAGTTCACCCCTAGTCTGCAACCCAGCACTCAAAATGCATTTTGCAGAGGTTTCAGCTTTGCCTTCAATGAAGGTCAGTGCAAACTCCTGACGAATTGTAGATATAGACATGAATGCTCCCACTGTAATGGGGCGCACGCGGCTAGTAGGTGTTTTCGCAAATCAAATGCAACCTCTTTCCAGTCATTGCCCAGGGACACTCCTGGTAAAATCTCAGACTCCAGTGAATCTGTCAAAAATGCGCCCATGGCTAGAGCGCTATCCAGATCGCAGGATGGCGGCTCTGTTAATTGATGGATTCCAAGAAGGGTTTTTGGTCCCTTCTTTTAAAGGCCCAGGTTGTACCCGGGTACAGAATTTGATATCCGCTTATAAACACGCGGAGGTGGTCCAGGAAAAAATATCTAAGGAACTATCAGATGGTAGGATTGCTGGCCCCTTTTCGGTTCCGCCATTTCGGGATTTTCGCCTTTCACCGTTGGGAATAGTCCCTAAAAAGGAGCCGGGCTGTTATAGGATGATACACCATCTTTCTTATCCTCCAAAATTTTCATTGAATGATGAGGTCTCCGATGTTTTAGCCCCGGTGTGCTACTCGTCTTTTGATGAGGCGTTAGTCTTGTTAAGGCGGTCCGGCCAAGGTTCTTTGTTAGCCAAAGCTGACATTAAATCAGCTTTTCGCTTACTCCCAGTCCACCCACAAGGTTTCAACTCCTTGGGTTTTCAATTTATGTGTCAATTCTATTTTGACAAATGTATGCCCATGGGGTTTTCATTATCTTGCTTTTATTTTGAAGCATTCTCCACTTTTTTACATTGGGTTTTGTCCGAACTATCACCCATGGGGCAATTCTTCATTATTTGGATGATTTTTTATTTATCGGTCCGGCTGAGTCAGCGGAATGCCTGGAAACTTTGCAGGTATTCGTTGATGTTTGCAAGAACTTCGGTGTGCCTCTGGCATCCGAAAAAACGTTTTTTCCCTCTACCTCCCTCAAATTTTTGGGCATTATGATTGATTCTGAACACATGGAATTCAGGTTGCCGGAGCAAAAACTCCAGAAGATGAGATCTTTGATCTCAGTTTTTCTATCCAAGAAAAAGGTTCTGCTGAAAGAAGCCCAATCTCTTTTGGGACTTTTTGCTTTTGCAGCTAGAATTATTCCTATGGCTAGGGTTTTTTCACGCAGATTTTCCCTTGCTAATCGGGGGTATAAAAAACCCATTTGCTCACATTCGTATCTCCAAGGGGATCAGGGAGGACCTAAAAATTTGGGATTCCTTTTTGGGTAATTTTAATGGTTCCACGATATGGCAACAGGAGTTTGCTGACAGCACCCAGTTGGAATTCTTTACTGATGCATTTGGGTCCGTAGGCTTCGGGGCCTTTTTGAAGGGCCACTGGTGTGCTGGTAAATGGCACAAGGAATGGCTTCAGAAGGACGTCCTGCAGAACTTGGTCCTTTTGGAACTATTCCCGGTCCTAGTTTCAGTTGTAATTTGGAAGGAGGACTTTATGAATCGTAGGATCCTGCTGCACACTGACAACAAGGGTGTACTTTTTGCTGTCAACACTTTATCTTCTAAGTCGGAACCTGTGATTAAATTATTGCGTTTTCTGGTTTTACATTGTATGCGTTTTAACATTTGGCTGAAAGCAGAACACATACCGGGTATACATAATAACATTGCTGATGCTTTGTCTCGTTCACAGTTCAAGAAGTTTCGGGATTTGGCGCCAGCAGCGGACCAACAAGGGACTCCTTGCCCAGATTTCCTCTGGGGCTTAATCTGGGACTGATACTCTGTAACCTCAGGAATTCAGTGTCAATAAAGACGTGGTTGGATTATAAGCTTTCATGGTCTAGATGGTGTTCTTTCTGTCAAGTTTTGAGTTTGGATCCTTTGAACGTCACCTCTTATGTAGCTTTAGCGTTCTTATCTTTCCTTATCCAGTCAAACCTTAGCCCTGCTTCTATTAGCAAAATTTTAGCCGGGGTCTCATTCTTTCTAAAATTTGCAGGTCTGCCTGCTCTTACCTCTTTCTTTCAAGTTACTCAAGTCCTTAAGGGATTTAGGAACTCTAGGTTTTCTCAGGACAATAGGCGTCCAATTTCAGTTTCCTTGTTGGCGAATCTCCTTAGAATTCTTCAGGAGGTTTGTTCATCTGATTTTGAGTCCTTACTTTTTAGAACGGCATTCTCAGTAGCTTTCTTTGGAGCCCTTAGGATTGGTGAATTTACGGCTGCAAATAAACGTTGTTTATCTTTTCTTAGGTTTTCTCATGTTGTAATAGAAGGAGGTTTTCTTTCATTTTTTCATTTGTAGGTCCAAATCTTCCCGGGTTGGTAAAGGTCAATGGTTCTCTTTAGCCAGCTCATCGAATGAGGCTATATGTCCTGTCCGTCAAGTTTCTATGTATATGTCAGTTGGACCTGTTTCTTTTGACTCCTTTTTTGTTCACGAGGACGTATCATCGTTGACTAGGTTCCAATTCTCAGCTGTTTTGGCTGCCTGTTTAAAACGCCTCAACCTCTCCGGTTTCCGCTTTTCTTCCCATTCATTTCGGATTGGGGCGGCCACTACAGCTGATTCATTGGGTCTTTCAGAAGAAAAATTAAAACGTATAGGCCGTTGGGGTAGTAACAGATATAAGTTGTATGTTCGTCCTGAGCTTCTAATTTTGTAATTTTTCTTTTCAGATCACCTCAAGACAATTGTTTGGATAGTGGGCCACTCCTACGTGTTTTGGGCGGCCAAACATGCTGAATCCAGAACTTACTCCTCCAATTTAGGTCTGGACTCTAAGTCTTTTAAGGTTTTTTGGTCAGGTCTCAGGGGTTTGCGTTGGATGAATCTTAAGGAACAATTATCCTATTTGGCCAGCATTTGGCCTCCCCCCCAAATTTTGGTCATTCATGCGGGAGGGAATGATATCGGGAAGATGGGTACATGGGATTTATTATGTGAAATGAAGAGGGATCTTTGTTTCATAAAACTTATGTTCCCATCTACGACCTTAACAATTTCGGAAATGATCCCGAGGCTTTTGTGGTCTCCTCAGGGTGGCCTGTTTTATTTGGATAGGATACGGAGGAGACTTAATAGAACAATTCATAGTTTTCTAATTTCATCTGGCGGTCTTTCCTTTCGCCATTCGGAATTGGAAGGTTTTGTCCCAGGTTTGTTCAGGAAGAATATGGTCCACTTATCTTTTATAGGCCTGGACATTTTCAATATGGGTCTGCAAGATTTGATTGTATCAGCCACGGTGGTGGGGGGGCCGCAGCCAGTACCTATGTTACTGGCTCCGACCGGTGGGGAGTAGTCGTCCAGCTTGGACTGGATGGACACCAGTTAAATTTTTGATAATATAATTTGGCCATGATGGCTTATTTAATTTTTATTTAAAGGATTTATGTTAACCCCCTATGGATAACACTGTGGCCATATAAATATCCAAGTAAAATAAATATGTGTTGGATTATATTTTTGTGTGGTCTCTTTTATTCAAAATACCTTTGTGCTAGCCCATGAAAGGTCACATCATTAAGCTGGACCACCATGGGTTAGCTCAACGGGGAAAGGATTGCAGTTCTCCTGCTTTGTTTTATCCCCACAGGTTGTTTTAGCCTGAGGCAAAATCCCTGGGCAGCAACAGCCATGGGATTGGTGGACAGGGGCGAGCAGCTGATTGGCCAGTTCAGCTCTGACTAGCCCGCGCGGGTGAAGCTATCAGAAGAGCGGGGAGCAGTTTACCTCAGACCGTTCCGGCGCCCGCCCTCCCTCCCTATTTTTAGAAGTCATGTTGTTGTCCAAACGGGGGAGTAGTCGTCCAGCTTGGACTGGATGGACACCAGTTAAATTTTTGATAATATAATTTGGCCATGATGGCTTAATTAATTTTTATTTAAAGGATTTATGTTAACCCCCTATGGATAACACCGTGGCCATATAAATATCCATGTAAAATAAATATGTGTTGGATTATATTTTTGTGTGGTCTCTTTTATTCAAAATACCTTTGTGCTAGCCCATGTTTTAAACCTTGTGCTAAGCACTCATTTGTTAATTGGAAAAAAAAAATGTTTGTACTCTTAGCCAGAGTTTGGATGTCTGCCACTAATTATGTGTAGATTATTTGTTTTCTAATCTAAAATCAGCAGCATTGGTGTTTTCTAACTAACTCTGGACAGATATATATTAATTGTATTTCAATAAGACTTTTCAAAGGCAAGAGACAATTGGCATTCAATTGTAAGTTCATTTTGATTAGTTGAGTTTCAGATAAAAATTGGACCTGCTGAATAATAAAGTGGAACTTTGCTTTTAAGAGTAAGCCAAGGCAGCAAGTAAAATCAATTAGCACACTACAATGCAACCTAGGAACCATTATAACTTAGTTTTAAGTTAGATATTCTGCTGCATTTAATTCAGAAAGAGAGTCATATTTATATATGGCTTTTAACAACATTTGGTTAGCTTTAACTCTTTAAGCCTAATTTATAAAATATTGAACAGAATTATTTCCTGATTAATTTGTGAATTTGGTCACATTCGTTTCATATGACTTTTTTTTTTAAATTCTATATTTTATTTTATTTTAAACAATTTTCCATACAAACAAACATGATACAATTGTGTGCGTATCATGAAATATAGCTTAACACAATTCAGTTTTGTTTTTTGGTAGGCACACAAAATCATGAAAGTCATATTCCTTATATTATGGTTCTAATGGTGGCATACTCTTCGACCTCTGTACAATAGTCTTAAAAACAACAATACAACAAAAAAAACAAAAACAAATATAGGATAATTTAGAAAGCCTCTATTCCTCCTCCACTAGCGCAAGGCCATATTCCATAGAGCAGACAAAAAGGGACCACTGTGTCCATTTTTTTTAAATATATGACTTTTTATGTATTTTGCACAACTGTTGTATATGTTTGCATTTGTAGTTGACATTTGTATCAAAGGTTGCTTCAGCAGTTATTTTCAACTAAAATCTTCATTGCACCATTTTTTTATGTATATTTGTTCTATATTAATAAATTTAAACCCGTTAGCCCACAAAAATAAAATGTGAACATGATTATTCCCAGGATCACTCTCTCAAATGGCATAAACAAAGTACTTCATTAAAAAGAGTAATACAAAGAAAAAAAGGAGTTTCAATCTCTATTAGTATAAGGTAGGGTAGGGTAGTCACAGAGTCAAAATTAATTCAAAAGGTGTGTGTGTGTGTGTGTGTATATATTCTATATACAGTGGGGCAAAAAAGAATTGTGAAAGTTCTCCCACTTAAAAAGATGAGAGAGGCCTGTAGTTGTCATCATAGGTATACCTCAACTATGAGAGACAAAATGTGGAAACAAATCCAGACAATCGCATTGTCTGATTTGGAAATATTTTTTTTTGCAAATTATGGTGGAAAATAAGTATTTGGTCACCTAAAAAAAAGCAAGATTTCTGGCTCTCACAGACCTGTATCTTCTTCTTTAAGAGGCTCCTCCGTCCTCCACTCATTACCTGTATTAATGGCACCTGTTTGAACTTGTTATCAGTATAAAAGACACCTGTCCACAACCTCAAACAGTTACACTCCAAACTCCACTATGGTGAAGACCAAAGAGCTGTCGAAGGACACCAGAAACAAAATTGTAGACCTGCACCAGGCTGGGAAGACTGAATCTGCTATAGGCAAGCAGCTTGGTGTGAAGAAATGAACTGTGGGAGCAATAATTAGAAAATGGAAGACATTCAAGACCACTGATAATCTCCCTCGATCTGGGGCTCCACGCAAGATCTCACCCCGTGGGGTCAAAATGATCACAAGAACGGTGAGCAAAAATCCCAGAACCACATGGGGGGACCTAGTGAATGACCTGCAGAGAGCTGGGACCAACGTAGCAAAGGCTACCATCAGTAATACACTACGCCGCCAGGGACTCAGATCCTGCAGTGCCAGACGTGTCCCCCTGCTTAAGCCAGTACATGTCTGGGCCCGTCTGAGGTTTGCTAGAGAGCATTTGGATGATCAAGAAGAGGATTGGGAGAATGTCATATGGTCAGATGAAAAAAAGTAGAACTGTTTGGTAGAAACACAACTCGTCGTGCTTGGAGAAGAGAGAATGCTGAGTTGCAACTAAAGAGCACCATACCTACTGTGAAGCATGGGGGTGGCAACATCATGTTTTGGGGCTGTTTCTCTGCAAAGGTAACAGGACGACTGATCCGTGTACATGAAAGAATGAATGGGGCCATGTATCATGAGATTTTAAGTGGAAACCATCAGCAAGGGCATTGAAGATGAAATGTGGCTGGGTCTTTCAGCATGACAATGATCCCAAACACATCGCCCGGGCAACGAAGGAGTGGCTTCGTAAGAAACAATTCAAGGTCCTGGAGTGGCCAAGCCAGTCTCCATATCTCAACCCCATAGAAAACCTTTGGTGGGAGTTGAAAGTCTGTGTTACCCAGCGACAGCCCCAAAACATCACTGCTCTAGAGGAGATCTGCATGGAGGAATGGGCCAACATACCAGCAACAGTGTGTGACAACCTTGTGAAGACTTACAGAAAACGTTTGACCTCTGTCATTGCCAACAAAGGATATATAACAAAGCATTGAGATTAACTTTTGATATTGAGCAAATACTTATTTTCCACCATAATTTGCAAATAAATTATTTCCAAATCAGACAATGTGATTGTCTGGATTTGTTCCCACATTTTGTCTCTCATAGTTGAGGTATACCTATGATGACAATTACAGGCCTCTCTTATCTTTTTAAGTGGGAGAACTTGCACAATTGGTGGCTGAAAAAATACTTTTTTGCTCCACTGTATACTGTGACAGGAAGCCAGGAAAATCTATGGGTTGTATCTGATTTATTTGGGGTTTCTGCTGGGTAGTGAGCCAAAAGAGCCTTGCAGCTCAACAGCAGGCAAATCAGCAACAAGCCCTAGAACAGGCAGAGGCCTGCCTTAGGGAATTGCTGACACAGCAGGAAAAGAGACACCAGCAGCAAATTGAGGCTCTCATGAAACAGCTTAAGCAGAGGCAGCAGACTGGGAGTAATGCGGTAACATACCAACTTTTCAAGTAAGCCATCTGTTGCCAAAGATTACTACAGATACTGACCAGGGATGAGCCGAACACCCCCCTGTTCGGTTCGCACCAGAACCTGCGAACAGACAAAATGTTCGTGTAAACTTTAGAACCCTATTAAATACAATGGACTCGAACGTTCGAAATCTAAAGTGTTAATTATAAAGGCTAATATGCAAGTTATTGTCCTAAAAAGTGTTTGGGGACCTGGGTCCTGCCCCAGGGGACATGTATCAATGCAAAAAGAAGTTTTAAAAACGGCCGTTTTTTCGGGAGCAGTGATTTTAATAATGCTTAAAATGAAAAAATAAAAGTGAAATATTCCTTTAAATTTCGTACCTGGGGGGTGTGTATGATATGCATGTGAAGTCGCGCATGTTTCCCGTGCTTAGAACTGTCCCTGCAAAAAATGTCATTTTTGAAAGAAAAAAATGCATTTAAAACTGACTCGCGGCTATTAATGAATTGTCGGCTCCCGGCAATACATACAAAAGTCATTGATAAAAAAAAAAAAAAAAAGCGTGGGGGTTCCCCAGAATTCAATTACCAGGCCCTTCAGGTTCCCCCAAATATCCATTCCAGGCCCTTCAGATCTGGCATGGATTTTAAGGGGAACTCCACCCCAAATTTAAAAAAAAATGGCGTGGAGTCCCCCTAAAAATCCATACCAGACCCCTTATCCAAGCACGCAACCTGGCCGGCCGCAGGGGAAAAGGGGGGGACGAGAGAGCGGCCCCCCTCCCTCCTGAACCGTACCAAGCCACATGCCCTCAACATGATTAGCACTTTAGATTTCTCCCATAGATTTTTCGAATTTGCCGCGAACACCCCAATTTGTTCGGCGAACGGGCGAACAGGCAATGTTCGAGTCGAACATGAGTTCGACTCGAACTCGAAGCTCATCCCTAATACTGACCCTGAGATGTTTCTGACCACCTTTGAAAGGACAGCTGAAAAGGAAAGTTGGCCTAAAGAACAATGGGCTGGACTAGTGGCCCCCCTGCTATCTGAAGAATCCCAAAAGGCTCATTTTGACATTGAGCCTGCAGATGTAAAAAACTACGTTAGTTTGAAAATGGAAATATTGGCCCGACTGGGTGTAACCCTGGCTGTTCGTGCTCAACGTGTCCAGAATTGGAGTTATCGGCTGAGAAAGCCACCTCGTTCACAAATGTGTGACCTTATCCACTTGACCAGGTAAATGGCTGCAGCTAGAAACTCTGTCCGGACCAAAAATTGTGAAGGGAGTAGTCATGGACAAATTTCTGAGGTCTCTCCCTACCACCTTGCAGAAATGGATGAGCCATTGAGATCCAGAAACAGCAGACAAGCTTGAAGACCTTGTAGAAAGGTACCTAATGACCTAGAATCTGACATCTTCCCTCAGACTCACAGACTTTCAACCCCAAGACCAGACCATCCCCAGCTACGGGTAAAACTGCATCAAGAGATGAGGGTGTAGTGAGCTAATAATGGGGTGGGTGGCGCTGCCAGGGTATAAAAGGATAGAGTGAGACCAACGTACTATGTCCCCACTGATTGAAATGGGTAGGAGGTGATACAGCGCTAGTGCTGTCTAATTAATATGCAGTGATAAAGTGACTTAGTGCATTTGAAAATTAATAACAGTGGTGGGGGCCCCCTGAACAGGTCCTGGGCCAAATGTTAAGATGTGCAAAGTGCAAATGATCAATGTCCAAATAAAACAAACACAATATAGTGAAAAATAAAAATCAATATAAACTAACACAAAGCATAATCAGGTGCTGCCACCAGGGGCAGTGGGCAAAAAAATACTGAAATATCTGGATAAAAGTGCACATATAATATACTAGGATATGACTTGATTTCAACACCAGGGACAGTCACTAAACCCACTGGTGTGGGTTCTCAGCTCCTATGTGAGAACAAAGGTCCGTGGTAATATATTGGTGTCTCTAAGACAGTTCAAACATTGTTTAGTGAACTTGAGTAGAATACTATAACAGAACACAACTAAAAAAATAGATGAGTGACTTCTGTGGGTTCCCGGCAAATTTCAGGTGACACTTGTGCTCCCCCTCCAGGTTCCCCACTCACTAACAGTAGAAACCCCTGCAGGGGTGACAGGCACGTAAAGTGAGTAATCCTTATTCCTCGAATAGCCGTGGGATCCTTCTCTCCTCCACCACTCGGTTCCCGGGGATTGCTGTCCTCCTTCCTTGGTTCTGTGTCAACTGGTTGCAAGTTTCCTCAAAGGACCAACAACCTCAGAAGAAGTCACATGATGAAACGCGTCAGTTGATTGGTCCTTCACGTCGGCACATCACTTCCGGTTGCCAGGATCCAAGCGGGGGAACGCACGCCGCTGATCCAGCTGATCCACAGACAGCGTGTGCAGGAAACTGGGAAACCTTTCAAATGTTTTTCTTTTTTTTTTATTATCCGCCTGTGTGCGGATAAGCTGTACTTTGTTCTGCTTTTGTTTTTACTAAATTTTTAAATAAACTAACTGGATTATGCTATGGTAGCTCGTTTTTTTCTTGGTCCTTTGAGGAAACCAGCTGACACAGAACCCAGGAAGGAGGACAGCAATCCCCAGGAACCGAGTGGTGGAGGAGAGAAGGATCCCACGGCTATTCGAGGAATAAGGATTACCCATTTTACATGCCTGCCACCCCTGCAGGGGTTTCTACTGTTGGTGAGTGGGGAACCTGGAGGGGGAGCACAAGTGTCACCTGAAATTTGCCGGGAACCCACAGAAGACACTCATCTATTTTTTTAGTTGTGTTCTGTTATAGTATTCTACTCAAGTTCACTAAACAATGTTTGAACTGTCTTAGAGACACCAATATATTACCACGGACCTTCGTTCTCACATAGGAGCTGAGAACCCACACCAGTGGGTTTAGTGACTGTCCCTGGTGTTGAAATCAAGTCATATCCTAGTATATTATATGTGCACTTTTATCCAGATATTTCAGTATTTTTTGCACACTGCCCCTGGTGGCAGCACCTGATTATGCTTTGTGTTAGTTTATATTGATTTTTATTTTTCACTATATTGTGTTTTTTTGGACATTGATCATTTGCACATCTTAACATTGAGCCCATGACCTGTTCAGGGGGCCCCCACCACTGTTATTAATTTTCAAATGCACTAAGTCACTTTATCACTGCACATTAATTAGGCAGCACTGGTGCTGTATCACCTCCTACCCATTTCAATCAGTGGGGACATAGTACGTTGGTCTCACTCTATCCTTTTATATACCTTGGCAGTGCCACCCACCCCATTATTAGCGCACTACATACCAACCCCTGGGAACAGGGCCTTGAGGGGAGGCAGCAGACTATACAACTCCATAAGCACGGAATTTATAGAACATTCAAGAGATGAGGGTGGAGAGAGTGAAAAAGGGGGAACTAAAGGTATTTTTGGGAATGCTTCTAATGTCTAAGTGAGAGCGGCCTGGAAGACAAATTTCACAGGAGGTGACTAGAAAGTTAATTTGTTACCGTTGCTGGGAAGAGGGACATGTAGCTGTATTTTTCCCAGCTATTGATGAACCATTGCACTGTGACTTTATTACAGAGAGATGGCAGTCCTTATTTGCAACTACGTGCACTGCAGTAAATGGGAATGAGAAACCTTTATTCAAAATGTGTTTAGATGGTAAAAATGATGTTGTATTGTTGGATTCAGGTAGCCTGGTTACCTTGGTAAAAACTGAACTGGTGGTGGGAAAAACCTTGCACTCTAGGAAAATGGCGGTCATTAGTGTACATGGGGACACTCAAGAGTATCCGGTGACTACGGTATTCTTTGAAACCTCCCTCTGTAAACTGTGTAACCAGGTGGGTTTGGTTCCCTAACTACCACATGACGACATTGTGGGAAGGGATTTCCCAAAATTCTGGGTGCTCTGGAATTGCACAGATTTACCATTAAGTGATTCTTCAGAGCCTGCAGGTTCTACTAAGGAATCCTCTAAGTGTGAGGATTCTCCTGTTTCCCTTGTCAGTCTTAGCAGGGAAAACAACAGGGCCTAGGGAAGAGCCTGCAACCTCAGAAGAGGAACAGCGATCTCTAGTGTTTGATGATCTAGAGGTACACAGAGAAAGTTTTGATACTGAACAATTGAAGGACCCCACAATACTAAGGGCCCGGGAGAATGTAGTGAAAATAGATGGGGAATTAGTTAACCCTGATGAGATTACTCCATCATGGAAAGGGACCTGAGGAAACCATTGAGCAACTGGTGGTGCCCAAACCTTACCATGAGTTGGTCTTAGAACTGGCCCATGGGCACATTCTTGGGGGACATTCAGGAGCTGAAAATACCCGGGAAAGAATCACTCAGAGGTCTATTTGCCTGGGATCACTAAGGAAGTGGAAATGTACTGTTACTCCTGTCCAGTTTGTCAGATTTCTGCACCCATGCCACATTTCCGCAGTCCTTTGGTACCCCTGCCCATCATTGAGGTTCCTTTTGAGAGGATTGCCATGGATTTGGTTGACCCCTTGCTGAAGTATGCTAGAGGGCACCAGCACATCCTGGTGATAATGGACTATGCCACCCATTACCCAGAAGTGATTCCTCCCCGAAACACCTCAGCTGTGTGGGCCTTCCTAAAGAAGTACTAACTGACTAGGGCACCCTGTTTATGTCTAGAGTAGGGATGAGCTTCGTGTTCGAGTCGAACATACGTTCGACTTGAACATCGGCTGTTCGATCGTTCGACGAAGATCGAACGATTTGGGCCGTTCGCGCCAAATTCAAATGACGCGAACGGCCCACAATGCACTACGCCATCGCAGTGTCATCCAGGCGCTGTGATTGGCCAAGCATGCACTGTGACCCCGCATGCTTGGCCAATCACAGCGCCGGCAGCGAGGAGAGCAATGATTGGCCACAGGCAGGATGCCTGTGGCCAATTATTGCTGAGGGGGTTTAGTACACGCCCCACACTATAAAAGGCCGCCAGCGCGGTGGCCTTGTGTAGTGTGTTCCGGAGCAGGGAAAGAGAAGCATAGGCAGGGACAGTGTCATTTTTTTTCCTTTACTAATCCTGGATTCCTTGTGTTTAGGGACAAATAAGGATAGGTAGGGAGAGTGTCAGTGTGTTATTCTGTGCTAAACCTTGTTTGTAGGGACAGAGAGGTACAGTGAGGGAAAGTGTCAGTGTGCTATTCTGTGCTAATCCTTGTTTGTAGGGACAGAGAGGTACAGTGAGGGAAAGTGTCAGTGTGCTATTCTGTTCTAAACCAATCTTGCTGAACCATATTTTCAATCCTTGAGTTTAGGGACAGAGAGGTACAGTGAGGGAAAGTGTCAGTGTGCTATTCTGTGCTAAATCTTGTTTGTAGGGAGGGACAGAGAGGTACAGTGAGGGAAAGTGTCAGTGTGCTATTCTGTGCTAATCCTTGTTTGTAGGGACAGAGAGGTACAGTGAGGGAAAGTGTCAGTGTGCTATTCTGTTCTAAACCAATTTTGCTGTTCCATATTTTCAATCCTTGAGTTTAGGGACAGAGAAGGACACTCGTGGAAACTATCAGTGTGCTATTCTGTGCTAAATCTTGTTTGTAGGGAGGGACAGAGTAGGACAGTGAGGGAAAGTGTCAGTGTGCTATTCTGTTCTAAACCAATTTTGCTGAACCATATTTTCAATCCTTGAGTTTAGGGACAGAGAGGTACAGTGAGTGAAACTGACAGTGTGCTATTCTGTTCTAAACCAATTTTGCTGTTCCATATTTGAAATCCTTGAGTTTAGGGACAGAGAAGGACACTCGTGGAAATTAGCAGTGTGCTATTCTGTGCTAAATCTTGTTTGTAGGGAGGGACAGAGTAGGACAGTGAGGGAAAGTGTCAGTGTGCTATTCTGTTCTAAACCAATTTTGCTGTTCCATATTTTCAATCCTTGAGTTTAGGGACAGAGAAGGACACTCATGGAAATTATCAGTGTGCTATTCTGTGCTAAATCTTGTTTGTAGGGAGGGACAGAGTAGGACAGTGAGGGAAAGTGTCAGTGTGCTATTCTGTTCTAAACCAATTTTGCTGTTCCATATTTGAAATCCTTGAGTTTAGGGACAGAGAAGGACACTCGTGGAAATTATCAGTGTGCTATTCTGTGCTAAATCTTGTTTGTAGGGAGGGACAGAGTAGGACAGTGAGGGAAAGTGTCAGTGTGCTATTCTGTTCTAAACCAATTTTGCTGTTCCATATTTTTAATCTTTGAGTTTAGGGACAGAGAAGGACACTCGTGGAAACTATCAGTTTACTATTCTGTGCTAAATCTTGTTTGTAGGGAGGGACAGAGTAGGACAGTGAG